>CM044319.1:77892500-79142500 GCA_024291935.2 Okapia johnstoni
AGAGGTGTAATTATCTGATATTTACAAAATATTTTTCTCTAAATATATTTTACATTGACTCATATTGGCCTCATCTGAGGCAATACTATCCATACGTGTTGGCTGTAGCTTTCTAACACATATCAAAATAAATACAAAGCTACTAAATTAAATATATTTGTTCATATACCGCTAGAATCAAAGTGAACTGTGGGTCATAGATATACCTTGTTTCTACTCTATACCACTCTCTGCTCTTTGATATACAGTGAGAAGAAAATGCTTTCTATACAATTCGGGGTGTGAAAAATGCTCCCAGTCATCCTGGATTGGCCTAGGAGTCCTCTGAAACTTGTAGGGTAAAGCAGGCATTCCTGTCCCCATTTTAGAGATGAGCGAAGTAAAAAGACCCACCCCAAACCCTATAGATGCTGAGTTGTAGAGCTGGGATGACAATTAGGGGGTGCACACAGAGAGCAAAAGTTCCCCTCCCCCGGTCTCCATGGCGCCAAGAAGGAATTCTGGAAGGGACTTGTAGCCGGGCAGGGCTGGCAGGGCATCCTGGGGGCTGTGAGTATGCAGATGGGGTAGAGCGGTGGCCTCACCTGTAGCATGGTGTCGAAGATGACCAGCTTGGAGCTGGTTGCCATGGCATCGTAGCAGGTGTGCTCCTGCATGAAGTGCATGTAGACCTGGGCCCCCGGCTTCCGCAGCTCGTCATCCCAGCCCAGCCTGAGTACCGGCACCTGCGGGGATGGGCATTGGGCCGGCCTCTCCTCCACCAGGCTGAGCTCATCCCCCCACGCTGCTGGGGCTGAGAACTCGATGCCCAGATCCAGATCGTCTGTGCTGGAGTCAGAAGCGGAGGCTGTACAGTCAGGGGGGAGGCTGTCTCGCTCTGTTGTGGGGGTGCCCACCCCAGACAAGGGAGTAGCTTGGGCCAAGGGTGTGGCCTTGGGGAATGTGGCCTCCAGCCCGGTGGACTCAGCAGCTGGCCTGGACTGGGGACCTGTTCAGGGGGAGAAGACAGTAACTCCATCTTCCAAAGCATGTTCCCATCTGTTGACTCCCTTCATCCTCAGAGCAGCGTGGGAAGCCTGGATGCTGAGGTCCCCATTTTGCGAGTGAGAGAGCTGAGAGGGTCACACCAGAGACATGGCTCTGTCCTGAGCTGGCCATGCTGGGCCCCTGGATCAGCACTGCAGTTGCCCTGTCTCATGTGGGGAAACAGGCCACAGGATGTCATGCATCTGTGTTATAGAGGGATCCAGGACAAGGCCAGCTCCAGTCTCTGGGACTTCCCACTGGCCCCAGTCCCATCTCCCCAGAACTGGCCGTGGCCTCACCTCCCTCCAGGCCTGGCAGCTCCCCTTCTTCTACATCCTCCTGGCTTGTCCATCTTGAGACCTTGGTCCCCTGTTCCCCAAGACTTATTTCTGTGCTGGTGGTCATGGCTGGTGATGGCCACGAAGTGCTATCTCCTTGCTCTAGCAAGCTCATCTCTGGAAGGGGGAATGGGGCCTGTTTGGTTAATGGGGAGTAACACAATAAAACAATTGAAATGTTATTAACGATAATATTCAATATTTGCAAACATCCAAAGGTCTTTTCCTCCAATGTATTTCTCATTCAAACCTCATAGCAATCTTATAAGGGAGACATTAGTATCATCCCTATTTTACTAACAAGGGACCTGAGATCAGAGAGGTTAAGCAATTTGCCACAGATCACACAGCCAACATGTGATAAAGTCAGGAGGCTCCAAATCTTCAGACTCTAGATGCACCCCCCCTCCTTTCTTCTTCTGAAAGAGGAAGCAAGAGGGAGGGAAAAGGAGGAAGAAGAAGCAAGTAGGAACAAAGAAGGAAAAGGAGAAGACGACAAGCTAGTGGGGTGGGGGTGGGGGGAGATTGGGAGCCTAGAGACCTGGGAGGAAAGGAAGTGGAAGAGGCTGGGCCCATGAGGAGGGGCAGCCCCACCTACCTTGATGCTCAGGTCCCCCAAAGCTGCTCCAGGAGGGGGTCTGTGTGGAGAAGAGCGACTGAAGGGGTGGGAAGAACATCCTACACTCGGAACCACAGGAGCTGCCCTTCCCGCCACACATACACAACCACACACACACCCCACAAGCACACAAACATCCACCCCACAGACACACATAAACACATACAACCTACCCAGACACTTACATACACTCAGAAACTCGCATACTCAACCCTCCCCAGACACACACACGAGCACATAGACTCACACCAAGAATATACATATGCAGACAGCTTCCTGCTCCTATACACAGAGAAAATCGTGGTCAAACACAGCCACATGCACGCACACACGCACATATCCATGCGGCAGGGTGCTCTCAGTCCTGTGGCCTGAGCTGCCTCAGCTCCTGGCCCCCCGAGACCCCGGTACCCTGAGCAGCGCGTGCTCCAGCTCCGCGGGCTCCATGAGCGAGTGCGCAACACTGTATCTGGGCAGCACTATTCTGGGCCCGGCCCCTGGCACCCTGCCCTCCCGGATCGGGTTCTCTCTGATTGGGTGTCGGGCACTGGGGAGGAAGGGGTCCACCCGTGCAGCTGCTCCAGCCCTGAAGCCTGGGGGCTGCTGGGGAGGCGAGGGGAGGGGCGCACCTGGAATCTTGATGCCTGGTTCTGTCTGCCTCCTGGGTCCAATGATGGGAGAGAAAGACCCTGCTGTGGGGGGCAGGGTGGGTGCTGGGGTGGGAGGAGGGGGTCTCTCAGAGCCCCAGGGTTTCTTCTCTGAGGGCCCTTCTCATCTTTGTCAGGTGCCAAAGGAGGAAAAACAGAGGCGGTTGAGCTGAGCTCTCTCCCTTGTACAAACCTGGGTCATGGGTGGTGCTGGAATTAGAAAGGGCAGGTTGCAGCCGGCTGGCAGGTTGGGGCTAAGAGGTTTGTGGGTGGTCCTGGGAGAGTGGCCAGTGTGTGTCCAGATGTCACTATTCGAGTCCCAGGGGCCATTCTTCTCTAGGTGAAGGAACTGGAACTGGATGGTTCAGGCAGGTGGGGAGTCCTGAGAATCACCTTGACGGTGTGCGGTGGGCTTGCACTTGTCTCCAGTGTGAGAGACACCTGTTTGTACCTGTGGAGGTAGATCCAGGTGTGCAGGAGCCACAGACCCCTCATTCTGCTGTGTGTGCTGTTTCTACGTCTCCTGGGGCCAACAAGATCCCAGCTGGCTCTGGTGGCTGCACACCCACCCCCCTTCCTTAGCATTCCTGGGGCCTGAGTCAGTGTCCAAATTGGGAATGCTGACCCAGCTGCTCCAGCTCTCCTCTCTGCCCCCCTCCCCTTCCTCTCCTCTTTCCAGCCTCTTCCATCCCTGTCTCACCATGGAGTGTACAGATGCTCAGTAATGGGTTACTGGATTTCTTGCTGATTAAGTGAATGTATTTCCCATCATCCCTCAAAGCCCCTGTACTGCCTACGGGGATGGTGGAGGAGAACAGACCCAGAAAGAGGCTTGCCTGTCATGTGTGTCTTGGTCAGTACTGGGGACGGGTGCAGTTCCCCTTCTGCAGGGCCCCTGCGGCTTGTTCCTGTCTGGTCCCAGATGATGGAATATCAAAGGCACAGCCAATGGGACATTTCAAATGGGGGAAAGGTCACGTGGACCATCCCTGGAGATAGGTAGTGCCTCGGTCCTGTAAAGCCCCGTCCCCTTATCCTCTGGACACCTTCACATCCAAACCAGATATAGAACATGTGCAGCTCACACCACTGCCTTCTCCTGCAATACCTCATTCTCCCCTTTACCTCAGACATATTTCACCTGAAAGACCAGAAGCAGGGGCTCCTCTTCCCATAAAGTCTCCCTTGATTGCATTACCCTTATTGTGGTTGTGCAGTCGCTCAGTCACTCAGTCGTGTCTGACTCTTTGCGACTCCATGGACTGCAGCACACCAGGCTTCCCTGTCCTTCACCGTCTCCAAGAGTGGTAGTTTGCTCAATCACCCTCATTGCACTGATCCTATAGCCATGCTCTGTGTGCACATCTCAGTGTACACTGGGCTGGCACTCACATAATTATTCACGTGTGAATGTCTTTATCTCTTAGTAAACACTGGGCACCTTGATGACCACACTATATTGGTTGGATGTGAGGGAAAATCTGTTTTGGGGTCAGATCGACCTTGTTAAAATTCTTGTTCTGCCATTTGACCTTGGAAAGCATTGCTTGTTTTCTCTGAGCATGTTTCCACGAATGTAAAATGAGGATAAAAACATTCTGTGCCAGACACTGCCAGTTGTCTCCTAATAACTCTTTCTCTCTTCTTGCCTTTGTAATAGAATCACTTGAATTTTAACTGGAATGGCTGCCTATAACAAAGACCTAAATTCCCAGCCCTTGCAGTTAAATATGGCCTTGAGACTTACTTTGACCAATGTGAGTGGTAGTGATGGGAGCAACTTCTGGATCAGGCCTTAAAAGAAAGAGCACGAGTTCCTTTCCTCCTCTGATGGCTGGAATGCTAATGTGATGGCAGGAGATAGAGCAGCTATCTCACAGCCAAGATGGAAAATGCTTGTTCAAGGTTTCAGAGTCACCTTTCCAGGTTTAGATTGTCTGGAGACTACAACACTAGAGAAGTAAACTCCTTTGTTTAAGTCATCCTTAAATTGAGTGTTTGTTATAGCAACCAAACATGTATCCTAACTAATGCAAAATCTGATATCTGGAAGTGACACTGCTTTAAAAGCCTAAAACAAGTGGCATCGGTTTGGAAATTGGACTTTAGGTAGCAAAGAAAACTATTGCACACTGGTAAGCTGGTGACCATTGTTATGTTACAGCAAAACATATGATCTGTCATCTGTGATGCCTTGAAAGGTCATCATATGCTAACAGAGCCTGTAACTCGTGTAATCTAGCATGTATTGGCTTCTGCTGGCTGCTGCAGGCAAGGTCCTACAAGAGAAATGCACTCAGGCAGCGAGTTGTAAGTGGTGGCTTGAAAGAGGCAACCTTAGCAAGGGTCCCGAACCTTTCTTGAGTGCACTCATTTCGGTAGATAATGGAAACCAGTCCCGTGGGCAAAACAGAAAAGTTCCCTGGTGGCTCAGACGGTAAAGAATCTGCCTGCAATGCAGGAGACCCGGGTTCGATCTCTGGGTTGGGAACCCCATCCCCTGGAGAAGGGAATGGCAAACTCACTCCAGTATTCTTACCTGGAGAATTCCATGGAGAGAGAAGCCTGGTGGGCTACAGTCCACGGGGTTACAAAGAGTCAGCCACGACTGAGTGACTAACACTTTACAACCAAGCATCTTTTTTTGACGACCTCAAGGTAGCCACCAGCAGCTCAAGAGAGAATGGGAAGAACGCCAAGTCCAAAATAATCAAGCAGGAAAATGATGAGACCGTTGGCTGTGGTTACACAAATATGAAGTCAGTCAGAAGCCTTGGGAGATTTTGAGAGTGTAACATTGGCAGAGAAACTATAAGCCTGGTCAGCAAAGACTGGTTTGCTCCCCCACCCACCCAGTTGTCCCTAGCCCTCGAAATCTGCTCCAGCAGAAAGAGGGCTGTGTAAGGTCCTCAAAGACGGCCGTGTTCACCAACAGCCTAGGGGATGTCGCGAGAGAAATAACTTCCAGGAGACAATGGCAAAAGCCACTAGCAGAGTAGAAAGCTTCCCTCCCAGACAGCAGGACCAGCAGTGGCTGGATGAGGCGCCCTAGAACTGACTTCTCCGTGGGCGGAGTGTGCCGCAATTCCTGTCCAACCGGATTTAGTTATTGCTAAAGATCAGGTGACTGCCTGGTGTTTGCCATTCTTTGTGTTCTGGAGTTTATCCTATTCCTCCTTCACTGTTATCTCGGGGAGGGGGAGGGCCAGATTACCTGCCTTTTGGTTCACAGGGCTCTAGACTCTGAGGATCCCATCCATACCCAGGCCCTCAGAGATTCTGAGTTCTGAGCTGGAGCTGAGTCTAGATGGAACTCTGCCTTGCCTCTCTTCATTGTTATTATTGTTCAGCCCCCCAGTGGTTTCCGATTCTTTGCAACTCCATGGACTGCAGCACACCAGGCCTCCCTGTCCCTCACCGTCTCCCAGAGTTTGCCCAAGTTCATGCTCATTGCATCGGTGATGGCCTTGACTCTGGTGGCTCAGACGGTGAAGAATCTGGCTCTCTTCAGAGGGTGCTAAATGCAGGGTAGGGTGAGGGGTGGCCCAGTATGGGCTCTGGCAAAGCAATAGTTATTTTCCCCTTCTTCCTCAACTGGTAATTCCCCACAGTTTTAATGAAGTGCAGGATTATATTTCCCAGCTTTCTTTGCAGATAGCACGGCCATGTGACTAAGCTAGACCAGTGGGATCTGCACAGCAAAATCATCTACAACCTCTAAGGATGCCCTCAGGAGGGAGGGGCAGATTTTCCTCCTCCCACTGACTGGAATTATGATATGATGGTGGGAGCTGGATTGGTCATTTCAACTTGTTGGTGGAAGATGGAGGTTGAAAATAATAGAATCTCATCCACTCCCCATCTCTGAATTGTTATGTTATAAAAAGAAATAAACATCTATCTTGTTTAAGGCACTAATCAATCAATAGAAACTTTGCTACAGCAGCCAAGCCTATAACTAATGTATTTACATGGCAGGATCAGGGTAGGGTGAGAAATTACAAGTGTATATAATGATGCTTCAAATGTATGCAGTGCCAAAGATCTGCCAGACACTGCAAAACATGTTGTGGGCAGTATCTCAGGTAGTCCCTCACAACCCTATGTGGTGAATGCTTTACTGCTATGATTCTACAGATCAGAAGATCAAGGCACAAGGGATTAAGTGACTTGATCAAAATCCCAGAACTAGTGAGATGAAAGTGAAAGTTGCTCAGTCATGTCTGACTCATTGAGACCCCATGAACTATAGAGTCTATGAAATTCTCCAGGCCGGAATACTGGAGTGGGTAGTGGTTCCCTTCTCTAGGGGATCTTCCCAACCCAGGGATCGAACCCAGGTCTCCCACACTGCAGGTAGATTCTTTACCAGCTGAGCCACCAGGGAAGCCCAAGATATTCCCCAGGGTCAAACCCAGTGTTTCTGAACTAGCACCACACTCTCAGCCACTAAGCATAATTACAGGCCTGGCATGTAATATACGCTCACTAAGTGGTACTATAATTACTACCTCACTACCTGCTTCCAGTTCCCCTAACCCTCTAGCTACAAGGTTCTGAAAGCCCGCAGGCTGGGGGTGGGCGAGGGTGGGGGTCTCTGACCCTCCAGTAGTCATCTCATGGTGGCACCGAGGTTGGGATGGAAAAAGGCCAGGCTGGGACACACACCAGAACTGCCCAACACTAAAATCATAATGATTTTCCAGTTATGAAAAAGGAGCTCCCACACCTGCTCTTGCAGCCAGCCCGGCCCCACCCATCCTCTTTGGCTGGGCGAATCAGCAGAAGGTACTGGCTTTGGTTGGGAAATAAATACTCCTTTGGGTGTTAGAGTTTAATCTCCGGTAATGGTATCATATTTCTTGAAACCCTCCTCGGTGCCATCTCAAAACTAGGTGTAATAAGGACACTGCCCTCTGACCCTACGGTGAAATTGGCCACCATCTCTGGATCGCTGATTTGTCTAGGACATGGGTTTGGGATCCTGTTTAAGTGTTATTTTTATATCAGAAGGAGTAAAGCAGCTGGAAGGGGTCAAGGGAATAGCCTGGATGAGACTATTACTGATAAATTACAGATGGGGTTCCCTGTGCCAGAGTGGTTAGGAGGCTGTGAGAGCAACCTTCATGCCAGTCACCCAGACCCCAGCTCCTGTCCTGTCTCTGTGTGGCTGAAACCAAGCAGCTTCTATGCCAATGTCCCAGAGACCTGGACAGAACAAGCACCTTGTTACTACAATTTAGTCAGCCCCACAGGCCCCATTACTGGGCCTTCTTCTGTCAACTGTTGGACATTGAAATGGACAGATGGTGCTTTTGTCTACCCAGAATCCATTTTACCCCTCTTTTGGCAACTCCCCAAGTTTTCTTTCAGGGAACCACATTTCCTCCGATCTCAGAGCACCTGAATCTCAGAGCTCACTTATCGATTCCAGAAAGTATACAGCTGACTCAGACTTATCCAATGAGCACATCAGATTCCCCTGACCACAGTGAAGGGGCATGGACCAAATTAGCCCAATAGAGGTGAACCCTGGGACTTCTGCTACAGATAATGGGGACTCTTTCCCACTGAGTTTGGAGCTATGAGGATGTATGTGTGGAGATTCTGCTACCACACAGAGCAGAGCTGCTTGAGAATGAAGACAAAAAAGAGAGTAAAAGAACCACGATATAATAAGAAAGATCAGGTCCTCTTGACATTCATTGAGCCCCTGGATCAAACTGTACCTGAAGACTTTATACTGGGGTTTTTTTTTTTTTCTGTTACACTAACCAATAGAATTTTTTTGTTGTTGTTTGTTTAATGCAGTTTGAACTGAGTCTTCTGCCACCTGCAGGTGAAACAGCCCTGATACCAGATTTAACAAAGAAACAACCCCGAGACACTTGCAAAAGCTTCTGGGCATGATGTTCATTCACTGCACTTTCCCAAGAAAAAAGAGCACATTTGAAAACACAATTAGAGTAATCAACAAGATGTCAGGGGGTAGCAGGCTAAAAGTTACTTTGATAAAATGCAGTAAAAGAAGAATTGGAATGGGACAAAGTTAGAGAAGGAAGGCCTCATAGAGAAGATGAGTTTGGACATAGAAATAATAATCATGACAACAGCAACTGTTTGCTGAACCCTAACTATGGACTAGGCACCAAGTTAAGCAGTTCACATATGTGAAGGGATAATATTTTGAAATAATATCCAAATTGAGAGGTACTTCTTTCTCCCAAATAGTCCTTTGCTCATTTGAGTTTCTCTGCTTATGGTCTCAAGGAAGAAATGAAACAATATAAAGAAGAGCATCTTCTGGCTTTTGAGTTTCAAAGTGATTTAGTCTTCTGGGAATACCTTTGGCCTAAACAAAAGATTTGAGAGCTTTGACAGGCTAGGTTATTGAGAAAACATATTCCACTAAAAACACTTAAAAATGGTGAATAAAGAGCATTTTCTTAAAAGCACGGAAAAAATAAGATAGTCAAGACTAGGCCCAACTGTAAGGAAAATAGGCACACAGTGAAGTTAGTGAGAAAAGAGGTGGCTTTGCTCTAGGGCAGAGGTCCGAAAACTCTGGGATTAATGCCTGATAATCAAGGTGGAGCTGATGCAATAATAATAGAAATAAAGTGCACAATAAATTTAATGTGCTTGAATCAGCCCCAAACCATCCCCCACCAACCCAGGTCCATGGAAAAATTGTCTTCTATGAAATTGGTCCCTGGTGCCAAAAAGGTTGGGGACTGCTGCTCTAGAGCATCAGCCAATTCTAGCAAGAGCCATATGGGGTTATGGAGGCCAATGACTCATACAAGTTGGGAGTATGTAGGAGATTCCATCTATTAAAAACTGGGATTTCAAAAAACCACATCCTCAAAGTATGCTCCGGAAGCAAGCTAACTCTTACACAGGTTGGCAGTCATGGTCTTCCCCGTCTGAGTGGTTCAGGGAGTGTCAAAGTTCAAATTTGGTTTAGGGTGTGGTAAGGTCAGTAATGATCTCAAGGCCTGGAAGAAGCAAACAACAAACGTTCTCCGGAAAAAGTTATCTCTTCAAGCCACAAACAATTCCAACAACATCCAGCACATAGTTGAAAATAATTAGATATACAAGGAAGCTAGGAATAATGAACAAGAGCCAGCATAAAATACACATAGCAGGACTAAACCCAGAAGAATTTCAGAAACTGGAGTTACAGACACTTTATTTATAACAAATGCTTCTTATATTTAATAAAATAGGAGACAGGTTTGAAAAAGCCTGGAGCAAATGCAAAGCTATAAAAAGCAGAAGACATTTTTTGTTTAAAGCAGGGACTTCTTGTGCTCCAGTGGTTAAGAATCTACCTACCAATGCAGGAGACACAGGTTTGATCCTTGGTCCACGAAGATTCCACATGCTGCAGGTCAACGAGGCTTGCACCACAACTACTGTGCCCTAGAGCCCATGCTTCTCGACAGGAGAAGCCACCGTAATGAGAAGCCCATGCACTGTAACTAGAGAGTAGCCCCTGCTCACTGCAACTAGAGAAAGCCTGCATGCAGCCATGAAGATTAAATAAATAAGATAAAAATGTAGAAACTTATTTTAAAATTTTTTTTAAAAAGCAAATAGGAACTTCCTTGGTGGCTGAGGTGGCTAAGACTCTGAATTCCCAATGCAGGGGGCCCAGGTTTGATCCCTGGTCAGGGAACTGGATCCCACATGCCACAACTAAAGATTCGATGCTCTGCAACTAAGAGCTGGAGCAGCCAAATAAATAAGTAATCTTTTTTAAAGCACGTGGAACTAAAAATGAATGAGAAATACACAGATGAGAGCAAAAACTTAAATGAATGAGTTTAACAGCAGATGAAATGCAGCTCGAAGAGAAAACTGAACATTGGGTCAGGATTTACCCACATGTAGTACAGAAAGTTTAAAATTTTGTAAAACTACATATGAAAGAGAGTGAGGGGCATGAGGTTAAGTTGAAAAGCCTACAACATATTGAAATAGAATCTCAGAAGGTGAGTAGAGAAAAAAAGGGGTAAAAGTGCCGTTTGAAGAGATGAGTTGATATTTTCTGTAACTGAGAAACGATCATCATCCCTAGATTCGAAAAGCCTATGACTCCCACAGAGGGTAAATGAAAGAAACCCACCTGCAGAAACATCATAATGAGAACTGCCGAGACCCAGAGAGAAAACACGTGAAAAAACTGGCAGTCCAATAGTTGACTTCTTGGTAGAAAATGGAAACCCAGAACTGAGTACAGTGCCTTCAGAGTGCTGAAAGAGAGTAACTTCCAACTTACAACCTTATACAGAGAGAAAATTTAAAAGGAAGACAAAAAAAAATCTTTTATGACAAGCAAAAACAGAGAGTTCATCTCAGGAAAGGAAATTTCTAAAGAATGTGCTTCAGAAAGAAAGTGATCCCACATGTTAGATATGAGAAATAACAAGGAAAATGGTTAAAAAAATAGATAAATCTAAATGAATCATAACTGCAGAAAACCTTAAGCCTAAGAATTATAATGTCCTGTGAGATTAGAATTAAAATACTGCCAACCATAGCGTACAAATCAGAGGTGGTGAAAATGGAGTATATGAAGTATTGGAAAATCTCTGTGTTATCTGGGAAGAGGAAAAAGTTTTGATTAAACTTCAATTTTTGTATATCAATCATGCATGCTGTAATGTCTAGAAAAAGCCCTAAAAGAACAGAAATAGAGCTAGCAAATAAAAGAAGGAAGAAATGAGAGAGAAAGAAACAACAGCAGTGGGACAAATAGTACCTCTGAAAGATTCCAGAAGATAAATATGAAACAGAGTGAGACTTCTGTAGCCCCAAGAGGCAATCAAGATCTCGTGGTTTGGCAGGAAGAGAAGAGTTAGATGGGAAGCAAGAGTGAGCAGCTGTGGGTCCCTGAGGATGGACAGCCTATCTTTTGCCTCCACCGCATACCCCCCACCCCCCTGCCCTGGCTAGTGTGTTAAGTATCTGAGAGCAGAGGTGGCCTGTGCTCAATTTTGAGATAAAATCCAAAGTAGGAAGTGTCACATGGTGTTATGTGGGGAGAGGGGCTCTTAGGTCACTTTACAGAGTTTCCCCAAACCCAGCATGGTAAGAACAGCATTCCTGGGATCCTAGCATCCAAAAGCACTGCAGGAGACCAAGCTGTTGAAAGTCACATGACTTTGATCTAGCCTAACATCCACAGAAGCTTCAGTCATGTCTGACTCTTTAAGATCCCATGGTCTGCAGCCCGCCAGGCTCCTCTGTCCATGGGATTCTCCAGGCAAGAATACTGGAGTGGGTTACCGTGCCACATGGCAAGAGTGTTTATTGTGAGACCAAGAGTGGGACAGAAATTGAGAGAGAGAGTCAGAGACAGAAGACGGGAAGGAGGGACAGCATAACAGCAACCTATGTGGTCCATCAGCTAAGGACCATATGGTGTGATGGATGCCTCTGTGAATGCCCGGGTGGACAGCTGATGACTGAGAACCCAAATACCTACTCTGGCATTCCAACCTCAGTATGAAGGAACTTAGACACAAACCCAGGGGAGTTGAGGAGACCCTGATTGATTAAATTTTTCAGAAGGCAGGCTGTATCAGTATCAGGCACAAGTCATAGAAAACTCAATTCAAATTGGTTTAAACAAGGAGACTTACTGGTTCACTTAACAGGGCGTCCGGGGGCAAGCTGGGCTTCCAAGTGATCTTGATCCAGTAGCTTGGATATACTTCCTCTTGATCGTCTTAGTCGTGGTTTCCTCCGGTGCCAGCTTCAACTACTGAGGCAGCAGCAGCAGTTTTGAACTCCTTCTCGATGCCCAACCACACCCAGAAGAAAAGAGACCATCTTTTCCTGTACTTTCTTTTAAGAGAAGGAAATACCTTCCAAAAATCCTCCACAAACTTCTGTTCGTATCCTATTGGCCCAAACTGAGCCACTTACTTATTCTAGAACCAATCCCTATCACCAGAAGAATACAATTGACTTAAGACTCAGTTCAGTTCAGTTCAGTCACTCAGTTGTGTCTGACTCTTTGTGACCCCATGGACTGTAGCATGCCAGGCTTCCCTGTCCATCGTGAACTCCCAGAGCTTGCTCAAGCTTATGTCCTTCGAGTCAGTGATGCCATCCAACCATCTCATCCTCTGTTGTCCCCTTCTCCTCCTGCCTTCAATCTTTCCCAGCAACAAGGTCTTTTCCAGTGAGTCACATCATCGCATCAGGTGGTCAAAATATTGGAGTTTCAGCTTCAGCATCAGTCCTTCCAATGAATATTCAGGACTGATTTCCTTTAGGATGGACTAGTTGGATCTCCTTGCAGTCCAAGGGACTCTCAAGAGTCTTCTCCAACACCACAGTTCTAAAGCATCAACTCTTTGGCGCTCAGCTTTCTTTATAGTCCAACTCTCATATCCATACACAACTACTGGAAAAACCATACCTTTGACTAGACGGACCTTTGTCAGCAAAGTAATCTAAGACTAATCAAGGCTCATCCTTGACTGAGGTCAATCCTCCTAGTGGCATGGCTGCTATGAAATAAGGAGGAATGGAATGGATTCACAGGAAGACCACAACTACCGTCCCCCCCTTTAGTTGCCCAATATTCACACTCACCCTCCATGCTTCATTACACACACTTCAGAAACGCCCATACCTAATGAAATGTGCTCTGGCCCTACTGAAAAAAGCACCATCCAAGCTTCTTCTCATTATGTATCCAGATGCAAAGCCAGCATTTCTCGGAGATGTACAGGTCTCTCCTTCAAGTCAGCTACGTGCACCTGGATTTAAGAGAAACTGGGTGGGGAAATGAAGTGATTGTTTCTTGTTACATGCGTTTAGAACACTCTGAGCCTCAGCCTCCTCAGCTATTAAATGAGATTAAAAATGTCTGCTATGGAGGCTGTGAAACTTATTTAAACTAAAAAACGACAAAAAGAAACTAATATGAGTTGTGTGTATTCATTTCTCACCTGCTGATCATAATAACCATGCTGCTTTTGCATCTGATATGCCAAAATCCTGGACCTCAAAGTGATGCCCTTTGATTAGCAAAAGATCTATTATTTTCCCCTGGGATTAGCCCTTCCCCCAACTCCTTCTCTGAGCTTGAGTCTGTTCCGCACACAGTCAGTTCTTTCATGTTGGGCTGGGGTCCCATGGCCCTGCTGCCCTTTGCACTAGCCACCCTCTCCATTGGCTGAGGTCACCCCACTGCCCATGCCGTTTCCTTACTCCTCTGGCCACAAACCTCTGGGGCTTCTGTCTCTCTCTTTGGCCAACAGAAAATTTCCACCTACTTCAGATCAGCTATTTCAAAATGGGTTCTCATAGTCGACTTCTAACCCCTAGAAATATCCTTCATTCCTTTGTACCAGAGCCTTCTTCCCAGAGTCTCAGGGTGTGGAGTGCAGACTGGATTATGGTCAAGTACAGTCTCACTTCCCAGGCTTCCCAGGTGGCATTAGTGGTATAGAACCTGCCTGCCTATGCAGGTAAATGTAAGAGACTCACTGGGTCAGGAAGATCCCCTGGAGGAGGGCATGGCAACCCACTCCAGTATTCTTGCCTGGAGAATCCCATGGAGAGAGGAGTCTGGAGGGCTACAGTCCATGGGGTCACAAAGAGTCAGACATGACTGAAGTGACTTAGCATACATGCACACACACAGCCTCACTTCCCACCTGGCTTCGCAGCATCCTCCAGCATCCCAGCCCTGCTGCCCAGTACAGATTTCTTTCACAGGCTGTGACTTTGCCTCTGGGATCGTTAGCTGGCTCTCTTTCCCCTGGGCCCCCTTCCCAGTCTACCTTCTTCAGGAAAGCCCAGCCCACCAGCTGCACATGTTTAAAGGCCAATGACAGGCCAAGTTTTCTCCTGCAGAGCCCTTTGGTGGCATGCAAACTCAAGGGACTTCTGTCCTGAGTGGTCTGATTAGTCTACCTAGAAGCACAGAGAGAGGTCTTTTGAGAAGTCTGGGCTTCAGCAGAGCTTCTGCTCTGCCCAGCCAACAGTATCCCCCTGCCTGTGTAATTTTTAGCAAATCACTTATGTTCTTTGAACCTTGATTTCCACATCCCTAAAATGGCTAAAGCAGTGCTGAGAGAGAAATTTATAGCGTTAAACACGTACATTAGAAAAGGGGGAACGAAGAAGATGGGAAAGATATTTTTAGTAATACAGAAAGGTATTCAGGGACACACTGTTAAATGGAAAAAGTTTAGTTGATAAGTCGCGTCCTATTCTTTGTGATCCCATGGACTGTAGCCCACCAGAATCCTCTGTCCATGAGATTTCCCAGGCAAGAATACTGGATTGGGTTGCCATTTCCTTCTCTAGGGGATCTTCCCAACCCAGGGATGGAACCTGAGTCTCCTGCATTGGCAGGTAGATTCTTTAGCACTGAGCCATCAGGGAAGCCCATGTTTTATAGTAGTATATGCTCTAATATAGATAATTATTTCCCATTGAAATTTGTCTATAGCTTTAAAAAAAAATCCATTACTGGGAATATACTAATGAGCTGTCTTACTTAAACAGCTTAAAATTCTAATTTTTATATTGTGAACTTAGATGAGTCTTGTGGGGAATACAATAGTTTCCTCTGTTGCTACATTTCTTTTTCTCAAGTATTTAAAACTATTTTTGTGAGGGCAGGAGAGAGAGCGGAAGAGAGACAGAAACAGGGAGAGAGAGACTAATTTTCAACACCCACTCAATTAGTGGAGGCTGCTAAAAGAATGCAGGGCTGGAATGGGAAAGATGCTCTTGGATACTGTCAGTTTGGTCTCTCATTGCAATTAGCCCAGAGAGATAAATGTCCTGCCCAGAGCCAGGCTAGGACACTGCTCGCCCTGTATCTACACGGAGCTCTTTCTCCTGAGCAGTCCTGCCCCTCCAGTCAGTCCCTTGGTTACCCCATCTCTGTTGGCAGCTGTCACTCTTCCTGTCCCGCTGTGGCTATCTCCTCCCTTTACTGGGTCTGAAGTGTGCCTCGAATCTGCTCCTTAGGGTCTGGCGCCCTCTTCTGGCTTTGAGGATTCACCACAATCGTTAAAGGACCACCCGACCAGCCCTGAACTTAGCAGCTCTTTCATTCTCCAAAGTCATAGGGGAAACTGAGGCAGCAATTGGGGAGAGTGACTGGATCCAGAACACAAAGCAAAGAATATTCTTGGGCTAAAACCTGGGCCTTCTGACCCTTCTTTCTGCACTCTTTCTGGCACACTGTCTTTGGAAGAAATGAAGAAGACCTAGGAGATGGCAGACTTGACTCCAAGGCTGGGGAAAAGTCCACCTTCCACATGTATCCTCAGGAGCCCTCTTGCCATGTTGGGGAAGGACTGAATGTTGAGCTGGACTTTTCCAATGCTGTACTCTAGGGCAGTGGCCCTACTGCCCTTTCCCAGTTTAGTCAGTTCAGTCGCTCAGTCGTGTCTGACTCTTCGCAACCCCATGGACTTCAGCATGCCAGGCCTCCCTGTCCATTACAAACTCCAGGAGTTTATTCAAACTCATCTCCATTGATTTGGTGATGCCATCCAAACATCTCATCCTCTGTCATCCCCTTCTCCTCCTGCCTTCAATCTTTCCTAGCATCAGGGTCTTTTCCAATGAGTCAGCTCTTCTCATCAGGTGGCCAAAGTATTGGAGTTTCAGCTTCAACATCAGTCCTTCCAATCAACATTCAGGACTGATCTCCTTCAGGATGGACTGGTTGGATCTCCTTGCAGTCCAAGGGACTCAAAAGTCTTCTCCAACACCACAGTTCAAAAGCATCAATTCTTCGGTGCTCAGCTTTCTTTATAGTCCAACTCTCATATCCATACCTGACTACTGGAAAAACCATAGCCTTGAATAGACGGACCTTTGTTGGCAACGTAGTGTCTTTGCTTTTCAATACACCTCAATACTCCCATCAGAATGTGGATGGATTTAATGATGCCCTAGGCATAGCCTGTGCTTCCCCAAATGCCATCATTCACAGCTTCCTTCATGGATTTTGCATATCCACGAGCCACTCAGACTATAGTTTACTTAATACTTTTCTTTTAAGTGTCTCGTTTTAAACTTAAAAGTCTGAGGGAATGAATCACCTTTCCCTGGGTGACGACCAATAGATGCATCTGGTTTCCTCAGAATTGTCTTTGAGCCCCTGTTGTCTGCATTTAGTGCAAGAAGACTTGATCCCACCCAGAATTCTTCCCTTTAAAAACAAAAGCCATTATTTGCTGGAAAGGGTGTGGAGAGAAGGGAATCTTCCTACATTGTTGGTGGGAACGTAAATTGGTACAGCCACTATGAAGAACAGTATGGAGGTTCCTTAAAAAATTAAAAGTAGAGCTACCATATGACCCTGCATTCCCACTCCTGGGCATTTATCTGGAGAAAAACATGATCTGAAGGATACGTACACCCCAACATTCATTGTGGCACTGTTTACAATAGCCAAGACATGGCAGCAACCTAAACATCCATCGACAGAGGAATGGATAAAGAAGATGAGGTACATATATATTAATACAGGTATTTACCTGGTGGTCCAGTGGCTAAGACTCTGAGCTCCCAATGCAGGGGGCCCAGGTTTGAACCCTGGTGAGGAAACTAGATCCCACATGCTGCAATAACAACAAAAAAGATTCTGCATGCCTCAACTAAGACCTGGCATAGCCAAATAAATCAGTAAATAAATAAATATATTAATACAATGGAATATTACTCAGACATTAAAAATAATGAAATAATACCATTTGCAGCAACACTGATGGACCTAGAGAGTGTTAAACTAAGTCAGATAGAAAAGGAGAAATATCGTATGACATCCCTTATATGTGGAATCTAAAAAGAAATGATACAGATGAACTTACAAAATAAGAAGAGACTCACAGACTTAGAAAATGAACTTATAGTTGCTGGGGGAAAGGGATAGTTAGGGACTTTGGAAAGGTCATGGACACATTGCTATGAATAACCACCAAGGACCTACTACATAGCACATGGAACTCTGCCCAATATTACGTGCCAGCCTGGATAGGAGAGGGGTTTCGGGGGAGAATGCTGCTGCTGCTGCTGCTAAGTCACGTCAGTCGTGTCCGACTCTGTGCGACCACGTAGATGGCAGCCCACCAGGCTCCTCTGTCCCTAGGATTCTCCAGGCAAGAATACTGGAGTGGGTTGCCATTTCCTTCTCCAGTGCATGAAAGTGAAAAGTGCAAGTGAAGTTGCTCAGTCGGGTCTGACTCTTCGCGACCCCATGGACTGTAGCCTACCAGGCTCCTCTGTCCATGGGATTTTCCAGGCAAGAGTACTGGAGTGGGTTGCCATTGCCTTCTCCAGGGGGGAGAATGGATACATGTATATATATAGCTGAGTCCCTTCGCTCTTTACCTGAAACTACCACAACACTGTTAATCGACTATCAGTTCAGTTCAGTTGCTCAGTTTTGTCCAGCTCTTTGTGATCTATGGACTGCAGCATGCCAGGCTTCCATGTCCTTCACCATCTTCTGGAGTTTGCTCAAACTCATGCTCATCAAGTTGGTGATGCCATCCAACCATCTCATCCTCTGTTGCCCCCTTCTCCTCCTGCCTTTAATCTTTCCCAGCATCAGGGTCTTTTCCAATGAGTCAGTTCTTCGCATCAGGTGGCCAAAATAGTGAAGCTTTAGCTTCACCATCAGTCCTTCCAATGAATATTCAGGGTTGATTTCCTTTAGGACTGACTGGTTTGATCTCCTTGCTGTCCGAGGGACTCTCAAGAGTCTTCTCCAATACCACAGTTCAAACGCATCAGTTCTTCGGAGCTCAGTACTTTTTATGGTCCAACTCTCACGTCCATACATAACTACTGGAAAAACCATACTCTGACACAAAATAAAAAATATATAGTTTGGGGGAAAAAACAACTATTAGTAGGGAATGAGAAACTGGTATCTTTCAGGTACCATTCTCAGTCTTCACTTTCTCCTCGTTACACTCTTTGGGGGTAGCTACTATCTAAATCAGACATCAAGGCACAGACAGGCTAGTACAAGGTTTTACAGTTGAGAATAGTTGAACTGAACTGGATCATGCTCTACTTCCAAAGCCAACTGATGTGAACTTGCTGATCTTTTGAAATTAAAAGTAAAATGGGGGCTTCCCTGGTGGTTCAGTGGTAAAGAATCTGCCTGCCAATGCAGGAGACAGGGGTTCAATACCCGGTCCAGTAAGATCCCACATGCCGCAGAGCAACTAAGCCTGTGTGCCACAACTACTGAACCCATGTGCTGCAACTACTGAAACCCAAATGTTCCACAACAAGAGAAGCCCCACAATGTGAAGCCCGTGCACCACAACTAGAGAGTGGCCCTCACTCGCTGAAACTAGAGAAAAGCCCATGCAGCAATGAAGACCCAGCACGGCCAAATAAATAAATGCAAGTTTTAAAAAGTAAAATGATGCAAAGCAATAGTAAGAGATAATGACCAGTGAGACATCTGTGCTTTGGAGGAACTCACTGTGCAGGTGGAAGGCAGACAGAAGACATAGGAATACAGTGGGGTGGGCCATGTGTGATAGAGACAGGGGACCAGGAGCAACATCCAGCATGTGGGAGTATAAGAAGATCAGAGATGTGTGTCCTAAGTCCCAGGGAGGTGGAGTGGGCAAGAGGAGCATTCCTGGCTGTGCTTTTCCAATGCCACAGGGCATGGCATTGACACTGATGGGTCCTCTGCAGCCCCTTCTGATCACTTATAGATCATCCAGTAACATTTATCCATGGGAGCCCTTCTTGATGGGGTGGCTCTGCCTGCGTCCTTCTCCTAGGGTAGGGCTGTGTCCTTACGGGACAGGCAATCAAGGTGGGGGTAAAGGTGCAGGTGGAAGGATAAGCTGGACTCATAGTTCTACCTCTTGATGACTATGACCTTGGCCTCAGTTTTCTCACCAGCCAAAAGTCCCATAGAAGTGCCCCGCGCTTCCCCTTCATGGAACAACTTGCTGCCTGTCTGTGGGAAGTGGGGTCAGCAGCCTCCAGCTGTCGGCTGCTTGAAGATCAGCTGCAGAGAACCCACTCTCCCCTTCTCGGGGCTGCGGGCACATCTGATGACTGGGTGAATGCGGAGTGGAGAGGCCCAGCCATTTTAACTCGGTGAGGGACCCTCCCTCCTGAGCTCAAGGTCCTGGTGTTGATGGAGGCTTTGTTCCAATGCTGCCTCTCTTTTTACAGGGGCTGATTCCAAATAAACCCTTGGCACCCCAGACTCCCTCTCAGTATCTGTTTCTGGAGAACCCGATCTGTGACATATCCGTTTTACACACTCAGGACAGAGGAGGCATGCGGCCGGTTTTGATGAAATGAGGTTGGATGTTAATCTAAACGTGAGAATTGTCCAGCTCATTGGGACCTACCTTCTGACCAGACCAAGAGTCATTTTGGGAGGAGGCATTGAAGGCTGCAGGACAGTCAGGCAGCCTTGCTGCATGATTTGACCTCACAGAACCAGGGCAAATCACTTGAAGACAAAAGGGCTGAGGGGCAGTTGAAGAAGGCTTTTGGAGACAGAACAGTGTCGAGAAGATGGGTGATGTTTCCAGCAATGCATCACTTTAGATAGTAGCTCGACAGACATTCTTTGAACATACATTACGTGTGAGAGCTCATGCTAGGAAGGGAAAAGTTTTGGAGAAAAGCCTCAAAGAATTTCTCTGACCATGACTGTCCCCAAGAGCTATTCCTTAGCCCTATGAGCTCTGGACATTTTCCTAAACAGTTCTCTCCTTTGATTTCTTTTCACTGAATAACTGAAGCCTCTACAATAAAAAATGAACTTTAGCCAAAGAGTAAATAAATAAGCAAAAAAGCTCAAAATGCTTTTTCACTACCGAATATAACAACTTGTTCAGTCACTTAGTTGTGTCCAGATCTTTAGGAACCCATGGACTGCAGCATGCCAGGCTTCCCTGTCCTTCACCATCTCCCAGAGTTTGCGCAAACTCATGTCCATTGAGTTGGTGATGCCATTCAACTATCTCATCCTCTGTCGCCCCCTTCTCATCCTGCCTTCAATCTTTCCCAGTATCAGGGTCGTTTCCAATGAGTCAGCTCTTCACATCAGGTGGTCAAAGTATTGGAGCTTCAGCTTCAGCATCAGTTCTTCCAATGAATATTCAAAGTTTATTTCCTTTAGGATTGACTGGCTTGATCTCCTTGCAATCCAAGGGACTCTCAGGAGTTTTTTCCAACACTGAAGCTCAGAAGCATTAATTCTTTGGTGCTCAGCCTTCTTTATGGTCCAACAACTTGTAAGATTTTAAAATCCTCCCCTGATCCTTATTGCTGCACCCACTGTTTCTACTGCATAGTCTTTTAAAAAACTTATTTATTTGTTTTTGGCTGCGTTGGATCTTCATTGCTACTGGGACTTTCTCTAGTTGCAGTAAACAGGGGGTACTCTTCTTTGCCATGCATGGTCATCTCATTTCTTAGCTTCTCTTGTTGCAGAGCATGGGCTCTGGGCATATGGGCTTAGTCACTGGCTTGCGGGCTCTAAAGCAGGGACTCAGTAGTTGTGGTGCATGGGTTTAGTAGTTCCATCGCATTAGGTATCTTCCGGAACCAGGGATAGAACTTGTATCCCTTGCATTGCAAGATGGATTCTTAACCACTGGACCACCAGGGAAGTCCTGCATAGTCTTTATTATAAAAATAACAATTTGGGTGCTCTTTTTGTCACTTGGCATTATTTTATAGGAACTGTTCTTTGTTTCAATACAGTGACTGTATTTGTCATTGTAATGCTTGCACAGTATTCTATTGAATGATCAGATCATACTTGGTTTAACTAAAGCCTATTATTGGCTAAGTACTGCATAAACTTCTAGATCTTCACCTACATAGAAAAACATATTTAGGGCTTCCCTGGTGGTCCAGTGGTTAAGACTCTGAGCTCCCAATGCAGGAGGCCCAGGGTTCGATCCCTGGTCAGGGAACTAGATCCCACATGCCGCAACTAAGACCCAGAGCAGCCAAATAAATAAATAAGAATGAATATTAAAAAAAAAGATCTCTAATCCAGGGTCATTTAAAAAAAAAACATAATCATAATTACATTTGTATGCATAGAGTAAGTTCTTTTTTCCCCCTTAGGTAGCTTACACTGGGTATCACTCCAGAGGTAAAATCATGCAAAGCATATAATCAGTTTTGTCAGCATGCCTTCTGGAAAGCATGGTCAAATTTATAGTGCCACAAGCAATATGCAAGGGTTTTCTCGGTCAGTTTTTAATTTAGAAATACCTTCTAAAATTTTGTTACTGACTTAACAAGTTGATGTCCTTCTTGGTTCTAATAATTTTTAAATTTCCAGTTCTGTTATCGGAGAAGGCAATGGCACCCCACTCCCGTACTCTTGCCTGGAAAATCCCATGGACGGAGGAACCTGGTAGGCTGCAGTCCATGGGGTCTCGAAGAGTCGGACACGGCTGAGCGACTTCACTTTCACTTTTCACTTTCATGCATTGGAGAAGGAAATGACAACCCACTCCAGTGTTCTTGCCTGGAGAATCCCAGGGACAGGGGAGCCTGGTGGGCTGCCGTCTATGGGGTCGCACAGAGTCAGACACGATTAAAGCGACTTAGCAGCAGTTCTGTTATGGTGACCTTGCAAAAAGTATTCTCTTAAGGCCCAGGTAACCAGTGTCCCATCTTGCCAAGAGATGGCGCTGTGACTCTGTGCTTAGGCTTCCTGAGACAGCCCGTGCGGTTAGCAGTGGGCTGTGTGTTTGTGTGTGTGTGTGTGTTCCAGGAGAGGGGATGTCAAGAAATCCTCTGGTTCCCCCCCACTGGAACTCCAGTTTCACACCTGAGGTCAGAAAGACCTGGTTTTGGTGAGGAGGTGACACCCCACCTACTGAATTTGCTTTGCCCCCACCAGCAGTGTATCTACCACCCTCTCAAACTCAATAAAACCCAAGTTCCACTGCAGGCCAGACATAGACCTTGTTGCTGTTCAGGCACTAAGTCCTGTCTGACTCTTTGTGACCCCATGGACTTCAGCAGGCCAGGCTTCCCTGTCCTTCACTATCTCCCAGAGTTTGCTCAGACTCCTGTCCATTGAGTCAGTGATGCCATCCAACCATCTCATCCTCTGTGGCCCCCTTCTCCTCCTGCCTTCAGTCTTTCCCGACATGAGAATCCTTTCCAGTGAGTCAGCTCTTCGCAACAGGTGGCCAAAGTATTGGAGCTTCAGCATCAGCATCAGTCCTTCCAATGAATGTTCAGGGTTGATTTCCTTTAGGACTGACTTGTTTGACCTCGTTGCAATCCAAGGGACTCTCAAGAGTCTTCTCTAGCACCACACTTTGAAAGCATCAGTTCTTTGGCACTCAGCCTTCTATATTGTCCAACTCTCACATCCGTACATGACTACTGGAAAAACCATAGCTTTGATTACATAGACCTTTTGTAGGCAAAGTGATGTCTCTGCTTTTTAACATGCTGTCTAGCAGCAAGCATCTTCTTTTTTTAGTGTCTTCTAATTTCATGGCTGCGGTCACCATCCACAGTGATTTTGGAGCCCAAGAAATAAAGTCTGTCACTGTTTCCATTTTTTCCCCATCTATTTGCCATAAAGTGATGGGACTGGAGACATAGATCACACCCTCTCAAAAACTCATAAGCAAGTGGAGGACAAAATCAACTTGAAATGCTGTACTTCCTATAAAACAGCTTCTAAGCACTCTGAGGGATTGGGAATCTGAAAGATTGCCTCCAGCTACAGGGTGGGGTCTTGGTGGAGGTGGGGGTTGAGCTGGGTCAGCTGGAACAGGAGGCAGGTGAGCAGAGCATGGAGGGGAGGAGGTGGGGGCCAGGGGTGGGGGCCTGACCAAGAACGATTGTGAGTCTGGAGCTCTGGTGGAGACTACCAGGCAGATGAGGTTGGGGAGACCCCAAGAAAGCCCAATTGTGGTGCAGCCTGAATGCCACGCCAAGAAGCATGGACTTGGTTTTGTAAGCGGTATGCTCATGAAAGTGTCACAGCAGTAAAATGGTGGGGTTATCCTCATGCTCTGGCAAAAGTAGCCTGAGATCTAATTGAGTCAGTGGTTTTGCTAAGCGTGTTCTGTGGATACATCAAGGACCATAGCCCACCAGGCTCCTCTGTCCCTGGGATTTCCCAGGCAAGTATACTAGAGTGGGTTGCCCTTTCCTTCTTCACAGGATCTTCCTGACCCAGAGATCCAACCAGTGTCTCCTGCACTGGCAGGCAGATTCTTTATCACTGAGCCACCTTGGCTTCTGTGAAAGCATGATACTTTCCTCCCTCCTGCCTCTGTGGCCTCTCCTCAGTCTCCTTTTCAGCCTCTTCCCCTTCATCCGTCCATGAAACACGACCTCATGAAGGCTGCTCTCACTCCTCACTCTCCCCTGGGCTCAGGTTAATTACACCCTACCTCAAGATGATTCAGGCCTCCCCTCGAGCTCCAGACCCATATATCCAATTGCCTCCTTGACAGTTCCTTGTGAATGTTTTCAAAGCATCTTTAATTCATGTCCCAAACTCTCCCACTTAAGTTTGCCAAATGCTGGTCCTTTTCCGGTGTTCCTCGCCTGAGTGGACATCCCACCATTCATTTTGTTGTGGGGCCAGTTAAAAATCTCAGAGGCACCACCCTTGCTCCCTCCCTCTTCCTCATCCCATTTCCAACCTCTCCCCAAGTCCATTGACTCCACCTCCTCCGCAGCAGTCAACACTGTCGGCTTCTTTCCTCACCTCTGTGTGGTCCATGCAGGTGGAAGCTGCAAAGGCTTTCCTGGACTACTTAGGGCCACTGCGGAATCTCCTAACTGATCTTGCATGCACTCTGGCTCCTCTCCAACCCCCTCTTTTCAAAATGGAGAGCTGATAGTGTCATCCACTGTCCCAGTGAAATCTCCACTGCTTCCCATTGCTTAAAATTTTTTTTTTATTAAGATGATACAGAAAAGAGTATAGAACCAATGTACAAATGAAACACTCATGAAACAAGCTGCCATGAAAGGAGGCAGAACTTGGCTGCCATTCCACTCCATGTGCCCTCCAAAGAAAACTACCACCTTCCCTCACCCCCAGAGAAACTACTAACCTGACTTTTATGGTAAGTATCCACAGATGCTTCTTTGTCATCCAAGCATGCATCCCAAAATGTTATTAGAGTTCCCAAAATATTTTGCCTGGTTTTTTTATTTATGTCATAGTTCTCTTTTAATCTAGCATTTCCCCTCTTTTATTCTCCCTTCTTCAAATGTATTTAAAAGAATTCCCATTGCTTTTAAAGCAAGAAAAAAATTCCCTTCCATTCCTATAAGGTTTTACTTGGTCTGATCAACCCCCACTCCAGTCCCTCCAGCCTCTTTCCCACCAGGTTGATTTCTACTCTCTTGTCAACCTCAAGCCAACCTTGAGTGGGTGCTCCCCACCCCCACCCTGATGCCTTCTTCATATCCCTCCAGGGCTTTTACAAGGCTGCTCCCTTGGCCAGAAATACTCTTCCCTCCCTTGTAGCTCCCAGTTAATTCTGACTTATTTTTGTGTTTAACTTGGGGGGTTCCCCCCTCTGAGAGGCCTTCTCCACCTTCCCTGACTTGATCAACCCTCCTGCCTGAGCCTTTCACAGTGCTCTCTCTTCCCTGAAGCACAGGCCAGAGTTGTGATTTTTCCATTTGTTTGTGAGATGATATGATTAAAAACCGTCAGCTGCATGAAAGTGAGGATTATGTTTGCTTTTGCTCACCATTGTCTTTCCACTATTTAGCTGGGTGCCTGCCACATCGGTGGAGAAGGAAATGGCAACCCACTCTGATAATCTTGCCTGGGAAATCCCATGGACAGAGGAGCCTGGCAGGCTACAGTCCATGCGGTCGTAAAGAGTTGGACATGACCAAGCGACTAAATAACAACAACAACTGGCACATAGTATGTGTTCTATAGAAAAATTGCTGACTGTAGTCCAGGGAGAGAGAGCCAGCAGACACCAATGCGGTTAGGAAGGAGTCTGGGTCTGGAGACCTGGGTGGAGGAGATCTGATTCCCTGAGAGGTGAGGGCTGAAGCAGTGAGGATAGGTGGTGTGACCCGGGAAGGACAGTGTGAGAAGAGGATGGGGACTTGTCTTCAGGACCCCAGAGGCCATGCCAGGGATCTTCTACCTACCCCATGGCCTCTAATGCTGGAGCCAGGCCTGGACAAGGATGCCTGGGGAGGCTCCTGGGCCCAACCACTCCTCCTTGGGGCCACTGGGGCTGAACTAAGTGGAAACAAATGTTCCCTGGCTTCCCACCAGCCCAGTCCTGGTGGGCGAGCAGCAGTCCCTCCCTCTCAGCCTCTGCTCCCCCCTCCCCCTGTCCCACCCTCCCCCCCACCCCCGAGTTCTTTCTCCCTTTGACTGATGGAGTGATGGGAAGGTTGGAGAATGGATAGGGTTGAGAGATTTTCAAGATACAAGGCAGGTGGGTTCTATGGGGAACCAGGGCCTGTGGGGGTTACCTTGGACAAAGGCCCAGAGGCAATCTCAGGGGAAACTTGACCTAGACTGGCTAAAGCTGGGAACCAGGCATTTGAGTTCCCACTCTGGGCTGGAAAGGCACATTCTCATTACTTCAGGTGGGCTGGGAAAAGTTGGACTAGCATCTGGGATTCAGAAAGGAGAGGACAGTGGTTCTTCCTTTCTTCTATCTTTTTCCTTCTCTCCATCTCTCTGGGGCTGGCCTTTCCTCTCTCTCTTCTCCTGGGACCCAGAGACCCAGGGCCCTGAGGAATTCTCAAGTCCCATCACCACCCTAAAGGAATGAGAGTTAGGTCTCATGGCAGGGGAAGGAGGGAGGAAGGATGGTGGAAAGGGAGAGAGAGAGAGGGAGAGAGAGAGGTGCTTGGGAGGGGAAGGGTCACAGGCCCAAATTGCTGGTCTCCTGCAGCTTCAGTCGTTCTGAGAAACAAAGAAACAGAGAAAATGATTTAGAGACAGACACAAACAGAGACTGAACTATGGAGATGGGAAAGACGAAAAGACACACAGAAAGACAGTGAGAGAGAGAGAGAATCCGACAGAGGGCTCCGCTTTCCCCTGCAGCGAATCTGATGTTATCTATCCCCAGCTGCCTCTCTCCCCCTCCACAGTCCCCACTTCTGCCCCTCCTTCCTCTCTAACCCCACAGCCAGACAACCCTGTTTCTTCTTCCCACCTCTCTTTTGGACAGGCCTAGACCTAAGGTGGAGGGGTGGGGGAAGAGGTGGAGGGGCCTGGAGGACAGAAAGAGATCAGAGTGGCACCACCCTATCCATGCTACAGAGGTGGTGTGTGTGTGCATGTGTGTGTGTGCACGTGTGTGCGTGATCTCCAGAAAAGCCAGCATGTGTCTCAGTCTGAGCCAGCCCACCTATGTGGCCAGCCCTACCTGTGGATGAAAGTTAACCAGCATCGTCTAGGAGAGGCGAGGTGTCCTGTGGTTTCTGTGGGGCTATCTGGAAACCTATGTTCAGCTGTGGGTGGGTGTGAGTGTGTATGCATGTGCATGCATCTTGATCTGTCTTTGTGTGCTTCTGTTTCCATCCCCTAGTTTCCCAGCCCTTCTCTGTGGAGGGTCTTCCAAGGTGCCAGTGATGGCTTGAAGCCTCAGGAACATCTGAACTCATCTCTGTGAAGGTTTGAGGGCTTCAGGAGTAAAGTCATGGCTCTCTCTCTACCCAGATGCCAGCCAACTCCTAGATGGGGGTGCAGAGAAGGCAGAAAGCAGTGGGCAGAGCAAGGTTGCTCTTGGAATAGAGGCCTTGAGAATTGAGGCTTCAGGAGACCTGCCCATCACAGACAGCAGCCCACCCCTCCCTGCCCCAGTGCTTCCACAGGCACTAGTGATTCTGGAATGGGATTCTGGGGTGCTTGAGTTGGAGGAAGGATGAGGACTTGGGAAATCCAGGGGTGGCTAAATATTCTACAAGGTCTGGCCAGAGAGAGTTCTGCAGGAGGGGTGGGGCGTTCTGTGTGTGTTTGTAGGAAAGGTGGGGGGTGGGGGCAGAAAGGCCGCCTGCGGGGGAGAAGGCTTCTTGGCAAAAGCCCCAGTTTCCTGAGCTGATCCCTGCTCCCTGCCACTGCTCCCAATTCTGTTGTTTCAATAACATCATTTTTATCCACCCCGCAGAGAGACCGTGTCTTAGGAGGGGGAGGTGAGGGGCAGGGCTAGGGCATGAGGGGGTGGTAGTGGAGAGAGGCTGGGGTCTGGAGGGAGCAGGGACCAGATTTGGGGCGCTCCCTCCTCAGGCAGAAGCAGGGCGGTCCCAGAGCCCTGGTCCCCTGATGACAAAGACAAATACATTAAAATTCTTGTCTCGGAGAAGAATGCAGGATCAGGAGAGCATTTCATAATCTGCAATAACAGTAGCAGGGTGGGGGCGGTGGGGGGGGGGACAGAGGGTTCGGAACCCAGGCAGTGGTTCCCAGGGGATTGGTCATTGGCCACCTGCAGCCTCTAGGGACCGCCTCCCCCCCGCCCCCCACCCCCAGCCCTCCAGACGCCTGTTCAGCACCATCTGGCCTGAGTGTGGGCCCAACCTTGGCTGCGTTGTTGAGTGTGCAGGGTCCGGAGTTGGCACTGCCCTACAGAAACAGCAACTGGATCCAAAATTAAGAGGTGCAGGGGCTGTGCCTGGCATCTGGTTGCTATTAAAGGCTAAAGTGGGAGGGGCTGCACTTGGGCCACGCCCCCTACCTCTCAGCCACTAGCCCCCGTCTCTAGAGCACTCAGGCACCCTCACCAGAAGAACTCTCAGTGCCCTGGACAAGGGGTTAGACTGATTCAACCTGGACACCACAGCCCTAGGGTGGGAGTCCCAGCAAACCCAGGGGCTTCCCTGTGTGCCTAGGCCAACGTTTCTCCATTTCTTTTCTCTTCTCCACTTGCTCATCCTTCCTTTCCCAGATCTGCCTCCTCCCCTGGGACCCGCATCTATGGTCTTTCCTTACACCCCTAGCCCATCTTGATCCACTTGTCCCTACACTCAGAATCGTGGCTTCTCTCTGCTCACCAGCGTGTTTCTCTTAACTCTCTTGGCAGTGGCTCACTCCCCAAGTTCAGGTGCTCCCCACTCCCCCCGCCACACACACACACACACACTCCAGAAGACCAGGAGCTTTCCTCTGGACGCCTGAAGTTTCTGCCACATGGGCTTGAGGTCCTCCATGGTTCTCTCCACCCAGGAGCACCCTTACAGCTTGATGGCTGCTCTGGATAGAGGTGGAAGGGAGAGTGGTCCTTGCCATGGAATGTCCTGCACCACCTGTCCCTCTGTAGCCCCGGGGCACATGGGGCGGGGAAGCAGGGAGCAGGGACTACAGCTCCCTGCCAGCCCGCTTGGCGTGATGAATGGAGCTGTCCTTCCTCTCCACGGGGGCCTTTGATCTCCCCTCGTGGGGAGGGGGCCAGGGGCATCAAAGACATTTTTGTGGCATTAGAGAATCAGATAAAACGCCATCTCACCTGCAGCTGCCCTCCCACCCGCTCCGGCCCCGGCCAAGTTGGGGGAGCAGCAATGAGGCAGGGACCCTCGGACCCCCGAGGCCCGGCTACAGCGAGTCCTGACCCTTCGCTCTGCAACCTCCACTCTGTCGCTCGCTTGCACGTGCCAGCGCTTGATCGCAGGCCATAAAGAGGTTCTTCTCTCTTGCTGTCTAATCTGCCCTCCCGCACCTCCTCCCCTGAGCGCCGGCCTGATGAGGCGGGGGCTGGGGAGCAGAGTGGAGGCCCATCGCTTCCTCCCGTGCTCAAGAAAAGGCTGAAAAAGGGGGCTTGCGGCGCGGAGGCGGGGTCTGGTCAGAGGTGATCCCCTCCGGAGTCTGCCCATCGGGCCATCGAGTTCGACACCCCTCCCCGGAGCATCCAGCGCCGGGGGCAGACTGCGTCTCCCAGCCCCCGCTCCAGCATCCCACTCCGCACCGCCCCCCAACCCAAACTCCCTCATTCCTGGGAAGTTTTCTCTCTTTACAGTCAACAAACCTGTCAAACGTCTCCCTTCCAGCCCGTCCCCCATTCCTTCACTCCTCTTCCTTCCCCCCCGCTTACCCTTCTCCACCCTGCTTCCCCGCCCCTCCTTGCCCCCGACTCTGAGCGGCGGCGGGGGGCTCCCAGGCCGTGAGAGAGGCGAGGTGAGGGGGCGAGGCAGGCGGGTCCCTCAGCCACGAGCGTGCTCGGGCCCCGCCCTCCGCCGAGCTCCGCGCCCGCCGCCCCGGGGCGCTCGGCTCCCTCCCGAGAGTCCCGCCGCCTGACTGTCGCAACTGCCACCCCCACGGCCCCCCTGCCCCCCGCCCCCGCCCCGGCCCCGCTCCCCTCCCACCCCCGCCCCCGGCTCTGATTTCTTCTCCCGAGCGAGCTCGGCAGGAGACACAGGCTCTGGCTGCCCCGTCCGCTCTCCGCCTCCGCCGCGCCCTCCTCGCCCGGGATGGGCCCCCCCGCCGCCGCCGCCGCCGCCGCCGCCGCCCGCCGGAGCCATCGCCTCCCGGCCGCCGCCGCGCTCGCCCTGAAGCCCGGGCCCCCGCGCGCAGCGGCTGGCCTCTCAGCCTCGCGCCCTGCCCGCACCCGCCGGCCCTAAAGCTGTCACGATGCAGCCGCCCGCGCCCTCCCGCCTGGGGCTGCTCCTGCTGCTGCTCCTGTGTCCGGCGCACGTCGGCGGACTGTGGTGGTGAGTGCTGCCTCTGGCTGCCCCGCGGAGCTCGGACACGGGGACCTCGGGGCCGAAGGTGGGGCTCCGGATCGCGCTCCTGCCGCCTCCCGGCTCTACCTGCGCGCGGAGCCCAGCCCCTCGGCAGCTGGAGACGCGAGGGGGAGGTGCGTGCCGCTCCTGCCGACCTCCTCTAGGGGCATTTCTGAACTGCCACTTAGACGTGCCCACACACCCCCTGCCCTCCCTCCCTACATTCTACTGTATTTCCTCCTCCTGTGTCCCACCCCAACCGCAGGTTCCGCGCTCAATCCAGGTCACCGAGGAATCAGTGGATGGGTAGGAAAGAGATACGGGGAAATGGGGGCAAGATCTGTAGTCTGAGATCCGAATAAAAGAGTGTGTTAAGACGGCTTTGGATTTAAGAGAGAGAGGATGAATTTGGGGGAAAGAGAAGAACAAGGTGGGAAGCCAACGGCAGGGAGAGTCAAGTAGCTGCCTTTTCCCGCCCCGCTTTGCCCACAAACCCACCAGCTTCTCTTTGGGCTCCTTCAGAATGGGTGGTAGGGGCGGGAACGGGAGCGTAAAGGGAGAAACTGAGTCAGAACCTTCGCTTTCTCTACTTTCTCCTCCCCGAGCAAAGAGGAGGAAAGGTAGGGAAAGGACCCAAGCTCCTGGCCCTTCCAGATGTAGAGGTCATGGATGAAAAACTTGGCTGCTGGGAATCGTGGAGGGTCCTGGTGGAAGGGAGCAAGGCCTGGCCAGCCGAGGGATGGGGTCGACTTCCCAGACTGCCCTAGTTAGAGCAGACACATAGGCAGCTGAGGTTGCGGGAACTTGGAGTCTTGCGGGATGGATAGAGGTTGGGGAGGTGGGTGCCCGGCCGGGACCGCTCAGCGATCCAGATCCCGTAGACTTTTTCTTCCCCTTCACAGTCTTGGGAGCAGCAAGGACCCGCCCGGAATAGTTGTGTTTAGAGAGGAGGGACTTGGACGATACCGCTGGTGCATTAGCCAATCTTAACAAGTCAAAACCTTGTCTATTTGCATATGGCCATGTCATTGGCTGGATTCTCTACCCTCCACTCCTCTCCCACCCGGGGATTTGGAAGCAGGGGTGGGGCAGGCAGTTCCCTCTTTTCTGGGAAGATAGCTGGATGCCCACACAGGGAGCTGCTGGCCACGATCCCACTTCCATGATGTAGGAGAGAAGTCCCTCAGAGTGTCAGTGAGGGGGCCAAGCCAGGGCGACCTAAGTCCCGGCTAGGGAACATGCGTCCTTGGATCCTGACTTAGAATAATGCAGTAGCAGCTTTGAAATAAAGAGACCTGCGATCTCATCTTCCCCCATTGTCAAGCCTATGACCTTGGGCAAGTCACTTCTCCCTGCTCCCCGATGTCTCAACTGTAAGATAGGCAGTCAGTCCTCCTACCTGGAAGGCTTGATAGGAGGATTGGGTGGGATGACCTACAAAATAATCTGACGTTGGGAGGTGCTCCTAAATGTAATTCCTCTCCTCCACACCCCAGGTTCTGGCCAGAATCCCCATGGGTGAAAAGGGGATCAATTTATATTAAAATCTAGGGTCTCTAGCAAAATTTTGCAAGAGGATCTCTATCTCTTATTCCCCAAACACCCCTGTCCTAACTTGCCCTTTCTCAAAGTATGGAGAAGAGGTCTCTCCCAGGGCTGTTGCCTTCCTTCCCCACCCCACTCCACCCCCTACTATTTGTCCCAATTTTATCATCCTTTCACTTAAAAAAAAACACTTCCTCCATGAAGCTGCCCCTCTGTCTTCCCTCCCTTGCCTTCTCTATGCTCTCACTGCACTCCATGCACTGGACACTATGCCAGTTAGGCATTTCACTGACTGCCCTCTCCTCTTGGGTCCCCTTTCCCTGCTCCTGGGAGGCGGAGCCTTTGTCTTTAGGGCCCTGGAGACTAAAGGTACTGGGGACAGCTGTATGGAGTTCTGCTGGGGTTTGTGTCTGTGGTGGCTCCTTCGTTTGGGAGGGACTGCTGGGTGGGAGCTATGCCAGAGGAAGCGAGACCTCATCCCTTGGAGACTGACCCTGAAGCTGGAAAGGAGGGAGTGGGGGAGGAGGGGAGGAGGGCAGGTGTGGAAGAACACAGAGGCCTTCATGGCCACAGCTGCAGGGCAAGCCGAGTGAAGAGTGAGGAGTTGGAGTGATAAGGTGTCTGGCAACTGGCTTACTCAGATACTTTGGAGAGGCTGTCCCCACCCCTGAGGCTTCACCTGAAGCAAGAGCTTCTTCAGGCCAGAAACGTCCGGGCTGCTCCCTGATGTCTAGGACTGGTTGGCTTTCTTTCTGCTTCTCAGAGAACACTGACCAGGCCGTAGCTCCAGTGGTGAACAAGAAAGCGGCTGACCTCACTGCAGCCCATTGCAGTCCATGCTGTCATACTAGCAGCAGCCAGGCTGGGAAGACATAGTTCCCCAGGAACTCTGAGTGACCAGACTGTATAGTTTGGAAAGGAGGGCCCTGGAGGGGCGTGGCCCAGGCCTTAGGCTCTAGGTCCCCCAGAAGTTTCCCCTTCCAATTTCTTCCCTCCTCCCCCACTTCTTTCCCGCCCCCCCTCTTCTCCAGTGCTTTCTAAACTCTGCCTCTGACCTCTGTCTGTCTCTCTCTCATCTGTAACCATATCTTTGTGAATCACAGAATCCCAGATTCCAGGACATTGGCCAGGCTTTCTTGAGGTCATCTTGTCCAGCTTACTGCCTCCAGGCTATCCAGCTTATGCTCTGGCCCTGACAGATCCTATCCTAGTCATCAGCTCCCAGCCCTCCCATCCTGCTCTCTGCCCCCTTCTCATCCTCCCCCAGGAAGTTCTTCTCAATATGTGGCCCATCTTTATTCATACCTTCAATCAGTGGATGTAGAAAATTGCTCACTCTCACAGAATAGCCAAATCAATCTCCCTTCTTCTCCTTCCCTCTTTCCATTTGATATTTTCTATGAAAGAAACTAACCCTCCCATTGTTCCGCTAGGAAAAGCACCACTCAGTCTCACTCCCTTCCCCCATCTCATCTTCCCTATGGAAACAGGAATCAGGCGCTGGTCAGCTCTGGCCCCTCAGGGAGGCAGGGAAAGGACCCAGGCCTCTTCCTGACACCTAGGCTTTCCAGTTGTGACTCCCACCACCCCTTCCCATCCTCTCTTTCTCTGGGGCCCCTGACCCTTCATGGGCAGTCCTGTTGCTGGCTCCCACAAGCTTAGGATGGGGTGGATGGTGGGGGTAGGGTGGCCATCCAGGCCTCCCCTCCCAGCCACCTCCCCCCTCTCTCCTTGGCAGCTTCCCCTGGAGGAAGACAATGGGGCTGTGAGCAGAAAAGGGCAGGGGCAAAAGGAGGCTGGCTTGGTCCAGGCCAGAGCATGCCCTGAGCCCACCAGAGTCCTGGCACCATGACATTTCCCGGGGGGTGCAGTCCCCTCCTGCCCTGTTCTCATCGGAAGCCAGGAGTTGGGTGGGAGCGGGAGTTGGGGGGGGGGAAGTCAGCGGGAGGCTTGATCATCAGGGCCCAGCCAGGGGGATTCCAGAATGTGTACTTTGATGAAGAAATGCAGTGGTGGAGGGGATAAGGCGGGGGTAGGGGGTGGTGGTGGTGTGGGCAGCCATGCTGTAGTCAGGCTGGCGGTAGGGCACCCAGCCAGCCAGAGCAGGAGGTGCTCAGGAACACAGAAGCCTGTCCCCAGGGAGTGGGGAGAGCGCCCTCTAGGCTGCACCCTCCTTCCTGCCAGGGCCATGGCGGGGCAAGGCCCTGGGTGCTTCCCCTGGACTGCCTGAGGAGGAGCACAGGGAGGGAAAGGTCGCTGGGCAAGTACTTCACCCACTTTCCACTTGGTCTCTTTGGCTGTTTCCTCCAGCTTGGAGCCCTCTGCTTAATCCAGAAATTAGATCTAGAAAGGACCTTACAGATCATCTGGCCCAATCTTCTCACTCTCAGTGAGAAAAGTCTAGCAAAGTTCAGGGACAGGAGGTGACTTGCCCAAGGCCATCCAGAATGCAAGTAGCTGAGGGCTGGGGACCAGGACTCCACCTCCCACTGAGTACCCCATCCTGGTGTGCAGTAGGGATAGGGGTCAGGAAAGGGGTACAGGGCCTTACACAGGCCCCTTCTGCTCCTCCCGTCCTCCCCTTCTCACAGTGCTTCCCCACCTCGGTATGGGAGAGTAGATGGCACAGGGCGGACTCTCCGCAGGATATCCAGTGGATGGTCATTGTGTCCAGGCCTCTGACCAGCAGCAAGCCATCTTGTGTGGGGAAGTCATTCAGGGCAGGGAAAGCCCCTGCCAGGGGAGAACTGTGAGGAGGTGGGAAGGGCAGCACCCGGGACTGGAAAGAGAGAACCCAGTTGGGCCAGGGGGGTGGGTATCCATGGAATGGGGTGGCCGGTGGGTGGTGGGGAGGTAGGGGTTAATGGAGCTGGGGCATTACTGACTTTGATGTGGTGGTTGGGGTGGGGGTAGGGACTGGGGAAGGGGGAACAGTAATTACTGAGTTAGACAGAGCAGGACAGGACAGGCGGGCCGGGCACAGGCCCGGGCCCAGCCTCCTCGGCAGCCCAGCCGTCAGGCAACATTTTTCTACCCCTTCTCCACCACCCACCTCCCCCACCCCTATGCAGCCCCCACCCACAGCCCCAGGGCTCAGGGCTCCCTCTGCTGGCTCTTGGGAGCTGAGGGTCAGACTAAGGAGTACTGGGAATGAGTACAGGGAACTAGTGGGGATTTGGCTATGAGACCCTTTAGGGGAGCAGACATCAGAAAGGTCTTTGATCCTCTTGGCCTCAAGAATCCACCCAGGAGCACTGGCTGGAGAAGGGAGGCAGGGGGTGGGGGGATCTTGGAGGGTGCTCCTGGTCCATGGGTTAGACTGGCAGGGGAAGAGGAGATACTGGGATCCAGGCTAAGGAGAGTTGGAGCAAAGCCTGTTCTCAGGAATTCATACATGTTGCCTGATTGCTGTGCACTGTGCAGGCCCAGGAGATGATTAAGGGTGTGAATGGGAGGTCACCCATGGGAAGACACTTGTGGAAGCCTACTCTCTGGACAGGCTCTTTTCATCATGTAACCTGAGAAGTAGGCAGGTATTATTATTTATTTCCACTTTACAGTTGAGGACACTGAGGTTCAGAAGGTTAAGTTTCCTCATCCATTCAACAAAGGCTAAGTGCCAACCTCCCCGGCTAGGGGCTTACTAACATCGTGGAACCAGCAAATGGCAGAGCCCAGATCCAAACCCAAGTCCGATGAATTCTCAAGGCCATGAGTTGTGTTCTGCTAATGACATTATACTTCTCCCTGAGATCTTTGTCTGGAATGAGTTTATATCTAATTGGAAAGATAAGATAAGAAGATGTGACAAAACAATTATGCCACCGGCCAGGATGACAAACAACACCCCCACACACACCATGAGTGACACGGGGAGTGAGGCAGGTGGGGGAGGTCACTGAGGGCTGGGGCCCACCAGAGCAGGTGGGATCTGAGGCAAGTTTGGAGAGATGCTGTGTGAGATTTGGATGACTTAGGGGTGAGGGGGGGGTGCCTCTGAGTCCGGAAACTTAGCGGTGTGATCTGGGATGGATGCAGAGTCAGCCAACTCTGATCAGACTAAGGACCATGTGGAGGACAGTATGCAAGAGCCCCTGAGGTATCAGAAGCCCTTGGAGTAAGAGGGCTGTTTCCTCCAGTCCCTTTGGTTTTTAAAATATTCGCCTAAATTTCTTGCTATGGGGATTCCCCCATTGAGTGGCCAGTGTCAGTCCCCTCTCTTTTCATCTTGCTTGCCTGTACAATAAGGGTGAAGTGGGTGGAGGTGGACTAGAAAATCTTCCACCCTCTGAATCCAGGCATGGAAAGGTAAGTTAGGCCAGAAACCCAGGCCTCCAAGGCTTAGATTTGCAGATGCTGCCAGTAGGAACTGGCTGCCCCCTGATGCCACCTCGTTTGGCTACTTATTTTACCAACCGAGGTCCCTGGGAGGGAGATCTTGGCACAGGAGGCCAAGCCAGCTAGAATGGCCAAACCCAGGCTTGTTCTTTCTTGTCTATGTACTGATTTCTTTTAGGGCTAGCTTTGTTTTTTCTATGCCCAGGAGCGGCTATTTGTTTAGGATCTCAGATCCTGCATATTATCTATTTCCTACCACCACTGTGCTCCAGCCACCAGCCCCCACCCAACACACAGATACTTCCAGACAGGCACCTCTTCCCTATGCTGATCTCAGGCCAATGCTAACTCAGAGGCCCCCAAAGCAGAGTTCAGTCCCTAAGCAAGCAGAGGGGAAGGAAGGAGGGCAAAGGAAGAGGGGAGATGGGGGAGTTATTCTGTGATTCGATTAAAGATGGTGTTAAAGTTAGAGAGGCTTTTCAAGTCTGTCTTGCCAACTCCTTATCTTCCTGACACCCAGAGAGGAAACTGACTTGCTCAGCATAGCTCAGCTCACCCAGAGTGGACAGAGACCGGAGTACAAATGTGAGGCCTGGTGTTTTGCCCAACACTTCCCTGCCTGTCCCCTTATGGAGTTTCCTTTCCTGTGACTTGAAGATGGGAGTGAGGACAGGAGGGCAGGGAGCAAGCTGGTCCCTTGGGATTCTAGCTGCTACTATTGCCCATCCCTCCTCCTGACCAGCTTGTAAACAAGTCTAGTTCCCAGGCAGCCAGCCAGCCTGAGGAGCCAGACCCAGACCAGAAACTGACTCCAGGGCAGCCCCTCAACCCTGTGCGGGGGCCAGCCCCACCTCCTGGGGGGCCCTGCCTGTCATGCTCCTCCTGATTCCTCTCCTATCTCAAGCTTCTGGGAAAAAGACAAGGTCAAGAGGTTCTTTCCCTTTCTCGCCTGCATACCCCACCCTCTCCTACTTCCCCAGAGCAGGAGGGGGGAGAGAAGCGGGATGGGGCAGAGTAACCTTGGGAAGATAAGGCCAGTCAGCCTTGGGAAAGTAGGGAGTTAGCAGAGGGCAGGATTGGGGAGGGGAGACTGGGGAACTTGGCAGCTTAGGGGTGGAGTGGGGAAGACGGGTTTACAGGGTCCCAGGCTCCCAGGTAGCGTTCTCAACATGCAGGTGGCAGAAGAGGAACTGGATGGCTGTGTGGAGGCCTGTTTCCCTGCCTCTGAATCCAGCTGGGGAGAAAGAAAATGTTTCTGGAAGCTAATCAGGAGTCATGAAGCCACATGTGGACAGGGTTCAAGTGAGGACCTTCTCCTTAGATGGCTCCTTCATTCACTCAGAAACATGCATTAGATGGTATTCATTGGAGAAGCATAGTAATCATTCACAATATGCAAACTTTCATAACAAAAATTGGAGGGGAAATGCAAATTAAGCAGCTAAAAATCTGCCATGGGAAACAAAAGAAAGTAACAGTCCTAACTAACTCTCAAGGTGCTCCATAGTCTTATTTACCAACCTTGTACAACCATACTGGAAGTTGCCCCCAATTATTTTTGTAATGAAATGGGATAAGTAAGTAGAAGGGGGATGAATAGATCGATAGAAATAAAGATAGATAGAGACTGATCAACTTGTACAGCCAGGGATTTTCCAACCCTTGGCCCACTTGCCCCTGACCCATCTATTACTTTTCTAGGGATGCAAAAGGGTTGGGGCTGGACCTTCCCAGGTACAGTGGGAATGCAGTGATGGCAGGTCCTAAGCATGGAGGCAGGCGGGTTTGGATTATGAGTCTCTCCACTGAGGGGAGAGCTTTGGTTCCTGGACTACTGGGGTAGAGGTGATGACATTGATCGGACAGGGTGGTGATGTGGGTGCAGTGGAGTGTAGAAGGAGACTTTATAGGACTGAGGACTGAGCTCAAGGATTGAGCTTACACATCTTCCTGCAATCATGTCTTTAAGCATCTCAGTCCTCAGTGAGAGAAGTTCTGCCTTAAGACTTAAATTCCTCCTGCTGCTATTTAAGCCCATTACATCTCATTGTTGTGGGCCCAGAACATGCCTGGGCAGCCCGTACTTGTGGAGCAAATGGGGACAGTGGGGTGGATGTGCACTAAAGCTAAGCTGAAAAGTAGGCCACCTTGACCTTTGGCACATATCTACCAACATTTTCCTCCACGTTTTCTTTCTCGTGGTGTTGCTTCTCCCCACCCAAAATCTTATTCCACCCCCTGCTAAAGGCTTTTGAGTGGTTTCAAATTACCCTCAGCCTAAATGCTCTACCTACTCATTCCTACCAGACAAAGATCTCAGCTAAGTGCTCAAATAAGAGCATTTCAATTAAGGTAGGCCCCTCCAGGTGTGAATACCCAGCCAAGTGAACTTTCAGGGGTATGATCTACAGCTACTAAAAGGAAGTGCTAGCCTTGGATGAAACAAAGGCTGAGAATGGAGGGATTTCTGAAAGTGTGTGGAACTCCTGGTAAGGTCTTTACCCACCAAGCCAAGGAGCATCCCCTCCCCAATCAGTTATGTTACCTGCCCTGCCATCCCTGCCCCATGCACTGGTCTTGGCTTGCTGTCATCTTGCTCTGGAAAGGTCACAGACCCTGGGGCAGGAGAAGGGTCAGTGTCTTCTACTTTACAACATGGCTTCAGAGACTCAGTCCCCAGTGGCTTCCTCCTGCTCAGGGAAACAGGGAGATATTGGGGGAGGGGGAGAGGGCATCTGACAGAAGGAGAAATCTGGGCTAGAGAGGGGGTGTTACTTTCCTTAAAGGCACCCTTCCTTGACCGCTCTAACATACCGTGGCTTGCTGGGATTGCCCTACCTTTCTAGCATCAGGGCTAATCAGCTAACACAAGACCAGCTTGTGGTCCACTAAGACCAGATCCTTTCCTGATACTGTCTACTTTTCTTTATATTTCTTTATGATATGTACCTTCTTTTCTTTGACAGCTTATAGGTTACTTTTTTTCTCCCTAATTGCATTTATTTATTATTTTTATTTTTGGCTGTGCTGGGTCTTCATTACTGTGTGAGGGCTTTCTCTAGTTGTAGAGAGCAGGGGCTATTCTCTAGTTGCAGCGTGCCCGGCTTCTCATCGCAGTGGCTTCTCTCGTTGCAGAGCACAGGTTCTAGGGTATGAAGGCTTCAGTAGTTGCAGCACATGGGCTCAGTAATTGTTGCACACTGGCTTAGGTGCTCGGAGGCACGTGGGATCTTCCAGGACCAGAGACCAAACTAACGTTCTCTGCGTTGCAAGGCTATTCTTAACCACTGGACCATCGGGGAAGCCCCGTGATGGCTTGCTTGATCTTCCTTCCGTTAACATCCTCTCCTTTTTGGGTTAGGCCTGATGAATTTTAACCTTGGTCTACCTGGTGCCAGATGCCTTCACCTTGAGTCAAAATCCTGTAAGGTTTTTATTAATGAAGGTGTACACAGAAGGATAATACTGACTCTTTGCTGTATAGCAATTTCAGTCTAGAATCTAGCTCAGAGGGGACACACACATACACACACACACACACACACACACACACACACACGGAATAGTAAGAGAACCAGGTGGGACAATCTCTATCTCAGTTGGGGGTGCTGGTGGGGGAAGACGCGTGTCACAGCTCCCGGCTGTGGGCTGGGCGGGGCTGGCCTCCCGCCCCCTCCCCCAAGCTCTTCGAGTTACAACCATGGTCTGCTGTTCTTTATTTCCCAGGGCCGTGGGCAGCCCTTTGGTCATGGACCCTACCAGCATCTGCAGGAAGGCCCGGCGGCTCGCAGGGCGGCAGGCTGAGTTGTGCCAGGCCGAGCCAGAAGTGGTGGCCGAGCTAGCGCGGGGCGCCCGGCTGGGGGTTCGGGAATGCCAGTTCCAGTTCCGCTTCCGCCGCTGGAACTGCTCCAGCCATAGCAAGGCCTTCGGGCGCATCCTGCAACAGGGTCAGTGTGGGGAGGACCCCAGCAGGGGGCTGCTGTCTCGCCGTTGGGGAAGTCAGAGGAGAGGGTGGGGGTGGGGGGAGGCCCACGGAGCCCCACTTCCTGCACGGTCAAAGGACACGGCCCGATCCTGTCTCCCAGCCCCACGCCACGCTGCCTCGCGCCCACCGCAGCGCCCCAGAACCCAGCCCCAGTCTTGCTGTCTGACCGTCCCTCCCCGCCCCCGCAGACATCCGGGAGACGGCCTTCGTGTTTGCTATAACGGCGGCGGGCGCCAGCCACGCGGTCACGCAGGCCTGCTCCATGGGCGAGCTGCTGCAGTGCGGCTGCCAGGCGCCCCGCGGCCGGGCCCCACCCCGGCCCCCCGGCCTGCCAGGCACCCCAGGGCCCCCCGGCCCCGCGGGGTCCCCCGACGGCAGCGCCGCCTGGGAGTGGGGGGGCTGCGGCGACGACGTGGACTTCGGGGACGAAAAGTCGAGGCTCTTCATGGACGCGCAGCACAAACGGGGACGCGGAGACATCCGTATGTTGGTGCAACTTCACAACAATGAGGCGGGCAGACTGGTGAGTGGGGACAGGCACGTATAAGAGCTTGCGCGTGTGTGAGTGTGGAAATGTGGGAGTATGGGTGAATATGAAAGGATGTGGGAGAGTGTGGTATATCAGGAGGAGTGAGTTTGTGAAAGGCTGTGAGGGTGTGAGTGGGGTACACAGTTTGTTAATGTGTGGGAGGCCACTTGGGAAGATTGGCTGGGGGTGTGGTTGGGCCAGTGGGAGGCAAGGTGACTGACCTAGAAGAGGGAGTCACTTGGGGGGCCTGGGAGGGCTAGGGGCTGATGGCCCAGTGGGCAGGGTAGGGAGGGGACACCCAGGGAAGAGGACCCAGGGCCTTTAGGTACCTCAAGTAGGGAGGACATACTTCTGAGACAGGACAAGTAGGGCAAAGCTTGGGTGGCTAGTGGCTGCCAGGGCAGGGGCTGAGGAGGGAGACCAAGGCCAAGGATGAGAGAAAGGACAGAAGCCCAGTAAAGGTATGGGGTCTGGAGGTTGGCGAGCTGGGAGAAGTGAAGGAAGCTCCAGGGACGATGGTCTTGGAAAGGAGTGAAGGATGAGGAGTGGATCCTGTTGGTAGGAGGGGTCAGGCAGAGGCCAGGAAAGCTGTGACAGTCTAGGCATTTGTCAACTGGCTGCCTGGCAACCCCAGACCAGTCCCTGCCCAGACCCCTGGCAGCCTCTCCCCTTCCTTCTACGATGAGGAGGGCCTCAGGAGCTCGTTTTTAGGGACAAGAAGCAGTCTGAGTCAGATGTTCCTGGGAGAGGGTGGGAGAAAGAGAAGGGGCCTGGGAGGGGGCCCATAGACATTCAAGACTGTAGATAAGGTTGGCCCCTGGACTCTGAGCTTCCGGAAATGATCTTCCTGGGGCATCTGACCCCATAAATCTCTAGCAGGGTTGTGAGTCTTCCATTCCAGCTTCAGACATAAATGGTAAATAAAGGGCAGGACTTCTGGGTTTCAGTTCTCAGTAGGTCATTCATAGGGGCCCTCCTGCACCCTATGCTTCAGTTCTAGGGTGTGTCAGGGAACCCCCACATCCTATGTCTTGTAGGGTTCTGGCCTGAGGCATTGGGCAGGGGGGGAAGAGGGGACTCAGAGAGGAATGTCCAGACAGGCCCACATACCTGTCGGAAAGGGTTGGGGAGGGGTGGCGGAGACAGAGCCTAGGCTGCCTGCTCTGCCTGGGGCCCTGAGAGCAGGAATGAGAAGGCTGGCTGGCAAGAGGAATCAGTGCGACAGCTGCCACCTTTACCCCCTCCCTCCAGGGAGAATCTCACCCTTGCTGTCCATTCCGCTTTCTCCCCCATTCCCTGGCTTTGGATCCTGGAATGTCTACACTGCATACTGTCCTCCACTCCCCACTGCTCCCATTTCCCCATCATTCCTCCTCCTCCTCTCCCGGGTGTCGGGCCGTGATTTCCTTCCCACTTTGCGCGCTCTCGCTTTTTTGTTTGTTTGTTTTTGGTCTTCTCTTTGCTTTCTTCCATTCACCACCCTCCCCTATCTTATTTTCTGTTGGTGCTCTGGGCCTTTCTGCGCCCCACCTCCCGGATCTGTTCCTATCTGCCCGCTCTTCTGCTCCCCGCAGGCCGTGCGCAGCCACACGCGGACCGAATGCAAGTGCCACGGGCTATCGGGCTCGTGCGCTCTGCGCACCTGCTGGCAGAAGCTGCCCCCGTTCCGCGAGGTGGGCGCGCGGTTGCTCGAGCGCTTCCACGGCGCCTCGCGTGTCATGGGCACCAACGATGGCAAGGCTCTGCTGCCCGCCGTCCGCACGCTCAAGCCGCCGGGCCGCGCTGACCTGCTCTATGCCGCCGACTCGCCCGACTTCTGCGCCCCCAACCGGCGCACGGGTTCGCCGGGCACCCGCGGCCGCGCCTGCAACAGCAGCGCCCCGGACCTCAGCGGCTGCGACCTGCTGTGCTGTGGCCGCGGGCACCGCCAGGAGAGCGTGCTTCTCGAGGAGAACTGCCTGTGCCGCTTCCACTGGTGCTGCGTGGTGCAGTGCCACCGCTGCCGCGTGCGAAAGGAGCTCAGCCTCTGCCTTTGACCCACCGCGGCACCCGGAACTGCGCGCGGAGCCGCCTCTCGGCACCTGCGGGACCTCTGGGGGCCAGCAGAGGGCGCTGCCTCGACCCAGCTTCCCCCTGAGCAAGTCCATCTCCCAGGCCTCTGGAAACTGCGAGGCGGTGGGGCTTGAGACTTACGCCGCCAGTTCATCAAGGCCCAGGGCACTGAAGGAGCCACCCCACAGGGGCTCCCGGGGACTTCATGAGGAGACCATATAGAGCCTCTCTCTCCTCGGCCCCCAGATGGAAACCAAAGAGCCAGTTTCTAGGCCTCTGGATGTGGGGCTCCTCAGAACTACTGGCCATGGGGTGGGTGGGTGAGTTTTGTATCAATAAAGATATTTAAACCAATAGGGTATATCAATAAAGATATTTAAACCTGGGCCCAGGGTTTGGGAGGAGGGGCTGCCGTGGGGACAGGCTCTGAAAGAGTGAGTAAAGGGAGATGGTTTCGATAGAACGGGCCTCTCAGGGGTCATCACCTGGATCCCTATCTGTCTTCCAGAACTGGGCTCTCCTGGTGGTGAAGAGTGCCGGATGCTGCCCTTGGCATTCTTCTTGTTCACTCTGGTACACATCTAGGGTCTGTATCTGCAAGGTGGGGGAGAACTGGGATCCCCTTTAATGAGCAGACTGAGGGGATCTAGGGAAAGAGGACCAGAAGCCTCTGGTGGTGTACTGAGTTCTCAGGTCAACCCTTGTCCTAATTCGGGGTGGGGGGATATTATCTGTTTTTCTGTTTCTGGGGAATTTGAGGGTAGACTTATAGGCCCACCCAAACTCAAAAGTTAACTTTATAAATGGTAGAATGTGATGAAAATGCTCTTATTAACATCAGATTTTGTTGCCATCAAAACTAACTTCACCCCCACTAACACTGAAAAAACTTAGAATGGCATTTCCAATCAAACTTAGAGGGAGGTGAAGCAAAGCTGTCCCAAGGTTTCTCTTGGTATCCAACCACATTTCTGCCTTTCTGATTCCTCTTGGAAAGCTAATGGTGAGGGTAAAGGGACAGAGAAGGTTTGGGGTCCTGGGTTTTCCAGAATTGAGGGTAAGGCCCCTATCTTTCTCCAGAGAGAATGGAAGCGGGCATAGCCAAATGGCTGGGATTCGGAGCCCCCAATGTCCCCACAGTCCAAAAACTGCAGTGGAGAATGACTCCCATCAAGGTATGCAGAGCAAAGCATGAACATTAGATTCAGGCACTCTGGGTTGGAAACCAGTGCTGTTGCTTAGAAGTTTACGATATAGGCCATCTTAGTCCCAGTGTCTTTACCTATGCAATGGGAATATCATTGTTTCAGTTATCCACTGCTGCATAACGAACAATCCCAAAGTAATTACTCCTCATGATCCTTTAGGTCAGGAATTTGTCAGGACTCAGCTGGGTGGTTCTGCTCTTTGTGACAGAGCTATTGGTTGTGGTCATCCACTTGGTTGATTCTGCTGGTGGCTCTGCTGGGATGGACAGTCCAAAAGGCTTCACTCATGTATGTCCAGTGTCCCAGAGTTTCTCCAGTAGCCTCCTTCTCTCCATGTGACTAGCTTGGGCTTCCTTACAGCATGGTAGCCTCAGCATAAAGCTGGATTTCAAATTATACTGTGCCAAACTTGAAGGCAGAAACTGCAAGTATATTCTTAGAGTCCAGCCTTGGAAGGTACCCAGCATCACTGTCATTCCCTTTTGGTTGACACGAGTCACAGAACCGGCCAAAATTCAAGGGGAGAGGAAACAGACTCCACTTCTCGATGTGCTGAGTGTGTGCTAAGTCACTTGGGTTGTGTCCAGTTCTTTGCGACCCTATGGACCTGCCAGGCTCCTCTGTCTGTGGGATTCTCAGTAGGACAAGGGCAACTTGTTACACCCATCATAATCTGTCCACACCCTCATATAATTTTGAGGAAGATTCTTTGAGATATGCAAAGCACTTAGCATTTGATCCAATAATTTATGTCAGGTTTGTATTTAATAAATGGTAGTTACTGTGAGAAAGGGGATAGAGACCTGATGCTTTGCAGGCATTGGGCAGGCCTTGACTGTAAATGAAGATACCCAACTCAAACTAACTTAGGCCAAAGGGAATTAATTAGTGGATCTCATACCTGGAAATCATTGGATGGCACCACTGATTCAATGGACATGAACTTGGGCAAATTCCGGGAGATAGTGAGGGACAGGGAGGCCTGAGTGCTGCAATCCATGGGGTTGCAAAGAGCTGGACATGACTTAGCGACTGAATAACAACAAAAGTACCTGGGAAGTCCAGGTGAGTCTGAATTTAGGAACTGCTGAGCCCAGGAGCCCAAATGATTGATGTCACCTCTCTCTCTCACCCTGGGAAAGGTGAGAGAGGTCTATTGTTTCTACTTGTCTCTGTTTCTCTTTTCATACTGTCCTTATTTTTTCCTGCTGCAGACAGACTTCCTCTATATGGCATCCTTATGTCTACATTCTTAGATTCTTAGTGCCTCTGACCCAAAAAAGATCAAAAAAGAATGGAATTCCCAGCAGAAGTCCTCAGGAAGCTGGGATCAGGTCAACTTGACCCACTTGCCTATCCTTGAACTAATAACAGTGCGGGGTGGGGTGTGTAAGGGGGGGGGGGACTTCCCTGGAGGTCTTGTGGTTAAGACTCCATGCTCCCAAAGCAAGGGGCATGGGTCCAGTCAGTGGGAACTAAGATTCCACATGCTGCATAGTGCAGGAAAAAGAAAAAAACAAACTAGTGTCCAGGGAAATGTACTACCATGACTGGCATTGGTAGCCCCCCTAGAACCACAGGGAATTGGGGCACAGCGAGGAGAGAAGAGTTCTTCAAATGAAAGAGAGGGAAGGGGAACTCATCCTGGGTATGACAGACCCTTTACATGGCTTCCAGGGCATCAGCCCTCCCCTGATGATACCCCCTACACACACCTGTGTGACTCACCTGGTTCAGCTCTCAAAGATCACATCGGCGCCCCGGAGTGAAGCCTGTATGGAGAGGGAACATCAGGCTGCAGTGAGAAGGAAAAGACATTTGGGTTTTCTTTTCTTTTTCTTTTCCAATCTTCTTCCTCCTGGCTCCCTCAAGTCAAATACCGGGCTTCAGGGAAGTATTATGAAGAATTCGGACTCAGAATCTCTTGAACTAAGGGGTTTGGCTAACTTACCAAGGCAGGAGAGTGGAGCCAACATTGTGGGCCCATGGAAGAAAAATGAAGCACTGTGCAGGATAGGGTTTTTATTCACATGTCTGCCTTCTCCAGGCTAAGCACCAAAGAATTGATGCTTTTGAACAGTGATGTTGGAGAAGACTCATGAGAGTCATTTGGACTGCAAGGAGATCAAACCAATTAATTCTAAAGGAAATCAACTCTGATTATTCATTGGAAGGACTGCTGCTGAAGCTGAAGCTTCAATACTTTGGCTACCTGATGCAAAAAGCCTGCTCATTGGAAAAGACCCTGATGCTGGGAAAGACTGAAGGCAGGAGGAGAAGGGGACGACAAGATGGTTGGATGGCATCACTGACTCAATGGACATAAGTTTGAGGAAGCTCCGGGAGACATTGAAGGACAGGGAAGCCTGGTGTGCTGCAGTCCATGGGGTCGCAAAGAGTCAGAACAGACTGAGCGACTGAACAACTGCCTTTCCCCCAGAGTTCCCTGGCTGGGTACAACACTGTTTAAAAAAAAAGTCTCCCGCACTTTTCTCAGAGGCCACCAGAGGGTGCACAGAGCCCAGCTTCCCTATTAACACGGTCCACAGATAGGACCTGCAGGACATCTGGGGAACTCAAAGAGTTGTCAGTATGAGAGGGTAGGATGGAAAGGAAGTAAGGAGACCCACGGACAGCTAGGTCAAGCTGCTAGGGATCCAGACTGTCTGAGACCTCTAGACTGACCCAGATGTAGGGCTGGGATGTCTGCCTCTGTCTCTACTGCCGAGTTCTGGTGCAGGGTGTTGGGGGGACGGTGATATGGGGTGTGGGATGTTGGATTTCCTCTTCTGTGATGCTAGGGAGGACAACTGAGGCAGTGGCAGAAACTGACACCACCCCTAGTAGGTTAAAAGGAATTCAGTGGAAGTAGCAAGATAACAGTGGGGGGAAAAAGGCCTAGTTTGCCACCTCGAGCTGGGCCAAGTCAGTTACCCTCTCTGAGCCTCAGTCTCCCCATTATGAAATGAGGGTGCCTGATAGCACATGGTAAGAGTGCTTGCAGTCTTTGAACAGGCACTCGTGTGTTAGAGTCCATCTTCTGTGACCAGTAGAGACTGGGAACTACAGTAGGAGTCTGGGAACTGCCTTCTATGAAAGGTGAGAGTGGTAGCCCGAGAGGCACCATTTTGACCATTATCCTGGTCCTCTTTAAGCTCAGAGGTGGCTCTGCCTTGTTGCACTGAGGACTGGGATGGGGGCTGGAAGCAGAGCTCAGAAATGCCCCACCACCATGACCACCCCCCTCCCCCGTCTTACTCACCCAGCTGCCCAGCCTCAGGCACAGTCTGAGCCATTGAGGTCCCCCGCTGGCTGAGTGGTGGGGGACATGTGGAACTGGGGAGATGGGGGAAGAGCACAGAGGCGCTCCAGATGTGTGCGTGACCACATCAGGGAACGCCGGAACAAACAGGCAGAAGGGTGGGGAGGCCGGGAGGAAGGCCCAGGACTCAGGAAGCTCTTCCCCTTCCCTTCCGGACCTAACACACAGGGGTCTGGGAGACGGGAGCTGCCGGCTCTTCCCCCTTCCTTACCTTCCTGAGGGGGCCATGGTCCCTGAGGCCTGGACAAGAGGACAAAGAGCTGCCTCGTCACTCTGGGGCTCCTTCCCTCCCTTCTTCACAAAGCTAACCTTCTCCAGAAGAGCATCAGGACTGAGCTTGGACTGGGCTCAGCTGCGGCGGTGGGGGTCCCACCTGTTCTCACCCTGGTGCCTCCCTGGCCCTCCCTTCCCCGCAACCTCTGAAGGAGCCGCCACAGCTGGAACCATTCTCGGGCGCTGCCTTTCATCCCTGGTCTCCCCACCCCCAGTGGCCCCTGTAATTGTGGTCTCAGGCAGCGGCGGCTGCGGGGGCTGGGGTTAGGCTGAGGGCCAGAGCCCAGGGCAGGGCCAGGGCGGGGCTTGGGGGCTGCTGATAGGGGCTTGCCCATGGCATGGGTCCTGTGGGGTTGGGCTCCAGCAGCAGACACCCTTTCAGGGTTTCATCTTCACACATGCCAAGGCCATGGGCCCACATAAGCCCTCACTTCCCGGGGCCAGGAAGAAGCACCCTAGATGGGGCACTCCTGGACCCTTATGACAGCAGGCTAGTGCCATGCTTGAGTGCCAGCAAGGCTTGGGCATTGTTTGCTTTCTGGAGTTTTCAAAGACAGGGTCTTCTCCCTCTCCCTTACGTTTCTGTATTTCATGAATAGTGGAGGGTAAGGGAGCAAAGAGATCAATCTTCATCTGATGAAGGCCAAAGGAAAAAAAAATCAGCCACTAAACCAGGTCAGTGGCATTTCCCAAATGTGGTCCCCTTGAAAAGCACTTGAGACATTGGTTAGAACTGCAGACCCCCAGGTCTTCCCTCTAGAAAGGCTGATTCAGCTTCACAGAGCCCAGAATTGAAATTTCCCACAATGGCCTACCCCAGGGGAAGCATACAATGCATCAAGCATGGGACATGCTAGTGTGAGCGCTAGATGCGGAGTAAGAAGGGCTGCAGCCTGGATTATGAACCTATTGCTTGATCCTTTCTGGGCCTGTTTCCCCAGCAGCCAATGGGAGTATGGCTCCCCAGTCTGGCTTGTCCCTGCTGGTGCCCTCTCCCACTCTGGGCTCATGCCCCCTTCCTGGGTTGAGACTGGTTCTGCCCTGCCCCTCCCCATACCCTTCCCAAACTTTAGACCCAAGCTGTCGCTCTTCCTGCAGCCTGGTAGGGGAGAGTGGGGAGGGCAGGGGGTGGCTGGGGTCAAACCCGGCTCTGGCTGACGCAGACTGCTTCCTGCCCCCGGCTGTTTCCCTGCTGTCCAGCCAGACTGCTCCCCCCACTGCCCCACCCCCACCCCCAGCAGCCTCAAGCCCTTAATTCCTGACAGCTGCGGTGGCTCCCGGCAGAGATGGGGGAGAGGAGGAGGGAGATGCCGTCAGCCTGATGTTGCTCAGGCCGCCCCCACCACCTGACAGTCTGGGGACAGGGAAGGCCCCACCCATCCTGTTCGATTCCCCGGAGAGGGGGAGCGATTCCAGGAATGGGCCCCTTTTTGTCTCTGAGCCCAGAGGCTCTGGTCGTTTATCCTTAAGCCAGGAGGGGCTCTCTTCAGAGAGGGGGGCAGTGAGGTTGGGAGGGACACATATGTTTAGAGTGAGAGGCTTGTACCCATTTTACAGAGGGGGATGTCAAGGCCACAGTGGGAATAGGTTTTGCTATCAGGGCACAGGTTAGAACCAGAAACAGAAGCTGGAGCCTCTGTCCCCAACTCTCTGGCTTTTGGGCCCTTACTCGGGTCCAGTACACTCATCCTACTAGGCGAGCCTAGTGTTCAGCTGGGATGTGAGGACAGAAAAGGATCCCAGAGAGGAGTGGCCCTGAGCCAAGAAGCTGGTGTTCAGGAGCTCCCAGAGGACCAAGAGGCAGGGCCAAGGTGAGACCTGGGGTATCTACAGGCTGGGTGTGGGGAAGGAGGACTCACTGTTGGGACGCTGCTGCTATGCTCAAGTGGGCTTTGATCCAGCTCTTCTACTAACTTGCTGTGTGACCTTGAGCAAGTCATGACCCTCTCTGAGCCTCAGTATTTTCTTATGAAATAAAAGGGGATGAAATAAGATGACCTCAAAGCATATTTTTAGGATTAAAAGGCTCTCTAATCCCTCCTCTTAGGGCATGCCACCCCTGGATGCTCTGCTCCCAGACAAGCATTCACTGGCGTCCCAGGACTTTTACCTTCACTGGCTCATTGATGAGATGAGATGGGTCTCATTAACCTCATTTCACTGAGGCAGAGGGTGGCTTGGTGTCCAGGAGGCACCTGTTGAAAGTCACACAGCCAACAAGAGCGAGATCCAGGGGGCTGCCAATCTCCTCTGCAGGACCCCACACCTGCGTCAGCAGCCAAACCTGGGAAGTCCCTCCTGAGGTGGGGGAGGCAAGCAGAGGGCCAGCCCCTCCCAGCCCCTGCAGGTGTGTATATGCGGAGGGGTGGGGGGGATGGCTCCCCAGCAGCTGCAGCTCAGCTGGGCGCACACACCTCGCAGTAACACACACCTTCCCACACAAACCAGCCAGCCGGCTCACTGGCACCGCCCTGGGCCTGATCGCGCAGACCCCAACACCTCTTCTCCCCTCCCCTCCCCTCACGGTCTGCACCGCCGCTCCCACCCCAATGCTGAGCAGACAGTGGCCTCGGGAGGAGTACACGCCTCTGCCCCCCTCCCCCGTCGTCGTGACGTCACGTGGGGTAGAGCCCTGAGACACGGGGGGTGGTGGGGAGGAAAGGGGAGGCGGCCGAGCTCCCCGAGCCGGGACAGTCACTCACTCTTTTGGGCAGTGGGGCCGGGCACAGACAGCGCCGCCCCCCCCAACTCCCCCCACTCGGCCGCCCGCCTCGCAAGCCCTCGGAAGCGCAGGCTCACCGCGCTGTGCTCGGGGGCTCCCCGGCACCCCAGCCTCTCTTCCCTAGCCCACAACACCTCCGGGCCCCCCTTACACTCAAGAGGCACCAGGAGTTGTTGCAAGGGGGCCTCGGGAAATTCCCCGAACCCCTGTGCCAGGAGGTGCCCGGTGCACCCGCCCGCCCGCCGCCCCCCCCCCCGAGGGCGGTGCCCGGGGGCGCTGCCCCATGGAGCAGGAAGGCGGGCACCGTCTGCTCCGAGAGCCGTGACCCGAGTCGGAGCTGTGTGTCGCAGCCGCCCCGACCCCCCGCGGATCATGCGCCGTCGCCCCTGGCTCGCCGGTCCCACCGGGCTGTGAGCCCCCCACTCCTGGCCCATCACGGCCTGCGCGCGATGGGCAGCACTCACCCTTGCCCCTGGCTGCGGCTCCGACCTCGGCCCCAGCCGCGGCCCGCGCTCTGCGCTCTCCTCTTCTTCCTACTGCTGCTGGCTGCCTCCGTGCCCAGGTGAGCCCTCACCTTATGCCCCGCCCTCCTGGAGAGCTGGGACCCCCAGCCACAGGGGCCTCTGCGCGCCTGCTGGGGCAGGGGACCCTGAAAGGAGGGAGGGACGGTGTCGCAGGAAAGTGTTGGTGACCAATGAAAAGAGTACTCTCACAGGAGGGGGTTGAACTGGTGACAGAATAAGGGCAGGCCAGGGAGACAGGGCACTGCCCAGAAGAGTGATGGCTACTAGAGGGGGAAGTGTGTGTTTAGGGGGCAGGAAGTGCCAACCTGGAGTCCCTGCTATGCTGGGGGTATACACCTCGCCCCAGGAGTAAGTTCAAATTGCCAAGCTTTACCTTGGAGATTGCCCCTAGGCAGAGGCAGAGGTTGGGAGCCCAAAGGGGGTCGCCCAGATTGGGTCAATGAGAGATGGCAGCTAGAAGGGTTCTTATGGTGCATATGCATGTGTGTGTGTGTGTTTCTGTCTGTGGTCAAGTGAGCCCAGCAAGCTGAGTTGTAAACAGCAGTCTGTGTGTGCACATGTGTGGATATGAGGGCTCATGGATCAATGTATGTTCAGATGAACATGTGTGTGAACTTGTGAATGTCCATGTGTATAACTATGTCTGATGAAGTGTGCATGTGGGTAAGTGTTCCTGCATCTGTGTGTCCACTTCAATGTGTGCAGAAGTGTGTCTGCATGAATGTGACTATCTGAAGCATGCTGTTGGGAGTGGTCTCCCGGAGAACGCTGCTCTTGAAAGCATCAATGCCTGGGGATGTACTTATGAAATACTGTGTGCACAGGCATACCGGATGTGTGCACATTTGCACGTGTTAATCGGTGTGGGTGTGTAGCCTGGTGGGCTGTCTTGGAGGGGAGGATGGTGAGAAGGTCGAGAAAAGGAGAGTGCTTTGGGGGTACACTGATGGGCTCAACCCTCGAAAGCAGGGGTTGGAACAGAGGGATTATGGCCTTTGGGACAGTGTGTATAGTTAGATGGGGCCCTCCTAGCCCCTCAAAATGCTCACCCACCCCAACCCAACCTGCCTGCAGGTCTGCACCCAACGATATCCTGGGCCTCCGCCTCCCCCAGGAGCCCGTGCTCAACGCCAACACGGTGTGCCTGACATTGCCAGGCCTGAGCAAGCGGCAGATGGAGGTGTGTGTGCGCCACCCTGACGTGGCTGCTTCAGCCATCCAGGGCATCCAGATCGCCATCCATGAGTGCCAGCACCAGTTCCGGGATCAGCGCTGGAACTGCTCTAGTCTCGAGACTCGAAACAAGATCCCTTATGAGAGTCCCATCTTCAGCAGAGGTAGCTGCCCCTCACCCCTCACCCTTGCCCTGCCCACCCCATTCAGCACCCCCACTCCAGAATTGACCTGCCAGCCTTCCCCTAACCCACTCCCTCGATCTGGCAAGCTCCCTAGGTGCTCATGTCTTGGCCCATGTTGCTCTCCTCCTGCCTCTTTCTGCTCTGGGCAAGTCCATGGTGAGCGGGGTGGGGGGGGGCACAGTCAGACAAACGGGGCAGATGTGGCTCCAGGCTGGGCTGTGTGGGATGCAGGTGGCAGGTTTCATGCATGAGAACTGAACTCCTGGGTTATTCTTCCCTGAGATTGACTCTGCATATCTCAGTCCCAGGAAATACCCATATCTGTCACCTGCCTCAATTTACCCTATACCCAACTAGTAAATAGCATTTAGGATAGAGGGCCTGTGATGAAGTACCCAGAATCCACCCAAAGAGGGGTCAGGGACCTTTGCCCAATAGTGTAGGTGAGGGAAGCCTAAGCAGGTAGAACTATACTTCTGCAGAAGCCTTTCCCAGTGGGGAACACCACCAGCCTCTGTGTCATCCTTGCTGCCCCTGCAAACCCTCTCTGAATCAGAGGCACTGGGTGTGTGCCTGTCTTTTGCCCAGTAGGATTCACTTACGGTTCTGCTGATCCCTTTTCCCCTCATGGCTGGGAGAAGCTGCAGCCTACTATCTGTCCCCCTCCCTGGACTTTTGGGTGACCCACCCGGACAATCCCTAGAGTGGCTTGGGCTGGAGATGGCGGGCACTTTCCTCACTCAGTTCCACTCACACCCACCTCCTGCCCTGGTATCTTAAGCTTTGATTCAGGTCTTTGGGAAAAGATGGGGGTCTTTCCTCTTGGATGGGCCTAACTGGGTATATCTCTCCTCCACGCAACTACTTGGGTGGGACAGCGTGGGGACCTGACTCCTTGGGAGTTGTACGATTCTCAGGTGACAGCAGAGGAGGCCAGGTACCCCTGTACTCGGTGGCCTTTGGGCCCAGGGGCTTTTGGGAGAGTCAGACTCTAATGTACCCTAATTTCAGAAAGAACTGAGTCAGGGGCATTCCCTGTCCACCAGGACCCCTCCGCGCATCCCCTGAGCCCCCAAGTCAGGGGCCACCCCAACCTCCCCCAGCCCAGCCCCTGGCCACCCGCCCCGCCCCCGCGCGCTCTCCCTGCTCCCTCCCCCACGCGCCCCGGGCGCTGTTTCTCCCCGGCCGAGCCCAGCCCGACGCGTGTGGCGGCATGCAGCCGCGAACTAATCCCCGCGGGCCGCGGCAGACGGCTCCCGGCCCCAGCCGCGCGCCTCTCAAAGAGGGCGACCCCCCCACCCACCCCGTCCCGCCCCGCCGCCCCCGAGCCCCTCCAGTCGTCTGCCCGGAGAGGATGCTCGCGACCCTCACCCAATCGGCCGGACCAACTCCGGCCCGGCGCCCCGCCCTGGCCGCCCCCGCTGCCGCCTGGCTCACGGACACGAAGTGACAGGCCCCTGCATCTCTCCTGCCCCGGCCGGGCCGGGCCGGCGCTCTCCGCTGCCGCGCGCCTGATCCCACTCCGGGATTCTGGGTCACCCACGCTCCCCGAAGTCCGGTTCTCGCCAGCGCTGAGCCCCGAGTTTGCTCCGGGTTCCACTCGCTGAGGACTCGGGCACCCGTGTCTCTTCGGGAGAGGCGAGGCTAGCTCTTCTCCACTCTTCCCGGGGCCTCGGTGTCCCCTCTTTCCCTCTGGTCCTCTTGCCTCTCTAGACCGAGTGAACCCAGGCGCCCCGAGTGCTTCGACCTGGGGAGGCCCGTTCGGGCTGGAGGACACGGGGGGCTTTGCAACTTGGGGGAGAGTTCGGAGCGGTGGAACCCCGCGGGGTTGGCGCTGTGCCAGGCGCTCCCGGGTTCACCTGCAGTTTAATAAGCGGGAGGTGAGCTGCGGGGACGGGTAGGTGGGGAGGTGAGGTGTGGAGGGGGGGAGACTTGCCGGGGCTAGCCGGCGCGGGGCGGCGCCCAGCGCGGGGAGGGGGCGGGACAGCGCGGCTCCTGGACTCCTGCAGGGAGGCTGGGCTCCTGCCTTTGGCCTCAGAACACCGGCCTACCTCTGTGGCTTCTGCCTCTCCCTGCCCCCACCTCCCCCATTGCAACACCTCATTTCTACCTCTCCATCCTCCGCGGAGGATGGCCTCCTTGGAGGGCTTCTGGAAAGAAATGTCCACCCCCCACCCCTCTGCTCACCTCCCAGGGCCACTGTTGCCCTGCCTCACTCACTCTACACTCTCGTGGGACCATTTTCTTGGCCCATCACCTCAAGGACTAGCTAAATTTGAGTCCCATGGGCCAGTCTTGGCGGTAAGGAGCCCCTGGACTGGATCCTTCCCCCAGTCTCCCTTCTTTTCAAGTCATAGATTGTCCATGAGGAGATCAGGTGACCCCCGTTTCCCCACATGGAATATCAGTATGGTGACCCCTCTTCTGACCCAAGCTGCCAATGGGGTTCTTTTAAAGGTGCACTTGGGCTTCCCAGGTGGTTCAGGGAAGAACCTACCTGCCAATGCAGGAGACATAAGAGACGTGGGTTTGATCTCTGGGTGGGGAAGATGCCCTGGAGGAGGGCATGGCAACCTACTCCAGTATTCTTGCCTAGAGAATCCCCATGGACAGAGGAGCCTGGTGGGCTACAGGCCACGGAGTTGCAAAGAGTCAGACAGAAGTGACTTAGCATGCACATGCATGCCGCCACGTTTAAAATTCAGGTCTTCCACCTGAGTGCTGTCACTGTCATCTAATTGTCCTGACACCTTCCCTGCAATGGGTTGGCTGAAGGGATGGAGTTCTCATGTAGGAGGTAGAGGAAAGGGTGTTTGAGCACCTGGAGTGGGTGCTAGGGAAGCAGGACACACAATAGGGCTTTCCCCAATCAAGGAGAGGGAGGTGGGGCTGCTGGAACCTGGGAGTTGGGAGGCAGGGAGAGTGGGGTTTCTAGGGGGCTAGAGTCCTAAATTAACTGTGAGAAGACCACCCCCATCTCAAAGGCAGCTGTGCCCAAGGATCCTGATATCCCCAGCTTTCAGTTCTGAGGACTCACACGGTTGGTGCTTGGGTCGGTGAGATGCTGGACAAACATTGGCTAGAGGGGGCTCTTTATTATGTGGATTAAAGAACTCCATCTCTTACTTAGGATGCAAGGACCAGAGGGAGATTGAGGAAGAGGCTGTTTAGAGATGGACTTGGACGCTGGGGTGAGAGGGGATGAGAGGACAGGGACAGATGTGGTGGAGAGAGTAGATTCACGGAGCAGGTCCTGGAGCACTGGCACAGTTAGGGTACCACCCTCCCTAAGGCCCAGACTCATTCAGAATGGATGGAAAGAGGGGGTGTGAGGCTCTGCAGTAAGCCAGGCTCCCAGCCCAGGAGAACCCAGCAATTTGAGAGTCTAGCCTCTGCTCTCCAAGGCCTTGGCTCTTTGTCTCCCACCTCCCTTTTACATTCACCCTCAGGGAGTCTTGTTTTTATGCGTGGGCTTGGGATATGTGATGGTACTCACATGGAGAGACTGAGGCACAGGCAATCATATCCTAATGATTATCCTAACCATAATCCTAATCATATCCTAACAGGATCACCTAAAGTCTTGTTATTCTTGTTTGTTTAGTCACTAATTGAGTCCGACTCTTTGGCAACCCCTTGGACTGTAACGCGCCAGGTTCCTCTGCCCATGGGGTTTCCCAGGCGAGAATAACAGAGTGGGTTGCCATTCCCTTCTCTGGAAGACCTTCCCAGCCCAGGGATTGAACAAATTACCCAAAACATATTAAGTACTTGCTGTGTGCTGATCACTGTTCTGAAGCACTTTACCTATACTGTAGGGTCTTCAAACAAACCCCATGCACTAGGTTCTATCATTATCCTCCTTTTATAAAAGAAGCTTAGAGAGGTTGGGTAACTTGCCATTAGTCACACAGCTTGTACATGAGCTGCAGAGCCAGGACTCAAGTGTAGGCCAGCTGTTCTTAGAGATTGCACTCAAACCCCTGCATACTGCCTACCAAGCTGCAAGGCCGCCATGATCTCCTACCCGGTGCCCAGAGGTGAACTGGTACAACGGAGAAGTAATCCAAAAACTGGAACTGACATGCACACATGTACACACGCACTCTCATACACCAACACGTACCCATAGTTGTGAAGACGTGATGCTACATTCAGTGTCACCCCTAAGTGTTCCTACATATACACAACCCTCTCTCTCTCTCTCCCAAGCCAGGAACATGAACACGCATAGATTATTTGCACACAGATTATTTGTGTGGAGGGAATGGAGACCAGATTTCTCCACCTCTCCTCCCTCTTTGACTTGAATGGGCAGGTCCCAAGCTTCTCTAAACCTTCCTAGTTCCCACCGGCTCCGAGTCCCCTCTCTTCCACACTTCCCTGCCCTCCAAACCTCCTCCCGCAGCCCCTTCCTGGCTGTTGGCTGCGTCCTGTAGCAGCAGCTGACTCCAGTTAGATGCTGGCAGTCCCTGTCCCAGATCAAAGGCAGGGCGGCTAATTGTGCGTCTTAACGAGCCCCCACCCCCCAGTGCTCCGGGCAGCCCAGCTGGCCAAGGCCCCACCCCTCTCCCCCTCCAGCTGGCCAGATGGCACTCTGCCTGCATCTGCCCCAGACAGTTGGGGCCAGGACCGAAACTGGGGTCCAGAATGGGAGCTGGGGGCAGACCCAATGGGCTGGACTTCTCTGAATGCTTGGAGCAGAGGGTGACCACACAAGCCCTGCCTGGTCACTCCTACGTGTGGCTGTGAGAGGTGCCAGAGGCCATGGGATGGTGTCTTTAGCTGCCTGGGGTAGGTAGGGGTGTTCTCTGTAGGCTGTGGGCTACATTTCTCCAGACTCCTCTAGGCCTGCCCTTGAATGTAATGGAGCCTGGAAGATGGTGGTTGGGTTGGCCCAGCACATCTCCTGGGACCAGTAACTTGTTCTTTCCTGGTGTTATGCATAGACCAGTTCAGAGGACTGGGAACTGTGCTATCTGGGTTTCTCACCCAGCAGCAGGTCTTCTCCAGAGCCAAATGTCCTTCAGTAGAAAGTGGCCAGGCCTGGGAGCTGGGAGAGCTGGGGCTGGCCCAGCTCCATTACCCCTCTTTTGTACAGTGTGTGTAAGTGTGTGTGTGTGTGTGTGTGTGTGTGTGTGTGTGTGTTGGGAGGGGTGCTTTCTGGGCTGCCTCTGGTGGTCTATATATGGCCATTTGTCCTAGAAGCAGGCTGATGACTCCCCCGACCCAAGCAATAAGTGCTCAGGGTCCCACAGATAAAAGCCAAGGGATAAATACAGGGTGTGAACCTCAGCTAGAGTCTGCCTTTCTTTCCTTTGGGCCCCACTTCCCAGGGCATTGTCTACTCTTCTGCAACTCCCACCGGTTCTCAGGGTCCCCTCTGAGGGCTCCTGCCTATTCTCTGTTCCTTCCTGTTTCCTCAGAGCTGGCTTTTTCTTAGAAAAGGTCCTGAGATGTCATCAGCTGGAATGAGAAGCTAAAGAGGGACCATCTGCTTTATGGGCTTCTGGTCACCCAAGTGATTTGTTCTCGAGTGGGCCATGAGCTGCAGAGCTCCGGGCCTGGCTGGGGAAACAAGAAAGAGAATAGCCTGAAACTGCAACAGTGGTGGGTGAAGTCAGACAGCAGGAAGGAACTTCTCAATAATATCAAGTGTTTATGTAGTCCTTACTAGGAGTAAGGTATTATCCTAAGCATTTTAAATTTCTTAACTCAGTTCTTGGAACAACAATGAGACAGATGTTTTACAGATGAGAAAATTGAGGCACAGAGAGGTCAAGTCACGTGGCCAAGGTCACATAGCTATTACCAGCTAGTAAGTGGAAGAGCCAAGATTGAAACCCAGGCAGTCTGGCTCCAGAGTTCATATTCTCTTACACATCTCATGTTTTGTTTTTGTTTTTTGCCAGGCAGGGAGAGGGGGACAGGGCCCTGTGATGCAGAGGGTGAATGTTAGGGGTGGGACTGAGTTAGGGTCTCTGTCCAGTCCTGGTTGGCTCTCTGGGGTCAGTGAGGCCTCCAAGTCCTCTCAGTCTTGATGCTGATGTAGTAGGATCCAGAGTTTTTCCTTCGAATCTCTGGCCTCTCCTAAGCCATCAGCTCCCAGCCGGGTTCTGGCTTCCCCACAGGTGTCTATGGCTCAGCCGAATCTCCTGCTCATGTGGGAGCTGTTATTGCCCTTGGTTTCTCCCACTGCTCAGACCCGCTTGGGTTCAGAGGCTGGTCAGAGACTTGCCCTTCACCAGTCCTTTCTCAGATACACAATAAGATGCAGCTTGCAGGTCCAGAAGCCCAACCCTCCTCTGCAAGTAGGCCTCCCCCTGCCACAGACCCAGAGGATGGCTCAAGCTGGGAATGCCAAGGAGGAGGAGCAGTGTAGACAAGTCCTGGGCTCCTGAGAGTCACCCATCTGGGAAGCTTTGCACCCCTGAGCACCTCATGAAGGCATCTACCTTAGCTAACTGTTCCTTCTCAGTGTTCAACATGACTATACTCTTAACCCCAAGTCAGCAGGGGGCTCACTCCCAGTATCCTTGAGACAACCTTTTCAGCGGACCTGAACAAACCACAGGCAGGGTGGCTGGGCAATGCCCTTTTCTGAGCAGACTTTCTGGGATGTCACGTGGACAGGGAAGGGGGAAATTCCGCTGGCTCTTTTCCCTCCCTCTGGTACCTGGCCATCAGAGGGTGTTCCATGATGTGGAACATGGAACATGGGGTGGCTGCAGGCAGGATATCTTGGGGCTGGGAACCTTAGGAGGACACCATCTCCTCTTACTTACCCTTCTGCCCATTACCATCCCCTGGGGCCCAGAATTCCATCTCTGGTAAGTTATTTTTTCTAGGTTAAAATTTGCTTTCTTTCTGCAGGCTTATCTTAAAATTGCAAATATTGCATGAGAGGTAATAATGTAAGTCTTTGATGGCAAAAAAAAAAAAAAAGTTTACTAGATAGTTTCTGTCCAGAGGGAGAGCTGTAGACACAAACTCTGAGCTTGCTAAGGGTGAAGGGAAAGGAGTTCAAAAAGGAGGGCTGTGGGGGAGACCTCCCCCATTCCATCCCGCGTGCAGAACTTCCGGAGGTGTAATTTCTGTCCCTCTCTGAGTCTATGTCCTTGTACCAGATCCCTCCCCCGCCCAACACTGGGCCTCTGCTTCCCCTGGGTGCCGTGAGAAGTCTGGGTGGGGAGGGCAGAGGAATGGGATGTGAAGGCCCCTCAAAGGCCTTTTCCCGCATTTCTACGCCCAGGTTTCCGAGAGAGTGCCTTCGCCTATGCCATCTCGGCAGCTGGCGTGGTGCACGCGGTATCCAATGCCTGCGCCCTGGGCAAACTGAGGGCCTGCGGCTGCGACGCGTCCCGGCGCGGCGACGAGGAGGCCTTCCGTCGGAAGTTGCACCGCCTGCAGCTGGAAGCGCTGCAGCGCGGCAAAGGCCTGAGCCACGGAGTTCCCGAGCACCCTGCCCTGCCCCCTGCCAGCCCCGGCCTGCAGGACTCCTGGGAGTGGGGCGGCTGCAGCCCTGACGTGGGTTTCGGAGAGCGCTTCTCTAAAGACTTTCTGGACTCCCGGGAACCTCACAGAGACATCCATGCGCGCATGAGGCTCCACAACAACCGAGTAGGAAGGCAGGTGAGCGCCCCACCCCGCTGGGCTGGCTCAGACCCCACTGCCTAGGCCCCCCCCCACCCCCAGCTCATCTGTCCTCTGGAGACCGTACTACTTACTATCTCTAACTCAGCAACTTATCGTTGTGTGTTCTTAGTCTCTCAGGCGTGTCCAACTCTTTGCGACCCCGTGGACTGTAGCCCTCCAGGCTCCTCTGTCCATGGGAATTCTCCAGGCAGGAATACTGGAGTGGGTTGCTATGCCCTCCTCCAGGGGATCTTCCCAACCCAAGTCTGTTGCAGGCAGATTCTTTACTGTCTGAGCCACCAGGGAAGCCCCAGCTTATCATTGCCCCCTCCTAATTTGGTCATCAAATGTGTGTTGGCTAGCTACTGTGTGCCAGGCACCAGACTAGGCCTGGGGCTATGAGGACAAAACAGCCTCCGCCCAGGAAGAGCTTCCCCTCTGCTGAGCAGCCTCATCCTCCCAGTTCCTGCTGTGAGCAGAGGGGAGAGCTCTGGGTTGCAGTCAGGACCTCCAAGTCTAGGCCTAGCTCTGCCGTTCAGTCTCCTTGCCTATAAAGTGAGAAGGTTGAACTGGATGATCCGTAAGGCTCCCTAGTGCGAATGTTCCGTGATTCTGTTTGCCTATGCTTAGACACCCCTCCTCTCCCAGGCTTTCTATGCAGAATGAGAAATTCCTGCAAAGGGAAATTCCCTGGGGCCACAGTGGTACTGTGTTATGTTTTCATCCTTGTTTCTCTGCACCCCCTGCCACCTCCAATATTCATACTCCCTCAAAGGTCATTCATTTTAAAGGGGGGAGAAGAAGAGGAGGAGGAAGAGGATAACGGGGGAGGAGAAGGAAAGGCAGGAAGAGGAAGGAGAAGAGGGGGAGGAGGAAGAAGGGGAGGAGGATGAAGGAGAGGAGAGGGAGGAAGGGGAGGGGGAGGAGGAGAGGGAGAGGACAGAAAGGAAGAAACAAAGGGAGGGAGATTTGGAGGAAAGAAAGAAGGGAAAGTAATAGCACACATTCAATTTATTGAGTCCTTTCTCTGTGTCAGGCATTGTTCTGGAGCATTTTACTGCATTTTAGCGTATTTCACTTACACCTACCTATGAGGATTCTATTATTTACCTCATGTTCAGATATGGAAAGTGAGGCACAAATAGACTAAGAAGCTTGGCTAAGGTGATGCAACTAGTGAGAAAGTGGCAGAGGCAGGATTCATCTCCAAGCAGTTGAGCCTTGAACCCTTTTGTCCTACAGTGTAGTCTACCTGAAGATGCCTCCCTAACCCTCGTGGTAGCTCAGCACCCTCTTTTCTTGGCTACTCAGCTCCCTGTCCCTTCTCTTGGCCCTGCCCAGTCTGCTCAGGCCTTGTGTCTGGCTTCCCCTCACTCTGGCTGGCACTTTCTCCATCTCACTCCCCTTTCTCCTGGCTTCTCAGCCCAGGCCGGTTCACCTCCTTCTTCCACAAAGACTGGAGCTGATTCAGCTCTCCCATCATGACTGAGAGGTGAGGTAAACTGAGGCATATCCACCCTCAGGTCACGTCCAGCTCCCATCCGGTTCTGCCCTGTTCGTGCAGCTCTTTTCCCAAGCTTCCATTACTACCTCAGCCCATACCAACAGTGCCTCCTCCTCCTTGTTAAACTGGTTAATTAATGGCTGCTGCCTGTGGGAAGCAGATGTTCTGGAGCTGTTGGCCTGGGGAGGCACTGGGCTGCTTTCCACGTGGTGTTGACACCACAGGCTGCACATACAAGCTGCAGAGCCTTTTAAGACTTGGAGGAATGGGGTCCCTCTCTTATGGCCCTATTGCCCAGGTTTCAGAGCCCCAGATCATTGCTTTGTGTTTTTGGAGTAGAACAGGGGGAGGGACATGTGGCCAGTTTCCTCTGGGGTCTCTGGTGAGGATAACGTGAAGGGGCTCTTTGGGAGGAGACTCAGGAGAGCAGAGTAAGGGCTGGGCAAGAAGTGGGTAGGTTGTATTATGGTAACTAGCTCCCTTGGAGGCCTGGGAACCTCTCTTCACTTTCATTGCCCTGGCTGTCTGGCTCTTTGTGTTCCCTTTGGTTCTGTATTCAGGTAGAGCCTTTGGCTCCTGTTGATGCTGTTTCTTAGGAGGAATGGTGGCACTCCAGCAGAATAAGCCCCAGCCTGTATGATGGGGAGGAGGGAAAGGGAAATCTCTCCAGCCCCTGGCCCTCCCCTTAGGCTCCTTGCAAAGTGCTACAGGGCCCAGAGGAAGAAAGGGGCTTTCTCAGACTCCCCACAGTTTCTGCTCACAGCCTGGAGTGAGGCCAGAGGCTTTGGGCTGGGAGGTAGTGGGGCCAGCACACCCCTGCTCCTGGTCCCCACCTGAGGGTTGGAAGAAGAGGGAATTTCCCTGAGGATCTGGGATCCCCCTCAGGAAGCAAGAGCCTCCAGCCCCAAGGGCCCCCTGCAGCTGCTGGGAAAGGCGGTGGGAGAGAAGGGGTGCAGGAAGGAGGGAATTCCCCTGGGGTCTGACCGGGTGGGAGGTGGGAGACAGAACAGCAGAAGAGTAGGCAGAACTCTTGTCCTGATTGCCTGGTTGAGAAGCTGTGCCACCCACGCACCGGCTTCGGGCCTCAGCCTTTGCCTCTGTTCAATGGGAGTTGGTTTGCAAAGCCTCTGAGATTCTCCCAGGCCAAGGTCTGCGTGGGGAGGAGGGCAGTGGGGTCGGCCGCGGGCGTCATCCTCCCCCGTGCCTCCCTCTGCAGGCTGTGATGGAGAACATGCGGCGGAAGTGCAAGTGCCATGGCACGTCAGGCAGCTGCCAGCTCAAGACTTGCTGGCAGGTGACGCCCGAGTTCCGCGCGGTGGGGGCGCTGCTGCGCAGCCGCTTCCACCGCGCCACGCTCATCCGGCCGCACAACCGCAACAGCGGACAGCTGGAGCCCGGTCCCGCGGGGGCACCCTCGCCAGCCCCGGGCCTTCCAGGGCCACGGCGCCGCGCCAGCCCCGCCGACCTGGTCTACTTCGAGAAGTCGCCCGACTTCTGCGAGCGGGAGCCGCGCCTGGACTCGGCGGGCACCGTGGGCCGCCTGTGCAACAAGAGCAGTGAGGGCCCTGATGGCTGCGGCAGCATGTGCTGTGGCCGCGGCCACAACATCCTTCGGCAGACGCGCAGTGAGCGCTGTCACTGCCGCTTCCACTGGTGCTGCTTCGTGGTCTGCGAGGAGTGCCGCATCACGGAGTGGGTCAGTGTCTGCAAGTGAGCCCACAGCTCTCCTCCCTCAAGCTGGTCCTCTGTGGCGTGCTGTCTTGGCCGAGCATCACCTTGGTTCCTGGGAGTGGAGGCTGGACCACAAGATTTTATAGGAACCTCCCAGCTCTGAGGTCATCAAGACTTCAATCACGGGACAGTTCAGGCTTGCTTGGACCTCCCCCACTCACTTCTGTGGGCTCCAGGACCGATTTTGCCTCCCGGATCTCTGCCCCAAGCTCAGACAGCTCCCTTGGGCTGGGGGTTGCCCCACACTTTAGGGAAGTGTCAACCAGGCATGCTCTGGGCTTGCCTCCTTTTATCTCCTCACCCCTTCCCCTGGAGTGTGAGGAAACCAATGGAAGCTGGTGGGTAGGGGAAGGAGGAGTACAAAGAAGAAATGGACATCACTGAGCTGAAGTGTTTCCGCAGAGGCCTCAGAGGTTCTCCTCCACCGGCCCCTGCCCCTCCTCATTCATTTAACAAATATTTATTTTGCACTCTTTGTGGCCTGGTACTATGTGGGGATGAGAGGTGCTGGGGATACAGATGTGAATAAGAGACGCAGCATCTACCCTCTTGGAGTTTACATTCTGGCTGGGGAAGATGGGCAATAAACAAGAAAATGCACAAACAAGGGCATTTCAGACAATGCTGTGTGATGTGAAGAAAATAAAGCAAGGTGCTGGATGTAGAGTGATTTGTGGGGAGTGGGGCCCTTTTAGATAAAGCTGCTGATCGGAGAGGACTGCACGCTGAGACCTCATGATGAGGAGAGCTGTGCTAAAATATTTGTGTGAAATGTGTGTGCTAAGTTACTTCAGTTGTGTTTGACTCTTTGCGAGTCCGTGGGCAATATGTAGCCTGCCAGGCTCCTCTGTCCATGGGGATTCTCCAGGCAAGAATACTGGACTGGAGTGGGTTGCCATGCCCTCCTCCAGGGGATCTTCCCAACCCAGGGATCGAACCTAGGTCTCCCACATTGCAGGCAGATTCTTTACCATCTGAGGCACCAGGGTAGCCCAAGAATACTGGAGTGGGTAGCCTATCTGTTCTCCAGGGGAACTTCCCGACCCAGGAATCGAACTGGGGTCTCCTGCATTGCAGGCGGATTCTTTACCAGCTGAGCTATCAGGGAAGCCAGAGCCATGCACAAATTGAGGGTAAAGGGCTTTCCAGGCAGAGGCCATGTGAAAGCAAAGGCTCTGAGGTCAGAAAGATCTCAGAGGAAAAGCAAAGAGGCCAGTGTGATTGGAGGGAAGAAATCAAGGGACAGATGTCGGAAAGGAGCGCAGCTCGGTTGGGGTTAGGGGGCTGGGCACATGATACGTCCTTCCAGGCCAAGGTAAGGAGTTGGGATTTTATGTAAGAGAAATGGGAACCTTCAGAGGGTCTTAGGCAGGCAAATGTCATGGTCTGATTGCCACATAGATTGCTGTCTGGGGAACTGAATGACTGGGGACAAGTTGACAGCAGGGGGCCAGGTAGGAGATGACAGCCAGAGATAAGGCCTGGATTAGATGGGAGGCGTTGGGGAGGTTGGCAAGGAGCTGGATCAGGAACACTAGAGGCCAGAGCTCTAGCTGTCCACCTTGTGCCTGAGCCCTCTGCCACAAGCCAGGACGAGTGTTGGCCAGCAGCACCCGTCAGCAGAGACAGGAGGCACTCTGAGAACAGTAATCCTGGGCAAGACCCAGCTCAACCCAGCCAGCCCAGCGCCCCGGGGAGCAGGTGGGGCTAGGAGGTGCGGCTGGGGAGAAGGATGGCGGGGGAGGGCCAGGAGACTCACTGTCTGGATTCTGGTCTCTCTGAGTCCAGGTAGGGGAGGCGGGGTGTGTAAGTAAGGCTGGGGGTGGGGGACATCCTTTCTGGGCCTTTTGTGCCCCCAGATCCCCAGCTCAGGGTACCCCTTGGCAGGTCAGCTGGCCTCCTATCTAGACCCTCAGAAGAACACTGCGGAGCTGGCAGCCTAGGTCCAGTGTTGCCCTCTCCTTGGCTCTCAGAGCTGATGTTTTTCTGGAATAGACCCTCAAGGAGGAGGCAGTGGAGAGGGAGGTGGGGTCAGGATCTTGGGGAAAGTACTCTGTCAACTTCATCCAGGCTTCCTGCTGCTCACAGTTGAGAGTGCTGCTGCCTGCCTCAGTTTACCCCAGAATGTCACCTTTCTTGATGAACCAGCCAACGAAGAAGTCTTGTTTCTTTTCCCAGTTGCCAGCCTACACACATCTCCATACCTCCCAGGCACTAACTCATGCCTCTCCACCCCTGGGTAGGGGTGAGAAGGAAGGAAGCCCTCCTGGTGATGCACCCCCTAAGCCCACCACCTGGGTGAGCTGCCCCCACTCACTTGCCCTCAGCTCCCTTCCCTCCAAATGACTGCATCCCAGCAGCTCCCAGACATGCCTAAAGCGGCAGGGCCTTCCACATGCTCAGCTCTTCTGCCTCTGGAAAAGACAGGGTTTCTCTCCCCATCCCCCCAAAGACAGCCCCACAGGCAGGCGGGTGAGAGTCCCCCGGGAGGAGGGGTGGGCAGGAGCAGCCAGACACACCTGCCTCATTCCTTTCCTCTTGTTCACTCAGGAGAGAGCTGTGGGGGCTGGGTTACCTGCCTTCTTTCTCCCTCCCATTCAGGGTAGGAGGTAAGGGAGAGGCAATGAAAGCCTGGGGAGGCACTCCCAACCCCTCTGGCCCCCAGCGGTGTCCACTATATCATTAGCAGTGGCTTCAGCCTCCTCTGCCTTCCAGGCTTTAGGAGGACAGAGCTGGGGGAGGAGAGACTGAAGATGAGAGATACAGAATGAGGTTTGGGATAATGAGGTAGGAGCTATAACACTGTAGAGGGTGTACCTCTAGAGGGAGGGGTGAGCCGTGGGGTGGAGCAGGGAACTGGACACCAGGTTGTGGGGGGCATGTCCCAGTCAAACCAAGTCAAGTCATGGTGATCTGTTGTTTAATCGCTAAGTTGTGTCCGACTCTTTGTGACTCCGTGGACTATAGCCCACCAGGCTCCTCTGTCCATGGGATTTCCCAGGCAAAGAATACTGGAGTGGGCTGCCACTTCCACCTCTAAGAAATCTCCCCAACCCAGGGATCGACCCTCTGTCCCCTGCATTGCAGGCAGATTACCTACCTCTGAGCCACCAGGGAAACTCTCATGGTGATCTGATATATGCTAACTTTACCTTGTAAAGGAAGAGAGGGAAAGTTGGAGAAGGAACAAATAGTGTGTTGCCCACTCCGCAACCTCTCTCTGGGTCTGAAGCTGACTAGAGTTGAGAGCAAAGCTGGAGCTCACATTTGAAAAGGAGTGTGTGGGACTTGGTTGGGCCCCTAAAGGGAGATGTGCAGGTGATAAGTGGTGGGAAATGGGGCCCAAGAGGCATTGGGCTTATACACACTGGCTGAAAAGTGAGGCAGAAATCAATGTGCTGATTGGAAATAGGGGAAATGGACTGTACTAAAGTGGGACAGTGAAGGTAAATGGGAGGAAGAACTTGCCAACAGCTCAGAAAGGACCAAGGTTCAGATCTGGAAATGAGAACAGAAGGTGGACTAGAGTTCATTCAGATGGGGAGAAAGCCATCCCCACCCCAACACCTTTCACCTTGATGGACACTGGGCCACCTCCTTGCAGGAGGAAAAAGGACCATGGAGCCTGGATGGTCCCAAAGGGAAGAAGGGAGGGACCTAAGCGAGAACGAGGTGGTGGATAGATCAGCAGGCAGTGGTGGGTTTAAGGGTCAGGGATAGGCAGCCAGACTGGAGTGGGGGATCAGAACCCAGGCATCCTGCTTTTCAGTCGCCCAAGGTCCCTGGGCCAGAAAAAAGAGGAAGGGAGAGGCAAAGGTAGAGTCCTCTGCAGCTGCAGGAGGGCCAGGTGGGTGAGAAGCAAGGTCGGGGGCATCCGGGCCCTCCCTTGCCTTCCTCCGAATTAATGCGCCCCTAGCTAGCCCCCGGCAGGGGGCCTTCCACGTTGGAGCTTGGCCAGGCCCTAGTCGAGGCCTCCCTCCTTCGCTCCCCCCGCCCCTTCTCATGTGGTTGCCGGCAGCTGCCTGCGGTCGCCCCAACCCCTGCGCTCAAGGCTCGGGGACTTTCCAACAGGGGAAAAAATGACTTAATGAGAGTGCGAGCCGGGGGCGGGAGGGACAGGTCCCTGTAATCACCGCTCTGCTGTGGGGCCTACGCGCCTCCGGGCCCTTCCCGGGCTTCCTGCTGCCAGCGGCCCCCTCGGGCTCCGCTGGGGGAGGGGGACGGGCTGGCTCAAGGGGATCCCTTTTCGAGTTCCAGGCTCTTTGGGGCCCTCCTGCTGCCTTTGCTCCCTAGTATTGTCCTGCGTGGAGGCTGGGACGCCCCATGATCCCTCGCTGGACTTCGTCCTTGAAGTTGGGGGGTAGCAATCTTTCCCAGGAGCCAGGGTCATCTGCTGATGGATTAGAGGGGTGCCGGATCGGGAGCAGCGCCCTTTTGCCACTTCGCGGCTGCGCACTTCCAAACGCCCCCGGTTGCTGTGACAACCAGGGCAGTTGAGGTGTGTCCGCAGGGCTGGGAGGCGCCCCCCCCCCCCCCTTTTCTCGCCGCCCTCCGGGCTAGGCCCGGCCGCTGCGGTGCGCGGGGGTGGGGGTGTGCCGTTACCATGGCAAGGGTGCGCTAGGAGGGCACATTCTTCCCCAGGGTGGGAGCGCCCTGGGGATACGAGAAGGGAGGTGACGGGGGCGGTAGAAAGGGGAGGGGAGAGGGTCAGAACTAGGGAGGAGTCTTGGACAAGACGAACCAGGGTTTTGGGGGTTGGGATGGGGAGTTTGGAATTTGCCCCCTCTCCATACCCTAGCTCTCCGGAGACTTCCCGCTCTTCTCCCCCAAACTCTCGCTGGGGTTCAAGCCCCTTACCCCCCGCTCCCGGGGAAGGGATCCAGCTACCGAACCCGAAGGTCTTTTGGCTTCCTCCAGGGTGGGGAGGGGTTCGCCGAGCCAAACGTCCATACCCTACCCGCCCCACCCCCCACCAAGCGGAGCTGCAGTCCAGACTGCGACCCGAAGCCCTGCAATTAAGCCCCTTGTCCTCCCCTGCGCCGCCCGCCGGTCCTCTGCTGGGCAGGGCCTGCACCGCCAATTACAGCGAGCGCGCATCAGCTGATCACTCCGGAGTCCTGGAAGCGGCCCCGGATGGGGACCTCAGACAGGTCAAGGGGGCTGGGCCCCAGGGGGTAGTCCCCGGCCAGGGGTCTTTAATTAAAGCTTCGGGCTGTGGCCCTATGCCCAACTTCTCCGCTCCAGACAATATGGGCAGGAGAGGTCTACTCGGTGCTCAGTCCTTCTCTGCCTCAGTTTCTTCCTCCTCGCACGCAGAAAGAGCGCAGGGGGTGTGTGTGTGCTGTGTCTGAGGACGCAAGAGTGCAAAGCCCTTAAGGCCGGCTCTCTTTCCCGCCGCAGACAGCCGCGTGGGTCTTTCCTGGCCCGATGCCCCGCGGGATGGACCGGGTTCTGTCCTGCTGAGCCAGCCGGTACCGCGTTTTTCTTGGAATCGGAACATGGCGCCCCCTCTGGGCGGGAGGTTCCCACGCTTCTACCCCCACAATGCAAAACAGTCCCGGAACCTGCAGGGCAGCGACGTGGGGATTCTGCCACCACATTTGCCCCCTGCCATCCCTTCTTCCCTCTCCCCTCGCCTGCGGGTCTGCAGGGGCTAGGGGAGAGCTCAAGTCTCCCGTGGTCCAGCTTCGCACATCTGGCCCGCAGCTGGGACCCGCCCACTTGGAACTGCTGTGGACCCAGCGCCCTCTGTTGGTGCCTAGCGGTGGCGCACCAGCTTTCCGCCTGGACCGCCGCCCTCCTGAGGTCTCGCTCCAGTTCCAAGGATTTTGGGTTCCACCCATTCGGCGCCCCATGCCCTTGCGTATACCCCACCCTCTGCCTCACGTCGCTCCCAAATCCTACTCCTTAGGCTCTTTGCTCTCCGCCGGCCGCGGCCTCGCTGATTCTCTTTCCTCTGTCCCTGTGTGCTTAAAACCTTGTCCGGGGGACCCAGCTGTCATCCAACCTCCCATCTCAGTCGTTCAGGCTTCGAGGGCAAGTACTGTGGTGAGGTCTCTCGGCGTCCAACATAAAAGTCCGCAAATAGGAACATAATTACATAAATCGCTGCCCATCTGCTGGATGGAATTCCTCGCTGTGCCCTTAAAAATGAGGTGGTTGGAAGTATATTTAGGGACTGAGACTGTCTGCTCTTCATCTAGGAGGGGGTGGCTGTGTAAGATGCAAAATAGCACAAGGAAGGATCCCTCCTTTATTGCAACAAAAAAATTATAGATGTGATTTGCATTTTTAAAGTCTAAAATAGGCAGCAAAATGCTAACAAATTATCTTTGGATGATTATAGGTGGTTTAAAATTTGTCTCCATTTTATCTTATCTATATTTTTCGTTTACCTATAATGCACATGTATTACTTGGGCACAATAATAACTTCATTTCCAGAATATTTTTGCTCAAAATGTGACCATTGAATTACATCATTAGAATATTTTAAATTGTAAAAGAACCCTTTTAAAACTAGGAATTAGGGAGACCTCCTGACAAGAGCTAATATGATTATGTCATTGGGATTTTCTTCTTAAAATCATAATGCTTTGTAGGGAAAGCAGGCTTCCAACCTCTGAATTTCAGGGCCTGAAGAACTGAGAAGTTGTTAGAAGGGTCTTCAAATCCAAATGCATATCCAGTATTGTTGTGAATGGAATAGCTGATTTATTTTCCATTGTAATACTTATGTATAAAGATGCTGTCATGTTTAACAATGTAGAAAATAATTTTAATACCTTTTCCCCAGTTTTGATCTTCTTTGATCTCTTTGCAACACTATACATCATTAAATGTCCTCCCCTTAGACATATTTAAGCCTTTGGTCCATGTGTTTGATGTTGCACTGCCTCATCCTCCTCTCATTCTCCACTGCCTCAGGGATTCTGTTCACTCTTTCCGTGTCTTTTTTCTTTTTATTTGGTGTAACAGGAAAGTTACAACAATAGTACAAAGAACTTTCCCCTTCCCTGAACTGCTTGAGAATAAGTTGCCTACACAATGCCTAACATTTTAGCATATATACTTTAGGGTATATTCCCTGGTGTCTCAGACAGTAAAGAATCTACCTGCAATGTGGGAGACCTGGGCTCGAACCCTGGGTTGGGAAGATCCCCTGGAGGAGGGAATGGCAACCCACTCCAGTATTCTTGCCTGGAGAATCCCACAGACAGAGGAGCCTGGCAGACTAGAGTCCATGGGATTGCAAAGAGTCATACACAACAGAGTGACTAACACTTTCACAAACTTTTCACTTTCCTACATAACCTAATGCAATACTCACAATCAGGACATTAACATTGATACATTAATACTATCTAACTGCCAGATCTTACTGAACTTTCCTCAGTTGGTCTAATGATGAAAGGATCCAGTCCAGAATTATTCATTGCATTTAGTTGTCATGTCTTTCCAGTCTCCTTCAGTCTGAGATGGTTCCTAAGATTTCCTTTACTTTTATGACCAAGATGACTCAGAAGACTACAGACCTACTATACTGTAGAATGTCCCTCAACTTGGGTTTATTTGTTGTTTTCTCATGATTAGATTTGGGCTATACAGCTTCATGCAACAATATTATAGATGTGAGTGTTTTACTCATCGCTTCATTATTTATTTTGATGCTTAGAATTTCCCAGACTTGGCCAGCTGCCAGGCTGACTTCTGTTACTACAATTCTTTGAGTCCTTCCTTACTTTCTGGCACAACAGGATGTTCCAGGTTCATCTTGTACTTTCTCTGCTCAAGTGCTGTAACCAGCCATTTCTCCAAGCGACCTTTGTTTCTTTTAATGGAGAATGATATTTAGAAAACAAGACCTGGGTGCCAGGTGTGCTCATTGTTCTTGAGGTATCACTGCTTCTGGGTCTCTTATGGAGAGTGCTAGGAAATTTGTGTCCGATTAAACACACACACATTATCTATCTATATATCTATCAATCATTTATCAATGTGTGGAGAAAACCGTTTGTTCACACAATACCTTAATTCCCATCCAACACTACAGGATTCATGATACTTTTCTCCCTTTTTATTTGCATAACTTCCTTCCCTCTTCTTGTTGGATTAATCCCTTTGTAAGTAACCTATTCCTGGCTGCTGCTGCTGCTCCCTCCACTCCCCTTGCAGACATTATCTTCTACTATCTTGGGCATGATAACTTATGCCAACCCAGGGTCCACTCTGCCCCCACATGCTTGCTTCACTTTGGTTGGCCCCCACATCATGGCTTTTCAGCCACATTATTCAGAAAGGCAGGCAGACAGGAAGGCTAGAAACAATTTTACTCTCTTTTTAAGATTTAGATACAATTCTCAATCCTTCCAGTTCCGTAAATGCCAACTGATCTTCCTGTCAAAAGCGCTGGAGTAGTTGGGCACCTTTAGTTCCCTGACATCTCACATCCAATCCATCAACAGATGTTGGGTTTCCTTCAATTTATAGCTAGAGTTTGGACACATGTCACCTCCTCCATCATTTTACCATCATGGGGCAAGACACTATGGTCTCTTGCTTTGAATGACTGTGGTTATCTCTTAGTTGATCTCCTTGCTTCTGCCCTTACACATCCCCAGCATACTCTACACATAGCAGCCAGAGTGATCCTTTTAAAGCATAATATTAATCATGCAGTGCACCTGCTCTGCTCAAAATTCTCCAGTCTTCCTATCTCACTCAGAACAACAGCCAAAGTACTTACAACCACTTACCTAGAAAGCGTATTAAAAAGCAGAGACATCACTTAGCCAAGAAAGTATAGCCAAAGCTATGGTTTTTCCAGTAGTCATGTACAGATGTGAGAGTTGGACCATAAAGAAGGCTGAGCACTGAAGAATTGATGCTTTCAAATTGTGGTGCTGGAGAAGACTCTTGAGAGTCCCCTGGACAGCAAGGAGATCAAACCAGTCAATCCTAAAGGAAATCAGACATGACTATTCACTGGAAGGACTGGTGCTGAAGCTAAAGCTCCAATACTTTGGCCACCTGACATGAAGAGCCAACTCATTGGAAAAGACCCTGATACTGGGCAAGACTGAGGGCAAGAGAAGTGGGTGACAGAGGATGAAATGGTTGGATGGTATCATCGACTCAATGGACGTGAGTTTGAGCAAACTCCAGGAGATAGTGAAGGATAGAGAAGCCTGGCATGCTGCAGACCATGGGGTCACAAAGAGTCAGACATGACTTAGTAGTTGAACAATATGGCAAAAATGGTAATAAGTACATAGTAGGTGCTCAATAAGTGAATGAATGAATGTCTTTGGGATTGACTACCAATCTGTCTTTAGGCCCAGCCTTCCTTCACAGTATCTTTCTTGAAGTTCTGGCTGCCAGCTAGACATATTTTGCTGTGTGTTTGTGGCACCACAAACTGAAGCTTTATGAAGGCAGTTTCATGATCTCATGCATGTATTTGTTAATACAAGGAATGAAATTTCACTTTACTCACTGAAAGTCAATCAGTCGTGTCCAACTCTTTGCAATGCCATGGACTATATAGCCCATGGAATTCTCCAGGCCTGAATACGGGAGTAGGTAGCCCTTCCCTTCTTCAGGGGATCTTCCCAACCCAGGGATCAAACCTAAGTCTCCTGCATTGCAGGTGGGTTTTTTTTGTTTTTGTTTTTTTACCAGCTGAGCCACAAAGGAAGCCCAAGAATACTGGAGTGGGTAGCCTATCCCTTCTCCAGGGGATCTTCCTGACCCAGGAATCGAACCAGGGTCTCCTGCATTGCAGGCGAATTCTTTACCAACTGAGCTATCGCCTGAACAGAGACTTTGTTCACTGCTCACTTCTTAATGCCTAGAACAGTGCCTGGCATAGAGCAGGCATTTAGTGTTAACTGAATGAATGAATGATTTCCCTCTCAAAATAGTTCTCCCTCTCTTTGTAACATCATCATTTTTCTCATTACTAAGGCTCAAAACTCCTGTCAACTTGGACTTTCTCCTCCCCTTTCTTTTCCATATTCTATGACTGCCCAAAACCTGCCCATTCTCCCCCGTCTCTGGCACTGTCAATATCACAGTTCATCACACACCTCAGATGTTGCAACAGCCTCCCAACTAACCTCTTTGATCCATCTCTATCGGATTTTCCTGTTTTTCTCTCCCACAAAGTGCTCTGATCGTGTCATTTCCCTTGGCTGAAGCTTTCAATGGGTCTTTGCACCAATTAGGGTTCTTAATTGCAAACAGTAGAAATGGACTCTGGTTCACTTAAAATAGAAGTGGAATTTACTGGAATGATATAAGGCAGTTCACAGAACTGACCGGAAGCCTCAAGAATCAGGCTCAGGAAATAGAGAAGGACCAAGAGAAGTTAGGCGGCCAGAACCTCATTCAGGTCTTGCCTAGGAGCAGTCTGATTAGGGGGCTGCTTCCCCTGGGCTTTGCTCTCACATAGCCACCACCACCGTGAGAACTGACTGGTGGCGTCTCTAGGATGACTCATAAATAGTCATCTGCTTCCTTGGGTCACTTGCTGAAGACTCAGAGTCCTGAGTGGGATCATTGCTTTGGTTGTACACTGTTGAGATCATAGTTCTGTGACCTTCCTGCTGGGGGTCAAGGGAGTGAGTATCTGACTTCTCACTAACACATCCACTAAGGAGGATACTCCAGCATAGGAAAGAGGCTCAGATGCCGGGCAGCCTAAAAACCCAGTGTGTACCCACATACAGGGTTCCCGAGTGCATCACTGAAGCCCTCCACCCTCTGCCACAAACCATCACCTCTAGTTTTTTCTCTCTTGCACACCATGTTCCACTGAAGCAGGACTACATGCCATCCCCTGAGTTGATCCTTCCTGCCTCAGCCCCCTGTTGCAACTGATCTCTAAAGTTGGTCCCTATTGAAGCACACTTCCTAGATATTCACACCTAAGTCTTGTCTTCTGTCCTTGAATCTTGGCTTGTTCGATGATTCATCTTCATGGATAGCAAGCTGTGGAAATGACACTGCATGACTCCCAAAGACAGGGTATAAGAAGTCTTGCAGCTTCTGCCTCAGCATTTTGGAATGTTAGGGGAAGCCAGTCACCATGTATGAAGTCTGTCTGCTTTGAGACAACCATGCTATGAGGAAGTCTAAGCAAGGCACAGGCAAAGGCCATGTGGCGAGAGAGAAATTCCTGGCTGGTCCCCATCTGTTTCATCTCATCTGAAATAATTCAGATGAGATGCCAGACATGTGATTGTAAAAAGCCATCTCTTGGATATCCAGCCCATTTTAGTCTTCAGATGACTCCAGCTCCAACCTCCATCTGACTACAATTGCAGAAGAGACCCCCAGTGACAAGTGCCCAGCTGAGCGTCCTATTGGGCTGTGAAGATAATAATAAATTGTTATTTTAAGCCACTAAAATTGGAGGTGATTTGCTTCACAGTAATGGAGAATCAAATCAGCCCCTTTGTGGTTCATATTTTGTTCTCTCTGGAATGTACCGTGTACCACTCATATCTGCAATTGTCAAAAATCTGCTTAGTGTGGCTCAGGACACAGCAAAGAGCCAGGCTTTGGGAGTCATCTACTGATGGGTTCAAAGGTGTTGAATCTTAGCTTAGTCTCACCATCCCTGTGACTTTAGGCAAAACAATTTCTCTGGACCTCAGTTTCTGCATCTGCCATATGGAAATAAAAACACCTGTGTCCTGGAGTTCTTTTAAGTACTAGATAGAAAATATATAATACAACAATGCAACTGGTCCATTTTAGTCTCATTGAATAGAGGTTTTCAGGAGATACCCAGCTTTCTAGACCTGCATCAAATGGCACTCCCAAAGTCTAATTCTTGTCACTTACAAAATACATAGTTTTGGACAAATCCTTTAAACTTCTTTGAGCCTACCCTCCTCCTATGTGACACAGGTTTGATGATAGGAACTGTGTACTGGGGCTTCTTGACTGGGCTAAGGATTGGACTATCTCATGGTGTTAGGCAATACTGCCCCCTTGAGACAGAACACCTAGAATCCTTAACCCATGTCCATTAACCTATATGACATGGGGAATCCTTTTGGAAGTGAACAAAACCACGCCCATAATTGAAGTTTGGGCATGAACAGACATATCTAGTGGGTCAGGGACTGCCAGACCACAGGAAATAACAGCAGAGGTTCTGAAAGCTCATCACCATAAGTGAGAAAGGGGTTTCAGTGGAGGCAGGAAGGGGTGCATTGAACAGAGCAGAGGGAAGACTTTATTTGGAATCATGTGAGGCTAGACACGACCATCTTACGGCTCAGTGCATCTTCATCTCCTACTTTCCCAGGGCCTTCCTGGTGGAGAAGGAAAGATTTGGGGTATAATAGCAAAGGCAAGGGCTACCAGAGACACATGTATCTTTACTAAGGGAACCCTTATGAGAAGAAGCAACAGATGATTTTCTACCTCAGAGAGGGAGAGGCATGCCAGGGGGCTATGGGCACAGTGGTTTACTTACTATATGATTCCAGCTGCAACCCATGCAAAAACAGGAAAAACATTTGTGTTGTGGTTACACCTGCAGGGGAAGGAGTGACTAGAAGGAAACATGAGGGGCATTCTGGGAGCTGGTAATGTTTTGCTTCGTCATCAAGGGGCTGGTTACAGCAGTGTGTTCATTTTGTAATACTTGAGTACACTTATGATTTGTGTGTTTTTCTGTATCTTATTTCAATAACAAGTTCACACACACACATGCACACATACCCCTCCCTCTGTGGAAGATAACCAGTCATTTCCCACTACAGGCCTTTTGAAGTGTAGTCACATCAGGCGAGGGGATGAAAGATTTGTGAGGTGGAGGCAAGCACCTCCTGGTATCGGCCCAGATATATTTCATATCTCCCTCCATTCAGTCACTCTTTCGCTTTATTAAGTATCCCCTAAACATTGAAAACTGTAGCGCGGTAATAGCAGTAGCTTCCACCTATTAAGCAGCTTATTTGGAGTAGGGTCTGAATATAGACAACTCACAACAATCCCATGTAGTATCATCCACATCTATTAGTGAAAGAGTCTCAGAAAGGTTAAGCAAATTGCTCAATGTCAGACAACAAGACAGTGTCTAGATTTTCATGAATCTGAGTGAACCCAAAACTTTTCACTGAGCTACACTCTCCTATGGGAGTCTAGGGGGAGGTGGATTGTTCACAAATCGTTCCATCGCAGTAACGGTCAAGAGGCTTTAGAGCTGGAGTCAGGCTGTCTGGGTTCGAATTTTGGTCTCACCGTTTTTCTGTGACCTTCGGCAGGTTCCTTCATTTTTGAGCCTCAGTTTCCCTATCTGTGTAATGAGGGAAAAAAAAAAAAAAAAAACGTTCCAGTGAACGCCTAGAACAGGCAGTCATTAATATTTTTGCAAAACTCGACCAGGGCCACAGTCAGGCATGGGTACGGAGTGGAAGGCGTGTCCCTGCCGCTCAGCTTCTGATCTAAACTATTTGGGCCTGGTGGACTTAAAGTGAGCAGGTGAGCCTTTATAGCCCCGTTGGCGGTGGTAGAAAAAGGGTCGGGCAAAGAGCCTGGGTGCCAAACGACACCCCGTTAGCTCCTGCAGATTCCAGAGTGCGACTACTCCACGCCGCTCCGCAGGCTAGAAGATGCAATATCGCGAGACCTGACGGGACCCAACGGGTTTCCAGGCCGGAAATGGGGGGCGGGGCCGAGGGGGCGCGCTCCTTTTGAAACCTGCGGAAGGGGCGTGTGGGCTGGAAGTCGCTGTCCCTTCTGCGAATCGGTCGAGCAACGCAGGAGTGGGCAGCTGGGTCAGCGGAGACCTCGATGTGGGGTTAGGCTGGGAGCGGTCTCAGCTTCATTCATTGGGCAGCTACCAGGGCTTGCCACGCGCTGTGAGCCACTGTGTCGAAGCCCCCTTCCTTGCCTCCCCAGAGCTTAGCTCTGTCCGCTCCGTGCTCCGTACCAACCTCCAAGCCTAAAGTTCCCTCCCTTTGGCTCAACCTTTTAAGGAGCCTTTGTGACCGCGGAGGTGGTTTGCTCTGACACTAACCAAACTTCACTTTCTGGAGGGCCACTTTCCCAGGTCCCGTTTGTGGCCATGGTATAGATCTTAGCAACGTGTTCACATGATCATATTTTTCTAAACTTAGCAAAACTGCCGATATCAGTATTTTAACCCACATCTGTTAAAACAACTGCCTCTTTCCACTGGGACTTTCCGGTCTGGGAGCATTGAAGAAGCCAGAGCATTTTGGGGCATTTTTAGGTAGGTCTTCTCTTGACTAGGGCGTGATTGTGTCTACTTGGGCTGCCTTTGGGTTCTGGGTTGTACAGAGGCCCGATAAGAGGCTCAGTAAAGATAAAAGGGAAACAGTTGTGTTTCTGAAGTGCCTCTAAATCTCGGATGGTGGCAGCCTCCTCCCTCCACCCTTCCCAGCAATGAAAGAAGGCCAGCATGTGGTGAAAGAGAACCATCAGAACTGCAGCCATGGGTGCTCCCTCTGTGTCAGGGTAAGTGTGGAATCCTTGAACAGAAACAGAAGCTGGTGAACCGGCTGTGAGTGAATATGCATGCAAACATGTCTTTTATTGTTTCTCAAGCCAAGTATATTTTTGATCTGTTTCCCTGGAGACTGGAATAGGGAGAAGCTTTACTAAGTGGAGTATAATTTTGCCAACTCCACTTCCTTTCCAGTTCTCCAAGTTAGTCATCCTGTCTATTCACCTGAACTGGTTTTATCCAAGGTTACTTAACTTCTTTGTTGCTTAATTTAACTTTTCTCTCCTAATCCTAACTGACTCTCCTTTGCTACCAATGCCCTTTTCAAGTGTAAGTCCTATCCACCTCTACTTAAAATCTTTCAGTGGCTCCCCTTTGCTTTTAGAATTAATACTCAAATCTCCAGCCAGCATGGTCAGACTCAGATCTCTCCAGATTCATTCCACTGAACTTTTACTTCTCCAATGGGCCATGCGCATTTCCTGATACAAAGGTTCTGCATGTTTTCCAACAATAAAGAGGATAATTTATAATGATAAAAAGGTCAATTCATCAAAGGAGCATAACAATCCGAAGTGTTTATGTTCCTAAAAACAGAGCTCCAAGATTCACAATGCAAAAACTGATAGAACTGCAAGGAGTAATCAAAAATTATATTCAGATTTCAATATTCCTTTGTCAATAATTTACAGAACGTGTTGACAGAAATTCATAAGAACACAGAAGGTAAGAACAACACTATCAAACAACTTGACCTAATTACCATTTATAGAACATTCCACTTAACAAAAAACATACACAGTTTTTTCAGTGGTCTACAATTGAGGAGAACCATCTAGGTAGGAAACAGAGTTGAGTGTGATTAGCTTTAAGTATGCAATTAAAGTCTTGGCAACAGAGGCAAAGAGAGTGTGGAGAGTGAGAAGAGAAAAGGGCCTATGACCACAGGATAAGTAAAGGAAGAAGAACCAGCAAAACAGCCCGAGGAGCAGCCTGTAAGGAAGAGAAGCAGGAGAGTGGACGTTATCAAGACCACACGAAGAGTGTTTCACACAGGGAATGGTCCGTAGAGTCAAGTCCACATTTATTCATTCAACAACTCTGAGCACCTACTACATAACAGGTACTCTGCTGGGGACACAATGGATAAACTCTTCTGGAGTTTATCATCTAGAGAGAAAGACAATTGAATAAATCTCTCCAATAAATCTGTAATTACAAAAATGGTTTTGTGAGAGCATACATCAGAGGAATGCTGTCTTCCTTGTGGGAGGAACATTTGAGCTAGGTCAAGATAGAAGGGCACTAGATAAAACACCCATGGAGAAGGCAATGGCAACCCACTCCAGTACTCTTGCCTGGAAAATCCCATGGACGGAGGAGCCTGGTAGGCTGCAGTCCATGGGGTCGCTAAGGCTCGGACACGACAGAGCGACTTCACTTTCACTTTTCACTTTCACGCGTTGGAGAAGGAAATGGCAACCCACTCCAGTGTTCTTGCCTGGAGAATCCCAGGGATGGGGGAGCCTGGTGGGCTGCCGTCTATGGGGTCGCACAGAGTTGGACATGACTGAAGTGACTTAGCAGCAGCAGCATAAAACACCAAAAACACTGCAACAAAAGAAAAAATAGATAAATTGGACTTCATCAAAAGTAAAAACTTTCATGCTTTATAGTGCTTTATAGTGCTTTTCACACTATAAAGAAAGGGAAAAGACCACCTGAGCAGAGGAGAAAATGTTTGCAAAATGTATAAAGGATAGAAGGGGCTTTCCTGGTAGCTCCGACAATAAAGAATATGCCTACAATGCAGGAGACCCAGGTTCGATCCCTGGGTCAGGAAGATTCCCTGGAGAAGGGAATGGCAACCCACTCCAGTATTCTTGCCTGGAAAATCCCCTAGATAGAGGAGACTGTCGAGTTACAGTCCATGGGGTCGCAAAGAGTTGGACACAACTGAGCGACTAACACACACACACACACACATAAAGGATAAAGGACTTCTTTCTAGATTTATAAAAAAAACTTCTAAAACTTTCACCTTCACAAAAATTAATTCAAAATGAATCACAAGGACTTCCCTGGTGCTTCAGTGGTTAAGAATCTGCCTGCCAATGCAGGGGGCATGGGTTCAATCCCAGCTCTGGGAAGATCCCACATGCCTTGGGGCAACTAAGCCTGCATGCCACAACTACTGAAGCCCACGTGCCTAGAGCCTGTGCTCCACAACAAGAGAAGCTGCTACAACAAGAAGCCAGCAGACCACGACTAGAGCAGCCCCTGCTCTCTGCAACTAGAGAAAGACTGAGAGCAGCAATGAAGACCCAGCGCAGCCAAAAATGAATGAATAAATGAAAATAAAAAGCTTAAAAAACAAAAATGAATCACAGATTGTTTTTTATTTCTTTTTATCTTTTTCTTGCCTTCTTTTAAGATGTATACTACAAACTGTAATATCACCATCTACATGTGGCAAGAAGGTCAGTATTTTATAAGAAACCAAGAACAGCTAATCCTTAGGTAACCTGGGACATAACTTAAGAACTAGGTGATTTAGGACCTTAAGTAATATTTGTGACTGGGTCATGTTATCATGCCCACAACATCAGAAGTGCTTCAGTTCCCTGCCATCATGGGGACTCAGCTTGTTTCTTTCCTTGATTCTCCTACTCTTCCTGCTAGCAGTCAACCCCTTCAATCTCTTCTCTGAATATAATCTGTTTATTTATTGATTTTGCTTACTCATGGCTTCTGCTTCTTTGTGGCCTCAAAACCTCTGCAACCTGCCCCCTCTTTTTTGTGTTCACTCAATTTCACAACCTGTTATCAGCTTCCAACTTCTGCATCTCAGTTTCAGCTCTTCAAGAGAGTGAATCTGATTGATTCATTTAGGCATGGTCAATTCTCTTGGCAATGCTCTTGTGCCAGGTCACATCATGGTCATCATTCATTTATTTGCCTATTTAACAAATATGCAAAGGGAATTGGCTCACATTCAGGTAGTCTATCATAAAGTAGGTGCCCAATCCTAGGCTAATAGCTGTGGTTGGAGTAGAGTGGAGGACGAGGTCATAAAGTGGTAACAGCATGGAGATCTACCAATATATTTAAGAAACTGTCTTAGGAAGGGGTTGTGGTTATACCAAGCATTCTAAGCCTTGACCAGTTTAAGAAACAAGTTCCAGCAAGACTTTTGGCAGAAATCATTGAAAGTAATTCAAAATTAAGACCCCTGGTGCCAGGTGTGGTGGCATTTGCCTATAGTCCTAGCTACTCGGGAGGCTGAGGTTGGAGGATCGTTTAAGGCCAGGAGTTCTGGGCTGTAGTGTGCCATGCTGATCAGGTGTCTGCACTAAGTTTGGCATCAATATGGTGACGTCCCGGGAGTGCAGGATCAACAGGTTGCCTAAGGAGGGGTGACCAGCCCAGATTCAGAACCCTCGTGGTGAGTGAGTGGTATTTTACCTAACTAGTGGATGAAAGTGTCTTTTGAGATATGAGTACTGAAGGTGACGGAGTTAATTTGGGGGATGGGAAGCAGAGGTCATTTAATGTGAAACTGAAGAGTTGATTCATATTCTGGCCTGAATAGTTGTCCCATCTTTGCTGCAGGAGCACTTTTAAGGTTAAGATTCCCTAAGAAATTCTATGCCCTAAAACCATGAAAGACATCTTGATCTGGAAGACCGTCTGAGGAAAGAAGCTTAGAATGTTTGATTCTGAACATGGATTAACTGCACAGTTCAAAAATTTTAATAAACTGATCCACATAGTAACTGTTGAATTGATCCTCCTGGAATAATAACAGCCAAAAATGGGAATTTAACATTGGCATGTTCTTTCCTATTAACAGATTCAGCTTCCTGCCTTCCTCCCGACTCTGTTCCTCCCTCTCTGCTTTCCTCCCTTCCTCCCTTCCTTCCTCTTTCAAAATGTTTTTCATTTTTCAAGGAATTAAAAAGTACATCATATTATTAAGAAATTAAGAAATATATTGATCACTTAAATATATTACATGAATATGTATAGTTTAAAGATTAATCATCCAATGAACTTTCATAAATGCACTATTTAGGTTAAGAAACAATACATTATGAGTGTTCCATAATGCTCCCTGTGGGCTCTTCCACAATTATATCCCCCTCCCTCCTCCACAGAGACAACCTCTGCCTGACTTCTATGTGACTTATCTTCTAGTCTCTATAAGTATCCTTACAATTCCTAATATCTCAGTATTCCTCTACCATACATTGTTTTGCTTCATAGAACAGTAACATGCACAAAACTAGTTTAGTAAGGTCAGTGTACAGTTCCTCTTTAGATGCAAGCCCCCAGGAGAAGGTGAAATGATGGTCTCTGGATCAGAGGTAACCTCACATTCCCTGAAAATTTACAAGGCCAAAGCGCAAGTGAGTCTCTGGGAAATAGGACTCATCAAAATTGGCCTCCATGGCAGAGTGAAGTGTCAGCCAAATACAGGACATCAGGCAGGGATGTGATCAGGAAGAGTGGGTGGCTGAGTATTTTGTGATTTGAAGTTCCTGTGGCCTACTTCCAACTCCTGGGAATGGTTCAGAGCAAAACATTTTTGTTCTGTTTGAGAGTGAAATAAATATCTTCACATAATGCAGACAGGAGGACATCAAGGGAAGAGCAGGAACTTCATTCACACATGGTCAAGACATGCTTTCCGGTGATGCTTCAAACACCAGAACCAGCTAAAGATTTATAGTCAACCAGAAGGGCTGTGGGAATGAGCCCCTCAAAAAGAAGAGATGATGTTGATGGTAATGATGGTAACTGAATGCTTACTGTGAGACCCACATGGCACTAAGCAGTGTCCACAATTGTCTCGTTTAATCTTCATAACAATCCAGAGAGGTAGATATTAATATAATGCTTGTTGTCCAAATGAAGAGATTGAGCCTCTGAGAGTTTCTTAATTAAAAAACTGGCCCAGCATCACACAGCTGGTAAATTGCTTCGCATGTTTTCCAGGGATCAGGGCCATGTTATCTGCTGGGAGAGAGATGAAGAGACTAGCACAGGTGGTGAGCTGATGGGAGCATGCTTGGGCTTGTGGCAATAATAATAAAATTAGAGGAATTCCCTGGTGGCCCAGAATTTAGACTCTGCACTTTCACTTCGAAGGGCCTGGGTTCAATCCCTGGTCAGGGAACTAAGATCCTACAAACCACACTGCCAAAGGAAAGAAAGACAGCATTTACTGCATGTGCACTAAGTACCTGACCCAGTGCTAAGCACTTTACATGCATTAATTTGAGGTGAAATAAAACCCAAATACACAGAACTGGCACACGAGGGACCAAGCTTGAGGCTTTTGAAAGAGTTAGAAGTACCCCTCCAGCCACATCAAACAGGCAAAATAAATAAATAAATAAAATTCTAGCTGTACTGTAGATGTCTCTTCTGATCAGAGATATCCATTTATTCAAAATTTATTTATGAAGTGCCTCTTGTCTCCCAGGTATTGTTTTAGGCACTGAGAACATAGCAGAGACCAGAACAGGCTCAAGGAGAAGAGGAAAGTTGAGAAACATATAAAGAAATATTCAGAAGCATCTGTATTTTTAACCCTCTGATCAATGCCACCAGAAAAGGAAAAAAGAAAAAGACTATTACATTTGCTACTGGTGCTACTAAATTGTGTCCTTGCCTAATTTCATTTCAGCAAGGCTTTACTGTGAACCATTAATGTGCCAGGCACCATGTGTAGAGGCACTGGCCCAAAGATGAAGAAGATGAGGTTTCTCTCCTTGAGAAGCACAGTGTAGGAGAAAGACAGGTAAGTGGATAATTATATTACAGATGATTTGTGCTATGACTGGGGTATGAACAGAATTCATAGGAGCAGAAAAGAGTGACTAATCCTGCCTGAGGGTGTCAGCTAATGTTTAACGGAAGAGAGGACATGTTAACTGGGTCCAAGGGAGGATAGGAGATGGCCAGATGGAGAGAAAAGACATCTAGGGAGGAGTCGTTTGTGGATAGAGTGACGAAGGGACTGGTGCTGAGTTCTGAAACATGGCCTGCACGTGGACAGCCTGGATCCCTTAGACAATGGTGGGATGGGTTAGTCCACAGGGTTAACAATTTATTGAAAGGAGGATTGAGGCTTGTTAAATGACTGAGTTGATAAGCAACCCACTGACTGTTTCTCTATGCAGAAACCATTCAGGCATCCATCATAGTTTCTCCACTCTGTGTTTAAGTTGAAGAATCAAAAACACTTAAAGCGCTGCCATTCATATTTTGGGAGGGCAGTGTAAATTGGTATGGCCCACATGAAAAGCAGATTTGTACTATCTGTAAAATTACAAATGGTGTATATATCTTATGACCAAGCAGTTTCTCTTCTAGGAATATATCTTCAGATGCACTCACTCACACATGGAATAACTGATGTACAGGTATTCATCACATTGTTGTTTCAGTTCAGTTCAGTTCAGTTGCTCAGTCGTGTCTGACTCTCTGCAACCCCATGGACTGCAGCACACCAGGCTTCCCTGTCCATTACCAACTCCCGGAGCTTACTCAAACTCATGTCCATTGAGTCAGTGATGCCATCCAACCATCTTCTCCTCCTGACTTCAATCTTTGCTAGCATCAGGGTCTTTTAAATGAGTCAGTTCTTCGCAGCGGGTGGCCAAAGTATTGGGAGTTTCAGCTTCAGCATTAGTCCTTCCAATGAATATTCAGGACTGATTTCCTTTAGGATGGACTGGTTGGATCTCCTTGCAGTCCAAGGGATTCTCAAGAGTCTTCTCCAACACCACAGTTCAAAAGCATCAATTCTTTGGCGCTCAGCTTTCTTTATAGTCCAGCTCTCACATCCATACATGACTATTGGAAAAACCATAGCTTTGACTAGATGGACCTTTGTTGGCAAAGTAATGTCTCTGCTTTTTAATATGCTGTCTAGCTTGGTCATAACTTTTCTTCCAAGGAGCAAGCATCTTTTAATTTCATGACTGCAGTCACCATCTGCAGTGATTTTGGAGCTCAGAAAAATAAAGTCTGTCACTGTTTCCATTGTTTCCCCATCTATTTGCCATGAAGTGATGGGACCAGATGCCATGATCTTAGTTTTCTGAATGTTGAGTTTTAAGCCCACTTTTTCACTCTCCTCTTTCACTTTCATCAAGAGGCTCTTTAGTTCTTCTTCACTTTCTGCCATAAGGGTGGTGTCATCTGCATATCTGAGGTTATTGATATTTCTCCCGGCAATCTTGATTCCAGCTTGTGCTTCATCTAGCCCAGCGTTTCTCGTGATGTACTCTGCATGTAAGTTAAATAAACATTATTGTTTACTAAAGCAAAAGACTGGATACAAATTAAATGTTCATCAAGAGGGGATTGGTTAGATAAAGAATGGTGTCTCTTTAAGATGGGTTACTAGTCAGTTTAAAAAAAAAAAACAAAGCATAAGGTAGTTCTTTATAGTCTTGTTTGGAATGATACATTGTTGAAGGAAAAAGAGCAAAAAGCAGACCATTTGTATAAATTGGGGATGGATAGAATTCAAGTCTTCCATGGAATGTTCCAACAAAGAACCCTGGGCTGCCCTGCCTCCAGGCTCCTTGTGATATGTAACAAGAAAGGTCAGCTGAGAAGGAGTCTTCTGTGACTTGTAGCCAAAAGCATCCAGTTACTACTCTTGAGGTCTGCAGAGATCTTTATGTTTGGACCAGGAATAATGCAGAAGAGTGAAATCTTTGATTTGCAGAAATTCTCCAGTTGACTCCATTTTAACTCCAATGGGCGTCCCCAAGTGCTTTCTCCCTCTGGGTATGCTGAGCTCTGGATCTCAGAGCAGCCAGTCCTTCACATGATGCAGGTGTTGGGCTTCTGTGCAGAGACACAATCTGGCAGAATTCAACGTGCCTCTTTTTAAAAGACAACCTCATCAAAACAAAAATGCTAAAAGCCTGAAAGAACGTGTGTTCAGTCAGGGGCAAGAGGGCAGTGCACTGGATGCTGAAATCAAACCTTATAATGTGGAATTCAGACAAGCCTGCAGAGTTCATTTCAGTTCAGTTCAGTTGCTCAGTCATGTCTGGCTCTTTGTGACCCCATGGACTACAGCACACCAGGCCTCCCTGTCCATCACCAACTCCCAGAGTTTACTCAAACTCATGTCCATTGAGTCGGTGGTACCATCTAACCATTTTGCCTGCCGAAGGATCCAGACAATCCTGTCTTGCCACAGTGACTGTAGAGCTGAGAAGTCTCTGGATCAAGCCATGTGGTCTGAGAACTTGTCCACACAGCTGAAATTGTCCTGTCAGTGTCATTCAGACAATTTCAAGGACTCACTGTCACTCACTTATCTATTCTTTCAAGAAAATTACTTGTCCCCTGCACTCTGTTAGGTGCTAGAGATACAAAAGTGAGCAGAACTGAACTGGCCTTGCCTTTATTGACTTCCTGTCTGGAGGAGGAGATGGCCATTAGTTGAATATTATCCAATAGGTATACAATGATAACTGAGCAAAGTATGGTAAAGGAAGTATTCATGGTGGATAAGAGTGGTTAAGAAAGATACCTGTATTTGAATAGGATCAGGGAAGGCCTACCTGAGGAAATGATACTTGAGCTGACATCTGAAGAATGAGTGAGTTAATTAGGTGATGTGGGAGAAAAGTGTTCCAGCAGAAGGAATAGTTCCTGCAAAGGCCCTGGGGTTGTGGGTAGAATAGAACACTCAAAGAATTGGAATAAGGCTGGTGTGGTTAGAGGGTGGAGGTGGGGTGGGGGTTGCTGGGAGGTGAGACTAAAGCCTGGAAAGGCAAAACCAAGAGACATATATTTTTGTAAGAGCCAAGGAATACCATTTGTGGTATAGAGTGTTGGATGTTCTTCAATATCCATTTCCCCCTCTATTCTTTTAGTGTTTAAATCCTAGAGTTTTGGCTACCCAGTTAAAAGATAACTTTCCATACTCACTTGCATATGGATTTGCCCATGTGACCAACTTCTGATCAGTGGGTTGTGAGCAAAGGACAGGCTTCCATTTCCTCCTATTTCCTTCTCATCAGCTGAAATCTTCTTGCTAGACCTAGACCTAGACCATGAGATAGAAGCCATATGCTGAGGATGGCAAAGCAGCAAGACAGAGAGAAACTAGATCCCCATCATCATGGAGCATCCATAACAGCCCCAGGCTGTTAAACTCAGACTATATGTGACATGTTGATAAATTTCTAACCTGTTTTTAACTATATATATGTATATATAGTCTTTATCATGAAAGTTACACCTGTATTCTTAGTTACTGTTATAGACTGAATGTTTGTGTCCCCTCAAAGTTCATATGATGAAATCCTAACCCCAATGGTATTGGAAGGCAGGGCCTTTGAGAGGTGATTAGGTCATGAAGGTGGAGCTCCCATGAATGGGATTAGCGTCTTTATGAAAGAGGCTCCAGAGAGCTCTCTTGCCCCTCCTACCATGTGAGGACACAGTGAGAACACATCTGTGAGCCAGGAGAGGGGCTCTCACCAGACACTGAACCTGCCAGCACCTTGATCTTGGACTTCCCAGCCTCCAGAACTGTGAGAAATAAATGTTCGTTATTCAAGCCACCAGCCTATGGGACTTTTGTTATGGCAGCCTGGAAGGACTAAGACAGTGACACACCACTGAAGTGTTCTCCGTGACAGAATCAGATTTCTGTCTTGAAATGATCAATCTGGCTGCTGAGTGGGAGGCAAAAGCAGAACTATTAGAGCCCCCATCAAGGAGGACATTGTCTTGGACCTGCAAAATAGCTATGAAGATTGTACTGGAGTCTATTAGAACACCTTTCACCTGGTGTAGTTGAAAGAGCATCGACTCTGCCCTCAGGGATGGTTAGGTTCTGCTCCTGGATCTACTCCTTTGTCGCTGTGACCTTGGGCAAGTTACTTAGTATCTCTGAGTCTCATCTATAAATACAAATTGAGGTTCTCTGTAGGGTAGAGGCTGTATGATTAATTTTAAAGTGGCTTTCAGACTTGAATTGCAAAATCAGCTCTTCCCTGGATCTGCAGCCTGCTGTCTTACCCCCCAGAGACTGGACTTGCCAGCCTCCATAATAAATCTTTCCTTAAGATAAATGCACCAATCCTTTAAGATAAATCCCCCTCTGAACTGTCTATCTATCTATATACATACCATATTAGTTTTGTTTCTCTGAAGAACTCTGACTAATAAAGGGTAAACTTTCTATCAATTTATAATATACATACAGCAAGCGCACAACTATGAGGGGCACAGATCACTGATTTTGTACAGAATGAACACATTCAACCACCATCCACAAGAAGATATAAAACAATGGAATTCCGTGAAGGTAGCTGTGTCAGAGGCATAGTGTTTCACTCTAAATCCCTGCATAAAAACAGACATAACAATCAGCAAAACTACAATCCCATGGATAACATTTACAACAAAATTAGATGGCAAGATATCCCCCATGAAACCCGAAATACAAGTGGGTGAGGGCAAGGCACCAAGACCCAGATTGGCAGAAGCAAGCAGAAGGAAGCAGTGAGCTTTTGATGAAACCGAGAATAGGAGGGACATAAAAATAACTGATAGATGCTGGTGGGTCAATTTGAGAATGTGGCAGGAACTGGGAGGGGTTTTACCTAATCCAGCAGTGAGTGAGTGCAAGCAGTCTCCAGGAAGGTTTGATATAAATGAGCACTCTAGCCCTAGTGAACTCAAGATGGCTGGCCATCAGGGCTCTCTGCCAGGACAGGAGCCCACGCTAAGAAGAAAGTACTTGGAGAAGAATCAAAACTGGGCAGGATAGGTACAACAAAGATAAAGACAAGACAAGGCTCAGACAAGAATGGGGAGGGGAGCAGAGCCAAGAAACCTTAGAAAGCATGCCGCCACATTTTTTATTACTACCTGAGAATAGCAGAAAAGGGAACTCTGTGAACTTAGGAGACTCACTCTGATCCAGAGTCGGATACAACTGAGCTCACACACACACACATACACACACACACTGAGCACATCCTAGTATATGCCTTATGGAGAATATATATACTATATATATTTCTGTAGGTTATAAACCTAGGAGTTAAAATTCTGGGTCACAGGATATACATATGCTCAGCTTTAGTAGGTACTGTAAAAGTGTTTTCCACAGTGCTTCTATCAATTTGGGGGCTTCCCTGGTGGTTCAGTGATAACCAATTCACCTGCTAAGCAGGAGACGTGGATTCAATCCCTGCGTTGGGAAGATCCCCTGGAGAAGGAAACGGCAACTACTCCAGTATTCTTGCCTGGGAATTCCTGTGGACAGAGGAACCTGGTGGGCTACAATCCACGGGGTCGTAGAGTCAGACATGACTTAGCAACTAAGCAACAACAGCCTATCAGTATATACTCATTGCCAGTGTGCGAGAGTTCTTGTTGCTCATATTCTTACCCACACTTGCTCTTTTCTGTCTGTTTTCATTTTAGCCATCTTGATGGACTGTAGTGAAATCTCACTGTGGTTTTAATTTACATTTTTCCTGGTGTCTAATGAGGTTTAGCACTTTTTCAAAAGCTTAATGGCCGTTTAGAGTTCCCATTTATAAAACACCTGTTCAAGTCTTTTACCCATTTAAAAAATTGAGTTGTCTGCCTTTTCCTGATTGATTTATTCTTTTTTATGATTCTGAGATTCATCTTATATTTCTATAACCAGTCCTTTGTCAGATATATATTGGTTTAGCCAAAAAATTTGTTTGGGTTTCCCATAGATACTATGGATATTATAGAAAACCCAAACAAACTTTTTGGCTAACCCAGTATTCTTCACCCATTCTCTGGGTTTCCTTTTTTAGTCTCTCAGTGATGACTTTTTTTTTTCAATGATGACTTTTGATAAATAGAAGTTCTCAGTTTTAATGTAGTCCAGTTTATCAATCTTTTACATTTGGTTAGTTATTTTAAATTTTATGTCCAGTTTACAAAATCTCTGCCTACTCCAAGTCATGGAAATATTTTCTTAAGTTATCATCAAGAAGCTGTATTCAGTCTATGAATTGATTTTTGTGTATGGTGTGGTAGAGATTAATTGTCTGGCACCTTTTATTGGGGAAAAAAATCATCCTTTCCCCAGGGTATTAGGACTTTATCATAAATCAAGTGACCATAAATTTAGGGGTCTGTTCATGGAGTTTGCTCCATTTGTCTATCTAATATCATGCTGTTTTAGATATTATAGATAAGTTTGGATATCTGGCTATTGGGTAGATAAACCTTCCAACTTCTTTTTCTTCAATACTGTCTTCACTCTTTTGGCTCTTTGATTTCCATATAAATTTTAGAGTCAGCCTATCAATTTCCATTGAAACATCTACTGGGGATTTGATTGGGATTGCATTTAATCTTTTGACAAATCTGGGGGAAGTAGACACACTATTGAGTTTTACCATTCATTAGTATATATTTTTTCTGTTTATTTAGGTTTTCTTTAATTATTTTTACTACTGTTTCCTAGTTTTGCATGTAGAATCTTGAATATTTTTTCATTAGATTTATTTCTTGGTATTTGATGCTTTTTTGATGTATGATAAATGACATCACTTTAAAAATTTCAATTCTAATTGTTATTGCTTATATATAGAAATACAATTGATTTTAAAATATTGACCCTTATATCTGGTGACCTTGATGAACTCTTTTGTTAGTTTCATACATTCTTTTTTTTCATGTACAGTCTTTTAGTCTCTAAATAAGACAGTTTTCTTTCCATCTTTATACCTTTTATTCCTTTCCAGCTCAGATCTCCAGTATAATGTTGAATAGAAGTAATAATAGAGACATTCTTATCTTGGTCTTAGTATCAGGAGGAAATCTTTTAGTATTTCACTAGTAATTAATAATATCTGATGTGGTGGAGGCCCTGCACAGGTGTGTGATCCTTTGAGGAGGACATCTCCATAAAGAAAATGACCTGGCCTGGGGCATTGGAGCCTGAATGGGGTGAGAAGGACCTTGCAGTAGAAGGGTGGTACAGTACAGGGCTTCAGAGCCCAGGAAGACTAAGGAGGGCATGTTAGGCAGCCTGGTGTGGTGTGTTGGTGCCCCAATATGAGGAGGCAAAGGTGCACATGTGGTGAGAGGTATTAGATCCCAGAAGGCTAAGGAGAGCTTTTACCTAAGGGATGGCCTGGCACAGGGTATCTGAACCCTAGTTTAGATAGAAAGACATTTATGGAAGATTTGCAGAGGAAGAGAAGTAGAGGTTATAGGAGAATGATAACATACAAAGGGTTGAATGCAGTCAGGAAATACACTGAGAAAAATGGGAACCAGGTTTCTTACTCTTAGAGAAAGAAGTTATAAATACTAAAAGAGGTACAACTAGAATGAATGCTACAGCTATACATAAAAATGCCTGCAGGTTACAAAACCACAGCCTACTATGTGGGTTGAATGGCTCCCCACCTCTGCCTCCCCCTCCCCAAAGTTATATCCATGTTCTAACCTATAGAACCTACAAATATGACCTTATTTGATAAAAGGGCCTCAAGATGAAATCATCCTGTGTTTTGAATGAGCCCTAAATCCAATGGCAGGTGTCCTTCTAAGAGAAAGGCAGCGGCTCCTGCATTATAGGCAGACTTGAGAGACTCAGAGGAGAAGGTGATGTGAAGATAGAGGCAGAGATTGAAGTGATATGTCTACAAGTGACGGATGTCCAAGGATTGACAGAGTCATCAGAAGCTTAGAGAGAGGCATGGAATGGATTCTGCTTCAGAGCCTTCAAAAGGAACAAAACCTGCCAACACCTGGATTCTGGACTGTGAGAGAAATTCTTATTTGTTTCAAGCCACTACGTTTATGGTAATTTGTTACAGTGACCCCAGAAAACTAATACAGCCACTAAGTCCAAATGAAATATTATCTCAATTTTATCTTGACCCCAGGAACTGTCATAGCATTTCAACACCCTCTGCATAAGGAAACAGGTAACAAAGGGGGAGTTGGAATGGAAACAGCATCTTAACCAATTTTAGTTAATATACCAGTTCTTCAAATTTTGGAAAAATCATAAAACTCTGAATACATGAATAGGGTCCCTCCCAGGACATTGGAAGGGGTCTGGCCAAGTGAGAGTCCCTGAAGCTTACAAATGATAAGTTTTACAGGGTTTCTACCTCTGTGTGGGAGGCACAGTATAGTGTTATAAAGCCAAGCACTAGAGCCAGATGGCCTGGGTTCAAATTCTAGTTCAGAACTACCTGGCTGTTGACTTCAAACAAGTTACTTAAACTTTCTGTGCCCCAAGTTCTTCCTCTGTAAAATATAAATGATAAAAACAATATTTACCTCATAGGGTTGTTAACCTGGTTAAGTGACACGATACATATAAGTTGCATAATACATGTAACACACATAGAACAGTACATACCCCACGGTAAGTACTCAATACACATTAGCCATTTTATGATTTACTGGGCCAGCCAATGTTCTAGGCATTGGGGTGTAAAGACAAATGAGAAATGGTCCTTGCCTTCAAGAAGCTCACTTTAGAGGGGAAATAGAATATGAAATGATCACAATACACTTGCTTAATTGGGGTCTATATATGTAGATGTATATCTATATATATACATACATACATACATATATATGTGTGTGTATATATATATATACACCAGGTATATCTATATCTGGTGGCTCAGATGGTAAAAGCATCTGTCTGCAGTGCGGGAGTGGAGAAGGCAATGGCACCCCACTCCAGTACTCTTGCCTGGAAAATCCCATGAATGGAGGAGCCTAGTAGGCTACAGCCCGTGGGGCCGCAAAGAGTCGGACACAACTGAGCGACTTCACTTTCACTTTCATATATATAGTAGGAAAATAAATATATGAAAAGATAAACACCAAATATGGAACACTGGTTATTTCGTTGGGCAGTTAGTTATAGAGAAGAGAAGGCTATTGGGTAGAAGATGAGGAAACTGTAGGCAATATTTTATTATTTAAACCAGGTATGTTGTTTTGGCTTCTTGGTGACTCAGCACTAAAGAATCTGCCTGCATTGCAGGAGCTGCTGGAGGCATGGGTTTGATCCATGGATCGGGAAGATCCCCTGGTTCCATGGCATCCCGACTCCAGTATTCTTGCCTGGAAAATCCCATGGACAGAGGAGCATGGCAGGCTATAGTCCATAGGGCTGCAAAGAGTCAGACAAGACTGAAGTGACATAGCACACATGCACACATATTGTTTTACTTTTTATAACTTTTTGTATTTTTCACATATTGCATAGCAGTTTTAAAGATTCCCAATCCTCAGTCATAGCCTAGAAACAGTAGAGGTGCTAGACTTTGAGGGGCTCTTTGGGCTTGGACAATGAGTTCTCCCACCAGTCTGTGCTAGAGACCCTCTTCTGTTTTCTGGACATATTGCACAACCTTTGGGAGGAGGATGGAGTCCCCATAACAACTGAGACTGAATTTCCCTCCACCCCGATAGAATCAGACTAGGAGTCAGATTTAATTTAACATCTTCCCTACAAAGGAAAAAACAAAGAAAGAAAATGTCTTGCTCATCAATTTAAAGAGTGTTGAGTGAATGAATGGAAAGATGAATTCTGAATGGATGCTGAGGTAGTCACAAAATCACTATCAAGATTGTGTATTTGGATCATAGCATAGGATAGGAAAATATTGTCCTATTGCAGAATAATCCAGAAGCTACTTGAAAGTAAGCAGCCTCAGGGTTAAGAGAGAGAGATGAACCAAGCTGTAACCCAAAATTGTGGTTTTGTTGGGGCCCCGGCCACTCTCCTGAGAGAGAGCTCCCCAAGGGCAGGCCAGACAGAAGTCCTGGAAGAGAACCCTGGGGCAGCTGAAAGCTCAAACCTACCCCTACCCTGCTCCTCAGAGACATTGCGCTAATGGCCCTAATAATAACAAATGGTTCTGTGTGGCCACAGCTGCCTCTTACACTGGTTGGGGGCAAACTTGATTCAGAAGCATGATGGAGGGTGAAGCATCAAGTTTCCTATTTAGCAGGAAGCTGATATCCAAGGAATGCAACCTGGCAGCTGCCCAGAAAGAAGACTTGACAATTGTGCAGGCTGTGGGGAAATGGCTTTCTTACCCCAAGGCTTTTACTTTGAGGGTTACTGGGATTCAGTGAAGAACACCAATCACCAGCTACAGTTTGCAGGAGGAGATTTGAAAAATTCAGCAGGAAATAAGCCTTGGGGTCAGGAGCCAGGTTGTGGTCTGCAGTGTTTCATCCAGATTCAGTCCTTCGCTGACAACCAGATGCGAGAGACCACCCCCTTCAGTCATCAAGACCCAACACGTAATTCTCTGAAGTTAGCAACAAATGTCCTGAAGGAAAATTTCCAGGCAGGAAGTTCTATTTATTGGAACTTTTTTCCTCTGTAAATACTAAATTTGCTACTCAAATTACTTTAAGATTAGAAAAAAAGTGGGAAGGAGGGTTATTTATTGGGTCATAGGCTTGCATTAGGTCCAGCTGGATCCAGGGGCTAAAATTACATGAGGAATCTGTCCCTCCATATGTTGCCTCTATTTTCGTGGGTATTAGTTCAGATGACCTCTCTTCATGTGAGAGCAACAGAGTTACCAACATCTCAATGCTTAGCAGCCTCAGAGGAAGAAAAATATCTCATTCTCAATAGTTCTAGTAAACTCCAAGAACGGAATCATCTCATTCTCAGTAGTTCTAGTAAAACTCTGAGAACTGCATCTTGTTGAGATTGGCTTTGGTTGTCAGCCCATCTCTGATCCATTGTGACTGGGGAGGTAGATGGTCAGGTACATAACTATTAACAAGGCTGTTGGAAGTATCAGATGAAATCTTGTCTAAGGATGTGCTTTGTAAGCTGTAAAGCACAGTATTCAGTACAGATGGTCCTGAGTCTGGCCATCAGGTACATGGAAAAGACATGCCCACTGTCCCATGTAAACCACATGAATTGAGAGTATGGGAGAAGTGATTTCCCAAGAGCAAGTTAGGGTGTTCTTACTGCAGGGAGGCTGGATGCTCTTCTGGCAGCAAGAGCAGTGGTGCTTAGCAGAAGAAACAGGTGGGACCTAGCCATCTCCCCAAGTTTTCTTCTTTTTCTTAAGACCACCCAAAGAAATTATGATTCCATGGGTCTGAGGTAGGTCCCAGAAATTGTGTTTTTACAAAGTTCCTTCAGGTGACTCTGCTAGGCAGAGTAGTTTAGAAGCTACCAATTAACCTAGCAGACAACCTCCTTACACTTCTCCGCTGCCTTGTTGTTGTTCAATTGTTCAGTCATGTCCGACTAAGCGACCCCATGGACTGTAGCCCACCAGGCTCCTCTGTCCATGGGATTCTCCAGGCAAGAATTCTGGAGTGGGTTGCCATTTTCCACTCCCTACCCTAAATCAAAAGTGAGTAAGGGACTTCCCTGGTGGTACAGTGGATAAGAATCCACCTACCAATGCAGGGGACACAGATCCAATCCCTGGTCCAGGGAGATTCCACATGCCATGGATCATCTATATCCTTGCACCACAACTACTGAGCCTGCTGTCTGGAGCCCTCGAGCCACCACAATGAAAAACCTGCACACTGCAACTAGAGAACAACCCCCACTCCCTGCAACTAGAGAAAGCCCATGCGCAGCAACAAAACCCCAGTGCAACCAAAAATAAAAAATTATTTTTTAAAAAGTGAGTATGTGTGTGGTTCTAGGTGATAAAATCAGGATTGCTTTTTTACTTAAAGGAGATAAAAACAAAGGATTGATCTTATATTTTGAGACCACAGAGATGAAAGCGTAAATTAACAAATCTGTTACAAACCCCATCCCCCATCAGCCCCTAATCCTGGACAAATAGGAGGTAAACAGAAGTGGCTCCTCTCCAGTGTTGGGCCATAAGCGGGTCCACCAGGGCTCCTCCCACAAGCAGTTACTCACTAACCCTCATTGCTCAGAGGGTAGTGAGCAGGTGGTGGCTGAGGCCTGGCTCTGCCTTGGGAAAGGTGCTTAGCATTATCACAGCTTGAGGGGGGAGAGGAAAGGCCGTGGACTGGAGAGGACACAATACCAGATGGAGGAACAGGACCTCAGTTAAAAATTGATTTTACCCCCCTGCCAGTGGTTGCTTAGCTGTGAGATTTCAGGATAAGCTGGAGTTAGATTAGCTGCAAAGGTAGAAGGTGGAGGGGGATGGGCAGGATTGGTCAAGTGGTCCAGTCCCACTCTCTGTAATTCACCAGAGGACATGGGTCAACTTACTACTATTTATTATTATTTTTCATCTCTCTGTAATTTCTGTTGTATATTCTTTGAAGCCCAGAGGTCACCCCTGCCCCAATTCCATTTCCTATTCCCAGCCCCTAACCCAGTACTTTCTAGCTGAGTTTCTCAAATAGTATTTGCTATCATGGATTTTATAATTTTGCAGAACATTTTCTCAAAACTCTTGAAAAGAAGATCTGACCCTCCATGGAGTCTCTGGAGCTTTGTAGAGACAGCAGGGTGTGAGATGAGTAGCTAGAGAATGCCCTCTGAAAAGTGCAGTCAGAATGCAGGGCCAGCATGGTGCCGGGCACATGGCAGGTACATACAGCTTCACAAAATTAATGAGGCCCACAGTGGACTGGAGAAGGGGGCCAGTGCCTGATATGCCGGCAGGTCTTTGTGACCTCAGGAATCAAATCAAACAACCCCCAACCCAGGAACAGTCTGAGTAGCAATAGCTGCCAGCACAATGGCCCAGAAGAAAGGATAGCTCTAAATTAAGGTCTCAAAAGCCAAACAAAAAGAAATGATAGTATAACCCCTGCCCTTTAATGAAGAATGTTCTAATGAGAGAAAAAAAAATGCTAATGGTACAGGTCAGACAAACTGTTCCTGCCCTGTAAAAATAATGACAGTATAATTTTGTAATAACTCACATTTTGTAACACCAAGCACCATGCACATATAATATACGAGCATTGTGGAGCATTGTGAGATTAAATAAAATCTTACAGCAACCCTATGATGGTCCACCTTTACAGGCCTCAGAAGAATTAAGAAACTTGCCCAAGGTCCCTCAACTTATAAGTGGAGGAGCTAGGCTTGAATCCAGACCTGCATGACTCTAGAACTCATGTATGAACCCCCACACTGTCTTTTTTTTTTTAAGGTGACAAATATTTTCAGTGCTATTTGTGAATGAATCAGATCTCTTCCTGGCCCCTCCCTCTGCTAACAAAGGAGTCTGGGACAGTGAGCTCCTTGTTCAGTCCCAAAGAAGGACTGTAACCCAGGGCTCAGCCTCTCTCAGGAGGCATCCCCCAAACTCCAGGTTGAATTATAGTCAAGATTAAAAAGGCTCTCATGATCATGAGTTTAGGGATCTGAACATCCCTAGAGTTTAGGAATCAAGTTCCATGCAGGGGGTGACAGAGGATAAGATGGTCAGATGGCATCATAGACTCAATGGACATGAGTTTGAGCAAACTCTGAGAGATAGTGAAGGACAGGGAAGCCTGGCAGTCCATGTAGCCACAAAGAGTAAGATATGACTGAGCAACTGAACAACAACAACAGGGGTTGTTGGGGCAGATGAAAGCGGGGCAGAGGCAAAGATTGTGTGGGAACCCAGGGAATATCTGAGCTAGAGTTCTCAAAGCCTCTTTTCTTTCTCCAAGAGTCTCCAAGACAGGGTTTTCAAACCTCCCCTGGGCTCAAGCCGGGGCAGAGAAAACCCCTCTCCCATCCCAGGGCACCAAGATGGGAAGGCAGGACTCACAGAGTGGAATCAAGATAGAGGACAGAGACAGGGAAGGAGACAGACAGCTACACGAAGACCCAGTCACAGCGGCAGCCTTCCTGCAGCCACCTGCCTGGTTGAGATGGAAACGCTGATTCCAGCTCCAGCCCCCAGACAGGCTAAGAATATCCCAGAAAAGCAACAGCCACCACCCCCACCCTTCTTGATCTGCTCCTGCATCTGGAGTGCTATGCTGGGCTCCAGCAGGGCAGGGAAGAGACAGAGATGCCTGTGGCTGGGGTTGAGGGGTGAAAGAGAGGAGGCAAAAAATGGGCTTGGTGGAGGCAGGAGAAGATGAACTGAGAAATAAAGCTATTGGAGAGTATATATATACATATATATATATATACATATATATATATATGTATATATATATTGCTGGGAGGATTGGGTAGAGAGAACTGTTTTTAGGGGGTGACAAAGGGAGATGAAAGCAGGAGCTAGAGAGCCGAGGAGAGAAGGTCCAAGTATGAAGAAGTATAAGGATGTGGGAGGGCTAGTATCAGTAACCTAGAGGGCAGACCAAGGCTTTATTAAGGGAGCAGAGTTTAGGGCAAGGAAAAGGAGCCCCAGCCTCGCCGTTGTTCTCCCCTTACCCTTAATCCTGGGCCTTCCAACCTCTCAACCTTGGTCTCTTCTCTCCCTGTCCTGGAGCATCACTTCCGCAACTGTGCTTATCAACCCTATTTTCTTTTCTATAAATCCTTTATTTGGGCTCCTCAATTAAGTCCTCCTAGCAAGGGGTCTGCTGGAAAGTGAAAGGCATGAGAACATGGGCTTTCCCTCTTGGTAGCTAGCAGCACCTCCTTTGTCAAGTCCATCTCTTCTCTCTGCTCTGTCTCTTTCTACACTCACCATTGTTGCCTGGGGGAAGGGGAGGTTTCTACTCCCTGCACTGCCTCCGCACCCCAGCTCCCCTGGGGTAAGGTCCTCTGGAGAGGGAGGGAGGGCTGGTGCATATGCTCTCCCTTTGCATACCTCAGGAGCCGAGGCCTTTGGATGGGAGTACTCAGGGTTGGGGGGCAGCCGGATCCAGGAATTCAGAAGCCCAGGCTGAGTCTCTTCTCTGGCTTTTTTAAGAACCTACATTGTCATCAGCCCCTTTGTAGGGCCCTCTTGGAGACATGGGATGCAATGACCTTGAGTTCCAGGGCCTCCCACCTTTATGTTTACTGGGGAGACCCTGGAACTTGGCCATCTTGGCATCTTGTCCTTTGTTGCACCATCTTTCAGCCTCCACTCCCCTAAAGCTTAGAGGGACCTAGGAACGTTTACATTGCTGAGAGCCTGAGCACCCCTCCCCTTCATCTCCTGGGTAGAACTGCAGAAGGGCAGGCCTCACACAGATGCTGTGCACACAAGCCTGAGCCCATCAGGCAGAAACAGGGAGAACCAGACAGGACTGGAGCTAGAAAGTAAAACAGATTCACAGGGCAGGTATTATTTAGAAACAGATTCATAGAGCTAGAAGAGGCTTTAAGAACCATTTTTAAGTCCAATCCCAAGATATTATCTTCCTCCTTTGGTATTTTTTTTTGCCTGATAATAAAAATATGTAGAATTCCTGCATTGTAGTGTGAAGGGAGAGCTGAAATGACTTCCCCAAGTCATACAATTAATAAGCTTTGGACTAAAACTCCTGACAGAGGATGAGATGGTTGGATGGCATCACCGACATGATGGACATGAGTTTGAGCAAGCTCCAGGAGTTGGTGATCGACAGGGAAGCCTGGTGTGCAGTCAATGGAGTCACAGAGTTGGACCCGATTGAGCGACTGAGCTGAACTGAACTGAAAACTCTTGCCTCCCAGACTATGACTTACCAGATAAAAAGATAAAAGCAGCCAAAGGGCAGAAGAGTTTGAGCAGCATTGCCTTTGGATGTTCCCTTAAAGATGGGGCTCATTTGGGGAATTCCCTGGTGGTCCACTGTCCTTCCATAAAACCCACCTTCTCAGGATGCCTTTCCAGTTTCACTGTACTTATCCTCCTTGGCCTCCACCCCATAGAAACATAAACTCCCTCTCTCCTCCCTTAATACTGCAAGCTTTTTTGGTAACAGAAATGCCGTCACTCTTTATAGATTTGCTTTTATTATTTTGTCTTCTCGTCCTTTAAAATTCCATCCATATTCTTCTTGCACATCTTGGACTGAGAACTCAGAGCCCAGCCCTTAACTGAGTTGTTATGTAGCAGCTGCTGCTGGTAGGGGAAGAGGTTAGAAAGATTGATGTTAGGAAGGGCGTCAGGTCCCTCCCAGTCAGTCCATAAAAGCTTCTTGGAGGAGATGGAATTTCAAGAGCTTGACAAAGGCAGACTGGTGGTCTGAGGCAAGGTCCTGGCCCAGTGATAGGAGCTCAGAGATTCAAGAGGGATGACCAGAGTAGGAGGGTGGTGAGCATGTGAGCCCAAGAGAGGGGGTTTGAGGCAGGGCAAGATGAAGATGAGAAGGGGAAATAAGATCTTTTAAGGTACCTGAAGCAGAGGAGGGAACTCTCAATTCTAAAAGGACAACAGGTCACTGCTGGGCTTGGAATGGGGATCCCATAGTGGTGACATCTGTAGGGGCTCCATAGACTCTTGTCCTGAATGACACCAGCAGTAGGCCTTATGTCAGTGAGGGACTCCTGGGAGCAGAGGACCCACGTGCCATTCAAATCCATGTGCCATTCAAATCCACGTGCCTGGTGTTTCTGCCAGTGCAACTCAGTCTCTATGGGGCCTGTCCTTAACTACTGGTGAACTGACTGTTCCTTGGGTGTCAGATAAAGGCTGACTCAGAAAGCCTTGTAGGAGGAAGTAGGACCAATTACAAAAACTGAAAGGAGGGAACATTTTTCAGTAACTATGGGGAGAATGAGAGGTTGGGCAGGTCAGCTTGAGCTGTGAGAGAACAAAGATCAGATCTAAGGGAACAGGAGAGACCCCACTGAGAAAGTAAAATTGAGTGCTGAGTCAGGAAAGGGTACAAGTTGGCCTGTGTAAGGTGGTGTATGGTAGGAAATCAATACAGCTAGACCACAAGTCCCCACAGGGGTGGGGTGGGGGCTGGCCTGCGGGACAGCTGAGAAAAGCTGGTGCCTCTGTTGGCAGCCCAAGGGAATTCTGCAATAGCCTCTCTGGAATGAACTAGGTACACATGTGCATACACACAAGCCCTGACTGCAGTGGATCCTTGGAGCTGGGTTCGTGGTCTCTGAGGAGCATAGAGGTGACTCCGGGACGAATTCTGAGAATTCTGCTGAATCCATGTGTATGTTAGTCATTCAGTTGTGTCAGACTCTTTGCACCCCCATCAACTGTAGCCCACCAGGCTCCTCTGTCCATGGGATTCTCCAGGCAAGAATACTGGAGTGGGTAGACATTTCCTTCTCCAGGGGATCTTACTGACCCAGGGATCAAACCCAGGTCTCCTGCATTGTAGGCATATTCTTTACCATCTGATCTACCAGGGATAGATGAAGGCTTCTCTCCTCCATGAAACCCATACCTACCTCCAAAGTCCACTAAGGAAGCCAGAAGACTCCTGTGCTGGGGAGCCAGAGAGCAGGCCAGGAGAAGGGTGGACACAGTCCTTCAAGGCAGATAGAACAGCCCAAAACCAGCTGGGCTCCAGACCTGCAGATAAGGCCTAGAGAATACCAAATCCAGGACAAAGGCCTTATGGATGCTGAGGAGAGAACAGGCAGACCCAGAGAGAAATGGGCAGGACCCAGCCTAATAGCCTGGAGCTGGGAATGGGGTCAGCTAGGACCTGAATGGCAGGGAGCATGTGACAATGAAAACCCATCTCAGCCTGGACCAGGACTGGCCATGGGTGGGACCAACCCTCCTGGGCCTCCCTCTGCACAGAAGGCCGGTCTACTACCTGATGCTGGACAGACCAATTTCCAGACTTTCCCCAGGGACCAATCACCCATCATCCACCCAAGTGTGAAATCAGGGGATTGGAGGGGAGAGGGGCGAAGAGCACAAGAGCAGTCGCTCAGGGACCCGAACTCAGGGCCTCTTATCACAGACTAAGCAGCAGAGAATCAGGTTGGCAAACGGTGGCCTCGGCGACAAATCTGAGCGTCTTACCACCCCCGAGTAAAGGCCTCTAAGGAGGCGGGTTGCGACCTTCAGGCAGACCAGGGCCCAGCCAACACCTCATCACAGGCAGAGCAAGAATACACCTACTGCAGTCTTCCCTGGTGGCCACATGGGGGAAGGGAGGGGAAGAGAGTTAAGAGGGAATCCACTGACTGCTAGATTGGAGGAGCTGGTGCAGTGCGACCCAGCTGGGGCCTGGGCGCCTTGATGAAGCAGCTGCCCACGCTGCCCCACCCCCATAATCAAAATGGGAGGGAGGCTGTTCTCATGGCATCTCTGCTATCGCGATCCAGTGCATCGAAACAAGTTGACTCAGGGCCCTAGGACCTGTAGGGGTAGGTGGGCGCAGCCTCCCACCACCCACCCACCCACCGGCTCTGACCCTGACGAGGTCCTCGAACCAGCCACCTCCTTCTCCTTTCGCGTTTCTGGTGAAGGGACTGGACCAGAGACCAAGGCATGGGGATAGGCGGAACTTGAGATTGGTATGAGAGATTCTATTGGTCAGAGAAGCTGCCTGTTAGGAGGACAGCTTGGGCAAGGATTGGCTGCGTGAGGCGGGGCGGGGCGCGGAGAAGACTGGGCCCAAGGGGTGGGGCTGACGCTGCAGCTGGCGCAGCTCAGACCCCGAGCAGCCGGCGCAGAACAGCCGAAGCAGTCGCGTTCTACTGCCGGTTCCCGCGCCCGGGCCGGGGCTGGGCCCCCACCGCCGGGTCCCCGGGGGCTGCAGCAGAGGCGGCGGCGGCGGGCAGGGGCGCCGCCCGCGGTTCCCGCCGGGGCCCGGGCGCCGGCCCCGCTCTGCAGGATGGGCACGGTGCTGTCTCTTTCCCCCGCCTCCTCGGCCAAGGGCCGGAGGCCCGGCGGGCTGCCAGAGGAGAAGAAGAAGGCGCCGCCCGCGGGAGACGAGGCGCTGGGGGGCTACGGGGCGCCGCCAGCAGGCAAGGGCGGCAAAGGCGAGAGCCGGCTCAAACGGCCGTCCGTGCTCATCTCCGCGCTCACCTGGAAGCGCCTTGTGGCCGCGTCCGCCAAGAAGAAGAAAGGCAGCAAGAAGGTGACGCCCAAGCCGGCGTCCACCTGCCCCGACCCTCTGGTCCAGCAACGCAACCGCGAGAACCTTCTCCGCAAAGGTCGGGATCCCCCCGACGGCGGCGGCGCGCCACCAAGCCCCTGGCAGTGCCCGTGCCCACCGTTCCCGCGGCCTCCGCCACCTGCGAGCCGCCGTCGGGGGGCAGCGCCGGCGCTCCGCCGCCAGGCTCGGGCGGAGGGAAGCCGCCGCCGCCGCCCCCAGCCCCGCAGGCGGCGCCGCCGGTCCCTGGCGGCTCGCCGCGGCGGGTCATCGTGCAGGCTTCTACCGGCGAGCTGCTGCGCTGCCTGGGCGACTTCGTGTGCCGGCGCTGCTATCGTCTCAAGGAGCTGAGCCCAGGCGAGCTGGTGGGCTGGTTCCGCGGAGTGGACCGCTCGCTGCTGCTGCAGGGCTGGCAAGACCAGGCCTTCATTACGCCCGCCAACCTGGTGTTCGTGTACCTGCTGTGCCGCGAGTCGCTGCGCGGGGACGAGCTGGCGTCGGCCGCCGAGCTGCAGGCCGCCTTCCTCACCTGCCTCTACCTCGCCTACTCCTATATGGGCAACGAGATCTCCTATCCGCTCAAGCCCTTCCTCGTGGAGCCCGACAAGGAGCGCTTCTGGCAACGCTGCCTGCGCCTCATCCAGCGGCTCAGCCCGCAGATGCTGCGGCTCAACGCCGACCCCCACTTCTTCACGCAGGTCTTCCAAGACCTCAAGAACGAGGGCGAGGTCTCCGCCAGCGCCGGGGGTCCACCCAACGGGGGCGCGCCCGCGGCCCCCTCCACCTCCTCCTCCTCCTCCTCCTCGGCCGCCAGGGACAGCTGCGCGACTGGAGCCAAGCACTGGACTATGAACCTGGACCGCTAGGGATAACCCAGGGACGCGCCCGCCCCCCGCCCCAGCCCCTAACACACACTCGGAGCTCCCGGGACCATCAAGCCGCCGCCGCTGTTACCGCCGCTCCGCGCCGTGGCCGGAGGAGGAGCCGCCCCTGCCCCGCAGGGGAAGGTGGAGGCCAGGATGCCAGAGGCCTCGGCGTTTGGATTTGCTGGGCGCAGGGTGAGGGTGGGGGATGAGCGCGGGAGAGGAACCCCCAACCTCACCCTTTCTATCTGTCTGCGCCCTCATCTCTCCAGTTCTGCCCGGGTCTCCCCCTTCCCTTCTCTGTGTAAGTCGTCTCTCTCGGGCTTGTCCATTTCTTCATCTCCTTCCTGTATCTTCACCTTCCCTCCTTCCTTCATCTTTTGCCTTCCCACCTTCCTCCTTGCAGTTCCACTTTCCATTCCTTGGGTGTGTATTTCCGTCTCCATCTTACCCACTACCTGACTCTCTCTCTCATTGCCCCGTTTCTCTTTCTGCACCTCAGTCCCCATTCCCTCTTTTTCTCTTTTCCTCGCTCCTGGCATGTGTCACCATTTTCCCGCTCTCGTCTGCCTTCCCCCCTCTCCGCCTGTGTTAGCTTGCATTTCTCCCTCCGACTGCGACCCTGTATTTTCCTCCCCAGACCGAAGGGAACATGAGTTCTTGATTGGGATCGGCTGAGGTACAGCAGAAACTGCAGCCCCGGGAGCCCAGACAACCACCAGGATGGTCCTTCGCCCCATCCCCACCACCTCTCCCCACCTTTTCCAACGTGTTGCATGCCGGGAGTTGGGGGGAGGGGGATGCCAGCTTCAGGAGGCTGAGGTTTGGGAGCAAAAATCAACCTAGGAAGTCACCCCGGCGGTGGCGGCGGTGCCTCAGCAGAAGGATGGGAGGAGACATAATACTCTTCTTACTCTGAGGGAGGAGCACCCCTCTTCCTTGCCCTTAGGTGTTTTTGTCCTCCCCCCCACCCCTTTTAATTTATTTGGTTGTTTCCGGAGGGAGGGGGGAGGGGTGGGGTGGGCCCGGAACTGTCTGAGGTGCTGATCTGAGGCCGGACCAGAATTCTCCTGGGAGGGTACCAGGGACTGGGTTGGGCCTGGTGCCGTGTCCAAGGTGCCAATGGTGCGGGCCGACGGTGCGGGCCGCATTGTCTGTCTGTCCGTCTGTCCGGGAGAGAAACTATAAAGCGCTGGAAGCGCCTGCAGATGTTTTTGCGCCAGCCTTTTTTTGGGCCTTGGGAGGGAGGGAGCGGGAGTGGAAATATCACAGGTAGGGGACTCGGGCCCCCATGGGCCTAGTGGGGAGGGTCGAGTCCCTGAGAACAGCTACTGTTTCTGTCACCCCTCCCCCCACTGACTTCCATCTTACAGAGAGCAAAGTGAGGGAACCAAAGGATGAGGCCTGGTGGTAAGGCTGAATTCCTGCCCCCCCCGCCCCCCCCGCCTTCATTTTTTTCTGACCACCTGCGCATTAACGCCCAGGCCATTTAGGGGATACGTGATGAGGACGGCAGAAGTTGTTCCCCTTTTACAGAGTGGCTCATTGAGGCAGCATCAGCTAGTTATTGTTGCTGTTTTCTCTCTTTCCTCCACCTCTCCCTGCCATTCATTCTGTCAAGAGTTCAGTCAGGCCTGACTAAGTCTGTCTTCACCACTCTCAGGTGAGGCCTGAATGCCACACTTAGCCCCATACCTTTTCCCCTACTCATAGGGCTGCTTCAAGGTTGTTTCAGCCACATGCCTACCCAGTGCAGCTTTGGGAGGTCCATCCCTGCTTGAGATTCAGACCCAGTCCTTAATCGCCAGGGAGGCTAGTACACAGGCAGCCTGGAAAACAGGAGCCATTTTGGGGGGTTGAAGGAAGAAAAGTAAGCTATTTAGCCTGAGATTCCTCTTTGGTCCCCATTGCCTTCCTAACCACTTAGCTAAGCGCCCCATTCAGTTTTTCATTGGCCCGAGGAGGCCCTGGCTGCAGTGGGGCGCTGGCGTTTGTGACCCTGGTCTCCACGGAGACCTCCAGAGCATTCGGAAAGAGAAGAGGGAGAAGCCCACCTAGAAAGGCCCTGGTTCGCTGTCCGTGGTACTGACGGGGCGCGCTCGAAAAGGGTGAGGGAGGGCATGCAGGAGTAGGAGGAGCTGCAGACCGCCTCAGTTAGGTTTTCCGGATAATTTGGGAGTAGGTGTGATCCTTTCTGGTGGTAAGTTACAGGAGTCTGGCCCAAGAACCCAGGAAGACTGTCCTCCTAGGAAGACAGATCTCAACTCTTCCCCGGACTCTGCCCAGCGCCCTTTCAACCGGCCAGTAGCCGGAAATCCCCAGTCCAGATTTGTGAATCGAGTTCCCGGGGGGAGGTGGGGAGAGCTGGTGGAAGGGAAGGCGGGAGCAGTCGCCCATTGGCTGGAATTTGGCGCAGTCAGCGCGGTGCCGTCATCTCTCTAGGTATGGAAGGAGAGAGGGAGGAGCACTTGGGTCACCCCGCGGCTGTCGCCATAGTAACCAGACGGAACAGGCGCGGTGGGGCGGGGCGGGGGAGGAGGTTGCCCTTTCCACTCTGTCACCTCTGGCGGGGAGGTTGCAGAGAACAATCCTGATCCCTCTTATTTGGAACTAGTTATCGAGACTATTTGAGTGAGATTTCTGTGTTAGAAGAGCCCAGCGGGGATGGGAAAGAGACTCGAGAGCCTATAGAGGCCCTCAAACATCCTTGGGGAGGGGCTTCTAGATTCTTCCCCTGAACGCATAGACACAGCACCCTTCTATTACTACACTCCTATGCGCACTCGGACACACACCCATACAGGTGGGCGAAAGCGCGCTTGCCTCCAAGAACCTGTGGTCTGGCATTTGGAGACTTAGAAAGAGAAAAAAGCCTCAGTGCCTGGTGGCAAATTAAATCTCACTTTCCTTGCCACGCCCCAGGCGTGAGACATTGCCATAATCCGATTAAGCGGTGAGGGACTGGAGGAGGATCAGCACGAATACATGAAAGAATTAGCCTCCTGGGTCAAACTTGGTCAGATTCCTGTTTTCTCAGGGAAAACGTGGTCTCAGGGAGAAGGACTCGGAGCAGTCTTTTGAGAAGGCAAAGTGAGAAGGGAATAAATGCAGAAACAGAGTGACGTGCCTTCTCTCGATTGCCCAGAAGTGAACCTCTGGGAAAAATGAGTCCAGGCTTAGGACAGAGGTGGTGAAGCGGGCCCAAAGGTCTAGAGAGTCCAGCAGGAATGAGGGAGGGGTGGGCTGAGGAAAGAAAGGAGACAGAAACCCATCTGGAGCCATGACTCAGCACTTCTGCACAGCAAAGGTTGGAGGGCAGGGTGATTCTTACAGCACAGGGGCAACAGAGAGGGGAGGGGAATAGGAAGTAAATGGGCAGATAAATTGTGATCTGACCATTTGCATGATACATGCTGATACATACATAGATATACAGCACATTTGAACACAGAAGCAGGTACACAGGCATTTAAACTGATGCAGTCTCATTCAATCATAACATATGCACATCTCCACTTTCCTTCCCTGCAATGCTTCCTGAAGCAGAGGACGTTCTGTTCTGAGAGTTATGCTTGCCTGTCCCTGGAATACCTTGATATTTAATGGGAAAGGAGAAACACAAAAAAATCACAGATGTGTGTGTGGGGGGGGGTGGTTGTCATGGTAACTGCTTTGCCTGCCAGGCAGGGTGCCCAGCAACCAGAGCATCTGGCAGTATGCAAGGGGACATCCTGTGGCTTCTACCCTCTGGGACTCTATCGTGGGCACCCAGATGGGCATCTCCAGAAGATTTCTACTACAGTGGCTGCCAAAGCAGCCCCTCTGACCATGCCACCATGACCAGGGACATCTGGTAGCCAGGTTTGGGGGCCTAGCCTTCTTCATGTGCCCCACTTTAAGTGCAACTCCTGACCCCTTTAAAGACCATGAACAGCACTTGCCATGAGTGGCCTGAAGACAACAGAGGTTAAACTTTAAAAACCTTTATTAAGACCATTACGAGGACTTTCCTGGTGGTCCAGTGGCTAAGATTCCAAGCTCCCAGGGCAGCTGGCCCAGGGTTCCATCCCTGTCCAGGGAACTAGATCCCACATGCCAAAACTAAGACCTGGCACAGTCAAATAATGAATTATATATATATACATATACACATATATATACATATACACATATATATATATACACACACACACACACACAAAGACCATTACCTTCCCTTTCAGCATGTTGTCAGACATCCAAGATCATCTATACTCACACAGGTTAGGTGTGTAAATGAGCATACAAAAAGTGTTTTAGTTCAGTGTGATTAAAGATTGGGTATAAGACAGATAAACTGCAGAGCACAGTCTCAGGATTCAAGATTCAAGTTCCTTTGACCTGAGTTTAGGTTTTTAGAAGCAGTCTCCCTTTTACACTTGCAGACTAGCTGTCTGACTTTGTACTCTAGCACCCCACTTTCCTTTTTTTCCTAGGCATTCAGATTTAACCTCTTAGTTTCTAGCTTAAAATTCTTCCAACTCACTTTGGGCTTCCAGGGGATTTCTTTCCCCCTGGATTCTAATTCTTTAGCAGATAGCTGCTCCCGAGATCTCTCTCTACTTGGCGACATTGCCCACCATACTTACTCCCCTTTTACAACTTTCCCCTGCCCCATTTCTTCACCTCCCTTTGATCATAGTCTCCTGTGACTGATATTTGGCTTCAAGACCATACATCATAAAATTAGTCTCTCTGCATGAATTTTTATATATGACAATCTAAAAGGAAGGAGGGGTGATGATAAACAATGTAAATATGAAAAGGGATATTTCTTTATAAACTTTCTACATTTTACTCCTTTTTAAAAAATTTACATATTATCCCAGAAAAACACAGGACATCAAGAAAATCATAGAAATAAGACTAATGATGGAAGGCTTGCCCTACCATATATTAAAATTTACTAAAGAGCTAAGGTAGCTAAAGCATAAGGCACTGATGTAGGAACAGATGTATCAATAGAACAGAATAGATAACCCCAAACTAAACTCCAGCATAGGTGGGAATTTAATAGATGATAAAGGCACCATTTCAGATCCACTGGGAAAAAAGATAGATTAGTCAGTAAATGCTCTTGGTACAACTGGATAGCCATTTATATGAAGAAAAAAGGTCAACCCTTTCTCATTCTTAGCCCCCAAATAGGTTCCAAATTGATGAAAAAATTTAAAAAAATTTATAAAAGCCTTAGAAGAGAGAACAATTTGAAGGTATCTATTAGAAATTCAAATGCATATATTTTCTACCCTGGAATTTCAATTTCTAGTATTGACCCTAGAGAAATACTGAAATGTACAAAGAGACATGATAAAGATTTGTTTATTGTATTACTGTTTAGAGAGAGAGAAATTGAACTCAACCTAAATATCCACCAGTAGGTTAGAAATTAAAAATGCTTTGATATAATATTCAGTTTAAAAGGATGGACTGGACTGGACATACCAATGTGAAAGGTCTCCAAAATACGTAGTGTCATTAAAAGTTGCATAGCAATATACATAGTACCATATCATTTATGCAAAAGCAAAACAAATCAAACTGTAATTTCTGTGTATGTGTATAATAGAAGCTTAAGAAAGATACAGATCACTCTTATTAAGTGACTTCTGGGAAAGAACTGGGATTGATGTTGTCTAGGGGACTTTTGCCTTATCTATGGAGTTTAATTTTTGCAATAACAATGTATTAGTATATTATTTGCATAATTCAAAAATATTAATTAATGTGTGATGGTAATCTAATATTAAATAAAATATTTGAATAAAACATGTGTTTACATTATTATTATTGCATCTTGGGTTGGGTCAGTTCAGTTCAGTTGCTCAGTTGTGTCCGACTTTGCGACCCCATGAACCGCAGCACGCCAGGCCTCCCTGTCCATCACCAACTCCCTGAGTTTACCCAAACCCATGTCCATCGAGTCGGTGATGCCATCCAACCATCTCATTCTCTGTCATCCCCTTCTCCTCCTGCCCTCAATCTTTCCCAGCATCAGGGTCTTTTCAGATGAGTCAGCTCTTTGCATCAGCTGGCCAAAGTATTGGAGTTTCAGCTTCAACATCAGTCCTTCCAGTGAACACCCAGGGCTAGTCTCCTTTAGGATGGACTGGTTGGATCTCCTTGCAGTCCAAGGGACTCTTGAGAGTCTTCTCCAACACCACAGTTCAAAAGCATCAATTCTTCGGTGCTCAGCTTTCGTTATAGTCCAACTCTAACATCCATACATGACTACTGGAAAAACCATAGTCTTGACCAGATGGACCTTTGTTGACAAAGTAGTGTCTCTGCTTTTTAATATGCTGTCTAGGTTGGTCATAACTTTCCTCCCAAGGAGTAAGCGTCTTTTAATTTCATGGCTGCAATCACCATCTGCAGTGATTTTGGAGCCCAGAAAAATAAAGTCAGCCACTGTTTCCGCTGTTTCCCCATCTATTTGCCATGAAGTGATGGGACCAGATGCCATGATCTTAGTTTTCTGATTGTTGAGTTTTAAGCCAACTTTTTCACTCTCCTCTTTCACTTTCATCAAGAGGCTCTTTAGTTCTTCTTCACTTTCTGCCATAAGGGTGGTGTCATGTACATATCTGAGGTTATTGATATCTCTCCTGGCAATCTTGATTCCAGCTTGTGCTTCTTCCAGCCAAGCGTTTCTCATGATTGGGTTGGTAGAGAACATCTTTTTAGACGTGGAGAAATCTTAAAGAAAAAGATTGATTCCATTTAAATTGAATGTTAGCGATACAGAGAAAAAGAACGGCCATAAAGAAGACTGAAAAACAAGTGACAATCTGAGAGAACATAATTGCAACACAATATATTTTCAATAGAAAAATAGTTAAAACTGTGAAGAGGTAATTCACACAAAATATAGATAATCAGTAAGCGCAAAAAAGATACTTGACTTCACTATTAACTAAAGAAACTCAAGTCAAAACAGTAGTGGGATATTGCATCACTGACAAAGATCATAAAAATAGAAAATCCCAACCATGATAAAAAAAAATGGGGAAATATGCACTTCCTTGCGAAAACTAAGATCATGGCATCTGGTCCCATCACTTCATGAGAAGTAGATGGGGAAACAGTGGAAACAGTGTCAGACTTTATTTTTGGGGGCTCCAAAATCACGGCAGATGGTGATTGCAGCCATGAAATTAAAAGACGCTTACTCCTTGGAAGGAAGGCTATGACCAACCTAGATAGCATATTTAAAAGCAGAGACATTACTTTGTCAACAAAAGTCCATCTAGTCAAGGCTATGGTTTTTACAGTGGTCATATATGGATGTGAGAGTTGGACGGTGAAGAAAGCTGAGCGCCACAGAATTGATGCTTTTGAACTGTGGTGTTGGAGAAGACTCTTAAGAGTCCCTTGGACTGCAAGAAGATCCAACCAGTCCATTCTAAAGAAGATCAGTCCTGGGTATTCATTGGAAGGACTGATGTTGAAGCTGAAACTCCAATACTTTGGCCACCTCATGCGAAGAGTTGACTCATTGGAAAAGACCCTAATGCTGGGAAGGATTGGGGGCAGGAGGAGAAGGGGATGACAGAGGTTGAGATGGTTGGATGGCATCACTGACTCGATGGACATGGGTTTGGGTAAACTTCAGGAGTTGGTGATGGACAGGGAGGCCTGGCGTGCTGCGATTCATGGGGTCGCAAAAAGTCGGACATGACTGAGCGACTGAACTGAACTGAACTGAACTGCACTATTGTCGCTATATACGTTAGTCCAGTATTTTTGGAGAGCTACTTGGCTGTGGATCAAAATGTGAAAGGCAGTATATTTATTGTCCCAACTACTGCATTTCCAGAAATTTGCCCTACGGTGATAAGCAGAAAAAGACATGATACAAGGATACTTATCATAACATTTTTTATAAAAATAAAAAATTGAATGCATCAGTAGGAGACGAAGTAAACTCTGACAAATCAATATTCATTGGGATATTATGAACCATTAAAAATGGTACATTAATCTATATTAAATTAACCATGACAAAGTGAAAATAGCGAGTTGAAAACAATATAATGTGGTCCCTTTTGTGTAAGAGAGAGAGATCTTTAAATAGCTGTCCTTTTCCTGTCATTCAGATCCTCCACTTAACAGCTACCTCTTCCTGATGAATTCATCTCAATCTGCCCCATAGTCACCCTTCATCACATACCTCAGATTGACTTCTTCATGACATTTTTTCCTGCCTGATAATTTTGTGTTACTTATTTTGTATTCTGTCAATAAATGGTCTATCTTGTTCACTGCTAGATTCCCGGCACCTGGCAGTAGGCAATCAATTGTTATTGTTCAGTCTCTCAGTCGTGTGTGACTCTTTGCGACCCCATGGACTGCTGTATGCCAGGCTTCCCTGTCCATCACCATCTCCTGGATTTTGCTCAAACTCATGTCCATTGAGTCGGTGATGCCACCCAACCATCTCATCCTCTGTTGCCCCCTTCTCTTCCTGCCCTCAATCAACAGATATATACTGAATATGTGTGTATGTGTATATGCAGCAACACCAAGTTTTAGGTTGTTTTTGTCTGTTTAGTCACTCAGTTGTGTCTGACTCTTTGCAACCCTGTCCATGGGATTCTCCAGGCAGGAATATTGAAGTGGGTTGCCATTTCCTCCTCCAGGGGATCTTCCTGACCCAGGGATTGAACCTGTGTCTCCTACATTACAGGTGGATTTTTTACTCACTGAGCCATCGGGGAAGTCTAAAATTTTAATAGTTGTTCTCACTAAGTGGGAGAATTTTAAAAGACAAGTTTTACTTTCTTCTTTATACTTTTCTGAGCTTTTTAGTTAATTACAACAAGCTAAACTATTGTTATTACCTTAAAAAAAGAAGAAAAATTATAAAGAAAAAGAGATAGAAGATAAATGAAAGGAAGGAAGTAAATGGGAAAAAGTGACCCTCTTTTTCCACTGTCTGGAAAAGGAGAAGCACACATCTATAGCCCTGCCCTCCTCCTCTTTCACATGTCTTCAAAGTCACTTCAAATTTTCTTGGGCTCCCAAATTACTCCAGATGGTGACTGAAACCACGAAATTAAAAGACACTCATTCCTTGGAAGAAAAGCTATGACCAACCTAAACAGCATATTAAAAAGCAGAGACATTATTTTGCCAACAAAATGTCCGTCCGTCTAGTCCAAGCTATGGTTTTTCCAGTAGTCATGTATGGGTGTGAGAGCTGGACCATAAAGAAAGCTGAGCGCCGAAGAATTGATGCTTTTGAATTGTGAAGTTGGAGAAGACTCTTGAGAGTCCTTTGGACAGCAAGGAGATCAAACCAGTCAATCCTAAAGGAAATCAGTCCTGAATATTCATTGGAAGGACTGATGCTGAAGCTGAAGCTCCAGTGCTTTGGCCACCTCATGAGAAGAACTGACTCATTGGAAAAGACCCATATGCTGGGAAAGATCGAAGGCGGGAGGAGAAGGGGATGACAGAGGAGGCAGTGGTTGGATGGCACCACTGATTCGATGGATATGAGTCTGAGAAGCTGCAGGAGTTGGTGATAGACAGGGAAGACTGGTGGGCTGCAGTCCATGGAGTTGCAGAGTCAGACACAACTGAGCGACTGAACTGAAATGAACTGACAGTAGATCTCAATAAATGGGAAATGGGTAAATGAACCAAAATAGTGACAGTTTCCATGTTTTGCTTTGGTTGTCAACAAGTATACAATTAAATATATATCTTTAGTACACAACTGTGGTAGCTAACTCCTTCCAGATGTTTAATATTCCTCTTCTCTTTTTGAATGTTCTTGTTTTATGCTGGATTTGGAGATTAGGATTTGTTCTGTTTTTGAATTTTATTCTGGTATTTTTATAGTATGTTTTATAGTGTCTTTATTTCATTAATTTATTTCAGAATTTATTTTTGTATGTAGTGAGAAGGAGAGAGAGAACTATTTTCCCCAAATGAATAACAGGTTTCACCAACTTTTGAACAGTCTTCCTTTTCCTCCAGTGTATTCCATCTCTATCTTTTATGAAATTTTCACATGTCTATGGGTCTGTTTTCAAGGCTCTCCTGGGTTCCACTCATCTATATGACTACTGCTGTGCCAAACCACACCTCTAATAAAATAGTAGTTTTGTGGTATTCTCCTTGTTCTTTTGCTAAAACTGTCTTGGCTCTTCTTTTTTTTTTAATATTTATTTATTTGGGGCTGTGTCAGGTCTTCATTGCATCATGCAGGTTTCTTTCTAACTGTGTCTCGTGGGCTTTCTAGTTGAAGCACTGGGCTCAGTAGCTACAGCATGCAGGCCTACTTAACCTGAAGAATGTGGGATCATAGTTCCCCAGCCAGGGGTTGAACCCACATTCCCTGCATTTGAAGGCAGATTCTTAACCACTGGACCAGCAGGGTAGTCCCCCAAACACATCATCCAGAAGAACTTTAGAGCCAAGCCTGTCAGTTTCAGTAAAATCCCTTTGGAAAAAAAATCTTGGGACTTCTATTGAGACTTAACAGTTTAGAGATGAATTTGGACAGATCTGACATTTTTCAATAATGAGTCATTCCACCCATGAACATGCTAAGTATTCTATGTATTCAGGTCTTCTTTTATATTCCTCAGTGAAGATTTATAGTTTTATTTTTCCATTTATATATTTCCCATGTATTTCACTAGGTTCACCTAGAAATGTATTTTCATTGCTCTTGTAAATCTGTCATTCCCAATTCTTTTCCTTATTTCTACACAGTATGGAAAAAGCAGAAGTTTTTGTGTACTAACCTTGTATCTTACTGGATACACTATTTTCATTAGTTCTAATTGATTTCCAGTTGAGTCTCTTAGATTTTCTAGGGAAGCAATCATACTGTCTGCAAACTAGGACCTTTTGAAATCTTCCTATCTAATATTTGCATATAACAGATAACTTTTCTTGTCTTATTGTGTTGCCTAGGACTTCCAGTAGAATGTTCAGTAGTGGCAACGATGACAAGGTTTGAAGGGGTAAAAAAGACACTACTGCCTTGTCCCTGACTTATGGGAATGCTTCTCATATCTCACCAATTGCTTTTTTGTCTTTTAAAACTGAAGATTCTAGTTTTGTGTATACTACTATATAGCAAGTCTACCCAAATCATTTTTTGGAAGTTGATAAAGCTTTAATTAAAATAATTTTTCAAATTGCCTTTTCCTTGTGGAACACCAGCTGAGCCATGATCCTGGGCCGGTACAAGTTGGGAACAGAGATAAAGTGGCTGAATGCTCCTCTGGGACTCCTTTTTCCCTCCTGACATTTGAAAGCAGTGTTATATGATGCACAGAACAAAAGACTAGGAGCCGGAGGTTTGAGTGCCTACCCTACATTTACTAAAAGTTGATCTAAGTTATTCAACCTCTCTGAATGTCAGTTTTCTCATCTATCAGATGGAAACAAGAAACTCAGATTTGTGATGTCTTATCAAATGGCTATAATAAGAATGACAGTATTACTGTTTTTGGAGTAACAACCATTGCCATGGTAGTCAGTACTATTAATACATTTTGACAGAGGGATCAAGGGACCAAGACAGGGTCCAGAAGGGGACCCTGGGCTCCTCTGACCAGCTCTGCTGGCCCCCGAGGCAGTAGGGAGCCATAGAAGCCTGGGCCTCCCATGAGCAATCTGTGACCTGGGTGATACATGTTTACTCCTTGATGCCAGGCCTCTGCCCCAGTGTGACCCACGTGCCTCTCTCCGAAATGCCAGCTAGGGAACTTGCTACAGCTGCTGGTGTGTAGATGCCTGTGCCAGCCTGGCCCAGCCCAGCAGCATTCCTGAGTCTAGGCATTTGGGCCAGGAGACCAGGCCTCTCGCAGGACTCTCCACTCCAAGGATGCCCCCTGCCCCACTAGGGAAGAACAGCTGGGCCTGCCTCCTCCTCTCACCTGCTTTGTGATGAAGGGTGGGGAAAGATGCTCATTGGGGGCACCTCAGGACACTCGGCATGAAGAATCCTCAAACTGTGAGGACACGGAATAGCAGGCACAACAGTGTGCCAATGCCTGTACTAACATCCGTGCTGCGATATGTAGTGGAAATGTGCTGAGATTTGCAGCAAATCTGGGCCCTGCTGATTCCTCACGGGGGGAACTTCAGGCTTTTTCCCCTCATCTGTCATATGGGAATTGAAGAGGCTGTTGTATCTGGTGAAATCATATATACGGATGTGCTTTGTTAACTGTAAAGCACAGTACACATATAAAGTGGTCCTGAATCTAGCCCTTTTGGCACATGGTTACAGACGTGGCCAGTGGACAGACATATATACAGGATGGACCCTAGAACTTGTCTCTCTGTCTCTACTTGTCAATGGTAGAAAACCAAGGGGGATGAACTGAAGAACTGGAAAGGTGATCATAGAAAAGGAGAATGAAGCCCAGAGGTTATCAGAGCCTGGGACCCTTCCCCGCTTTCCCCATTCATCTCCCCATCTAATGTCGCCCCAGATTCTGTATGTTGCAGAATAGAAAAAGATAGCCCTGCTTGGAGCCTCCCTGACAACTTCCTGCTGTGTTGCTAAGCAACCTGGCCTCCTCTTCCAGAAAAAGGAACCTAGGATCTGGCCTTACAGCCTCCCTTAGCTAATTCCTCCTCCCCCAACCTCACAGAAGAAGCTTCTCTGACTCATGGAAGAAGTTAGGTGCAGTGTTGGGGGGATTAGACTGGGGGAGGTGGTGTGAGTCCCCAGAACAAGGGGCTGTTCTGAGCTGGTCTGTGCTGGGGGATGACAGTTATCGAATGGTCCTCAGTGCTGGGATTAGGCATATGCTCTGCCCATGGCAGCAAACCAACAAGGTGGATATAACCAGTGTTTCCATTTTACAGATGAGAACACTGAGGCTCAGAGAGAGCAAGTAGCCCTCTCTTTCCCACAGGGAATAGGCAGAGGTTGCGTCTGAATCCATGTCCTTCTGGACTCCATCTACTCCATCATGTCATTTGAGATAAATGCAAGGGTCACATTGGCCACAGATTTCTAAAATGTATTTCTCAGAGACTCACAGACTTAGAAAATGAACTCATGGTTGCTGGGGGGAAGGGATAGTTAAGGACTTTGGCAAGGTCATGTATACACGACTATTTTTAAAATGGGTTACCAACAAAAACTTACTGTATAGCACATGGAACCCTGCTCAATGTTCTGTGCCAGCCTGAATGAGGGGGGAATTTAGAGAATGGATACAGGTATATGTATGGCTGAGTCCCTTCACTGTTCACCTGAAACTATCACAACATTGTTAATCGACTATACCCCAATACAAAATGTTTTTGGTGTTAAAAAATAAAACAAAATTAAAATGTATTTCTCACTCCGTAATTTGTCTGGAACCAAGGTGAGTACTTAAACTGGGAACCTAGCCTAGGATTGGGCTGAGATTTGGGAAAATTGTCCTGCCACTTCCTGGGCTTCTCAGAATCTCAGAATCTGCTCATTTTTCCATGAGAGAGGATCAGGGGAATAAGGGATGGGGAAGGAAGTGAAAACTGGGCTGCTTGGGTTTGAATCACCTTGCTACCATTTAGCAGCGCTGTGACTGCAAGCAATTTATCTAATATTTTTGTGTCTCGAGTTTTCCTCATCTACAGAATGGGAATAATACTAAACCCAACTCCAAAGGGTTGTGAGGACTGAATGAATGTAAAGCTCTTTAAATAATGCCTGACACATAAATGTTCAATAAGTATTAGCCTTTATTATTATTACTTCTAGGACACCTTAGCATATAAAGCTCTTTCACATCCCTACTAGTTAAGAGAACTCACAGCCTCTGAAATCAGACTGGGTTCAGATTCTGCTCTGCCCTTTCTCACCATGTGACTTCAGATTTAACCCGTCAGTGGGCTTTCCTGGTGGCTCAGATAGCAAAGAATCTGCCTGCAATGCAAGAGACTCGAGTTCAATCCCTGGGTCAGGAAGATCCCCTGGAGAAGGAAATGGCTACCCACTCCAGTATTCTTGCCTGGAGAATTCCATGGACAGAGAAGCCTGGCGGGCCACAGTCTATGCAGTGGCAAAGAGTTGAACATGACTGAGTGACTAACACACACATACTCTGTGCCTCAGTTTTCATATCATAAAATGGGGGAAATCATCATATCTCTTTCAGAGGATTGTTGTAAGGATTAAATGTGATTTAAATATTAGTTAGGTAATGTTAGTTGCTGTAACAAGAAAACCTCCAAATTAAATGTAACAGTCCAATATATGAGTGATTTCTCTCCGTGTGATGTTTAAGGGGCCAAGATCCCTTCATAATGGAGTTCTGCCATCTCTTAGGAACTAGTGATCCTCTAGATCCAGGTGGTACAAAGGGAGTAAGAGAACATGGAGAAGGCACACCCACTTCTAAATGCCTTGGCCTGGGCACGAGATACACTGTCATTTTCATTCATATTCTGTTGGCAAAAACAATGCATGTAGCTCCCACCAAGATGCAAGGAGGGCTGGAAAATTAGTCCCTGGTTGGGCAATCACTTTTCAGTGACAGCTCCACTACCGGAAGTGAGGAGCATGCAACTTAGGTTGTGGGGAGGGGTAGAGCTACCTGTGTCTGCCACATTGAGAGAACTATTAGGATATTATCAAATGTATTATTAAGTGCAAGAAATACGTTAAGTGCTATTGTTAATATTATTTTTATTTCATCCACATACTAACCATGGGAAATAAGCATTACTATTATCCACATTTTAAAGGAGAAAGCTAAGTCTCTGAATGGTGTGGATCTATTCCCAAAGTCACACACCTGGGAACTAGCTGAGACCCTGTCATCTTAAATTCAGTACATTGTTCAGTTGCCGCATAAAGAAATGGAGGAAGCACTGAGTGTAGAAGGCTGACCCCTGTGATGGTTATGGCCACATAACCATTCAAGAGATGGGTTCTTGGTGAAGCTCACCAGGTGGGTGACTGGCCTAGAGAAGTAGGTGTAAGCTACTCAAGTTCCTTCCCAAGGTATGTGGAGGGCATCTGATGGGGACTGGAGAGGAAGAGACAGTGCTTTCTTTGTTTGGAGTTGTTTTGTTTGAAGACACTGATATGTGTACAAGGTTTCTTACATGATCATTTATTCTTTCAACCCTATGAGGGAGGGCCTGTTATTTTCATATTCGTTTTGTGGATAGAGTAATTGAGGCACAAAGAAGTAAGTAACACAGCTGGTAAGTGACAGAGCCGGCACTTGAACCTAGGAAGCCCAGCCTCAGAGCCCTTGCCACTTAACTATTGTGTTATGTCACCTTTTGTTTACAAAGAAAGGAAGAGAGGAGATAGCAAAGAAAATGCAGTGGGAGAGAAGTCTTAGAAATAGAAAAAAATCTCAGTCAGTGGGACATTGGGCCATTGGCCTCTCAATCTGCCATCCCAGGACAGAGGAGTGTCAGGGGAAATTTAACTGACAAACGGATGTAGGAATTGCCACCAAAGTCAAGTTGTAGTCAGACCCTAGCCCCACCCCATAGTACAGTGATCTATTCAAAGGTTGTAGAAACACAAGAAAGTGAAGGCTTACAAAAGACAGTGGGGCAACCAAGCAGTCTGATTTGTTTTTTTTAATCAGACCGAGGCCCTCACTAACCAAAGACATTCATAAGACAAGTCATCAACTTGTCCATTATAACCAGTCATCTTCTGATTGCTTCAGTCGTGTCCGTCTCTTTGTGATCCTATGGACTGTAGCCTGCCAGGTTCCTCTGTCCATGAGGTTTTCCAGGCAAGAATACTGGAGTGGATTGCCATGCCCTTCTCCAGGGGATCTTCCTGACCCAGGGATCGAACCCACATCTCTTGTGTCTCCTGCATTGGCAGGCGGGTTCTTTACCATTAGTGCCCACTGGGAAGCCTCCTGGAAAGTCACCTGCTATGATTAGATAATTAGATGGAGTACACCTGATCTGGGCAGGCTGCAGTTCATCTCCACACAAGGAAGAGGCTTTCCAGGAAGGCCCAGTGGGAGCGGAGCTGGTGTGATGGGTGAGGACTTGAGCTATGGTGTCACAGGTTGAGCCAGTCACTCAACTTCTCAAAGCCTCAGTTTTCTCACCTGAAAGTGGGGATAACCATCCTCACCTGGCAAGGTGTGGCCAGGGCAAAGGAAAGACCGCAGGTAAAGTATTAGCATGGGGCAGAGCACGGCACAGAGTCAGGTTCAATGAATGGCAGGCACATATTTTATTACCAGCAGTTCTACTTGCTGTGAATTATAGAAAAGGTTAAGGAACAGGCTGAAGTGAAGTGCATTTAAAAGATACTTTAAAGGGAATATGAAGGAATGAAGGCCAGAAAAGTACATAACAGCAAACCATTTTGGTGTCTGCCTGTGGTCCCATGGGCTGAGGTGTGAGAAGGTGCTCTGTAAGCCTCAGTGCCCTGGGTGGCATCACTGCTCTGTGCTGTGCAGGTCTAGAGCATGTGGCTATGGATGTCCTCACACATGCTAGTTGGCATGCTAGTTGGACTTCTGATTCCATCTGCAAGTAAAGGCAAGTGGAGCTTGGTCACAAGGAGCACACGTTATTGGAGAAGACATGGGTCTGTATAATCCTGGGAGGATGGGGGAGTGAGCCTATAAACACGGTGACCAAGGCCACCTGGGACAATGGAGAAACCACTCAGAGCACTGGGAGAAGGCCTGGTGAGGAACCAGGTCCTGGGACAAGCCCTGAGACTTTGGCCAAGTTTCTTAACATCTTGGGCTTCGGTTTACTTATCCTCTGAGTGGATAAAGCCATCCCTGCCCTCCTGTCTTCCTCCCTGGCCCTGGACAGGATCAATAAATCAATGGATGTGAAGGTGCTTTGTAAACTCTGTTGTTCAAGCATGTGGCAGGGGGTGGGGTGGTGAGTAAGCCATATCTTCACCAGTCACATGAGTGAAGAGAGAGAAAAGGCTCGGACCTTCAGGGAATGAAAGAGGGGCTGCACCCTGAACTGGAAGAGAGAAGCAATGGTGGGATCAATACCTTGGAGAGCCAAAGACCAAGGGGTTAAGGGTCAGTAAGGACAGGCCTGGGTCATCAGGAAGCTGAGTGTGGTAAGAGTGTGGCTCCATCAGGGCTTGGGCGGAATGGAATCAACCCAAGACCACAGTAAATGGAATCCCAGAAGAATTATCTGAGGGTTAAATAGTAAGTCAGTTGCCAATCTAGGACCAGAACCCAGGTTTTCTAATGCCCAATCCTATAAGCTTCCCAAATTGGCTTGTGTGAAGGAAAGAAGAGAGGGGCAGGGTGAGCTCTAAGGACGTGATGTTATAGGTAAGAAAAAGTGAAAGTGAAAGGCACTCAGTTGTGTCAAACTCTTTGCAACCCCAAGGACTGTAGCCCACCAGGCTCCTCTGTCCATGGGATTCTCCAGGCCAGAACACTGGAGTGGGTTGCAATTCCTTCTCCAGGGGATCTTCCCACCCAGGCATCAAACCCAGGTCTCTCACGCTGCAGGCAGATTCTTTACCATCAGAGCCACCAGGGAAGCCCATAGGTAAGAAAACCATCTAATCTAACACTTCCCCTGGCTTCCCAATGATGCCCAAATCCCTCCTTTACCAACTCACTCACAGGACTTTGAATCTCAAAGTCAGCTAACCCACTTCCCCTCTCAGCCTTCCAAGGAAGGTTAGTAGACCAGTGACAAAGCACTCCTTGTCAAGGTCCATGGCAGAAGGTTCTTCATTAGATCAACTTGACATATCTGCCTCACTGTAACTTTCTACCACGTGTCCCAGCACACGCATCCGGGTGATCTTCCACAAGAAAGCTCTCTGAATAATTGAGGACAGCTTCTGTGCTTCATTCCCTACTGTGACTTCCCAGACCATGTTTCCCATGATTGGTTTTCCAGCATTCTTCCTTCTTCACTTGGTGGGTCCACTACTCCGCCTGTTCTCCATTTGGTCTTCTCCTGAAAGTGTTATCTATTAATAACACCATGTACAACATGCTGGGGGCACAATCATTTTTTTAATTTATTTTTTGGCTGCGCTGAATCTTAGTTGCTGCATGTGGGCTTTTCTAGTTGCAGCGCACAAGGGCTACTCTCTAGTTGTGGTGTATGAGCTGCTTGTTGCAGTGGTTTCCCTTGTTGTGGAGCACAGGCTCTGTAGCACTTGGGCTTCAGTAGTTGTGGCTTGTGGGCTCTAGAGCACAGGTTCAGTAGTTGTGATGCAGGGTCTTAGTTGCTCCTTGGCATGTGGAATCTTCCTGGACCAGGGATGGAACCCATGTTCCTTGCATTGGCAGGTGGATTCTTAACCACTGGAACATCAGGGAAGTCCTGGGAGCACAATCATTACAGCAAGTGGATCATTTCCTTCGTCCTAGGGTGTCCATAGCTGCATCAATGCATCCTCAGATCACAATGGTTTTTCTGCATTTAGCTTACAGTCTCCCATGTAACATTGTAACTAAGACACCGCTCATTTACCCATAGGCTCTACCGAGCCCCACCCTTTCATATCACACTCTGGCCTTTAGAGATCTAAGTAGAGGACCTCGCAATCCTTGCCAGGAAATTTCACCTTTTGACCTTCAACCCACAATTCTTAGCAGCCCAGATCTTTCTGGAACCTGGTTCTGTCTCCCCTGCGTATTCTTTTCCCCCCCCCAGCTTCTACCCTCTGCAGAGAGGCCCTCTGCCTCTCCCTCAGAGTCACTGAGTTCCTCACCAGGCTAGACTCCTCCCCTGGCCATCTGCTGCCTGAAATACATGATCCCACCCGTCAACCTCCTGAGGTCCACAGAGCATAGCAACATGGAACGTGCTGATGCCAGAATGTTAAGGGACTAAGTGTGTGTTAGTTGCTCAGTCGTGTCCGACTCTGCAACCCCATGGATTGTAGCCTGCCAGGATCCACTGTCCATGGAACTCTCCAGGCAAGAATACTGGAGTGAGTTGCCATTTCCTTCTCCAGAAAGGGACTAAAGCAGGCACCATTTAATTCCAAAGGGTGTAGAGAAAAGGAAGGTGATTATGACAAAGGGTTATAAACAGTGACCTCTGTGTAATGAGACTGTAGGTGATAAGCCCGGCCCTGGCTTATCTTCCCCATGTTTCATTACATATTTCATTCAACTAGTATTTAATGGAGGCCTTGTTGTCTATTTTTCAAATTTTCTATGTGGAGTGTGTTTTTTAGAAAACCAGAAAAAAATAAAGTGAAGATGAAAAGAAATACTCTTTCCCTAGATGGACCTCGATGATTTCATTCCCTTTGGGAAGGGGCATTCAGGCTCTCCCTGCACTTATTAATAATTGACCTGCCTTCTCCCTGCATTTCCTGCCCACAGGGCACAGGGAAATCTCCTCAACTGCCTTGTGGGAGCCCAGGCAGTCTCCAGGCAACGAGTGAGGAACCTTTGGTCCAGGAGGGATATGGCCCCTGGGAAAGAAACACTAGGACCATGGAGAAGGGCTTGCCCTCTGTGTTGTTTCCGTCTAAGGGAACGCGTTTAAGGCAGTTTTCCTGCTAACAGGTTTTGTAAAAAGCCTGAAGAAAGCATAAGAGCTGTGGCCCCCGGTGGGCACAGTACTCAGAAAAGCCTCAGGTGGGGAAGAAAATGGCCCAGCCAGGAGGACCATCCACTTGATCCACTTCTCAGGTTTCCCGAGGTGGGACCTGGGATGCAGGGCTAGGGTTCCTCCCTTTGCCCTCCTCTCTGAAAGCCAAATTTGGCCTCAAGTATCGGGCTCTCAGGGCTTCCCAGGTGGCGCTAGTGGTAAAGAACCTGCCTGCCAATGCAGGAGTCATAAGGGACGAGGGTTCGATCCCTGGGTCGGGAAGATCCCCTGGAAGAGGGCATGGCAACCCACTCCAGTATTGTTGCCTGGAGAATTCCCTGGACAGAGTAGCCTGGCTGTCTACAGCCCATAGGGTCGCAAAGAGTCGGACACTACTGAAGCGGCTGAGCACGCACGCACGTCGGATCCTCAGCTTAGCGGCAAAACCCGGCCCTGGCTTATCTTCCTTAGACCAGCAGAGGGCGCGCGCCACCCGCGAGAAGGAGGTTGCAGCCGCAAGCCCGGAGGGGAGAGGCAGGCGCAGAAGGGGAGGCTCCCCTCTGAAAAGAAGAACGCAGATCCAGAGAAAAGAGAACGCTGGAGATGCTGCGGGGGGCGGGGGGTGGCGAGTGGAAGTGAGAAAACAAGTCTGAGAGAGGGTAGGATAGGGAGGAAAGGGGAGGTGGGGAAGGGGATGAAATGGTAACTGAGGGATGGTTGAGATGATGTGAAGATGAGAAGATAAGTTGGGGTGGAGGTTGGGATGAGGGAAGGAACTTGTGGAAGGATGGGTGCGATGAGGGTAGGTGGGATGCCAGGACGCGTTGGGAGAAGTCAGGGTGGGGTACGGTGAGAAGGGGCAAGTGGAAGGCCCCGCAAGGCAGGCGGAGGAGGGATCAGTTGCGAGGTAGGACGGGGCTGCAGCTGGAACCCACTCACTAGGAGCCCTTCACTCCCCTCCAGTAGCACCCAAGCCTGCCTGCCCTCATTCTCTGGAGCTTTTCCTTGACAGGCCTTTCTGAGCACGCCTGAGCTGGGCGTCTGATTATCTTCCTGCCCCCCCAACCCCCCCCCCCCAAGTTTCTGGGGCAGCTAAGAACAGAGAGAGGAGGCAGCGGGGAGCTTGGGAGCTTTAATAGGTCTAGAAAGGAATAGAAACACACTGCAGTCCTGCGGGAGGGTTGGGGGTGGGGAGGAAGGGCGTCTGGAAGCTACCTAGAAGTGTGTGTGTGTGTATGTGTGTGTGTGTGTGGAGGGAGGGGAGAGGAGGGGACCGCAGAGGGCAGCAGCCCTTATCAAGTCCGCTGAGGTGCCGGGAGAAGAGAAGGTGGACTGAGCCGGGCATCGAGGGGCGGGGGGGGGGGGGGCGGGGAATGAGAAAAGATTTGGAATTTGAGAGAGGGGTCATATCGGAGGGGCTTCCAGGATCCAGAGGGAAACACAGATGGAAGGGAAGGAAAATCAGGAGAGACGCAGGCACCTGGGGTCTAGAAGATTAGAAGTGGGGGCACAGTCACCCTCCCTCAGGGGCTGCGGGACGAAGCGGGGGCAAATCCAGTGGTAAAGAAGATTGAGGCGACGTCAGCCCCTTCCCCCCCACCTCCCCCGGGGCTGGGTGCAGAGGGTGGAATCAAATCTGAGCTGGAAAGAACAGAGGGGGAGGCCCCGGTCCCCTCTCCCGTGTGTGGGAGGGATTGAACGAGGCTCCCGGGGGCTGGGAGAGGCCCCCGGGGCGCCCGGTCTAGTGGTAATGGCCCCCCAGATGCGAGGCCGCGGCCACCGCGCCGAAAGGCCCGGGCGGGGGCTGCAAGCCTGGGCTGGGGTAGAGCGCAGCGGTGGCAGCGGCCGTGGCGGCGGGGCCTGGGCCCGGCCAGTAGGAGAAGCCGGCGGGAGCGACGCCGGCCGAGGCGGCCATGAGGTTGAGTTTGGAGAGGCCGGGGAAGGGCAGCGGGGCCAGGCCGGCCGGCAGCTTGTAGAGCGCGCCGTCCTGGGCGGCGGCGGCAGCGGCGGCGGCGGCGGCGGCCGCGGCGTGGGCGTGCGCGGGGGGCGGCTGGCAGGCCTGCGCCAGGCCCTGGAAGTCGAAGCGGTAGGCATAGCGCTTGCCGTGCACCTTGCTCATGATGTTCTTGTCGTAGTAATAGCGCAGCGCGCGGCTCAGCTTGTCATAGTTCATGTTGGGCTTGCTCTTGCGCTCGCCCCAGCGCCGCGCCACCTCATCCGGGTCGGTGAGTTTGAACTCGCCGTGGCCGCCCTCCCAGGCGATGCAGCCGGCATTGGTGCGGTCAGCCAGCAGCTCCAGCAGAAACTGCCATAGCTGGATCTGGCCGCTGCCTGTGGGAAAGGGGGCGGTCAGCCACAGGCGGGATGCTGGAGGCGAGCGGCGGGGAAGAGGTGGGGTGCGAGAACCCACCCCCCACCCCCAGTCGGATGTGGGGACCGATGTCAGGGAGGGAAAGGGCACGTCCAGCTGAGTAAATGCGCGCAGCTGGGGCGGCTGGCCAGGGAGGAGATGATCAGTAAAGCCGTCCCTAGGGAGTACCGCGCTTTCGCACAATGGAACCGTAACCCCACGGGCGCACAGCTTTGTAAGAATTAGGGAGCGAAGGGAGAGCATCACTTCTTCCTCCATGTGGCGGCAGCGGTACTCCAAGGCACAGTGCTCTTGGAAGTAAGCGAAGGCGGGATATCAGCCCCTCGGCCTGAGAGCCCTTACTCCGTGCAGAGCCTGCACAACCGCTCCAGGTAGCCTACATAGGTGGTTAGCTGGCCACATCCCAGCTGGACCACGTCCAGAGATCCAGAGGGAAGAAGTTGGCCTGCAGCAGGATCACTCGGCCCACGGGACAAGACATACACTTAAATCCTCTGCCTGAGGTGGAGAAGAGGTGATGTCTGGATCCCTTGTGATACCATGTCAGACTGGGATGGGGACAGTGGCTCCCTAAGTGTGAGAGGAACGGCAGCCTCTGAAGTCTCCCACCCTTGCCAGCGTCTGGTGCTGGGGCTACTCCAGTTCAGCCTTTTTTTTTTTTTTCCGGAACAGGCAGGATTCCCAGGGTACCAAGGTGTCATAGTTTCCTGGGGACATGATACACAGCTCTGAGGAGAGGAGACCCAGACGCTTCTGTGCTTGGCCCCCTGCCTCCGCCCATCTTTGGCCAATCTCCAGGCCCTTGTGCCCTGTCCAGATTTTCAGGGTTGCTAGAAAGGGCCAGGAGGTTTTCCCAGATAAGTGGGTAGTGAGAACTCCTGTTTCTCTGTCTTGGAGCCTCAGTCAGACAAATGGAGAAAAATCTTGATAGAATTAACCCCCCCCACCCCTACCCCTGCCTATCCCCACCCCACCCCACCCCCACCCCAGTCCTCACACACTCTTTTAGAATAAAATGGATTTTCCTCGAAGTTGTCTGATTATTGTTTTAAATTGAGCCTGGTGAACCTCTCTTCTTTTTTCAGTGACCTCCTCAGAACCCAGATGCTTCCCTCCACCATAATTTCGACCCCAATCCTTCCACACCAGCAGGCTCCCTGGCTCCAGGTCAGGAGCACTGAATTTTAGGGTCAGAAGCACAGTAAGGGGTGAGGGAAATGTGCATCTGGTACTGAGAGATGTAGAGGCTTGGAAACTCATTCCTGTTGGGTGTTGTGTTCCCTTTTAGACAAAGCAGTCGCTGGCCTTGTTTTTTTGGTCACGGTAATTATCAGTCACTTGATGAGATCTAGGGTACCAACTGTGGGGCTTCCCCTGGTAAAGAATCTGCCTGCAATGCCGGAGACACGGGAGATTCACGTTCAATCTCTGGTTCGGGAAGATCCCCTGGAGAAGAAAATGGCAACCCACTCCACTAATTCTTGCCTGGAAAATCCCATGGACAGATGAGCCTGGCGGGCTACAGTCCAAAGGGTCACAAAGAGTCGGACATGACTGAGTGACTATGCACAGGGTACCAACTGGGCAGGGACCAGTGGGGAGGTTTTACCTGATAGGTCAGCCAGGTCCTGCTGCCAACATGGCCAAGCCAAGGGTAATTTAGCGACCAGCCAAGGGCGGGTGGCGGAACCTGGAAATCAACTGAAATGGCCTCGAGGACTTGGCTCACAGAGGCCGGCTGGCCAGGCCAGTGAGGCAGGTGGGCGCTGGCCCTGGTGCTAATGGTGACTCAGCCTGGAGTACTTCTCCTGGGTCACCTTGCTGGGTGGTGTCCAAGCCTTGTGCTCCTGCTGCCAGTAGGGAAAGGACACCAAGCACCAGAGCAGGAGAAAAACATTCCCAGCTGAAAAGGGGCGGGGCGGGTTGGGGTGGGGTGGGGGCGGTAGGATCTTCTCAGTCTGCCCTGGCCTGCAAGGTCAACACCGGGTCTCAGAAGATACCAGAGCCAAAGGCCAAATGAATGTTCCCCACCACTCCCCCCAGCCTCCCAACAATCAGGCCCGGACTCGCCGTTTCCCAAAGCCCAGCATTCCACATCGCTCCCACCCGCCGTTGGGGTGACAGTGGCGCCTGTCGGTATGCGGTGGGTGCCCTGGGACCCCATCCTCGACTCTGCCAGTTCACTCCGGCGGCCAGCTCACCTTTCTGTACCGCGGGGCTCAGCGGTCCCCAGCCCGGGCTCTTTCCTTCCTTGAAGAGACCGTCTCCGACGGGATCTGTGGCAGCAGGAGAAAAGAGTCAAGAGGATCCAGGCGGAGGTTGCCGACTTGACCGAAAGGCCCCCAGGCCAAGGCTCAAGGGAGAAGAGGGGGGTGCCATGGTTCCCGGGTGAGAGGCTGGGGGCCCTATTCGTCCGGCTCCTCCTCCCGGAGCTTGGCCCGGGCGCGCGCCGCGCGGAGCCCCTCCATAACGCCCAAGTCAGGAAACGCGTCCAGGAAAAAGGAAATCCGCTTTCCGAACGGGCCGGCGGGAGCCTTATAAAGCCGAGCGGGGTTTGCGCCAGCCGAGCTGGAGCGCGCAGAGCCCACCGGAGAGGAGAGGACGCCTGGAAAGCTGGGCTGGTGGGAACGCTCGGAGCACGGAGGTGAGGAGCCACGAGGGCGCTCGGGCCACGCCCGGCTGACCACAGCCTCCCAACACTGCACGCGCACTCAGTCCCTTGCTACACTGAAGAGCCCTGCTCCCCTACCAGGCTCTTTCAGCCCCCGAGCCGGCGCTCCTGGCTTCCCAGGCTCTCAGTGTGCTCACTTCAAGTGCTCTAGACCTCACACTTAAGCCTCAAAGCGCTCCATCTGCTTTTAAGGTTTCCTGATGCCCTAGCTGGCTCAGTTCTGCCAGCGATCCGAGTCTCTGGACCGCGCCCCCTTCCCTTGGACCCCAGCATCCCCGTCCCAAGCCCTAACCCAGATTTCCCGCCCCGGGTCCCTGTGCCTCCAGCCCCCAGCTGGTCCCTGGTACCTGGCAGGTACATGTTGATCAGCAGGGGCTGGGAGGCGCCGCTCTGTCTCATCGCCGCCAGGGACTGGGTGGTGGGAGGTGGGGGGGCGGGGGAATGGGAGAGGGGGAGATCGCGTCAGGCTTTGAGCTCCGGGGCACAGATCCCCGCCCGAGGCGACCGAGGTGACAGGGAGAAGAAGGCGGCGCTGGGTCCAGCAGGGCCTGGCGGGAGGCGGCTGCCCGAGTGTGGCGGGGGATGTGGAGTGGGGGTGGGGGGGTCCTGAAGCGACGCTCCCAGCTACCAGGCTGTTCGGAACCCTCTGGCCCCCAGCGCGGGCAGGGGCCGCAATTTCCGTTTTAATTAAAGAGCTGCCGCCTCGGCCCCCCGGACCCCGCCCCCGCCCCTCTTATCGCCCCATCGCAATAAAGTCTCCAACGTGCCGCGCAGCAGCCAAGCGCACCAGGCAGCCCCCCGCACCCCGCAACCCGGGAGACGCGCGGGGGATGGGCCTGGGCCTGGCGCTCAGATAGGGGTCGGGAGCCCATTTCTTTTCCGCCTCCCTGACTCTGAGCAAACAGCAACCTGGTGGACTACCCCGGCCCCACCTCGGACCCCCGGGGCCACAACGCGGGGAGGGGCAGGCTCACTCCTTCTCATCCATTACCCCCACCTCACTGCTCCACTCTCCTCCCCTTCCTCCCCCCACCCCTACCCGGGTTCCCGTCTCCAGGCTGCGTTATCTGCATCTTCACTTTTAAATTTCCGCTTCCCTCCCTCTCGCCAGTCGCTGCGCTCCGGGTCGGCAGCCGTTGCTCTCTCTATCTGCCCCCCTCCATCCTCACTGCTTCTCCCTCCTCCTCCTCCTCCTCCACTCTCAGCTCTTCCCTAGAGACCCGATCTCCTTCACTGTCTCCCTCTTGTTTCCCCGGGTTTCCTGTCTTTCCAGGTCTCCCAGGCCTCTGGGCCACACTGGGGTGTCTCCCTTACAACTTTTAGTGGGTTGCCCTTCCTCTCCCTTTCTAGGTCTCTCCTTCTTTCATCCAGTCCCTCCTCCTCCTCTCCCCATCTCCCCTTCTGTCTCCTCTCTACCTCTCCAACCTGTCTTTCTCTTTCCCTTCCTTTTCTCATTGATTTTTTCCCACTAATTTGTGGAATATGGTAGACTCATGATCTTCCTTCCATTCCCACCCACCACAAACACTTCTCTCCTATCTCTCCCCATCTCTTGTCATCCCAGCTTAACCATCTACCCTAACAACTACTCCTGATTATCCCTGAACTAGGCTACAATTAGCAACTTGTTCTACCAGAAGAGGAGTGAAAACAAGTGTACTGTACAAGGCCCCCAACCCAGGGAAAGTGGAAGTAAATCCACTCTGGGAAAGGGACAAATGTGGGCATGTGGTTCCCAGGTGGTGGCCTGGAGTCTCTGGGTACAGGTGAGGCTTCCTGGCTCTGGAGAAGTGCATCTGGAGGGAGGTTGGCTGAAAATGAGGCTCTGGGCCCAGAGCATCAGCTGCAGCCATACAGCACCTGGTGACTCCAGGCAGAACTGGTAAACTCATAGCCTTTCTTTCCCACTGCTTAACTGGAGGAGCCAGGCAGCCTGGACTTCAGGGCATTTGAATTGGAGTGAGCAGATTACCTGTAAGATCCCTGGTCCTGGGATGCCTGACTGAGAATGACTGGGAAGTCCAGCTCTAGTTGGGGACCCTGTGCATTCTTCACTTGCTGTGACTGCTGGGTTGTTCCTCCTTCCTGGGGGAGGGTACAAAAATCAGAAGGAGCCAAGGAGGAGTGTGGGAGGAAATGGGGGGATCCCAGGACCCTAGAGGATCCTCAAGGGATATGGATGGAGGCTTCAGGATGTGGAGGTGGAATCCGGTGGGGAAAAGATGAGCAGTTGGGATGCTGGCTGAGGACAAAATTCAGGGCTTCGAAGAAGCAGAGCATCTTGAGGGTGGAGCCAAGATCCTACTCCCTCTCCTTCAAGCCTTCTGTCACTTCCCCAGATAGAAAATGAGAAGCAGGAGACCAGCGGTGCAAGAATGGGGAGGCAGAAAGTTTCACTCACTTAATGGTCTCAGCGGAAGGCTGACAGAAGGGAGAGGCACTTAGAGTGGGGGTCTGTCCAGACATCCCAGCTCTGAGCTGGTGAAGGACCAACAGCTCAGGCTCTGCCTCACCTCCCTGAGGACTGAGGGGCTGAAGGCATGGGTGGGCTCTCAGAAGAGTTTGTGAGGGAGTGAGGGGTGAGCCCCGACCTCATGTGGATCTCCGCTGTGTCCCTAGAAATGAGATGACCTCCTCCACCCCCTTTGGCCTTTGGCAGAGTGCAACAAATGAGCAGGTCCAGGCAGCTTTCACCATCGCCTCCCATCTGACTGGATGTGGGTCCCACAGGGTTCTGCACACCCCATCAGCCTGCCCAGAATAGGAGGATGGGAAGGTGCTTCCCTGATGGCTCTGTGGGTAAAGAATTCGCCTGCAATGCAAGAGACACGGGAGACATGGATCCCTGGGAGATGCAAGTTCAATCCTTGGATCAGGAAGATCCCTAGAGAATGAAATGGCAATCCACTCCACTCTTCTTTACTGGAAAATTTCACGGACAGAGGAGCCTGGCAGGCTGCGGTCCAAAGGGTCTCCAAGAGTTGAACATGACTGAGCGACTAAGCACGCAAGGTGAAAACACCGAGGCCCAGCCTGGCATCTGTGGCTCCTTCTCTTTAGTTGCTCCTGTGGAAAGCAGAGTTGGACCCCAGGGTCTAATAAAACCTAGAAGGTCCATCCATGCTGGCAAAGGCTGCAACAAATATTAGCTCCTTCATTGTACAGGTGGGGACACTGAGACCTAGAGACAGGGTGTGCCCTGATCAGCGTCACACTGCAAGTTCCCGAAGGCATCTTGCTGGGTGTTTTTGGTAGCCATGGACCTTTCTGGAAGAAGGGCAGCTCAGCTGATGGAGGACATCAGATCTCCCTTTGCCTATTTCCTGCCCCAAAGCAGGTGGTAGGGAGATGACTTGCTGGGCTCTGAGGCCAGTTTGCCTGGGTCTGGGCTCAACTCTCCCATTTTCTAGTTTGTGTGGTTTTGGAGAAAGTTACATCACCTCTGTACCTTAGTCTCTTCATCTGTTAGATAGGGATTAGAATACCAACTATACAGAATTATTAGGCTTATATAACATGCTGAGTGCTCAGATAAAGCTGCATATATGTAGCTATTACTATTAACAACCCCCAAGGCGACAGTTAGGAGCCTGTGACTATGCAGGAACCCCAGACACCTCTGGAGGCCAGAGGTTTGGGGCTCTGCTGAGGCCCGAGGATTTTGACCACAGCTCAGATCAGCCTCCACTTAACAGCCTGGATTTGGTGTCAGAAGCCCTGTGTTCAGGTCCTGGCTTTGTCACCAATTAAATGGATAACCTCATTCATTTAAGGCTTTTCCCTCTCTGAGGAGCTCCAGTTTCTTCATTGGTGAAATTGGTGAAGAATGGAAGCTGTTAGGAGGATTAAATGCAACAGGGGTCATGGGCTCTCGAACCTATCCAGGGATAAAGCAGAATTCATACTCCATCTAGAACTCTGTCCTTGGTCCTCTGACCCAACCTTGAGATCCATGGGGAAAGGCAGGGCCTATGGTAACTGTCCTAGTGCTTTTCTGAATCACAAGCATTTTCAGGGGGTTCTCCTTGAATCCTCACAATCCTTGTCCTGTGAGAGAGACAAGGCAGGAATCTGTAGCTCCAGTTTCCAAATGAGGGAATTGAGGCTTGGGGAAGTTATGTGGCTGGGTCCCAGGTGTTCTGACTTCTGGTCTGGGGGTCTTCCCAAGGGAGCAGATGCCTAATTTTGCCCAAATGGGCCCCTGGAACTGCCCAGGTCCAAGTCTGAGTTTTCTTCAACATCGCCTTGACTCCCCCAGACAGAGGCAATGGTCTGGGCCAACCCTCCCTGTGGCTGGATCCACTATGGGCTTGAAAACTCAAGTATGCCTGAGGGACAGGATGAAGGGCATCCCAAGGGTCTTGAATGTCCTGCCTATGTGGGGCTGAGATGATCATAAACTGGGTCAAAGAGGGAACTAGGAAGAAGCTATACTGGTGCCATGGACTCTAATGGCTGCTACCACCATGGCTATGGGATTCTACCACCTACCCCAGAACGCAGGCCCACTGTGGTCAGTGACTCGGGGGTGGTCTCTCCAGCTCACTGGTCTTCTGAAGAGTGGGAAGGAAGAATGAGGAGGGAGTTGTTTGAGACAGCCGAGGGGCAAGGTATGAAGATGTTTTATAAAATGCTGGAGCTCACTACCGCATGAAGGATTACTATTCAAAGGGTCTGGGGCTCAGCTTAGAGACAGGATGTCTCCCCTAGAAAGCAGTGGGACCTTCCACCAATTACCCCTCTCACACCACTGCTCCTCTGTCAGGCGGAGATTCTACATAACTGGGAAATGGGTATAAGTTTCCCTCGGCTGGATAGGGAGCCAGGATGAAGAAAAAGGCTGGAAATGCCTGTGATGGGTGAGGGTTAGAGAGGAGCCCAATGGGGCTCCCGCACAGAGTTAAGGACATCCTGCCCTGTATGATGGTGCCTGGCCCAGGGGGGCTGTGTGAAGGTTGAAATTCAGCTATGAGCCCTGCCATGGCATTGTGTGCACTCAAACCAGAGGATGGCAAAGGGGCTCTCTGGGCTAGCAGGACCCCCTGGTCCAAGCTGATAGGCCTCTATCATGGAGAGGTGTGGGGCTGGCTGCATTTAACAAGTTCCTCAAGATGGTTAGCAGCAGTTTCATCTCAGCCCCATCTCAGCACTTACATCCTAAGCCAGTGTATGCTCCATAGGCAAGGATCCTGGAGCCCAAGGGAAGGGTCACGTTAGCAGAGAAGGACTCTCAGAAAGATGAGGGTGGAGGTCACAGAGCAAGACACGGAGACGGAGGCAAGAGGGGCAGGCAGGTTCAGGAGCCTTTATTGAGGGTCCTCAGGGGAGGCGCTGGGGCTGTGAAACTTAGTGCTGGACTCTCCGGATGGACTGCAGCTGCCCGGTGTGGGCCTGCGTGCCGAATTCACTGTAGTTATGGAACTCCCCGCTGTGGCGGTCCCGCTCCAACACATACTGGTAGCCCCGGTAGCCTGGATACTGGTAGGCCACCCACCTAGGCAAGTGAAGGCACAGGGGTGGTAAGTAGGCTCTGCCCCCACTCCCAGTGATGTTTCCATTGCCAGTCCTCCTTTCTCAGCTCCCAATTCCTAGCTCCAAAATCATGGCTTCAGTTTTCCCTACATGGTCTCTCCCTGCCCTGTCCACTGCACCAGGTCTTCCTAACACCTTCCTCATCTTGTCTCCTATTCCCACCCTTCATTGCCTCCTCACTCAGGTTTTCAATTCCTTCCTCTACCCCACGTTGCTCCCCTGACTCCTATTCTCCTATTACCTGTCCCCCTCCCTCCCCATCGTCTCCATCTTCTCACTTCCCCTTGCCTGTAAGTCTCCCACGACCTCAGTCCTCCAATCCCCATCCCCCAACATGTGTGTTCATTGTGTCTCTTAGCACTGTCACCTTTCCCCACCCTCCTCCCTGGTCCCCATTGCCTCCCTGCTCTACTCTTCTGTTCCAGTCCCGGGACTCACGCTCCAGAGCTGACTTTGAGGGAACCCACATCCTTGCTGGCCCAGCCCATGGAAGGCAGGGATGGGTAGTCATCATTGAGTTCAAACTTGCAGCCCTGGAAGTTTTCCCCCTCAAACAGTGTCACACGGCTGTCACTGTGGTTCTGAGGAATGAGAAGGGGAAGTGGACAGGTCAGACCCTCCAAAGAGGTGCTAATGGATACATTCTCAGCCCCACTCCCCCAATCCTCCTGCCCAACACAAACAGTGAAGACAGGGTCTATAAGCACACCCAGAGTTCACTCCATCAGCTCCATATCAGTCTAGGAAGCTGTGGTGTTCAGAGGTCCCCAGCCTGGTCCCTTCTATGGCTTTGGATTGGGGTGGTGAGACTAGAAGGGGGATTTCCAGAGACCTTTCCAGGTCAAAAATAAAGAATCTTGTGACATGGACCTGTTTTGCAAGAGGAAAATTAGAGGTCCTAAGAGAAATCTGGTCCACTATGCAAGACAGTTTCCCCAAGGGTCTCATTGACTATCCACTCCCCTGCCCAGGACCCTGGGCATAGCCACCCATAGGATAGGACCCAGTGAAGGGTGATGGCAGAATAATCAGTGTTTGTTGAGTCTGGGCTCTCCTTGTCCCAGGATCTTCTCCCTGCAGGACTCCTTGGCCTCCTGGAATGGAGAACCTGGCCTGAGTCAGCACCTGCTCTCTGTCCTCCACCCCACAGCTCCAGATCCTCCCCTCCAGTATATTTGATTCATTAATAACCCTTTCCCCCCTCCCCGAAACATACACACCCAGACCATCCCTTTCTCAACCTTGATCCCTGAATGAGTTCTAGTCTCATCTTCATGTTAAGTTTTGTGAGCAGAGACAAACCACTTTGCCCTTGGAGCCCCATTTCCACACCTACGTATAAGGTTAACAACAGTTACCCTGACCTCACAGGGCTGTGTGAAAACCAAAGTGCTCGCTGACAGGTGTGGATGACTGGAAGTGAGAAATGGAGCTCAAGACTGGCACGGTTGTGGCGCTGTCCGTGGTGCTGATTTCTGGCACCTGGTTTAGGCCCACAGGCTAAACTTTTGGAGAACTCTCTGGTTCTGAGAAGTAATGCCACTACTACCCATCTAGGAGTTGTGTTTACACACCCCCGTACAGTGAGTGGACGGTCTTTCCCAGGTGTCATGGTGGGGCCAGGACCTGGAGCTAGGAGCTAGGCTGCAGGGGAGGAGGGGGAGGGCTGTGCTTACCGCGCAGAGCACTGGCCGGAAGGAGAGCAGCTGGTCGCTGTGGTGGCCAGCACTGCCGCTCCAGGCACTCCAGCGAGGATAGTCACCCTTCTCCAGAATGAACTGCTGTCCTTGGAAGTCAGGGTACTCGAAGGCCACCCAACTGAGGGAAGATAAGGGAAGTTGGGAGGCCTCTGCCCGAGCCTCATTCATTCCTCTCCCCCCACCCCACCCCCCGCAGCCTCACATCCCCCTTGCTTGCTAGGAAAACCGATCTTTTCCTCCACCCCAGGCCCTTCCCCTGACACTCTCATCCCAAGGCAACCCAATCCCTCTAGAGGCTAGAAACCCAAAGCCGGCTGCTATCTGGGGTTGGAGGGGTCCAGGCTCCCAGCTCAGGGCTCCCAGGCTGGAAAGAATTTTCCAGTCTATGAGAATCACCCGAACAAGCACTTCTACCTCAAGGATAGGTCCCTGCAACGGTAGGTGTAGGAAACTCCCTAACCTGCGGTAGCAACCTGTGATAGCAACAAGCTGCAATAGCTCTGGGGCCTCAGCTTTCCCGAGGGCCCAGTATCTAGAAGGCCAGGGTGGGGGGAGTGGAAGGGACTTGGCTTTTTTTGTTTGTTGTTAAAAGAAGCTTAGAGCCATCTAACTTTGGAGAGGACAAAACTATGCTGTGAACTAACCCCTTCAGGACTCAAGCTGGCCTCAAGGAGTCCTGCCAAGGGTCTCTTCTTGCCTTTATCCCTTTGGCTCGCAAGAGGATACAATCTCTCTCACAATTTGGTGGGGCTGGTGGGGAGTTTTGAGGACACCTAGGGTTTTTCCATCTTGGTAGGTCTCTCTCACGCAGGGTTTCTCTACAGTCTGGGGAACAACTGGGAGCCAAGGTCCCAGTTTCGGAGCTTGGGCCAGGGGAGCCTGGCGCCTCTCAACCCAGCCCAGTCATGCCGGGGACATCACTCACACGCCATTTTCCACCTTGACCGAGCGCACCCGGCGCAGGCCTCCGCGCTCGCCTATGTTGGCGCAGTCACTGAGCAGCCGGCAGCGGCGGCCCTGGAAGTCCTCTTCATCCCAGAGCGTGAGGCTGGCGGGCGCGGGACCCTGCGCGGGGGCGCTGCTCATGGCGCTGTGGACAAGGACGGGACCAGGCGCTCAGCGTCCCCAGAGCCCCCTCCCGGCCCAGACCCTCCCGATCCTGGTGGGAGGTGAAGGACCCGCGGGTCAGACCCGGGCTGCTAGCAGCTCTTTCCCGTCTCGCCCTTCCCGCCCGAAGAGACCACGCCCCAGCTCCGAATATTCACCAGGTGGGTGGGTGAGCGCGGTACCGACGGAAATGGAGAGGCTGCGCGCGGGCTGGGCGTGCGGGGCTTTATACCAGGCCTCGCCCCCTCCCCGCACCGTGTCTCGCCTGGGTGGGGGGAGCTGAGTCAGCGGGCAGGCTGCGGTCAGCTCTGGTGTCCCCGGGGGTGGGGGTGGGCCCGAGGCCTTTCCCGCAGCCGCTGACCTGGCCCCAGCCCTCGGGGATGACAATAGAAAGTGCTGAGACACACGTCCGGCGCCCGCCACAGCCGAGGCTGACTCCGCTTTTTCTTTCTGGGGGGCCTGAGCCAGGCAAGGCGCACCCTCACTGGCCCAGACCCTCAGGGATAGAGGTGCCAGGCCACCCTGTGGCCATCCCGCTAAAACCGCACTATCCCGACTCGAGATGCTGAAGCTCTTCCCAGCGTCTAAACTCCACCTTTTCTTCAGCCCTAGGTCGAGGCTTCTCTTTGGGGCGACGCTAGGGAGGAAATAGACAAGGCTCCCCACAAGCGACCTTCCTACGACGCTCAGCCCCCTTTTCCCTGGAAGGTGGGCCATCGCGGCCTGGCTCCTCCCAAGTTCGAGTTCCCAGACTCCGCACCAGAGCTCCCAGAGTTTTCTTGCGGCAAGGTGCGATGACCAAGAGGCGACGACCAAGACTCGCCGCAAGACGGCGCTGAGCGCAGGGAATGTAGCGCCCGGGGGGAAGGCACGGATTTACAAAGAGTTTAGGGAGTGGCGGTCGTTTGAACATTCTTTGGGATTGGAATGCCAAATGACCTTTTCCAGTCCTGTGGCCACTGTTGGGTTTTCCAAATTTGCTGGCATATTGAGTGCAGCACTTTAACAGCATCATCTTTTAGGATTTGAAATAGCTCAGCTGGAATTCCATCACCCCCACTAGCTTTGTTCCTAGTGATGCTTCCTGCTTAGTGATGCGCTGCAGTAGATAGGTAAAAACGCTTTCGGCTGATGCGCGGCTGGAACTGCGACGCGGCCGGCCACCAGGCAGAGCTCCTGGGTCTGGGATCCCCGTCCCAACCTCAGCCTGAGAGCTAGCAGCTGATTATTGAGTGCCTAGGTCGGGTCACACCCTCCGTTTGGAGCTTTTACCTTCGTGACCTCAACTAATTCTCGCACCGATCTGTTGAGGCAGACGCTGCTGTTGCCTGGCGTTTCACAGAAGATCCTGCGGCCAAGAGGGTAACAACGGGATGCAGTCCAGGAGTTGTCACAACTGAGAAGTGGCCCAGCTGAGGTGTGACCCTGGGGTTTCTGTTTTGACTATAGATCCTAAGCTCTTGGTTTCCCATGTGGCGCAGTGGTAAAGAATCCACCCGCCAATGCAGGAGACACAAGAGAGGCGGTAGAATCCCTAAGAGAGGAAGCTCGCCTGGAGTAGGAAATAGCAACTCGCTCCAGTATTCTTGCCTGGAGAATTCCATGGATAGAGAAAACTGACGGGCTACAGTCTGAGAGGTCACAAAGAGTCTGCCTCCAGGGAGTAGGCACGCCTTTGCCTCCTAGGCTCTTAACCCCAAACCCACTGCATTGTGGTGGGGAGGAAGGGAAAAGGTAGGGTCTGGGGAGGGAGAAATTTAAGGGGAAAGGCTTGGAGCCCCAAGGCAAGTTCCAGGAAAGAAATTTCCTTGCAACTTGCAGCAGAATTTCCTAACCATCATGGCTGTTGATGAGCCACAAAAGTTTCTGGCAAAATTGTGCTTTCCTTAATGAAGGGGGTATGCCAGAAGAAGTGTAGGGGTGAGAAAGAAGGGAATTAATACTTCGTTTTCCTCATGAACCAAGTGCTTCCCTTATAGGCTCAACAGTCCAAAATGGTAAGTTTGGACGAACTTACCATGTGGAAATGTGGAAGAGGCTCCCAGAGGTACAGGGCCTTTTCCGAATCTACACAGCTAGCCAGTGTCAGAGCATGATTAGACTAGAGTGCTTTGCCACCCAACTTCTGGTGACTAAGGGGGCTCACAGGCCAGATGCCGATGCTACAGATCCAGAAGTCTAACCGCGCTGTCTTCCATGCTTTCTCAAACCTGCCAACCTCACTCTAGCCTCAGAGCCTCTGCATTGGGGGTTCCTGTTACCTGCAGTGTCTTAGTCACAAGGTCTTGTCATGCTGGCTCCTTTTTCATCACCTGGGTGATGCTGTTCCTGACATTTACTATCCTTCACATCACCCTATTTTCTTTATAGCATTTATTATTCTGTAAAGTTGTCTTTTTCATCTTTTGTGTATGGCTATACAGAATGTTTCCTTTTTTTACTAGAGTGTAAGCTCCATTTAAAGGGGCAGGGGCTGTGTCAGTCTTGTTTTCAGTTGTTATCTTCCATAATAGCACAGTGCAGGACACATAGAAGTTGCTCAATAAAACTTCTCAAATGAGTGCGTGGACAGGGTGGTCAGGTTGGGCCAAAGGTCCCTGGGGAAAGTTGTGTAGAGGAAATGCTGCCGTGAATACGGGGTGATGGTTGGCCCATCCTGCCGACCTCCCCAGCCTTGAAATTCTGGCATGCTGAGAGTAGGGCCGGGGGTATTGGGGTCTCCCTTGAGTCTCTCTTTTCACTGTTGAGAAATTGCTGTCCAGGATCCTGATGTGTGTGAAGGTGAAGGCCAAAAGTACGAGGCCCTAAAACACAGGGAGGAAAGTCCAGTTTGGAAATTTTGGAATCAGAGCAGGGACAGCCCCAGTTTGATTGCAGGTGGAGTCAGAACCATGCCCAGTCCCCTGACTCCCTGTGCTAGAGGGAGTGTGGTCAAATAGGGTATACTTTCCCCATGCCAAGAAAAGGGGAAACGCAAAATATCGAAGGAGGCAAGAAACAGTCCTAGACTCTTTGTGTCCAAGCACTTGGTCTCTGTTTCACAAGTGGGGCTGTCGCAGCGGTGACACGTGAGGGATCGAAAGAATGTCTCTTCTACATTTTCTGTTCCTCCCCGGTCTCTATCCAGCAAGTCTGGACTCGGCCACCAGGGGGGGCGCGCGGACCGCGCTGGGTGGAACGCTCGCGCAAAGGCGGGAGCAGCGAGGGCAATGGAAGTGGGAGTTGATGGGAGGCTGAGGTCTGGAGGCGCAGCAAGCGCGGGAGGCGAGTGCGTCAGGCTGTGCGTCTGCGCTGGTCAGTGACGCGGAGGGTGAGTGATAGTTCCGAGGGTGCGGGGGTGTTTGTCCGAGGCCAGTCACTGTGTGTTCAGGAGCTGGGGCTGGGAGGGCAATTTCCAGTCCAGGTGTTCGTGGGATCACCATATTCCACAGGAGATGGGTGGTGTGTGTGTATGTGTTTTCAAAGGCTTGGGGGAAGATAACACAGTTGAGATCCAAGCAATTTCCAGTCCATCCAGGTTTTGGTGGGATCACCATATTCCACAGGCGATGGGTGTGTGTGGTGTGTGTGTGTCTGTGTGTTTTCAAAGGCTTGGGGGGAGATAACACAGTTGAGATCCAAGTTGGGATCCCCATATTCCACAGGAGATAGGTGTGTGTGTTTTCAAATGTGTGTATGTGTGTGTTTTTTCAAAGGCTTGGGGGGCAATAACACAATTGAGATCCAAGTTAGAATTCCAGCTGGAATTTGAGATGGGAGACCTGTGTGTGAAAATAGTCACGGCTTCTCTCCTAGTCCTGAAATCTAACCTTGGCTCTGCACTACATGGCTGTGAGGCACTGGCTGGCCTCTTCCCTCCTTGCCTCGGTTCTCTCATCAGGAAAATGGTGTGTAGGTCCCACCACCGATACACTATAGTCAATGGCTTTTAGTTCTACCTGTCTTACCAGTTTTCTCAGAAATGGGAACAGCTACCAACATCACCCATAGCCATTTGCCTGGATCTCTAGACCTCTCTCAGGCTCCTCATGTCCCTCCAGACCCCTCCCTGGTTCTGGTCCTCATAGTCATCAAGAAAGGGAAGAATGAGCCCCTGAGGAAAAGGGGTTGTCAGGCAGCCCTGCCCAGTGTGCTACAATGGGGCTCTGGGATCCCTGTCCCTTTCCAGGACTGGGGACCCACTTCCTGCTTCCTTTCTCCACCAGCTGATCCACCTCCAGCCTTCCAAGCCTCCCCCACCCACTCCCCTCCTAGCCCCCTTCTGCCCCCCCCAGCAGCTGGTCCTGTTTGTTTTCCCAGGTCAGTTGTGCTCAGGGCTTCCTGAAGGATGGATGCACAGGTGGCTTTGTTTGCCAGCTCAGCACCGTCACCCCTACCTCCTTCACATCCACAGCCTCTCAAGGGGAAGGGGTGGGGGAGGGAGTTAGGTAGACCAAAAAAAGAAAGAAAGAAAAAAAGTGTCCTCAGGTCTACACATCCAAGAGACCTCAAGATCTCATCGCAATATCGTTACCCAAAGAGAACTTGCCACCCTATCCAGTCCTTCATCTCATATAGGGACTTTTGGCCCCACAGAGAAATCCTCAGGATTCCTCCTCTCCGTGATTCTACTAAAGCACTCATCTCAGAAGCACCCTAAGAGCCCACAGAGAAGCCCTAAGACTCAGTCCTGTATCGTCAGTGAGGCCCTGGATCCCACTCAGATGCCCATCCCATACGGGGAAATGTAGATCTGACAAAGAAACCCTCAAATGCAACCCTGGACTCTCACTGAGGTCTCCATCCCAGGTAAAGGAGCTGAGAATCCCCAGAGAAGTGACACCGTCCTCACGTAGGCCTCCATCCCTTGAACAGCCCGACTTCACAGTACTGCTGGGCAGCTTAGAGGGTCCCTGCCCGGTGGGCAGCATCCTGGAGTCGGCTTGCTCCCACCCCTTTCCTTCATTTCACTGGCAAATCAGCCAGGGCTTTGGTGACTGCAGATGCAAATACTGTGAATGGTGCCTTCCCCAACCCTGTCCTGTCGCCAGCCCCTCCTTTGCAGCCTTGCTCCTCCACTCCCCACCCCCACCCAAGATCGGGAGGGAGCAGGGAACAGACAGTGAGCACCTTCCCCGGGGCTGTGAGGGCTAGTCTCCTGGGAGACAGAGATAACACGGGTGAGAGACTAGCGCAGCTCAGGCTGGGTCTGACAGCTGGGCCTGAGAGAGGTGGGTCCGGAAGGGGTGAGAGCCCCGCCCACACAGACTCCTCTATCTGCAGAGCACCTACCTCTTCTCTGCCCCTCAGAGGGATGGGAGAACTGGCCCCATCCAGAGAGGTGGGAAGCAGCTTCCACCACCACCCACTCACCCAGAAGTAGAACCTTGCAGGGAGAGGGCACACACGTGCACACATTCACACAGACAGATCCCACATGCGTCCCATGTGAACAGTCTCCTAGGCTCAACAAACACTTCAACAGTCATGCTCATTTAGGGCAGATGTTTGTTCGCTCCTTTATTCCTTAAATATTTAGTCAAATGTACTGTGTTTCAGCTACTGTGCTGGCTGCCTCGTGGACCTTCATTGTGCACACCACCCACTCCACGGTCATCAGAGTCACCCAGTCACGATCATACAGACACTGAAGGGTTTAGAGTGTGGCCTGCATCCTGGGTTCAAATCCAAGCTCCCCTGCTAATAAGCTGGATGAACTTGTACTTCTCAAATTTTCCCTTTAAAATTTTTGTGAAGATTTAAATGCATGTAAAACCCAGCACTGACCCATATATAATAAATGTTCACTGTTACTGTTGTGGTGGCTGTGGTTATAACCGGCTTTGCTGTCCTGTTGCTCCCCTTCCATGCCCCCTGCTTCTGGGGGTGGGCTGGGTTGTGGGGAGGAGTCAGGGCAGCAAGCCTAGCTGCATCCCCCCTCCCCATCCCATATATGTCCCCCCATCTCATACATGCCCTGTGGAAGGCAGCCTGTCTCTCAGAATGGGGTGACTTCCTGCTTCACCCTGTTAGAGCCACTCTAATGATGAGCTCAGTGTGGGGAGGGTGGGAGGGTATCCCTATTTCGTTGGTTTTGCTCAGTCCTCTGCTCTCCAGATGGAACCAGAGACCTGACTTGTGGTCCCAGGCGCTTTTCCTGGCTCTATATGTGGTCTTGGGCGGGTCACTCCCCCTTTGGGGGCCACAGTTTTGTACCTGAAAACTAAGCTAACTGCTGATCCTGGAGGGGCTGCCCAACCCTTACTCCTGTGATCCTGTGATACCTCAGGAAGACTCCCTTCCCTCCTCCCCCAGCCTCTGCCTGCCCCCATTCCCAACTCTTTACACACACACCTGGCCTAGCCAGAATGAGGGGGCGAGTTGCCACTGTTGTCATGGGGACTAATCTCTGAGAAGGTCAGTGAGGCTCTGGTTCTACCTTGGCCCGATCGGGAGGGATTAGCGCTTGTGTACAACACCCCCACCCCACCCAGTGTTTCCACTCCTGGGTCCCTACACTTCACACAGACCCTGGGCGGCCTCCACACCTCCCAGAAGTTCCAAGGCTGGGCAGAATCCACACGCGGGCAGTGAGGCTGGGGCAGCTGCTGCAGCTGTCTGTCCAGCGGTGGCCAAGAGAGAAAGGGGGAGAGATGAAGTCAGAACAACACCCCTCACTCCTCACTGTGGCCTGAGCTTTGCCTTTCTTCACCTTCTGCCCTTTATTGGGGCAATACAATGTCCCCGAGATAGGAGTGTCACCTCCCCTCCCAGCCCTGGATCACAGTTGCAGCTCAGGGAGAAGCCGTACTCTTTCTCCTTTGCTGTGGGTAGCATCTCCCCATCCCGATGACGTGGCTTGAAATGGAGGCTGTTTTCATATAGCTCCTCTTCCTCCACACACACAGTAGCTTCCACCCCTGGTTACCCTGACCTCTGACCCAACATCTTCAAATGTCTCCATCTCTCTGGAGTGTACATCCCTTGTTATCTCACATTGCCTCTTTGTGTCTCTGGCCTCTCTCCAGCTCTCACTTTCACAAGTCTAGGGTTGCGGGGGGCAGTGGATACAGCCTCTCTGGACTCTGAAATCTTCCACGCCCGCTGGGCTGCACCCACAGTCTGTCCCTCGGTGCTCCTGCTTGGACTCCCCCATCTCTTGCGCATCCTTCTCTCCTCTCCCTTTCCCATCGGCAGTTTCCCAGTTCCCCCTATGGCCACACTCCAAGTGCTCTTTCCTTTTTTCCACTTCCTCCATTACCTGTCCCCTCCCCCGTCCAGGGTGCTGACAGGGATGACAGGAAGCAGGCTCCGGCTCTGAGCAGGAAGGGGAGGGGGTGCCCCCCCCCCCCCCCCCCGCCCTGCGCTTCGAACACCAGCTGCTAAGCACCCCCCTCCCCAAGCCCAGCACCTGCAGGCCTGCCTGGCGCCTGGAGACTCCACCCCTGGGTGGACAGGGGAGGAGGGACCGGGAGGAGAGGCCAGATTCCGGCCACATCCAGGAAATGCGGGTCTTGGGGGGATGGGGAGGTAGAGGTCTACGGACACTGTCCCCTCTCCCTGGAAGCAGGGAAAGAGTCAGTGGCTCTCTGTCACAGGGGCAGACCCCAGTCTACTGGTGAAACAGTGTATGTTGTGGGGAGGGGTTCATTCCAAGGGGAGACCTTTCTGTTGTGCAGCCCTATGGCCTGGAATCCCAGGGAGGGGGCAGTGCTCTGAGCCACTTCCATGATTGGGGGAGGGGAGAGGATGCCCGCAAAGACAGAGGGAAGATGTGCCAGGGCCAGACCAGGCCCCTGACAGGCAGATCAATCAGTGCCAGGCAAGGAGCAGAGGGCTGGGCCCAGGAGAGAAGCCTGGTCAGGGAGGCCGGGATAGGAGCCGCACACACCCAGCCAGGGACCCATACATGGGCCTCCCCCCACCCTCTTGCCCCAGAGTTGCTGCACGTAGATCCAGCCTGCAGTCTGCCCTCTCCCCAGCCCTGCCTGGGATCTGTCAGAGCCATCTCATCCCCTCCCTCTCCCTTTCTCTGTGCCAAGACTCAGCAGATCCTGTGGAACCTGCGGGTAGTTGGGTGAGGGGTGGCAGTGAAGTGGAGGGAAGGTAGAGGGGGAAAGCCAGCACCCCCAGGAACCTCCAGATTGGAGTGGGAAGGGACCAGCGATTCCTGACTCTCATTCCCATCTCCCTGGGGGCTGGGGCTGCCTTGGCCTAGATGTGTGGGGGTACAGTCCCTCCTCATGATGCCTCCTCACCCTTAGGAGAAATTGGGGAGCTCCTTACTGCTGTCCAAGGAGCCTTCTGTTCACCCCTGACATACAGCTAGCCCCTCTCTCTGGGGCTGACTTAGCATCGCCATCAGTTCTGGGGGGATGGAATGGAGGACACCGGGAATCAAGGACAGGGACTCAACTGACCCCAGGCCTGAGTTCTAGGTTCTCCAAGCAGGGGGTGCAGGTCTAGCGTAATCTTCGTCTTTCTCCCTCCTGTCCGATCTTAACACTCTGAGTCACCGGAAAGGGGGAGGCCTGTCCTAGGTTTGGGTTGTAGCTAATGACCCATGAACTCCCACCTAATCTGAGGGCCACTTAGAGCCACCCCACCCCCAGCTGACTAAAACAAGAGACCTTGGGATTATGAAGTCTGGGAGAGGCAATCAGCTTCTGGGCCTGGGACCCCCAGCAGGCAAGGGCTACCAGACTCTGTGTTTGTCTTTCTCAAGCAATCTGTTCTGAGGTAGGGAGACTGCAAGATGGGCCAAGGAGATGGCAGGGAGTGAACCCTCAGAATGTCAGCACCAGAGATGAGGAGGAACTGAACTTGATCCAATGTGACTCTAGCTGACCCCACCCAGATATTCCACACCTCATAGCTGTTGCTCCAACCCCTTGCCAGCCTCCAACTTCCCAGGTCAAGGGGCTCAAATCATTGCTAAAAGCCCAGAAACCGGAACATGGGGACTGGTGGGCCCCACACGAGAGGCCCGACTAACCCCTCTCTCCCTGCACAAGTGGGAAAATCCGAGGAGAAGCCAGGAAATGACTTGCCCAAGACCACAGAAGTGGCTGGGACAGAGCCAGACTAGAAACTCGGGTTTCCACCTCCGAAAGAACGCCTAACCTGGCCCCCAGACCCCCTACGCCACCCGGTGGAGCTGGCTCTGCCGGCCCGCATTATCCGGAATCGAAGCGGGCAGCCCTTGAGCCGCGGGCAGGACAGGGCAGGGCAGGCGGGGCCGGATGGGAGCCGGATGTCCCCGGGGAGCGGCGCACAGCCTCTCCGACCCGTATGGCGGCGGCGGCGGCGGCGGCGGCGACAGGTGCCTGCGTGGCGATCGGCCCGGGCCCCCGGGCGGGTGCTGAGAGGGCCGCCCCTGCCTCACGCGAGCCGAACGAACAAAACGCTCAGGTCCGGTTTGTGCGAGGGGCTCGTCGCGGGGCGGGAGCGGGAGGTCCGGGGCCTGGCTGTGGCCCTCGGCGGTCTCCAGGTCCTGGTCTTCGGCGAGCGCCGTGTTGCCCCGCGCCCGATAGCCGCCGCCCTCACCTGCGCGCATCTGCGGCTGACACGTCGGCGGCCGCGGCGGCCACTGCATGGGCGCACCTGGCCCGCCCCTCCCTTCCTGGCCACCCTCCACCCGGCCCGGCCCTGCTTGGCTTGGTCCCCCAGCGCGCGCCGCGGAGCTTGTGCGGGAGCCCCGGCTCAGCGCGCTTTATACGGCCTACTCAGTCCCCGCCCCTAGAGACACACACACACGCGCGCGCACACACACATACACACACACACACACACACACACACACACACACACACACACACACACCCTGTCCGGGCGCCCGTTTGCTCGGGGCAAATATTGACTCAGAGGAGGCGGAGCGCCCCTCACCCCTTTCCCCGCCCTCGCCTAGGCTTCGGGGCCGGAGCTCCTCCGAGGCCTTGGCGGTGGGGGTGGAGGGGGGTGTCGGGGACCTGGGCGCCTCTGGAACAACACCAGATGTCACTTTTCCACCCACCTGCCTCGGGGAGGGGGTGGGGAGGAGCCGAGGACAGAGGCTACCAGGCGGAGGTTACGGGGAGCGGGAGGTTGGGTGTCCTAGGGAAACTGGGGCATCCCCTGGCCTGGGGGATTCGGATTCACATTTAATAGGGTCTGTGGCCCGCGGCCTAGCGATGCTCTCCGTCCCCGTCCCAGCGTCAAATTCTTGACTTTCCTCGACGTGCCTCGATTTCCCTTCCTTTCAACCTCCGCAGAGTTCCGGGAGCCCGGCATATGCTGAGTAAAAGCTAGCAGTGGAAGGGCCGAACCTCGGAGCAGGCGCGGCAGGGAAAGGGAAGGGATGGCCTCCTTTTGCTCCGCGGCCACCTGCTGTGCAGACCAGGCCACCGGGCTCTGCTGGGGCAAAAGCCGGCCAGAAACCACCCGGAGCGCCCTCCACTGGCCAGACCTCAGAACTCTTGCCCAGCTGCCGAGTGGAGAGGAGAGAGACTCAACCTCCCAGCCCCAACGAGTCAGTGAGGTCCACCTTGGCCGCTTCCACCATCTGTGCCTCTCAGACTGCGCGCGAGTTCTTGTCGCTTACGAGGAAATAAAAGTGAAGGCAGATGTAGTGGAGGGGAAGCTAGATGCTTTACTGGGGGGTGATGGAGAGAAGGCCGGGAGGAATCTACAGATGCAAGTCGGAGTGGGTGGGCGCTTGCGTCTCCAAACAGTCGGTGGGGGGCGGTTCAATGGAGCCGGGCATCTCCGCTTGCTGCGGCCCCGAGGCCGCTGCCGGCAGCGACTCGGGACTCAGAATCCTGGAAGACAGAAAGCCCCAGGTAGGAGGAGTGGAGGGGAAGCTTCCCGGCGCCCCTGCCTGCCCCTGCTTCCCCTCGCGCCCTCCGGCGGCCGCTGGCCCCGGCACCCCCACCTGGGAACGCTGAGAGGCGGCAGGGCGATGATGCGTGGTCGCGAGGTGAGCACCACCTCCCCGCGGCTCGCCTCCACCAGGATGTTCTGGATCATGTTCTCCAGCAGCGCCTCCTGCAGGATAGCGAAAGCCGGGAGCCTGCGCGGCAGGAGGCGGGCGCGCCGGAGTCAGCGCCGCCACCGATTTGCGCCGGGCTTCTCCTCTGGCCTCCTCTGTGCTGTACCGTTTGCCCCGAGCTTTAGGTGGATTCTCACTGAACTCCCCGCCCTCCCAACACTATGAAACATTCTTGTCCCAATTTTACAGACGTTCAAACCATGACTCAAAGAGACCAAGGTGCTAAATGTCATGCTGTTGGTACGGGAGAGGGATTAGAATCCAGACAATCCGGGTTCCCATCCCAGGACCAGGGTTGGGGAAAGTTACTAAGCGATGAGACCGCACAGAAGGAGCTCCTAGTGAATCCCACGGTGGACAGAAAGCCACAGAGCAGCCCCAGGAAACGGCAGTGGAAGAAGAGGTGGTACTTTGCTCCTGGCTCTAGAAAGTCACTTAAGTGGCTTTGACGGCTATAATCACCCTGCTGGAAGTGGTGTGATGGTAAATGTTAATAGTCTGCTCTTGGAGAAGAATATTAAAGCTCAGAATGCCATTCTGTACATAGCGCCCCCTGAGGCCTTAAGCTTCCAGCAGCGCTGTCAATGAACCCGGAGCTGGAAAGAGAAGCCCAGCACACCACTGCCTCCCAGAACCCTTCTGCACTCAGCCGCTGCCCGCCCCCCACCAAACGTTCACCTGGGCCTGGCTGCTCACCGGCTGATGGCCTCCTTCTCATCCTGCTCTTGCCTCTCCTTCAGTAAGGCCTTCATCTGCTGCTGCCACTGCCATTTCAGGGACTCCTGGGATGTGGGCTGCAGCGTGGGCTTCATCTCTGTCCAGTGCAACTTCTCCCCCTTGTCTTCCCCCTCCTGCTCCCACAGCTCCTCCTCGCCCATCTCCTCCTCCTCTTCCTCCTCCTCCAGCTCCTCCTCTTCTTCTTCCTCCTTCTCCTCTTCTTCCCCCTCCTTACTCCCCAGCCTCCTTTTGTCATCCTCCTCCTCCTCGTCTTTGCTGAACTCCGAGCTCTTGGAGGACTGAGACAGGGCTGGCACCAAGTGCAGACTGCTCTTGTGGGCCCTGAACCTGGCCGACTGCTCATTCCAGAACTGGCAGAAGTAAGGCATATGTTCCACCAGGTTTTGGCCCATGGCCTCATGGAAGAGCTTGTCTTCCAGCAGGCCCCTGGGTGGGCAGAGGAGGAGAAGGTCCTCACTGAGAGGCCTTGCAACCCCCTGTGGGAGATTCTGGTTTCAGGGTTCCCCGAGGGGTGGTTCTTGACTACTGTGGCCACAAACAGGTGGACGGCTGATCAGTTGCTCTTCCCCCCGTTTCTTCTTTAGAGAAAGGCATCTCTGGTACCCCTCCCCCTCGGATTCTTAAAGGTGATCATTATATGATAGTGGAAGAGCCAGGTCAGAGGTACCCAGATGAGGGTGGGAGCCCTAGAAAACAGTGACCTGGCTCCAGACCCCATCTACCAGCTGCAACAAGGCAGAACTTGGGACCCAGCCCCGAGGATCCCTCCAGCCAGGTCACCCTCCAGGAGGGCCTGGAGCAACCCATGGAAGGATCTTGTGAAGAAGTTCTATCTTTCAGGAAAGGAAGGGCCGGGACTTGTGGGGCTTTGGGTGGACCCCGAGTTGACCGAACTCACGAGGGAGACAGAGGGGTGAGGGTTTTGGGGAGGGTGCTCACCTGATGATGGCGGAGAGGCAGTCAATCAGGAGCTGCTTCTCCTGCTTGGAGACAGAGGCCCACTTGTCAGAGGATTCTTCCTCACCAGCCTCCGACTCCACCTTGGGGCACATCCTCTTTGGCAGCTCCCTGGGGGACAGGCCATAGCATTCTGAGTGGCCTGGGCAAGCCACCATGCTGGGGTCAGGGGCATGAGCAGTGATGGTAGCTGCCCAGTCATGAGGACATAGGTGAGCTTGCAGCAGTCTCTAGTCTTAACCCAAACATAGTGTTGCTGCATTTTGGGAATTAAGTCCAACTCTCAGTCAGCACAGGACTTGGGAGACACTCCAAGGTAGAAAGGGAAGAGAGGAGGGGAGGCAGGGAGGCCTAGGTGGGTACCCCAGGGAGCTCTGGCTCTCTGCCCCTCCTCGTAAGGGCCTGACAGTAATGGGGGCATCTCAGGCCCAGCAGGGCCCCAGTAGTCCCGCTGATGGCTGCACATGCTCCAAGCCCTCAGCAAGGGTTAGGTCTGGGTAGCCCCTGTTCTGGAGTGCATGGGGGAGGGGCGGTGCAGAGAGCAGAGAAAGGAGACCCTTCCCTTCCTCCCTGAGAGTTCACCAGTGCAAGAAGTGGCGGGGAAAGTCGGAGAAGTAGTTGGCCAGGAAGTAGTCGGTAGCATGGGCGCGGGCAGTGAGGCCTAGGCAGAGCATGCCTGGCGACGGTGGCTGGGGGCACGGCCAGCATGTCTCCTCCTTCGCCATCTTGAGGTTCCAGCTGGTCAGCTGGTTGATATCCCGCTGTTTCTTGATGGGGGGCAGCGTCTTTGGGAAAGGGGAGGCACGGACAACAGGGGCTGGGGACTGCACTCCCATCACTGATGGGTGCTTGGTCCCCCAACCAGGCCTTTGGCGACACCTCTGGCATTTCATCCCCACCCATCAGTACCTTCATCCCTCCCTTCCAGGAGGCTGGACTAGGGGTTGGAGGTATCTCTGGGGAGCAAGCAAGGATCCTTTCAGGACCTCCCAAGGAGATGGGCCTGGGCTTATGTCCTCACCTTGTACTTTCTCGCAGGCTCACAAGCTGCACAATATGCCCTTTCCTGTGGAAGCAAAAAGACCCTTGCTTAGGATGCAAGAGGCCTAGAGGGATTCTCCTAGTCCTGCCCTTCCTGCCAACCCACAGAGGGCCTGAAGTCAGCACCATCACCTGCCGCCCTCTTGGTCCTGCACAACTCCCAGCCACACCCTCTTCCAGAATGTTCCCCAGGGAAGCGCTGCCTACAGACAAGGAAAATCTGGCTACCTAGCTAACAGGATGGAGAAGGAAATGGTAACCCACTCCAGTACTCTTGCCTGGAAAATCCCACGGACAGAGGAGCCTCGTAGGCTACAGTCCATGGGGTCGCAAAGAGTTGGACATGACTGAGCAGCTTCACTATAGCTAAAGGGAAGGAAAGGAGATGCCACCAAACAGTGCAGGCTGCTCCAACGGCACTTGTCCCTGGTGCCCTGGAATGCTGGAGTTTAGTGGGATGCGGAAACAGCCTCCCTTATTAAGCCTTAATTCAGAAATCCCTTCTCCCATAGCCCTCAAAACATGATATGTCTTCAGAGCTGGGCCAGAGCCTCAGAGGGGAGCAGTGCCTCCCCGGGGGTTCAGTGTGGAGGACACAGGGGTGATCAAGGTGCAAGAGTGCCACCATGGGGAGGAGGAAGCAAGGTGGACATGTTGACTCATTTATTACCAGTCTCCCTGCATAAATACTAATATTAGCCCATATTGAGTGGAGGCTTTCTGGGTACCAGGCACTGTTGTAGGCAATCTATAAGCATCAATTCATTTAATCCTCCCACCAATGCCACAAAGAGTATCATTTATTTGTGTTTTAATATATTTTTAAAACTTTTCTTTTTAACCTTTTTTGTTTGTTTGTTTGCTTTTGGTCACCCTGTGCAGCTTGTGGGATCTCACTTCCCCAACCAGACACTGAACCTGGGCCATGGCAGTGAAAGCCTGGAATTCTAACCACGAGTCCACCAGGGAATTCCCTTTTTAAACTTTCTTAATATGGAAAATTTAAAAGGTATACAGAAGTGGACTTTCCTGGTGGTCCAGTGGCTAAGACTTCATGCTCCCAATGCAGAGGACCAGGGTTCAAAACCTGGTCGGGGAACTAGACCCCAAATGCCACAACTAAATATCCCACATGCCACAACGGAGATCAAAGATCTCATGTGCCAGAACTAAGACCAGGTACAGCCCAATAAATAAATAAAAATACATATTATTAAAAAGTATACAAAAGTGCTGGGAATGCTACAAAGAGTTCTCCATTACTGACAACTCAGCTTCAACAATTAGCAGTTCATGGCAATCTTATCTAGACTACCTTGAAGCCAATCTCAGATGTCATATGACTCCCATTATATAGGTGAGGGAATTAAAGAGGTTAAATAACTTGGCTAAGATCCATCAAAGCTGGAAAACTAAACCAGGCACTTGTTTCCAGAGCCTCCACCTAAAAACACTATGCCACCTTCCCTTCTACCAGAAGGTGAGCTCTGCCTGTTTTCCCCTGGATCTCCAGTGACCAGCACCCAGTAGCCACTCATTAAATACAGGCTACATGAAGCAGAGAATGGTCGGCCAGCTTTCTGTAACCACAGTCTCTTGGGAGGGGCTATGCTTAGTCTAATAAAAGAAATCTAATCTCTTATGTCAGGCTGGTCAGCTTTTAGGACCACCTCGGATCACCACCTCTGTCACCTCTGGCAAGGCTAATCAGAAGGCTCTGTGGTGTTCAGAGCCCATCTTGCCCTCCTCACCTTCACTTTCCTATCTGTGATGGTGAACTCCACTTCTTGCCGCAGCTTCTCATCCTTCCACTCCTGCAGTTCCTTATGGTACTGCCTCAGGCATTCCTGCTGGTACACCTGTGGCTCAGGACAAGGAGAAAGAAGACCAAGTTGGGAGGGCCTTGGCGTGGGCCTGTGCTGTGGGCCCCCCACTCTTCCAGAGGTTGGCCCTTGGAAGAGGGGCCTTGGGAGGGATCTGGGGATCTCACAGACCACCGCACCCCCCCCCCCAAGACTAGGAGCTGTGTGCCATCCCAGCTTCTCTCTGAGGGTGGTCCTACCTTGCATATCAGGTCCATGCTATAGAAGCTGGCATGCACTGAGGCCTTCAGGGTCACCACGAATGGGATTGTCTCTTTGGGAGCCACCTTTCCTTTCATAGGACTCACAGACACCTATTTATTTGGGGAAGGAGTCTCTCTGGAGCTTCACAGGGATGGGATGGGACAAGACGGGATAGCACAGGATGGGATGGGATGGGATGAAGTGGGATAAGATGGAGTGGAGTGGGGTAGGAGGGGATGGCACGGGGGTGGGATAGAGTAGGATGGAGTGGAATGAGATGGAGTGGAATGGGATGGAGTGGAGTGGGATGGGATGGGATGGAGTTGGGTTGAATGGGATGGAGTAGGATGGAGTGTGGACGAGGTAGAGTGGAATGAGATGGGATGGGGTGGAGTGGAATGGGATGGAGTGAGATGGAGTGGGATGGGATGGAGTGAGATGAAGTGAGATGGGATGAGTGAGATGAAGTGGGATGGGATGGAGTGGAATGGGGTGGGATGAGATGGAGTAGTATGGGATGGGATGGAGTGGGGTGGGATGGGATGAGAAGGGATAAGTCTAGAGGCCTTCTGAAGGTTCTGGTTCCCTGAAAACACAGGAAACTCTCACCTCCCCAAAGTCTAGAGGCTTCAGCTGCCAGGAAAAGACAACTGTCTTGTTCTTGGAGATGTTGTTAAGGAACAGCAGGCGGCTGCACTTGCTCTGCACAGGAATGTTTCCCAGGGAGATATGTGACTGGGACAGGAAGACACTCTGTTGGTGGAGACAACACAACAGCAACTTTGGGAGGTGAAGAAATACTAAGCCTAGCCTCCAGTACCAGTCACAAGTGCTTTCAACAGGCCAGGTACCATTGAAGGCAATTGACATGCATTTAATTCTCACAGTGGCCCAAGGATATAGGCACTACTATTGTCCCCACTTTACAGATGTTCAGAGAGTATAAATAATTTTCCAAAGCTCTCTAGGATAAACCTAGACAGTATCACTCTAAAGCCTATGGTTTTGACCATTAAAAATAGGGTTGAAAGGGCTGAAAAATCAGAATTTGCTTAGGAAAAGCAGAAGCAAGGCCAACATAATTTGAGTCTCTGAAGGGCAGTTGTGAACTAATAGGTGGTCAGCTGTTGGCATCTTTACCAGGCACAGAGCAAGAGTTGTGTGGTAGGGATGTCTGGAAAGACTGAGGCCATGGAAGGAGCATTTTCTTGGTCCAGACCATGAGTGCCTCCAGAGCTGAGACTCTGTCTGGCTCTTTTCTGTGTCCCCAAAACTGTGTCCTCCATGGGACTCATCCTTCAGTAAGAGTCCAAATAGGGGAGTAGGGGAAGAGTAGACAGGCAGATGTATCGGTGGATAGTAACTGGATGAGTGCATGGATGGTTGGATGGATGGATGGGTGGATAGATAAGGGGATGAGTAAATGGGCATGTGGGTCAGTAGGGAAATACATGGATGGTGGATGGATGAACGTGGCAGGCCTTGAAACAGTGAGAAGTGTGTGAACTAAAGGTAGTGTTACTGACCCTAGGTATCTTTCAGCAAAATCCATCTAGATCCAAGGGAGAGGCTGTTCTGTATGAAGATAATCTCTCAGAGCCCTAGAATAGGCTTCTTTCTATCCCTTCCGGTGCCCCCCCAAAATGCCCCGAGGAGAGGGTGGATGGAGGGCCCCGTGGCAGGTAGAGTGCCTTGAGCAGGAACACCTGTGGGCACTAGGTGGCAGGGTAAGCCTCTCATGGAGCCGGTGCTGTGTCCTAAATCTGGAGGTGGGTCGGTTCCAGACTTCACCTCCGTATCCCTTTCCTTTTTCAACTCTGTGTCATTTCCTTCTCAGCCTCCTCGTCCTGCTGTACCAGCCACCCTGGGTCCTCAGGCTCCTCCTAGGCCTCAGGCCTTCCCAGCTCCCTTTGCCCTACCTGTCCAGGAACCATCAGCCTTGAGTGGATGGCGTTGTTGTCCCACAAGGAGAGATTGTGGAATGGGGCCACATCGCCCAGGACGTGGGGGTCATAGCCCACTCCCTGGAAGCGGATGATGGCCGAGTTCCATCCCAGGATGTGTATGGGCACATCTACCTGGGAGGTTAGGAAGGTGGGGGCAGGCCCTGGTCAGAGCAAGGCCTGCTGGGGGGGGGGCCCACCTCCAAACCCCCACCACCTCCAAACCCCCACCCTGTGTGAGCCGGGGCTTCTGCTCACCGTGTAGGTCTTGGCCTCAATAGGCGAGAAGATCCAGAAGACCCGGGCAGTCGTGCCTGGCTGGATCTCCCCTTTGGGGTTGAGGCAGCAGAAGATGGGGTGATCAAAATTTTTTTCCCGAACCTGTGATAGGATGTTGGTCTGGATCTCATATGTTACGGGCACCGAGCCACCATTATACAACTCATAAATCTGCAGAGGGAGGAATAGAGGAATCTTCACATCCACTTAAGGCTGCCACGCAGGGAACCTGGGACTCTGTGTTCACTGTGGGAGGGTGGGTTGATCTCCATGATGTCACCCTTTACAGTCCCAGAGTTCCTCTAAAAACCTCTGATCTCCCTTCTGGCGGGATCACCCAAGAAGTATACAACTGTATTTTCAGCCTGTAACGTTTTAGTATAATATGTAATCTTTATATTATTTGCTCTCAACTTACCTAAGTCAAGTGTAAGGGGACACTAATGCTTGTGTCCATAGTGTTGGAATTTAGGGAAACGTCAATGCACTTACCATCCGGATCCTTCATGGTTTTCTAGGCTCTCATTCTAATTACCTGGGAGGCTGCCACTTTCCACCTCTGCCATTAGAGGCAGTTGTGCTTAAAGGCAGAAAAGGGAGCAGAAGGAAGGTATGAGGTCCCCCAAGACTAACCCTGAAGTTGGGGAGTCACAGAACATCCTGCCTGAAACCAGAGGTCTTCTGGTCCAAGGTTCCATGTTAGAAATGAGAGAAAGAAGACAGTGAGAATAAAGAGTTTATCTGGATTTAGGTTCAGCCCCCTCATCTTTCTCAGCACCCACTCCTGAATGTGCTTTTTTTCCTGTAGCTTGGAACGCTGTCTGAGCTTCAGACCTGGTATCCAACTTCTACTTGATGACTCCTCCTTGTTGTTTCATAGGCATCTTACATTTGGCCAAGACCAAATTCTTTACAACCTATTCCTCCCCCTAGTGTATCTCACTTCAGCAAATGGCACCTACATATTCCCAGTAGTTCAAAGTAGGAATACAATACATTTTCCTCCATCCCCTTCTCTTACTTTCCAGATCTAATCCCCAGCAAGTCCCAGTGATTCTGTCTTCAAAATGTAAATTAAATCTGTTCATTCACTCTGCTTCTGCTGCCTTATTGCAGGTCCCGGCCACCATCTGTCATCATCTTATGAATCAAAGGAGATTCTTGACTGCAGTTGTAGAATTGGGTTGGAGGTACAAGTTGGTCTTCTCCTTTGTCCATTTTCCACTATCTGTGTTCAGTGTCACAGGGGAGTGGTCTGGTCTCTCTGGAAAGCTCTCCAGGAAGCATATGAGTCTTTGCTTGTCTTTTTGAGGGTCTAGTCTCCTGGGTGAGGCTTCTGGGAAGCCAGTGGGTAGAGGGGTTGTATAAGGAAGTGAGCAGAGCCCAGGGCTATGAGACCCTCTCTTGGGTCTAGGAAGCCCTTTTATTTTGCTCCAGGCTGAGTGGCTGGAGGCCCCTGCCCAGAAACACAAGGGCTTCTAAATGGTTAGACATTTCAGAGTTGTGAAATGTTTGGAAAAATTCTACATCTCCCTCTGGGAGATTTCCAGCATACATTTTCAGAACGAAGGAACCTAGTTCCCTCCAATTAATAAAGACAATTCTGTAGCTTCATGAGGATTCACATTCTAGCATTTCATCCTCTGGAAAAATGCCCTTTTTGGAGCAATGATTTTAAAACTGTGACCGACAACCATTAGTAAGCAGGAGTACTGAAACCAGTTTATCAGGTCGTGTCCAGCATTTAAAAAGTGGGATAGAATAAAAAAGAAAACATCAGAGCACTCAGCACGTAGTGGTGTACACATTGATTTGTGATACTTCTGTTTCAGTTGGACGTGTATGTACGTACTGGGTTCTCCAAAATATACTATGGTTCATAGTCAAGTTTGAAAAACCCTGTGTTAGAGGAAAGAACCCCCTGCTTTTGCATGGGAATGAGGCCTGGCAAAAGGCTTAGCACCAGTGCCTAGCAGCTGAAGCCTCTTGCCTTGGGTCTCTCTCAGTTGCCCAATCTTGAGGTTCAACCTGCAACCCCCCCTCTTTGAGTGAGGACAGGGGCCTTGTCATCCTGTCATGGGCTAAAGCAGACACACAGAGAACAACACTTAAGCATCCTGGTGACCAGGACAACGTAGACCACTGACCTGCCTCGGGGGCATTGTGTCGCCGATGGGGACAGGGATGAACTGATGGCTGGTGGAGGTGAAGTGCACATACTTCTGCTCCAGCTTCACCGTCACACCTATGAAATTGAGCTGGAAATACAAAGCCTGTGAGTAGCATCCTTCCCTGGGAGGAACTGAAGTACCCAGTGGAGAGATGTGGACCCCAGTTCCCTGTGGAACGGTGCTCCCTGTGCCGCTCTCTAGGCTTTCCAGGACAGGACAAGGGCAGGACCTCACCAGGATCTCCCGGCCATGGGACACCTTGAAGAGCACCGGGAGGCGATCAGTGCCGATGAACAGATGGCTGGAAGGGAGGAGACAGTCCAGGATGACTTACTGAACCTTGGTGTGGGTGGAAGAACGAAGGGTCATGGCACGCTTGTGGCTTTGGGCTGGCTACGCGGAAATCCTTGGGCTGGGATGGGGCAAGAGGAAAATTAAACCTCCCCTGCAGGTGGGAAGGCAACACCTCAGGGTGGTGGCCACTCAGGGTACCCTGGAGTCACACAGTGTAAGGCCAGGCTCCTCCAGGAGTTGGGGGAATGGAGGTCTTCAGGACTGGAAGGGTGGGGTGAGTGGTGCGGGCAGCACCTGTATTTGAGCTCCACCATCTGCTCTTGCCCAGGACTCAGGCTCCCAGCTTTGGGGCTGATGGAGAAGATGCAATTGTCCTGCACGCGCATCTGGTGCAGCTCGGTCCAGTCAAACTCTGCCTGCTCTGCCCAGAGCTCCAGGTCGATCTGCTGGTCACTCGGGAAGAGGAAGGCCCTGGGGGAGGGGTGAAAAGCAGAAGGGGTGGAGGAGCCTCTCGGTCAGACCAGAGGCAGAAGCTCTGAGCCCCAGGTGGGATGCATGGAAGCCTCCTCTATTACCTTGCCCTCTTCTCCCCCATTAGGCAAGCTGTCCCCCTGCATGGCTGAGCAAACACTGAGGTTATGGATTCTCATTCCATAATGGCCCCCAAACCTAGGAACAGAAGCAGTGACTAAATGGAGAATGGAAATTGGGGCTCCCATTGTGGGTACCAGGGGTCAAGGGGCTGCTTGTATATGTGGCCACTTTGAGCTTGCCAGTGATCCTGGAGGGGTCTGTGTGACAAAGTGCTTAGGAAAGGCCATTTGAGGCACCTAGGAATGTCAGCAGCACCAACTAGGGGGCCCCAAGAAGACTGGCACTTTTGAGTCCAAAGCAAGGCTGGGCATAGAATCAGTGCCCCTGTGATGCCAGGTGCTCCAGTAAAGCAGATATTGCATTCTAAAAGGTGCCCAAATAAGTGACAAAGGGGTCCCAAGATTACAATGTGAAAATAAGGCTCCATCCGCTCTCAGACGAATGAACTGGCCTCAAACTGGGCAGAGTATATGAACAGGGAATAGCCAGAAGGGGGAAAAAATGGGCATCACACCTGAAGACTCAAGGAGAGTCTTGGGAAAATGCAAATCAAAATTCCCTCAAATCAATCTTAAGTATTTTCACATCTGAATCATGAAAAATGGTTATATTTGATGCTGGTAAGTTTAGGAAGGACAGACATCCTCGAATACAGGGAGAGAAGGAATTGCTCCCACCTTTTGTTGCAGGAATTTTGATAGCATCTTTTAGAATAGAAAGTGCATAGAATAGAAAATGCCCTTTGACTCAGAAATTCTATTTGGGGGTATTAACTTGCAGAGGTAAAAATGTAAGGACGCATGCAGGTAGGCACACACGCGTGCACACGCACACACACACACACGGATGTTTATTACAACTTTGTTAGTGATGGCAAAAAAACATTAAAAAGCACTGGGAACAACTAGTGTCATCTGAAAAGAGTGGTTTAAAAATGTAAAGGCTTCCCTGACAGTCCAGTGATTAAGACTCCACACCTCCAGTGCAAGGGACACGGGTTCAATCCTGGGTTGAGGAGCGAAGATCCCACATGCCATGTGGCATGGTCAAACAATTAAAAAAAATTTTGATACAAGGAATTAAAAAATTAACAAAACAAAATAGACATAAGGTCCATCCATATTACGGGATATTATGCAACTATTAAAATGAATGAGTTACATCTCTATATACTGATCTTTATTGATCTAAAAATGAATGTTACTGACATAAGGCTGAGTAACAATGTTATTGTTATAATGCTGAACATACAGTAATACATGTAACATCATGCCATTATCATAATAAAAAATGAAAGAGTAACTGTGTCCGTGTGTCCATGCCTTGTACCAGTGCTGAGAGTGGAAGCACATGCCAAGCCCACCAGGGCTGACTGGAGAGGGAGCTGGGGGGCGGGGTTCTTACTTTTCTTCCATCACCCTTGTGTCGTTGGACTTGTTACTGTTACTTGTTACTTGCTTCTGTTGTTTTACCTGCAGGATATTGATCCGTAGCAAAACTGGCAACCTTGCTACCTCTAGGCTCTCACCCCAACTCCGCCCAAATAATCCCTGCCAGTCCTCTGGTGTGGGCCCCAACATGGGACTGTGGAAACCTGCCAGCCTGTTTCCCTGCCTCGAACCGCTAATCCTCCTCAGAAGGAGAATAATTACATGCCCACTGGAGGACTCCAAGGCCCTGCCCACATCCTTATCAACGTTACAGCCACACTATGCCTTTTTCTCTTACCCGTGTCTGCACCAGGCCCTCTGTCTAGAAGGCTCTCTGAAGGCTCTCTGCCTCTGCTCCCTGACCTACAGGTCTAGCTTTCTCCAGGAAGTGTTTCTGAGGTGTGCACCCCCTTCCACCACTTCTAAATCCGAGGGAAGTAGCTCTCGACGCTGCACAAGGGTCTTTCACAGCATGTCACTCACCATGCACCACAAGGCTGGTCTGCCCCCTGGAAGGGCAGAGCCTAGGCTTGTCTGCTTTTCTATTCTGAGCTCTGGGCCTGAGGCCTGCACCTAGGAAGCCCCAGTTCATGTTTGGCCAATGGCTTAATGAATGAACGAGGGAACAGACGATGTTAACTTGTGCACCTGACACCTGTGAGGATCACCCTTTAAACGCATGGCCCAACATCTCCCTGGGCCAAGTGCAGAGGCAGCAGAGGAGGCATGGTGGGGGCAGGGCAGCAGCATGGCTCCCAGCTCCCCACCCCAATGCTCCCACTAAACCCACTTGGGGTTTTCTGTCCTACCTGCTGCTGCCTCCAGGCCAAGTCCACACTCCCTGTTTCTTACTGATCTTGGCAGGAGTAAAACCTTCCGTCTGTTCCTTATGAGTTTAGCAGAGACTCGGCTAGAATTTTCAAAAATAGCCTTCTAAGAAACTGAAAGGAAACACAACAACACAAAAAGCCGAGGAGAGTCAACTGTTCCTAGGAAGGTTCCCTGCGTTTGGAATCTAGGAAGAAGCACGGACTGCCTTCCTGAACCTCAGACGATCTCCCAATGGACGGGCCCGGCTCAATGGGCACTCTGCCTGGCTTTCCTCCTGCCTTATTTCCAGCCACCTGGACCCTCTCCACTGAGAGTGAGAGCTGGCGTGCTCCTCCTGCACAAACACACATGCACACACAGTCCACCAAAATACACTGCTCCACACCAGGACACCGGCCAATGCTGCTTCTCCTGCCCCCACTCCTGAGCCCTGCAGGGCCTTGGCTCCTGGCCACTCAAACAGCTCAGTGAATGGCTGACGCAGCGCTCTAGGCAGGCTTCAGGCCTTCCCCACCAGGCCATAGCCTGCCAAGCTTCCCAGTCACTCAGGGCCAGAAGCCCTTAGTTACTCACAGTCCTGGCCCTTCTCAGACAGAAGCTGCTTAATGAACCAGCTACCCTCCTCCACCACAGGGAGGGACAGGACAACCCAGAGTGTAAGGGGCAGCCACTGCACCAGGGACAATAGAGCCCCCAGAGTCTCACCCACATGCACCCCAAGGCTCTTGAGATCACAGATGCATATGTCCACTCTCATCCACCCACTGCCACGCCCAGGCTGGGCCCCTGGCTCTCTTCCCTCCCCTGCAAGCCTGACCCAGATGGGGACACTTCTTTCTCACCTCCGTCTAGCCAAGCAAAGTTGGAAGTCATCAAAAGGATGTTTACTGGGAAATGAAGGCGCGTGGCAGAGGCAGGGAGGAAAGAAAGAAACGGTGCTGGCACGGAGACAGGATGCTAACTGGGCACCAGTTCGGGGCCCCCGTGGGAGTTAAGCCAAGCACAGGAGGGGCCCAGCATGGCGGACTCAGATCTCCAGACCCGGGCCCAATGTGACCGGGAAGCGCAGCTGCTCCGTGTCCAGCCCCGACTCTTCCTGCAGCCCCATGTGGCTTTGCTCAGCTCGGCCATCTCCCTCACTGGCACTGTGGCAGTAGAGCCTGCCAGAGACCCTCAACTCACCCCATGCAGGCCCGGCCTCCACTGGCCTGGGGCTCTGTCGGGGCTGCCCGAGCATTTATCTAGCTCAGTGCTCAGGGCACCCTGTAGCTTCTTGCTGACTAACCTGTATAGGTGGGGGCTCTGGACCTAGACAGATCTGGGTGGGAACTGGCTCTGCCTCTAATGGCTGAGAGCTCTTGGCTGAGTTCTTAGCCTCCCATCTGTGAGACAGTCAGCGGAGGAGGATTTTTTCACAGGGTTGGTGTGAGGCTCGGAGAAGAGGGTCCTAGTGGCCAGCTGTGGTGCATGCGTGGTGGCTACTTCTCACTCGCTAAGCTATGACGATGCCCCTGCCAGGCTCAGCAGTAAAGAATCTGCCTGCCAATGCAGAAGATGTGAGTTCAGTCCCTGGGTGGGGAAGATCCCCTGAAGAAGGAAATGGCAACTCATTCTAGTATGCTTGTCTGGGAAATCCCACGGATAGAGGAACCTGGCGGGCTACAGGCCATGGGATCACAAAGGAGTCAGACACGACTTAGTGACTAAACAACTGCCAGTCTCCATCACGGTGAGTCTACCACTTTTGAGCCTATGGACGCAACTCAGCCAGATCTGATGTCCCGCTGGGCGACCCTAGTCCTACCCTGGCCTCTATAGCCGATCAATGCATGGGGTCAGGGGCACTCTTCATGGACACCAGGTGGCCAGGGCTACAATCAGCAAGACAACACCTCCAGTCCCTGTCCCCCAGCACCCCACTCCGTACCAGTCCAGGGGCACCACGCCGCTGTTCTTCAGGGCCAGGAGCACCATGGAGGGCGGAGCATCTATTGGTGCAGCCCCAAAATTGAAATTGAGCTTCAGAGCAGTGAAGACAGGGGGGATCTGGCTGGTGCTGTGTGGAGCAGAGAAATGGTCTGGGACAGGGTTGGGGACAGGCTGGAGCCCTTCCAGGGGTGGCTGGCTTGGCACCCGTCTCCCCACGGGGGGAGACTGGAGAATCTGGGACTCAGGCACAGGGGTGGGTCAGCATTTGAGACCTCAAGTCAATCTCAGCCTTCTCCAGGCCCCACCAGGGATGGGCAGACATTGGGGGGGGGCGGAGATAGAGAGTCCCTTCCTGGACAGGGCCTGGTGCTGGGGGCATGAGTGGAACATTGCTCCAGGAACATTCCCAGACAGGCTCTGCCTCTCCCCCAGGCCCACCTCACCTGTGCCGGGTGGGCACCTTGTAGGTGAGTTCCCAGGGGGTGGGGTCACGCTCCAGGTAACTGTTGAGCAGGTCCAGGGAGAAGAGGTGCCACAGGTGCTTCCGGGTGATGCCCTCGGCGCTGCCCATGGAGCATATATCCAGGATGGAGAGGAGGGGGTACACGGCCGTCAGGGACACGTGACACAGCTCCTGCTTCTCCCCAGCCTTGTTATCTGTGGGAGTATGGGAGAGACGGGTGGGCTCACCTCTCAGCTCCCCTGGGGAGGAGAGTACACACTGAGGGTTCAGGGGTCCCGGGCAACATGCCCCAGGACCCTAGTCAGGAGCAGACTCCAGGGACACTTCCAACAACAGCCAAACCTTATCTGATACTTTCTATGTGAACCAAGCACTGTCCTAAGCGCTTGGCAAACACCACTGTATTTAATGTGCGTTGTTACTCATTTTCAAACTTACTAATGGCTTTATTGAGATATAATCTATATACCATAAAATTAACCATTTAAAAACATTTTTTTTGGGGGGGGGAATTCCCTGGCAGTCCAGTGGTTAAGGCTCTGTACTTCAACTGCAGGGGGCACCAACGGTTCGGCTCCTGGTCAGGGAAATAGGAACTTACATGCCACGCAGTGCAGCCAAAAAATTAAAAAGAACTTTTTGGTTGCATCATGTGGCATGTGGGATCTTAGTTCCCCGACCAGGGATTGAACTGGGTGCCCCCTGCAGTGGAAGCGCAAAGCTTTAAATACTGGACTGCCAGGGAAGTCTCCCAAATTAACCTTTTCAACTCACACAATTCAGTGATTTTTTTTCATATATTCACAGAGTTGCACAACCGTCATCACTGATTTTAGAACATTTTCAGGCCTCCCAAAACAAACCCAGTACTAAGTAGCTGTCACTTTCCATTCACCCCTCTCCCCATCTCTGGCAACCACTAATCTACTTTCTGTCTCTAGATTTTCCTATTTTGGGTATTTCACATAAACAGAATCATACAATGTGTGGCTTCTGGTGACTGGCTTCTTTCACTTGGCATAGTGTTTTCAAGGTTTGCCCATATGGTAACATGTATCTGTACTTTATTTTTTATTTATTTTTTTGCCAGTGCACCATTATTATCCCCATTTTACTGATGTGGAAACTGAGGCATAGGGAAGTTAAACAACTTTGCTGAGGTTACATGGCTAATAAGTGCTGGGGCCAGGATCAAATTCCAAGGAGCCTACACTCTCAGCCACTCATTCTCCTGTGCTCCCCTGACTGTGCTGTCCTGTACTCCCACCAGGTGGCCCTGGAGCAGGCTGGTAACAATCTCATTTTATGAAGGAGGAAGCTGAGACCCAAGGCAGCTGAGGAGTTACCTGAGATCCCTCAGTGGGTAAACACAGTGCCCAACTCTTCACACCGAGTCCTCCACAGCTCATATATGGACATTCATATATGGACACCCACACAGACAGATGTGATTGGTATGAGGCATGTACACTAGACACCCAAAAGCACATCTTAGCACGTTCACATCCATCCCGCCAGCTCTGTCTGGACCCTTGGCATTCTCCCACCCCAAGTCCTGCTCTTACAGCCCTCTGCCTTTCCTCCCCGGCCCTGACTTCTCTGCCAGATGGCCCAGGTACCTCTGTGGGAGACGAGAGCATAACTGATGGTCCAGGAGTACTGGGACCGGTGTTTGGGACAGGCAGTCAGGCAGATGGCATCCTGGGACCGGGGCGGCATGCTCCCCTCTGTGCGGTCCAGCTGCAGAGCTGCTCAGGGGTGGCCAGGTGGGGTCAGGGGAAGAGGAGGCCCCCAGTGCAGCCTAGAGAGGCCTGGCCTTTCCTCTCACCCAGTCCCAGACACTCTCCCCTGGGCCAGCAGAGTTCTGGTTAGAGAGCAGGCTCTGACCCAGGAAATGGGGAGCAGAGTGCTTCCTCCAGACGAAGACAGTGGAGACCAGTCTTGGGGTCACTGGCACATGCTAAGCACTTTGCTTCACCCAGCTGCCCTGGGAGGTAGGCACCACCAGTAGCCCCATTTTACAGATGAGGGAACTGAGGCTCAGTGAGGACAATCACCCTCCAATCCCACACATCTAGCAAGTGGAAGCACCAAGTTTCAAGCCCTGTCCCCAAATCATGGTCCAGTTAACCAGTATTAACCCGTGCCCCTTACTCCTGCCCCGTGGGCCCAGTCCTGCCCAGGTCTGAGTACCAAGGGGACTGTTCTCGACAGGCTTGGGGTCGCTCTGTTCCAGGAAGAGGCGGTAGTGGAGGGTGCAGTTGCCGTCGTTCAGGAGCACCAGCATCCTGGTCTGCTTGCCATTCACCAACATGTTCCCAAAGTTCAGCTCCTTTTCCTGTGCCTGAGGGCCAGAGTCAGCCAGCCCGGGGTGGGGGATCCCCCAGGCCCAGGGCCCATTTTTTGCCCCTGACTCTGGCCTCAGAGGGTCCCCAAAGAGCGGATCCAGCAGGGGGAGCCAGGGGGCCAGAAGATTGCCATCCCCTGCCTTCGTGGGGTCAGATACTCTGGAGCCTTCCCTCCCATCTGGGCCCTGCCCCTCCTCCCTTTTCCCTCCCCGCACCCGCTAGGGTCCTCCCACTCACAGATAGGCTGCTGGTGATGCCCATGCCCACCAGCCGGAGCATGTAGTGGGTGGTGGTAGAGGGCTTGGTGTTTGGGGGCAGGCCAGCTTCCCAGACCCACATCCCCACTCGGAACAGGTACTTGGTCTCCTCCAGAGGGCTGAAGGTCCAGGTCAGCGTCTGGGGTCACAGACATTATCCCTATGTCGGGGGTCTCTGGGAACTCCCGCCCAGTTCTTGGATGTCTGAGGTCCCACTGCAGAACATCAAGCTATGGAAAACCTTTCTGAGTGTTTCCCTGAGCCAGGCACTTACATTGTGTACTCTGTCACCTCCCTCGGGCCTTCAATCACTTATCCCCAGAGGTAAGTGGTTTTATTTCAGTGTCTCACTGATGAGAAACTGGAGATGCAGAGAAGCAGGGCAACTCCCTCAAGGTGACACAGCTGACGAGGGCGCTTGGTGGGAGCTGGGGGTGTGAACTCTTGAGGCTGGACTCCAGAGTCTGTGTGGTCTCTCCCCTTACAGAGTACCACCCCTGGGTTCCACAGACGCCGTGTGTTGGTGGTTCTCGACTCAAGCTTGGCCTCCTTGACTAAGAGACCCTAAACCAGGGCTGGGGCTTTGGTAGTTTGGGTCTCACCTGTGCCCCCCTCCAAGGACCTACTGCTTTGACCTCCAGAAGCTCCCTTCCTCACTCCTTAATGATAGCCACCCATTAGCCCCAAATCCAGCTGCTCCGCACCGCCTCCCAGCTTTGGGGGACTGAGGATGGAGGATGGACTTGCCCCTGGGCACTGACATCAGAAACCCGGGTTTAAGTCCCAGCTCTGCACCTCTTAATTCACAGTCTTAGTAAATGGTTTCCCCTCAACCCAAGTCTCGATTCTTCTTTGTAAAATGGTGGTGAAGATGATGGTAACAGTCATACCTATAATAAGGCTGGAAGAAATGACTGTGGCTTGGATGGAGGGGTGAGCCTGGCCCCAGAGAGAAGTGAGTAAGAGATGCTGGTGAAGGTGAGGATGGTGGGTATCCTTCCCTCCCACCCTTGGCAGGGCACTCACAAGGCTCTCGTTGGGCTGGATAATCCCTCTGGCAGGCTGGACAGCCAGCATCTTTCGGTGCTGCTGGGAGACCCTCCACTCAAATTCCAGGGGCAGACGGGAGGGGTTTTGGAAGGTGAAGAGGCTGGTGGAGGAGCAGCCCACCCAGGTGGGCTTGAAAAAGACGCTTTTATAGGTGTCCAGCTTCAGCTGCAGTGGCTCCTCACGGCTCTGCATGGTCACCTCCTGGGGCCAGTGAAGGGAGGACAGTGCCCTGACATTGCCCTGCGGCCCTGGCTCCCCCAGAGATCACAGGTATGCAGCTTTACTCCCTCAGAGAGAGCAGCAAAAGGTGCACCCTGGGCCCTGGGTATGGGTAGGTTCTGTCAAAGGCAGAGTGTGTACGTAGTGACTGAACAGGAGATGGTTCTTGAAAAGAAGTCAGGGACCAAAAAAGAATGTACAGACCATTTCATTGGCCAGACGTGGGTCTAAAAACCTCGGACCCTTTCCCTGGCCCGGCCCCAAACACCCTTCTACCATCTGTAGTCATGAATCTTGGGTTGCCCTCACTCCTTCCTTGGGGACCTTTGCACCCCTTTTTCTTGCTCTGGATCCTATAAGTGGACAGGCAGGGTCCTGCTGAGAGCTGTTCCCAGACATGGCCCAGGGATCCTCTCCCTGCTGTGCCACTGCCTGGACAGGGAGCAGCCCCTGAGCTATTTTAGGGGAGCTTTAAAGGCCAGTCCCAGAATGCAGCTTTGAAAAGGGAAGCCCCAGACTCTGGCCCCCTCCCAAGGATCCAGTCCCCACCCCCACCACCTACCTTGAGATACTGGGGGCAGGAATTGAACTGCAGGTAGAAAACATGCTGCTTCCAGGAGTTGCCCTTAGGGTAGGTATAGGTGAGGAGGATCTGGTGGGCCCCAGGGCTCAGGAGGCCTGAGCGGGGCCGCAGGGAGATGTCCAAGCTGCTTTTGGGGGCCAGGCTGTAGGTGAGCAGCATGGAGCCTTTGTTGACGAGGAGCAGGCTGCGGTAGGAGGGTTCGCTGGGGGACACTGCAGGAAAGAGCTGGGGTGCGAGAGAGGAGGGGCCCAGGCTCAGATCTGCACACCCTCCCCAGCCCCACTCCACACACACACTTCAGATGGTCTGTGTGGGCATGGGTGAAGCCATCTCCCAGGAGGCCCAAGATACCCTTGAACAACCCGGTCAGTGCCCTGGGGACAGGGAATGGAGGGACACAGCTTGGTCCCCCAAAATGCTTCTGATCTCCAGAGACCTCCAGGCAGGGAGATGGAGCAGCCACAGGGACTGGCTCCAGGAAATTCAGGACCCCGGGACCCCACCACCGCAAGTTTCTTTCATCTTGTTGTTGTTCAGTTGCTCAGGTGTGTCCAACTCTTTGGGACCCCATAGACTGTAGCCCTCCAGGCTCTTCTGTCTAGGGGATTTCCCAGGCAAGAATATTGGAGTGGGTTGCCATTTCCTCCTCCAAGGGATCTTCCTGACCCAGGGATCAAACCCATATCTTCTGCGTCTCCTGCACTGGCAGGCGGATTCTTTACCACTGAGCCACTGGGGCTGTTAAAGTGCCCACAAATCATCTTTTGGAGATCCCCGTTTCAGAGAAGCAGGTGCAGAAGCTCTGGGGTAAGCAGCCCCTTCTAGATAATTCTCAGGCAGGTAGCCTTGGTGGGGGGAAGAGGGGGAGCCCCACTCTGGGAAAGGGAAAGCCCCAGCAGTCCCAAACATCCCTCAGGCATCTAGGATGTGGCCAGCATGAGGCAAAGAGCTGGGTTGGCTACCAAATGCATGGCTGAAATCGCTGGCCCGGGTGCCCCCTCCAGCTAGGACAAAGAGCATAGGTGCAGGAGGTGGGGGCTAGGGGTACATGGGCATCATGGGTCCAGAATTCTGCTGAATTTCAGTAGAGGCCACAGACTGCTGTGAGGAACCGGCCAAGGGAAAGGGGCGGGGGCTGGGCGGTCAGTGAGGAGACCCCAGGGAAGTCAGGAGGGCTGTGGGAAGGGGTGCCCTTGAGCAGCAATGTAACAGTTAGGGGGCAAGATCACCCCCAAACACACAGTGCAAAGGTAACATCTTTCCAGCAAGCATGAGACAGGAGGGTGGAGCAGCTGGATGAAAAGACTGATGATGGCAACAGAAGCTGGGAAGAGGCATCGAAGGGGAAACCAGAAATGGCACTTGGCCATCTGGCTCCAGAGTCTGTGTTTCTCAACCTTCTGTCATCCTGGGGCTCAGGTCAGACAGGGCCTCCAAGGGCCCTGCTGGAGAGACCTGGGAATGATGACTCCCTCAGGACAGGGTTAAGCTAAAGGGTCGGCCTTGAGACACTTGCTGGGCTGGATGATCCCTGAGGGCAGGGGTTCATGGCCTGGGAGGTCGTATTCCCAGCAGGCACTCAGTTAACATGCAAACAGAGGAGTGGAGACTTTAAAGCTGAGCGTGAGAGGGCCAGGGAACTATTTCAGATGGAGCAGGCCAGAGCCAGTGGTCCAAGCCCCAGACTCTTCCCAGTCCCACCACAGTGGTCCAGAAGACAGTCCTTCAGGACGGGTGCAGAACCCCAGGGGCTGGTGGAGGGGAGGTTGGGACAGCCAGGGAGAGCATTGGATATGCTTCTGAGGCCACCAGAGATGGGAGAGGGATCTGCAGGCCACGGCAGAGCCAAGCCCCCTGTCCCACCTCCCACTGTGGCTGGGGCCATGCTCACCTTGGGGGCGTCCAGGGTGTATTGGGGGATGTGGTGCTCCAACCCCGGGCAATAGCTGTGGCCTCGCGCCCGGAGTGTCAGGCACCAGGACGGGCACACCGTGCAGTCCTCTTCGATGTTGTTGTAGCTTTGCAGGACCTGTGGGACGACCACACCCATGACCGCGATGTCTGACCTGGTGGGGCACCCCAGCCTGCCCCCTGTACTGCAGGAACCCTACATGGGGCCCAGGGGGAGGGGCCCCCTGGGAAGACAGCGAGGGGAACCACAGCCAGAGCAGCCCCTCCCGCTGTGCGCCAGACCCCCGCATTGAACATGCAGCACCAAGCAGTCAGCAAACACGCTCTCTAATCCTCCCAGCAGGACGAGGGTGGGGCTGGGATGTGAAAGCAGCATTCATCCTGCAGGAATGTGCCCAGAGAGCACTGGCCAATAGAAACAGAATGCAAGCCGCAAGTGCGAGCCGCAAACATCATTTTAAATGTTCTGGTAGCCACATCGACAAGGTAAAACATGTAAAATTTATTTCAACAATATATTTTATTTAACTGAATAGATCCAAAATCATATTGTTTCAACATTATATATATATATACACACACACACACATACATATATATATACCTACATATACATATACATGTGTGCATGCTTAGTTGCTCGGTCGTGTCTGACTCTTTGAGACCCCAAGACTGTACCTCACCAGGCTCCTTTGTCCATGGGATTTTTCAGACAAGAATACTAGAGTGGGTTGCCACTTCCTTCTTCAGGGCAATCTTTCTGACCCAGGGATTGAACCCACCTCTCTACGTCTCCTACATTGGCAGGCAGGTTCTTTACCACTAGCACCACTTTGGAAGCCTATATATATCTGTGTGTATGTATTATTGTTGTTCAGTTGCCCAGTCATATCCGACTTTTTTCGACCCCATGGACTGTAGCACTCTAGGTCTTCCTGTCTCTCACGGTCTCCCGAGGTTTGCCCAAGATCATTGCGTTGGTGATGCCATCATATACATATATATATATACACACATATATATATATATATGTATATGACACATATAGATGATGGCATTGGGCTTCCCAGGTGGCTCAGTGTGTAAAGAATCCACCTGCAATGCAGGAGAAGCAGGCAGATGTGAGTTCAATCCCGGGGTCGGGAAGATCCCCTGGAGGAGAGCATGGCAACCCACCAGTATTCTCGCCTAGAGAATCCCATGGAGAGAGGAGCCTAGTGGACTACAGTCCATGGGGTCAGAAAGAGTCAGACACGACTGAAGTGACTGAGCACACACGCATGCACATGATGGCATCACCATATATGGTGCATATATATATGAGGCAGGAGGCATTTTGCATACTTTTTGTGCTAAGTTCTAGAAATCAGTGTGTTTCTTCCCTTTACAGCATGTCTGTTTGGACTAGACACAGTTCAAGTGCTCAGTGGCCACACGTGGCTGCTACTGCTGCTGCTGCTGCTGCTGCTGCTAAGTCGCTTCAGTCGTGTCCGACTCTGTGCGACCCCATAGATGGCCGCCCACCAGGCTCCACCGTCCCTGGGATTCTCCAGGCAAGAACACTGGAGTGGGTTGCCATTTCCTTCTCCAATGCATGAAAGTGAAAAGTGAAAGTGAAGCCGCTCAGTCGTGTCCGACTCTTCGCGACCCCGTGGTTGGCATATCGGACAGCTTAGGACTGCAACCTGTAGCCTTAAAGTCTGACGAGCTCAGCCAAGCCAGATGTCCACAGCCTCATTCCTACAAACTTCCGAGTTCCTGCACAGCCAAGATATTAGAACAGAGGCAACTGAAGACTCAGCTTTGGAAAAACTTCTCAAAAGTTTGGATATGCTCCCAAGTTTATAGATGAAAAGACAGCTCAGAGGTCTATACATTAAGGGAGGAGCCCAAGGTCACAGAGCGGGTAAGGGACTCTGATCTTGACTGCACAGCTCTGCTCTTCCCTGAGCCCCCGCACCAGGCCACTGGGCAAGAACGGTAAGGTGGGCAGAGCAGAGAAGGAGGGAAAGGGGAGGACAGATTGGAAATGAGAAGAGAGCGACATGTCTGGGGCTGAGAGGCTGGACTGACCGCCTGGTCAAGGGAAGATGGACAAAAAGTCCCTTCCTACATGCATGTAATTACTGGGTGCCCCAGACTCTGTCCCCCCAGGGTCTAGTTCCTGCCCTCGGCTCTTCCAGAAGGACTACTTCCTACCTCGAGTCCTAGCGAGAGGTCAGGAGCCCCCCAGCCAGGAGGCCCAGGAAACTACGTGCACCAGAATTTTCCAAAGGGGTTGAGCCCCACTGAGTTCTCCCTCGAGAGAGGGCAGGAGGCACATGTGAGGGAGACATAATCAGCTGGGCCAAGAAGCCCCTCAGCCAAGGCAGGCCATGAACCTGGGAGAAAGACAGACCACCAAGGCCAAAGTCCGGCCAAGGAGACAAGGAGAGGAGGGAGCAGAGCCTGGCACAGAGAGAACGGGTCCTACCTCACCCCACCCTCCCCTCCGACACCACACCCTGACGTTCAGGCTCCAGGGCAGAGACTCCACCTTCCCCTGTCCCGTCTGCCCACACACACCTTATAGACGGCGAAGGCTTCAAGCTCCATGGCATACAGGCTGTTGGGGTGAGGCGGCTGGAAGTGCAGGCGCAGGGCCATGGACTTTAGAGGGGGCACATCGCAGGTGTTTGGGGACACCCAGAAAGGACAGTCAGCCCTGCGCGTCCAGGCCACGGTGATCTTGCCGTTGGTGTGGTTCATCAAGCACAGGGGCACGGGGCTGGAGTCCTTGGGACTGGGGCAGGCACCAAAATCCACCTCGACAGGCTCAATGCTGACGGGCGGGGGAAAGATGGCCATGTCGTTGGTGCCGTCGAAGAAGTACTCAGTCATCGGGGGGATGAGGGGATACTGCAGGGCCGGTATGTCCTCCAGGTCCTGCATGGGGAGAGATGGGTGGGTGGGGGCCAGTTCTCCAGCTGCTGCCCCTCATCTCTGTGCTCCTTTCTGGAAAAGGCTACAAGAGCTCCGCACATGGTCACCGCTCCCCACCCACCCAACTACGAACGATGCCCACAGAGCTGCAGAGCGCGGGACTGCCCCAGGATTGCCAGGGAAGGGGGGGCGTGAACCTGGGAGGGTGGATGGCCCCCCGGAGCCCCAGAGGGGCACATCGAACCTCGATGGGGATCATCAGGGCGCCGTTCTTATCCTGCTCCAGCTTCCTCTCCCTCAGCATGATGCCCAGGATGTCAGGCGGGTAGAGTGTCAGGCCCCGCACCAGATGCGTGCGGTACCATGTGAGGTGCTGAGGCCGGAGGATGGCTGGCTTGGTGCTCTCCGAGTGGCACGTCCCAATCAGGTCCAGGAACAGTGGGTCCTATGACATTTTGTCTGTGTGAGGCTAGATTTCAGCCTCCATTCGCCACCCTGGCCAGAGACCGGCTTCGTCAGGGCAGAGTGTGTACCACCTGGTCCGGGGGCCTGGGTAGGGGTTGTCACCTCAAGGGTCTCTGCCCTGCACGTGCTGCGTGGGGTGAGGGCCAAAGTCCCGGGCTGGTAGCAGTGAGGGCAAGACTGGCCCGCCCACGCAGCTCAAAGCAAGCCTCTGCATGCCCCTAGCCAACCTCTGGCTCTGAAAGCCAGGCTGGGGCCTGGAGGAGAAAGCCTTGCAAGTTCCAGAATACAGGTGACTGAGCACCGAGCCCTGTCCTCATGACTGGGCCTCGGATTGGCCCCTCCAGCTCCTAGGGGAGCCCCTCCTCGCCCCTCCCCCACAGCTCACCTGATGGTGGATGAGACAGGCCACTCGCCGGCAGTAGATGATGGGTTGAGTGGGCTGGAAGACACAGCACAGGGTCATGCGGGCCTTGCCCACCAGGGTCCCAAAGGCAGGTGTGATGCTGAAGACGCTCTCCTGACAGTCGATGTCAAAGTGGAAGTAGGCCGTGCAGTCCGACTTGTTCTCCATCCACAGGGACTGCTCTGAGCGGCTCCCGAGGTTGACCCAGCTGAAGTCGACGCAGCGGTGCTGCAGCGACAGGTCAGGACCTGGGCAGAGGAGGTGGGGGGGTGGGGGGGGGGCGCTGTGAGTGGGCCTGACCACCTGGGTGTGTCTCCAAGGGTCCCACAGATGGGAGGTGGTGCTGCCTGGAGACAGAAGATTGGGTTGGAAAGGCTTGGTGCCCCAGCAGCCTGTGCAGACCGCCAGGTGACGGAGGTGGGGAGGTAGGGGGGTGGCGGTGGGGGGTGTTGGGAGGAGGGGGGGGTGGGGGGTGAGTATGGGAACAGTATCTCCAAGTGACCTTAACTGATTCCTAGCTGAGCCCACCAGGGGGCAGCAGACACCCAGGCTGAGGGTAAGGAGGCCCCAGGCATCTAGGAGCAGACGCTTGTCAGTTGTAAGCAGGGGCTGCTCCTGTCTCTGGAGGCAGTGCAGTGACCTGGGACTGCCAGTACCTTTACAGAAACCAACGACTTTGAGCAGGGTCTGGGAGGCACAACCAGAGGGCACGATGGACAAGTAGTCCATGGTCCTGACGTCCAAGGTCTGGGGGTGGAAGAACACTGACACGAATTTCTTCTCTCCGGGGGGCACAATGCCGTGGGCCGTGGGGCACGAGAAGGCCTGGTCTTTGACCAGCATGTCTGGGGCCACTTCGATCCTGAAGGGGGCGCTCACCTGTGGGGCCAGGAAGGGTCCGGTTACAGGGTGAGGTGGTCTGTCATCACCAAAGTGCCCAGCTGAAGCCCTGCCTCTGCCTCAGTCGTCAGCTTCAATTGTGGAGCAAGGCTGCCTCGGCCCAGAGGCGGGAAGGGGCTGAGCTGTGTGCCCTGCACTGGGACTGCCCAGAGGGGGTACCTCTGCCTTGTCCCAAAGGTACCACGAAGGCTAGCAGTGGTCCTGGCATCAGGACACCTGAGGGCTGCTCTTGGGGTTGTTCTGGGGGGAGGTCAAGGGATAGTCCAGCCCAGCCACCAGTTGAGATGATGGGGGAACCCCTGCTGACATGAGTGTATCAACAGACGCAGGTATGCGAGGCTTGCAGCATTCTCTACAGGGGGTGGGTATTAGGCGCACCCGGCCCTGTGGTCCCTGGGCCCTGTCCCCACTCCCCCCACATGCACAGGACACATACTGCCGACGGGTTATACAGCTTGATCTGCCTCTTGGCGGTGCAGCCCACAGCAACAGAGCCAAAGTGCAGCACTTTCTGGAAGCCCTCTGCATCCTGGTCCTCTGGGTGCCTCTGCTTTATGCTCACCAGCAGCTGGGCGCATTTGGCTGGGCAGAGAGTGGACAGCCTTGGGGAGAAACCCACCAGGGCCTCTGTGGCCCCAAACTGAATAGCCCCTTCAAGGAAGACATGGGTCCCCAGGGAAACACTGGTCTGAGGCACCAAGGGAAACAAAGAGATGACAAAGCCTTGTGGGCTCGGCGAAGGGCAGGAGGCTTCCTCCATGGGGTGGGAGGGGTGGGGGTGAGGCACACTGGAGGCTTTGTTTCCCAGGGAGATGCAGTGGGGGGCTATGGGGACAGGTGAGAGTTCGGGCCTCACCCACAGCCTGCAGCTGGATGCCGCTCTTTTGCTTGCTGCCCTCCCCATACCAGCACGTGGCCTGAGCTTCATAGATGACAGCCATTGGGGGCTGGAAGGTCACCTTGATCCGGCAGGCCTGGCCTGGTTCCAGCAGCCCCGTGGTGGGCAGCATCTGGAATGGGCTGGGGGACTCCCAGGTGAAGAAGGTAGACAGGTCCCTGGGGGTGGGGCGTGGGGGGGGGGGGGGGAGCAGGATGCAGATCAGAGCCACTGCACCCCCTCTGACCACTGTCCCTGCTTTAGAAAGGTGGAAATGCCCCCTTTACTCTCACACCCCATTCCACACCCTACATGCCAGTCTCTCCTGCTCCCAGGAATCCTCCTCCCAGTTGTCGCACTTCCCACCTCCAAGCCTCAGCCTCTGCCCTCACCCCACATTTTCCAGGCAGAACCAGGCCTCGGCCATGTCCCCCATGGCGCACATGGGCAATTGCAAGGATGGTGGGCAGATCAGATTGTGGCAGGGCAGGGTGGCTCTCAGGTCCACACAGAACATCCCCTCTGCTTTCTCAAGCCACAGCTGGTCCACGTACTCCTTCTGCGGTGTGTGGGGGCGGAGGGGAGAGGCAGAGGCAGTGACTGATCAGTGGTACTCACCCCACCCTGGCCCTGGCCATCCCCCCAACATAACTGCGGAGGGCCCCAGCCCTCCATCTCAGTCTCTGAAGACAGGGTCAGTTACTTGAGCTCTAGCACCATCTTGGTCTCAGAGATATGGGGCCTCTTTTGTGAGAGACAAAGTTTGGGGAGAATATTTTGAGAGCAGGAAGAAGCCAAGGAATACAGGGCTTTCTGATGGCCAACAGAGTGGCACAGCCTTCCCCGCTGCCCCACTCCCCCCACCCCGCACATCCAACTGGAAGCCCCTTCTGTCTAATGAGTTTTGGCTCCAACTGGTAGGGTGTGGGTGTGGATGTGGGTGTGGTGGTTGGGTGGGGGGGGTGTTCCTCACTGCTCTGCCCTGGCCCCCTGCTCCGAGGTCACTGTTCCTGTGTCCCTCCCTGTCCTCCACTTGCCACGGCAGGCCTTACCTTCTCCAGAGGGCGGAAGATGATGGGGAGTGAGAGGGTTAGGCCTGGGCTCAGGAAGATGGGCTGGGGGACGACCGTGAAGAAGAACTTGGTCTTGGGGGGCCTGTGGGAGGGAGCCAAGGAATAAACACTTTGGGATCAGAAAACTAGAAGAGGCAGAAAGATTAGGGGAGACCCTGGAAAGCTAAGCAGCTGGTGGGACTGTGGAAGGGGAAACAAAGGGGTTATGCCCCAGTAGGAATTGTCTCTCACATGCCACCACTTTTATCCCAAACCTTCACTCCAGGATGTCAGAGCGCTGAAGGGAAAGATATGGGGGCGGACTTCCCTGGTGGTCCAGTGGTTAAGGATCCACCTGCCAACGCAGGGGATGCGGGTTCCATCCCTGGCCTGGGGAGATCCCACATGCTATAGGGCAACTAAGGCCATGCACCACAACTTCTGAGCCCACGCTCCGCAGCGAGAGAGGCCGCTTCAAGGGGAAGCCCGCGCACCACAACTAGAGAGTGACGTCTGCTCGCCGAAACTGGAGAAAAGCCCGTGCAGCAACAAAGACCCAGCACAGCCAAAAGTGAATAAATAAATAAACAAAATTACCAAAAAAAAAAGACAATACTGCCAAAAACTCTATACCAGTAAGTACAGATAAAATAAACACATTTCTAGGAATGTATAATTGACCAAAAGTGACTCAAGAATTATACATTTTGTGGCCACCCTAACCTAAAATTATCCAAAAAATTGAATAAATAGTCAAAGAATCATCCCACAAAGAAAAGACCAGGCCAGATGGCTTCGCAGCAAGTAGTATGGAGCATTTGATAATTCTAGCCTTGTCTTCCCAACAACAGAAAACAAGGAAACCCTCCCCAAAATACTCTGTGAGTCTATCATAATGTTGTTATCAAAACCTGACAGTTATGAGAAGAAAGGAAAATTACAGACCAGTACCAGCCATAAACAAAATATTGGCAAAAACAATTTAGCAATGAGTATAGAAAGAATACTCAATCATGAACAAGCTGGGCTTATTCTAGGAATACACCATTGGTTAAATATTAAAATAAAAAAAAAGTGTGGGGATGGATTTTCCTGATGATCCAGTGGTTGGGAATTCTCCTGCCAATGCAGGGGACATGGGTTCAATCCCTGGTTTGGGAAGATTCCACATGCCTCGGGGCAACTAAGCCTGTGCACCCCAGAGCCTGCTCACTGCAACAAGAGAAGCCCCCCATTCACAGAAAGTGCATGCACAGCAACAAAGACCCAGCACAGCCAAAAAATAATTAATTAATTTTTTAAAAACTCAGGGGATTTCTCTGGCAGTTCAGTGGTTAAGACTCCAAATTTCCACTGCAGGGGGTGCAGGTTAGATCCCACATGCCCTGTGGTGCAGCCAAAAAAAAGAAAATTAAAAATTAAAAATCATTTCATGTAATTCACTGTATTGACAAATTAAGAGAGAAAAATGACCATCTCAATAAAGAAAAATATTAAATAAACTTCAACATATGTTTATGACAAAAACTCTCAGCAACCTAGGAATAGAAGGGAACTTCCTTAACCTGATAAAGTTTAAAAAAAGAAAAAAAAACAACTACAGGAAACATGCAAATTAATGGTGAAACACTGGAATCTTTCACGTTGAGATCATGAGCAAAACAAGGATGCCTTCTATAACCACTTCTGTTCAGAACTTTCCTTTTCAACAGTGCAGGAAGGAAAGACAAAGAAAGAAAAGATATAGGATTGGAAAGGAAGGGAAAAAATGCCATTTTCATTTAAGATATGAACATGTACATGGAAAAGAGAATTAACAAACACATCATTAGAATTAACAAGAGAATTTGCCAAGGTTGCTGGGCACAAGGGTGTGGACAAAATATATTTTAAAAAAATTACTTTCTAAAAAACCAGCAATAAGCAGAAAAATAAAACTTTAAAAGATATCATACTCAGCATCATTAAAAATTTAAAACACTTAGGTATAAATCTAACTAAAGATGTGTAAGACATCTATGGAGAAAATTTTACATTTTATTGCAAGACATGAAAGAAGACCTAAAGAAATATAAAGAGGCACCACGTTCATGAAAGACTCAATTTGTAATGATGTCAATTCTCCCCAAATTGATCTATGTGTGTATGCCTGTGTGCTCAGTCACTTCAGTCATGTCTAACTCTTTGACCTTATAGACTGTAGGCTCCTCTTGTCCATGGGGTTCTCCAGGCAAGAATACTGGAGTGGGTTGCCAGTGCCCTCCTCCAGGGGATCTTCCCGACCCAGGAATCAAACCCATGTCTCTTGAGTCTCCTGCATTGCAATCAGACTCTTTACCCCACTGAGCCACCTGGAAAGCCTAAATTGATCTATATGTTCAACTAAATCCTAAACAAAATCTTTAAAAGTTGTATATGTGTATGTATTTAAGTTGATTTGAAGATATTTATGAAAGTTAAAAGGTCCAATGAGAGCCAAGACGATCTTGAGTAAGAATGAAGTTGGAGGACTTACACTACAAGATAATCAAGACTTATAAGCTTTAATAATCAGTTCATGATGATATTTATTGGCCCAGAGAGAGACAAATAGAGCAAGGGAGCAAAACAGGGTTCAGAAATGGTTCCTACATGTATATACACTTGATAAACATCAGTGGTAAGGAGATCATAAGGCAAAGTATAACATTTTCAATAAATGGTGCTGGGACAACTGGATACTGATTTGAGGGGAAAAAAAGTCATTGGATCCCTACTTCAAACCATTCACAAAAATCAATTCCATGTAGATAAAAGACAAATATGAAAGGCAAAATTATAATGTCTTTAGAAGATGTTATAGGAGAAAATCTTCATGAAGTAGATAAGGGTAGAGAAGAACTTGCAAGTATCAACCATAAAAGAAAAAATATTGGTACATTTGATTCCTTTGAAATTTAAGAATGCCTTTTCTTCAAAATACATGATAGAAGAAAAGACAAAACACAAGGTGGGAGAAGATATTCACAACACATAACTGACAAAGAATTAGTATCTTCAATAAGAACATCTATTAAAAAAAGACAATCTACAAAGAACATGTAAAGATAGGTAACAGGTACATGAAAAGATGCTCAACATTGCTAATTATTAGAGAAATGCAAATCATAACAATGAGATATCACCTTGCACTATTATCAAGAAGTCTACAAATAACAAATGTTGGCGAGGATGTGGAGAAAAGGGGACCCTTGTATACTATTGGTGGGAATGTTAATTGGTCTGCCACCTGGAAAACAGTATGGAGGTTCCAAAAAGACTAAAAATAGGACTACCATATGATCCAGCGATTCCACTCCTCTGCATATGTCCAGAAAAACAAATACTAACTGGAAAAGATACATGTACCCCAATGTTCATAGCAGCACTATTTACAATAGCCAAGATACTGGAGCACCCCAAGCAACCATCAGCAGACAAATGTCAAGAAGATGTGGCGCACACACACACACACACACACACACACACTCACTCACAATGGAATATTACTCAGCCACACACACAAAAATGAAATCTAGCAACATGGGTGGACGTAGAGAATATTATGTTTAGTGAAGTAAGTCAGACAAAGACAAATAGTACATAATATCACTTGTATGTGAAATCTAAAAACTAAAACAAACCAATGTTTATAGCAAAGCAGAAACAGACTCAAAGATACAGAAAACAAAGTAGTTGTTAACAGTGGGGAGAGGGAAGTGGGAAGGGACAAGATCAAGATAGGAGTATGGGGTTAAGAGAAACAAACTACCAAATTTAAAATAGATAAGCAGGACTTCCCCGGTGACACAGTGGATAAGAATCCACCTGCCGATGCAGGGGACATAGGTTCCATCCCTGCTCTGGAAAGATTCCACATGCCGAGGAGCAACTAAGCCCTCGTGCCACAACTACTGAGTCCGCATTCTAGAATCCTCGAGCCGCAACTGCTGAGCCCATGTGCCTAGAGCCTGTGCTCCACGGCAAGAGAAGCCACTGCAATGAGAATCCCAAGCACTGCAATCAAGAGTAGACCCCGCTGGACACAGCTAGAGAAAGCCTATGCAAAGCAACAAAGACCCAGCACAGCCAAAAATAGAATAAATAAATAAACCTAAACTTAAAATAATAAAATAAAATAGTTAGGCAACAAGGATATCCTGCATAGCACAGGAAATGATAGCCATTATCTTGTAATAACTTTTAAGGGAGTATAATCTATAAAAGTACTGAATCATTATGCTACATAGATGAAATTAATATAATATTGCAAATCAGCTACATTTTAATTCTTTTTGAAAAACGAGAAAAGATAATCTAACAGAAAAATGGGCACAGACCTAAACAGGAATTCCACAAATGAAATGGCCAATAACATAGGAAAAAACACTTAATTGTAATAGTAATCAGAGAAATGCAAATTAAACCTACAACAAATTAGCATTATTGGCAAAAAACTTAAGTCTAAACAATATCAATTGTTGGTAAAGATAAAGAGGAATGGGATACTCATATGTGGCTGGTGGGAATATAAATGGATATAAATACTTTGGAAATGAGTTTGGCAAACATGTACAAACATTTGTAAGAAGCAAACATGTACATGTTCTAAGTCACAGTAGTTCTATTCCTTTGTATCTACCCTAGAAAAACTTGAACTTGTGCAATAGCTGAACAATGTTGATAACAGTCTCAAACTTGAAACAACCGAAATGTCCCTCACCAGAAGAATGCACAAACACATAGAGGCATAAATCAAACTATTACTCTGTGGTGAAGAAGAATATACTATGTATGCATGTGGATGAGTCTTATGAACATAACTGAGCTATGGCTAACCTAGACAGCATATTAAAAAGCAGAGACATCACTTTGCCAACAAACCTCCATATAGTCAAAGCCATGGATTTTCCAGTAGTCATGCATGGATGTGAGAGTTGGACCATAAAGAAGGCTGAGCACTGAAGAACTGATGCTTCCGAATTGTGGTGCTGGAGAAAACTCTTGAGAGTCTCTTGGACAGCAAGGAGATCAAACCAGTTAATCCTAAAGGAATTCAATCCCGAATATTCATTGAAAGGACTGATGTTAAAGCTGAAGCTCCAATACTTTGGCCACCTGATGTGAAGAGCTGAATCACTGAAAAAGACCTTGATGGTGGGAAAGATTGAAGACAGGAGGAGAAGGGGGTGACAGAGAATGAGGTGGTTGGAAGGCATCGTCAACTCAATGGACATGAGTTTGAGCATTCGTGAGATAGTGAAGGACAGGGAAGCCTGGCATGCTGCAAGTCCATGGGGTTGCAAAGAATCAGACATGACTCAGTGACTGAACAACAACAACAAAAGTATATCATGTTATCCCATTTACATAAAGTTCATAAGAAGATAAACAAACTATATCATTTAGAGATGCAAACATAAGTGGCAAACCCTTTTGAGAAAAACAAGAAAATCATTATCATGAAAGTCAGAACAGTGGCTACCTTTACCAGTAGGGAAGGTGTTCCAATGCTGGGGGGACACATGAGGGAAGGTGAGCTTCAGGCACTCTTATTACCCCATTAATTAACCTGGTCACATGGGTTCCACTTTCATCAACTGTTCAAACTATACGTGTTCTATACACTCTTTTGGTTTTGTATGACTTTTTTTTTAAGTGGCTGCTTTGGGGGTTTGAGGGCTCAGGGACTTAGTCTCTGATTCCTCATACTGGTACCTGTATTTTATCTTCTGGATTTTCAAGGAGAGATTTTTCAGAACCAGGTTTTTGGTGATCTCCTTCCCCAACGCCCAGCCTTTCCATTGTAGCTCCTCAGCCACCTCAATGTCCCAGATGACCCTCTTCTTCACTTTGTCCTGCTTCTTTGGGAAGCACAACTGAGTGTCCATGGAGCTGGCAGGCTGTCCGGTTGGCAGGGAGAAAGGGGAAAAGAATTCAAAGACCCAGAGAATGGGCTAAGATCTCCCCACCTCCAGAAGGTAATGAATTACACCACTCCTTGCCCCATGGGGGATGGTCTGGAGAGAGAAGGTGAGAGGCACGGAGGGCCTGGAGTCTGATATTACCTCTTCTGAGGTCACTGGAATGGTTTTCCAACTAGATTCCCTGAGACACTGCCCCTGAAGCCTTCCCTGGACCACTCTATCAGCCACTTAACCCAGCACACTCAGCAGCCTTAGCTGGCCTGTTCTGTTCACCAGTGTGCCCTCAGACACTGCTCTGTTCAGATGCTGCCTTCTCCTCCTCCTCCTCCTCCTCCTCCCCATCCTACCCCTTCTCTACAGAAGCCTGTAGAGAACTTCTCTCAGACGTCCCTCGCTGGAACTTCTCCAGGGCACAGGGATATTCCACCATTTCCTCTCCCATCCCTCATCTAGCTGGTGGAGCAGAGGACAGAACCAACTTTCCTGGGGCCAACCCACACCCACTGCCTTGGCTTTGAGGCCACTCCAAGCACTTCTCCTAAGGATGCTAGAGGTTCACTGTACCAACACTCCCTGTCTGTAACAGCAAATCCTTTCATAGGCTGATTTCTAACCCTTAACTATCTGAGGAGAGAGGGGAATGGAAAACTTCTGGGGCAGCAAGATGGCGAGAGGAGGAACCAGGTGCCTCTTCCTACCATTCATTGCAGTGAATGTAAATTCACTGCCATTTTTCTTTAGCTTTGACCAAGTATTGTTTTTACGTCATTATATAAGGGAGGCCTGGCGTGCTGCAGTCCATGGGGACACGACTTAGTGGCTGAGCAACAACAAAGGATAAATGTATGTGTTTAACAGATATGTGTTTCACTACCTATGATGTGCCAGACACTGTAGAGGTTAGTGCCAGGCCTCTAATAGTGAATGAGACCATCAAATCCTTTCTCTCTTGGAGCTTACATCTCAGTTTCAAAATATACAGAGTGTCAGATGGCCTGAACTGCCCACGGAGGAAAGGTGACATGGGTGACCAAGGATCATTTACTATCAACCTCAGTTGGTGCATCAGTCAGAGTCCAACCAGAAAAACAGAAGCCCCTCTGGGTGTTTAAAATAAGGAATTCAATGCACAACCAGGGGCTAATGAAGTAACCTCAAAGTTAACAACATCAAGAAGCTGCCACTAGGGACTTCCCTGGTGGTCCAGTGGTTGAGAATCAGCCTGCCAAAGCAGGGAACATGGGTTTGATCCCTGGTCTATGAAGATTCCACATGCCGAGGAGCAACTAAGCCCATGTGCCACAACTACTAAGCCTGTGCACCTAGAACCGGGGCTCCGCAATAAAAGCACTACTGCAATGAGAAGCCCATGCCCCACAACGAAGAGTAGCCCCCCGCTCACTGCAACTAGAGAAAGCCCGCGTGCAGCAACAAAGACCCAGCACAGCCAAAAAGAAATAAACAAATTAATTTAATATAATTTTAAAAAGAAGGTGCCACTCTACGCAAGTTAGGGGAAGAGGTGGGGTTCTCAGAATCCAGAGCACTGTCTGGTGCCGATGGGAGTCACAGCAAGATGCCGACCAAGACACTGCCAAAAGCAGAGAGGGAAGAAGAGACATACCTGGGCTTCTCTCCTCCTCCCACCTTCCAGTCTCCACCAGCTCAGAGCAGAGCGGGGAAGGGCAGTGAATGAATCTGTGTGCAAACTGGCCTGGAACGGCACAGATGCAGGGAAGAAATGACCGTGGTCCACAGGGAGGCAAATGCAACCACCATCACATCTAAGGCAACCTGAGAACTCCCACATAACACAGACACATACTGCACAAAACGCAGTCAGACCCCTACATTACCTCCCTAGACAAGCACCGCCCACCCTGATCCTGTGCTGTCACACAGAGAGAACCCTGAGAGCTGCAAAAGAGCAAACAACATCCACCCACTAGACAAACGCAAAGCCCTAGGCATCAAGATCAAAAGAGCTTTTTGAAGGAAGAGAGAACTACGGGCTACTCTTAGCAGCCGCAAACTCCCATCTCCCCGACATTCTTCTCCTCTCCGCCGTCATGCTCACAGCTGCCACCGCTTCAGTTGGCCTGGGGCTCCATGTATGTAGCGTCTAGTAATGGGGTTATGACAGGAGAGAGGGGCACTCCCAGATTCCGACCCCTGCTGCCCTGCTGCCCATCCACCCTGCTTGGCCCCACAGGCGTCCTCACAAAGGCACTGGCGTTGCTGCTGCTGTAGGCACTCGTGGCCATGCTGCTGCCAGTGATGGTGGCAAGACTTCAAACTGAATTTGATGATTCAGTCCAAGGATAAATGAATCAACCTCTAACTTGTTGCCTCTGAACATGGCTGGCCTCCTGTGAGAGGGGACAAAGAAAAGGCAAATGATAGGCTGGGCTGTGTCTGGAAAATATATGCCAATGTGATAGGCAAATTATATGCAAATTTCATGGGTATGGGCATGTGCTCTTTTCCAGGGAGAGTGTCCATAGCTTTCAACAAATGCTCAAAAGGGTGCTTGGCCTTGCTTTGGACACACAAGGGTCCCAAACTGGCTCTGGCTCCATCTCAAATCCCCCTTCCTTCTGCACATACACCCAAGTGTGGCTACCATATTTGACAGCATCAATATATTCCTTTTTTGAACATACGTGCATTTTTAAGATTACTCAGTATTTTCCCCCACCTCTTTGAATAACAATTTCAAAAATAATAACAACTTCTAAGAACGCTCACTGAGAGAACTTATCATGTGCCAAGCAGTGTTGTAAGTCCTTCACATGTATTTTAATCCTTACAACAATTTATGATTAGATGTGAGTCATCTTTTATTTGGCCTAAAATTATTTATTTTCAAGTCTGGGGTTCAGCCCCTTATTGTAACATATTATGCCTTAGGAAACAGTTTTATGGTCACCCTTTAGAAATTTCCACACTTCCATCAGACACTCTCCCATACCCTCCTCACTATTCATCCAGACCAAAAGATTCTGTTGATGAACTTTTTTCCTAATTGGCAACAAGTCCAAACCGTCTAGGGGCTTCCCTGGTAGCTCAGTGGTAAAGAATCTGCCTGCCCAGAAGGAGATGTGGGTTCAATCCCTGGGTTGGGAAGAACCCCTGGAAAAGGAAATGGCAACCCACTCCAGTATTCTTGCCTGGGACATCTCATGGACAGAGGAGCCTGGTGGGCTACAGTCCGTGGGGTCACAAAAGAGTCAGACATAACAAAGCAACTAAACAATAGCAACCAAACCCTCTGAAGGGGACTATCTTACGTTCACTCATTCATTCATTCATTCATTCACAAGGCATTTACTGAATGCCTGCTATGTACCAGTGCTAGGCACCAGACAGGACAGGCAAGGCTCCTACCTTCAATTGGAAGTGAACATTCAGACGGAATCAAAGAGATGCAAGCTGGTGAGACAGGGAGGAAGGCCCCATTACTTTTCTGCTGTTGGATGGCTTTGTAGTACTTCCCTGGCTCAGTAATGCCTGTAACCGTAAGGGATTCTACAAACAGCCTCTGCCTCCGGACTCCGAAAAAAAAAAATCTCTGATCAACATTTGTAGAAAAAAAAAGAGAGATAACAGGGTAGAAAGCTGGTCCAGACCAGGGCTTAGGGCTTAGGGAAGTGAGCACTGGTCCTGGAGCAAGGAAAGCTGGGTTCCAGCATCTGCTCCAATTCATTTGGGATGGGCAAGTTTCTCCATTTCCCCAAGCCTCAGTCTCCTCACTTATAAAATGAAGGTTATCCTATTTCACAAAATTGACTTTAAGTTTGAAAGAAACAGAGAATTTGAAAAAGCCCTAGGCAAACCTATGTTACTATAATTAACAATGATAACTTCCACACTAGCATGTGCTACTCTTCCAAAGACTGCAATCATCGCGAGGACACTGGGCAAGGGAGGTGTTGTTTTTCGTCTCTTTTTTATATCTTGAGAACCTTAAAAAAAAATCATCAGCTTCCTTTATTTGCCTAATTTCCAACCTAAAAACTCCTAAGATGCCCAGTGTAAAAAGTGGCGGGTTGCCAAGAAGAAATAAAATATACTTAAAGCGGTTTCACTATCCTCAAAGATATCTCCAGGCTGATCTCGCCCAAGTCTTAGTCCCTCGGGGCTCTCCGACGGACACCGAGGGGACCCCGTCACGACTTCCCAAAGGAGACGGTCTCCTAAGACAGATACCTTCCCTGGCCACTCGCGCAGCTCGCCTGGTCGCTGGGACCAACGCTCAGAACTCACACCTCCGCCATGTTGTCGTTTCTATAGATACAAGACGCACGAGTCACGGCGTCTCCTGGTATCCCAGGGCAACGACGGCTACCCGCATGAGTCATGGATCAGAGAAAGCGAAGGCCCCGCCCAACTTCAACGTTCACCCTCATTTTTCATTCTCCAACTTTCCCTGCTGGCTCTAGCTGTGTTCTACCAGTTGCAACACAGTTGTTGGGACGTCCCCGAAATCTTGGCTTTAGTTGACGACCAAATTCGGAGGAGGCTAATCCAAGGACTTGTCAGAGCAGTGGGAGTCGTTTTTTTTCTTTTCTGATACCCCTTGGTGATAGAGTCAGAATCTCACCCGGAACTTCATTCTGTGATTGCACTTGTTAACTTAAAAGTAGTAGTTCTTTCTTACTTGCATGTTGCATTGCTAATGAATTCCTTTTGCAGGTGGAAGGGAATGTCTCTTAGGCATTTTCTCCTGGCATTTCCTCCAACCCAGCACAAAGCTAGCTCTTTTGAAGGGATCTGAAGGTGGATGTTTGAAGAAGACATTATTACACATAATACGGATTTTTGGAAGCCCACTGGTTCATTTGTTCGTATGTCCTTTGCAGGGAAGAGTCTCATTTGGTGAAGACTCCTTAGGTGGTTGAAGCTGAAAATCTGAGTTCATTCATGGGCAATTAGAGATGTTTCACTACCCAGGACAGTGATGGAGGGTGGGTGTTAGAGGGAGAGACTCTAAGGGTAAACTCATAAAATAAACTCTCATTTTGGGAAAGTTGGAGTTTAAAGGTAAAAGATACACTTAGATGACAATGCTGACTTAACTGGCCTGGGAGATCACATGGCCAGAGGCTGAAACGAAGGGTCAGGCCAGGGGCCCATTACGTTATGCCAGCACAGTTAGGTCTGGAGTTTTCTTGGGATCGAGGACTGTGGAACTCGGTGAGCTTTTCACTGGTTTTAACATTACTCTCAGAATAGGAAGCCTGCACTTTGGACATTCCCACTTTTATGTTGTTTGTGGTTTCTATAATGATTTCCTTTTTGTTTTCCTTTAAGCTCTTTTTGAAATGGTCAGCCTGACTCAGCTGAAACTGAGGAACAGGGAAAGGGACCTGTTTGTCTATTCTTAGGCCACAAAAAAAAATAAGGAGCAGTAACTCTGGAGGCAAGGCTCGGTGGTAGCCTCAGAAATCCCAGCGAGAAAACCCTAAGGAGATTAGAGCTAGAAAAGCTTATCCAGGAGCCACACATCCTTGTGCCTCTTCACTGAAGGAGTGTCCCTCCAGAGCTGGTCTGTCCAATCAGTGGTGGCTTCTGGGCTTGAGACAGTGAGGGGGAATTCTTTGTTGGTCCCCTGTGGGCTCTGCTTCTACAAGATTCTGCCTGCCTCCTGGGAGCTCTGCTGATGAGTGACCTTGACCGGCATGGTGGACTCCCAGGGAGAGGCCCAAGCTGGACTTAGCCCCAGGAAGCAAACAGCATGGAAAGGGGTGTGGCAATGGATGAAACTGAGGAGGGGAGAGGAAGCTGGGCTTGCCTCAGAAGTCCCTCATTTCAGGATCCCAGAACCTGTGGGGAGCAATGGGTGCTGGGTCCTGGGGACCATCTCCTGAGTGAACTCAAGAAAGACATCAGGGTGGGCTCTGTTCTGTTCAAGGCTGTGAACGAGGGTAGGTGATGATTCAGTACCTGGATGAAGACCAGAATGTGGAAGAAAGGGAAGAAGGATGACGGGTAGGACTCCAACCCTCCTGGCTGGAAGCCTAGGGTGATAAAGATAAAGCACATTGGGCTTCAGCACACACAAAAATATCTTTTCTAAGCTTTTTTTCCCCAATATCCCTCCCGTGAAATACAGAAGACTTTGGGCTGGGAAATCAGACAGATCTGAGATTAATTCATCAGGCAAACATGACTGCCACTTACTGGCTGTGTGACCTTGGGCAGGTCCCATGACCTCTCTGAGCCTCATCTTTTATCTGGGGATAATTATCAAAAGGCCTACATAGGGACTGAGTGGTCAGTTATGTAAAGTATTTGATGCATACTTTGTCAACAAAGGTACACACACACACACACACACATATACACACACACTGGAGGGTCACTTGCTAAGTGGATGTGTGCTCTGTTGCTCAGTTGTGCCTGACTCTTTGCAACCCTATGGACTGTAGCCCACCAGGCTCCTCTGTCCATGGAATTCTCCAGGCAAGAATACTGGAGTGGGTTGCCATTTCCTCCTCCGGGGATCTTCCCAACCCAGGAATCAAACCTGCATCTCCTGTGTTTCCTGCATTGGCAGGCAGGTTCTTTACCACTGAGCCATTAGGGCTTCCCCACTAAGTGGAAGGTCCCTATAATTTTGTTACTCAGCTTTCTGTGCATCCTCACCTCCTCCCATCTCCCAATCCCTCTGCTGCACACAGGAGAGATAGAAAGTGTTTCTCCTCTCCACATCCTCCTCTTTTGTTTCTCCAAGAAGGAGGCTGCCTGTGGCTCTAAGGTGGAGAAAGACAAAGAGACATACCAGGATGATATGCTGTCCAGTTGGCAAGGCACTTAACTCCAGTATGTGAAGAGCCCTCTCCCACTTTTCTGCAGCTCTGACTCAGTTTCCAGTGTTACCTCTGAAATCAGAAGATGTACTTAAGTTTGGGGAAGGAAATGAAGTGGTAGGTCCTCCCACAGAAGCTCCTGACCTCCAAAATTAGTAGGGTAAATCTTATAAGCCCAGCCTGAGAGGTGAAGAGAAGACTATAGATAAGAGGGCCACTGGGTGGTTCAAGGCTGCATCTAGGAGGAGGCATGGATCATTCTCTGCATTAAGCTGCCATGGCCCCCTAAAGTTGCGGGGTGTAGAGAGATAGTGTCAAGAGACTGATGACACCCCCATCCTGAAAGGGAAGACTGCCATGTGGCAATACAATTCAAAGGAAAGAGTTCCATTCTGCCTGGGACCCCTATAGGGTTTTATAACTTTCCTGTGCCAACTCAAAGAACCTGTTCAACTTGCTCCCTTATTGTCCATGCCAAGTGGTGAATAGGCACCAGGCCAACAGTAGGGGGGATGGAGGGAAAAGGACATGAGGCTCAGTCCCAGAAGACTAAGTTCAAGTCCTGGTTCTACCATTTAAGAACTGAACGATTTGAGGCAAATGGTTAAACATGTCAGAGCCTCACTTTCACCATCTGTAAAATGGGGCAAACAGGGGCAGTGTTCAAAATACAATTGGTACAGTATGCATACTGACCTATGAGAATGGATACCAGGGAGCCTTAGAGCCAGAGCTGGGTCCTGAGAGCCCATACTGTGCCAGCCTTAACCTTTTATGTGTTAGGTTGTGAGGTGTGGAGAGCAGCCACAGTAGTGGAGAACTCAGTCAGTGACTATCCTCTAACTAGTAACAAAGTGGGTCTCTCCCAGGTGCCTCAGTGGTAAAGGATCTGCCTGCCAATGCAGGAGCCTCAGGAGACTTGGGCTCTATCCCTGGGTTGGGAAGATCCCCTGGAGAAGGAAATGCCAACCCAGTCTAGTATTCTTGCCTGGAGAATCCCAGGGACAGAGGAGCCTGGTGGGCTACAGTCCATGGGGTGACAAAGAGTAGGACACAACTGAGGGCACCCACTAACAGTACTTCCAGATTTTAACAACTAGTAGAGCTACACAGGATAATACTGGTAGTATTGACTGAGGATAAATCCTACCTTACCAACTACTGTATACATGGTTATTTATTTTAAGCCAAAGCTTGAAGTCTCTCTCTCTCTCATTCCTCCTTATTGGTACCTACCACCATGTCTGACTGCTCTTTCCCTCTAGTCTGAGCAGGCTCCTTCTCTGTACTAGTTCTCCCAGCTGTCTTCCTCATCACCATCTCCTACAGGCTCCCCAGCTCCACGTCCTTCTGGCCAGAACCATGGACAGCTCCAGCTGACCAGCCCATCCTAGGCCATCCCCTTCCTCCTGCCTCCTCTCTCCTCTTCCCCCACCCACACCAGCACAGAACCCTGAGCCTTGAATTGAATGTGGGTCATGGCTGAGAAGACAGTACAGTGGAGTGGTTCAGAGCAAGCTCTGGAGTAAATCAGACTGGATTTAAACCCCAACTCCATCAGCCCTCAGCTGTCTGATCTTATTCCTTCACTCCTGTAAGATCCAGCCTCCTCTTCATAAACAGCAAGAACTTCTAACAGCTGCCTCAAAGGTCATGAGGTTTAAGTGGGATGAAAAGTTTACAGAACTTAACACAGAGCCTGACTCATTATATGTTTTGAATAAATGAAGAACGCCATTATTCTGTGACTTTCCACCCTATTTAATTCCTCAAACCCTTTTTCAATCCCTATCTGACTAGAGCCCTCTCTCAAAGATGTTACAACATGACCACCAGTTTAATGTAACTGGCTTCCTTTGGTTGTGGAAGTTGACTTGGACTTAGAGATGGCAAGGAAGCCTACTTTTTTGGTCCATGAGATTCTCTTTTTATTAGATTTTTTTTTAATTTAAAAAATTTTGAGTTAATTTTAGATGTGCACAAGAATAGTACAGGTGGTTCTCTAAAATCTTTCATCTAGTGTCCTCCTAGGTTAACCTCTTACATGATCATAGGACACTTATCAAAAAGAAGAAATTAACATTGGTATAATAATACTATTAAGAAAAGTGTAGAATATATTTGGGTTTCACAAGTTCATCCACTAATGTCCTTTTCCTGTTCCAGTATGCAATCCAGGATCCCACCTTGGGCATTTCCTGAATCTTTCCTTGTCTTTCATGATCTTGATTCTTTTGAAGAGTACAGTCAATTATTTTGTAGCATATTCCTCAATCTGGGTTTGTTTCTTGTGATTAGAGTAAGATGTGCATTATTGGGAAGCATAACAGTTATAGGCCCTTTTCAGTGCATAATATCAGAGGGTACGTCTTGTCGATATGTATTACTGGTGATGAGCTTGATCACTTGACTAGAGTGGTGTCTGCTAGGATTCTCTACCATAAACTGCACTTTCTTTCTCTTTATTAGATTCTGAACACACCTATCTTTTGCTTCTCTAGAATTTAGTGTTCAGAACCAAGAAACCTATCCATCTATACTCTTCCAACCAGTCCACGGAGAAATGCCCATTCCCTATGACCTGCCTGGTCACCTTCCTCTGAGTTTTACACACACACACACACACACACACACACACACACACACACACACACACACACACACACACACACTTTACTTACTTATTTATCTTTGGCAATGCTGTGCAGCTTGTGGAATCTTAGTACCCTGACCAGGAATGGAACCCAGGCCCTCAACAGTGAAAGAGCAGAGTTCTAACCACCTAAAATGCAGAGACAACCAGGGAATGCCCAGAATAGCTTTCTTACATTGGGCATTCAGAGGCATGTGTTAAAAACCAGATGCACACCCAGGGGGAGTTTATGAGGGTAACAGTGTACTTCTCAGTTCATTTTCATGGACCTTCTTTTCAAGGCCCTGCAAGCGTCCAACCATCCCTGGGAATGTCCAGCCCCTCTCTCAGGTCTGGCCCCAAACCTTGAGCACTTTCTTCAGCATCTAACATTTAGGTTTTTAAAAACCTCTAGTAGCCTTCCTTATTGGTTGTGTATAACTCCTTGCTACCCACTAGCCCACATGTTGAAACTCCTTTCCTTCCAGAGGCTCTCCACTCCTCCAAGTTTGCTGTCACCAGATACCCTGCTACCAGAGTAGGTATGGAGCATTCTTTTAATCAGTTGAGTGTGGAGATGAGCTTGTCCAGCCTTTCCCTTTGTCTCTATCTGCTCCAAGTTTATTCTGTCAGTGTGTCTTCTCACACTGCCCCTTTAGAAGATGAAGAAGCACCACCCCTCTTCCAGCCTCATGCACACTTCATTTTAAAAAAAGCTTTCATGTAAAAGTGTACTAAAGGCTTCTGGAAAGCCTCCAGAATTGTCCTCACCAAATCCCATCTCCTCTTTGCATTTTGTTCTGGTTACCATTGCTGTGTAAGAAAGTACACCAATATTCCAAACAACCATTTTATTTTGCTTGTGATTTTGTGGGTTGGGAATTCAGGACAGGCTTGGCCAGGCAGTTCTCAGTTGGACTCTCTCATGCCGTTGCAGTCAGGTGTTGGCCAGGACTGCAGCCTCCTGAAGGCTCCACTGGACTGGACATCCAAGATGGTGCACTCACACAGCTGACAATTGGTACTGGCTGTTGGCTGGGAGCTCAGCTAGGTTAGGGCTGGGAACACCTATCCATAGCCTTTCCAGCTATGCAAGCTCAGGGTAGAACCATACAGAAGCTATATGGTCTTTCCTAACTTAGTCTCAGGCCAGATTCAAGGGGAGAGGAGTGTCAAATAATTCATGGACATATTTTAAACATTGCCTCTTGCATCAAAATGAGATCCTCTCCATGGGGTTGCAAAGAGTTGGAGATGAGTGAACAACTAATACACACACACACACAGCATCTAGACTGTTGTTTTTCCAGGACCACCTTCCTGGAGATTCTTGGCCACCCCCAGCCCCATCAGATCTTTTAAGTGAAAACTGGGAGTGCACTCCTCTCCTTCTGGGGTGGGTAACTCGTCAGTTCCTATCTCCCTCAGTTTGCTGCTGCAGGGGACCTGAATTCTGCTCTGGAATGTGCTGTGTGACCTTAGGAAAGTAACTTCACCTCTCTGGGTCTTTGTTTCTTTTCTGCCAAAAAAGAACTGAGAATAACCTCACTTCACATGATGTTGTGGTTTTGAAAGATAATATAAAGAGCAGAGGCTTCCCTAGTGGCTCAGAGTGTAAAGAGTCTGCCTGCAATGCAGGAGATCCAGGTTTGATCCCTGGGTTGGTTGGCAACCCACTCCAGTATTCTTGCCTTGAGAATCCCATGGACAGGGGAGCCTGGTGGGCTACAGTCCATGGGGTCGCAAAGAGTTGGACATGACTGAGCAACTTCACTTTCACTTTCATAAAGAGCAGAGCTAGCAATTGATGCTCCTGATTGTGGAAGAAATAACTGTAGACAAGTCATTTTCCCTCTGGGACACTTCATCTATTTCTCTCTGAAATGGGAGGTAATGCCCTTATCCTACTTATCCATGCATATGAGAGGGGTCTTGAATGGACTATAGGAGGGGGCCAGCCCAGAGGTTGAGGCTTCCCAACTCTGGCATGGGTGGGAAGGTCCCTGCATCTAGGCCCTTCTGGGGCAGAAGAGATGTGCGTGCATGCGTGCGTGCGTGGCAGCCTGGGTGAGGCTTGAGGCTTGCAGGGTGGGGCCGCTATCTATCCTACCTGGCCTTATCAGATCTGGGCTGGCCAAAGCTTGGCCCAATGGAACAAAGAGGCTTTGAGAACTAGGCTGGGGTGTGGGATGTGGGCCCAAGCTCCAGGAGGCTTGCTCCACCCAGGGGGCAGAGGGCATGGGTTGGAAGAGCTGCTGCCACCAACCCCTGCCAGAAAGTTTTCCTGCAGCAGGGACACCCTCTTAGGTGGGCAGCAAAGCCTGTGCTCCCCACTGAGGGCCTCCACCCCTTCATTGGGGTGTTTTCTGCTTCAGCACTTCTCACCAGGCCTTCACCTCTGCCCCTTTTATGGGGTGCAGCGTTTCTCCTCCCCTACTTCCATTTCCCCTCCTGGCACCTTTGAGCCCCAGTCACACTGGCTCCTAGTCCTTGGGCATGCCCTACGCTTCTCCTCCACACACTTGCCCCCAGTGATCCATCCGCCTCCTCTTGCCCAAGTCATTTATGCCAAGCCCCAAAACACTTCCAGGAAGTCTCCAGACATTGCACATCCCATCCTTACCCCTGTTTATTTCTCCCCACTTCCTCTTGTGTGATGCTGTAGGAACTTCTTTCCAAACTGTTACCACTGGCAGAATCTGTCTGAGCCTGGCAGAGACTCAGGCCAGTCGGGGCCAGAGTTGAAGATCGTACAAGATGTACACTGCACAAGGGCTGAGCAGACAAGGGGGCGGGGCCTGAAATCCAGACATTCTGTAAGCTCAGTGCCCTCTGTGTGAGGCTTTCTCTTAAACAGATTTCCTGGTGCCAGGCCAGGATTGTTGCCTTTTCTAGTTGGATCTCCTGAAGGGGCATTTTACTATGATTTTTCAAGGTGGCTCAGACAGTAAAGAATCTGCATGCAATGCAGGAGACCCAGGTTTGATCCCTAAGTTGGGAAGATCCCCTGGAGAAAAGAATGGCTCCTCACTCCAGTATTCTTGTCTGGAGAATTCCATGGACAGAGGAGCCTGGCAGGCAACACTCCATGGGTTGCAAAGAGTCAGACATGACTGAGTGACTAATACTTCACTTTTTCACTCACCTATTTCCACTTCCCATCCTGGGGCTGCAAGTGCTAACAGCAGGCCTGGTTGCCTAAAGGATTGTTGCACTGGCTCAGCCCTTTCCAACACATCACTGCTCACTGTCAGAAGCCATTCCACAGGCAGTCCCTTCTTGGGGAAGAGCGATGACCACTGTGGATGCAATGGCCTTCAGGGCTGAGTTTAAGCCTGTGAAGAACAGCAGGTGTGGGACCAGTAGCTCCCTGGGTCTGGGCAGTATGGTTGACCTTCCTCTGGGCCTCAGCATCTTAAGGAGGATAAGCAAGCTGGTTCTGGTGGGAGGAACTGGACTCTCGCACTGCTGAGGTGGAGGACAACTTTCTAGGCTGACTCTACTCATTCATCTGGTACCATTACCACAGTTCTGGGTCAGGATTCCCCAAAAAACTGCGGGGCCTCACCTCTATCCCAAGGTTGGTCTTTCCAGGGTCTGGATTCAAAGTGTTTTTCTGAATCTCTACAGCCATCTCTGAAGATAAGTGTATTTCCTGAAGAAGCTCTTTTAGAACAGAAGGTCTAGGGACAACAAATGGCTCTGTGTCTACAGGACAAAGTGTCCCCAGGCCCCATATGAGGGGCAGGTAGGCCCCCCCATAAGGAAGACCCTCAATCTCTTTCTCTCTCTCCTCCACCCCATGCAAAATTTCTGTAAAAGACAGAATGTGGAAATGAATGGACCAGAGCCTCTTGACCTTGACCTTTTGTTTCACACTGCAAATGCATTCATAGATGTTCTGGTCCCTGTGAGCCTGGTCTGTGAGTGTCTGCCTCAAGGTGATGTGTACTCCATTTCAGGTGGTCTGAAAAAGCAGATTTCTGGTCCTGAAATTCTGAGCATGCCTTCTGGAAAGGACCCAAGTTTACCAAAGGAAAAGCCTCTGTGGAAAAGCCTCGCAGTGGACCTGCAAGCCAGATCAGTTCAGGTCAGTCATTCAGTCACGTCTGACTCTTTGCGACCCCGTGGAGGCATGCCAGCCCTCCCTGTCCATCACCAACTTCCAGAGTTTACTCAAACTCATGTGCATTGAGTTGGTGATGCCATCCAACCATCTCATCCTCTGTCATCCCCTTCTCCCGCCTTCAATCTTTCCCAGCATCTGGGTCTTTTCAAATGAATCAGTTCTTCGCATCAGGAGGACAAAGTATTGGAGTTTCAGTTTCAGCATCAGTCATTCCATTGAATATTCAGGACTGATTTCCTTTAGGATGGACTGGTTGGATCTCCTTGCTGTCCAAGGGACTCTCAAGAGTCTTTGAACACCACAGTTCAAAAGCATCAATTCTTTGGTGCTCAGCTTTCTTTATAGTCCAACTCTCACATCCATATATGACTACTGGAAAAGCCATAGCATTGACTAGATGGACCCTTGTTGGCAAAGTAATGTCTCTGCTTTTTAATGTGCTGTCTAGGTAGGTCATAAATTATCTCCCTAGAAGAGAATGGCAAACCACTTTAGTATTCTTGCCTTGAGAACCCCATGAAGAATATGAAAAGGTGAGCCAGATGCATGGGTTTAAATCTTGCTTCTGTCACTTGCTGCATCATCTTAGACAAGTTACTTAACCTCGCTGTACCTCTGTGTTCTCATCTGGAAAATGGTAAGACTATAGTATATACTGTCTTCCCAGGTGGTGCTAGTGGTAAAGAACTCTTCTGCCAGTGCAGGAGACATAAGAGATGTGGGTTCAATCCCTGGGTTGGGAAGATACCCTGGAGGAAGGCATGACAACGTACTCCAGAATTCCTGCCTGGAGAATCCCACGAACAAAGGATTACTCTATCCCTAGTGGGCTAGAGTTCACATGGTCGCAAAGAGTCAGACATGACTAAAGCTACTTAGCATGAACACATAATATATACCACATAGGGTTGTTATGAAAATGAAGTGGGTGCTACATGTAAAGCACTTAGAACAATGCCTGGCAAAGGTTAGTCTTCATTAAATGAAAGCAGTTGTCATTACAGCCTGTGGGAGCTTCTTCCTCCCAGATGACACAGTCTCCAGAGCAATGAAGTTTTCTCAGAATATTCTTCCATGGAAGTGGGGATGGTAAGGTAAGAGTCAGGGCAGTCGCCCCCCCACCACTTTCTGACAGAAATCTCTATCAGAGGCTAGAACCTGGGCAGGGGTGTGCTTTCACAACTAGCTCTCCACGGTCAGGGGAGCCCTAATTGGTAGTATATGCCAATTTCTATGGAGTAAATATTCCCACTATGGCCTATTTCAACTGTTTCACAGTATTCCTGAATATTTAACAATTTTATCAATGGACCTGGGAATCTCGGCTGGTCTATAATGAGTAAAGAAAAACTTGCTATGGGATGCAGAGACCAAGAGAAAATGAAGACAGAGGTCATCCTGTTTTGGCAATAAACTGATGTCCTTCCGACTAAGCAATGTTTCTCAAAGTGTAATCTATGGACTATCTGCCATGTTTGGAGTATTTGTAAAAACAAGTTCCTAGGCCTCCATCTGGATCTTCTTTTTTTTTTGCTGAGCTGGGCCTTCGTTGTGGCACATGGGCTTTCTCAAGCTTCTCACCGTGGTGGCTTCTCTTGTTGCAGAGCAAGGGCTCTAGAAGCTCAGGGTTCAGTAATTGTGGCTCATAGGCTTAGTCACCCTGAGGCATCTGGAATCTTCCTGAATTAAGGATTGAACCCATGTCCCCTGCATTGGCAGGAGATTCTTAATCTACTGGACCACCAGGGACATCCCGATCTAGATCTGTTAAAGAAGAATCCTGGAAGTGGGACCAAGAATCAGGATTCAGGCCCTGAGAAAGACCAGAATAAGCAGGGAAGGCACCTTAACTAGGGCCAGGCAAGGCCTCTTCATGCTGACCCCAAAGTTTGCCTAAACACAGTTAGACCAGAGAAAGAACTGCTCTAATAATTCCGTGATCACTTTGCTTATCTAGAAACATCTTGCTTCCAAGTAAAGGGGCTTTCCCTACTTATTCTGGTCTTTCTCAGGGCATGAGTCTCTGACTTTTCACTGTGGATCATGAAGAGATTCTGTAGAAGTCACATCTGCCTTGTGGCCCATTCTAAACAGCCCTCTGTTGCGACTTGGCAGACCTACTGGATGAGAAAGGGTGTGCAAAGAGGGTGGGAGCTCTGAAGGTTTTGTCTTTGGAGGAAGGTGCACACAGCCCTGGACGGCCCCACCCATGGTTCTAGGCTAACAGTGTATCAGCCCTACTTGGTGTCCTGGACTCTAGGGCTCTAACAACTTAAATAATTTTTATTACAAAAGGAAGAAAAGACCAAAACATCCCCAAATTTTCCCATGGGCTTCCCCCTCGGTGCCAATAAATAAGGTGGGGGAGACTGACCGGAGGAGGGGGTGGGGGTCATGGTTCAGCAGAAATGGGAATGTATAGCCTGGGCAGAGGGTGGGCAGGACATCCAGCCCACTGCCCCCATCCTGGGCACTGTGATCACATTGGCTGGAACACACAGCTCTGTGTACTGACAGCGACAGTCTCTGGATGTGTCCCGAGGAGTGTGGCCAGAGAGGAAGGTCATGCCTCAGGATGGCCAGGCTGGCTGCCCTACCCTGCAGCCTGCTCAGTTCTGGGCAGCATTGAGTCCAGTTAGCTCCCTGCCGGCTCCCAGGGAATCTAGCAGCATCAACTGAGGTGCAAGCCCAACCAAGAGGGGCCTAAGATGGATAGAATGGGCCCTCCCCACTGGGGGAGGCAGGAATGAGAAATTGTAGTGAGAGCTGGCTGGGTTGGGACCCACTGGTCTCTAAGATAGAAGGAGAGACCACCCCCCATCGCCACTTCAGCTTGCAGCTTTGTCATTACACCAAGATGGGGCTGGGGGTACATTGGCCTCACCCAGTACAGGTCTCAGTGATGTATCTTTGTGGTGGAGGAGATGGTGGGAAACAGTGTCCCCACTCAGGTCCCTTCCAAGGCCAAAGCCCTCCTGGTGGGGAGGCCTTTGGACCCATGTGGGCAGTTCTGGGAGGGCAGTAGAAGGATCCTTTCAGCTCCCTGCCCCAGCCATGCCCAGCGAGTGGAAGCTGCCCTCTTCCAGCAAGAGACGTCCCAGGCGGTAGAGCAGCTGGGGGTACCAGTGCACACCCTCCCCTGGGGTCCAGCTGCCCCACGCCAAGCTGTGAAACAGTCGCAGGGGCCAGAAGGCCAACTGAGCCAGGTGGTGGTCAGCCACGGCCGCAAAGCAAGAGGCCACCACATCCTCCACCACCAGTGTCCCATGCCTCGTTAATGGGGCATAGGCCCCCAGGGCCACGTGCGTGGAGACAGCCGCCACTCGGGCAGGCTGCAGGCCTGGCACCCCAGCCACCAGCACATATTGGCCAGGCTGCACCTGGCTGGCAAACGTGGCTCGGAAGTGGGCAGCTGGCTCAGTGTGGTTGTTGGCCGTGAAGAGGAGGTGGGCAGGTGTGAGTGCCAGGCGGCGCGGGGGATCCTGGGTCTCGATGACCTGGAAGGCCCTCAGCCTGTCCGGCTCACGATCGAGGAAAATGAGCACATCGCTGAAGGTGGGGTTCCCATCCTCCCCCATGGCCAGCACTCGGTCTCCGGGCCTCACAGCCGACAAGGCCACACGTGCCCCACTCTCCAGGCGCACCTGGGCTCCAGCAGGGAAGCAGCCGCCTGTCTTGGCTGCGGCTGAGTGCTCTGTGGGAAGAAGGGACATGAAAGCATTACTGGGTGGAGCTCAGATTCCCAGTCACTGCAATCCTCCCCAGCACAGCCAGAGGTGCCCCTTGCTCCCAGGCTGCTCTCCCATCACCAAGTCATGTTCCCTGCCCCCCACTTTCTCTGCAGCTTTGAACCCACCCCCAGCCCACAGTATGATCTGCCTTCATCCCTAGCCTAACGCTTTGCTCATGAGAGGAGCATATTGAGTCTCCAAGCCCAGGGAGCATGAGGGAAAGGGTCCTCCGGAAGCCCAGGTGAAGCCCCCCCACACCTGCTCCCAATCCTGATAAGACTGAAGCAGTCAGAGAGGCCGAGGATTAGCTGTGCCAGGAAGTGGTCAGCTGTGACTTGACACCCCAAAGCTGCAGCCTAGAGGAGAAGGTAAGTCACTTCATGCTTCTGGGGTCTGGATGTCCCATTATTTCTCACCCATTTCTCAGATGCTCCCCCCAAATTGTCCTCTTGGACTGACACCCCAAGCTCTATGCCAGACCTGGCCCTTGGCATCTGTACACCAAGTGAGAGGAGGGCCAGTCAGTGGCGAGAACACAGACTCCTGGTTCCGGAAGCTCGGAATGAATGGCCAGGCCAGGGCATGGCTCAGTGGTCAGGATGAAATCACCAGCTTCAGTTCATGTGCTGGGTCCTTGTGAGGGGACAGGACACAATGGCATCAGTGGGTGGGATGCAAGATACTATTTGGGGGTCAGTAGTAATGCAGGGAAATGGCCCCTCTGGGAACTGGCATCGGGCCTGTGTTTGCAAGTGAGGAGTCGATGTGACTTGAAGTAAATACAGTTGACAGGGAAGTGCAGAGGCGAAAGGTCAGGATGGGGTCACCACTGTGAGCCCGGTGGGATGAGGAACAAAAGAGAACCTGGTCTCAAAGTGCCAGGTCTGTGAGTGTGATCGCTGCATGGGGCCAGCACGGAGGGCCGAGCCTGCAGTCAGGGGACCCCGCAGGCAGTCCACACAGAAACCATGTGAAGCATCCATGACCGGGTTCAGTGCACGTGGCAGGGATGCAGACAAGATTTGAGGGAGGGGGCGAGGCCTCAGTGCCTGCCAATTCTGATCAACAAAGCGGCCAATATGGGAAAATCCACTTTATTAAGTCCATTCTGTTTATTCTTGCCCTCACGGCTGTCCTTGCCCCCCAAAGTCCAGCTTCAGGGCCCTGGGGGAGAGGTTGGGGACGCCTGCGCCCCCTGAGAGGAGCAGACACAGTGCCTTAAAGGGCCTGACCTGCAGCCAGGCTGTGCTCTGGGCTCCTGGCTCCCAGTCAGTCATGCTGATGTCTGGGCACAGCCTGGTCCCTGGGCCCACCCCCACCTCCCAGTTCTGCACCACTCTGTATGGGAAGGCCGTCTCTCTGTCAGCCTGGCTTTCTCCATCTGGCCAGCTTGCTCTGTCTTGCACCACTTGCAGTAGGCTCTGGACTGTGGACCGCCTGGTCAGCACCCAGCATCGCTGGGACAGGACCCTGTCTCCCTAGGCTCCTGCCATGACACTATCAGGCACGGGTGGAGCAGGTGGTCAAGAGCAGCAGAGGGGAGCGCCGCTGACGTCCTGGTCCCCGAGGTCCCCGCCTCCATCCCTGGGCGGGCCTCTTCACCTTCTTGGGTCCCGCGGGCCCAGCGCCGCCTGCCCACGCCCTGCGGCCCCCCCGGCCCCGGGCCCAGTTCCCCCGGCAGCGGCTCACCGGACTTGACGGAGCAATGCACGTGGGCCTTGGACTCGTAATACACCCAGTCGAAGCCGGCCTCCACTGCCAAGCGCGCCAGCAGTCCGTACTTATTGCGGTCGCGGTCCGACGTGGTGATGTCCACCGCGCGGCCTTCGTAATGCAGCGACTCCTCCGAGTGGTGACCGTCCTCGTCCCAGCCCTCGGTCACCCGTAGCTTCACCCCGGGCCACTGGTTCATCACCGAGATGGCCAGCGAGTTCAGGCGGTCCTTGCAGCGCTGCGGGAGGGGAGGGAGCAGAGTTGGGGGAGAGGCTGGCCCGCGTGCAGGTGAGCGCGCAGCCCCGCCCCTTACTCCTACCGCACTCGCTGGAGCTTGGAAACCTGGGAGGGTGCTCTGTCCTTCTCTCCTGGGAACAGAGAGCCCTAAAGTGCTTCCTTCCATTCTAGCATCCCTTGACCCCACCGGGATCTGGACCGCGCGGTGGCGCCACAAATCTAGAAGGCGCGTCCATAGGCTCACCCGTCTCCCTCTCTCTTGTTGGAGTTACTGCACCTTTTGAACGCCGGGCCCTTCTGTCTCACCCAGGGGACCAGCAGGGGACCGCCTGCTGCCTGGAGGGTAAAGGATGTACCGGAGCTGACTTGCCTGCGGCAGGCCTGCTAGGCGTGCAAGGCTCGAGGTGCCCAGTAGGTGTCACCGTAGCCCCAGGGCTGAGGCCCGCTAAGCGGCCGGGGCGCGGCAGGTGCGGAGCGCCTCGGCAGCCTGTGGGGTGTGTGTTGGAACGGAGCCTTTGACCTCCGGGTGTCCACTTCATGCTCCGCCTCCCATGAAGGGGGAGACCAGCAGCCCTGGGGGAAGGACGGTAGAGACCATCGTATGCACTGGCTCTCTTCGTACCTGGAGCCCGAGGAACCCCGCAGCTGACTGAGGAGAGGGGCCTGGGAAGAGGGATCCTTTCACAGTCCTTGACTCTGAGGTGCCAGGAGCTGCCAGGTGTGGGCAGCCCACCTCTCAACCTATCCCACCCCTCAGAGCCGAGGGCTCCTACAGACCCTTGGACTCGGTCTCCCAGGAGCCAACAGCGGCTAAAACCCAAGGCTCCGTCGGTCCTCTGAGGCTGCAGTCTAGCTGGGGGCGCTCACTGCCCCCAGAGGGAGCTCCACGTGCTCCTGGCCGCCAGGCTTCTAGCCACCCACCTATGTCTGTCCCGCGGCCCCTGCTCCCCGCCCCTCTTCCCCCACCGCCTTCCCTACTCGGGTCCAGAGCCCGGGCACGCGCTGTCAATGATTGCCCAGTCCGTGGCCCGGATCCTTATCTGCATTCCTCGGCGCCCGGCCCGGCCCAGCCACCAGTCAACCTTCGCCCGACACCGCCGGCCAGCCCCGGCGCCTGGGCGCGTGCTGCGGGCCGTGGTCTAACTGCCCTTCCCAAAGCATCTAGAAAGCAGGCTGCCTACTTGCAGTGGAAACCCACCGAGGAAGGGGACCTAGGTCACTTCCCCTCAAACTCAGCCTCAAGGAAGAAAGTGTGCTCCCCGCTCCGCCACCCCCACCCTTCTTCCAGGTCCTTGGGTTGAGCGAGCCTCCAGTTCGGAGCACTTACGACTAGCCTTAGCTCTGCTGTGGGGCTTCCCGGCACCCCAGCCCCTCTCTTTCAATCCATCCACGGTACCAAACCCAGGGATTCCCCCAAGTTCGGCCCCAGAGCCCGGCGGCCCGGCACCCCCACCCTTCAACTGCAGCTGAGCCGCTCAGCTCTGGGGACAGACACGTGGGCTCCCAGGCAAGATCCCTTCCCTACCTCCGCCTCCTGGCTCTACCATTGCCCGCTGTTCCTTTAACCCAGACCCCGGAGCGGGCCGCGCAGCGAACTGAGAGCGCGCGGGGAGGAAAGGCCACTAGGACCCTCCACGCCCGGAGCTTCGCCTCTCGGGTTGCCGAATCGCCTCGACATGAAAGGGGCGCAGCCATGCGGAAGGTTAGGCCAGAGGGACTGGTGCATCTTGCAGGCGCGGGAGGCAGTCGGGAAGAGGTACCTCCAGGTGCCGCGTCTGACCTGAGCTGCCAGCACTCCAGGGCCGAAGGGGCCACCGCCAACCCGCTGGGCTGTGGTGCTTGGCAGAGGGGAGCTCTTCTCACAGCCTCCGGCGGGCTCGGGGAATGCCAGCACTCCGCCGGGACCCCATCTTGGCGAGAGGGGCAGGTGCCAGGGGGCGTGCCAGCCAGTCAAGGAAAGGTGCCAGGGGGCGGGTAGGGCCGGGCAGGTGGCGGTGCTTCGGCCGCGGCGCCTTGCGAGGGCGGGTCGCGCTCACCTGGGTCATGAGGCGGTCGGCGCCGGTGTTCTCCTCGTCCTTGAAGATGATGTCTGGATTGTAGTTGGGGGTGAGCTCCTTGAAGCGCTCCGAGCTGCGCGCGATCTTGCCTTCATAGCGGCCGCTGGCGCCCAGGGTCTTCTCGGGCACGTTGGGGCTGAACTGCTTATACGCGAGCGGCACGAGCTTGCGCGGCGGCCGCCGGCGGCTGCCCACTACCCGGCCCGGCCCGCAGCCCCGCGCCGCCGGCACCAGCAGCAGCAGCAGGAGCAGGCAGAACCGCAGGCGGGGCCGGAGCCGGGCGGGAGACATGGCCGGGGTGCCCCGAGGAGCGGCGGGCGAGGACGCCTGGAGGGCTGATGGGTGGGCGAGTCGACCGGAGCGCTGCGGGGGCTCAGGCGTCCGCGTGGCTCCTGGGGGCTCCAGGTGGGGGCGCCATGGGCTGCGCGGCGCGGCGCACGGCCGGCGGGACTCAGGTGCGGGGCGGGGGCCCGGGGCCCTGGCTGGTGGCGGCGCGCTGTCCCCCTCGGCGCCTCGACTCTGAGCTGCCCGGCTCGCCGGCCGCCAATAAATAGGCCGGCCCGTTTGTTTTGGCAACGCGGCGGCGGCGGGGGGCGGCGGGCGGCGGGGCTGCGGGCCGCCGCCGGGCTGGGCTGGGCTGGCCGGGCCGGCCGGCTGGCGGGCCCCGCGGTTAGCACCCCGGCCCCGCGGTCAGGCGGCTGGGGCGGAGCGGGAGCTGCTGCCGTCTGCGGCGCAGCCCGGGGCCGAGTGAGAGGGGAAATGGAAGAGATCCGGGCTCGGGCCCCGCGCAGACCGCACCCTACCCATGTCCCTGCCTCCTGCGCGCTCGACAGCAAACCTGCGGCAAGGGCAGCGCAGCCTCCTCCCCCTCGGGCGGGCGGCCCCGGCACTAGCCAGCCCTCGTTCCGCTCGCTCCTCCGCTGCGCGTCCGCCCGCCCCTGCCCTCTGCGCCCCCCGCACTGCCTGAGTGTGCCCTCCCCGCCCGGACGCGCCCCACCCCGCCTTGGCCTCGCCTCTGGGCTCCCCGCGGCTCCGGGGTGCCCCGCCAGGCGCAAACCTCCACTACAGGAGCTGCCGCCCCCACGGAGACCGCAACCCACGGCGCGGCCGGACGCGAGGGGTGGGGGGCAGTGGCCGGACCGCATAGCCGCCTACGGTGTCCCCTGCGGGGAAGTAAACCCAAAAGGCAGGAGGCCGCTGGTAACCTGGTGCCCCACCCTGGCCCGGGGAGGCGCGCCCTCTCAGCTTGGTGGAGCTGAATTCTGTATCAACCCGGTGCGAAGCTGGGAGTGGGGCATCCAGCCTTATGACGAGTCAGATGGAGGACGAGGTGGACGTGGAAACATTGTTGAAAGGAGCAAAGTGAAGTTGCGGAGGAATAGGCCAAGGTGTAGAGAAGAGCATCTAAACGGTGACATCAACGGAATAAGGAATCCCGACTGGCTGCTGCCGGCACACGGGAGCTGCTAAATAATTACTCTCTCGGTTCTGTTTCACAAATGAAAAAGAACAGAGAATGAGTGATGGCAGCTAGAGATGTAAGCATGGATGGTGTGTGTATCTTAATACGATATTCAGGAAGACTGAATGGATTAGGATTCATTCTGTTAAAATGAGAAAAGGCAAGTGTGTTAGAAAACAAACACCACTACAACAAATTACCCGATTTGGTTGCAATATTTTCTACAAATTTAATAGAGATAGAAATAAAAGGGTGGGAAAGGTTTAAAAATTCACATTTCAAGAATATTAATACAATAGATACTGCTTATGTGCTTGATAAATGGAAGCTTTTAGATATTATTATACAAGCATTCTGCTTGCATTATTTAATTTAAACCTACAATTCCAAATGTGTTAGTATCCTCTCCATTTTACAAATGAAGATTTTGCAGTTCTAAGAAGAAAAGCAACTTGCTCCTGGCAGAAGGATTCAAACACCAGCCCCACCCCAGCAGCACCTGCCACCAGCTGACCCCAGAGTCCCAGTGCCCACCCAGCAGACTGGCTCTCTGGGCAGTGCTCACTCATCCAGTTCAGTCTGAGTTTGGGACATTGGTAGCTTTTCACAGATATACTCACATTTCCTCTGAATCAATTTTGTGAATACAAATTCAGAATCGGAAGGGACTCAGAAGAGAGTTTAATCCAAGCACTTCGTAATATAGAAGAGGAAACTGAGGCCCACAGAAGGGGTATTTAGGATGGCTCCACCAGGGTGGAGGGGTGTCTGTCCCTTGAAAACAAAATGAATGTTTCCTTGACTTCCCTTGGCTTGTGCTTCCTCCCCACACCCTGTGTTCATCCTTCTATTTGCATTCAGATTCCGTGTCACAGATTACTTGCCAGTCACAGATGACTCTAACATTGCTTCTTTTCCTTGAAAGCTTTCAAAGTGCTTTAACATATGTGTTTCCAGGTTCAAGAACTCAGCCCCGCAATCCTGTTCAGATTTCTGGGATGCGCTACTCAGCCAGGTCGGTACCTCTCCCAATGCAGACAAACAGGGGCTAATCCCATAGGCTTCCATGGTCCCCTATCCTAGATCACCTATCCTTGATGAAGCTACATTAGCACCGCATAAATAATTCCTATTTGACACTGATCAGATCTTACCCAGAGAGCTGTATTCAACAGGATCACAGCTTAAGAGAAGAAATGAGAGGAAGAATGGCAGCATTAATAAGTGGTTATAAGGTAGAACCTCTAAGAGAAGCTTAAAGAAACTGTTTTTCACTTGGAGAAAAGAAGATTGAAACTGAATTGAACAACTCTTCAAGACCATGCATATGGGATAATAAGCAGGATAATGGCCTTAATCTCTAAGGCCAGAAAACGTTTAGGAAAGGAGTTGAATTTGCATTAGAGATGAAAGGAGAAAGAAAGATTGAATTTAGGGCAAAACTTCTCTTAAAAATTGTTATAAAACACCTGATTCCTATTACTCATCCATGGGAAATACATAAGAATGCTCATGTATGTGTGCCCAAGACAGTGGTGGGGCTTAGGGTCACCTCGTTAGGGAATCATCTACCCCGTGCAAGCTAGGATAATAGGCCCAAAAGGACAGAAAATGCAAACAGACGAATAGAAGAGACAGTTGTTGTCCTCAAGGAATTTACTATTCAACCTCAAAGGTAAATCATGAAAATAAAAGGCAATCAAAGCCATGAATGCCACTCATAAACGAGTACAGAATAATGCATTCTAAATTAGATAGGTTAATAGATAAGATGAACTTGATCTAGAAGAATATGGAATTAAGAAACGACTGGTCTAGGGTTAGACCTCTTGGAAGAAATCAGTTTTTTATTTATTTAATTAATTAATTTATGGCTGTGATGGATCTTTGTTGCTAGCCCAGGCTTTCTCTCGTTGCAGCACTTGGGTTTCTCATTAGTTGCATCTCCAGGGCTCTAGGGCGAAAGGACTCAGTAGTTGTGGCACATGAGCTTAGTTGCCCCTGCAGCATGTGGAATCTTCCCGGACCAGGGATAGAATCCACATCCTCAGCACTAGCAGGTGGATTCTTAACCAGTGGACCACCAGGTAAATCCAGAAATCAGTTTTGAAGGAGAGGAAGGAATGACTGAAAGGAATGAAGAGGACATTCAGGAAAGGGCAGTGGCACTTGTGATCATGAAGAGCCAAGTTGGATGACCTAGTAAAGGGGGGGAGCCCTAATATTATCTGATGTGATCTCCTCACTCAAACCTTATGACGTATACACAACCATCTTCGTTTTATGAATGAGGAACTGAGGTTCAGAGCTTGTGAGGGAGTTGGAAGGGCAGGAGTTGGAATCCAGGCCTGCTTGCATGCGTGTGTGCATGCTCAGTCATGTCCGACTCTTTCCAACCCTATGGGCTGTAGCCCACCAGGCTCCTCTGTCCATGGGATTTTCTGCAAGAATGCTGGAGCAGATTGCCATTTTCTCCTCCAGGGGCTCTTCCTGACCCTGGGACCAAACCCATGTCTCCTGCGTTGCAGGTAGATTCTTTACTGCTGAGCCATCAGAGAAGACTCCATAATAATCCAGCTTCTTGGTGAGTGATTCCTAAGGCAAGCATGCTGGGCTGTCAACCTCTCTGTTCAAGTCACTGGTTTTCCTCTCTAAATCCAGGAGACTCTTGTTATCTTCATCTTGGGCTTTTAAGCTTCATACTCTCTTTGACTAATCATTTCCCCAACTGGCTGGCATCAGCCTGACTCCTATGGTTGATTTTTTGAAGAGGTTAGCAACTCCACCAAATTTCACCCATATGCAGGAAGGAAAGAAGCGTGCCTGTCTTTCAAGCTTCTGATCAGGGCAGGACACATTTGGAGATCCAATTAGAGCCACTCAAAACTAACAGTGCTATGAATGCTGGCTATTGATTAAAAATGGGAATGTCAAGTTACCTTTGCCCTAACAATAAGCTCATTACAAGGCACTCCAGAGAGATTCAAGCTCTCAAGACCTTGCTTTGATGACTTTGACAGGGTAGGAAAAAGTAGCAGAATTAGTTACAAAGAGTATTTTCCCTTCAAGTCAAGAGACTAAAGGCTGTGGGAAACTTTTATAGACAGAAAAACCTTTGCAGAAAGAAAGACACACATATATAAATATATTTCTGAATATGGATGATAACACGTTTACTGATTAATGAACTTTATTTCCATCCCAGTGTCTCTGTTTGGAAGAAATTAGTTGCTTAAAGAGACTCTTGGAAGATACTAGTTCAGTGAATGTTCAGTAAAGGGGGCAGGATTCTACTCTTTTAATACTCAAGCAATGCTCCTAACACACCTGTCAGCTTTCTGTACTAGTCCCCCCACACTCAGCTGTTTCTCTTGGTCAAGATAGCACCCTAAGGATGCCTGATGTATGGCCAAGAGTCGATAGCCAAAGAAAGCAAGAAGGTATACAGCCACTTGCATTTTAATAACTTGCATTCTTAGTTTCTGCAAAATGACAAATTCATTCTGTTGTGGTTATAGCTAACAAAATGGTATTTAACCCCACTCTCACCTTATGACTTGGTTTCCTCGATGGGCTCATAGGTAAAGAATCCTCCTGCCATGAGGGAAACTCCAGAAGACTCGGGTTTGATCCCTGGGTTGGAAAGAATCCCCTGGAAGAAAATCCCCTGGTGGGGGAAATAGCAACCCACTCCAGTTTTCTTCCTTGGGGAATTTCGTGGACAGAGGGTCCTGGTGGGCTACAGTCCATGGGGTCACAAAAGAGTCAGACACATCTGAGCATGCATGCATATGCATACTTTTATTTAGTACTCAGACAGTACTCATTTTCCAATTTCCTCACCTTGGTTGCCCCAAACAAAAAAGATTACATTCATTGATATCCACAAATTTCTAAAACCACTTCAAGATACTGCTGGTGTGAAGGGGTGTGTGTGTGAGGGGGGATGGGTGAGTGTGATAATCCTTCATATATTGACTCAACAAGTGTTTCTGAGCACCTACTAAATGCCAGACACTGTGTGAAGTGCTCAAGATGTGAGAAAAAAAAGATTCCTGTTCTTATGGAGCTTTATTCTAGTGGGGAGGCACCAGGGGGACAAAAATAAATACAAAAATAAACAAAATATTACTATATATAAATTAAACAAACAACAAGGTCCTATTATATAGCACCAGGAACTATATTGTAATATAGTTATATTACTTGTAATATTACTTGTATATTACTTGTAATAACCTATAGTGGAAAACAATATTAAAAAAATCACTTTTCTGTACACCAGAAACTAACATAACATTATAAGCCAACTATACCTCAATAAAAATAAATAAATAAAAGTTAAAAAACAAATATATAATGTGTTAGAAAGGAATAAGGACTATGAACACAAAACCTGAAACAGGGTGAAAGGTTGAGAGTACAGCCAGCCTATGGGCAGCCATCCAAGGTCAGGAGGCAGGTGACACTGTTAAGCAGGGTAGTCAGTGGAGGACTCATTGAGGAGGTGTGATTTAAGCCCAGACCTGAAGGGGGTGAGGATTTCAAGCAGATACCTAAGGGAAGAGAGTTTCTGGCAGAGAGAAATGCAAAGAACTAAAGCCCTCAGGTGTCTGCATATTAGAGAAATAACAAGGAGACCAGTATGATCAAAGATGAAGCAAGCTGGTGAATTCCCCAGTGGTACAATATTTAGGACTCAGCGCTCTCACTGCTGAGGACTTGAGTTCCATCCTGGTCAAGGAACTAAGATCCCATAAGCCACGTGGCACGCCCGCACCTCCCCCCCCCAAAAAAAAGAAGCAAGGGGGAAATGGAGTGAATAAGGTTGACTTTCTGCTTTCTGATCACAAGGGTGTTTTTCAAACATTTTATGAAGCTCAGAGTGAAGATAACTGACCCTTTAAAGCAATTTATGTATTGAGATGTTTAACTATAGACACAAGACAGTTAGGTAAAAGGAGTAATAAAACAGGATTTATCCATAAACTAAAAAAAATTTAAAAAGAGATACATAGTCATGGCTGTCACTTTCTACCACACACTCTTGAAAAACTTTGGTGGGAAAAAACCTGTGCTTTAAATGTCATCTTTGGCCTGCAGACTTCTTGAGAGCAGAAGATATGTCTTTGTGGCAAAATACAGCACGTAGCACAATACCCCCATTGGTGACAGTGCTAGTGAATGGGCATTCAAATATATGAGTTAATACACATCTAAGTATTCCTGTTTCTTGTTGAATATGGGTTTTTGTATCTCATTCCCAACACAGTTCCAACAAACCCATGCCATTCCTTTGAATTCCTTTGCAGTGATCTGGAATGTTCCTGTTGGACTTTCTCATTTTGCAATTCAAGCCTCTGTGCAGTATAACCAACTTGGTTCCTTACATATCCCTTCCTGGCCAGGAGTACAGCATTCTTTAGAGATTCCACGGGGGCTCTTTCTTCACATTGAATTCTTCCCACTAGTTACCCAAGCTTCTTAATGGTTGAAATGTTTTCTGTCATATTTAAATGATTTTGATATCAGTTTCATACCTGCTTCCATTCCATTTGATGACTACCATGAAGGTATTTTTGAGATTCCTACCCAGAAGCATACACATCTTTTAGATTCTCAGTCCCAGGAGATATTTTCCAGATGTCTTTCTGGTGGGAAACTCAGCTCCCACAAGTTGTCCCTGCTTTAAAATGGCTTTGATGAATGACCTATAGGAGCCATTCTTGTCCCTGAATCATCACAGGTGGGAAAAAATCAAGCTTCTCTGCTCTTGCTCCATCCCTGCCCTATATGAAGAGACTGTGTGCTCAGTTGCTTCAGTGGTGTCCAACTCTTTGCAACCCTATGGACTATAGCCTGCCAGGTTCCTCTGTCCATGGGATTCTCCAGGCAATGATACAAGATGGGTTGCCATGCCCTCCTCCAGGAGATTTTCCCAACCCAGGGATCGAACCCATGTCTCTTGCATTGCAGGCAGATTCTTTACTCACCTGGGAAGCCTATATGAAGAAATTAAGTACAGGCACAGTTCTGCTATTTCATTCTTCAAGTCCTAAGAACGCACGTACACTTTGACCGTTCAACAGTCCACAGTGTGGAACTGGGGCCTCACTCTACTTCACTTCATTGGTGACACCTCCGAAAGCAGCGTGGTGGCACCTTGTGCCCAGTGCATCCTGGGTGCATGACAGCCAAGTACCAACTCAAAGTTGGCCACTTCACAAGCTGGGTGTCCTAGAACCTACAAGAGGAACGTCCTCTGCCTTTTCCTGAACGTAGCACCATGTTCATTTGTGCCCTTTAGCACAAGCCAGACACTGCATCTTTTTCTTTTTTTCAAAATGCCATTGTACAGCTCACCTATTCCCTCTGTCTTGCTATTCCAATTATATAAATCACCTTGCCACAGTTAACTCACACTTACTAAAGAGCTACATAATGGACATTACTACTACTAGAAAACCACTCAAGTTGGGATATCAGTACCACCTTCATACACCATCACAGTATAATTTATATTGCTGTTTTATCAGGTTACTAATGAAACAGAAATGTTTATTACCAGCTCCCTCTCTCCCAACCAATGCCTTTCTATTCCCTATATGCGACCTACGACCAACTGGCATTGCTTTGTGCCCTGGAAGCACCAGGTAGCAGTAACAGATGAAATCAGCAGTCTTTCCTTCTCATCTGGCAGGAGTCTTTTTTCTGTCTTGAGTAAAGGATTTCTTTACCACCCAGGATTCCTAGCAGTACTGTTCTTAACCCCTGAACACACATACAGACCCTGTGGGGTGGGGAGGGCTTCCCCACAAGCAGAAACTCATTTTACCACCCCCTCCTCACTCTTCAAGGCCTGGAGGTTGGGCAGCGGAGAGGCAGAATGGAGTGCCAGTTGAGAGGATTACCCTTCCCCTACTCCATCCTCTCTTCTCCTGTCACCCATTTCTGACCGGCTGTGATCCTATCAGGGGTCCATAAAGCCAGGAGGACTCTGGCCCAGGAGAGGGGGGTAGGGGTTAGGCAAACAGGCCAGGGAGGCAGCTGGTTGAAATTTAACCACAATATTCTTGGTCTCTATTGTTTTGAGTGAGGCCCAATATTTCCACAGCAGGATTATGGGATCTGATTAACCAAGTTAGACAACAATGCTGAGCTGGGATGGGCTTCCCCTTCCAGCTGCCAATATGAAAAAGTAAATACAACACCCATGTTTCAGAAGGGACTCCCAGCAGCCCCCCAAGCCTTACTCCCCAGTTCTGACCCCAAAGTGAGGGAAGGGAGGTGTGTACTCCTCTAAATCCTGGCCCTCGGCCCAGCAAGACGAGTAACCTGGCACAGTATTCCCAGGTGAGTCAATGGCTGTGCGCTCCCCACACCCTGGAGTTCTTCCAGTGCTTCTTCCGGGTTCCCCTAGGCTGGCCCAGATTCTCAGGAACCCATGAGAGTTAGGTGCTGAGAGGCTAGTGCTCACTCAGAGGGTCCAGAAGTGTAGAAGCCACACAAACTCAGTTGGATTCCAGGACAAAGAAACAGAGCAGGTAGGATTCCACAGTTGAGAAGAGACTGAGCCTTTTCTAGGATGTTTTGGTGCTACCTCATGACTTCCCATGAGCCAGGGTAGAAAAGAGACCCCAGAATTGAGGAAAAGCATTGAGGCCACCATAAACAAAGTCTCAGGAGACAGCATTCCTTGATGGGTCTGGGCTGGGAGACAGATTATAGGTGGGCTTCTAGATCCTCAGGTAGAGATGGATTCCCTAGGGTACCTCCCCATCCAGACAAGCTACCTCACACCCTCCCCTCTCTGAATGTTTCCCCTCAGGGTGGGATCTTCTGAAGCTCTGTCCAAGAGAAGCTGGAAGAAAGTTAGAGCATTAAGAAGCCCTCGACAGGAATACCCTGTGGCAACTCGTAGGAGGGCACAGCAGCTGGGGAAAACCCTTCCTCCACAATGCAGGCTCCCTTAATCTGGCATTTCTCTGTATCTAAGTGCCTAGCAGAATCCACTACAATTCTGCGAGTCCATACATTTACTCATGTTGGTAACAGGGACTAGGAACCAAAGGTCTTGAGCTCTGAGTTTGGTGGCTTCCTTGTAGAAAGTCACTTGCTCCTTTTGAACTATTTCTTCTTCAGGAAAATTAAAAGACAGAAAAATACTTCTGGGTAGAGCTCAGAAAAGCATATCATGATTGTATGAAAACCCAGTTAACATAAAGTGGCACCCTTTAGTAGTGTAATACCAGCACAGTGCTATTTTTTGAGTTAGCATTAAAAACTGACCCTGTTCTCAAAGTTATACTCTTGAGTATAACCCAATGTAAGGATGGAAACAAAAAGCCCATAGGAAATGTGTATATAAATGCTGATTACGTTAATAGCACAGTGAGGAGGTGGGAAGAACAGATAAAATGAGCTTACCACAACATGAGGAAGGTTAATTAAGAGGATTTTAGGTTTCCCCAATACTCTGTGGAGCAAATCCCCTTAGCTTTGTAAATAGGAGGAAATGAAGGACAGAATAATTGGAAAGAAGGAAATGCCCCTGATGACAATGTCAAGTGTTAGTTGCTCAGTCGTATCCAAATCATTGTGACCCCATGGACTATAGCCCGCCAGGGTCCTCTGTCCATGGGATTCTCCAGGCAAGAATACTGTCAAGAACGAGACCAAATCCAGGTGGCATGGCCTTTCCCATTCCCATTTCCACCATCTCTGTAGAGAATGACACCTGGGCTCCTGCTTATCTCCCAGTTGACCTGGGAGGAGGAGGTAAGGAGGTTTATGTGAACAGGAAAGCAAGAAAAGGGAGTTCAAATGGACAACAGGACAAAATTAAAAAAGCATTGAGCTGAATGTTCAGGAGACTTGAGCATCTCTTCCTCCCCCAAGTGCTCCCTAAAGGTGAACCACATCAGACCCATGGAAGGATCCAGTCAAGAGGAACAGATTCTTTCCAGTCCAGAGTACAGGAGCTCAGATCTCACTCTCTGCCACCTTACACCCTAGGGACTCCAGGATTCAGTGGGCAGAGACTAGAAGCTCCTTCCTCCCTTTTCCATAACTTTACTACCCTTTGGAGACCCTCTTTGATCTGGAGGTTGGTTGAATGGTGACAGAACAGAGAATGATCTTCGTGGGGTTTTCCGGGCTCTAGCTCTGGCTCTGCCTTTGGGGGGCTGCTGGGGAAGCCCTCAGTGAAGCCGGAGGAGAGGAGGTGCTGCCCAGCTGCAGTGCTAAGGGATGAAGATTTGTCTCCCAGCAAAGAGCTGGTCTGTCTGGGCTGACTGTGGGGGAGGGGTGAACCACCAGCAAGGCCAAGAAGGCCTTGCAGCCTAGGTGGCGCTATTTCTCTACTTTTTAGGTCAAGTTCCTGCAGGAACTTCCTCGAGGTCCCTAATCCTGCTCCTGGTTTGCTGGCTTGCTGCTGTAAACCACCTTATATTATTTTTTTTTCTAAAAATACTCCAAAGCAATTGAAAGAGTCCCTTCTCCCACCAGCCAGCCCTGGCCCCAGCCCCGGCCCCGGGGAGCGGGCGGGTAGGCGGGGAGGTGGGCCACTGCTTTATTAAACACAGGGAAAACTAATATTTACGGAATAAAATTTATGGAGCAGCCACGAGAATTCGACCCTTTTATGTGCATACAGAGTGGGGGTTGGGCCAGGCTGGGGGCCTCAGGGAGGGGCCCAAGCCAGGGGGCAGAGCTGGAATACAGCCTGGCTAGGCCAATTTGTCAAGGCAGGGGTTTCCCTGGAGTTGCCCTGGGATGAATGATTTTCAAACACCGCCCCTTGCTTTGGGGGGCAAGGGCTTCAGGGCAAGAATGCCTGAGGCAGAGCCACGGGGAGCAATGTTTCTCTAAGGATAACTATTGTGTTTGGGCAATAGTCCCATGGGGGCAGCAAGCTTTGGGGATACAAGGGGCGGTGGGCAGGGAAGTCATTAGGCATATTCTCATTTAACCTTTTTAAAAAGTTACACATTCTTTTGAGAACATGAAAAAAAATATGCTCTAAGGATTTTATTTATAATTTTAGGGGATTCACAAGCCCCTGATCCCCCCCTCTGATTAAAAAATGCCTTCTCTTGAGACTGCTTTTAGGGCAGAGGGATTACCTAGAGTGAAGAACCCTTATTTTCTTCCAATTTGCTGGGGAAATCTCTCCATTTTCCATGTGGTCTCATACCTTGAAATCTGTGTATCTATACTATGCCAAGAGAAACTAAACAACAAAGTGAGTCATCTGATAGATTGTTTTTCCACAGTTCCCTATGTACTTCAATGACAGTCACCACCAGGGCACAGACAGGGGCACTGGCCTGGAGGTAAAAGAAACTTATCAGCACCAACTGGGAATGAGCCATAGTGGAGCTCTCAGACTCTGCCAGCAGGTGAAGGCCTGGGGTAAGTCCTGGAGTCTGCCAAGGCTCCTCCCTTGAAGAGCTAATATGCTCAGTCGCTCAGTCAGGTTCAACTCTTTGCAATCCCATGGACTGTGGCCTGCCAGTCTCCTCTGTCCATGGGGTTTTTTTTTTCCAGGCAAGAATACTGGAGTGGGTTGTCATTTCCTACTCCAAGGGATCCTCCCAACCAAGGAATCGAACCTGCGTCTTCCGCCTTGCAGGCAGATTCTTTACCACTGAGCCATTGGGAAAGCCCTGAAGAGCTAACTGGGAGTAGTAAGAACATCCTTTTAAAAACAGGCAGGGTCACGGGAAAGAATGGTCACAGCTGAAGACAGAAAAGGACTTTACATCCTTCCTGGAAAATGTTTTCAGTGAGGTATATAATAATGCAGTTCAGAACTCAGCAGTCTGGGTTCAAATTCTCGCTGCTACTTATTAGCTGTGTGACCTCTGATAAGGGGGTTTCCCAGGTGGCACAAATGGAAGAGAACTCACCTGCCAATGCAGGAGAAAAAAGAGATGCACATTGGATCCCTAGGTTGGGAAGATCCCCTAGAGAAGGAAATAGCAACCCACTCCAGTATTCTTGCCTGGGATATTATGGACAGAGGAGCCTGGCAGGCCACAGTCCATGCGGCTGCAAGAGTCAGACACACTTATTGACTAAACCACCATTGCCACTTAGTAGAGTAGCTGGTATACATTAACTGCTTAATAGATGGTAACTGTTTATTGTTGTTATTATAATCATCATTATTTTATTATTACTTGGATGGTCCTCTTTCTCTTAAGACTTGACATGGGGACAGAAACACCAGTCCTATGCGTTTCTCTCTCAGTCCTAAGAGAGAATACGTGACTGAGGAGGCCTTTGACTATCATAAGTAAATAAACCAGAAAAGGCCTCTGTGGGTTCTGCCCCAACCCCTTCCTCTACCTAACAGCTCCCAGTGAACATCTGAGTTATACTCTCCCTCCTGTCTCTCCAAGGTAAAAATTCGGATGGTCTTACCTATAGAGGAAAACCTAGCAGAGATGGCCAAGGAGCTTTACGAATGGTAGTCTGTTAAATCCTTTTTTTTTTGTTTTTTTTTTTGGTTGAGCCATGCAGCTTGTGGAATCTTAGTTCCTCGACCAGGGATTGAACCCAAGGTCGTGGCAATGAAAGCACCTAGTCCTAACCACTGAACCACCAGGGAAGTTCCAAATCTTGCTAGATTTGTCCAAAAAGTTGACCTTCTAACTGAGAAAGTCTATCTCATACAAGCTTTATATCTTTTCCTGCTAAGCACTATTCATTCTATATGTCAATTCTGTTGGTCCCAGCGAACTGTGGCCATTTCCTATTCCCAGTCATCCTATCTTTTCTAGTTCTTCTATTTACTCTGTTATCTAAAGTGAAGGATGGGAGAGCAAAATTCTTTTTTCTCCCACTCCAGGAAACTAACTTGGCCCTAGGGCTCACAGTTCTTTGTCATTTCAATCCCATGTTGTGGTTTAACCTGTTGACTGTGCCTCAGAAACAGATAAAAACACCCCATATCAAGCTAGACCAAGAAGCACAGAAGCCATAGGGCACAAGACTATGGAGAGAGGCTTCAAGATCAATGCTCCCCAATGGAGGCTTAGCACAAGCCACAGAAGAGAAGCATAAGGAGAATCCTGAAGGATTGGACAAGGGCCTAGACTTCATCCAGAGACATCAGTGGGCTGGGATCCAGTAATGGGTTGGTTATATGTTCCACAGATAAGCAATCTCAAAAGCAGGAGTGTGAGCGCTTTTTATTCTGTGCTAGGGAAGAGAGTGTCTCTGAGGAGCATCTGGGAGTAGCTAAGGACTCTTTAGAAAGACAGGCAAGACTTCCTTGGTATGTTGTGCCTTTTTGCTGACCTGCCCCATATACCTAAAGTCCGTGGTAGATCCTAAGCCTAGAGAACCTTCCCTAAAAGAAAGGAGGGTGTGGGATTCCCAGAAACTGTCTTCCACTTGGACAAGGAAGGCCAGTGCCCAATGGATTGGAGCCAGGATTCCCTTGTTAACAGTAGCCATGCCTGTCAACATGAGCTTCAGTTATATGGCCATTATGGTGGAGTCTCTGACTATATAACTCTGTGTCAGAGATGCTGCTACCATGGGAGCTCCTTCCAAGGTGACACTAGGAAACTACTCTCCGAATCCATCCTCAGCAGTTGAGATGGTGACAAGTTAACTGAAAAGCCCCCTTAGCTTCTTCTTCTTGACTTTCAGCAGCTGAGGTCTCTGCATAGGGCCTGAAGAAATCTAGAAAAAAAAGGAATCCAAGTTAATAGAGGTTTTGAACAGTTGCACTTAAGTTAGGAAAAGAATTTCCTTGCTCCCATGGCTCTGGCTAAGAAAGGTGACTGACGCAGGGGTTTTAAGGTCCATGTCAGGCTGTGAATGTGATGGAAGAGTCTATGCAGGAGAGGCACACCACATCCCTTTTCCCCTAGGGAACAACTTCATACACCATCACTGGAAGTGCAAAAAGGCTGAAAGGGAGCCAAGGTTCATCATTTGGGAGAACTGCAGAGAGAAGACAGCAAGGAAAGACAGAAGGGAAGATGGAAAAGACCATGACTTTCCTCTAGAAATCTACAATGCACAATTTGGACGCTAGATCACAAATATCCCCCCATGTTGGGTTAAGGCAGGGTCAAATTGGTGACAATTCCAGGGACCACCAGCTTGGGTGCTACAGATGAAGATTCTCCCAACTCTTTTTTTTTTTTTTTAATATTTATTGGTTTATCTGGCTGTGCAAGGTCTCAGTTGCGGCACACGGGGTCTTCAGTCTTTATTGAGGCACATAGGACCTTTAGCTGCAGCCTATGGAATCTTCTAGTTACAGCAAGTGGGGTTTTCAGTTGCAGCATGCAAACTCTTAGCTGCAGCATATGGGATCTAGTTCCCTGATCAGGGATCTAACCTGGCCCCCTGCATTGGGAGCGAGAAGTCTTAGCCACTGGACCACCAGGAAATTCCACCAGACACTCTCAACTCTTGAAATGCTATCTAGGAAGCTGCTCATGACTTACTGTGGGCTCTGTCTCAGGTCCTGGGAGGGACGGTGCTGAGGAGACCGGCTCTTCTGGCTGGTTCAAAAGTTGGTTATTAGTTCCCTGCGAGAAAGCACTACTTGAGGTCTGGGGATCTCCTGAAACCAGAAAGATCAAAGGAAGATAGTGATAAATGCCTTCTTCTTATCAGGAAGGCATTAGCATTTATCAAGCATTCTGATAAAGGCCTGGCCTTGGTTGTTGTGGTTGTTTATAGTCACTAAGTCATGTCTGACTCTTTGCGACCCCGTGGACTGTAGCATCCCAGGCCCCTCTGTCCAAGCCTTGGTACTAATATGTAAACAGATACACATTCACTTCCAATTAACTTTAGGAAAGCTGTTTCTACTATGAAGATTCCCCAGGCCAATTGTAACCACGCAGGACAAGAGTTTCTATGACTCAAAACAGCTAACTATTCTCTGTATTGCCTGCCACATCTCAGGTAGGGGGATTAACTTTTTTTCTGGTTCTCTAATTCTCCATTGGGTGGCATCACTGATTCAATGGGCATGAACCTGGGCAAACTCCGGGAGATGGTGAGAGACAGGGAAGCCTAGTGTGCTGCAGTCCATGAGGTTGCACGTGAACAGTCGGACACAACTTGGTGACTGAACAACAACAAAATTCTAAGCATGTAGACCAGTCTTAATAAAACTTTTTATAGTGACAGAATGAATACTTGTGATCTGTGCTGTCCAACTCTGTAGCCACTGGTCATATGTGGCTACTGAGCACCTGAAATGTGCAAATGAGATGAGTTTTTCATTTTATTTAATTTTTATTTATTTAAATGTAAATGGTCACTATTGCCTAGAGCTACCATAATGGACGGCACAAACCTAGACCCCAATTCTAACCCCAGGGAGACCAACACCTCTGGAGCTACGTACCAGCGTCATGATGCTTCTGTCCCACCTGGATCACTTGTCTGGTGACTGCCATATACATACTCTGCAGATTTGTGACAAAGGGTCTTCCATCACCAACACTGCATGCCTCTGGTAGTTTCTACAGGGGAGAGGAGATGCTATCATGGGTTACATGGGATTGCTAGAGAAAAACTCAATATCCCACTGGCAGAACTGGCATCAACCCCAAAAGAGTTTATATACAGAAGTTAGATCCAGTATGGGGCTTCCCTAGTGGCTCAGTTCAGTTCAGTCATTCAGTCCTGTCTGACTCTTTGTGACCCCGGAGCCTGCAGCATGCCAGGCTTCCCTGTCCATCACCAACTCCTGGAGCTTACTCAAACTCATGTCCATCAAATCGGTGATGCCATCCAACCATCTCATCCTCTGCCGTCCCCTTCTTCTCCTGCCTTCAATCTTTCCCAGCATCAGGGTCTTTGTTATAAGTCAGTTCTTCACATCAGGTAGCCAAAGAATTGGAGTTTCAGCTTCAGCATCAGTCCTTCCAATGAACATTCAGGACTGATTTCCTTTAGGATTGACTGGTTTGATCTCCTTGCAGTTCAAGGGACTCTCAAAAGTCTTCTCCAACACTACAGTTCAAAAGCATCAATTCTCTGGTGCTCAGCTTTCTTTATAGTCCAACTCTCACATCCATACATGACTACTGGAAAAACCATAGCTTTGACTAGATGGACCTTTGTCGGCAAAGCAATGTCTCTGCTTTTTAATATGCTATCTAGGTTGGTCATAGCTCAGATGGTAAAGCTATGACTCAGATGGTAAAGAATCCCCCTGTAATGCAGGAGACCAGAATTCGATCCCTGGATCAGGAAGATACCCTGGAGAAGGGAATGGTTACCCACTCTTGTATTCTTGCCTGAAGAATTCCATGGACAGGGGAACTTGGTGGGCTACAGTCCATGGGGTTGCAAAGAGTCGGAAATGACTGAGCAACTAACACACTAGATCCAATACAGACATCCATAGCCAAACCCGTTGGGACTGATACAAAGATCTCTTGGGAGGTCATCTCTTCTGAAAGGCAACTCCAAATGAGTATTTTTATCTCTCTCAATACTTACATCTGTTATGCTTCCCCATGAATACCTCATAGGTTTGTAGCTTCTTTCCTCCAAAAGGATAACCTTTTAGAGAACTTTCTTAGAAAATCACATTCTTTAAATTATCCCTGAGGTGTAGATTACGATTTTATTTATTTATTTATCTGGCTGCATCTGGTCTTAGTTGTCATGTGGGATCTCCCATTGTAGTGCATGGACTCTCTAGCTGTGGTGCACACCGCCTCAGCAGTTGCAGTGCACAGGCTTAATTGCTGCATGCCATGTAGGATCTTAGTTCCCTGACCAGGGATGGAACCCCCATCCTCTGCATTGCAAGGAAGATTGTTAAATCACTGGACCACCAGGGAAGTTCCCAGACTACTATTTTAATCAAATTTACTCCAAAACTTCTACACTGGAGAGAGAAAAAAGGATGAAATCAAGGAAAGGAGAAAGAGAGCAAAATGGAAATGACAGACTGAAAGACAAGAATAAATTATGGAGCTATGATGTTCAGTCAAAGGAGATGGAAGAAACAAAGTTTACAAAGTTTGGAGGTTTGCCTGCCATTTTACATTACTTATGCAATCCCATTGTGCTTTACTATAATCCATGAACTTACAGGGGTGATATTCCCCCCCAGGGAGGAGAAAATTTGCTCTTGGTGGGAGGGGTAAAAAAAATCTTACTCTTTTAATGTATATGACCCAGATACACAAATAGTACATAAACAGAGTTTTGGTATACCTGTGGTATTAAAATTTCCTTAGGGGGGATAATTAGAGAAAAATGTCTTAAAAGGTTCCTCTGGAAATTGATAATGAAAAAAAGTTGAGAAACCCTGCCATAATCACACCATATTTATCTGTTTCCTTCATTATGGAAGGAACTATGAGTTTACATTCAAAGCAAAATGTTTTGCCTAGTTTAAGTTTCATACACTTGACTGAACTGAGTTTAAGTAATGGCTGAAAACTTAAGAAAGTGCAATCAAAATGAGATGAAAGAGTATGGTGTCCAGTGGACCTAAACCTGGCTGTACTTTAGAATCTTGGAAAGGGCCCAGAGCCACTTCATCTGTCCTTGTGCATGCAGATTGTCATGGTTCCCAGCCAGGTTAGCAGGTCTCAAAGGAAAGCCATGCCAGCAGCTCACATGGGAACGAACCCAAGAATCCTGGATTGCCCACATCTCACATCGAGGGCACTTCCGTTGTGCTGTAAGAGCATGCATTTCTGCAAACCCATGGTGGGAGAAGGATGGAAGAGAAAGTGGAAGAAGCAGTGAGGTAGTTGTTGAACCATGGTCAAGATTACACAGCTCTTTCCTCCAAGCATGGTGGTAGCTGAAAAACTGGTTGATTCCAGGAAAGATTTCTACTCCATAGATTTCTATTCCAACCCAACTTGCAAAAAAACTGTGTCAGTCTTGAACTTTCACTGGAAACCACAGACAGTGAATCAGGAGCCCTGAGTGCAGACTTTGCTTCCAGCAGTGATCACACTCAGAGTGTAACATCCTCTTCAGCAGCATTCCCTAAGGGATGAACTGAAACAGGTCATGGACCTCAGCCTCACCTTATTCTCCTTCCTAAGTTCAGCTCTCTAACTCCCAAGCCATCTCTTCCAGCAGAAAGTCCTCTATCCCATGGCCAGAGAGCCCTGACAGCAGAGAGACAAACAGCTGTTCTCTGTCCTCACATCTCATGTCTCTGGGATGTCTCTTCATGCTGCTCAGGAAGCGTGGCCTGTCTTAGAGTCACCCACACATGGCTTGGTGGGCACTGTGCTATCTGTACAAAAAAGCCAGCTGGAATCTAGGCAGTCCACGGGGGCATCTCCTCCTGCCCTTTCTACGGAACTAAACAGACTCATACAATTTCCAGAGTGACCTTTAACCAGTGCATGTATTTAGTCTCAAAATAAAGTGCCAGAAATAAAAGGCCATTCAAGCTATTGCTGTCCTGGAACTAAGTCCAAATTCAGAACCTGTATCTTAGCCCTTCCTCCATCCTTCCCCTTCTCAGAGAGATCTGATCCTGCAGCTGCTGCCAAAGGTCATCCCATCTGAGTATCCCTTCTCAGAAAAGCACTAGGAAGAGAACACATATTTACTATGTGCTAGACACTGTTCTAAGGCTTCCTTGGTGGCTCAGCTGGTAAATAATCTGTCTGCAATGCAGGAGACCCTGGTTTGATTCCTGGGTTGGGAAGATCCCCTGGAGAAGGGACAGGCTAGCCACTTCAGTATTCTTGGGCTTGCCTGGTAGCTCAGACGGTAAAGAATCCACCCACAATGTGGGAGACCTGGGTTCGATCCCTGGGTTGGGAAGATCCACTGGAGAAGGAAATGGCAACTCACTCCAGTATTCTGGCCTGGAGAATCCCCACGGCCAGAGGAGCCTAGTGGGCTACAGTCCATGGTGTCAGAAAGAGTCAGACACGACCGAGTGACTAAGCACAGCACAGACACTGTTCTAAGTATTTAAATGTTCAACCCATTTTGTCTTATTCACTGCTATCTCCCTGGTACCTAGAACAATCTGGCTCACAGGAGTGGCTCAGTAACTACGTGTGAATGAATGGACATGGTGGGCATGAGGATGACCCTACCCTGCTGAAACAGTCACAGCTAGTAACTGGTGGGACAGGATTAGAATCCAGACCATGAGGCTTCAGGGCCCTCACATATAACAACTACCCTAGGGACTTCTCTGAAACATAGAATTTTAGTCTAAAGGACAATACAATCTTCCCTAGGGTTACAGGCCCTTAATTCCTGGCATCACAGATCATCTGTATATATTCCCATCCAGTTCAGAAACAAGGTCCCTCGGGGGACAAGGAAAAGAAAAAAGCTAGCAGATAACAAGGAGGCAACTGGCCCTACCTGGAACCCTCAGAAGGCTGAAGGGTCATACCCATAATCCTGTTCTATCTGTTCCCCATCATCACGGATTCCTCGGGCATCATTCTCAGAATATTCGAGGGAAGAGGTGGTGAGGCCTGAGCCTGGGAAGGAGAAACATTATTTCCCTGGGCAGGACAATGGTAGGGGTGAGCTGGGGCGAGCAGCAGAGATCAAAGGGAGAAGCTGGAGTCAGGACTAAGAAAAGCAAACAGCAGTGCCCCCTGCTATAGTACACTTGAGCCAGGAGCAAGGTGTACCAGCCACAAGCGGGTCACTGCCCAGAATGGGGAGGGGAAGAAGAGCCAGGTCAGTCTACTGTATAATGTGTTCATCTGATTAACCTAGAATCAATCCTACTTGGCAAAAAGGCTACTTAGATTCTATCATGAGCTACAGGACTACAGAGCTGGGGGAGGGGAATTGAATGCACCAGTCCTTCCTGCCTCAGAACAGGACAGAGTTAGTACAAAGATAAATAAGTCAGAGGCCCTGCCTCTAAAAGTTTAGAGTCACACATAGAAAAGAGGCAGATTCAGGTATCCCCCACTTTTTCTAAATCTGCTTTCTGCCACTTTGCTTTTGGCTTCCCCAGTGGCTCAGAGGTAAAGAGTCCACCTGCAAGGCAGGAGACATGGAGACACAGGTTCGATCCCTGGGTTGGGAAGATCCCCTGGAGGAGGAAATGGCAACTCACTCCAGTTTTCTTGGGAAATCCCATGGACAGAGGAGCCTGGTGGGCTACAGTTCATAGGATTGCAAAGCGTTGGACATGACTCAGCAACTAAACAACTTTGCTTTTAGGAAAAGCCTACATTAGTACCTGTTTTTGCTAACTAGAAGAAATCCAAAAAAGATTTTCACTTTTACGAAGAAAGGTAATTGCTTCTTCACTTTACACCATTTCAGCTTATGAAAGGTTTCATAGGCATGCTCTGACTTTCAGATAGAAAAAGGAACCTGTATGTGTTGTTTTTTTTTTTCTTTCAGGCATTATGCTATAAGGGAGTTATAAACAAAGAGCAATAATAACCCAGCAAAGAAGAAAGGGACAAAGTCTCACTGAGAGTCCTGCAAAACACTTCAGAGGTGGTGAAGTTGAGTTAAGCCTTTGCAAGGTTAGACTTTGTAGTGGAAGTATTTGAGGCACAAAGGTGTGAAAAGATAGGCCAGGTGGGCATGTGCTCAGTCATTCCGTTGTGTCAGACTCTTTTCGACACCATGGACTGTAGCCCACCAGGGTCCTCTGTCCATGGGATTCTCCAGGCAAGAATATTGGAGTAGGTTGCCATTTCCCACTGCAGGGGATCTTCCCAACTCAGGGATTTAATCTGTGTCTCTTTCATCTCCTGCATTGGCAGGTGGATTCTTTACTATCCGAGCCACCAGGGAAGCCCATAGGTGGGCATATCTGATGGGAAATGAGACTGGACAGCTAATTCATAACCACCAAACTGCAAAGGACTTCATTTTCTGAATTAAGGATATGCCCAAAGGAATTCCTTTTGTTTCAAAAAGTGGCTTTCTCTGCTATACAACTACTTGCCGAGGCTTCCTTGACTTCAAACTGTTACTGATACAGTATAATATGGTATTACAGACGTCACGTTGAAGAATCAGGCGTTTCCTCTAGGTTTGCATTTCTAGGTTTTCTGCTACACTAGAACCTCTTCACTACTTCCTGCTAGTACTTTGACTAAGAGCCAAATCACACTCTAGTCCCAAGAGCTCTGTCACTCTCTCACCTCCAGCCCACCAGGACTTTGGCCCCTGCTTTATGGCCGTATCAAAAGCTCTAGGAAAACCAAAGTTACAGAAACCCAAAGGGCATTTGATCACCCCTTCTTGTCCCTTTGGCAGCTCCTCTTGGTTGCTAGGCCCCAAATTTCCCTCCTATTTAACAATAACTCCCACCTTCACTGAGTCTGAAACTCACTTCCAGTGGTCTGGAAATTCTAAGACTCCCTCCTTCCTCCTGACCCCAACAGGATGTTGGAGCCATCCCAGTTGCCACTTCCAATTAGAAACAAAAGGTCTGATCTGACCCCCAGACCTCACCCCCATTTCATCTACTCTTTCCTCTGAGGCTGCTTCAGGAAAAAAAACATTTTAGAAGTCTGGGTCAGGAAAGGCTGGACCTTGAGACACTGCTCACTCTACTCTGTATGGACCCACAGGTGAAGTACACAGGTTTATAAGACAGAGGAGAAAGGTGAAAGCAGCAAACTGGAGCTCCCAGCACCAGCCCTGAGTAGGTCCTTGGTTCTGGCACCAGCCCCAGAAGCTGGCACAGCCCCAAGATCTGACACTGCCTGTCACAATATCATAACTTCCAGGGCAGGGCCCCAAACACGTGACTTCCCAGGGGTAAGAATCCTCTCCTCCCTCTTGTACAAAACTTCCCTCCCTAGGGGGCCCAAGTCAGGTTAGGAAAGCATGGTGTGTGTGCTCAGTCATGACTCTGCAACCCCATGGACTGTAGCCCCCAGGCTCCTCTGTCTACGGAATTCTCTAGGCAAGAACACTGGAGTGGGTTGCCATTTCCTATTAATTGCATCATTAGCTCCTCTTAGGGGTAAAAGCACACTGGAAAACCATTCTAAGGTGTCAAATTACCAAAGGGTCGCCAAAATAAATAGAAAGGAACAAGAAAACTGGTTTGGGAAGAGAACTCCAAGGAGAAAGACTCTTTAGAACAGAATCTTGTTCCCTCATCCATTCATTTGGCAAATATTTACTGGTTATCTACAGTGTCTGGGATGATGTAGATGCTGGGGATATAGAACAATGAACAAAAGAAATAAAAATCCCTTGTCCTCCTGAAGTTTACATTCTAGAGAGGGGTGAGCAACAGTACACATAACTAATTAAAACATATAAACAGGAGAATGAAAAAACTGGCATGACACTCAACATTACAAAAACTAAGATCATAACATCCAATCCTATCACTTCATGACAAATAGATGGAGAAAAAGTGGAAGCAGTGGCAGATTTTAGTTTTTTGGGCTCCAAAATCACTGCAGATGGTGACTACAGCCATGAAATTAAAAGATGCTTGCTCCTTGGAAGAAAAGCTATGACAAACCTAGACAGCATATTAAAAGGCAGAGACATTACTTTGCCGACAAAGGTCCTTATAGTCAAAGCTATGGTTTGTCCAATAGACATGTACAGATGAGAGAGGTGGACCATAAAGAAGGTTGAGTGCTGAAGAATTGATGCTTTCAAATTGTGGTACTGGAGAAGACTTGAGGGCCCCTTGGACTGCAAGGAGATCAAACCAGTCAATCATAAAGGAGATCAACCCTGAATATTCATTGGAAGGACTGATGCTAAAGCTGAAACTCCAATACTTTGGTCACCTGATGCGAAGAACTAACTCGCCGGTAAAGACTGAAGGCAAAAGGAGAAGCAGGTGGCAGATGATAAGATGGTTGGGTGGCATTACTAACTCAATGGACATCAAACTGAACAAACTCCAGGTTCAGAGGAGCCTGGTATGCTACAGTCCATGGGGTTGCAATGAGTTGGACATGACTTAGCAACTGAACAACAACAACAAACAACAATTAAAACATATACTCTTAGAGTAATGAAAATAAAAATAAACAAATGGGACCTAGTTAAACGTAAAAGCTTTTGCACAGCAAAGGAAAACATAAACAAGATGAAAAGATAATAACTGCAAATGAAGCAACTGACAAAGATTAATTTCCAAAATATACAAGCAGCTCATGCAGCTCAAAATCTGAAAAACAAACAACCCAATCAAAAAATGGGCAGAAGACCTAAAGAGACGTTTTTTCAAAGAAGGCATACAGATGGCTAATAAACACATGAAAAAATGTTTAACATCACTTATTATTAGAGAAACGCAAGTCAAAACTACAATAAGGTACCACCTCAAACTAGTCAGAATAGCCACCATCAAAAAAAATCTACTAACAATAAATGCTGGAGAGGATGTGCAGAAAAGGGAACCCTCTTGCACAGTTGGTGGGAACTTGATAAATTGATAAACTGATAAACTTGTAAATTGATACAGCCACTATGGAGAACAGTATGGAGAGTTCTTAAAAAAATCAGGTATAAAAAATACCATGTATGGTGTGTGTGTGTGTGTGTGTGTGTGTGTGTGTGTGTGTGTGTGTGTGTGTGTGTGTGTGTGTACGCTCAGTCATGTTCAACTCTGTGATCCCATGGGCTATAACCCACCAGGCTCTTCTGTCCCTGGAATTTTCTGGGCAAGAATACTGGAGCAGGTTGCCATTTTCTGTATGACCCAGAAATCCCACTACTGGGCATATACCCAGAGAAAACCACAAAGACACATGTACCCCAGTACTCATTGAAACACCATTTACAATAGCCAGGACATGGAAGCAACCTAGATGTCTATCAACAGATGAATGGATAATGGTACATACATACAATGGAATATTACTCAGCTATAAAAAGGAATGAATTTGAGTCAGTTCTAGTGAGGTGGATGAACCTAGAGCTTGCTATACAGAGTGAAGTAAGTCAGAAAGAGAAAAACAAATGTTGTATATTAACGCATATATGGAATCTAGGAAGACGGTACTGATGAACCTATTTGTGGGACAGCAATAGAGACACAGACGTAGAGAACAGACTTGTGGACACAGTAGGGGAAGGAGAGGGTGGGACAAATTGAGAGAGCAGCATTGAAACTTACACATTACCATATGTAAAACAGATAGCCAGTGGGAATTTGCTGTATGACAGTGCTCTGTGATAACCTAGAGAGGCGGGATCGGGTGGAGAGTGGGAAAGAGGTTCAAGAGGGAGGGGACACCATGTATACCTATGGCTGATTCATGCTGATGTATGGCAGAAACCAATACAACAGTATAAAGCAACCATTATCCAATTAAAAATAAATTAAAAAAAAATACTCTAGGACTTCCCTGGTGGTCCAGTGGCTAAGATTCCACCCTCTGAATGCAGGGGGCCTAGGTTTGATCCCTGGTCAGGGAACTACTAATAGCTCCTACATGCCACAACCAAGATCCAGCGCAGCCAAATAAATTTTAAAAACAACAACAACACACACTCTATCAGATGGTGTCAGCACCACAGAGGAAAATAAATCAGCACAGGCAATATGGGATCGGGGCAGAAATGTGATACAATTTTAAACAGTGGTCAAAGAGGGCCTCACTGTGAGGTGACACTTGATAAAAACCTAGGGGAAGTTAGAGAATGCTCCATGTGGCTCTCTAGACCTGGTGACCAGATTCCTCCCAGTTTGCCTGATCAGCCTCAGTTTGCATTTACTATCATTTATCAGTAGTGCTTCTTTTTTCTCTTACGAGTGTCCCAATTTGAATGATAAATTAGGTGGTCCCCCTATTATCAGAGATCATGGCAGGTATGTGGACACATGTTTGTGTGAAATCACAAGATAATACAGGACATGATCTTTTATTCTATAAGATGGGAAGCCACTGGAGGTTATAAAGAAGACAGTAAAACGATCTGACATACATTTTTAAAAGATCACTTTGAGTGCAGAAAGACAAGTGGGCAGATCTGTTAGGAGGCTACTGCACTAACCAAGTGGGAGATGACAGCAGCTTGGGTCTGGGTGGCAACAGTGGACCTGATCAGATTCTGGATATATTTGAAAGTATGGCTGTATATTGTCACCCTGCTTATTTAAGCTTCTATGCAGAGTACATCATGCATCATGCTGGGCTGGATGAAGCTGGAATCAACACTGCTGGGAGAAATATCAGTAATCTCAGATATGCAGATGACACCATCCTTATGGCAGAAAAGAGCCTCTTGATAAAAGTGAAAGAGGAGAGTGAAAAAGTTGGCTTAAAACTCAACATTCAGAAAACTAAGATCATAGCATCTGGTCCCATCACTTCATGGCAAATAGATAGGGAAACAACGGAAACAGTGACAGACTATTTTTTGGGCTCCAAAATCACTGCAGATGGTAACTGCAGCCATGAAATTAAAAGATGCTTGCTCCTTGGAAGAAAAGCTATGACAAACCTACATAGCATATTAAAAAGCAAAGACATTACTTTGCAAAGATCCATCTAGTCAAAGCTATGGTTTTTCCAGTAGTTATGTATGGATGTGAGAGTTGGACCATAAAGAGAGCTGAGCGCTGAAGAATTGATGCTTTTGAACTGTGGTGTTGAAGAAGACTCTTGACAGTCCCATGGACTGAAAGGAGATCAAACCAGTCAATCCTAAAGGAAATCACTCCTGAATATTCATTGGAAGGACTGAAGCTCCAATACTTTGGCTATCTGATGTGAAGAACTGACTCATTGGAAAAGACCCTAATGCTGAGAAGGATTGAAAGCAGGAGGAAAAGGGGATGACAGAGGATGAGATGGTTGGATAGCATCACTGACTCAATGGACATGAGTTTGAGTAAGCTCCAGGAGATGGTGATGGACAGGGAAGCCGGGCATGCTGCAGTCCATGGGGTTGCTACAGTTCATTAGACATGACTGAGTGACTGAACTAAACAAATGGCTGATAGGATTCAGTGATGGATTGGGTATATAGAACGAGAGAGGAATCAAGGATAACTCTATTCCAGGACATAAGGCAGAGGCTACACAGTGATGATCCAGAAACTTAAAATAAAATCAGAGATAACCTGAAATGGCCCCTGGATCAACAGCACAGACTCAGTGTGGATAATACAAGAGGCAGACTGAGTGAGAAAGGTGAACCCAATGACCAACGCAAGTATCAGGAAGTTTAAAAAGAGGAAGCCCAAAGTGGCTTCTCACTCAAAGAAGAAGCAAAACTATCTAGGAATTAGGACCAAAAAAAAGAAAAAACAACCTCTCTAAAAGAAAAGAGAAGTAAAAACAAGATTTAAGTTCTGGCTTTAGAGCCTCAAAGACTCAGATTTGTACCTAAGGTCTTCTATTTGCCGGCTGTGACATTTTGGGCAAGTTGTGGTATTTAGTCAACGTGTTATCTTGAGAGAGAAACAGATAGAGGGATGGGTAGATATGGGGCCTGGGGAGAGAGGACTGAGACAGACAACATCTACGTGCAGAGTTTGTGAAAGGATTAAAGGAGAGAGTAGAATAAGTCGCCAAGAAATGCTGTCCCCTCCCTTGGCAGGACAAAGGAAGCTCAAGAAATGCCCTAATGCTCTAGGACATAGAGAAGCCAGTGTCTCACCCAGTTATGAACCTCTCCCCAATGCTTCCCAAAATATATGATCTTCCAACAATTCAGTGACTAGTCAAAGCCTAGGTCAGGAGGATACAGCTAGGTCAGAAACCTAGCTAGTAACCTCTGGGTAGTTCATTGTCCACTATCACCACACAAGCCCAATCCTCAGGCTCTAGTAAGGACCAAGGTCCTGGCTTTAAACCCTGGCCTTGCCAGTTAGCAGCTATGTTACTAACCTCTTTTAGCCTCTGTCTCCTCACCAGAACAATGAGGAGACCAGTATCCACTTTTATGAGGCTGTTAGAAGGACTGCATGAGATAACACACGTAAGGGTTGCCTGCTCCTTGTAAATGATGTCTCCTGACCTCCCCGAAAATGCTCTCATTGCCTCTCAAAGATCCCCCTTACTCTCCCAATGTACAGGACCTACCCACAAGGCTAGGTTTCACTTCCATTCCCCTTACCCGCTTTTTTGGGGAGGTGCTGAGTATAATAGTGGAGAATAAAGCTTCCTACTTCAGAAGCACACAAAGCACAGTTTACTCTCTGAAAAATTTTAGCTAAAGTATTCCACATGGCCCAACCTGTCCAACAATGGTTCTACCAGGAACGTTTTCTCACCATTGTTTCCTGCTCCCTAGTGAGGCCTGGGCAAGAGGTTCTGCTATGGTGTCTTCATTGTGAAGCAATCAGTTCAGTTCAGTTCAGTCGCTCAGTCGTGTCTGACTCTTTGTGACCCCATGAATTGCAGCATACTAGGCCTCCCTGTCCATCACCAACTCCCGGAGTCTACCCAAACCCATGTCCATCGAGTCAGTGATGCCATCCAACCATCTCATCCTCTGTCGTCCCCTTCTCCTCCCACCCCCAATCCTACCCAGCATTAGGGTCTTTTCCAATGAGTCAACTCTTCGTATGAGTTGACCAAAGTATTGGAGTTTCAGCTTCAACATCAGACCTTTCAATGAACACCCAGGATTGATCTCCTTTAGGATGGATTGATTGGATCTCCTTGCAGTCCAAGGGACTCTCAAGAGTCTTCTCCAACACCACAGTTCAAAAGCATCAATTCTGCGGCGCTCAGCTTTCTTCACCGTCCAACTGTCACATCCATACATGACCATTGGAAAAACCATAGCCTTGACTAGACGGACTTTTGTTGGCAAAGTAATGTCTCTGCTTTTAAATATGCTATCTAGGTTGGCCATAACCTTCCTTCCAAGGAGTAAGCGTCTTTTAATTTCATGGCTGCAATCACCATCAGCAGTGATTTTGGAGCCCCCCAAAATAAAGTCTGACACTGTTTCCACTGTGAAGCAATATACACTCACAAAAGGCTATTTGGAAAATAGAAAAACATGATCTGCAGATAGGTCATCCAAATATGGGTTTTTTAAAAAATAATTTTTTTAATTTATTTATTTTTGCCTTTGTTGCTGAGTGGGCTTTCTCTAATTGTGGCGAGGAGGTGCTACTCTGTTGCAGTGCATGGGCTTCTCACTGCACTGGCTTCTCTTATTGTAGAGCACAGGCTCTAGGTGCATGGGCTTCAGTAGCTGCAGCACAAAGGCTCAGCAGCTGTGGCTCTCAGGCCCTAAAGCTTGGGCTCAGTAGTTGAGGCCCACAGGCTTACTTGCTCTCCCACACTGTTGAATCCTCCTGGACCAGGGATTGAACCCATGTTCCCTGCATTGGCAGGCGGATTCTTATCCACTGCGCCACTAGGGAAGTCCCAATAGTCTTTTTTTTTTTTTCAGTCATATGTTTTTGATGGGATTAATCTCACAGTTTCTTCAGAGTTTGAAAAAAAAAACATTAATAGGACAGAGAAAAGAGAAGTGGTGGTGATGTCTAGGTTTTTATTTTTCAATTTTTTTTGGAGGCACTGAGTGGCATGTGGGATCTTGGTTCCCTGACCAGGGATTGAACCTCCACCCCTTGAATTGGAAGCATAGAGTTTTAACCACTGGACCGCTGGGTAAGTCCCATTTAAAAAAAAAAAATCTTATTAATGTCCAGGTTTCTAACAGGCAACCAGCTCCAGCTCAATCTCCGTTCGCCTCTCTTGAAATGTTTCCACAGCAGCTCACTTGGATGCAGTGTTTCAGGCAATATCCTAGCCCAAGGGGTCCCTGTGTGTGTTGACCCTCACAGAATATCCGTCTGAATTCCCTCAGTTCAGTGACCACAAACCTTGGTGACTTGGGAGAGACCCGGCACACTAAGGATACAAGACAAGCTGCCCTTGAGATTGTCTGTAAAGTTGCTGAGACAGCTGACCTGCTCCTGTGTTTGGTCTGGTTTGGCTTTGTTGGGTCTGGGTTGCACAAGGCCCACCCTGACCACCATGCCCCACCGAGACTGACCTCGCCAGGCTCTCCCTTCGGCCTCTAGCTCCTGTGCACCCACCCCCACAGCAGTGGGCTTTGCTAAGGAAAAAACACAAATAGGCCTGAACCTAATCTTTTGTTTGAGACCTTACACATTCATTATAGCTCACCTCTGTCCTCCCTACCTTTACAACTAGGTGGGAGAATGGGCACGCGCGTACATTCACCCATCCAACCATGCATACAGTCCAGTCAAATCCTTACATCACTATCTTATGTGGCCCGCTCTTCAAAATGGGGTCATTTTGTGCCTTACTCTCCCTCACGGAGCTGGAAATGCAACTGAGATAAAATAAGTGCAGAATTCAAAACAGTTTAAGATAAAGTCTAGATTTTTCTGGTTTTGCTTAAGGAAGGCCTAGGTAGCTCCCTGAACTGCACAGTCAGAAGAGAAGGGAGATGGGAAGCAAGACTATAGAGGTCCAAACAGAAGGCTTGAATTTTATTAGTAGGATTAACATTTTGGAATGCTTTAAGTGTACTGGGCACTAGGCAAAACATTAAAAAAAAAATTTTTTTTTTTGTGGTAAAAGTCACATAATATAAAATATACTATTTTAACCATATTTAACTGTACCGATCAGTGGCACTAAGTACACTCACATTGTTGTATAACTCTCATTTATGTATAACATACATGTATACATACAAATGTATAACACACATTTCCTGAAATTTTTACCTTCCTAAACAGAAACTCTGTCCCCATTAAACACTAACTCCCCATTCCACCCCCCAACCCCACCGCCCCCACCCCCTCTCCTCCCAGGCATCTACCAGTGTACTTTCTGATTCTATGAATTTGACTATTCCAGGTACCTCGTATAAGTGGAATTAAATAATACTTGTCTGCACCTAATGTATATTGGGATGCCTTTTTAAAGTTAATACATGTCCTACAAAGCATTTTAATGTGTTATTTCAATTAATCTCCACAGTAAGCCTATTAAATAATCTGATAATCTAATAATCAGTCTCATTAATTTATACAGGAAAAAACAAAGGCTCAGAGAGGTTATGAAACTTGACCAAGACCACAGCTAGAGAGTAGCAGAATGGGGCAGCCAAAGGCCCAGGAAGCTGAACCCCAGAACATACACACACTTGAACCATTCCACTATGTGGCTTCTTAAAAATCACCCCTGGAGGAGGATCCCACATACCAACTAGGCCTGTGTGCAACAACTATTGAGCCTGGGCACCCTAGAGCCCATGGTCTTCAAGAGAGCCCTCCCCAATGAGAGGCCTGCACACTGCAACTAGAGAGTAGCCCCTGTTCGTCACAACTAGAGAAAAGCCTTCACAGCAATGAAGACCCAGCACACCCAAAAATAAATAAATAAAATAATATTAAAAAAAATCACCCCCAGAAACAGCCGTTTGTCCCTCCCATCCCCCACCTGCCATTCCCCAGGAGGAGCTTGGTCCCGGTTCTGAGACCTCATAGTACTAGAATGTACCTCTCTTGCCTTCTTTCTTAAATCTTCAAATAGCCCAAGAGACTGACAGAGGGAAAAGACAAAACACCCTCCAAAGAAGAAACACCTTACTTATTAACTCCTTGACTGTCCTCCAATGGGACTAGAAAATCAGAGAAATGAATCTCTGGTACGGGGAGGCTCTCAACTCTAAATCTCCTTTTCAAATAAGTACAGACCCTCAAAGTCATAGCAGGAAGGCCCCTCAGCTCTGCCCCCAAAAGAAAAATAATGGTAAAGGGAGTGGAAGTGAAGGTGGGGGCAGGGGCCGCTGCTCTCATAAGAGCCCTTTGTGGTGCTGCCTCTGAAAGGAGGTTTTTCTAGACAAGGTGGAACTCCTCAAGGTGACAAGCAAATGCTACAGCCTAAGCGGTGACCCTTTGCTCACTCCATAACCACCCCCTCCCCTCTGCAGAGCCAGAGCCTAAACTGTCCCTGAAGCCCCACCCAGTCCCAGCACAAACCACGGCTTTCTAACTAACAAGCAGCAAAGGGGCTGTAGTAGGAGGGGACGTGAGTGGTTTCCTGGGGGGAGGAATCCTCAGAGCCCCTCAGAAAATGCAGCAGCAACTCTCATTCCTTCTCTCTCTACTCCCACTCCTTCTCCAGGAAGAACAAGCAGCTCCTGTCAGCTCTGGCTCGGGGCAGGGGCACCGACCCGCCTCTCCGGGACAACCAGTCTGAAGGATAGTTTAGCCCCCCTCTTAAGTCAGCCGCCTCACCATCCTTTCTCCAAATGGAAATGAAACGAGGAGGTGAGAACCAAAAAGAAAAAAGCATCAGGTCTAACGACAGAAAGAAAATCACAGCCATACATCAGGCATGTGACTGAAGCGCATGACCCCTGCCCTGTGCTCCCAGTACTCTGCAGGAGCACATATTTCATTTTTCCCCTGTTTTAGTGGAGAAGAGAGGACAGTCAGCTGGGTCTGCAGGGCACAGAGGTGATTTAGAGGACCTGGTAGTATCATCTGTAGGACCTCTACCACCAAAGGGATTCTCTTTCACTCCCCATTACACGCTTGACAGCTGGGAACACAGATCACGGAGGCTGTGATCTCAGGGCCTCCCCACCCCCACCCCACTCATCCTCTCCACCTCCTGAAATCTTCCTTTACAGGGTGATGCACCGCCCTCCCATAACACACACATACACACACATGCACACGCACACACACATGCGTGCTCATGATAAGGGCCTGATTTCATGACCTTAGGCAGGCAAAGGTTTCTTAACAGGACATAAATCATAAGAAAAGATTGATAAATTGGACTACATCAAAGTTAGGAACTTCTGTTCATCAGAAGATACAATTTAGAGAGTTAAAAAGCAAGCTCTAAAGTGGGAGAAGATATTTGTAAAACATATAACCAACAAAGGACTGACTCATTTTCAGAATATTTGAAGAACTCTGAGAAATTAATAAGAAAAAGTCAAATAACCCAACAGAAAACTGACAAAAGGCTTGGTCATAGCTAAATGATCCATAATTACATGAAAATGTTCAGAACTTATTAGTTACTGGGGGAGTTAAAAAGCCACAATAGGATACCACTAAACATGCACTATAAATGGCTAAAAGGAAAAGGCAGATAATACAAGTGTTGGCAAGGATGTGGTACAAACCAGAACTCTTAGATATTGTTTGTGTGCATATAAATTGATGTAGTCACTTTGGAAAACTGCTTGGCAGTATCTATGAAATCTAAATATATGCATAACTATGAAGCATCCAGGGCTTCCCAGTTAGTTCAGTTGGTAAAGAATCAGTCTTACCAATGCAGGAGACCCAGGTTCAATCCTTGGGTGGGGACAATCCCCTGGAGAAGGAAATGGCAACCCACTCCAGTATTCTTGCCTGGAAAATCCCATGGACAAAGGAGCCTGGTGGGTTATATATTCCATGGGGTCACCATGAGTCAGACATGACTTAGCAACTAAACCACCACCACCATGAAACATCCAACACAAATGGATGAATAAACTGTGGTCCAGTCTTACAATAAAATACAAAAATGATGGAGAAGGAAATGGCAACCCACTCCAGTATTCTTGCCTGGAAAAGTCCATGAACAGAGGAGCCTGGTGGGCTGCAGTCCATGGGGTTACATGACTGAGCACGCGTGCATGAGGGTGGAGGGAGATGGGTTGGTAGCAATAAACTGGTAGAACTAAAATAAATAAATAAATAAATAAAATAAAATACAAAAATGAAAATTAACAAAGTACTATCAACGTGGATAAATTTCAAAAAAAATTTGTTGAGTGAAAGAAGTCAGACACAAAAGAGTATATACCATATAATTCCACAAACAGACAAAATTAATCTATTGTATTAGAAGTCAGGACAGTGACCCTTTGGAGACAGTAGGTACTGAGTACTGGTAATTTTCTAGTTCCTGATTTGGGTGCTGATTACATAGCTATGTTCATGTTGTAATTCTTCAAGCTCTTGGTTAATGATAGAGGCACTTTTCTATATGCATCTTATACTTTTATTTTAAAAGTTTATTAATAGAAGAAAAACCATTTGGCAATTCCCCTGAAAGTTAAATAATAGAGTTACTATATGACCGAGCAATTGCACTCCTAGGTATATACCCAAGAGAAATGAAAATGTATGTTCATACAAAACTTATACACAAATGTTCATGGCAGCTTTATTCATAACAACCCCAAAGTGGAAACAACCCAACTGTCCATTAACTGATGAATGAATAAACAAAATGTGGTATATCCATATAAAGGGATATTATTCTGCCATAAAAAGGAATAAAGTAGATACTTGCTTCAATAGATGGACCTTGAAAACAATGCTAAGTGAAAGAAGTCAGACACAGAAGACCATATATTGTATGATTCCATTTGTATGAAACATTTAGGAGAGGTGACTCCAAATAGAGACAGAAAGTAGATTAGTGTTATCTAAGAATGGGGGAGTAGGGAATGGAAAATGACTACAAGTGGGTACAATATTTCTTTTGGGGGGTGATAAAAAGGTCCTGGAGGTAGATAGCAGTTGTAGTTATACAGTCTTATGAATATTGTAAAACCACAGAATTGTACATTTTTATTGTATATACTTTTGGTAAATATTATGGTGTGTGAATCATACCCCAATTTTTCAAAAAAAATTTTTATTTTTTAGAAAAGATAAAGTCTCTATTCTCCCACTCTCCTATGTCTGTTCTCTGTTCCTTCCTTCAGGAACAGACTCTCAGCCTCCCAACAGGCAGGCCTGGACAACTGTCATAGGATTTTTTTTTTTCTTTCAAAGGATTTTAACAGCAGTTTCCTGCCTAGTGGCCGAGTGACTGGCGTTAGCACCCAATGGGGACAGAGCATGGGCTCTAGAGTCACATAGGCTTAGCCTTGGAAATAAGCCCACCACTTACATATTTTTGGCTAAGTGTCTTTATATTTTTTTAAAGATTTTTTTAAATGGGGACCATTTTTGAAGTCTTTATTGAATTTGTTCCAATGTTTTTTGTCTTGTGTTTTGCTTTTTTGGCCACAAGGCATGTGGACCTTGGTTCTCCCACCAGGGATCGAATCCACACCCCCTGCACTGGAAGGCGAAGTCTTAACCACTGGACCTCCAGGGAAGTCCCCCTTTTCATGATCTTGGCTAAGTGTCTTAATCTCTTTGAGCCTCAATTTTCTTTCTATAAAATGAATAGAATAATTCCTATCAATGAGGGTTATTGTGAGGACTGTTAAATGAGATCATGTATGTAACATATTAATTCCACTCTCCTGAAGTTCTAAGCAACCTCAGCTACTTGAATACAACCAAAGTGAAAAGTGAAAGTGAAGTCGCTCAGTCGTGTTCAACTCTTTGCGACCCCGTGGACTGTAGCCTACCAGGCTCCTCCGTCCATGGGATTCTCCAGGCAAGAATACTGGAGTGGATTGCCATTTCCTTCTCCAGGGCATCTTCCCGACCCAGGGATCAAACCCAGGTCTCCCGCATTGCAGGCAGACGCTTTACCCTCTGAGCCACCAGGGAAGCCAGAAGCACTTCAATTTGGCAAAACACTCAGATCCCAAGTCCATCACTTTATCTTTCTAAGCTTTAATTTCTCCAACTGTAGAATGGGAATAAGAATACTACCTGCATTTTAGAGTAATTTTGAGGATTAAATGAAGTAATGCATGTGAAGCGCTCACTACACCATTTTGCACATAGAAAAGTGTTAGCTGCTCAGTCATGCCCAACTCTTTGCGACCCCATGGACTGTAGCCCATCAGGCTTCTCTGTCCATAAAATTCTCCAGGCAAGAATACTGGAGTGGGTTGCCATTCCCTTCTCCAGGGGACTTTGCTGCCCCAGGGATCGAGCCTGGGTCTCCCACATTGCAGGGGGATTCTTTACCTTTTGAGCCACCAGGGAAGCCCAGAAAGCACACACTAAATATTAACTGTTATTATTAATCAAGTCATTGAACAAAAAAACTGTTGACTGTGCCAGATAGTACGCCATGTCCTAAGGATAAGAAAGAGTTCTCTGCCTTCAAGGAGCTCATAGTCTGGTTGGGGAGTCAGTCACATAAACAAATAATTGTTCTTATTGCTGGGCACACACTGGAGTCTTTGACTGCCAGTCAGAAACACTAGGTCTGAGGCATTATAAAACCAAGCTGGATATGTGAAGAACGGGGGTAGGGTGGGGGCAGTGGTGAACAGACTAACCATGAATCAACAGTAGACCCCTTCTTTTTTCTACAAATAGCCTACAAGAATCTAGATAAACAGGCAGGCAGACTTTGACTTCCTTCTCAGCATTACTAGTAACCAGGCAGGGGCTTACAGGCATCTCCTATGTATCTATCTCCCCTGCTCTTCAAGTGGCTGGTTCTTTCTCATCTTTCAGATCTCAGTTTAAATGGCACCTCTCCTGACACCCTTACCTAAAGTATTTGTTTTCCTCAAAACAGTCATAATAATTTTCAATTATTTGTTTACTTGTTTCCTATCTCTCCCAGTAGATTATAAACTCCTAGAGTTCAGGTTCATTCAGCAAATATTCACTGAATACCTCTGTGTGCCAGGCTCTGAAGTATGCACTGGGAATTCAGCTTGGGGGTAGAGACATGGCCGCTGCCCTCATAGAGCTTCTAGTCTATATTTGCTGCAGAGCTTTGGGATGGACGTTTATCTAATCCTGGCTGAGGACCTCTTCAGACTAGCCCAGTCAGAGATGAGTCCTGGGCTGCCAGTCTCTCACTGAGTCCAGAAACAAGAGGCTGCAACTCTAGGGATGTCTTATCCTTTTGCAGTCCCAGATTCCCATGCTCACAGCCCAGCCGAGGTTAAGCGAGGCCAAACAACACAACCTCGGAGCCATTTCAGCAAATTCTCTCCTTATAAAGCTATTCCTATCAGCATTCGGGACTAGGGGATCAGGGTCACAACCATCTCTTGCTATTAAAGGACTGAGACCATGTATGTGTGTGTGTGTGTTTGCATACACACCTTGTTCATTTAATAAAGAATCTGAAGCAGCTTTTAAAATAATTCTTTCCATTTTATTATCTCCCAGTCCTGGAAAACAGTGTTCCCTTGGCCTATTCCCAGAGAACTTGCCGCTGACTCTATTAACTAAAGCTTCATGGAGCATCCCTTGAGCTCAGGCTGGCTTTTGCAAGAAGCCACCTTGGCATGGTCAGGTTCAATGCTAAAGAAGCTCAGACTACTGGAAGCAGCCATAGTGAGAATCTTGGAACACTGAATTTGAAAAGTGCTGAGGACTCTAGTTATTCCTTCTCTGTAGGACTTAAAAGGAAACCCTCACCTCCCTATCCCTACCTCCCACCCCACCCCACCCCAGACATATATCCCTTGCCAGAACCGATTGTTCTTGCTTTTAGAATGTTAATATGAATAACTAGCTCAGAATATGGCATTAAAATGCCATATTCAAATATTTTTAAAATGTATAACAGAGTAATACATGTACTTCTTTATTAACATATTAAATTATAAGCTCTCACAGTGGACCAAATAGCCACCAGAATTTCAAACAGTGATAAGCATAAACTATATTTCACAATATCTGTAGCAACTATAAAATGATCTGTGATTTCTATTGGTGACAAAGTCACAGAAACTGCTAATAACATGGTGATTTTCTGCATATATTTGTTTAGTTTTTTAATTGAAATACAGTTCATTTACAATAATTATGTTAGTTTCAGGTTACAGCAAAGTGATCAGATATAGATACAGAGATATTCAGATTATTTTCCATTATAGGTTAAGATATTGAATATAGTTCCATGTGCTATACAGTAAATCCTTATTGCTTATCTATTTTATGTATAGTAGTTTGTAACTGTTAATCTCATATTCCTAATTTATCTCTCCTACCCTCTGTTTCTCCTTTGATAACCCATAAATTTGTTTTCTGTCTTTGAGTCTGTTTCTGTTTTGTATATGAAAAGTGAAAGTGGCTCAGTCAAGTCTGACTCTGCGACCCCATGGACTGTGGCCTGCCAGGCTCCTCTGTCCATGGAATTCTCTAGGCCAGAATACTGGAGTGGGTAATTGTTCCCTTCTACAGGGGATCTTCCCAACCCAGGAATCGAACTCAGGTCTCCCGCAACGCAGGAGGATTCTTTACCATCTGAGCCACCAGGGAAGATTCTGTACATAAGTGATACACGATGTTTGTCTTTCTTTTTTGTGGCTAATATTGCAATACATATGTATGTGTGTGTGTGTGTATGTATATATATAAATATATATATATATATATGTGTGATGTTTTCTTAAACCAATGATCTGTTGATAGGCACTTAGGTTGTTTCCATGTCTTGGCTATTGTAAATAATGCTGCTATGAACAGTGGGGTGCATATATCTTCTCGAATTACATTTTTCATCTTTTTGGAATATATGCCCAGGAGTGGGATTGCTGGGTCATACGGTAGCTTTATTTTGAGTTGTTTTAGGGAATCCATACTGTTTTCCACAATGCTGCACCTATTTACATTCCTACTAACAGTGTAGAAGGGTTCCCTTTTCTCAACACCCTCTCCAGTATTTATCGTTTGTAGGCTTTTTGATGATAACTGTTCTAACCTTGCTTACGTTTATAATAGAAGGAAATGCTAAATTTCAGTTACAGGTTAATGAAAATAAAGATGCAACTTTCCTCCCATCCAATTCACAGAACCCTGAATCCTAAGCACGAATTCTCAAAGGGTTTATGGACCAGGGTGAAAAACTTCTGCTATATAGACTCTCATTGGGTAACAGTGCTTGCTTACTTATCAACAGAAAGACCATGCACACCTAGTCAGAGTAACAAGGCAAGCCAAAGCCACATGTCAGTCAATAACTTAAAGGATCGGAAACAAACCAGGCAGCGGGTCACTATGAGGAGCAGAGATGGGTGGATCTGGAGGTCCCGGGGAAAGACACTGCCTTTCCAGTTTCTGTGAGACATGGTTGTCGTTGTTCAGTCACTCAGTCATGTCCGGCTCTCTGAGACCCCATGGACTGCGGCACTCCAGGCTTCCCTGTCCTTCACCATCTCCCGAAGCTTGCTCAAACTCATGTTCATTGAGTCAGTGATGCCATCCAACCATCTCATCCTGAAATTAGGTACTGACAGATCTTGTGCCTTTTCACTACATTTCCTTTTTACATAAACTAATTGAGAGGATTTTTTTCTTTACAATTAACTACTGAGATAATCCTTTAAACAAATGAGTGTACTGAACCGTGTTTATAATACACTGTGTTTATCTGTGTACATTAACATCCTACTGGATTATGAATCCCTTTAGAGCGCAGAATATGTACAATCTTAATTTTGTATAGCCCATTGCTGCTGATGTACACAAACCCACTAAAGCAGATACTGACAATATCAAAGCCTCTGAGGAGGAGGGAAACATGCCTTTCTTCTCCCTATGTGGCTAAACCTGGCAGGCAAACCTGGGCAGTTTGCAGAGTGAGCTCGTAGGAGCCCGATGAAATGGATTAGGATGACAAATCACCGAAGACGTTTTGGTATCATCTGAATCATTGTAGAGGTCTAGGTTTAGGGAGGGCAAGAGCAAGAAAAAGGTACAAATGGCCAGAAGAAGAAACCAAAGTTGTCAGAAGGCCTCTTAGAAGATGTATCTTTAAGAGATATTCCGTTTTATTGAGGGCGAAAAACTGAGGGGGATAAATTGTGTCCTGAACAGCTTTCCTATTACAAAAGCAATGCTGATGGTCAACACTTAACTCCCCCTGGAGAGATGTAGGCCTGGGGCCACTTCTGTGGAGAAGAGAACAGAATGACCTCCAAGGCTTCTCCCATTGCTCTTCCCACTGTTTTTCATCCCACTGGGGGAAAAGAGGAAAGGAGAAGTGAGGGGACAATGGACCAAATATTACTGTCAATTGTTTAAAAATTCAGTGAGTGTTGGGTACATGGTATTTGTTTTATTATCCTTTATATACCTCTCAAGTGGCTTCCCTAGAAGCTCAGCTGGTAAAGAATCCACCTGCAATGCAGGAGACCCTGGTTCGTTGGATTGGGAAGGGATAGGTTACCGTCTCCAGTATTCTTGGGCTTCCCTGATGGCTCAGATGGTAAAGAATCTGCCTGCAGTGTGGGAGACCTGGGTGTGATCACTGGTTGGCAAGCTCCCTTGGAGGAGGGCATGGCAACCCACTCCTGAATTCTTGCCTGGAGAATCCCCATGGACAGAGGAGCCTGGAGGGCTACAGTCCAAGGAGGCAAATACAGTCGGACATGACTGGGAGACTAAGAACAGCACAGCATACCTTATATGTGTCATATATTTTCTGATAACATTTTATAGTAAGAGTATTTAAAAGATAGTGAAAACCAAATCAAATCAAATATCCAAATGAAAAAGTAAAAAATACTTAACATAACACTGCATCAAAGTCCAAGCATAGTAAACCCATTGGGACACATGTTCTTCAGACTTGTACCAGTGCCTGGCACCCCTGGACTCTGAGTTTCAAGATGGGCACAGATTCCAAGAAGTCTGAGGTTCTAAAAAAAAAAAATTCTGGATACAAAGTAATTTTCCAGAAAATCAAGAGGCCTAGGAGGCCTCAGGGTTAGAAAGTTGAAGTGCTAGCAGGTTATTGCTAGACCTCAGTTTCTCGCTACCAGTTCAGCTCACAACAAAATACTCACAACAGGGCACCTGCCTAATGCATGGCTGGGGTGGTGATGGAGGGTGTGACCCAAAGTTGTCCAATGATGACTCTGAAATCCAGTGTCTGGGGAAAACTAAGCAGGCCTAACAAGGATTAAAGAGATATCAGTAAAAGATGGAATACTGGGAGAAAAGCGGAGGTTAAAAGATACACTTCAATCAGACCACAACTCAGGAGTGTGGTCATGCTATGGTGGAGCTGAGGGTGACGGTGGGAGAAGGGGGCTGAAAAAAGAGAGAATGACTCTATGGGGGGATCAAGGCAGGCTTAATTAAGAGGGAATTTTCTTAAATGGATATAATCAGGCTTGAGGCTAAAAGCTGTTTGCTGAGGTTTTCTAGTCCCTCAGCCTGGGGTTTCTGCACTCCTTGTCTGCTTTCCCAGGTGTAGACCAGGGACTCATTTCTAGGTACAGTACATCTCATACTCCTTAGGATACAGGTTTCATTGAGGAGGTGAGAAAGCCCTGGTTACCTTATTAAGCATTTCCTAACTGATACACTCTCCACTTCCTTGCAGGAAGCCATAATCTTGTGGGTTTAAGGCCCCCACTGAGTTTGCTAAACCTTTACCCTCAGGTTCACTTAGGAGGCGAGAACAGGCAGCCCTGACACCAGGCTGACCCAAGGGAATAGAACAGCTACTTCAGGGTTCATCTCCAGGTGAGAGGATGAAGGAAGGACCAAACCTAAGCTCTGGTTACAGGGCATTGGGAACACCTGCCGATCATAAAACATTATCTGTCAAGGCTTTGGCCCTCCAACCCACAGAAACACAGGAAGAGGGTGGGAGAGGAATTTTATTCCTTCTGATACCCACCCCAGAGAATAACAATCCCCATCCCCCACTCCATCCCAAAGGCCACCAGCCAGAGTAGAAGGGCACCAAAGGGAAGGTCTAAAAGAAAAGATTGACCAAGGGTTGTGAAAGGCTGTACTAGTCCCTTTCTAGAAAGGAAAGGTGGGCAGTGGATATGAGACAAAAGCTAAGGAAACACTTGGTCAAATCAGCTTTCTTCCTTCCCCACTTCCACCGAGTTTAGTTCCAGAGTGGCTTTTTAAGATTTGTGGGAGCACAAAGCAGAGGAAATATTCAATTTGAATAGGTTGAGTTTGAGATGTCTATTAGACTTTGAAGTGGAAATGTTGAACGAGCAATTGGGAACACAAGCGTGGGGTTTAAGAAGATCCGGGCTGGAGATACACGCATAAAGATGGTGTTTAAAGCCATGAGATGGAATGCAATCACCAATAAGAGTGAATGTGGGTAGAGAAGAGGACCAAGGACTGAGCCCCAGAGAGAGTGCAGAAGAGAAGGAATCAGCAAAGGAGTTGTGAGGAAGTAACCAAGAAGCTGAAGATAAAGCCAAGAAAGGGCACAACTCTGGAAGCCAAAGGAAGACAGTGTGTTGAAAAGGACTGGATGACCAACTATATCAAAAGCTGCCTGTAGATCAAAAAAGATGAGGACCAAGAACTCACTATTGTATTTTGCAAGGAGACAGTCAGCAATGACCTTTTCAAGAACAGCTTCAGTAGAGGGGGGAGTCAAAACCCCTTTAGTGGGATTTTAAGAGAGAACAAGAGAGAGATTGAACATCATGAAAATAGGTAGCTCTTGAAAGGAGTTTTGCAGCAAAGGGGGCAAAGAAGTACGGGAGTAACTTCTGGGTAAAGCAAGATATCAAAGGAAGGATTTTTAAGATAGGAAAAAAATAGAAAAATCCTATCTTAAAGGATTTTTAAGATAGGAAAAATAGGTAGCTCAGTGGTAAAGAATCTGCCTGCCAATGCCAGAGACACAGGTTCAATCCCTGGTCCAGGCAGATACCACCTGCTGTGGAGCAACTAAGCCCATGTGCCACAACTACTGAGCCTGTGTTCTAGAGCTTGGGAGCCACAATTACTGAGCCCATGCTCTGCAACAAGAGAAGCCACCACAATGAGAAGCCTGTGCACTGCAACTAGAGAAAAGCCAGCACAGCAACAAAGACCCAGCACAGTCAAAAATAAATAAATAAAGTTTTAAAATATAGAAAAAATAATAGCATATTTGTACGCTAATATGATAAACTTATAGAAAGCAAAAAGTTAGAGAGGGAAGAATTACTGGAGCAATTTCCTTAGTAGATGACATGGCACTAACTGCACAAATAGAGGAATTGTTTTTGGATAGGAAGATGGCTAAGTTATCTATGCGAACAAGCAGAAAGGCAGTGGATGAGGGTATATATGTTAGTAGTAACTAGAAGATGTAAGTCTGTTACAGTTCACTTCTTGTTGATTCTTCCCCCAACCCCAACCCCCAGCAAATCAGAAAGTAAGCTTAAGGTGATAGGGACTTAAGCAAAGAGAAAAAGGTATGAAATAGTCATCTAGAATGATGGGAGAGTGAATGGATTAGGGAAGTATGACTGCCTGGCAGTATTAAGAGTGCATCTGAGGTTCTTGGACAAGAATCTAAATTGAGGAAATTCCCTGGTGGTCCAGTGGTTAAGAATCTGCCTTCCAATGCAGGGGACGTAGGTTCAATCCCTGGCCAGGGAATCAGGATCCCATATGCTGCTGGGTGACTAAGTCTGAGTACCACAACAACTGAGCCCATGCAGCCAAAAGTAAGAAAAAAAAATTGAAATTAGTTTGGCATGCTTGGTTTTATTTTTCCCCTGACTATGCTTGGCTGCATATGCAGGTATGAAGAAGTAGAAAAGTTGGGTTTAACTGTATACAACACAAGAGATGGGCAATAGAATCAAAAGTGCATATAAGGAAGTGATTATAATGATTGACCATAGAAACTGGGTAAAGAAAGGAAGCAGGACATCAAAGGGGTCAGGACAATGAAAGGAGGGTAAGATCAATGGACTGGAGGTCTCCGTGGAATTAAAGGAATGTTGAGTCAAGGTAGAGCAAGAGAGCCGGAATGATAAGAAAAGGAAATGGTTAGAAAATAGGATGTATAAAATTGAGATTACGGAGGGGTTGCGATTACCTGCTGATGACAAAGTCCACAGTAGATCCTAAGGTAACTGCTAAGCAGTGGCACTACTGACACTTTGGGTTAGACATTTTTTGTCATGGGGGCCATATCCTGTGCACTCTAGGATGCTGAGCAATATTTCTGGATGCTACACACTACACTAGATGCTAGCAGCACCCACACCACAAATGGTAACAACCAAAAATGTCTCCAGACGTCGCCAAATGTTCCCTCAAGGCAAAAGTCTCCCCTTGTTGAGAACCGGTGCTCTATAGTATGCCCACAGCAATCAGTGAACGAGACAGAGCAGAAGTCAAGATAGAAGACTAGAGAAAGTGATGGTGAGTCAGGAGCTAAAGTCCTCAAGAAATGAACTGGAATGACTCAGAGTCAGTGTATCACAACAACAATGAAGAATGGATGATATAATCTGATGACTCGAGATTCAAAGCCAGGCTTTTTAGGGAAGAGGAGGGAGAATGGTCAGAAAGTAGTGATTAGAAGCACCGAGGACACGTAACCCCCATCTTCATGTGTGTGTCTGTTAGTTGCTCAGTCGTGTCTGACTCTTTGTGACCCCATGGACTATAGCCCACCAGGTTACTCTGTCCATGGGATTCTCCAAAGCAAGAATACTGGAATGGGCTGTCAGTCCCTTCTCCAGGGGATCTTCCTGACCTAGGAATTGAACCCAGGTCTCCCACATTGTAGGCAGATTCTTTACCATCTGAGCCACCAGAGAAGCCACTCAGCAGTAAGAGGATTATGGGAGAATAGCCACCATGTGAGAGGGGTGGAAAAAAGAATCCTCAGGGGAAAGCCAGGTTTCTGAGCAGAAAGGAGAAAGAAATGCCCAGATAAGAGACTGATGATAAAGAAGAGTCTGATGATGTTGTATTAATCCCAGAAGGCACAGTGGAAGCGTTCAGAATTGCGGAAAGGTCGGAAAAGAGGACAGAACAGGGAAATGCAAGATGCGCTCCTCAAACTGGAAGGTGGAATCCAGTGGGAGGTCCACTAAGGGGAGTGGTGGTATAGAGGACACAAACCTTCAGAACAGAGAAAAAGGGAAGGCTTCTGTTATTTTGTTAGGAGGCTAGAACTAGCCTAGGGCAAAAGGATAAATTTCTGCACCAGTTTTAATATTAGGAAGTCAACCAACCGGACGCATATCTCTCAGGAGATGAGAAGGGGGTTTTCAAGGGTCCAGGAGCTAAGAAGGGTGAAACTGATGTAAGGTTAGTCCAGATAGGCCTAAAGAGGTAAGTAGAATTCTTGGGGCCAATTAGGAAAGTGCTTTCCTTATTAGAAGATCAGAAATTAGGGTGATCTATGAGGGCCAGAGAGGCTCTAAAGGAGCAATGGAATATGGCCAAGAATCCAGAGGACTTGATCTAAAACTTACACTCTGGAAGAGAATTAGAGTGTAAATTCCCAGAGGGACTGAGAATTACCCCTACAATACACCCACCCAAGGGTGTTCTTCAGACAAGACTGAAGAACCGAACAAGGACCAGTGAGCCCTGAAAGCTAAACCAACTGGACTAAGAAAAGGCAAAGAACTCTCTCAAGATATGGAATTGGTGCTGGGTAAACTCATCAATTTACTTTTTCTTCCTTTTAAAAAAATTACAAAGAAACATATTGACAATATCTAAGTTCTACACTAAACACTTAAATTTAAATGCTACAAAAGTGAAAGATTCTCTCTCTTCACCTCCAATCCATTCCTCAGAGGCAATCGTTGTGAATAACTTGGTGTATATCCTCCCAGACTTTTTTCTATTCTTATATAAACATACACAGAGATTATTTTCCCCCTAAAATGGGATTTTATGTTTTTTCCTCTGGTCACTTAATAGTATATCATGGCCACCTTTTCAATGCATAGAAAGGTCTACCTCATTCTTTTTAATGGCTTCCTTGTATTACATTGAATGGATAAGCCGTAATTTTCTCATATCTGCATAACAATAGGCATTTAAACTGTTTCCAGTTTTCCCTGTTACAAATAAGGCTCCTTTGAACATACTTGTGCACATCTTCGCATTTTAATAATTCTGCAGATTACATTCCTACCTGCTCGATTAAAAATTGCCCTCCCAAAATAATGTATCAACTTACCTTCCCACTAAAATTGTGTAAGGAAAGCCCAATTCCCCACATTCCTGCCAAAGTTATAATAATCAGTCTTAATTTTTGCCAGCTGATAAAAGAAGATCTCATTTTTGATTTAATGTGAACTCTTTTTGTTTTGTGTTTCTGTTTATGCGGGGAAGGATATTTCAGTTTAAGGATAATGGAAACCAATTTCAAATTTACTTATATACATAAACATTGAACCAACGGGATACCATCCTTATTAAATATACTGATTCCTAAATGGAAAGAAATATGAGAATAATAGTTCTACACATAAGCAATACTTCTGAGTGTTTATTACATGCCCAGACACTATGAAAAGTACCTAAGTATATTATCTTATTGAGCTCTTACAACTCTATGGAGTACATTAATATGCCCATGTTACAGAAAAATAAACTGAAGCCAAATAGGTTAAGTATTTTCTTAAAGTCACGTAGCTAATAACTGAGTAGAACCATGTTTTGGACCAAACCACCTGAACTCTGGAGACCCTATTCAGAAAAGTTAAGTAACTTGCTCAACCAAAATTATATGGCCAGTAAATGGTACAGTCAACCCTGACTGTCAAACCCAGGCCTGCCTAACTCACAGAGCACACATACGTAAGGTGTTTGTTTAGTAGAACTTGCATTATTTATATGAATAATGTAGTGATGGTGTGGGAAAGAATTTATTCCTAACCAAATGTGTTTTTTGTTTTTTCGATTCTGGTTTTGGTATTTTGGGTTCTGTTTTGTCTAAGGTTTTTTTTGTTTTTGTTTTTGTTTTAAGTGAAATTGCCTTGGCTGAACTAAATGCAGAACCACTGCATCTCGTGATACCGGGGCATCATACCTTATTTGTGCAGTATACAACCCGCAGGGCCGAATGCGGTGGCCCCAGGACCAGATACCAACCAAGTAAAAGTGAAAGTGAAAGTCATTCAGTCCTGTCCAACTATTTGGAACCCCATGGACTATACAATTCATGGAATCCTCCAGGCCAGAATACTGGAGTAGGTAGCCTTTCCCTTCTCCAGGGGATCTTCCCAACCCTGGTTTTGAACCCAGGTCTCCCACATTGCAGGCAGATTCTTTACTAGCTGACCCACAAGGGAAGCCCAATTGATTAAAGGCAAGGGGATATTTCTCCCACAGTTAGGCCAAAAGAGCCAAGGGAAACAGAGTGTCCCCTAGTGGCTGAGAATGGTGTTAACAACTGCAAAATCTAGCTAGAGAAGTCCAGAACTGCTGAACAAGGGTAGTTGCTATAGTGAAATCAAGAGACATGAAAACTAATTGCTGCTCTCTCTGCCTAGAAGTGTCCTTTTTAAGAGCATGCAAGATATATCAAGACTACTCTTTAGACAATCAATGGTTCTATAGGAAACAAAGTGGAAGAGATGATAAACGTCACCCACATCTTGGGTTTCAAGAATAAGATACCTACAGAGTAAATGAAAAAAGGAAAGGATTTACCTTATAAAATTTTAGAATTTACCAAACTAGAGAGGGTGGTAGAGAAGGCGGGGAGAGTTCAGGATGGGGAACACATGTAAACCCATGGCTGATTCACGTCAATGTATGGCAAAAACCACTACAATATTGTAAAGTAATTAGCCTCCAATTAAAATAAATAAATTAAAAAAAAAGAGAGAAGGCAGGGAGATATACATAAATAGACTCAAGACTAGATAATCAGTCCTGGAAACTTCTTAGTAATCTTATAAAAGGCACCCCTCCTCTGCCCAAAAAAACTAGAAAATTGGGAGAACCTTGAAAATGTTCTCAAGAGGAAAAATGATGCTAAAAGAAACCCAGATGTGGTGAATATAAAATGAATGGAATTTTGGATTCATTCCTACTGTCAGCCTCTCTTAGAATTGAGGCAAAGGCAATTGCAGACTTGGGAAGAAAGGCTTAACTTGACCAAATTAAAATGGCCTAAAGCCATGAAAAGACCATGGGTAAAACAGAAACATACATCAGTGGGCAGAATATGGGCCTTGAGAATCAGTCTAGTAACTGAAAGAAACAGAGAAGATTCAGCCAAGGTAACTATGATTATACTATCAATCACATGCTTGACTGAGAAGGGGATATTCTGGTTAATCACATTTTCTAGTTTAATATTTACTATTTGTTACATATACAGATTATCAATTTTCAAAGAATTTGAAAGTATATTGTAAAATAAAAATAACACTAAAATAAAGACACCTTATCACTTCCTAATGACATGGTGGTGGTGGTGGTTTATCTGCTAAGTTGTGTCAGATTCTTGAGACCCATGAACTGTACCTTGACAGGCTCCTCTGTTCATGGGATTCTCCAGGCAAGAATACTGGAGTGGGTTATCATTTCCTTCTCCAGGGGATCTTCCCGACCCAGGGATTGAACCTGGGTCTCCTGTATTGCAGGCGGTCTCCTGTATTACAGGAGGATTCTTTACCAGAGAAGCCCCTCTAATGACACGGGGTGTTGATCAAAATATAGGAGGATTCTTTACCAACTGAGCCACCAGAGAAGCCCCTCTAATGACATGGGGTGCTTATCAAAAGTATCAGTCATCATTGCTGTCTAAGGATTGTGCAGAATCTGGTCCCTGTTACTGATATATCAAAATTCTAGCTAAGAAGAAATAATATAGAAAGATGTAGGTGACACCAAATAGATTACATAGCCCACAGAGTTAAGAGACATGATCTTTCTCAGTTCAAAGAACTTAGCACAGTAGGAAGCATGAGGAATGATATAGCAATGGGACAGAGAAAAAAAGACCACATTCATTTAGACAACTCACCAAACTATCAGTTCTCTGAGAGCTAGGACTTTGTTTTGGTCATTGCTCTGTTACTGCCACTAGAACGGTGACTGGCACACAGCTGGCACTCACAAATAACTAAAGAAGGAATAGGTGCTGTTCTGGTTAATATGCCCTTTTCCCATCTTCTCAAAAACTATTTCTGGGAACAAAGAATGAATGTGGTTCACTCTGCCTAATATCCCTTTCCACATTCTTTACTTAGGGAAGTTCTTATCCTTTAAGGTCCAGCTCAAATTTTTCTCTTTTTCAAAGTCTTCCCTGATCCCCTCCTGCCGCCCACAACTCTACCTCCTTCAAAGAGCCAAAATCAAGCCTACTTTATTCTTTCCTTCCAAAGCTCATTACTTGGACCCACATTTGCTCTCATGTCATTCTGCATTACATTATAGTTCAATATATACATGTCTGGGACCCTTCTAATGGGTTATAAGCTCCTTGAAGGCCAAGTTCTGGATTCAGTTACTCTTGAACTCCCATCTTCTAACATAATACCTTGTAAACAGTCATTACTTAAATGTCTGCTAAGTTTAATAAAACAGAATTACATTCTTGGTGTCTAATAAGAAGAAAGCATATAATAGGTGCTCAATTAATGTTTGTTACATGAAAAACAAAACTAAGTTCCTGGCCTCAAATCCCAGGGTTGGGAGGCATCATGCCTCGGGGTTAGAGAAACTGTCTCTTTCTTCCTTGGTTCATGTGGCGAGCATTGGGCATTCTGGCACCAAAACTGTGGAAATAAGTTTGGAGGAGCTCTAGGAAGAGCCACATAACTGACTTGAGGTGGGAGAGGAAAGGATGAAAAAGGAGTGATTAGGGGCTTAAGCCAGGCAGACGGCCTCAGTGACTCCTGAGACTGGACACGATAACCCGCTGCTAACTTTGGGAGAGTGTAAACACCCAAGAGGGGAGGAATTGTTTAGCCTGGTCCAAAGAACTAAAAGTAGGAGAAAGGATGAAACAAGGGATGGAAGATCAAAGCCCTGGGACAGGAAAGCTAACCAGGAGAGACACTGCTCTCCTTGGACTGAGAAAACAATGTCACATACATTTTCACAGCTATCAACAAGTGTTATTATCCTCATCTTCAGGCATACAGGTCTACAAACAGATGGACTGCTGGAACTAAAAGAACTGAAACCTAATACAAAGAGCCTATGCTTGGAACAGAAAGTCCTTTTACCCTTATGCAAAATATAGCCCCATACTCAGGGTTATATTAAAGCAGTGTCCAAAAAAACCACTGCTTCAGACTGTACCCATAAGTAAAAGCTCCTCCAAGGGAAGATAAAAGAAGAAACAGTAGAAAGAAAGAGAATCAGAAAGCAATAGGACTGGAATCCCATGGTTCAGAAAAACACATGCAATCTCCTATCTGTGCTCTAAATCGCTGTTTTCCATTTTACGCTAACAAAGTCACCTCTCAAAGTGCAGTTTGCTGAAAACAGATTCATTGCTTCCTGTTCCAATCCCCTCCAAGTCTGCCTGCTAGCCTCCCAGGGAAGTGTTAGTGGGCTTCAATGCCGCCTACAACATTCATAGTAAGTGCAGTGAGTGGTAGAAATAGAGAAGATAGAGCTTCCTGCTTCAAAGAACTTGTAATCTACTTGAAGAGACAAAATATAAATATGTGAAAATAGCAAGAAAATAGCTGCAAGGAAACATATGGTATATGCAAACGAAAAAGAGATATACATTCTGGAGAAGAAAAAATAGAAATGGACTGACTGAAATCAATATATGGGTTTACAAAAGCTAGAATAAACCTTAGGGGGTATTTTATTAAAATTGCTCATTGACAGGTGTATTAAACAGGAGCCCAGGGAACTCAAATATTTGTTAGTCCAAGTGACAAATAAATGAGTGGAAGAACTGGAATTCAAGTCAAAGTAACACTAATGTTCACCGCAGCATTAATTACAGGAGCCAAGTTAAGGAAGCAACCTAAGTGTCAATAGATGAGTGAATAACGAATATATACATATACACATTTGTATATGTACATACACATATACAATGGAATATTATATATATGTTATATATATAATATAATGGGATATCACACACACACATATTTATATACACAATGGAATGTTATTCAGCCACAAAAAATAAAATCTTGCCATTTGTGACAACATGGATGAATCTAGAGAGTATTATGCTAAGTGAAATAAGTCAGACAAAGACATACACTATATGATCTCACCTATAGGTGGAATTTAAAAAGAAAAACAAATAAAACAAAATGAAAACAGACTTATAAACACAGAGGACAAATGGGTGGCTGTTTGAGGAGAGATGGGTAAGGTGGGGGCAAAGTAGGTGAAGGGGATTAAGAAGTACAAATCCCCAGTTATAAAATAAATAAGCCATAGAGATGTCATCTACAGCATAAGGAATATGGTCATTGATACCGTAATAACTTTATATGAGGACAAATGGTTCCTAGACTTAAATGGTGATCATTTCATAATGTATACAAACGTCAAATCACTATGGAGTGCATTTGAAACTATCATAACACTGTACATCAACCATATTGCAATAATTAAAAAAAAGTATTCTGCCTTCAAATCCAGGGCAGATGACAAGCACTCAAGCAGAGAAGCAAGCATTAGCAATGCCTGTAAGGAGGAAGGTGAGCAGACTGGCTTGGCTGTGACAGAGGGCTTGTTTCATAGAGTCCTGAGAACTAAGAAGCCCCCCTCTATTCCAAAATAATCTGGGTGGCTCCATGTGAGACTCCACTTCTCTCCCTCTTCAGGAATGCTCACCATGCTTTAGGGAGCTCTGCACTTCCCATACCACGTGTCCTGCTCTGAGATCTTATCTTCTGGCATCACCATTTCTAGTCCCAGATGCCTACAAGTCTACAGACACCCAAAGCACCAAGATACATACATGGCAAAACTAACCAAGAAGCTACTCCATATATGAACTTCTGGTTCTGCTCACAGCCCCGCCCTCCTCCTTTGCCCCCACTAACACTGAGGAAACCAGATGTACAAATAGTTAACAGAGGGGGAAAAAAAATCCCACCCAGACCACTTGAAACGCGGCTAGTCTGGCTGGGCTTCGAGTCCGCTCAGCGACTGCTCCATGCCTGCTATTTATAGCCTCTCGGGTGCCCAGCCCAGCTTCCAGGTCACTAATTGTGGCCCAGCCCCGAGCCAACCCCCACACCTCCTCCCCCGCCCAGAGAACAAGAAGCAAACCCAGCTTTGTCCAGCCCAGGAAGAACAGCCTGGAGTGAGATCTGAATCCAAGACCCTATTTTATAGGTCTTGTGGAAGGTATCAAAACTGTTCCAAGGAGTCTGCCCGCCTACTGCATATCTTGGGGAGCTGAGCTATCCCTTCCTTCTACACCAGCATCCTTTCCTGAATTCTTTAAGATCATCCAAAGATGAATCCTGAGTTCAGGCTAATCCATTCAGATACTAGGGAGATACAGGTTTTAGCTATCAAGGACATTAGCCAACAGGCCATAAAGAGCATATCTCTTGAGTAAGTGTCCAAGCATTCGTGGATTGCTATGCTTGCCCCTTCTTGGGGTCTATTTGTTAGATGATCTACCCGTTTGTTTCTATTACTACCCCACAACAAGCCAAGTACCCGTTTGTTTGTATTACTACCCCACAACAAGACAAGTACCTGGGTACTTTTTAGTTTTATTAGAGTTCCATCTATAAACAGTCCCTTCTGATTCCAAGATGCTACTACTTGAGTATTATTCTATCCTATGGCTTTTCCCCTAGGAATACAGATGATTCTGAGGTGGGCAATGACCATTTTTGGACATATGAAGCTTTGTGAAGTTACCTGGAGTGGGAAAAGGTTTTTGTTTCATTTTTTTGCTTTTTTAATAAATAAATAAATAAAGGCATACAGATTAACAGCAAAAAGACTTGGCAAAAAGACTGGGTGAAGCTTTCTGTGTTAGGTCTATATCCATGATACATCGAGGCAACCAAAAATGGGCTACATTCTCAACTATCAAGTATACCTGACCATTGTCAATGATGTTCATATTCAGAGCAAAGGATTACAACTAGAGGTGGAGGAAGAGGTAAGGGGCTTAGAATTAAAGTGAGATGTCTCCTTCTTTTCCTGGTTCTCCAATGCCTAAACTTTGGTTGACCTTCTTCTCAGACTGCCCAACAAGCTCCCAATCCTCTATATCCCTCAACTGATATTGCCCAAGACTACACAGCCCAATGTCAGTCTTCCCCTTTTCACTTTGGGGTTCATTTGGGCCACTGCAATAATATGCCAGAGATTCTGGTTATTGGAGCCAGAACCAGAATGCTGCTATGTTATCTCATCATCACCCACAAATACCAATTCCCAGCCCCAAATGGCCCCAAATCTTTCCTCCCAAGACCACAAGGGGAAAAAAGTTTCCAAATTAAAAAACTAAAACTGGCAACAAAGGTGCCCCATGGCAGTAACCTTTAAAACTGGCCATTAAAGTTTATAAGTCAGACGGGCACCAACGTGAACGATCAAGAAGAGAAAAACAGCCCCCTCCCTTGGGGACCTGGAGCCACAGCCTTCCCCCTAAAGCCACAGAGCTGATGTCACATGAAGTGCCTGCTGCCGTCAAGGGCTCTCTGTGTCCTGACTGCAACCACTCACAATGTAGGCAGCCTCTGTGTGCTGGAGGTGGGTGGGTGTCTGGCTGAGAATAAAGGAAAAGGGAGGGGAAAGGGAGCACAGGCTGGGGGTATATAGTAGGTAGGGAAATGTGGGAAGGAAGAGAAAAACAGCAAACAACAAATCTCCTACCATGAGGGCTGCCTGCAACATCCAGGCCAAGAGGGGGCACGGCTGTCAGCCTGCCTAGGGCAGTGGTTCTCGACTTTTTTTCCCCAACCAACACACATGAGCCATACCAAATATTTTCATCGGCAACTATAGGTCATCATGCAATGACTCTTAACCATCCTGGAGTTGGTGGGGGCACATAACGGAATTTGAAAAGGCCTCCAAAGCGTTCTTCTCACCTCCCCTATGGGTTATGTACCCCCTAGGAAGAATCATCAGTTTAGAAAAATTACTCCTTCCCTCCCCCTTCCGTCCTTCCATGTATTCAACAAATACACATGCTAGGCATTGTTCTAGGGGCACTGGTGAGATGGTAATGAACACACACACAAGATCCCTGCCCTCACTGAGAATCCATGCCTCCACAGGGGGGGAAAACAACATAATAAAAAAAGTAAGAAGTAAAGTCTGGGGTATGTTGTGCATGCTAAGTCGCTTCAGTCGTGTCCGACTCTCTGCAACCCTATGGACCGTAGTCCACCAGGCTCCTCTGTCCATGAGGTTCTCTAGGCAAGAATACTAGAGAGGGTTGCCATGCCCTTCTCCATGGGATCTTCCCAACCCAGGGATTGAACCTTGGCCTCCTGCATTGTAGGCAGATTCTTTACCATCTGAGCCACCAGGGTATGTTGGGTAATGATAATTGCTAAGGAAAAAGAGCAGGGAAAGGGAACAGAAAGTACTGGTAGGGGTGGGAATGCAATTTTAGATAGGGTGGCCAGAAAGTCCTCAACTAGAAGGCACAGGGAAAAGGCCTGGAGGAAGTAGAGGAACCAGCTAAGCAGGTATCTGGGGAAAGAGCATTCTCAGAAGAGGGACCAGCAAGTACGAAGGTCCTAAGGTGGGGCACATGTCTGGGATGTCCAAGGAACGGTAAGGAGGTGGCCACTGAGGCTGAAGCCCACATTCCACTGATCACAAGCAGGAAAAAAAAAATGTAAATACCTTGGTGAAAGGGGACTCAGGTAGTTAGGTAAGATGAACTTAGTATTAAAGTATTTCTCTTTATTTAAACAGCTCAGAGTTCTTTTAAATAAAATCTCACCCATTAACACAAAATCCTTCCAAGGAACAAAGGTCATTATCACCTTAACTAAGGGCTAGAGGGGAAAATGGCTAGCTCAAGAATCAATTGTTAAATGATTTTAAAGCTAGAAAGTGGAATAGAATTTACTCTCGATTCCAGTGGTCATGTATGGATGTGAGAGTTGTACTATAAAGAAAGCTGAGTGCCAAAGAATTGATACTTTTGAACTGTGGTGTTGGAGAAGACTCTTCAGAGTCCCTCGGACTGCAAGGAGATCCAACCAGTCCATCCTAAAGGAGATCAGTCCTGGGTGTTCATTGGAAGGACTGATGTTGAAGCTGAAAATCCAATACTTTGGCCACCTGATGTGAAGAACTGACTCATTTGAAAAGTCCCTGATGCTGGGAAAGATTGAGGGCAGGAGGAGAAGGGGACGACAGAGGATGAGATGGTTGGATGGCATCATCGACTTGATGGACATGGGTTTGGGTAGACTCCTGGAGTTGGTGATGGACAGGGAGGCCTGGTGTGCTGCGGTTCATGGGGTTGCAAAGAGTCAGACATGCCTGAGAGACTGAACTGAACCAAACTGACCCAGGCTGATGCTTTATTATTCAGGAAATCATAGCATATTAAAAACTGGAGGACTTCCCTGGTGGTCCAGTGGTTAAGAATCTGCCTGCCAATGCAGGGGACACGGGTTAGATCCCTTGTCCAGGAAGATTCCATATGCTGTGGGGCACAGTGACTGAAGCCCACTCACCTAGAGCCCACCCTCTGCAACAAGAGAAGCCACTGCAATGAGAAGCCCACCCATTGCAACTAGAGTGTAGCCCCTGCTTGCTGCAACTAGAGAAAGCCCACACACAGCAACAAAAACCCAGCATAGCCAAAAATAAATAATTTTTTTAAAAACTTAAAAAAAAAAAAAAAAACCTGGAGAGGCCGTAAGAGATTATCTTACACATTCCCCTCACCTTATGCAAGAAGCAACTACCAAAATTAGAACCCGGGGTTCTTGCATGAGGGTTAACACTCCTTAGAAAGCAAAGGAGGGGGATGGTGCAGATTTTAAAAGAAGGGATCGTTTCTCTCAAATCTCACTTTTCTAGAATCTTTCCTGCAGAGGAAGGTGACATCCTAATGATGATACTAGGATCACTGAAGGCTCAGTAGTGTTCTCTGTGCCCTGACCCCCTAGAAAACTATCTGTTGTCTCCACATGCAAGGCCCACTTCTCTTTATCTAGCTGCCTTCAGTCCAAGTGTCCTTCGTGAGACAGAGCCTGGCTAAGCCAGTGGGCTGCAGGTCTGAAGACCAGACCAAGTCTACAGTGTGGATACAGATAAACACACACACAGACGCACACAGTCAGGGGGAATGAAGGAAAAGGAAAGCACACACAACACAACACACCAGGGCAGCTGCAGAAAACAACTGCTTGTTAAGTTAAAATTAAACTCTGCACAAATATTGACCTTTGGAGGGGACAGAAACTGGTCCCATATTTACCAGTTTTATAAATGGGACTGACCACAGCTGCCCCACGCGCTTGGCCGGCGTGATGGCAGGATGGGGCGAGGCCACGCTTTGGGGGTGGGGGATGAATGAGAGGGGCAGGAGACATTTTAAACACTCTCTTAAACGTAGTTACTACTGGTAGGTCAAAGTTCCCAAAAGCCTTAAAAGAGGAATTTCTAGGAAAGCAAATAAAGCTGTCACTGAAAGTGGGGGGTCAGAGAAGTAGGGATAGAGAGGGGAAAGGAAGTGTCAGGAAGGAAAAACTGCTAAAAATAGTGAGAAATAGAACAGAGATTGAAACTGAATGGAGAAAACACTGGGGAGCTTATCCTTTTGAACCCTGGCCCTTAGTCAAACCAAGAGTCATAAGGTAGAAGACCAGGTGACCAACTTAACCCAGTGGAACAACCTAAATGGACTTGGATTGAGTCTTGGCTCCGCTGCTTACTTGCTATGTAACCTTGGGACATTTGGGGACCCCAGCTTCCTCATCTATAAAATAGGGGTGGTAATATAAAAACATTGCCCTAATTTGTGAATTACACAAAGACCACAACCAAAAGACAATGTGAGTGTAAGCACTTTGCCAACTATAAATACCACACAGATATCAATCATTCTTTTTATTCATTCTATTCCAGCTAACTGTGCAGCTTTATGCTCCAAACTGGCCAATAAACTGCAGTCTCTCTAAGAGCAAAGTCAGGGGTCAGAAGGGAGAGCCTAAGCTTTTTCTGGACTTGTTTAAAAGCCTCCTAAAGGTATATACCTACAGGCTTCCCAGGTGGCTCAGTGGTAAAGAATCTGCATGCCAATGCAGGAGATGTAGGAGACTCGAATTCCCTGGGTCAGGAACATCCCCTGGAGGAGAAAATGGCAACCCACTCCACTATTGCCTGGAGAATTCCATGGACAGAGGAGCCTGATGGGCTACAGTCCATGGGGTCTCAAAGAGCCAGACATGACTGAGCGACTAACGCAACAACAAAGGCACATATCTAATCCTTTCCTTGCTACAGGAAGACAAGGAGGTCAGCTTGCTGAAACAGCCCCCCAAAGCCACACTCTCAGCTGCAAAACATCTAGATAAGCAGGAGGAGAAAGGACTCATCAATATTATTTCCCTGAAAGCTGATCTCTGACAAACTAAGGTTTTTCAGGAACAAACATCACAGATGCAGGGTAACTTAGTTCTGTTCCAAACCTCTGATGCCTTTTCTACACTTTCCTTTATACTTGTGACTTTCATGACCAATAAGAATACACGAAAAATGCCTGGATCCAATCTCTACATAAGGCATGACAACACCTTCCCCTCTAGTTGTGCCATCAAGAATCAGAACTCTGAAAGTATTTCAACTTGGAACAATACATGAATAGATTTTGCTGAAATTAATCACCAGTTTTCTAGACAGCTCCTGTGCCTTTATGCAGCACACTATTTGCACTGTTTACACTCCACGCCTTAAAAGCATGGGGCAAACCAGTATCTATCACTTACGGCAAGTGAGAAAGGCAGTGATGAAATGGAAGTCCTTTACCTCCTCCGTGCTAAGCAAACACGTCACTGGTATCTTTCGACTCTGCTTCACTTGTTCAATGTTTTACCTTAATATATTACAGTTTATATTGTTAAACGAGTGTCATAAAACATAAACAATGTACAGCACAACCATGTCAGCAATTCAGGAGGAATTTCCAACGCTGCAGTCTCTGTGGTCACAGGACAGGAAGATGACTTGCATTTGGTAGACCAAACACGTGCTAAGGCAGAGACTCCAAACAAATTGGGGAGGGGGAGACAAGAAAGAAAAGAAGAGAGTGGGAAAGTTGCAATCCATGTGGGGAATCAGTTTCCATGGATTGTGACCCAAGAAGTGATTTTAAAATGGAATCATTGTGAATTTCTGTAACACTCTGGTTTTACCCTTCTGCAGGGACAAAGAGAATGCCCCCAGCCACTCAGGGCTTCTAAGAGCTTGTGCTATTCTCTTGTCAAAAAGAGTCCTTTCTTTATTCCAGCCCCATCCTTTCCATGAGCAAAGGACTCACCCCTGTAAGTTTTAGTTCCATCTTCTGTGAACGTAGAAGAATCTGGGCTAGCTAAACTAGCAGATCTTCTCTGTAGGGGCCTAAGATTTCCTACCTGTTAAGCTATAGCCAGAAATGATACCATTTTCAAGAATTCCCTACTTCCAGAAAAAGGGAACTAGGTGTTACCATAATTACAAGTGTCACCCATTTAATACTCCAAAAAATCCATCTTCACTCTAAGTGCCAGTGTTCCCAGGAGAAGCCTGAACAGAACATGCCAGTCTGTCACTCTTCAAGATCCTCCTGCCTCAATGTTCTCATCCAAAGTAAAACCAGTGCTTCAGACAGAGGGGGTGTCTTGGCTCAGAAAATGGTGTAGGAGCTGAAAACAAGATCTTCAAAAGCAAGCTATTCTTAAGGAGAAATTCACAGCTAAGTAAATCTCCAAGAAAATAATAAAGGTCACAGTGGGACCAATGATTATTATCCAGCAATTAGAAGTGACATGTCCAGAGGAAGACAAGTACACAATATCACTTCTATGAGGAACCTTAAAAAAAAAGGGTACAAATGAACGTATATTTTTTTATATTCTTTAGGTACAAAACAGAAAGAGGGTGACAGATATAGAAAACAAACTTAAGGTTGTTGTTCAGTCGTTGCGTCTGACTCTTTGCGACCACATGGACTGTAGCATACCAGGCTTCCCTGTCCTTCACTATATCCCAGAGTTTGCTCAAATTCATGTCCATTGAGTCGGTGATGCCATCCAACCATATCATCCTCTGTCGTTCCCTTCTCCTCCTGCCTTCAATCTTTCCCAGCATCAGGGTCTTTTCTAATGAATCAGCTCTTTGCATCAGGGTGGCCAAAGAATTGGAACTTCAACTTCAGCATCAGTCCTTCCAATGAATATTCAGGGTTGATTTCCTTTAGGATTGACTAGTGTGACCTCCTTGCTGTCCAAGGGACTCTCAAGAGTCTTCTCGAGCACCACAATTCAAAAGCATCAATTCTTCAGAGCTCAGCCTTCTTTATGGTCCAAATAACCAGGGGATAAGAGGAGGCGAGGGATAAATTGGGAGATTCGGACTGACATATACACACTACTATATACAAAAGATAACTAATAAGAACCTACTATATAGCACAAGGAACTCTACTCAATACTCTGTAAACAGTATATAGAATATACCCTATATGGGGAAAGAATCTTAAAAAAGGCTGGATATATGTATAACTGATTCACTGTGCTGTACACCGGAAACTAACACAACATTGTAAATCAACTATACTCCAATAAAATTTTTTTAAAAAACTGACATGTTCAGAGATACTTGATGAGGGGGTCTCTTAACCCTACCCACAGCTTCATCTGTGAGAACCTCTTGATCCCCTACCGGACTAAATTCTGGCTGTCCAAATTCAACAGAATGCAGCCCCACTGAGGATATGCAGTTGAACACTGGTCGTTTCCGTCATCTTTCACTCTCTCCTAGCCAAACTGGGAGACTGACTTCTCAGGGCAGTCCCACAGCAGATCATGTTCAGTTCAGTTGCTCAGTGGTGTCCGACTCTTTGAGACCCCATGGACTGCAGTACTCCAAGCTTCCCTGTCCATCACCAGCTCCCAGAGCTTGCTCAAACAAGCAGGGGACTCTCACACAGGGCCTAGATAAGTCTGGGAGTGAAGTGAAAGCACAAAGAAGGGACTCACAGACCTGGAGAGCATTTCCATACACTAGTGCATATCTCTTCCCTATCTGAGGCTCAGACACTGCAGGAGTTTTTGACTGGGTAAGAACTATGTCTGTAACCCAGAAACAACTAAATTGTGAGCACATGAGGAAAGATCCTTCCCCCTGTAATCTCTGAAGCCCCTAGAGAAGTAAATAAGGAAACACTGCTACCGGGTACCAGTGAGAGCTGCCCACTCACCAGCCCTAGGAAATGTCTGAACAGAGTCTTATTCAAGCCAAGGGAAAGCGCTGTTAAAATACACAAAACTCCTTTGACTAATGTGAGAGGGGGAAAGAGCCTCTATAATTAACAGAAACTGTCACAGGCATTGGGGGCTCCGACGTGTTCAACGCAAACCACTTGAAAAGACCCGGTCTTCTAGGAGAAGGCTGGGGTTTGTGAGTGGGGATCCAACAGGCTGGGGACAGCTTTTCCAAAAGAATCCACCATATTAAAAAGAAGAAGAAGGAAAAAGGAGAAGAAAAAAACTGGGGGTTGGGGGGGTGGAGAAAAGAAAAACCCAAACCTCAGCTGAATATTTTTCCACCACTGGAACTAAAAAGCTGAACAGAAGAAGAAAAGTCCAAATACAACCAGTTTTCAATCAGGGCCTAATTAGAAAGAAAAGTGGCAGTGCTATTATTACAGATCTGGGGAGGAAGAAATGCAGTCAATGACTTTCGTTTGGGCTGAGCCATCCACTTGAAAGCTGTGATGATTAGAGGGACAATTTATGGTGAGAGATGCTGAGGGGGAAGACAGCAATGGAAGAAGGGACTGACTGCTCATGCCAGTCAGGAGCCAAAGCACATAGTCAAAAACATTTATTGATCACTTGCAATTTGTAAAGCATCACATGAAGGGCTGCGCAAATAAAGAGGAAGGAATAAAGAAGAATAAAGATTGTAACAGATGTAGCTCTGACCTGAGAGGCTTATAAACACTACCCCTGCATAAGCACCTACCACCTAACCCTCAGCCACTATATACACATGCACATGTCTTCAGAGAAAATTTAACCTTGACTTCTTTCACACACAAAGTCCACTCCGACCGCTCATGTGGCCTGACTCTGCATTGCTCCCAGCTCCCTCCTCATTTCCATACATGAGACACAGAGACTCCACGAGGAAAAGAGGCCATCCTCCAATATAATTCCTGAAAGAAGCAATCTGGATTTGCCTGAGCCCTCAAAATAAGCCTGTCAAGGTCTACACCCTGGCTCAGACAGGCCAAGATCTTACATCAAGATGAGTAACCTCACAAGGGCTGAAAGAGTATTTTCTGCTTTCTTTACGATCCTGAAGGAATCAGGTCAATTTTCTAGGTAAAAGTCATAATACATGAGAATAAGCAGAAGGGAACTCGATATAGGCACCCTGATATACGCATGGCTATAGAAAGGAAAGTGGCAGCCAGTTCCATTCCGTATTTGCAATAGAACAAAGCAGTCTGATTGGTGAAAGCATGAAGGACTTTCTTCCCTTGCTCTGGGGTACCCTCTCCTTTGTTGATTTAGCTCAGGCAACTTGGAGGAGGGACAGGAAGGGCTACGCAAACATGTCACAGCCTGCAGTGAATAGGGCCAACAGAAAGGAGAGGCAAAGAACAGAGCTGAGAGGAGAGGAAAAGAGGAGAGGCCTCTCTTCCCATCCCACAACCTGGGCTCCATCCAACACAAAGTTAATTCCTAACCTCGGCTCACCACCCTGCCCACTGCTTGCATGATTTATCCCCCTATCTGCCTGCATCGCCTTTACAAGCCTCCCAGCCCTGCACACCATTATAAAAGCTGTCTGTGCTGCTGGCTCGACCTGGCCTGGCCCAGGCTCCTGCCACTGTAACCCTTCCCCACCCCTACATTTTACAAGCCTTCCGCCATCATGGAAATCTGAAATCCCACGAAAGAACAGTAAACATCACAGGGAAAAGAAAACACCTAGCCAGGCCACTCTGGACAGCAGAGTCACAAATGGACCGATGTCTCTAAGCCAGAGGAGAAGGCCTCAAGGCAACAACGGTACAGTGCGCTGCCTTCTTGCCTGAGCTCAGCTGGATAATAACAAAGAGATGCACACACAGATGGGCCAGTCCTTTATGGACACAGCCAAGCATCCTGGTGCCCTGGGAATTCCCAGGCTGGAAGAATCAGCCAGAATGTCAGGGAAACGCACAAGTAAACACAGGTGTCAGGTTCAGAGAACCACGTGGAAATGTGAAGTTTTAAATAACGGAAAGAGACTAAACATTTTTCAGACCACAAACTAAGTCAGGAGCAGCTCTGTCACCTGCTTACATGGGCTCCTTAGGGAAGCAGCACGAAAGAGCATGGGTTCAGATTTAGCTGACTTCCTTTGAAAGCTGGCTTCATCCCTTATTTATTAGCTAAGTGATTTCAGGAAGCTTATACTCTCTGAATCTCAGTTTCTCTCTATACCATGAGAAATACCAACTCATAAAAAGGTGGTGAAGAGTCCCAACAAGATTTATAAGCAGAGGGCCTAGCACTCAAAGGTACCCCCTAAAATGGTACCTATTATGATTCCTGGGGATGTCAGACATCCTAAAATGGGGGGAGGGTCTATTGCTTCCTCATGCAAATTTTAGCCTGCTTGACAAATTTCCCCTTTATTCTAAGAAAACTTTCTCTTTCTAAACCAGATGCCACCAGTTCATCTACTGGCCAGAGAATGAGCCAAAAGGGAGGCCCCTGGAGGAGCATCTTCCCTACCCACTGGGTTGAGTACCCTTTTCATCACTCTAAACTCATATGACCCAGGTCTGCCTCTGATCCTCACACTAGGCCCCCATTGGCTCCTCTGGCCCCAGTTCATGAGGCTCTTCTTCCTTTTTCACATGCCCCAAGAGAACCTGCCAGCAGCCACTAGGTTCCATTCTGTTCGAGAATGCCCACCTGCCCTATTACAGCAGAGTCTAAGCCAGAAGTCAGGGTTCACACCTTCCCCAGCTAACTGAGTGGAGAAACTGGACACTCAAGAATTCTCCATGAGTCTCTTGAGTTCCAAAACACTTTGCCAATGAGGCTGAGTGCTCCCCAGAGCTCTGTTATTCACTTGGGGGTAGGCAGTGGGGACACGGAGGGGGAGGGCGGGAGAGGGCAGGGAGAGAAGAGAGCCTTGATTCAGGGGCCAGACTGAGTCCGCCACAGGCCAGGCTCCGCTGAGGTTTCTCGGGTGAAACACGCCTCTGTGATGGCTGTGCCTGTGAAGCGCATGGAAATGCCCATAAAGCCGTATCAAACCCTGCGCAGAGAAGGACAGGGATATATATAGAACCAGGAACCAAAGGGCCCACAGGGGATTCGGGCGGACAGCTCCGCCCAGCCCTTAAGCCCGCCCTGGGGAAGTGGGGAGGCCCAAGGAACAAGCTCAAGGAATGAAGCTTGGAGACAGCCCGGCGGGTGTGTGCAGGGAATGGGGAAAGCAAGGGGCACTGGGGACAATGATGGAAGAGAGCTGGTGACGGGGCTGTGGGAATTGGTCAGGGCCAGGGAGCCGTGCCTGCTCCAGCACCTGGATGCCAAAGAGCTGGCCTCTGAGTTCTGGCAGATCCTGAGGTGACTCGTAACACTCGCTTTGGTGTCCCATGGTCTGGACAGTGTCCTGCTGCCTTCTCAGAACCAAAGAGCCTCTCATGAAACAGCTTTCCCTGTCCTTCTCCACCCTCTGGGCAGTACCTCCAGTTTAAATTCGTCTGGGAGCCAGTGTTCCCCACTCACCACTCCCTGCCTCTCAGAGAAACTGAGGTCGAAAAAAAAAAGAGATCTACCCATGAGGAAAGTGTCCCGAAACAAGAAAGGTATCCTAAGATGGACATCTGTCAAAAGATAGAATGAAATTCACAGAAAGGAAAAAATAGAGGATCACAGAATGAGGCAAGAGCCTCAGGAACCAGGGCATCTTGGCAGCATTGGGCGCTGAAGGAGACCCAGTCTTGGCAGGGACAGAAGTTAACGGGCTCCTCCTCCACTCTTGGGTTTGCTGGGAACCCCCTCTCCTCACCAGTCCTCTGGCCGAAGTAGGACAGTAGGGGTCCAGACCCTGGGAGAGGGGGAGGGAGCAGACACCGAGCCCGCAAGGATTTCTTACCTGAGCAACAACCGAGGTAGCCAGTCCCCCCTCCCTGTTCCTGAGAGAACCCTCTCCACCTCAAGTGTTCCCCAAGCCAGTGCCAGAAGTAGGACAATGTTTTGGCGCCACCTGCTGTCTTTTTCCTGACAGCTGCGTACACTACATCCTAAAACTGGATGGACCTCAAATTCATCCTTAATTCATCACAAGCCCTAAAGGAATGGAATCCAAACAATGGACAACTTCAGGACTCCACACTTCTCCTAGTTCCCTTGGACCAACATCGTAGGAACTGCAGTTAGCCAGAACCGTCTTACTGTGTTCTGAGTTCCAGTCTTAACAATGGGTCTCTGAAGTTCCTTCTCCAAGAGTCTTGCTGATTTGAGAACTGTGAACACTCAACAAGCCCTTACTCTAGTTAATAAGTTCTATATAGTTTTAAAATATTTCTGTATCATACTGGTTTTCTTGGTTTTGGTAGAAATTCTAATTTTGCACCAAGATGACATGATCCTTTGTCATCCAACAGTAGAATGAAAGCAGTGTCACCAACAAGCAATGACTTAGATACTTCGCATTGCTCCACCATTCCTGTGGTCCTCACTATGGTCTGGGCAAACATTCTAATAAGCAATATGCTCATTGAGCAGTCAGTTCATCTTACAAATATAAACATTTGTTCATCCATTTAACAAATATTTCTGCAGTACCTAGGAGGCACAAGCCGGAGGTACAGTGGTGAATAAGACATACAAGCACCCAGCTCTTAAGGATCCTTCATTTTAGCATCATTTATCTGATTCTTTAAGGTAGTCTAGCAATTTCTCACCCATCTTAAAGAATATCTGGGTGAACAGCAAAGATCAAGACAAAAATGTAAACAGACTTTGTAAAGAGAATGAAGAAATATAAGAGGATATAAGGAGAAAGATACACAGAGTGGGACAATGAATGTGTACAAAAAAAGAACTGTTAATATTATTCCTTCCTCATATTCCTTATGAAGAAGTGTTTTTTCCCTAAAACCCATTCCTGGACCTAACTCTAGGAACTGCATGCCAGCTTCCAAGGTCAGCTTCCTCAGACCTCAAGAAGGATTTAGTAGGTCTTTAGTAGAAAGTATGGAGGGCTGCCTGGGATTGACAGCTTAAATTATATGCAAGTATTTCCCCAAATGTCACCACAGGAAATATGTGGGGCTCCATAAAAAGTATTGTCATCTTGTAGAAGAAGAAGCAGCTTCTGCTGGGCTGTAGCACAAGCCAGCAAAACGTGGGGAATAGAGAGTTAACCATGGAATCTCAGGGTGAGCCATGTCCTCCCCTATTGTTTTCTAAGCAGGGCTAGGTGACACCTGTTGCTAGGGAAAGAGTCTTAAAGAATTCTAGCAGGGTAGTTTCCAAAGTTTCCCTGGTAACATTCTAGTCAGGTGAAAACCTGTTCTTTCTACTTCAACTATATCCTTATTGCTATAATACAAGTTCATCCTTTCTTGTAATAAAATTTTGAAATGCTGAAAAGCACATCCTACAGGCACTAATTTTTCATATTTAGAAGAATTAGCTATGACTCAATCTACTCTCTTAATTAATCCTATTTTCCTTGGAGTTTTTTTTTTTTAATTCTATTTCCACCACTCTTACTACTGTTCTGACTTTCCTATGGGCACTAAGGCTCTATGCATCTTTCAAACATGACACCAAAATCCTGCAATAGAAGGATGGCCTCAGGCTCTCCTCCTCTTCTTTTAATTATATAATCTGGAATTCTGTTCATGTTTTTAAATAACCAAACTATGCCAAAAATTATGTTGCAGTTGGGAACTCTTACTAGTTAAATCTGAAAGAAAAAAAGAGGGAAATTTTCTCACCTAGGAAGTACAAGGATACTTTATAGAGAAAAGAAGTTCTATTAAATAAGATACTGGAATGGTCGAAGCATCTGACAAAAGGTGTAGCAGGCAAGGCTGGTAAGCAGGGTGCCCAGGGTGAGCATTTAGAGGGGCTTTACGCCTGGTTGAGGGTTATTAAAGGAACCACAGGAAATTCTACTTTCCTTTCCTTTCAAGAGCTCCCAGGGAATCCTTCACTGATTTCCCCACAGAGAATGACTTCCTCACTTGTCCTAGCTCAGAGCTTTGTGTGTTATCTCCAGAACAGCACTCTCACTTTGGATTCGTGTACACCTAACCATCTCCCCTTGTTTCACGTGCTTCTTGGAGCAGGAATCATGTCAGTTATCACTGTATCCCTAGCACTCACTAAGTACTTACCAGTGCTAGTTTCCTACCCCTCAGAGCACCTTGTACAAGAACCTAAACCCAGCGGTACTCAACACACTGGAACAAGGACAATGGCAGGAACAGCAGCCATCCAGCACAACTCCACTAAGTCGTCAGACCAGTTCAGGATACTGGCATGAAAATTCCTTTTTCTCTTGGCCCAGACATTTACTCTTAAGATTTGCCTCCTCCTCAACAGACTCCAGGAAATAAGGTTAGTTTTAACTTCTAGAAACTCCAATCATTCTTGTTTTCTCCAAGCTAAGGGCCCGAAGGAAGGCTGCAGATACCTCATGAATATGGATGAGCCTCTGCGGTCACATGAATATTAACAACACCCTGTGGCTTTCGGGAACAGCAGCCCAGCTAGAAGGTCTAATATTAACCTTGGCTAGCCCCAAAAGGTGGGAAGAGCATATGCCCATACGACTCCATGCGGAGTAAAGACTGAATGGCAGAGTCTGGTTGGGGGTTGGCCCCTATGCAAACACTGGGCACAAGGGCAGTTAAGAAAGGACTAAACATTGTGCCCACGTCCCTGGCACCGAGAGCACTGTTAGCTGCTATCCAGGCAGAAATCCCAGTTCACAAGCTCTGCAGAAGTAAGGATGCAGAAAACTCAAGTCATCCTCAATGCAGAGAACTGGTAGGGATACCCTGACCTAGTTCAAGAGCTACTGTAGAGGGCTAGGGAAGGTTCAAAGTCAGATTTTGTTGGACAAAAACCAGAATCAAATAATCAGGCTCATTTAGACAACAAAATACAGTTAGCAGGTCACACATTAACAGTAATTAAAGACCTACAGGCTGTGGAATTTCCAGCCCCACACCTTCCGTGAAATAAGAGGACATAGAGACCAGTGACTTGGGTTTAAGGGAAAAGATGTTCTAACACCGAAGGAGAAAGAGATAGAGAGACTGGGTTCTTTTAGCACTTACAGATTCTGAACCCAGGAGACACCAGAAAGAATGATGACTGTTATTAAAAATAAAGGAGAAGTACCCTGAATCAGAGTCAACCAAAGAAACCCATGCACCCCTGGCTCTGGGTCTAAGTTCAAAACCTACTGCCAAGACTTCCCTGGTAGTACAGGGATGAGGAACTGACCTGCCAATGCAGTGGACACGGGGTTTGATCCCCGGTCCAGGAAGATCCCACACGCTGCAGAGCAACTAAGCCCATGAGCCACAACTACTTACGCCTGCATGCCCTAGACTATGCTCCACAGCAAGACAAGCTACCACAATGAAAAAGCCATCACACAGCAACGAAGACCTAGCGCAGCCAAAAATAAATACGTTATTCATGCTGTTGTATGGCAGAAACCAATACAATATTGTAAAGTAATTATCCTCCAATTTAAAAATAAATAAAATTTTTTTAAAAAAATTCTACTTCTATGGCACATGAAAATACTACTGAAAGACAGGTTAAGTGCCCATGCCGGGAATTAATGCTAATCACTGGATTCCTGCTGTACTCACACCCCAAAACAGACTTTGTTTAAAACTAGAAAACACCTCTTTACTCGTCTCGTCTGATCCTACTTAAGGCCTTGACCCCTTAGCTCTGTCTGCAAATCTGACCCAGCCCCCTTTACACATACATGCAGAAGAACAGAGAGGCCTGTGGGCCGAGCCCCAGCTGAGGTGGTGAGAGGCCACACCTAGGAAGAGGGTGGCGGCTGCTCACGGAGCTGTGTTCTGTCACACAATTACCATATTATGCAGCTCTAATAAAAGAAATACTTGAAGTTTTACTAGTGCCATATAATAAAGTATTTATAGAATCCGGGGGGTGGGGGTGGGCAGAGGTAGAAGTGGAGAGGGAAAAAGGAGGAATCAGAATTGTTCACGAGAGCCCTGGCGACAACAACCCCCAGCATTCATCATGTAGCTCGACTTCAAAGCGTCAGCCTGGGCCATTGGGCTGGCTCTCACTGGCCCAGATCAGTGTGGCTCCCCGTTCACTGCTTCTCCTGAATAGTCTGTCTCTAACTTCTTCCTGGTTTAACAAAGAAAGAGATGAGAAATTGAAAGGAACAGGAAGGAAGAAGAAGGAATGTCAGCAACACTGGAGGCCTGAAAATGTTGGGGACCCGAGGACAGGAGATGGCAGTCAAAGAATGAATGGAATGTGAGCTTTTAAAAGGCTAACTTTCTGGTCTCACCATCCAACATACCTGACAGCTTTGAAATTTGCCCTAACAGGGTTTTCCATAATTGCACTGGCCCCTCTGCACACCTCTCACAGTCCCCATTCCGACCATACGCTCCACTTGTAGCCACCACGAGCAAGCGTGGTACGCTCCACACCTACAACAACCACAGTGTCTCCCACACCTCCCCTTCTCCTGCACGGTCCCTAGAGAAACAGCATCTCACACACAACAGACTCGCCACAGCACACTCCTCCCCACTAACACTCACTGGCTGCCTGGATTTCCCAGGCATCTTCCCAACTTAAGGCACATCATAGATAAAAAATGTTTTCTGAGTCTACCACCCTCTTTAACATTTCAAAATTTTCTATTACCCAGAAAATCTCCCCAAAGAGAGCGCAGTGAGGGCTGTGGCTTTATTACAGAGGAGACTATAAACAGAACAAATATAGAGCTGCTTTATTACAAGGCAGTGTGGGGTTGGTGGCTGGCTGATTACAGGGACACTCCCCGGAGCTCTCTGCAGTCCCAGACCTCAATAAAGCCCAGACTAGAGTCGCTTTTCAACTGAGGAGCAATTGGATTCGGAGGGCCCCTAGAATCTCTTCAGATTCCAATCCAGGATATGAACCTGCCTTGGTGGAAGATAAGAAGGAAGAGCAAATATAGTCTAAGAACAACCATGCTTGGCAAAGAGCCATCAGGCCATCTTCTCCAAGGCAAACACAATTAGTAATGCTTTCGGTTTCTTGAAATCAACATATATCAAACTTCAGATTTAAAAAACAAACTATAAAAATCAAGAGCAAATTGATTTAGAATCTCCACATGTCAGGGATGGTGCAGGGGGACGAGACAGAGTGGATTCAACAGCAGAAAGAGAAGCAGCGCAGCTTGAGTGACTAAACCAACCCATATTACGCATAAAATCATAGAAGGAAAGGGTGGGAAATCCACAAGTCCTCTCCTCTGGGCTCGGGCACACGGCGTCCCTTCCGGGGTGACTCACAGTGGGCTCACCTTCACCCCTGCTTCATGTGGTAAGGGCCTCTTTATAAGGAGACATACCCGTGGAGCCTTCTCCTCCTCCATCGCTGCAAGCCAGGGGAATTGCGTCACTGACCTCCACACACACTCACTCCCTCCTCTTTCCAGCCGGCCACCACACAAGGGATCTTGTCTTGTGGTCCCCGCGATCCTTTCATCTAAGCTCCAAACCCACTGTCACCTTGGCCCTGAATCACTCCCCAGGAGACACTGGGAAAACATTGCCGGACAAAGAGCGTCTGGGTCCTGTATGGCTAGAATTTACTGATCCCTGCTGGCAAGAGAACCCGGCTGTGCTCTTCCCTACCTAACGGCTAGGGTGCAGGGATAATTTTGAAACCTGGCCTTGTGGCCAGCTCTGCCTACATACGAGGTTTCCACTGATTTGGGTGATACCAATTCCCTCCAGCTCCCAAGAGCTGAAGGATAAAAAAGGACCAAGAGGCAGCCTGAATGGTTCCAGCTCTGCCTTACTTGTTCAGTGGCTGAGAAATTGTTAGAGCTGGAAGAGGGTGAGCAAGAAAGTATCCTACCCTCTTCTGTTCTCATCCCACTCGGCCATCCTATTCCCAGGGTAGCCCCAAGGGAAACATTTTGGCAGCTGAAAATGTCAGTGTTTCTTAGATCCTTCTCCAGATAGAGAGATTCCCCTCTAGAGAGAGGATTCCCCTCTAACTGTGTCTCAGCTCATGTCCACATCCCATGGTCCTAACATTTTTCCTTGACCTTCTATGTGATGATGCTCGGGTTTGGTACTTGGCCGTTTTTCTATCATTTCAGACCTCTGTTTCAGTGGGCACATTTAAGGGGAGTCACAGGAACGCTTTTTACTCTCTGAGTATCCTCCCTTCTCAAATATATTTCATTAGAACAGAGTCTCGGAGACAGTGTGAGATAGTGGAAAAAGCTCTGTCCTAGAAAGTCAAAGGATGAGGTCTGGCTTCAACTGCAATGACTTGTGGACACAAGGTCATTAAATTTCTCTGAGCCAATCCATCATATCTCCTTATCCTGAAGTGGCCTGAGGGGAGTGAAAACAAAATTTTTATATGTAAGTTTGTTCTCTCTTTTTATAGCCTTTTAAAAATTCTGAGTAGGTGATCAATATATTTACGTTGAATTTTCCTCAATGAAACCTGCTTATTTCACCAGATAGTTATGAGAATCAAATTAAATAATAAAGGCAATAATTCTCTGAAGAATACATAGCACCAAAAAATTTGCTGAGTACTTAAAATGGACCAGACAAATTAAACAAGACTGATAATATTCCTGCCCTTGGGGAACTTACATGTAGTGGAAGGAGCCAGAAAAACTAGTACTTACAGTGCAGTGTTGATAGGGCCTATGATAGAACAAATAAAGTTACACATAAGAAGGGCAACTAGAGAATTCCCTGGCAGTCCAGTGGTTGGGACTCCATGCTTCCACTGCTGGGGGCCCAGGTTGGATCCCTGGACGGGGAACTAAGATCCTACAAGCCGCACAGAGTAGCTTTAAAAAAAAAAGGGTGACAACTAATGTTTGCTCCCTGATGACTCAGCGAGTAAAGAATCCGTCTGCAATGCAGGAGACCCTGGTTCGATTCCTGGGTTGGGAAGATCTGCTGGAGAAGGGATAGGCTACCCACTTCAGTATTCTTGGGCTTCCCTGGTGGCTCAGATGGTAAAGAATCCGTGTGCAGTGTGGGAGATCCGGGTTCAATCCCTGGGTTGGGAAGATCCCCTGGAGAAGAGAATGGCTACCCACTCCAGTATTCTGGCTTGGAGAATTCCATGGACTGTACAGTCCCTAGGGTTACAAAGAGTCAGTCAGACAGGACTGAGCGACTTTCACTTCTCAACCTGAGCTCAGAGGGCCAGGGAAAATTTCCTGGCAGAAGTGACATCCTCTCTGAAACCCAAACAATGAACAGCAATCATCCAGACGAGAAGGCTTTGCTGCTGATTGGCAGGGCACTTCCAGAAGGATGAGCACATGCCCAGGACTAGAGACAAGACAACAATGAGTTCGAGGAGCTGACCATAGTTCACTGGACTAAAGTGAAGATCAGGGATGGGTTTAGGGGTACAGATTTGGAAGTGTAGATTTGGGGGTGAGTGTGGCCCAGCATAAAGAAAGCTGAGCACCAGAGAATTGATGCTTTTGAACTGTGGTGTTGGAGAAGACTCTTAAGAGTCCCTTGGACTGCAAGGAGATCAAACCAGTCAATCTTGAAGGAAATCAGTCCTGAATATTCATTGGAAGGGCTGATGCTGAAGCTGAAGCTCCAATACTTTGGCCACTTGATACGAAGAACTGACTCATTAGAAAAGACCTGGATGCTGGGAAAGATTGAGGGCAGGAGGAGAAGGGGGCAACAGGGAATGAAATGGTTGGATGGCATAACCGACTCGACGGACATGAGTCTGAGCAAACTCCAGGAGTTGGTGATGGACAGGGAAGCCTGGCGTGCTGCAGTTCATAGGGCTGCAAAGAGTCGGACATGACTGAGTGACTGAACTGAACTGTGGCCTAGCAAAAGAGTGGGAGAGGCAGGCAGAGGCCAGATCATTACGGGCCTTCATGGTTTCACTAAGGAGCTTGGACTTTATCCTAAGGTCAATAGGGAGTGACCGATTAATTTTCAGCAGGCACACATGACCAGATTTCCTTTAATCAGGAGCTTCCACCTGGTTTGTTGTCCTTTCTTGAGTATAGTCCCCACCCAGCCCCCCACTCTCCAATGAGGACTGTCGGGTCACCCAGCCAAGAGTTCACATTTCTAACCCAAGGCCCATTTCTTATCTCTTACTCGAATTCCACCAAGTTTGCCAATATTTACTTTCTCCTCAATCCGAGATCTTTCAACCTCTAGAAACAATTTGGGGGCCTCCTAACAGAAGACTAAGATAATACTGCCCAGACACATGATCAATCTGTATAAGAAAGACCTCATATCTGGATGATAATGACAGACTAGCAAATGAAGCGTATGGAAAACATCCCCTCCTTTTCTTTCTTTACCTCATTAAGTCACCTAGAGCCACAGTTTAAGGCTTAGAATCAATACCCTAAGGGGAAAGCATCATGGCCATTAACTTTATCTCCTGGCCTCACCAGTTAACCTTAGGATTGCAGAACCTTGGCACTGGGAAAGAAACCTTTAATCCTCCAGTCCAGCCTTCCACCTGAGTATCACAGCCCTTTGACGTGACGTGGCAATTGAAATCAGATTATTTCTTACTGCCTGAAATTTCCTTCAGAACTTATTTTTATGTTCATCCCCCATTGGACAGGTCTAGGGTAGGACCTGTATGTCCAGTAGGGAATGGCTGTAACTCACTAGGTCTTATGGTTCTAGAATAATGCTATTCAAAGTGTTATCAGTAAACTGGTCCTGGTCCATGGACTCCTTGTTACCACACACAGGCTAAGTACAGAAGTTAAGTGTACGCATTTGAAAGTCTGTATAGCAATCTGATATTGCCATGACATCCAAACACAAGTTCAGAGGACTCACCTCAGTGAACAGGGTATAAAACGGTTCAAGCATTAAACTTGTCATGTGTGCCATGTGCTGCGATGAGTTATGCACAGTAACACCAGGTTACTTTGAAAAGCACCGTTCTGGAAGGTTTCACGGGAAGAGCAGAGGAGAGGTCTGGGGGTAGGAGGACCAGCTCTTTCCCCCTTATGGGTACAATAAAGAGTGAATCTGCTGTGGAGGATGAGGAACAGGAAGCTGCTCCCGCTAGGCCACTGGCTGTATGGGGTGAAGAGGAGGGCAGGAGTTGGCGGCCAGGTTATCAGGCAATAACAAACTCAGCATCCAAGCACGCGACTTCCAGCAATGCAAGGAGCTTCCTTTGTTTTGGGAAAACAAGAGCTGCAAGAAGCCTCTCCTTGACACGTTCTTGCCTGGCTTCGGGAGGAGCCCTACCACCCCTAACACACAAACAGGACAGTCCTGGCCAATGAGAGACAAGCCAGTACCCTGACCACAACCCCTGTTTGCTTTTCCTTTTCCACCACTTCCTCAGTTGGAGGGCCACTGTGGGGCCATAGGGAGCTGCCAGCCTAGGTCACTACTCAAGAACTTCACCCCCCATGACCCAGTATGTTCTCCATACAGCTCTTCCTATGCCTTTTCTACAGCCTACTTTCTCTTCCCAATATGGTACTTTTGGTCTGAGACCAAGAGCATACTTCTGGGGAGTGGTAGGTAAAGCTAGGCCTCAGAGCACCATTCCAACAAAGCCCATGGTATGCTCTGGCCAACGATGCTATTTTAACTCTAAAATCAAGAAGATCAGCACCTCTCCAAGGGCCCAAGAAGAACGATATCTGAGGTTTCAACAACTTATTCTCAACATGTATTTTTAAGTTATCTGAAGAGTTAATTATATTAAGAGTCTCAGCTTCAAGAATCCAGTTATCACCAAGACTAATGTATATAAAACAGTGCACCTCTTCATGACACAGAATGTTGTTAAAACTAAACTTCTAGCAGCCAGCTAGGGAGCAAGGACCAAAGACCCAAACAAACATCCGACAGCACCTGCTGGTCTAGCTCTCGGGGTATAAACAGAGTAAGAGTGTCAACCTCCCAGACTCACAGGAGAGTGTCTTCTAAGACCAGAGACTTCGGGACATTTTCTCCAAGAGCACTGAGAAGTAGGGCTGGCAAGTCCTACTTATGACTTTATGAGGATCCATCAAGCGCCTGGGGGACCAGGAAAGCTTCCCCCCTTTCTGATTCATCAAGGGAGCTTACTCTTTACCCTGATGGCTCAAGAGTCCAAGTTTCTATGAAGACTTATTTGTCCAGTAAGGGGAGGGGTGTGGGGGCAGGACTCCCCCCCACTCCAAGCCTCCTTCATGCCAAAGAAGGAGGAAACAGAATAAGCAAAATAAAATTCATAAAGTGAAGCAGTAATTATGGTGTGGTCAACAAGAGGCTGTCCTCAAGCCCATCATTATGTGGCTAAATTTAACGCCCTGCGCGGCCAGGGGAGCCGTGCGCCCGGGGCACCGTGTGTCCACACAGACGCCAGCTCCGCCACCTTCACCCGCTCGACAGCCGCCAGGCCTGCCAGAAAGCAGGTCACAATTTTTTTTATAGTCTGTTTACCAAGATGCTGTTTTTACTGCGAGGTTTCTCTCATTTTATCTCTTTTTCCCTTTTCCCCAAACAGACTGGCCTGTATTTTCTGTCCTGGGTTTTTTTTTTTTTTCTTTCTCCCTCTCTCAGTACTATTTTCAGAACTCTAATTTTATATGGTATGTCCCTTTTTTTTTTTTTTGGTAAATATTTGCCATGACTAAGCCAGGCACATCCAGTTTAAAAGGCTCCGTCCCACAAAACATCGGGTCTTTAATGATATGCATCTCATTAGCTTTCCCCATGAAAGGGGGTATAGAAAAAAAAAAAGCAACTTACAGACTCTTTCACTTTTTATATCTAGAGAGACCTGTATTTATATATGAGGACAAGCTTGAAACTGACATTCTGAGCCTCAATACGAGGTTAGTACAATGGCCATTTGATTCAGGAGAGAGAGGCTGTAGGGTCTGTGTGTCAGTTGATTGCTAGTTGAGCCAGGCGGTTCTGACCAGATCAGTACAGCCAGAACCAATCCTAGAACTCTGAGGTATCAGGGCTCAATAGATCAGGGGAACAAAACTCCAGGAAGTCCTCTGACACTAAATTTCCTAAAACGGGCATGAGAGGACAGAGACAATGGGGCACCAATATGTTCCCCATCCGCTGGTGTGTGAAGTCAAAGAATGGAAGGCTATGAGTTAACGGAGTGCTGAGAGAGACCCCCTTCCAGTTAGCATTTCATACCTCCCATTCACCATCCAAAGAGCTTCTCCAGCTGGGCAAAGCCTCAAAACTGATGGGAGGATTTCTTACTGTACATGTTAGGTTCAATGAAAGGGGCCACATGTCCATCTATCGCACTGAGCAAAAGGCAGAGCATTCAATAAGCACTCTCCGAGGACTGATCTATGGTGCATTTAAAATCACCCTGACACTCCAAGAGACAGTTAGAGGAGCCCCTGAGATTGAGGGCTTTCAATAAGAAGTGTTGAGGCAGGGAAAGAGATATACAGTTTGAGAGACCTTAAATGGCTGCTAAAGCAGCATCTTGTGGGAGTCTATACTTTGAAGGTGTCAGCAAAGGTCCAGAGTCTCTAACTTGGTCTTCACTGGTTAATTTAGGGATAATCAGACTCCAGAGGATTGACTGATACTAACTAAAATCACAAGAGACCAATTTAGAAATTAAAATGCCAGTTTATTAGTTTACAAGGTGGGGGCTATAACCATTCCAGTGGCTGATACACCTTGCGCTGATTTTTCCTGAGAAGATAGATAAAAACCGAGAGCCCTCCTTGCTAAACAAAGAAAAAAAGGCAAAAACAACAAATGACTGTATGGAATAGTTCATATACACTGCAGAAAAAGCTGGCCATTCATCCTTATTCTACACTAGCATTGTTGCAGCACTGGGGTAGACAAATTAATCAACTGTTACTCCCTGGTTTTTCTCTTCCTAAATTCTATACAGTTCTGATCTTTGTTAGTACATCTCCTCAGACTTCATGAATTAATTATACAACAGCTTTTCTCAAACTGCTTATAAGAGCCTACAGGTGTGCAAGACAAAGAGAAGAAAAGGATGTGGAGTAAGCAATGAGGCACTTCTTGGGGCAGTTCTCTAGCCATGGCCCCTTCACCATCTTGTAATTAAGTTATGAGGTAGTTAGAAGTCTCCCTACTGCTCATAGATGGGTCTCAGTCTTGTCTAGTGCCCACATGAAGTTCTATGTGTAGCTGTGTAATATGTAACAAGGCAGTGGGACACAATGGAAGAAGACTGGGCGGCAAGTTCAGAGCCCTGGGTCCTAGTGCCGATCTACCACTGATCTTCCATTACATTCTTTTATCTTTGCAAGCTCTAATTTCCTTATGAGTAAAACAAAGAGGCTTGATATACCCTTAGATTGATAAAGCCCCTTCCAGCTCTTAAAATTCTACAGCTCTAATCTTCTCAACAAGGTATCTGAGACACCATGATTTCCTTCTTAAGGTTCTAGCCTGGGCCCTTGAGATTTGTAACCTCATCTCAGAATCAATATATTTACAAACAGATGGGTGGGTTCCTTCTGTAGATAGCTAATCTCACCCATGTTATATTGGTTATTATTTATCTCAGTATCAGAGATGACCCCAAATTAAGGGGATATTCTGCTTGAAACTCGCATCTCGTTGCTGCCGCTGCTGCCAAGTCGCTTCAGTCGTGTCCGACTCTGTGCGACCCCGTAGACGGCAGCCCACCAGGCTCCCCCGTCCCTGGGATTCTCCAGGCAAGAACACTAGAGTGGGTTGCCAGTTCCTTCTCCAATGCATGAAAGTGAAAAGTGAAAGTGAAGTCGCTCAGTCGTGTCAGACTCATAGCGACCCCATGGACTGCAGCCTACCAGGCTCCTCCATCCATGGGATTCTCCAGGCAAGAGTACTGGAGTGGGGTGCCACTGCATTCTCCGAGCATCTCATTAGGTACCCACTAAATTCAGCAGTTTCACTCTGCTCTTTCCCTGGCTGCCAGGCGCTGCAGAGAACTAGATGCTAAGGTGCTCATTGACTATTTCTTCTTTTTATTATTATTATTTATTTATTTGGCTGTGCTGGGTCTTAGTTGCAGCATATGGAATCCAGTTCCCTGATCAGGGATCGAACCCAAGGCCCCTGCATTGGGAGCACAGAGTCTTAGCCACTGGACCACCAGGGAAATCCCTGACTATTCCTTCTTTACACCAAGCAGCAGCAGCATCCTTGTCTCAAAAGCTCCTCTTCATTCCTAGCCTCACTTACACCAAGCTGGAAGGATTTCATCGGAGTAAAAGATTCGAAGCAGCATTAGAACTGCTCGGCCTTCAAGTGTAAGAGTAACAGATGCCAAAGAGTTTGAACAAAAAGTGAAAGTGAAAGTTGCTTAGTCGTGTCTGACGCTTTGTGACCCCGTGGACTATACAGTTCAAACAATTCTCCAGGCCAGAATACTGGAGTGGGTAGCCTTTCCCTTCTCCAGGGGATCTTCCCAACCCAGGAATAGAACCCAGGTCTCACACATTGTGGGCGGATTCTTTACCAACTGAGCCACAAGGGCAGCCCAAGAATACTGGAATGGGTAGCCTATCCCTTCTTCAGCAGATCTCCCTGATCCAGGAATCTAACCGGGGTCTCCTGTATTGCAGGCAGATTCTTTATCAACTGAGCTATGAGGGAAGCCCGTTAGAGTTTCTGCAGGATTCCCTCAAACCACCATATCTAGGGAGAGCTTCTCAGACTGTGTAACTGAATAAAGTCCCTAGACATATCTTTCCTTCAACAGCCTATCATCATACAAAAGCCCTCTGAACTTTTAGCTCAAGATTGCCCCCTTCCAGAAATACCTTACCCAAACTAGCCTGGTATGAACCCCAGATGCCACCCAAATGAATCTATTTCTTCCTCCTCTCAGACAACATATATTTTAAGTATTTAGAATATTCTTTGCATATGTGTAAATATGCCTAATCTCTCAAAAGTCCAACTTTCAAGGACAGAGACCATGTTTTAACTTTTCAGTATGACTCCATGTTGTTTAATATTTTCACTGGTGCTGAAAAAGTACTGCCCACATAGAGCTTAAACTTCCAAATTAAAAAACAACAACAACAAATAAATAGACCAAAGATCTCCCACACAGAATGAAAAAAATGCTTTCTGAGACTCTGGAGCAATTTCCCCTTGACAGTTTCATTATAAGAGATAGCAAGGACACCCACAAATCCTGCCGTCTGTGCCCTAAACATTGGACAGGTGAGCTGCCAACCTACAGACCTCAGTCTCACTCTCACGTTTCAGTTCAGTTCAGTTCAGTCGCTCAGTCATATCCGACTCTCTGCGACCCCATGGACTGCAGCACGCCAGGTCTCCCTGTCTCACGTTTCACTGTGGCTCACTATCCAAAGGAGGTTTCACCCACAAGCAAAAGCCATCATAAGAGAACATGGGTATAAGGCTGAAGTTATGAAGTCAATAGATAAGGCAAAGCTTAAAGGTAAGTCATTTGACACTTTTGTTTTCCCTCTTCATTTCTATAACCAGAGACATTGAACAACGGGAGAAACTTCTCCAATGCCAAGACCTCTGGGCTACAAGCACTCATTACTTTGAACCTCCTACTACTGGGCACTGTGGTAGACTCAGAAGGGAAACAGAATGAGCAAGATGGTTTTGCCCTTGAAGGAGTTTATCACCTAAAAGGATAAGTATAGAAATTCTCATATACAAGGCCAAAGTGAGACGTGACACAGGAAAGATACAAAGCACTGTGGGAGCTCAGACGAGGGAAAGAATATAGCTTATACTTTGACTTCTGTCCGTTTCATTATTTCTGACATTACAGAAACATCACGGAACCATCTGATGCTCTTTTTCAGTTAGGAGAATTAAATGCCCTTGGAAAGAACTGCAAAATTCCTGGATGAAAAGGCTATGTCTCCTGAGGAAAGAAGAGGGAAATAGGCAGAAATCAAGTCCTCAATCTTCAAAATATCACCTGTGCCTTCACTCTACCTGCAAATCCCAGAGAAAGGCCTATCCCCTCACTTTGCTCCACTCCGTAGGTCCTTGCTTTCACACTGTCACTTTCACATCACCAGCATAAATGTTTCCTTCTCCAGTGGCTTCTCCTCTGTTTTCAAACACATATGTGTCTTCCCATCTTAAAAAGGGGGGTTGTTGGGCCACTTCTAGCTCTCCAACTAGCTCTCATTACCTTCTCACTGTGAAACTTCCCAGTGAAAGTTCTATATTCACTGTCTCCATCATATCAATCAACCCTTCTTTAGCTGCCTATAATCCGCTGATGTTGCCCAAGATCCCAAACAGCATGATGATCTTTCCTCAGGCAGGCAGTCTGGCCCCTCTCCTGTGAGTAGTATGGTGGATCACCTCCCCGGTGATGGGAAGAGCAAGGGATTTGAAACAAGACAAACTCCATGACCTGAAGTGACCTGCAGAAAATTAGCCCTTGAGCCTCTGCTTCTTTAAGATGAGGATAATATCACCAACCTCGTGGGTTTGTTGTAAGGATTAAAAGTTATACCTTAGCTAAAGCACCTATCACTGTGTCTAGCACAGGCAGTATGTATTAGATAACTGCTACTTCCCCTTCCTTAGCTAATTTACTCCTCTACCCAGATTCCCTTCCTATGTCACCTACATTTCCTTCACTGGCTCCTACGACCTTCCAATTATATTTGTTCCACAAATCTCAATCACTGGACTTGTGTTCCTTTCTCCATGCTGTTCCCAGTAAAAGATGCTTCCATTCTAATGCCTTCAAATGTTGCTCCTTTATAGAATATTCCCAAATCTATTTCTAGGGGTCCTTTTATCAACCTAAGCTTCAACTCGATTTCTTTTAACTCTTTGCCTGAACATTCCCACTTCTATTTTTATAATCAATTTAAATTCAACATGTATTAAAAAATATCCTCATCTCATGTTTTTTTAATTAACTCTGATTATATATAAGGCATTGACTATTTTTTCAACAAGCTAAGGCTGATGTTAAGTGGTCATACTGAAATGAATGGACTTTTACGAAACTGTTTCTCTACTAGGGGATGAGGGGGGAGACTCAACTGTGTGAATCATGGCAAGATGTTCCAGAGGTGTGTGAAGCTTTTATTGTGTGTGTGAATGCTCAGGCATGTCTGGCTCTTTGTAACCCCATGGACTGTAGCTCGCCAGGCTCCTCTGTCCATGAGATTCTCTAGGCAAAAATACAGGAGTGAGTTGCCATGCCCTCCTCCAGGGGATCTTCCCATCCCAGGGATCAAACCTATGTCTCTTATGTCTTCTGCATTGGCAGGCGGGTTCTTTACCACTAGCACCATCTGGAAAGCCCATGAAGCTTATAGGTTAGGCCTAAAAAGACTCAATATTTGCCAGAAATAAGGCATCAATGATCATTGCCTCATGACTCAATTCTGAACTAAGTGGATTTCTCAGACCAGAGGTTAAAACCAAATGGATTTGGTGAAGCTAAACAGAGAGAGGAAAAAAAAGTGGTTTTTATTTTAGAAGAGTGGGTAACTTCCTTTGAATGAAGCGAGATGCCCAACCCCTGCAGCGGTGTTTGTTATACTGTGTTAGCCAATCTGGGTCTAGATGTATCTAGATGTGCACCATCTAGTTTCCCACAGGTCCCTACAAAACCCTGCTGTCTTTTATCTAGTCTGACATACATGATTCTATACTATACCTATCCCATGTAGTCATCTGGGTTTGAGTGTGTTAGGATAAGAGAGGGCTTCCCTTATGGCTCAGATGGTAAAGAATCTACCTGCAACATGGGAGACCCGGGTTCGATCCCTGGGTTGGGAAGATCCCCTGGATAAGGGAATGGCAACCCACTCCACTGTTCTTGCCTGAAGAATTCCATGGACAGAGGAGCCTGGTGGGCTACAGTCTATGGGGTTGCAAAAAGTCGGACACTACGGAGTGACTACACTTTCACTAAGGATAAGGGAATTTAAATGTGACAGAGCCCTTCACTATTGGGATTGCCAGAATCAGACAGCCTATCTTCTGGAAATGAGTAATTTTAACCCATTGTATTTTCTATATCAATTTCCTTTTAGTTTTTCCCTCAGATTTTTGGTGGGTTTTTTTCATATTTTTAATACATTTCCTTTTGAAAGTATCAGCCCTTATAAAACTTTGTAAAAGAAAAATAAACAAAGAGGCCTTTCTATACATTTTTGGGAAAAAAAATAAGTGGTGACCCCTGATAGCAGGGCTCGATGGTGCCTACAGGAATCCCAATGAGAAAACCCCAAAGAAAAGGCAAAATTCAGAAGAAGTATGGCTGAGAAACATGTGCAGCCATCCCTGCCTCCCTGGAGATTTTAATTCCAGACCTCAAATACTGGTGGGCTTGTGTTTTAAATAAGGAAAGCCATTCCTTTATAGGCCCAAGATTAGATTTAATTGAGCCCCACCCATGATTTTTCCAGTCTGTCAATGGCACCACTATTCTTCAGATCACATAGGCAAAGCACTGACAGCCTAATCTTCCTTAAAGATCACTTTCATATGTCACTTATCCAGTCAAAACTTCCCATGATTTCCCACTCTCTGTAACAGTAGTTAACTGTAAGCAGGAAGCGCCCCATCTCCCTCCTAGGAGATGTGCCCCTATTTGAACATCACTGCATGTAATGACAGATGTTAATAACTGGGCTGAATGGATTACAGGCAGAAAAGAACTACAAAACATTTACCACTAGCACAAAGCACCAATCTTCCAGGCCAGCATTTAAGCCCCCTGCTACCCAACTCAAGTATTACCTTACTAACTTTGTTTTCTACTGATCCTCACCCACTCTTGTTAATTTACATCCTTTGTCCATGTGTTTCCCACCTAAAATGTCTTCCACATAGTTCCCTAGAAAAATCTGAAAAAAAAAAAAAACCCAAAAAAACTAAAGTCCAGTTCAAGTCCTATCTCTTACAGGAAGCTTTTTCCAATCACTCCACTACTGTGGCCCCTATAACCATTCATTAAGCACAGTGAGCTCTTTGATGGCAACATTATCATTTATGCTCACAGAACCTGGCATAGTATACATGCACAATACTGAATACTATAAGGATGAACTAGCTGCAAGGATCAGAGAACTGACACACACAATCGCAGGGAGGATGTCCTCATGCATCTAGACTTACCCTTCTTCATGATGCCCAAGAAGGAGACTGAAAAAAAAACATCCTCTGAATGCTATGTCTTCCTCTACATACTGAAAAACAGAAACAAGGCTGAGGAGCAGCCCTTCCAACCTTGGAAGCAGAGCCCAGAGAGAGGAAAGACTGAAGAAGGAAGAAACTTAATAACTTACTTTGGGCTCTATGACTAATGTTCTTTCCAGGATTTTGTCAGGTTCTCATTCCTTTGGTTTTTGAGATATTTAATTTCTTAACTGGCTCTTTAAAAATAGGTTCTAGGATCTCTCAATGGGCTTCCCTGGTGGCTCAGATGGTAAAGAATCTGCCAACAACGCAGGAGACCCGAGTTCAATGCCTGGGTCAGAAAGATCCCTTGAAGAAGGGAATGGCCACCCTCCAGTATTCTTGCCTGGAGGATCCCATGGACAGAGGAGCCTGGCAGGCTATAGTCCATGGAGTTGCAATGAGTCAGACATGACTGAGTGACTAACACACACACACACACGCACACAGGATCTCTCAATAATGAAAGATTCAAGGTTTATACTTCTTTCCCAAGTCGGGACTATGTCCCAGTAAACTAAGTGCCAAAGAAACAAGGCAGGTACTAGAACGGGAATTTGACAGTGGTCCTCTCCTTAAGCTACTCATCTGTTCATAGCAGTACTGTCTAAGTCTCAGGCTACCAAAAGATGATGGTCTCATGGTTTACTATTCATAAGACAGTAAAAATAAGGAAAAGTGAGAAGATATGATTTCTTCAACAATTAACAAATACTGCCTGAGTGCCCACCATGTGTGGAAGCACTGTTCTAGGTACTTTGGATAAACTAGTGCACAAAATACACATCCTTGTCCTCACCAAGTTTAAACATTCTGGCAGGGGGAAGACAGGCCATAAACCAGAAACGTAATAAAATAAATATGTTAATATGGATGTTAATATGGAATATAAGTGCTATGGTGAAAAAATAAAAAGTAGAGCATGGTGAAGTGAAATGGGAGTGCCAGATGCAGAAGGGTGGGGATGTGGCTTACAATCTTAAATAGTATAATCAGGGTAAACCCACTGAGAAGGTGACACCTGAACAAAGACATGATTGTAGTTCATGTAGATATGTCTACACATTTTTTGACATGCCTCCCCTTCAGAAAAAAACAAAACAAAACATGAAAGTGTTACTTGCTCAATTGTGTCTGACTCTTTGCGACCCCATGGACTATAGCCTGCCAGGCTCCTCTGTCCATGGAATTATCCAGGCAAGAATACTGGAGTGGGTAGCCATTTCCTTCTCCAGGGGATCTTCCTGACCCAGGGATCTAACCCAAGTCTCCCACATTGCAGGCAGATTCTTTACCATCTGAGCCACCAGGGAAGTCTCCTCCCCTTCAATTACCCTTCCCTGGAGTGTGACCTCGACTTGGTGACTCACTTCTAAGGAAGAGAATATAGCAAGATGGTGTCAAGACGGAGTGTCACTTCTGAGATTAAGTTATAAAAAGACTTCAGCTGCCTTCTTGGTCTTGGTCTCTCAGTCTGCCTCTCTGATTACTGGCTCTGGAGGAGGCCAGAGCCATGTCATGTGAGTGGCCTTATGGAGAGGCCATGTGGCAATGAAATGGCACCTCCTGCCAAGAGTCACATGGGAGATCTTGGAAATGAAGCCCCTTCTGATGACGGCCTTTCCAACTGAGATCCTGACTCGCGGTTTCAGAAGAAACTCTTGAGTCCAGAATCACCCAGCCAGCCACTTCTCAATTCCCAACCTTCAAAACCGTGTGAGAGGATAAATATTTGTTGTTTTAATCCATGAAGTTTTGGAGTAATTTGTTATACAGCAATAGATAACTAATACAGACAGAAAAGAAGGGAGGGTTTTGGCCATACAAATACCTGAAGAAAGAGCATTCCAGGCAGAGGGAATAGGAATATAAAGGCCTAAAGGAGGTGATGCTCAAAACGTAGAAAAACAGCAAAGAGTTCAGTGTAGCTTCAGTGAAGTGATGGGGGGTAGAGAGGGAAGAGATGAGGTCCAGATCATGTAGGGTTTTGCAGACCATCATCAGGTCTTTGGGTTTTACTCCATAAATGAAATGTGAAGCTATCTTTGAGCAGGAGAGTATCATGATGGGATCTGGTTTTAATAAGGTCATTTTGTTGGTAATGGGCCCAGAAGAGAGCAGAAGTGGCAACAGGGATACTAATAAAGAGGTTCATGTAAAACTTCAGGTAAGAGGTACTGGTGATTCAGACAAGAGTAGTAGCAGCAGAGGTGAAATTACAGGTGTGCTTTGAAGGTAAAGCCAAGAGGCTGATGAACTGGATGTAGGATGGAAAAGGACCGATTTCACTCCAAGGATGACTCCAAGGTTTTTGGCTCTAGGAAGTGAACGGATGAAGAGTCCATTAACTTATGCTGTGTTAGGTGTGCTAAGTCACTTCAATTGTTTCTGATTCTTTGCAGCCCTGTGAATTGTCCTCTGTCCATGGGATTCTCTAGGCAAGAAGACTGGAATGGGTTACCCTGCCTTTCTCTAGGGGATCTTCCCGACCCAGGGATCAAACCCACGTCTCTTACTGTCTCCTGCATTGGCAGGCAGGTTCTTTACCACTAGCACCACCTGGGAAGCCCTTTCCATCAACATGAGAAGGGGGTTTTAGAAAAGCAAATTTGAGGGTTAGGATTAGAAGTCCAGTTTTGGACATATTAAAGGTGAGATCCTATTAGACTTCCATGTCAAAATGTTGAGCAGGCAGTCTGGAGTTGGGGGCCAGGTCTAGAATGAAGACTAAATTTGAGATTCATCAATGCAATGATATTTAAAGACATGAGACTAGATGAGATCACTAAAGGAGTGAAAGAAGATCAGAGCATCAAGGATTGAGTCCTAGGGCACTCCAACATTAAGAGGTAAAGGAAAAGAACCAGAAAAAGAGTCTAGAAGGAACAACCAGTGAGACAGAAAAAACAGGAGAGTATTATGCTGTGGAAGCCACGTTAAGAAAGCATACTGAGGAAAAGGAATTGACAAGCATTATAAAGGAAAAACCTAAATAGGAAAGGATCAGGCAACTTAATTGTCCTCTGCCTCCCTACCCTTCCTTTTCATTTCCACATCCTCCCTGTTGACAAATTTTACAGCAGTGGTAAGTACAGGGGGCTGTGGGACTTCTTTGGCAGTCCAGTGGTTAAGACTTGCACTTCCACTGCAAGGGGAAGAGGTTCGACCCCTGGTTGGGGAACTAAGATCCCACATGCCACGTGGTATAGTCAAAAAGAAAAAGTACAAGGGGCTGTAGGGATAACGGGGTAGTATACTTATGCCTGGAGAAAGGAGAGCAGACTAAGAGAGGGAAAAACTGTCATGGGAGACTCACAAAGGGATGACACCAGTGTAGAGTTGGGAAAGCTGAACAAGAGATTGCCATGAGGACAAGAAAGAAGAGACTACCAGGCTAATGGATCACGAGATGTATGGACAGGAAGCTGTCAATACTTGAACATGATGATGGGCGGGGTGCTACTGGGGAAAGACAGAGGTCAGGCCGAAGAGGTCAGAGGACCAAATCATGAACCATCTTGTGTGGCATGCAAGGAGTTTGAACTTTCCCTGGTGGCTCAGACAGTAAAGAAACTACCTGCAATGCAGGAGACCCACATTCGATCCCTGGGTCAGGAAGATTCTCCTGGAGAAGGGAATGGCAACCCACTCCAGTATTCTTGCCTGGAGAATCCCATGGACAGAGGAGCCTGGTGGGCTACAGTCCATGGGGTTGCAAAGATTCAGACACTGAGGGACTAACACTTTCACTTTCTGCAGGCAGTTGGGAACCAGTTAAGGACTTTAAGGAGGAGAGTGACACCATCAGGTTTGTTTCAAAGAGATCACTCTGACATAACTTCCAGTCCAACTGGAGGAAAATAAGTACTAACTGGGAGACAAATTAGGAGCTGTGACATGGTCAAACCAAAAATGAGGCAGACGATGGCTAATCTTAGGCAATGGAAGTTGGAATAGAGAAGAAGAGTAGATTCAGAAAAGGGTTAACAAGGACTTCCCTGTTGGTCCAGTGGTTTAGAGTCCACTTGACAGTGCATGGAACACAGTTGACCCCTGGTCCAGGAAGATTCCACATGGCACAGAGCAACTAAGCTCGTGTGCTACAACTACTGAGCCTGTGCTCTAGAGCCCGGAAACTGCAACTGCTGAGTCCACAGGCCACTACGGAAGGCTGCTTGCCCTAGAGCCCTACGCTCCACAGCAAGAGAAGATACCATGATGAGAAGCCCGTGTACCACAACTAGAGAGAAGCCCCCACTCGCCACAACCAGAGAAAGCCTGTGTGCAGCAAGAAGGCCCCAGGGCAGCCAAAATAAAGAAATTTTTAAAAAACGTTTAAGGGGTTAACAAGTTGGGCTCTGGAAGTAAGGACAAAGAGAAGAGGGGATAACTCCCAAGTTTCCAGCTTAGAAAACTAAACAGATAGTGGTACAAGTTCCCCCAAGATAACGAATATAGCAGAGAACTGGGTTTGAGGGAGTAGATTTGTACACGTTTAGGGTATTGTTTGTACACGTTTAGGGTATTGCCTGTGGGACATCCAAGTGGAAATGTCAAAGATGCAGAAAGAAATATGAGCCTGAAACCTAACGGAGATAGAAAACCAGTACTCAGGGGTGTGCTAGTGATAGCTGGAGCTAGGGTCTGGATGAGATCACCAGAGAGAGAGTGAAGGCTGGGAGGATGGAGGGTTACCAGCCCTGGGGGACACTAGCAGGTGAGGGTCAGCGAAAGGATGGACAGCCAGCCCAGGAAACCAAGTAGAAGTTGTCTGTGAACTTAACAGGAGAGCGGTTTTCAGGTGAAAGGACTCCCCATCTTCCCCAAGTGTCTTTGACATAAGCTCCAGCTTCATAAGAGCAGCCATGAAGATCTTCAGAGCTTGAGGTCTCTGCTCTAGAATCAGGCTGGAACCAGACAAGGGATGAAAATACTACCTAAAACTAGACAGGACACAAAGGACATGGCTACATTCAGGATGCTGAGTCAAATCAATGTGAATTATAGCTGCAGAACTAGAACTATATAAAAGAAATTGGTCACATGGAACTCTGCTCAATGTTATGTACAACTTGGATGGGAGGGGAGTCTGGGGGAGAACGGATACATATATGTGTACGGCTGAGTCCCTTCGCTCTTCACCTGAAACTATCACAACGTTGTTAACCAGCTATACCCCAATACAGAATAAAAAGTTTATTATCAAGCATGGTAGAAAAGCCTTTGTATACATATTTATAAATAATATGGACTATATACATTATAGAAAACATGAATGTTTGCCTAACTAAAAAAATTTATGACATTTGATTCCACTTGTTTGACTTAGTATGAATAGAATGGTAGATTTCTAATTTAAAAATTAGATATGCAACAAGCAACAAAGGTTTACTGTACAGCTCAGAGAGCTATAGTCAATATCTTGTAATAACCTATAATGGAAAATAATTTCAAAAATAATATATGTGTCTATGTATAACTGAATCTCCTTGCTGTGCACCTGAAACATTGCAAGTCAACTCAAGTTCAATAAAATATATATACTAAGAAAAAAATTTTTTAAAGAAGTGGAAAAAAATAAATAAAAAGTTAAAAAAAAGAAATTGGTAAAGATATGACATGGAACAGATTATTTAAGTCTGACAAGGCATTCAGAAAGCAGTCATGGGAGTAACTGCTATGCTGAATATTCTCCTCTGAAGACAGAGAAGAAGAACTGCAAAATCTCTATCTCTGAGAAGGCTCCCCTCCCCGAGGAAGCCGACTTCATGCAACTGCCCAGGTTTCGGAGTCCGGGGCTGATTCCCAGCCAGGGGTTGCCAGCTGCAGAGGGCGGGGCTCTATTTTGGGCTGCCTGCTGTCCCTGAGCCCGGCCGCGTCTGGTTTGAGCAGCAGGCAGCCCCAGTGACTCACACACCCATGCAAACCGCCTGTGGCTCGTGGCATGGCCTCGGAATGCCAGCCTTAGGCCAGCTCCCTCCTCACCCCATTACACTGGGATAAATAAATAAAGAGCACGCCAGCAGCCGCACGGCCTGATGGCAACCAGATGAAGAGAGGGAGGCACGGACAGGGCCAGGAGAAGGAACTCCCTCCAGTGGACCCTGCTGAGTGAGGGCCATGCCAGCCCACTCATCCTAAACTTCCTCCTCAACACCGTTCCGACTGGCATGTAGTCGCAGCCCCCAGATCCTTGACGGGTCTACCATTCCTAAAGGGGCCTCTCAGCCCCTCGTCCTAGGAAACGCTTTACATGGGGATGTTTGTCCTCTGTGAGAACAAGGCCAGCCCTGACTTGAATGGGCATTGCCAGGATTTCTCCTCTAGTTAGGTCACCATCGATTGGCCCCTTTGGGCTCCCTGGAAATGAAAATCAGGCTCTTAAGGGAAGAGGAAAAACAAAAGGTCTAAATACGGAGAGGTAACCCCTGTTCAATCCTTAAATATTTTTCCTGGTCTTAGTGTCCTAGAAACCTCCCATCCACTGCCCCCTGCGCCCTATCTTGATGGCCTCTTGCCTTGCAATAGTCCCAATGAGAACCAGGAAAAGAGACCCCAGGCACTGACCGCACAGCCCTCTGACATCGGCCCTGGCCCCCTGCACCTTCATCCCGAGCTCTCTGTCCCCAGTTTGTTTATCTTCCTATGTTGCTTATTTTGATGGCACATCCTTTCAGCTCAGTCTTGGGTGACCCTCTGACCCTTCTGTGTCCTGTTTGTAGGACCCCAGGAAAGCAGAGATGCTGAAAAGATGCAGTGGCCATAAGAAATACTGCAGTCCTGGGAGAAATCTTTTAGTTCCAGCAGCTCTGTAGGACATTCTGAGGACAGTGCAGTGATCCCAGAGGTCACAAGAATTCTATATTATCCCAGCCCTTGACTCTCCTCTAATTTGTGTGCATGACCAGTAAAAGTAGCAAAACAAAATAGGGATAATCCTAGACTGTAAGTCGAGAAGTGTGGATGGTCCTAAACCTACAGCTACCACCATATGACCTTAGGCAAGTCACTTAACCTTTCTGAGGCCCAATTTCTTTTATTTATTTATCTATTTATTTGGCTGTGTCAGGTCTTAGTTGCAACATGCTCCACGGCATGTAGGATCTTTGTTCCCCAACCAGAGATTGAACCTGCATCCCCTGCATTGCGAGGCAGATTCTTAACCACTGGAGCACCAGGAAAGTCCCTGAGGCCCAATTTCTTAAGCTATGAAATGGAAATGTACTATCTATCTCTCAGATCCTTTCCAGATATAATAAAACTCTACAAGTCTACGCAGTTTGGATGTGATCCACCCAGAATCTAGAGGACCAGTATTCTTGAAGTTGGTTCCAAAACACCAATCTCCTTCCTAGGCTAACACCTGTTTTCTACATGCTTTCTCATTCAGTTCCACAGTGTTACCCCCACCCCAATGAGCTTCCAATTTTACAAATGAGAAAATAGAAGCTCTGAGAGAAGTGATTTACCAAAGCCACAAAATAAATCAGAAGAAAAACTGAAGATCCCAAATGAGTCTAACAAGCAACACTGGATCCACAGCCCACACAGCCACAATTTTCACAAAATCCCTCTAGCATAGGTTTATCAACATATTCACCCACAAACTCACTGAGAACCTATTACTTCTAGGCACTATATTTGGTGCTGGGAACATGGAAACACATTCAACATGGTTCTTGCCCTCAAAGAGTCCATAGCTCAGTGGGAAAAGACATACTCTTGCAAGCATACAAACAGTATCATTATGAAGCTATAACTGCTGAAAAATAGAGGCATGAACCCAGGCACTATCATCTCAGGAAAGAAGGATTATCTTTACAAGGACAGTGTGTAAAGGTCTCCCAAAGAAGCTGAAGCTGATATTTGAAAGATTAATAGAAGTTTACAAGGTAGAAAAGACCAGGGCATTGGGCATTCTAGATAAAGGAACAATGCATAAAATATACAGAAAAAAAATGCTGAGAAACCAAGCTGAATAGGTATGCAGGCACTAGATAGGAAGGGACCTCCCTGATGAGCTAAGAATAAGCCTAATATTGTTTGACTAAGGGGCTGAGGCATGGAACAAGTATGTCATACCAGCCTACGTTAACCTCCTTAATACCTAAACCTATAGACAGGAGAAGCTATCTGAAAGAAAAATGGCCTAGGAAATCTCTCTGTCTCAAGTTTTGGTTTAATGGTCTCTCTTTCCCCATGAATACCTAAAACCTGTTCTGCTTCAAGACTTAGCAACACATCTCTCCTCCTCCAGAATTACAATCGCTTTAGTAGAGGGACTGAGGGCTCCGTTCACATGTTTGGTTCTCACTGTTAAGACCTCAAGCATCATGCAGCAACTGCTCAGTCAATAGATAGAGGCAGGACGGAAGGATCCGAATCAAGAACACCTGCCTGTTGCCCAGCCCTATGAAAAGCACGAATTTCAGGTTCAAAAGAAGTATGAGTCACAGTCCCTGCCCACAAGGAGCTGACAAATTAGCCTAGAAGACAAGACAGAAAAATGAATAATCCATACATATAATAAATATTATAACAGCATTATTTACTTACACAATAAAGTACCAACCTGGGTAACATGTATAATTAGAAAATAGTGCAATAATACTAGGGTACTAACTGTACAACCAACAACTCCCAGAAGAGTTAGAGAAAAAGATCAATATTGACTGGTATTATCAAAGGTCACTATTATTCATATTCTCCCTGCTTGGCATTTAATAGATGTTTCTTTTGGCCAAGCTCAATCCTTAGAAGGGAAACCTAGGAAGGAGCTTCTGACAGGCCACAATTATCTACTCCCCATTCATTCCCTTGCCAGTCCCCTTGCATAAACACTGTGATTTTCCACAGCCTACTGAGCCCACAAGACCGTCCCCAAACGGTAGCCCTGTGCTTTTCACCTTCCCCTACTGCAGGATGTACAAGGGGACAAGTAATAATGACTAGACCCTCACTCCACAATCCAAACTTGGGATCAGATCTCAATAAGCAAAAATTTAGCAACTGGTCAACCAAGCTTTCCAAGAGAATTCCAAATAAAATGCCTAGGTACTGCAGCAGAGATGTTTTACAAATGTTAATCAGCCCACTTCTACCTTTTACATCTTTCCCCCTACCTCTCCCCAGCTTCCATCTTAAGCTTTTCAGACTTTCTATAGGTGACTTTTCTAGAAAATAGATTTTTCAATCATGCAATCAAACCCAATACCCAAAATGCAAGTAACCATTCAGGCACCTGGAAAGAGGAAATAAAGTGAAGACTGCACAAGGAGAAAGGAAATAACGAACACTTTACCTCCACCATAAATCGTTCCAAGAAGGAATTCTCTTCAAATGGCTCTGTCTTCAACCGATCTGTAACAAGAAGGGAGACAGAAAGGAAATATGAGTCTTAGAACGAGCTCCCTACCTGTGAGATGGAAAGGCAACAGAGCCCAGGACTTCTTGGGGAAAAGGATAAAGATACAACATCCAGAGACACCAATCCAGTGGCAGAAGAGCACAAGCAGGAGGAGGAAAGAGTGATTAGCCATAACAACAGGTTCAGTGGCAGCATGTGCTCTCAAAGGTCTTCCCACCACAAAGACAGGTTGGATTGAATTTTCAATCTGAAGTTGGAGCTACGCAGCCTTCTAAAGTCCCAAGTCATGTTTGCCCTCATGCAATTTTGTATAGCTGTTGGCCCCTTTCCAGAGTCTTTCCTGGCCATTGCCTAGGGCAAGTCTGACTCAGTTACAGCATCTCTTAGACACCTGGGCCCCAGCCAGATACTTGAAGCAAAAGAAGTGTCATCTAATCTCCAGTTCCTGGTTAGCACCCAGCACTCGGGGAAGCACCTCCCTAATACAAATGAGTCTCCCCCTTTCCGAAGGCCCTTCAACCACTGCCCACCCAACTCCCAAAGCATGTCCTGGGCTTCCCTGGTGGCTCAGTAGTAAAGAATCTGCCTCCCAATGCAGGAGACATGAATTCGATCCCTGATCTGGGAATGTCCCACATGCCACAGAACAACTAAGCCCATGCGCCACAACTACTGAGCCTGCGCTCCAGAGCCCGGGAACCGCAACTACTAACGCCCGTGTGCCCTAGAGCCTGTGCTCCTCAACGAGAAGCCACTGCAATGAGAAGCACGTGCACCACAACTACAGAATAGTCCCCACTCGCCGCAACTAGTGAGTAGCCCGCACAGCAACAAAGATCCAGCACAGCCTAAAATAAATAAATAAAATTATTTAAAACAAACAAATGAAAAACCCCACATGATGTCTAAAAGAATGTCCTCTCACCTCGGCTGAGCGTAGCCCCACTCTCCTGGTACTCCTGGATCTCTAGATCTTTCATATGAAGCAACGCTGTCAGGTCCCTCACCTGGCACTGCAATGCCAGACTCATGCCCATCAGAGGACGAATCAAATGTTGGGAGACCTTCCATGGAAGAGATACTAATTAGTCAACAGATTCACATTAAGTACTTCCTAACGCTGTATAAGGTATTAGGAAAAAAATACTAAAAAAAAACCCCAAATGTTTTCACAGGAATTTATATTTTCATAAGCAAGCAACATGTTTACATGAATGTAAACACAAATATAATAACTTAATAAGTATGTGAAAGAGGTCCAGGGATTTTCTTTGTGGCACAGATAAGAGGATGGGAAGAATAAAGGAGAGCAAACATGAACAGATAACCTCAACTCGTGATGTAAAGAGAAGGCTGTGATACAGGTGATAAGAGGTTAAGTGTGGACTCAACTCTCAGCAAAAATTTAGAGACAAAAGCAGAAGATCCAGGTAAACTTCAAGAAAGTAGGTGCAGCTAAAACAGAGTATGCTGGCTGGAGTGTAACAGAAGACAAACAACAGCAGAAAGTAGGGAACTTTGAAAGTCAAATCAGACCCAGACACTGATTATGAACCATTTCAGGGCTGATCAGTTCAGTTCAGTCACTCAGTCATGTCCAACTCTTTGCAACCCCATGGACTGCAGCATGCCAGAATTCCCTGTTCATCACCAACTCCCGGAGCTTGCTCAAGCTCATGTCCATTGAGTTGGTGATGCCATTCAACCATCTCATCCTCTGTTGTCCCCTTCTCCTGCCTTCAATCTTTCCCAGCATCAGGGTCAGTTCTTTGGATCAGGTGGCCAAAGTATTGGAGTTTCAGCTTCAGCATCAGTCCTTCCAATGAATATTCAGGACTGATTTCCTTTAGCATTCACCAGTTTGATCTTTTTGCAGTCCAAGGGACTCTCAAGTCTTCTCCAACACCACAGTTCAAAAGCATCAATTCTTTGGCACTCAGTTTGCTTTATGGTCCAACTCTCACATCCACACATGACTACTGGAAAAACCACAGCTTTGACTACACAAACCTTTGTCAGCAAAGTAATGTCTCTGCTTTTTAATATGCTATCTAGGTTGGTCATAACTTTTCTTCCAAGGAGCAAGCATCTTTTAATTTCATGGCTGCAGTCACCATCTGCAGTGATTTTGGAGCCCAAGAAAATAAGGCCTACTACTGTTTCCATTGTTTCCCCATCTATTTGTCATGAAGTGATGGGACTGGATGCCATGATCTTAGCTTTCTGAATGTTCAGGGCTGATAACAGCCCACAATGAGGCCAGAGCTTCAATCTGTCCCCACAAATGCAGCAAAGTCTAAGATCATTGCTGTAATTGAAGCAAGCCAGTCACCGAAAGACCAGCCTAGGAAGGAATAAGCCAGCCCTCCACACAGCTTGCTCTTAACCAGAGGTAAAGAAGGATGTACGCATGGCCATATGGCAATGCAGCCAGGGTGATGCTTACATGATAATGCATAGTTATATAGAATAACTATTCCATTCACCTACACATGGTATACAACAGCCAGTCAAAAAAAAAATAGCTAAATTCGATCATTTATGACTGGGAAGTATTATGAAAGTTCCTTTCCTTTCCCTCAAGGAGAATTGTTTCTTTTAAGAGGCACTAAGAAGAAATGCCCTAGATCAGAGGTCAGCAAATTTTTTTCTTTAAGGGCAAGATGGTCAATATTTTCAACTCTGTGGCCCATACAGTCCCTGCCACAATACTCAACTTGGCTGTTGTAGCAAGAAAAAACTGCCATAGACAACATGTAATAAATGGGGGTGGCTGGGTTCCAATATAACTTTACAAAAACAAGCGGCACACCAGGTTTGGCCTGCTGACCACAGTATGCCAACCCCTTCCCTAGGCTTGAACAGGAGAACTTTTAGACAAGATAGCCTACACAGGCTTAAAGTAGAGAAAAGGTACTGAAGTGGCCAGTAAGATGTACAAGCTAGACTCATTTGGACCAGGATCAGAAGTCTGAATTCTTCAGACTCTTCTGTGTGCATTTCCATTAATTTTCTAGTAAAACTTATTACTAAAGGCTTCAAGTGTATCACAGCTCAAACTGAGAGGAAGAGATCTTTCACTACAGACAGATTAGAAGAGAAGACACTGGGTGTGTGATACTGTGGGGAAGGTTAGGGGTTAACGGCACCAGCTTTTGAATCAGCACCAGGATCCAAGAAATGCAGGGGTAACAGTGCAGCGTGGGAGGCCAGGAGTCAAGTCCAGCCATAGAGACCGGTCCCTGCTTTCTGTCACACAGTACACCCCAACCAAGTACTATCTCCCGGCTCAGTCCTTAGCATGAACTTAAAGCTCCAGGCAGTACTGTTTAGAGTGTGGCAGAAGTCCTGCTTTTGGAAAATGTATCTGTTCTAGACTCAACCCTCTTTCCTAGGAATTGTTTTAAATTTGGACCTTTTCAAGGGAGACCAGGAAGAAAAATAGGTGAATACTTATCTGAAAGCAAGTCAATGGTCGGTGGGCTGAATTGAAAATAACTGCCACTGCTAACCGAGCAGCGTCACCATCTATTTGGTAGCAGCACTCAAATAATAGAAACTCCTAAAGTTAATAACCAACCTTTCTCTGGGGGTTACTTTCACAGCAATTCCTTTGAGCGGTAGTAAATAAAACAGCATGAAACATGATGAGAAACAGTTTTTAATCAATGCCATGTCTAATTAAATGTGGTGATTATTTCAATTATTGATAGGACTCCAATGTCTATACAGCATTTTTTAAAAGCTTTTTATCATTGAGTATTTCAGCTTCTGAAATAATTTCACAGAGTTGGGTCACACCACTCTGAATCATTGGGGTATAACTCATTTTGACATTAGCTGAACCCTGTCTTAGATCAATTAATTAGAATAAGACATTGTGGCTAAAGCAATAGATTTCAAAGCAAATCCACAGACACTACAAGGAAAAACACTGAAGTACTGTAAGAGGCCAGGGATGCTCCTTCCCCTTCATCTACGGACAGCAGCATATGGAAAGATGCAGTTCAATAAGTCAATTCAATAAATACCTACCGGGTGTCAAATATGTGCTCTGACCCTGAGAGGCCTCTGCCCTTACAGAGCTCCCAACAGCTAAGGAAGTCAGGAAGTGTGGTGGATATAGAAGCAGGAGTCGCCAATCTTGTCCAGAGGAAAAGCTATTTATAATTTTCCCCAACGTCTTCAGATTTCCCATAGAAATGTTCATGAGTCAGAAGAGCAGGACAGCAGTTATCAATCCCAAGATTAAACACAGCATGTTTGGATTTAATGAAAAAGGCAGTAGACTGGGAATCAGATTAACATGCTAGCCCTGGTTCCAGCTACACCTGGATGTGAAAATGACTTCACCCCCAAGTACTCTCATGATCCCCATCTTTTTTAAAAAGAAAAATTACGGAATTGGAATATTTGCTCTCATAGGTCCACTTTAATACTAAGGCCAAGTAATATGACACATATTCTCTTATCTAATCCTCACAACTCTGTAGTAAGGTCATGATTGGAATCTTCATTTTACAGATGAAGAGACTGAGTCTCATAAAAATGTACTAACTTATCCAAGCTGATACAAGTAATCAAAGTGGTGGAGTTACAAGTTCAGGTCTGCTGGTTCCAAACCCTGTGCTCCTTCCACTACAAAAGAGAAAAAAAAAAACAACCTTTGGATGTGACTCCTGGGAATCATAAAATTCCCAAAGAGGTGACAAATTTGAAACTCAAAATATGGAATATCAAGAATTACATTAGGGCTTCCCTAGTGGCTCAGTGGTAAAGAATCCACCTGCCAATTCAGGAGAGATGGGTTCGATCCCTGATCCAGGAAGATCCTGGATACTTTGGAGCAACTAAGCCCACGTGCTACAACTACTGAAGCCATAATGCTCCAGAGCCCATGTTCCGCAATAAGAGAAGCCACCACAAAGAGAAGCCTGTGCACCGCAACTAGGGAATGGCCTCTGCTCACCACAACTACAGAAAAGCCGGCACAGCAACAAAGACCCAACGCGGCCAAAAACAAAGAAACAAAATTATTTACAGAAAAGAATTACACTGGGAAAAAATATAACAACAACAAAAAAGAATTAGATTAGATAATAGAAAGACTGAACAGTGGGAAGGAGTGGGTGATGAAGAGAGGTTGGCCAGAAGTGGAAATGGGCTCTGTGTTAGAAAGCTTTATATATCCCATAATATCTTGCAGAGATAGGAAAACTATTATCAACACATTACTACCTTGAATACACCATGTGGTAGAGGAGGTGGGGAAGCTCCCTGTATGACAAGGAGGAGTTATACTGCATAATCTCTCCAGAAGACAAGACGGCATTATGTTAGCGATTTATTAAAGATGCAAATATTCCTTGATTCAGTTATTCCACTTCTAGGAATTTACTCACACCTTTACACATAGAAAAAGTAAATACAAGGGTGTTTATTACATATAACAACAAAAGAATGGAAACAGTTTAAGTGTCTACTGGCAGCAGATCAACTAAATACATGTTGATATATTCATTCATCAAAATGCTATGTGGCCATTAAAAAAATATTAAGGCAGGTCTTCTAAATGTATTACTGTGAATGATTTCCAAGTTCTAAAACTAAGTGAAAAAAGCAAGGTCCTGGACACTGTGAACAGCATGTTGACATTTGTGAAAATACATACATATCCAAAGACTGTATCTGACTGTATGACTATATTCATATATTCATATATAAATGTATAGATACATACATACACACAAACATACATGTAGCTTTCCTTAAGAATTCACAAGAATGTGAAAGCAGTAGTTGTTTTAGAAAAGGAAAATGAGGGACTGGGAAGGGAATAAAAAGTAGACCGATTTCTTAACGACATACCCTTAAATGCCATTTGAAGTGTTTGCCTTTGGCATGAGTTACTCATTCAAAAAGAATTAAATAAGAACTATGACAAGAATGAGTAACAAACAAAAATTATGACTGTGTGACCTCACAGACACATACAAGCCTGAAATAGAATCCACCTACATCCTTGCCCGTGTCCACTGGTTCTAAATTTTCCCCTATAAAGCTTTCTCAGGTACAGGGGTTTCCCTGAGATGGCATTCTTCTTCTTTGAATAATATATCTTGAAGCATAATTATTAATAAATTGTTGTCCCATGGCCAACCAAGACTCATTCGAATCGAAATACTGCTGCTTCTTTTTAAATTGCCGCTCTCCAACTAGAGAAATTTGCCTAGGAGAGCTAAGCGTTCTTAACATATTACTTTCCATTATACTATCATTATACAAGTATCCTTTACTGTATTCTTTTGAAAGAAATAACTATTAGAGCCCATAAGCTTCCAACAAGAACTGCCTCTCCAGTCTCACTCGTCTGAATTTCCAGGCTGTGTGATACAAAGCAAGAGTAGCTATTGCCAGGGCTTCCCCAAGGCGGCCCAAATGTTTTGGTGCCACAAGCATCATTGAGGGAACAGTGCCCCCTGGTGTTACTTAGAAAAAGGTACAGAGGTTTTGAAAAAAAACATAAATTCTATCTAAAGCAAGGTGGAAATTTTCATAAGCTCAACTAAAATCAACAAATGTGAGTGATTATTACCTGCTAAGCACTGTCAATGAGCCTTAAAAATACAGAGGTTAATGTGCAGTGGTTCTCCAAACACTCAAGTCTAGCTTGGGTCAAAAATAACAGATAAAAAACAGAACAGTTTATTGAAAAGCACTTTGTCCCATCACCCTATTGATGCCAAAGCATCACAGCACCTCTGAGAGACTAAAGAAGGAAGGTAAGAAATGATGCCCACTTGTCTTCAGTTCTCTCTGCTGATAAAACTACAACCTTCAAACACCCACAGAAGATCCTGTCCTCTAACGCTGAAACAAGCTCTGTTTACATAGAAGGGTAGAAAGACTAGCAGAAGTAATTCCTGCAAACTAGTTTTTCACTCTCAACTAACTAATCACTAATAAAAGCTCTTGGGGAGACTTTCCTGGCCGTTCAGTGGTTAAGACTCCAGGCTGCCAATGTATAGGCCGTGGGTTCAATCCCTGGTCGGGGAACTAAGAACCCACATGCTGCACAGTGCAGTAAAAAGATAAAAATAAATAAATAAAAGCTCTTGGGACCTAGAAGTGAGCTACAAGTGAGCAGAGGACATTATCTCCCATGTCCTTGAAAATGGGCTCATGAATCAGACCTAGCTGGGCGTCAAATTCCAGCTCATTCATTCATAAACTGGATGACTTTGGACAAATTCCGTTGAATCTCAGCTTGCTACTCTGAAAAATGTCGATAATAATATTTACCTTGTAGAACAGTCATGAGGATTAAAAGACAAGATAACGTTCCAAAAGGTACTCAGCACTGGTATATACCCTACCCTACTACCAGAGTGATCTTAATAAATTACAAATTGGATCAGTTTAAACCCCTACTTAAAGTTTTTCAATGAATCCCTGTTGCCTTTGGGATCAAATCCAAACTCATTAGAATCTTTCAAGATCTCGCCATTGTTTACCTCTTTTCGCACGACTTCCTGCAGTCATGAAGTTCCCCCACTTGCCCCACACTTATATACCTCCACTCCTCTCAAAATGCACTCTTGCCTAGAATGATTTTTTCATTTTCTCCAATTAGTCCTACTCATCTTCAAAACTCAGCTCAGAAGCTCTCTTCAAAAACGTTTTCCAGATTTCTCAATCATCCTGGGCTTATCTTGATCAACATATATACCATCCTTTATCCTACTTTCTATCTGTCTTCTCATTAGATTATGAATCCAGGAATAGGCTGAAGTGAAGTGAAGTGAAGTCACTCAGTCGTGTCCGACTCTTTGCAACCCCATGAACTGTAGCCTACCAGGTTCCTCCGTCCATGGGATTTTCCAGGCAAGAGTACTGGAGTGGGTTGCCATTTCCTTCTCCAAAGGATCTTCCTGAAACAGGGATAGAACCCAGGTCTCCCACATTGTAGGCAGAGGCTTTACCGTCTGAGCCACCAATAGGCTATATTGTTTTAAATCTAAACACCCAGGAATTAGCCCATAGTAGATGCTTAATAAATGTTCAACAAATCAAGTAGTGATTAAAGATACCCAGTCAAGCATGTAGACCCAAAGTCTGCTCCTTTTGTAAGGAAAAGATACACCAGTCAAGAAACCTTTATGCCTTCTTTCTAGTTAAGAAAAGTTTTCTAATTGGAGAAGAATTTCAAATGGGGTTTACAAAGAAAAAAAAAAAGAGAGTACCAAAAGCTTCATATGAGAAGCTTTGAGAAGGAGGAGCAGCTGGCACCCCTTTCCCTACCCCATGTTCAAACTGCACTTACCAGCGAAGGGCTAGCTAGGATGCAGTGGAAATTCCAATAGAATGGGAGGCCAGAAAGCTCACTTCGCACCCGTAGTATCAGTGCCTCTGCCACATGATCACAGGAGAATGTAGACGTGCCAGGGCAAGAAGCATCCTTCAACAACGGGCGAAGCAGATCATCCAAATGACAAAGAAAAGCCTCGGGAGGAGCAGTCAGGCGCTTATTCAGCTCCTAAAAAGACAGCAGGGGTTGTACAGAGTGAGAATGCTGAAAGGAAACTGACTCCCTTGCGCACGCATGCTAAGTCACTTCAGTCGTGTCCGACTCTTTGTGACCCCACGTACTGCAGCTCGCCAGGCTCCTCTGTCCATGGGATTTCCCAGGAAAGAATACTGGAGTGGGTTGCCTTGCCTTCCTCCAGGGGGCCTTCCCAACTCAGGGAATGTACCCAAGTCTCTTACATCTCCTGCATTGGCAGGCAGGTTCTTTACCACTAGCGCCACCTGGGCCTCCCTCATAGGTAACAGCAAAGGAAAGCCCTGATTACTAGGAAGACAGTGGGCAGGGGACTTCCCTGGGGGTCTAGTGGGTTAAGAATCCACCTTGCAATGCAGGGTATGCGGGTTCAGTCCCTGGTTCGGGAAGATCCCGAACCTTCAGGGGCAAGTGAGGGGCCCGTGCTGAGGGGAAACTAAGCCGTGTGCAGAAACTGCTGAGCCCGTGCACTCTGGAGCCCACACACAGCAACTAGAGAAGAACTCTTCAAGCCAGAATGAAAGATCCCGCATGTCACAACTAAGACCCAATGCAGCCACGTAAATGAAGATATATTTTTAAAAGAGAAGACAGTAGGCAGAAGAGGAAGGGGAGGGAAAATAAAAACATCAGAACAGGAAAGAAGAAAACAATTCTGGCCTACTTCACAATTCTTCCTTCTACTGAATACACTACAGAAATATACGCACACCCACACCCATATGGAAAGATCCAAGGGTTAGAGGCGGAAGTGCAGAACACTGGTGGCAATTGTTTTATCCTGATTTGACCTTCCTTGGCAACCTATAGGCCAACAAGATGGGAGATGGTAATGTTCCCTGACCTTCACTAGGGAAGAAATTATGTCCACTGCCACCCACAGCAGTACTTCTCTTCACACTTACCTTGGCTCGCTGGCTGATCACACTAGTGTCCACCTGTTCATGCCACACCTGTTGAAGATCTGAAACCAGCAAAGCATAGCCTTGCCTGGTGATATACGCCTTAGCCAGGAGGGAGTTCTCAGCAAGCTGTAGCCATGCCCACGGCTGCATCAGCAGGCCTTGCTCCAGTTCCTCCATCTGTAGGAGAGTCTTAATTTAGCAAAGTGCCTCCAGGGTCCTGCAGGTCTGACACCACTCAGACAGTTCTGTATCAAATATGCTTTGCGAAAATCCTAAGAAAACACAAGGAATGGATTTACTTTCTTCCCCCTCTCCTCCACCCGCCCGGTATGTAATAAGCTGAGCACCAACCTTACTACCTCCTATCACTAAAAATCTATCTAGAATTTTGACAGTTTCTTTTCTCATATTAAATTCCTAGAGGCCATAAAATACCTCCTTCTTCTATAGCATTTAAGCCTCAATATATGGGTACTAGTATTTCTGCTTTCTAATGGTAAAGCAATGTGGAAACCTACACTATTCTTGTCACATCTTTATCACATTCCTAATAAATATGTCAGTGCTATCCTTTCCCAGAATTTCTAAAAGAGAAGAAATTGTTCTTCTTTATAAAACATCATAAGTGTCATGAGCAGGAAACTTGAATTATTTGATCATTATCTAAAAACAAAACTCTGGAAGCTCTCAGAATTTTAAATATGTGTGTGTGTGTGTGTGTGTGTGTGTGTTTAGTTGCTCAGTTGTGTCTGACTCTTTTTGACCCTATGGACTGACTGTAGCCTACCAGGCTCCTCTGTCCACGGGGATTCTCCAGGCAAGAATACTAGAGGTGTGTATATTCACTAAACATACATATATTCCCTAAATTACTGTATGCATATATATATACATTTATATGTCCCCTAAACACATTTTCCCCTAAATATACATACATTCTCTAAGACAAGGATTCTTAATCTAGAGTCAATGCATGTAAGTTCTCTAGAATTATAAGCAAAATTTGTGCATACATGCATATACCCATTTGGAGGGAAGAGGTCCACAGTTATGGTCAAATAAAGAGCTAATAACTCCATGTCCAAAAGCAAAGAGAAAAGCCCCAACTCCATTTCAGGAAGATCCTGAATGACTAAGAAGTCAATATAAGACACATAGCAAAGGTAGAGACCATGAAATAACTCCACTTCCCTCATCATCTACCTCCCCACCCAAAGCACTGCCATCAATGATATCACGCCCTGCTGAACATCCTGGAAGCCAACCTTTCCACTTCAACAACTAAATGTGTAGCTTTAACCTAACAGATGTTCGTTCAGTAACTATGGCTACTTTACAGGCAGTTTGATCATTTTTCCTGTGGGTTAAAAAAAAGTGATATAATGAAGTCTATAAATACAAACTGAAGTTGGGGGAGGCAGATCTTTAAGAATATAAAGAAAACAATGAAAATCCTTAGATTTCATTAATATGGTTAATATGGCTCCGTGCTTCCAGTCATTTTCATCTCAATCTAAGCCATTATTTTTCCAACCATAACCTAGTGCAGCCTTGTAACATAATTTGTACAGTCACTAGGCAGGTGAAATAGAAATGCATATATTGTGATTTTTATCTGCAGCCTCAAAACCTTCTGTTTGGAGGATAGTATTTCAGTCACATTTCCCATGCTGCTCCTACTGGGAGGAGAAGATATGGGAATGATGAAGCCAGTCCTCACCAGACCAGAGTCCCACTTTGCCCAAGATCACAAACCTCAAGTCTGTCACAAACAGCAAGTCGCCAAGCCCTTCTCTCCTTTCTAGGCACTCCCCAAGTGTGCATTCTCAGTCACCAAAATTGGGCTGATTATCTGAGCCTGTCACTTCAGAAAGCCTGGATGCTCAAGACCCTCACACTGTATGGTATTTTGTGGGTGGGGGAGGAGTTTAAAATGCAGCTGGAGGGGGGTCAAGTCCCCCAAAAAGGTTTGAGAAATTCAGCATCACACCTAGAGTTAGCTGCTCCCACCACACACGTCCAGTTCTGAGGTCTCTATATCTCAGCTTTTTCTTATTTCCTTCCAGGATGACTTCACATTAACCAGATTCACCCGTTTATTCTTTTTTTCTAATAATAACTTTTATTGAAGTATAGCTGATTTACAATATTACATTAGCTTGAAGTGTAGTGGTGGTGGTTTAGTCGCTAAGTCGTGTCCGACTCTTGTGACCCCAGGGACTGTAGCCTGCCAGGTTCCTCTGTCCATGGGATTCTCCAGGCAAGAATACTAGAGTGGGTTGCCATTTCCTTCTCCAGGGGCTCTTCCCGACCCAGGAATCGAACCTGGGTCTGCAGCATTGCGGGTAGATTCTTTATCTACTGAGCTATGAGGGAAGTCAAGTGTACACCTGTTATAATTACTGAATGAAGGGAGGGGAAGGGGAAACAGTGCGGGGTCGGCAGAGGGCCAACAGAGGGCGGAACGTCCGGGGGTTGCGGACCCGCCCTCCCTTCACCACAGCCCCACCCCAGGAGCCCCGCCTGGTGGCAGTCAGTTTCCATTCGAGAAAGGCCCTACCGTGAGCGACCGGGAGAGCTCTCACACTCCCCGCGGCAGGCTGGCCCGCCCGCACCAACGAAAAGGCCTAGAGTAGAAGCATTTCCCACCCCCACTACAGGGAGGTGGGGTCTTGGGACACTGGGGCGGAGCCCAGGCCTGATGTGGGTGGGGCATCTGGGCCCCAGGAGCTGATAACTGCAGTGCTCGGAGCCGGAGAGCTACCCGGGCCCGGAGGGCTCCCTGGTAGGCAGGTGGCAGGATAAAGGCGCTCCTTAGAGTTGCCCTGCTTCCCTGGTGGCTCAGACAGTAAAGAATTCGACTGCAATGCTGGAGACCAGGGTTGGGGAGATGCATCCCCTGGAGGAGGGCATGGCAACCCACTCCGGTATCCTTGCCTGGAGAATCCCATGGACAGAGGAGCCTGGCTGGATACAGTCCATAGGGTCGCAAAGAGTCGGACTCGACTGAGCGACTAAGCACATAACAGCAGAGTTGCCCTGGCAGAGTAGAAAGAATGCCAGACGAAATGCAGGAGAGGGGACCACGAATTTGGATTTGTTGAAAAACCGAAAGTCAAATTTCCCTACCCTACGTGTCTTTTTTGTTGTTTTGTTTTTAAATAAAATGGGGGGATTGAACTTCACTAGATATTCTCTCTTGGGTCCCACCAGCACGCCGGTTGTTTAAGAGATGAGTCTCCCATGCATACCTCCCCTGGTCTGACCTTATCTTGTACCTCTCCTGCCTCCTTTCTCCATCCACTGTCATACTTATGCTCCATCACCAATCCAACTCATCTTGTACCTTGTGTAACTTACAGTTTTTCTCCATCTGGACACCGAAGCCTGAAAAATTCTCCTCATCCATGTTCCACAACCCAAGTCCTCTTGTTAAGGCCAGCCCCCGTGCTGCTTCTATGTAAAGTCTTTCCCACTGTCCCCAATCAGAATTCATTGTTTCTTCCTCTTTGCTCCCACAGCATTCTTTTAATCTTTATTGAAGACTGACTTCCACTTTGGATTTTAGTTAGTAATTACATGTCTTTTATTGTTGTTGTTGTGTTTTTTTTTAATTAGTTTATCTATTTTTTAACTTTACAATATTGTATTTGTTTTGCCATACATTGACATGAATCCACCATGGGTATACATGTTTTCCCCTTCCAGAACCCCCCTCCCACCTCCCTCCCCATCCCATCCCTCTGGGTCATCCCAGTGCACCAGCCCCAAGCACCCTGTATCATGCATTGAACTGTTGTTGTTTTTTTGATGCACCACGAAGCTTATGGGATCTTAGTAGTTCCCCCACCAGGGATCAAATCCACACCCCTTGCATTGGAAGCTCAGAGTCTTAACCACTGGACTGCCAGAGGAGTCCAGTAACTACATGTCTTTTTAAATCGTAAGTGTTTGAGAGGGGAGGGACCATGTCTTATCCATATCTGTATTTCCAGGACCTTACACATAGGAGATACTCAATAAATATCAGTTAAGTGAATGCTAGGGTTCGAGTATAGATCATTCACAGGCAAAATGTCACTCATTCATTCACAACCCCTGCTCTGGAACAGGCCTAACTAAGAAAGGAAAAGGCAAACACACCTATTGGGAAGTGAGACTTTTGGGGGGCCCGTGTGAGACACACACATACATCCTCTTCCTGGGAGAAAGTGGAGCCTGCGATCTGGTTCTTCAGCAAGCTGGGAGGTAGGACTAAACTAACCAGAGTAGGAGTCCTAGTAATTACTGGGACTCTCCTCTGCTAGGCTGAGGGCACTGGTCCCCAAAGTCAGGCAGCAAGTCAGCTGTCTCTCCAGGCTCAGAGGGCCCTCTTTCCTCATTCCCAGAGTCTTGGGGCAGCGGGCAGAGGCAACGGAGGCGTTGGGGGATGCAGGGACACAGGTTTTGGATGGAGAAAGGAAGCTCGTACTCTTGATACGCCTTCTCCCTGGACTTCTGAGGCATTGGAGCCTCTCGGGCAGTGAAAGGAGGTGGCACCCCTTGCCCTAGGCCTCGCTCAAGCCGTGTGCCTGCAAAAGACAAAGTGGTCAGGTCATTGCCCAACCCAGGGAGTGATGATTTCCTGGCTACTCCCCAGTCTGCTGGGGCCTGGCCTCAACTTACCAGGAATGGTGTTCTCTAGGAGGAAGCCCAAGAGTCCCGCCAGGAAGATGGGCTCTGTGAGCAGTGAGCGCAGTAGCACATCCAAGGGGCTCCAGCCTACAAGGGGTTGGGACCAGGCAGGAGGGGGACTCGGACACTATGCAAAACCAAGGGTCTAATACTTCCAACCTAAGCTTAAGTATTGGGTGGAGGACAGATCTTTCTGAATTGTTCTATCTCCCCCTCCCCACTTTGTCCCCCTGCTCTCTATTTCCCACACCCAGACCCTTCCCACAGGACCCCTGCTTAACACCCTATCTTCTGAGCATCCACGTGCCCTCCAGATATGCTTTGATTCGAGGCTCCCTGTCTTTGGAAATTTTGGTATTAAAATCCCCAACCTTATTTCCTACTTCTCATCTTCTATGCTCTAGCCTAAGTTCCTCAACTTCAGTACTACTGACATTTTGGACCAGATACTTCTCTGTTTGAGAGAGGCCATCCTGGGCACTATAGGATGTTTAGCAGCATCTTTCTACCCACTAAATGCAAGTAACCTCTAAATGCAAGTAACCTCTCTCCTGCTTATAACAACCAAAAATGTCTCCAGATATTGCCAACTGTTCTCTGTGGGGCAAAACCATCCTCAGTTAAAATCACTGCTGTTTGCTAAGCTGAGCTAACAAACTAAGTTATTTGCTGCTCCTGGGGCATATGCTATGACTTCCTACTTCAGCATCTTTGTTCACTGTGGTTCCCCTGCCAGTAATGACCTTCTCACCAAAAACGTTTAAATCTTACCATCCTTCAAGACCAACTCAATGTTACAATCCAATGTTACTGGATTATCTCCAACAGAAGCCATCTCTCTTACTGCAGAGCATCACAGCTCTTTATCTGCACCTTTCTAGTTACATTTCTACATATCTCATCTCTTTTACTAGATTGTAAATCTATAGGCACCTTTGTATCCCAAGGAAGCTAGCATGGTGTTGAGTAAATACTTGCTAAACAAATGGACAGACTGTTTATCCCCAAGATCCAGAGAAGGGTGTGGGGCCTGGAGTCCAGAGAAACTCAAGCCTTGAGCCCTTGCTTGCCCACTGCCTGGCAACTCCTCTGTCCCTCCCCCTTCTCTCACCTGTGCTCAGAAGGACTGGAGCTTCCCGAAACCACCTCGGCAGCAACAGGGCCGTGAAGATGGAGAAGCCAACAATGAAGACATTCCGCCCAGAGTCAATGTCAGCCAAGTGGAAGCTGGAGAATCCAGTAGACAGAACCACAGCCTGGGTCACCCCCAGCACCCCACCTGTCTCGTACGGAAGTAATTGAAGAGGTTGGGAGAGGGCTGGCACAGCAGAGTACTTACTATAGGGCGGGGCAGGTTGTGATAGGCAGAGACAACCAAAAAGCCCAGGAGCCCAGAAGCCCAGTCAGGAGGCCAAGATGTAGCTGAGAAAATGAGGGCATCTGCCACATACTCACAGCCATACACTAGGGAGGCTTCTCAGAAAGAAAGGGTGTCAACCACAAGCAACCAGTTGGGCCCTGCTGGGGGATCCTGGCTCAATACCAGTGCTGCTGAGACATCCGCTCACCAAGCACAGGCCCACTCACCAAGCACAGGCAGCGGGATGGTGGTGAGGAGCTGGGCTAGCCTCGGGGAGAGCCCCAGCGCCACGCAGAACAGCCCCACCAAGTGGGATACTCGCCGAGGTCCAGCCTACGTGATGAAGAGACACTGGAACACACCTCCTCAACCACTCAAGCTTTTTGCTTGGCCAATCCCATCTCATCCTTTGGATCCCAACTCAGATGTTACTCTCCCAAGAAGCATCCTAAAGGGATCTCTCTTACTCAGCCCCCTTCCCATCGCCTGCTTTGTTTTCTTAATAGCACTTATCACTTTTGGAAATTATCTTACTTGCTTTTCTCCTAACGTGTCCACCTCTCTCTCTCTTGAAGTCCTCAGGAGAACAAGGACTTCATCTGACTCCTTTCTCTCTAGAACCTCAGCCCTGGTACAAATGCCTGAGGCACAGAAGGAGCTCAGTAGTGATTTAGTGTCTCCCTCACACTCCTAGTCCCCACCACTTCTAGGCACCTCTCTCAATGAGATGGCCATTGTGAAGAGCCTGACGGAGGGCTGGGCACAGCAAGCCATCAGTTCCCTTCCCTCTCTTGCACCTCCAGCTCCTCTCCCCACACTCCTATTTACATACCTGGAGAAGACCCACTGTGCCCACATTGGGGAAGCTGGATGCAGTGCCCATGGGGCTTCCCAACAGCCCAGCCAGCACACTGCCCAGTCCCTCCAGGCTCAGTCCTCGGCTACAGGCATGTGGAGGTGGAGAAGGCAAATGCAGCAGCTGGCCACAGAGGGCATAGCAGCCCAAGGAGCTGGCGGAGGCTGCCAAGGCCATGGAGATGCCTGCAGTCAGAGCCCTGGGTGTCAGCAAGGGCCAGTCCCACTCAGCTGGGGAGGGAGAAAGAGCCACTTTGGGGCCAGATTCAAGTCTGAAGCATCCCCCTGCCTGCAAAAGCCTGTGACACAAGAAGCCTAAAGGCCCCGTTGTCTTTGAAGATAATGTCTTGGGACAAAACCATCAAACTCAGAGTAAAAACCCATCCCTTTACCGCGATCTACAAGGTCCCTTTGGTCTGACCCTTACCTCTTTCTCTAGCCTCATCTACAACCACACTCTTCATCACTTCTTTCATTCCATATACACTTGCCTTGTTTCAGGCCTTTGTACTTGCTGTGCTGCTGGCCACCACAGGGCTTTTGCGTATGCTGTTCTCTCCACCTAGAATGCTCTTGTCTCTTGCCTTTCCCTAATAAGCTCCTACTCATCTCTCACATCTCAGCTTAGTGATCACTTCCTCAAGAATGCCTTTCCTGGGAAATCTCTGGCAGTCCAGTGGTTAGGGCTCCATCTTTCACTGCTGAGGGCCCAGGTTTGATCCCTGGACGGGGAACTAAGATCCCACAAGCCACGTGGCATGGTCAAAAAATAATAATAATAAATAAATAAAAGTAAAACCCATTAAAAAAAGAATGTCTTTCCTAACCTCTCCAATAAAGTCAGATTTTTCCCATTATAAACCTTCATCATACCAGGTACATGTCCTTTGCTGTATCTACTACATGCAATTCTACATTCACTTAGGTAACTATTGAATTAGTATCTGTATTCCCTGACATATTATAAGCTTCCTGAGTTCAGGTTCTGAGTTCTAGGAGAAAGCCTACCTGGGTGAGGCAGCCAAAACCATGGTGCCTTGGTGGGGGCAGACAACTCCCCAGGGATGATGCTGAGACCCAGAAGGGCAGAGACAATCCACACACAGGCCACTGGGATCAGGACCTGAGGGACAAGACTCAGAAAAGAACCTCTCCCCCAGAACCTTCCAACCTTCTTAAAGGGGTAGACAACAATCAAGTAGGGGCCAAGTAAGCAATCCATGCCAGCCCTCCTAACTCCAACTGCCCCACCCAAACCCCCACATACCGAGAGGAGCCTGAAGGCCAGGATGTGAGTGTGGGTTGAAGAGGTTGAAGCTGGTCTCCAGGGGCGTGGGGGTAGCAGGCAGGAGCCCAGGTGCTGAGAACAGACCACCATGAGCACAATCAGCCTAGAAAAGGGAAAGGGCTTTAGGAGCAAGAGGAAGCTTGCCCCTGAGACAGGGAGTGGAGATGGGAGGGGCAGAATACCACGAAAGGGGGCCCCAGAGAAGAATGCCCCCATGGAGAGGGAAGGAGGGCCCCTTGGGGGTCAGTGGGAGACAAGATACTAGTCAAGGTGACCAAATGAATCCAGTAAAAGTCTTGGATTTCAAACCCACAAGTGTTATCCCTGCTGAGATGGCTGCTGGACTGGTGGAGTAGCAGCTCTCCCCTCCCCCTGCTCCCACACAGCCCACCATGCACCATGCCTCTCAGGACTTACAGCGATGCCAGGCCCCAGTGAGCAGAGCAGAGCAGAGCTACTTCCCTGTAGACAGAGAGCCCTGCCACAACCAGGCTGGGGGCCAGCACCAGGGGCCCACAGCGGGGGAACAAGTGGCCAGGACCCCCCAACAGCCCCAGAGTGGCCTGCAGCAGCCCAGAGACCACCACAGCCCCAGACACCTGGTGGAGAGGAGAAAAGGACAAAGAGAAAACATTCTCCTTGATCAAGGTGACCTCAACCTGGGCTTCTTAACTAATTCCAGGGAGTTCGCTGGAATCCTAGTGGTTAGGACTCCAGGCTTTCACTGCCATGGACCAGGTTCAGTCCCTAGTTGGGGAACTGAGATCCCACAAGCTGCATGATGTGGCAAAAAAAAAACAAAAAAAAAAACCTAACAATTCCAGGAAGGTTTCCCCACCACCACTTCTTTCCCCTAGAGCATCTCAGTCCCTACAAAATGGAAACAAGAATCTCCCCAACCCCAGGAACACTCTTAGTCCAGCCCTCCTCCTCCACGTCCACAAGCACGTACCTCTCGGATAGAAGTGTTCCAGAGCTCCAAGCCATGGCAGCCAGGCCCCCCACAGAGGCGCAGCACAAGGGAGGCTGGGAGAAGTTGGGGGCGTGGAGAGGAGAGATGGAAACAGGATGGAGAACCATTGCTCTACAGTTCTGGCTGGCGCCTGGCCCTTTCATCATTGCTCCATCTCAACTCTGCACCCAAGTCCACCTGTGTGCTCAGAGGAGCACCCAACCCCACCCTATCCCTGTGCCCTTGCTCTATGCTCACAGTTTCCAGGTGTCCGGAGAGCCAGAGGTAACTTCTGACTGGTCAGCACCAGGGCGGGAATAAGAAACTGTAAGGATGGAGCCTGGACAAGGGGCAGCCTGTAGGAACAGCAGGTCTAGTTATGTGGGGCAGTCACCAGCCTCCCCGAGCCTCTCCTCCCTGCTGGGACCCTGTCACCTTCTCTCCAGGGAGTTCCTCTCACCTGCTGCCCATCCAAGTTTGCAGGGAGGTAGACACGCCACATGCAAAGAGGCTGGAAGCCAGGAGCTGGGCAGGGGAGAAAGAGAGTCCTCCTGCTGGGAGACTTGGAAGCAGGAGCAGGTGGGAGGTGCAGAGTAGAGAAGCCAACACCAAGATATGCTGCAGGCAATTAGGCAGAAATACGTATTTCCAGAGGGTTTCTCATGCCACACCTACACCCTCCAAACATCCTCTTCAACCAGCAGCAACCCAGGCACCTCTGCCTCCTACCTGCAGAGCCAGAAGACAGCTGAGGCCCCAGGGAGGAGGCCCGCACAGAGAGGCCCAAGAGTGAGAGGGGGGATTTTGGACATCAGGTGGCCGTGGCAGGGGAGCCAGGATGCCCTGGGAACCCACAGACTGGAGCTGTATGGCGTTGGGGGGTGACTGGCTCATGCTCCCTGCCTTCTGTCTTGTCCTGGCCCCCCTGGGCCAGAGTTAAGTAGGGAGAGAGAAAGAGTAAGAGGTCAGAGTTTGTGTGAAGTTAGCTGCCTGGAGCGGGGAGTGGGCGGGAGTGTCAATGAAGCAGAGCAAAGAGATGAGGGATTTAGGGCAGGAGGCAGCCCTTTCACCTTTGCCCAGCTCTTGTGCAAATTCCATCACCCATTAACTGGGAACCAAGTTCTGAATCCCTCCCCCTCCCAAGAATCTCCATCTGGGTCTCCTGTCCCAGGATAGAAGTGGGGGCGGGGGGGAACCCCCCCTAGCATAGCCAGGGGAAGTTTGATAGACTGTACTACCTCCTCACCACTGCCATTTGGAACCATCACAATTACACAGTAGTTCTCAAGCCTTTTAGGGTCAAGCCCCCTGGACTACCTCAAGAGGAAACATCCCTTCATCATGTATGACAACTGTGATCACAACTCTGTATACAATGTCCTCGTTGTAATATAAAGAAGAAATCAAAGTGATTTCTTTATTTTTAAAATATTTATTTGGCTGCTCCAGTCCTAATTGGGGGAAGCAGAATGCTCAATCCTTGCTGCAGCATGCGGGATCTTTAGTTGTGGCATGCAAACTCTTAAGTTGTGGCATGTGGGATCCAGTTCCCCTGACCAGGGATGAAACCCAGGCCCCCTGCATCAGGAGCATGGAGTCCTAGCCACGGGACCACCAGGGAAGTCCTCAAAGTAATTTATAATAACATATTTCACCATGGGAAAGCTTGGGTCCAACTAAACTGGAAGACAATGAAGTAGCCCAGTGCCCACCCCTCATGTGGAATTGCCATGGATGGATGCGACAGCTACAATCCCAACTGAAACTGGTGCTTCCCTGATGACATGTGTACCACCGGCAGTGCGGCCATTTGTGACCCGATGTTCCAAAAGAGTGAACAAGTTCTTTGTAAAGTGCTGAACAAAGCGTAGATTTAATGTACACAGAGATGCATTCCTGGGAAACAGAGTCTTTTTCCAAATGGGCAAAATCTATTCTGTTTACATGCTTAGAGAAAATAAGTAGTTACAGGCTCAGATAAACAGTCATACATGATGTCCACCCAGTCATTCAAAAGTTGCCTCGGGAATTCTTCATAAGAAGGGAGTTCTCGAACCTTTCTGGATGTGTAGCTTCCTATATAGGCTAAGTGCCAATAAGTCCCATCCCTTCCAATTTTTGTCAACCAAAAAATGCCCCATAAATTTCCAAGATGCCCCCTAGGTGGCAGTACCACCCCTACTGTGTATCTTCCTCTGTGGTCCCAAATCATCTGGGTTCAGCTGGCTGCTCTTCTTCCAGTAATAACCCAGCCTTGGTCTTCTCTTTGGTGGTGGTTCAGTCGCTAAATCGTGTCTGACTCTTGTGACCCCATAGACTGTAGCCCACCAGGCTTCTCTGCCCATGGGATTTCCCAGGCAAGAATACTGGAGTGGGTTGTCATTTCCTTCTCCAGGGTATCCTCCCAACCCAGGGATTCAATCAGGGTCTCCTGCATTGCAGGCGGATTCTTTACCCACTGAGCCACCACGGAAGCCCTTATGCTAATTACCACCATTTGTCAGCCCAGAAAGGAAGTCAGGAGACAAAGTGTCCTTGAGCTTGCCCTCAAGAAGCTCACAGGGCTCTGCTGGATACTCTCTCCATGAGATGGGCCTTGGGATCCACAAAGATGACACTCACTCAGAACTTGACAGACAGGGCTACCCCTAGGCATGGCACAGTCACCATCTGTGTCCCACCGCACCAGAGGTGAGGAGTGTTAAGGGCCCCAGGGTGCTGGGAGCAGGAACGAGGGAGCAGCTTGATGAGATCCTATAACCATCGAACAAGAAGGACGTTCTGGAATGGGGCTCACAGAGAATGAGCGGCAGGATGACAGGATCAGGGAGTAGGGAGGCTGAGAAGGAAGATCTGGGGAGGAGAGTTCTTTGAGGGCTGCTACAGAAGGAAGAGTCCAGGCCATGCAACTAAAACTGTTTATTGAAACCTTAGTTCTACAAAAGCGTGAAAAATTCAGATATAAAGCAATGGCCAGAGAGGCCCGTGAAGAGAACACTCAGGAGAGGAACAGGAACAGAGGGAAAACCAGGAGTGGGAGACCAAGAAGAGAATGTTGGAAGACAAAAGGGCTGGGGTGAAGGTCCCAGCAGCCTCTGGTTCTTCTAGACTTGGCACAGGTTTAGGAGGTTCCCCCCTCTCCCGCCTTCCCTCAGCAACTCCCACCACGGGTGGCCCTGTCAGTCCCTGCCTCTCCTACCTCAGGGACATCAAACAGACCCTGGTCAATGTTTCCTCCCTCCCTCCCCCTATCCTAGGAAACTCAAAAGCAAAAGTCTAGAAGAGCCCAGGGGACATGGAGAGACAGGGGCCTTGCCCCTGTCTACCTGTGACACACCCCTGGTCACTGAGCTGAGGCTTTCCCTGGAACCACCACTGCCCTGGCCAGGCAGTCAGCCACTGAGGGACAGAAGAGCAAGTGACCTTCAGTCCTTCTGCCACACGACCCCCTTAAGCTCCATCACCCAGGAGGACAGGAGACCAGCCAAGGACCCAGATCAAGCTTTGCCCCTCCAGGTTCTCAGGGACTCCCAAATCCTCTTAACACATTCCTCAGAACCCTACCTAGCCTGGGAAAATGAAAGACTTCAGGCGGGCCAGTTCCATGATGCTGAAAAGGGAACATTGCTGGGGCTGTGGGAGCAGAGAGGGCATTGGGCTCCAAGGCCAGGGGGGAGCCAGGCCATGGGAGTGGGACCAAGGACTGGGGGGCCCCGTGGGGACGGTACGGTTGAGGCGGTGGCAGGCACGGCAGGTTGGGGAGTCCTTCTGGAGCTTCTGGCAAAGGGGGCAGCTGTGAAGAAGAGTTGGGGGAGCAGGAGGGTCTGGAGGAGGCAACCGTGGGGGAGTCAGCGAGGCTAGCAGACTGCCCCACAGTGAACGCAGCACTACATCGCCTTCCAGGCAGCCGGAGACGTTAGCAGGAGACGGCAGGCACTGTGGCATGGGAGAAGATATGCAGGGTTCCAAAAGGCACCTGGAGGCCAGTCCAAGGTCTGAGGGGCCAGGTGGGGGGATGCAGGACAGCCCTAAGGACTGGTGTATTACGGCCATCGATGCCACAGCCAGGGCCACACTGCTCACATATGCCATAGCCAACAGGCAGGACAGCTGGGGGAGAGGGGTTAAGAAAGGTCAGTGCCCAAATCCCCTTCCCCTGAACCCTCTTCTAACTGTCTTTAACACACCCACCCCTCATCTCTGGACAAGTGGACTCAATTTAGAGCTCTCGGTCACCATCTACTTCCAAACCCCATCTCCTGAGCCATTCTGTATTTGCTTTACATCATCAGCCAGCTCAAGCTCCCTCTGCTTCCTGACCCGCCTCACCTTTGCCAGCCTCTGGCAGAGGGAGCCCAGCGCCAGTTGCCAGGCAGGCTGTTCTAGCAGCACACACAGGTCTGTGTAGGTGTACCAGCCCCGTCGGCGCCCCTGCTGCTCAGCCACGCTGCAGGGATAGGAGAAAAGATGAGAGGGTCTGCAATCTTCCTGCAGCTGGCCCATAGGCACCCTCATTCCCCTGGGGACCCACCAGGGAACACCGGGGAACTTGTTAAATGTACAGGCTCCTAGGCTACCCGTTGATTCCAAAGATGAGGGTGAGACCAAGATCTGTATTTTAAATAAGCTTCTCCCACTCTTCCAGAGGTGATTACACAGAGGACAGCAGACTCGTTTGGGAACCATGACCTTGGGCAATTCTCTTTCTTGTTTTCTCCCCCCCAGTTACACAGACCCTCACCTCTGTTTAGCTCCTACGGCTTAGGCCTCAGCCTCCAAATCCTCAAGTCCCTTTTCCCAATTCCTAGAACCTACCAGCCCTCCAGCCAGCTCAGCACCTCAAAGATTTCCCGAGGATCAGTGTAGAGCCGCCAATCCTGTGGGTAAATAGAAGAGCATCCAACCGGACTTGGACATGAGCCATAGTCAATTAATAACCAGACCCACAGCAGCAACTACAACCTCCACTACAGGTAACACTTGGCTCTTACCGTGTGCTAGATACTGTTCCAAAAGCTTTTATGTATTAACTTATTTAATCACCACATATCTGGTTTCACATTGCACCCTCCATTAAAAGCAAGAGGAAAAAAATAATTCTGAGAGTGGTTCATGCCCATAGGAAGGCCAGAATCTAGGGAAAGGCAAAGTCTGGAAGCAAATACCCAGAGCCCAGTAAGATAAGCTCTGGCTCAGAGTGTACTCTTTGGGACCTGGAGGACTGACAGTGGGAGGTCTCCACTTCTGGCTTCACCATGCCAGGAACCTCCAAAGACTGTGCTTATTCCAGAAAACCTAGAGAGGAAGATGCTAATAAGGGAAGACATAAATAGGACAAATAGAAAGATAAATGAAGAGACCATAGGAAGCTGGGAGATAAAAAACAAAGGATGAAAAGAACATAAAAACAGGTCAGGAAAACAGAGCAAGAGAGAGAAGAGCTATTCACCATGGCACTCAGGAAGCCCCTCTCCAGGGCATTGAGAGTGGGCACGGCCACACCCCCAGCAGCTCCCCATTCATCATTGAAGACCTCTTCCTCCTCCCCTTCGTCATAGAGGTACTTACTGGCCACCATCTGCAGAGGAACCAGAGGAGATAGCAGTAGAGCTCACACCTGGCTCCTGGCTTACCAGGGAGATGAAGGGAAGGGGGCATCTTACCATGGAGATCAGGAACAAGTCAGAGGATGACACGTGCTGTAGGTAGTCTGGGTTTCTATGCCGGAGCCGCTCAATGTATACCAGAGCCAGCATCATAGCACACGGAGAGATGCAAGCCTCTCTGGGTATCAGAAAGGATTAGGAATTAAACGCAAGGATTTTTCAGCTCTTGTAACTTATGATGCTCATCCCTGTATCTTTACAAGTTCTCTTTAGAGATAACTGTTTCCCTCGCTCTAGAGCCCAAACACTCTCACTCTGTATCTCTCAACTGCGGACTCACCGGGACACGTGGGCTACATATTTCTTCTGGAGCCGGCGAATAGGACTGGGGGCTGCCTTCTGGAGCAGTTCCACAGCAATATCTGCAGAGGCAGAGGGATAACAGAGTGAGCAAACAACTCCCCCACGGCTGTGCCCACTGCTATCAGCAGAAGACCCAGACCTACATTCTCTGAGGTCTTGGAGACAGGACCACAGCAACAAAGTGGAGATCCAATTCTCCCACACTGAAACAAAAGGCCTATTCCAAATATGAATTCCAGCTCCTTCCAGCAGGAAGGCTTATTTCCCTGTCACCTGCAATTACCTAGATGCGTCCTTCACTCTACCTCATTTGAGAAGATAAACATGCCTTGTTGATTGGGGAAATATAAGATAGGTATGCTTGGAAAATTTAAAGTTTCTAGTATATAGATCAAGAATAACATAGATTTGTACGGTAGCAATATTTCCTACTCATCTGGATTTAAGTAAAAAATGAAATACAAACCTAGTCCTTACACCTGTCAAACATGCTAGCTACCAAGAGACAGTGTAGTTCACAGGCTACACCTAGAGTCATTTTGATGACGGCTGACAACACCACTTTCAGGCTTCTCACTTGTCCGGTCACACAACACTGTCTAACCTGCCACGGGGCTGGAGAGCTCCTCCAGGGTACAGTCAGTTTCCCAGTCCCAGCCATAGTAGAGTCTCCTTCGGATCCGGGCACTCAGCTTCTGGTGTCCTGGGAGGAACTGAAACAGGGCAGGAGTGAGGTGGAGGATGATGGAGATCCTGGCCCTGGCTGGAAGGGGGCTACGGGGCGGTAGGCCTGCCTCACGGCTAGTGGGGCCCATGCCCCACCCAGCCCCGCATTCTCTGGATTGTTTGCTAGTGGCACTATGTCCACAAGGGGTGGAGTCCTCCTCACCGAGGGCTCTGGAGAAGTTCTCCAACAAGGGGCCGGGCTGGTTACCTCCTACCCCATTCCTGTACCCCGCGGCTCTCCCCATGGGCCCAAGGAGCCAGGGCCTCGAGTAGGCACGGGTCGAGCGGCTACCGCCTAGTTCCCCGGCAGAGCCATCAGGCGAGTTCGCGGCTCCGCTCGCGCTCCGGTGGGGGGCGCGGAGGGAGCGCCCGCGGTAGCGGCTCCAAGCGCTGGGAGGCTAGGGAGGCGGGGGGCAGCGTGCTCACCGTGAAGTCCTGGAAGCCGGTGAGGGAGAAGGTGCCTTCTTCGTCCAGCAGGAGCCCAGCCAGGTCCATCGCGCCGCCAGCCACTGCCCTACGAAGGGAAGGGAACGAGTTCTAAAGGCGCCGCGGAGCCGCCCCTGCCCGCCTGCCCACCTGTCCGCCGGCCTCCCTCACGCGGGCCGCCGCCCTTGCCGGTGCAGCCCCCTCCCCTCGCGCCAGCCGCGGCAGGCGGGGCCGGGCAGCAGAGCCTCTTCCTGTTCCGCTCCGGGCGGGGCTCCGGGTTCTGGGCTCCGGACTCGGGGCGTGGAGCTCTGGGACCTGGGCGCGCACCTCACCGAGAGGAGTCCTGGCTTCGAGGCGCGTGCTGTGCCTTTGCCGCGCCGCGCGTCTGCCGGGTGTTTACAAGCCGCAGGGGCGTCGCGGGCGAAATCAGCACTGGGCACTTCCTGCCGCCAGCTGGGCCGAGCCGCCGGCTTCGACCGCTGGGAAGGAGCTGGGCTAGAATTCCTGATATCGCTGAGCCCCAGCGTGTCTGAGAAATCGGGACAATTCCTAGGGGACCGTGGAACACTTGAGGGCGAGCGAGCCCGGCTGACCTTATCGTGCCGGTGTAGATATAAACGTAAATAAAACAAAGACGCGGGACAGGGAGTTGCTCGCAATTGTTTTCTTTTAAAGGGGAGATGTATGCACACACAGAACAATATACATTTAAAAAATAAAATCAGGAGTACACAAATTTTAACTGGTGAGTTGTGTACAAAGTAGCAAGGGCACTGATTGTTGGCTATATATTTTGTAGTATTACTGGAGAGATTAAACGTTCTCAAGGGAACATGTAACAACACGCTTGTTACGTTGGAAGCCTCAAGAAATGGTGTTAACGCCCCCCCTCCCCCGCCAAGAGTAAACAGCACCTAAACAGGGTTTTAGACTTCGAGTCCCCAATATCTCGCTTAAGGGATTGGAAGGAGTTCCGATGCGTGAAGGCAGGAGAATTTACAGAAAGTTGAGACGGAAACAACTTTTCTGTGTAGCTGAAGCTGCTGGAATCGATTGAGTCACGAGCTGGTGTTTGTTTATTTGCTGAGAGGGAACTGGGAGGACCAGTACGTCAAGGGTTGAGGAAAGGGACGGCCACCGCCCTAACCAGAGCAGAAAGATCCCACGGGGGCATCTGGAAGCTGACTTCCTGCCACTTCGGGCCGCCCCACACCAGGAATCCAGGCCAGGACCGACCTGCCTAGCCGCCCTCCCCACACAGGGAGAAGAAAATTGGCTGGTGTGGGCAAAAGCGGAGATACAGCCCCTCTGTCAAGAAGAGGCAGACACCGCCCGGCGCCGCAAAAACACACACCTGCGTAGGAGCAGGGTCACCGGCAACCCCCTGCGCGCAGGCGCCGGTCACCCTATCCCGGCGGTTTGGGCACATCACGTGCCGGGCTCGTCTCTCCGCCGTCACGTGACGCCCATCCGCGGCCTGGGCGGCCCTCTCGCTGCGGTGTGCGCCCCCTTCCGCCTGACGCGCCCCAGGCGGCGGCCGCGCAGCCCTGGCTCCTCGCGGGCTCGGGCGGCGGCTGCGGCGGGGCTATGGCGAGTGGCAGTGGCGGTGGCAACACCGGCACTGGTGGGGGCCCGGGGTTGGGCCTGGGCCTGGGCCTGGGCCTGAGCCTGGGCATGGGTGAGGCCACCGGCGAGGCGGAGGAGGAGGCGGCCACGGCCGAGGCGGTGGGACGCCTCGCCACGACGCTGTGGCTGCGGCTCCGCGGCTGGGAGGCGGTGTTGGCCGCAGCGCAGCGGCTGCTGGTGTGGGAGAAGCCGCTGCACAGCCTAGTCACGGCGGCCGCGCTCAACGGCCTCTTCTGGTAACGGCCACGGAGGAGGGGGCGGGGCCGGGCAGCGCGGGAGAGCGGGGGCGGGCGAGCCCGGAGTACCATTCCCCTTTCTGGGGAAGACGCTTGTCCTGGAGGGCTGGTCCACCTCCTGGTGTTTAAAGATCGTCGTCAGCCTGGGTTGCCCCGTTCCTCTGTCTTCGGGTGTCGGATTAGGCCTGGAGGTTCCCATTCCCCTATCAGTGGGCGCTTTTCCGCCTTTCGCGATGGGTGTAGGAGCCTCTGTCACCCACTCATCGCTGAGGTGCCTGTCTCTCCCTAAGGTTGCTGTCTTCGTCCTCCTTACGGCCCTTCTTCCTACTCAGCATCTCACTTTTGGCCTATTTTCTGCTGGATTTGTGGCAGCCTCGCTTCCTCCCTGACATCTCTGGTAAGTGTGAGTTGATTCATTCAGCAAGCCCGTGAGCACTTGTTTTGTGCCTGACCCACCCGGCTTGGGTTGAGTAGTGAGACGCATGTACCGCAGGCCACCTGCCTCCCAAAGCACGACTGCTTACTTCCCCAGATGGGAAATAAATTTCCCCTTTCTCAAAATTCATGTTATTGTGTGTGGTTGTTCAGTCGCTAAATCGTATCTGATTCTTATCCATTGAGTGGTGATGCCATCTAACCATCTTATCTTCTGCCGCCCTCTTCTCCTTCTGACTTCAGTCTTTATTGTGTGTAGTAGAAGGCAATGGCACCCCACTCCAGTACTCTTGCCTGGAAAACCCCATGGAAGGAGGAGCCTGGTAGGCTGCAGTCCATGGGATCGCAAAAAGTCGGACACGACTGAGCGACTACACTTTGACGCATTGGAGAAGGAAACGGCAACCCACTCCAGTGTTCTTGCCTGGAGAATCCCAGGGACGGCGGAGCCTGGTGGGCTGCCGTCTATGGGGTCGCACAGAGTCGGGCACGACTGAAGCGACTTAGCAGCAGCAGCAGCAGCAGCAGTAGTAGTTAAGATTGTGGACTCCGCATCCAGATTGCCTGGGTTCCATTACCTGCTTCCCGTTTACCCCGTATGTGACCTTATAAAAGCCACTCCATTTCCAGTTTCATAAGGAGGATATTCTTAAATTTATAAAAACACTTCATATGCTATGGTAGGGCTTCACATATGGTAGGAGTATTAGTTCTTACCAGGGTTTTCTTGTCCACGTTTATTTAATAGTTTAGAGAACCGGTGCCAGGTTGTGAGCTGTTTGGAGTGTAGGTACGTGTGAATGTGAATAAGATGGGGTTCCTATTGTTGAAAAGGGTGTAAAGCCTGAGGAAGGAGACATACAAACAACGTAACAATGTAATACTTCCTGCAAATGGCATTTGAGGAAAGCACTTTGGGACTGCAGAGGAAGGGCAACATTTCTGGCTTGGGGAGTGTTTCCCAGAGCTCTGCCCCTGAGTAACTTGTCTCCCTTTCCTCTCTATAGCATCATCCCCAGAGGAGCCACACTCTGACAGGTGAGTGCAGACCACCCCTTGAAGAACAGACAAATGTCCAAACCCTGTCTTGCTCTGGTGCCAGTGTCACCGCCACAGTGCAGAGCAATACGGAGTTTCTGCAGGCACAGCCCCCAGCATAGTGAATGCACTGTAGCAAGCTTGGTCCCAGGTTCTTGTGTAGGTGTTTGTGTGCCTGCTGTTTTCAGGGCAAAGGGTTGGGAGCCCTGGGCTTTGTTTCCCAGGACCCAGACAGCCTCCCTTTGGGAGGCAGGGTTGTCCACTTCCTTAGACTACAGAGCTCATGGGCATTCTCAGAGGGATTTGAGTGCCTAGGAAGCTGGTGTCTGAGGCCTCCAGGGGTCATATCATGTCTCCCCAGTGAGGGTGCGGGGTCAGGCGCCCGGCCGCACCTGCTGAGTGTGCCCGAGTTGTGCAGATACCTGGCTGAGAGCTGGCTCACCTTCCAGATTCATCTGCAGGAGCTGCTGCAGTACAAGAGGCAGAATCCAGCTCAGGTAACCTCCCCCTCATCACACAACAGTGCTCTACCCTGTGGAGAAATGGAGATGGGGATGGGGAGGAGTGACTCGAACTCCTTGACTGGAGACGAAGGATAAGGCCTGGCCTTCTTGAGGCAAAATTTACTGCTAGTAGCCTAATACAAGAGGGGGAGTAAGCTTTTGGTGTCCTGACACTTATTTCTTGCCAAGAGAGATCAAGTTTGAATTATAGGTATTTGGCTATGTCAGTTGCAAACTTCTGGAATCGATGATCCTGGGCATCCTCTTGACTAAACTGGATCACCACGTTCTTGGAGGACATACCCTTCCCTCCACCAGTGGAGCAATAATATTTTTTTCCCCGGATAAGTGTAGCACATACCTCAGTCTCCTGTTCTTAGACCTTGTGCTCTTCTCTGCAGTTCTGTGCTCGTGTCTGCTCTGGCTGTGCTGTGCTGGCTGTGCTGGGACACTATGTGCCAGGGATTATGATTTCCTACATTGTCTGTGAGTAGCATCTGGCCCCTGCCCTTTCCAAAGCCCTTTCTTTGTCTTCTTTTCTTGGACTGACCCAAGGAGGGTTGTTGCATTTTCTTTGCCCAGTTACCCATTTACAGAGATCTTCAGGAGGATGCTGTGGGATTAGTGGGAGGAGGGCAGTGGATGTGGGAAGAAGTTGGCACAGCCTCAGGAAGGGACTTGGTCTCCTTCAGCCTTTCCTGTTTAGGCATCAGTTGAATGAGGGCTGTTAGGTAATAGGCATAGGGAGCTCTGAGTGGACTCTCTGACCCTCAGTGCTGAGTATCCTGCTATGGCCCCTGGTGGTGTATCATGAACTGATCCAGAGGATGTACACGCGCCTGGAGCCCCTCCTCATGCAGCTGGACTACAGCATGAAGGCAGAAGCTGATGCCCTGCATCACAAACACGACAAGAGGAGTAAGGGGATCCCATGACCCAGGAGGGGAAGGCGGGGAGGACCTTGGTTTGAAGCTTGTGAAATGCCCTGGGATTTAGATACTCTCCAGACCTGTGGCTATGTTTGTCCCCCACCTCCGTTCCTGCTTGGTCACTGCCCTGCTGTTGTCCTCCAGAGCGGCAGGGGAAGAATGCACCGCCCGGAGGTGATGAGCCACTGGCGGAGACAGAGAGTGAGAGCGAGGCAGAACTGGCTGGCTTCTCCCCGGTGGTGAGGTCCAGGGGTCCAGGGGCGATGGGCTATCGAGTAGAAGGCTGGGGGAGAATCTGCTTTAGAGCAGCCACCTCTCAAGGGGATTGGAGTTGGTGGCAGGGCAGGGATGCTCCTGGAAATGGGCTCTCTCACCCCTTTGTCTGTTGTGTTCATCGTGGTTCCCCTGCAGGTGGATGTGAAGAAAACAGCACTGGCTTTGGCCATTACAGACTCAGAGCTGTCAGATGAGGAGGCTTCTATTTTGGAAAGCGGTGGCTTCTCTGTCTCCCGGGCAACCACTCCACAACTAACTGATGTATCTGAGGGTATGGGAAGTCCTTTGTCCCTCCTGATCTTCCTGTTCCCTGTCATGGGATGCTGGCTGTGCTCTCTGGTGGTTGCCCCCAAAAATGTTTTCTTTGGGGAGCTCATTCTCTAGTTGTACATCAAGTTCCTGAAAGACCTTAACACCTAAGGCCTGGCCTAGCATCCTGTGTCCTGAGTTCTCATCCTTGAACTGAGTGGCCCGTTGCAGCTACTCAGAACAGCAGGCCCATTTCTGGCCCTTTGTTTTCTGCACAGATTTGGACCAGCAGAGCCTGCCAAGTGAGCCAGAGGAGGCCCTGAGTAGGGAGCTAGGGGAGGGAGAGGAGACAGACCTGGCCCCTCCCGAAGACCTGCTGGGCCCCCCTCAGGCCCTCTCACGACAAGACCTGGACTTGGAGGAGGAAGATGTGGCATCCAAGGAAACCTTGCTTCGGCTCTCATCCCCCCTTCACTTTGTGAACACGCACTTCAATGGGGCAGGGTCTCCCACAGATGGAGTGATGCTCTCCCCTGGAGGACCAGCGGAGACACTGAGCCCGGAGGCAGTGAGTGGTGACCTCACCACTCCTCCCAGCACCCTGTCGCCCCTACTTGGCCTTGCGGAAAGTGACCCAGTCCCCTCCCCCTCCGTACTCCCGTCTCTGCCCCAGGACTCACCCCAGCCCCTGCCTGCCCCTGAGGAAGAAGAGGCACTCACCACTGAGGACTTCGAGTTGCTGGATCAGGGGGAGCTGGAGCAGCTGAATGCAGAGCTGGGGTTGGGTCCAGAGACATGCCCAGAGCCCCCTGACGCTCCACCCCCTCCACCCCTGGGGCCCGACACCCCATCTCTGGTACAGTCAGACCAGGAGGCTCAGGCCATGGCAGAGCCATAAGCCTGGGGGAAGGAGTAGCAGGCACAGTAGGGCTTCCTGGCTAGGGATGTCACTGTTGGCTCCTTTCCCTGCCATCCTGGGGAGGAGCAATATGTGGGGAAGCTGGCTATCAGATGGAGCCAGTCCACCCTCCACCTGCCTGCCTGCCTGCCTGCCTGCCTGCCTGCCGTCCCAGGCCTGGTACAGTACCTGGGATTTGTTTTAAGTTTGTAAATAATTTTACATTTGGGTTTAGTGGTTATGAACAGGGCTAGGGGAGTCCTTCCCACTTGCCTCCCTGCCTCATCTCTAGTCTCATTCCACAATTCCCCACGCCCTGACGGTCTGTCCTTTTATTTTTCCTCCTTTCCTCAGGGACCTGTGCTGCTCTGTCCTCGTGTCCCACTCGGTTGTTTAGTTCAGGCACTTTATCATTTTTCTTTCCTATCCCAGCCCCTCTGCTTTACTTCCCTGCTGTGTCCTGTCCTTAGCAGCTCAATCCCCACTCTTTACCAGCTCTTCCTCCCCAACAGGCCCCAGCTAAGCTTTAGGGAGGCTCCCGTCTGGGAGGTACAGATGAAACCTGGGGTGGTGGGTCGGGTCAGTAGTTAATGCACTTAAGTCACTGTAGCCCGTGGAACCTCCACTGCACCCTTGCCCTTGTTCATCCTGGCCCTTCCCTATACAGGATGAGAACAGGGTTCCACAGCACATAAGCCAGCGCTGTGGTAGTGAGCAGGACCTCTGTCTTTTGGGGCGAGGGGCTTTCTTACCTTAGGGAGGAGTAAGGAGATCTGTTTCTCTGGGCCATGGTCCAAGTGTGATGGGACCCCCTACTGGGGTCAGGAAATGGACAGTAACATCTGTGCAGGTGTTGACTGGAAAAATAAAGTGTTGACGGCTAGAACTGCGGCTGCTTGCCTCACTGTGAGCTCTGTCTCCCTCACTCTGTGCTCTGCCCCCTACTGCCTTGTCCCCTGTTTTGCTCCTGGCTGTTTTATTTACCTTGGTGCAAAACAAGGCCAGAAGCAAAGATTACCCTGACAGCCCTAACCTGCCCTTAGCCGAGTTCTCTGTGATATGTTTAGTAAGGTTTAGCATGTGCAAATGAGTATGTGCAGGAGGAAACTGCTTCGTCTTCCCAATCAGAATTTGAGACCACTGTGCACCACAACAGTTGTTTTCTAGTGTTGCCCACAAGCTTAACACTTAAGAAGTCCTTGCCCGTCTATGTACTGACAGTTAACTCCCTCAATCCCCATTTGTTGCTCCTGATAGAAGCAAACAAGCAGGACTTATACCTGTATTAAAATTGATTCCAAGGGGCTTCCCTCGTGATCCAGTGGTTAAGAATCCTCCTGCCAATGCAGGGAACACCAGTTTCACCCCTAGTCTGGGAAGATCCAACATGCCGCAGGGCAACTATGCCCATGCGCCAAAACTACTGAGCCTATGATCTTCACCTACTGAGCCCTTGCACCACAACTGCTGAAGCCTTCTCACCCAGAGCCTGTGCTCCACAAGAGAAGCCTGTGCATCACAACTGGAGAGGAGCCTCCACTTGCCACAACTAGAGAAAGCTTGTGCACAGCAACAAAGACCCAGTGCAGCCATCAGTCAATCAATAAAATAATATTAAAAAACTTTCCTGGCAGTCGGGTGGTTAAGACTACGCTTCCACTACAGCGGGTGAGGGTTACATCCCTAGTCGTGGAACTAAGATCACACATGGAACAAAGCACAGCCAAAGAGAAAGATGACTGATTCCAAGTCCAGGAACATGAAAGAAACAGTCTACACTAACAATGCAACATTCCTACTCAGCACTCCCCTAGGTGATCTATACTAACTCACGTTTTTCCATCAGGACCCTGAGATAAGATACTGTTATTTTATAGAAGTTACCTTTCACAAAGCCACAGCCTTAGTTCTCGATGGAGCCAGAATCCGAATCCAGGCAGTCTGGCTCCAGCAGTCACCCTAGAATAGTCACCCTGATGGACAGCAGTCATCCTGTGCATCAATAGGGCCCAGATGGGAAGATGCTCAAGGATGTGGGAATGATAGAGGAGCAGTCTGCTTATCTCAGCTTCACAAAGACTGGTCTCTTAGCAGTCCTTGCTCTTTGGGGAAGAATAGAATTCAGAGGAGAGCCCAGGACTGGACAGATGGCTTTTTTCATGAGTTCACAGCCTTGGCCTCCATTCAGCTGGAAGCTTGATCTGGCAATGCTGCCTGGCTCCTTGAGGTTGACTTCTGTGCTGCATCTCTTCTAAGTGTGTGAGAATTTTTTCCTTCCGTGTGTTTCACATTTGCCTGAAAGGCTTTCATGGTTTCAAGGGGCCTGCCTGTCTCGCGGTTGGAGGAACATGAACTTGTAATCATCTAGAAATGTCTGAAGAGAATGGGCAAACAGTTCTAATCATCAAACAGACAATTCAGGAAAAAAGAAAATTAATCCAAAAAACAATGGCTTCCACGGGCCCCACCTTTACTTCCTTGTTTAACTTGCAGTTTGAAGACAGAGCCAGAAGCCTGTAGTTGGGTCAGAACATTAACCAAATGTTTGGAGTTCCATGAGAGTCCATTCTTGACACTTGCCCTGGTCTGATGGCTCTTATATGTTTGTCTACAGTTTTTCATTACCAGGTGTTCTGGCCATTTCCTGCCTCATGATGAAAGGGACAAGAAGAAAGCTTTTCATATGAATGAAAGAAAAATTAAGCAGAAATATGAAACCTACACTAGGCTAAACAAAAAGCTAGAAGTACAGGCTGGGGAAAGAAGGGTTGGTTACATGTTTTATGTTTGCAGGGGAGGGCAGTGCACTTTATGTGTTCTAACAGCTAATAGTATAATGTTTCTGCTCATAAACAATTTTAGGCTGTATTACTGGGAAGAATATAATACCTAAGGTGTACTGTGCACAAATTAGAATACTTCCATAGGGTGCCTTGCTATGCTTGTGAACAAACTGACAAATCGAAGAGTGCCCAGAAGAGAATCACCAGAAATAAACGCTGAAAATACCATCACATGGAGCACATGGGGAATTGTGAAGGAACAGAGAATGTTTAAGTCAAGAAGGGAATGCAAAATTAAGTCACTTCAGTGGCTATCAAACTTTGCAGGGTTATCTGTAGGACTTCTGAGGGTAGAAAATCTTTCAGAAGAGTTTGATTAATAATCGTGTAGGTACGTCCATTGACAGATGAAAGGATAAAGAAGTTGTGGTATATACACACAATGGAATATTATTCAGTCATAAAAATGAATGCATTTGAGTCAGTTCTAATGAGGTGGATGAATCTAGAACCTATTATACAGAGTGAAGTGAATCAGAAAGGGAAAGATAAATATTCTAACACATATATACAGAATCCAGAAAAATGGTACTGAAGAATTTATTTACAGGGCAACAGTGGAGAAACAGAGAACAGACTTATGGACATGGGGGGAGGGGAGGAGAGGGTGAGATGTATGGAAAGAGTAACATGGAAACTTACATTACCATATGTAAAATAGACAGCCAAAGGGAATTTGCTGTATGGCTCAAGAAACTCAAACAGGGGCTCTGTATCAACCTAGAAGGGTGGGATGGGGAGGGAGATGGGAGGGAGTTTCAAAAGGGAGGGGATATATGTATACCTATGGCTGATTCATGTTGAGGTTTGACAGAAAACAGCAAAATTCTGTAAAGCAATTATCCTTTAATAAAAAATAAATTAAAAAAATAATCGCGTAGGCAGAATTTGTTTCTCTGTTCAAGGGATATTGCAAAACAGATTTAAATGATCTTTAGAAGTACAAAGATCAAGGACAGAGAGTGTAAGAATTTTCCATCATGCAAGGACAGTATATCACCATGTTGTTTTGCTTTTAGTGTCTGAAGTCTCATGGACTTCCTCCTCCGAATCCCTTAAGTTTTGGTTTTTCACTGAGTCTATCCCTGGTTCATTTTTTCTTTGCACTCTGCCTGGACAGTTTCACATGTTCACGCATTTAGTTTCCACTCATATGCTGATGACTTCTAAATCTTAGCTCCTTTCCCAGAACTTTTGACTAGGCATCTCCATTTGAATGTCCCATGGGCACTTCTGCTCAACATACCAAAAACTGAACACGTGCTCTTTCCCCTCACCTTCCACCCCCCGGCTTCCCTACACAGATAGGCTTTTTCTGTGCTTTTTATCATGCTTGTTTTCACCACTAACTCTAAAGACCTACTTCTCTCTCATCCCATACCCAGTCAATCCCTAGTTGCTGCTAAATTGATGTCCTAATTATTTCTTGATTCACTCCCTGCCACAGCCCTGATTCACACCCTCCAAATCTCAACAGTTTCTCTGACCACACTCTTGTCTCCTACCAAAATTTATGCCCAACAATGTGGCTAAATAATTGAAAAATACAAATTAGATGATCTTTCTAATGTTTAATAGTAATCAAGGCTCTCCTACAAGGTATCATTCAAGCTTCCTAATACCGTTAAGAAGCCTTCTGAGATCTGCCTTGTCTTGCTCTTTACATCACCAAACCCCCAAAAGATTATCCTTTCCTCCACTCAGCTGCACTGCCCTCCTCCACCCCTGCTCTACACTCCCACCTCTCATCCCTCCACTTGCTAAACACTAGTCTTTTAAGATGTACTTCAGACCACACCCCATTTTTGAAGGTTTCCGATGTCCCACATCATCCCCCCATAGCACACCTGTATAATGCTCACTCAGTATTCTGCTGTTTTTCCAAAAATCACATAGAATCTTCATATGAGCACAGTGTATGGCACATATAGGTGTATGTGTATGTGGATAGATAGCTCCCACAATACTTGCTGTTGACAAGAGGCCTCAGTTCCTTATCATACTAACCTTTCCCTCATCATACTAACCTGGTTGTTTGGGGGCTTCCCTGGTAGCTCAGCTGGTAAAGAATCTGCCTGAAATGCAGGAGATCCTGGTTTGATTCCTGGGTTGGGAAGACCCCCTGGAGAAGGGATAGGCTACCCACTCCAGTATTCTTGCCTGAGAATCCCCATGGATACAGGAGTCTGGCAGGCTATGTATGGTCCATGGGGTCGCAAAGAGTCGGACATGACTGAGCAACTAAGAACAGCACAGCACATGTTGTTTGAGTGTCATCACAACACCATAGCTTCCTTTGCTAGAGCAAATGGTCCAGGAGAGCAAGAAGAAAGCCACAGTGCTTTTTATGACCTAGTGTCAAAAGTCATGCTCTATCACTTCCACCACACTATATACGTTAGAAGCAAGTTACTGAGTCCAGCTCATGCTCTTTAATGGAAAAGTAGAAAAAAATGTGGACTTTTTTTTTGGCCATGCTGGTTGTAGGATCTTAGTTCCCTGATCAGGGTCTGAACCTAGGTCACAGCAGTGAAAGCACTGAGTCCTAACCACTGGACTGCCAGGGAATTCCCTTGTGGACATATTTTAAAACAATTACACCAAACTGATCTGGAAATTATATTCAAGTATTTGGGCCAACAAGCTACATATTATAAAAATAATGAACAATTAAATGAACAAATTTGTAACAATATATTATACACAGGATATAAAAAATACACATATGTTAGTTTATGTATCCTTTTTGTAATCTTCACCATCCTGCTTTCTGTAGGAACCATCCACCCTACCCCCATTTTATAGATGAGGAAATTGAGGCATAGTGGTAAAATGGCTTGCCCAAAGTTGCATAGCTGGTTGTGATTAAAATACTGGTTTTCAGCATTTTGTTATTCTCACATATCCTCATATCTTAAAGTACCAAAATAGAATTTTAGTTGAGGTAGAAATATTCTCTCAACATTGGAAAAAGAAATCTGAATTCTGAACGATTTATAAATGAGGTATAGCCATGTTAAAATTTTGGACATACAAAGGTTTGTTTATAAAGCATTGTTGCATCCCACAGACTTCAAGAGGAATCAAAAGATGTCAATTTTATTGGAAGAATAATTGTTCTAGTTCAGACACTTTAAACAAGTATATTAGGAACAGGATACTGTTAAAATTAATATAGGGACTTCCCCAGTGGTCTGGTGGTTAAGAATCTGCCTTCCGGGACTTCCTTGGTGGTTCAGTGGCTAAGACTCTGAGCTCCTGACACAGGGGCCCTGGGTTCCATTCCTGGCAGGCTATAGTCTGTGGGGTCAGAAACAGTTGGACACAACTGAGCAACTAACACACTTCACTTGCGCTGAAAGGGTGTTTGATTATTGGTAACCCATTGAGAGATATGGAATTTTCCACACTCTGAGAAAACTTAAGATCTTCTTTTCAGTTACTGAGGAGGTTACAGAGTCGATGTGTGAGAGGCAGTGTTGTATAATGAAAGAACATGGAACTTAAGGCTATGCCCAATCCTGAGTTCAAAGCCCATCTCCATAAGCCAATGACTTCATCTCTCCCAATCTCAGTTTTCTTTATCTACAAAATGGGAATGCATAATATGCACTTCAAAAGGTTTTCTTGGAGGATTAAATAAACTAAGAGATGAGTAATAGTAGGACAGGACAGTCAGCAAAATGGTTTTTCTTTCCCTTTCAGTATGCACTGTTTCTCTAAGAGTCAACTGTTATTGTTTAGCTACGAAGTCGTGTTTGACTCTTTGTGACCCTGTGGACAGTAGCCCGCCAGGCTCCTCTGTTCATGGGATTTTCCAAGAAGAATACTGGAGCAGGGTGCCATTTCCTTCTCCAGAGGACACTCCTGACCTATGTCTCCTGTGGCTCCTGCATTGCAGGCAGATTCTTTACTACTGAGCCACTGGGGAAGCTCGCTCAAGAGTCAACTGAGGAGGTGGAAAACCACTAAAGAGAAAACCATTAAACTAACATTCGAGTAGATTTGGGCCCGAGACATCGTAACTGACATCCTCACTTTGACCTTGTCTGCTTTAAACCTGCTGAAGCTGATATAGGATGTGTCTGGCCACGGCTGCACCTGCTGATTTGTAGAGGAGCCGGTTCCTGCTGTGCCTGTGGGAGGCTGCAGCTCAGCTGAAGCTCAAAGCTGCTTAGCAAGTCTGCATGTGCTTTGTTTATCTGCAAGACAAACGACTGAAGCAATGCTCAATTGCTAATTGATATCTTTTGACATAGCCCTTTCAATGTGGAAAGTGTTATTGGATTTCTCACTGTTCCTCCTTATTCCTTTATCCAGGACACAAGGAACCTACATCCACACTATGTAGGGAGGTGGTGGCTTTGGTCTGTTCATCATCCTTTCAAATCTCGGGAAACTCCTAGGCTGCTGATTGGCATGAATAGCTTAATCTGGACTATAACCCATCAGTCAGGAAAAGTCTGGCCTGAGAAAAAAGAAACTGTGAGGGCTTCATTCTCTCTTGTGGTCTCTGGGGTCTCTGGCAGTTAAAACACTCTGGCTCATGCTCAAGACAGAGCTGCAAAGAATTTACTTTTAGGGTTCTCTAAGCTTTTGACTATCTGAGCATTTGTGGAGTAGGAGAAGGGCGAGAGGCAGTGTTTCTCCTTGTGAAGTGAAAGTCGCTCAGTCGTGTCTGACTCTTTGCGACCCCATGGACTATACAGTCCATGGAATTCTCCAAGCCAGAATATTGGAGTGGGTAGCCATTCCCTTCCAGGGGATCTTCCCAGCCCAGGGATTGAACCCAGGTCTCCTGCATTGCAGGCGGATTCTTTACCAGCTGAGGTCTTTTCCAAATAAGGTTTCAAAAATTGAAAGCCAACAACTCTAAAGTCATGAGTGTAGAGGGGGAAAAAATGAATAAATAAAATTCTTAAAACCAAATGATTATATTTTAACATGAAAAAAAATTAGGCCTTTCCTGGTGATTCTGATGGTAAAGAATCTGCCTGTAATGCAGGAGACCCAGGTTTGCTCCCTAGCTCAGAAAGATCCTCTGGAGAAGGAAATGGCTACCCACTCTATTTTCTTGCCTGGAGAATTCCATGGACAGAGGAGCCTAGTGGGCTACAGTCCATGGAGTTGCAAAGAGTCACACTTGACTGAGCAACTAAATACTTTTGCTTTTGGTGGTCCAGGGGTTAAGAATTCGCCTGCCAATGCAGGGGACATTTGTTCGATCCCTGGTCTGGGAGGCTCCCACATGCCATAGAGCAACTAAGCCTGTGTACTACAACCACTGAGCCTGGTTCTAGAGCCTGATCTCTGCAACTAGATAAAGACCCCACACACAAACGAAGACCCAGCACAGCCAAAAATAATAAAATAAATAGATAAATAAATTTTAAAAATATTTAAAATCAGACAGCTAGGGCTTCTCTGGTGGCTCAGTGGTAAAGAATCTGCTTGTCAATGCAGGAAACACGGGTTCAATCCCTGATCTTGGAAGATCACACATGTCACAGAACAATTGAAGCCCATATACCTCTACTACTGAGCCTGTGCTCTTGATCCTGGAGGAGCCACAACTACTGAAGCTTCGACACCTAGAGCCTGTGCTCTGCAACAAGAGAAGTCACAGCAGTGAGAAGTCCCTGCACTACAACTAGAGAGCTGCTACCCTCTCGCCACAACTAGAGAAAAACCTTTACAACATAGCCAAAAATAAATAAATACTTTCTTAAAAATCAGACAGCTTTATATTAAGAGTATTTGTAAAGCCCTGGTAGTAATTTAAAATTAAAAACAAGTAAACTGAATATGAGTCCAGAGAATATGATGTCGCTGTATCAGGAGTCTTTCCAGAGCTGTGAGGGGAGGCTCTCTAAATTTGATAGGGAAGCTCAATGATCATTCCACTACTACCATATGTATGTTGCCAATACATGGCAACAATTTCAACTGGGTGACTCAAATGTTCATTTTTATTAAGATGAGCAGCCACAACAGGTGTATCACCAAGGGAGCTTTGGGTTGCACAATGTAGAAAATGTTGCTAATAAGGACATTTACTCTCTTACATAACAAGAGGCCACATGTAATATCCCCAGGCTGGTTAATTTATCAGTGACCCTGGAACTTTCCTATCTTTCTTCTCGTCCATCTTCAGCATGTTGGCTTGTCCTCTCCGCTTGGCTCCACTCATGGTCATAAAACAGCTACCTGAGTGCTAGATGTCACAGGTAATGTCCAGAGCAGAAACAAATTTTCATCCAAATAGATTGTATGCACATATAAAGATTTCATTTAAATCATTAATGAGGGAGCTGATAAAGAATACAAAAAGTTAATTCTCTGAGTGTTTTCAGATAAGAAATGTATACATATCAATAAATGAACAAAATTATTATGTGAGGTACAAAACTGATTAACATTCCACAGGGCTAAAATATAACACCTTTCAGGTTAATGTTTCTTCAAGGCTATACAAGAACAACAACTTATCAGTTCCTACAGGTTAATGTTACAGAAGCGTAAACTCTGTGCTTTTATCAGTAGTGGATTCTTAATCAAATATACTGTGACAACAGTTATATTCTTAAGGGTATCAGGTAAAGGTTAAGTTGGCTTATTTAGGAAAACTCTAGAAGTATATTTTAAAAAGAATGATCGGTTTTTTTCTTCTCTAAAGTTTGGGATAATTTTTTCTTCCAGACACAAATTGTTTTATATGCCTCAACAAAGGGGAAGTTTTGCTGGCTTAGAAAAGTTGTGTTTTTTTTTTTCCAAACTGAAGGTTATACAGCCCCTTAATGGGATGGTAGATGGAAATCAATGTAGTGTTTGTCAACTAAAATTTTTTAAGAATGAAATATAACAGAATATCAAAGTGTATCAAGCACAATAAGATCAAGTATTAGGGGTGGGTGTGTGTGTGTGTGTGTGTTAGGTTATAAAATGTAATTCTTATTGTGAGCAATGGTTTAAAAGTTTGAAAAATATTGACTTAGACCATTTAAGACTCCTCATGGGAGCAGGAAAGGGACCCACGCGAAACACAACTGCTTGGAAAAGGATGATTAAAATCAGAGTTTTGTCCTCAAGGAGGGAGCTGGGGAATGACTTTTTGGTTGAGTAGCCTACAACTGAAGACTGACTAAGCAGTGCTTGGTCTTGTTCTCCTCCTCAAACCCCCTGGGCTGAGAGAAATGCCTTCTGGCTATTGTATACCTGTGTTTCACTACCTGCTTCATTACTTCAAGCTCAGGATGGCTCAAATATCATAAAAGTCACCCTTTTTTTCCCCCTTTTTGACCCTAGTTGTTCCCCAAATATCCGTTCTCCTTCACTGACATAATTGAAATTTTACCTGGTAACATGGCCACCCAGCTAAAGACTACCTTTCCCAGTATCTCTGGAGCTAACTACGATCATGTGACTAAGTCCTGGGCTATACTAGGGTCACAGAAATGATGTAGGCAAAATCAGGGTCATACCTTTAAATGGAGGGGGATGGGGGACAGGGAGAGGACGGAGGAGATGCCTTTTTTTTCTTCTCCCTCATTCTGCTGCCTAGAACAAGGACTCATTTGGGACCACGTAGACAAAGGCAACACCTTAGGGATGGTGATGCAACAAAATAGGAGATGTCCAAGTCCCTGACAGGTGCTGTCATACCAGCCAGCCCTGTATAATTACATAAGGAAGAAATTAAATTTTTTTCTTGTTTATGCCACTATTTTTGAGTCCTTGTTATGGCAGCTTAACCTATATCCTAACCAATATGCTCTCTTTATACATTGTTAGCAGAAAACAGTGCAAGTTTTGACGTGCTAAGGTACACAGACTTATTAAAAAGCAGAGACATTCCTTTGCCAACAAAAGTCCATCTAGTCAAAGCTATGGTTTTTCCAGTAGTCACATATGGACCATAAAGAAAGCTGACTGCCAAAGAATTGATGCTTTTGAACTGTGGTGCTGGAGAAGACTCTTGACAGTCCCTTGGACTGCAAGGAGATCAAATCAATCAATCCTAAAGGAAATCAGTCCTGAATATTCATTGGAGGGACTGATGCTGAAGCTGAAGCCCCAATACTTTGGCCACCTGATGTGAAGAGCTAACTCGTTGGAAAAGACCCTGATGTTGGGAAAGATAGAAGGCAGGAAGAAAAGGGGATGACAGAGGATGAGATGGTTGGATGGCATCGCCAACTCGATGGACATGAGTTTGAGCAAGCTCCGGGAGTTGGTAATGGACAGGGAAGCCTGGCGTGCTGCAGTCCATGGGGTCACAAAGAGTCAGACACGACTGAGTGACTGAACTGAAGGTACACAGGCATTTGACACATCTGATTTTAAGGTGTGTGGACTTATTTTTTTTTGACCGCACTGGGCAGCATGTGAGATCTTAGTTCCCTGTCCAAGGATCAAAACTGCACCCACTGCATTGGAAGCACAGTGTCTTAATTGCTGAACCGCCAGGAAGTCTCTAGACTGTACATCATACCCTCACAGTGCTTGTTTGTCTTCTTATCTGGGCTCCAAAACCCAGGAGGGTGAGGATTAGATAGGAAGTCAGAGGAAAAATAATTCTTGCCTGTGACATGTGCTGCTTATTAATAGATTAAACCATATGTAATTGTTGTTTCGGCAAATAAAAAAAATAGTCAAGTCTTAGCAATTTCATATGCTTGTATCTATCAAAACTGTTGCTGGATTTCACAGATTTGGAGTCTTGGAACTCACAAACAACAAGCTCTTCAACAACTGTCCTTTCTAAAGGGCCTAGGCTGAAAGTTGAATCCCCATGACAGGTGCATACCCATATCAAGAGTCTCCCATACATCAACAGCCTGACTTCATGGTGTGACCAGAGTGTGATAGTGCCTTGAGAAATATCCTGAATCTAATGAGATAACTTATAACCATCTTAAAAGGGACAATGTGAAACTAATGCAATAATGGCAGTTAGCCATAGTTTTGTTGGGCAGTGTAGACTCTGCGGGGAGGCAAGAGTCAGGTAATGATATGACTTAAAACCCTGTGTGTAAGCTACAAGATCAGTCTCTTTTTATGGGACTATGTCCCATCAGTCAGAGGATGGTAGATAACAATCCCTCCCCATCCCTCAGTCAGTATGACAGTATGGCAGTACAGCAAATGGCAAGCCCATAGCTTATATGCTACAGATCCACTGGCTTTATGAATACTGATTCTTCTGGGCTTGATTCCAAATTCCCAGGAAGGAATCTGATTGGCCAAATATAGCAGATGCTCCTGGTACCCTGCCTGCTGGGCACATCTTGGACTTCAGATGTCACTGTGGACAGCTCCTATGAGTCCTGATGGCTTCCCACTTCCAAGCCAAGCCAGATTCAGTATCTCTGCCTCCAGGATTTTCCCAAAATCCCTCGTACCTCAATCAGCTTGCACATAGGTACAGGTTCACTGTGCCAGGTGGACATGGGGGAGTTATCACCTCTTAGAAGAAACCTTCAACTTGAAGACAGGAGTCAGCCCAGCCTTCTGTCCTTTAGAAGGATGATTCTGAGGCGTATTTTATATGCCTTCTCCTAGGGTTCCCAGTGGAACTGGGAACCACAGTAGTAACCAGTTCAATAACTCTTCCTTGGTTTTCCTTCCTTCCCTGTCTCCCTCTTCCCTACTCTCTTACTCTGGCTAGGATTACCTCCTACATGAATTATCTGCATCAAAATCCTTGTTTCAGGTTATGCTTTTGGGGAACACAAACTCAGATACCCAGTGTGGGTCAGATGACCACTCCCAGACCAATCATCTTTGGCAGAAACACTGTTGCCCAGAGCCTACCCTAGGGGTGAGGATGGATTGAGGAGGAAGCTGCCAGAATTTCCCTGAAAGACTTGCTCTCACTGTCTAGGGCTGGGGTTCAATCCCTGGTTGGGGCACTAAGATCCTATAATCCGTGTGGTGTGGCCAAAATTTTTTTTTCTTTATTACGATCATTTATTTATTTATTTTTGGTTGTGGTGGGTCTTCGTTGCTTTGCACGGGCTTTCTCTAGTTGTGGCAAGTGGGGGCTACTTTTTGCTGTGGTGCGCAGGCTTCTCCTTGTGATGGCTTCTCTTGTTGTGGAGCACGGGCTCCAGGTGAGGGCTCAGTAGTTGCGGCTCATGGGCTCTAGAGAATGGGCTCAGTAGTTATGGCGCTCAGAATTAGTTGCCCTGTGGCATGTGGAATCTTCCCAGAGGAGGGATTGAACCCATGTCCCCTGCACTGGCTGGCAGATTCGTATCTACTATGCCACCAGGAAAGTCCAAGGAGTTCTTTTCTTTTTTTTTTTTAACCATTTTATCCTCTCATTGATACATTGGAAAGCTACTTAAAAGATTTTTGATGTGGACCATTTTTAAAGTCTTTATTGAATTTGTTACAATATTGTTTCTGCTTTAAGTTTTGACTTTTATGGCCCCAAGACATGTGGGAGCTTAGCTTCCCGGCCAGGGATTGAACCCACACCCTCTACACTGGAAGACAAAGCCTTAACCACTGGACCACCAGGGAAGTCCTGAAAGTTACTTATGTTAGAATATCTATCTCACATTTAACTTCTGTACTGAGCTTTCATTAATTCTAAGCATCATCCCCACCTAGTTCAGGCCATCATTATCTCTTGCTTCTATTATAGCAACAGCCTTCAGCCTAGCCTCCCTTCTACCAATCTGGTCTCCACTCTGAAGCCAGAGTGACCTTCCCAAAATACAAATCTGATCATATTACTCTCCTTCTTAAAGCTGTCTATAGTTCCTCATTTTTTGTTGTTCAGTTCTTGCGACCACAAGGACTGTAGCCCGCCAGGCTCCTCTGTCCATGGGATTTTCCAGAGAAGAATACTGGAGTGGGTTGAAATTTCCTTCTCTAGGGGATATTCCAGACCCAGGGATCAAACCTGAATCTACCATATTGCAGACAGATTTTTTTTACCACTGAGTCACAAGGGAAGCTGATGTTTATGTTAAAATTCTCAATAACTAATGTGGCCTCCATGATCTGAGGAGATTTGACCCCTGCTAACTCTCCAGCTTTATCTCCTGCCAAGCTGTTTCTTACACTCTAAGATCCTGATGCTATCAGCTTTTTAAAAGCTCATCTAAAGGATCTTGTTCTCTCTTATCTCCAGGTCTTTGTCCCTGCTGATTCCTCTGCTTGAAATAGCACCTACTTCCACCTTCTTCCTTTCTCCCTTGGCCTTCACCTAGCCAACATATACTCACCCTTCAGGTTTTGCCTTGTCAACTCCAGAATGGGTGCACCTGAAATGCACTGCCGTCTTGCCTAGTACTTGCTAGTCTTTGCATATGTCATCCAGTGACAAGCACATGGGAGGACACTCATTATATTGTTGAATGAAGGAAGGAATTGAATGGACTCTCTTGGGTTTTCTAGGATTGTCCAAGCCAGTTTGGTAATTTTCACTTTAGTGGCGCTGACTCCCTTCCCTCAAACATGAGACTCAGGTGTGGCCCATCAGAACATCACATACCCTGACCCCTGGGCCACAGGTCAGGGCTTGGCAGATGATCCAAGTCAAGGCAACTGGGCACAGTTGGAGCTGAATTTAGGCCTTCTGCTTGAGGAACCAGGAAAAAATGGTTTTAATTTCCAGTAGCCTTAGAGCTGTAATGGAGAAGGCAATGGCAACCCACTCCAGTACTCTTGCCTGGAAAATCCCATGGACGGAGAAGCTTGGTAGGCTGCAGTCCATGGGGTCGCCAAGAGTCTGACACAATTGAGCGACTTCACTTTCACTTTTCACTTTCATGCGTTGGAGAAGGAAATGGCAACCCACTCCAGTGTTCTTGCCTGGAGAATCCCAGGGACGGGGGAGCCTGGTGGGCTGCTGTCTATGGGGTCACACAGAGTCGAACACGACTGAAGCGACTTAGCAGCAGCAGCAGCAGAGCTGTAAGGATGTAAGAAGCAGACACAGAGGGAAACAAAACCAAAAGCTGGAGGGAGAGAGGGAGAAAAGAAGAAAGCTGTCTCATTCCCAGTGTAGCTGGTTCTCTCTCCATGTTGGAGGACATGTTCAACTCTAAGTATTTCATCTGTTTACTTGGCTCCATGCCCAAATTTATGGGAAGACAGGGCAACCAAGCCCATGCATGAAGGGCCAGAGAGGCATGTGAGAAAATGTGTTGAAATGGAAGTCTCAACCTGGGGCTCCCTAGGGTCAAGCAGGACACCAATCCAGCGACTCTCTAGCTTCATTCAAGAAATATTAAGTAAGCATTCAGAATATTCCAGGCAAGTGTTTTTCAAATTGTAGTAGATGGATTATCTGTCCAAATTCTCTCCTGTGCTTCCTACTGAATCAGAGGCCCCAGGGTGGGGAGGGGGCGGGAGCTCAGGAATCCGCATTTTAAAGCAGGTGATTCACTTTAAGGTCTGAAAACACACAGTTCCAGGCACTGCACTGGGTGCTGGGCCTAACTCAAGGCAAGGCAGACGTGGTTCTTCTTACCACTATATTTATGTGGGAAGGGGGCAGTGAGGGAGTGAGAGAAGACATGATTACAATAAGGTGATAGGGTGCTGCTAGAAAAGGACGAGGGGAAACCACAAGAGATGCACTGGGCTCAAACTGAGGAGGGTCAGAGAAGTCTTACCAAAGGACAGCGAAACCAAACATGGAGTAGATACGGTCTGAAGAGAAATGTGTATTTCACAGAAACACGGGTGTTTTCAGTTCGTAGAGTAGGTATAGCAGCGACTGTGAACGAAATGGCTGTGGGAAGGTGCAGAGTGAGAAGCAGGCGAAGGATCCAATTGTGAAAGACCCCAAACCACCCCAGCCTCGAAGATGTAATCTCTCCTTGCCTTCGCCAGCCCTAACGCCTTCGGGGACCTAAGCCCACGACCAGGGTCGCCAACCCACCCGCAGCCAACTGGTAGCCCAGGAGACACCATCCAGCACCCGGAAGCCTGGCAAAACAGCAGGGGCGGGCCTCTGCTCTTCCGGGACGCGCCCCGCCCCCGCCGACTGCGCGGGACGTGCCCGCCCTGCGCGATGACGTCAGCGCTCCCGCGCGCGCGCCAAGGGAGGAGTGAGAACTGCGGTCCGGGAGGCGCTGACGCTCGGGTAAAGCTGGCTGGGTCGGGGGGAGGAAGGGGCGGGACGAGGAGTTCCCCTCAGAGTACGGGGTCGCGATTTGGACCCAGAGCTGGAGCCCTCGGGGAGCTCAGCATCGCGTCCTCTCCCAGTGGCAGGCCCCCGTCTGGCGCGGTGATGGAGTTTCCGGACCTTGGGGCTCACTGTTCCGAGCCGAGCTGTAAGCGCTTGGGTAAGCCGGTGAAGGGGTGAGGGTACTCCACCTCAGATCTTCACCAATAAGTGTGAACATGCTGGCTGCCGGCGGCGGGAAATGATGAAACTGACCTGCGACCGCTGTGGCCGAAATTTCTGCATCAAGCACCGTCACCCACTGGACCATGATTGCTCTGAGGAGGGCCACCCCACCAGTAGGGCAGGGTAATTGCAACCAAGTTCTCTACTTGCCTTTGGGACCTGAATGAACCTTTGTCGTAACAGTTGGGAAGCTTCACCCTGTCTCCTTTGGCTAGGGAGTCTTTTCTTTCAAGTGTATTTTTCCAGATCTTTTGGAGGAGGTCCCCTCCTGACTTCCTGGGTCAGGGGTGGGAGGAACATGTAAGCCTAAGGTGCCTGGAGGCATGCCCAGAGTGTCTCTTCCTACAGACTGGCTGCCATCTCCAGAGCACAAAGCCTGGCTTCTTCTACAAAGACCATCCCCAGCCCGAACCAGGCCTTGCCTTCGTCTTCCTCTGCCAGCAGGTAGGCCTGCCTGTTTCCCCTCTCCCTTTTTTCCCTTAGCATCTCTGACCTGAGTCTCTTAAATATCTGCCATAGAGCCACAACTCAGTCTCCAACCCGGACAGCCCCTCCAGTGATTACTTTGCAAAGTAGCTTGGTGAGTGGGGCAGAGGTTGGATGGACAGAAGCAGACCCACAGAAAGTGAAGTCCAAGGCACCTTGTCTTATTTTTCCTTTTGCAGAGTGAGGATGAGGCTCTGCAACGAGCCCTGGAACTGTCCCTGGCAGAAACCAAACCCCAGGTCCCAAGGTACCTACTCACTGGTAAAAGGGTGGGATGTGGGTGAGGGCTCAGTTTGGAGGGAGGGAGGTGGGACTGCTGTCATCCATCGCAGGATAATAGGAACTTGGGCTCAAAATTAAGTTTTTGAACTATATGACCTTGAACAAGTTCTTTGATCCATTAGGGTCTTAATATGTTCAATAAAATGAGGACAATACCAACACCCTGTAAAAACCTACATGTGAAAACTGAAACAATACTTAGAAGGGCTCAGCACAGTGATGCCTAATAGATGAGATGCTCACATTTTAGATACCAACTTAAGCTGTTCCTCCCTCCCAGTTCTCAGGAAGAAGAAGACTTAGCCTTAGCACAAGCACTATCGGCCAGTGAGGCAGAATACCGACAGCAGCAGGTATGAGGACGGCGTAGAGATGGGCCCTGTGCTGGGAGTAAGTAAGGAGTTTGCGGGGTAGCGGGGGAAGGCAGGGAGGGTGTTCTTCCAAGTGGTAGAGTTTACGGTGGTGTTTATCCTTTTGTTTTCCTTATGACTCCAGCCCATGCTGAGCTCTGCAGTAAGGACTGTCCCTCATTTCTTGACGTCGTACCCTGTCTTCCTCTCCTTCCCCTCCCCTTGCTCCAGGCTCAAAGCCGCAGCTTGAAGCCATCCAACTGCAACCTGTGCTAGGGCCCTGGGCTTGGGGAGGGAGGCTCAGCTGAGGAAGACTGTGGCCCTCGCACCTCTAGGGTCCACAGGGAGAGGAGGCCCGGAGCATCCAGTGTGAAGACGAGGAGGAGTGACATGGAGGCCACCTCCAGGGAGCATCTGGAGAAACAGCATGTGGAGCTGAGCCTACAGAGGGCTCTGCTGGCCGCTCCAGCTGCATGGGAGTGAGCCGCTCTGACCTGCTCCCTGGCCAGGCCCCACTTGGCCCCCCCGCATCTTGTCATCCCCCGTATACTGGGGCTCCCCTCCATGTATAGGGAACAGGGAGGGGGGCTAGAAACAATAAAGGATGGGCAGTCTGTAAGACACCAAAGTGGTGTGTTTCTTTCTCTTTTCCAATCCAAAACAGAAGAGTCCTGTCAAGAATGCTCACCTGACCTGCAGTGGAGGCCTGCTGTAGTTCCCCACAACACAAAGTCATAGTGATCCTAACAGTCCACACTTTTATTTCCCCGACAAGTGCTCTTCAGAAACGCCCCGTTCCATCACTGTAGCTAGCACCAAGACCAGGATGAAACATGGCAGGGAAGAGGGATACAGTGTATTTCCCTCGGAGTTATCCTTCCGGAAGGAAGTGACCACAACTTTTGTCATCATGCCTTAGTCTGGGTCTTGGTGTCTTCAGAGACTTCTTGTCCCTGCTGCTGTAGCTGCCACATGTCAGCATACACCCCACCTCGGGACAACAGAGCCTCGTGCCTGGGGCAAGGAGAAAGTCCCAACCAACTGTTACTTGCACCCCAAGAGTCCTTGCCACCAGTCTAAGATGACAAGGAACTGGTGAGAGAGATCCTTCCAGAAACCCCTGGGATTCCACGACCTTTCCTTGGGGCCCCCACTTCAGAGGCCCTTCCCTGTTTATCATGCTGTGTCCCTTACCGTCCTCGCTCCACAATGCGACCATCTTTGATGACGAGGATCTGGTCAGCACCGACCACCGTGGACAGCCTGAGAGGTCAGAGGTCAGTCATCCACCACAACACCCAAGGGGGCCCTCCCACCTGCTGCCCGTCCCATACCTGTGTGCCACCACGATGGTGGTGCGGTTGGCGCAGACTTTGGCCAGAGAAGCCTGGATGGCCCGCTCATTATGGGTATCCAACGCAGACGTTGCCTACAGAGAAGGACTTGGGTGAAACTGTTCCTCCCACCAGATCCATGGTGGGAGGAGGATTCAAGTGGCTGGCTGAGGCCTCAGGAATCAAAAATGACCTTGTTTTGCACTTGAAAACTGTAAAGTGTTTTTGTGAAACATGCATTCGTGCTAGCTCTCCTACATGAAGAATGGTGCTCAGCAGGAATGGCTGGGCACAGGCTCGGGGAGGAAGTGGGGGGGAAGGCGTCTCTGGGCCTCACCTCGTCCAGCAGAACAATGTCTGGAGCCTTGAGAAGGGTGCGAGCGATGGCGACACGCTGTTTCTCCCCACCACTCAGCTTCAGTCCCCGCTCGCCCACCTGCGTATCATACCCTGTGGAAGTTGCCCACCTCTCTCAAGTCACATGTACTACACTTGGTTTCTGTGACCAGATGGGCAAGGACGGGGTAGAATGGAGGTCAGAGGCAGTAATGGGCCTGAACTGGGTGGGGGAGACCCTGAAGGGGAGGCTCACCTTCAGGGAAAGCCATGATGGCGTCGTGAATGCCTGCAGCCTGAGCCACAGCCTTCACCTCGTCGTTCCCAGCTGTGATGCGGCCGTAGCGGATATTGTTTGCAATGGTGTCATTGAAGAGGACAGTATCCTGGGGCACAACTCCAATGTGAGACCGAAGAGAGGTCTGGGTCACCTGGGGCCAAAAGACCATATACTCTGGCCTGTGAGATCCCTCCAGGCCTGGAAGGTAGGATGGGCTAGTGGGAAGCACATGGGATGAGAGGCTCTACGTGAGAGTCCTGCCTTCACCTCCCCAGACCCCAGCTGTGTGGGCAAATCACTTAATCTCTCTGACTCTGTTTCCCCATTGATAGAAAACTCATTTTCTGTCCCTGCTGCCCTGGATGGCTGCAGATCTTTGTGTCTCCAGCCGGAGCTGATGTCAAAGAAGCGAAATAGCAAACGCAAAACTGTGCTCTTCCCTGCTCCCGATGGGCCCCCGAGTTGCCAAAAACACTGAAAGCCTGCATGGTGCAGTGCAGCTCCTGAAGCCCATGTGCCTGAAGCCTGTGCTCTGTAACAGGAGAAGCCACCACAATGAGAACCCTGTGCACTGCAACAGAGTAGCTCCTGCTCGCTGCAACTAGAGAAAGCCTTCACACAGCAATTAAGACCCACCACAACCAAAAAAAAAAAAAAAAAAAAAAAATTTTTTTTTTTTAAAAGGAAGGAAAAACATTCTCAGGCCCGTCGGCTCTTAAGGCTTTCTCTCCAAGAGGCCACCAATGTCCATGGAGGCTGCCACATTCAGTCCTGTGACCCAATATGACAGGGCTCTCTGACTCCACAGCCTGGATCCCCAGCTACCACAGGCACTGGAATAAGGGAAGCTCAAGGAGTCTGGGTCAGCTGGCTGGGTCTCCTCTCACCAGGGCCAGTGTCTGTCCAGGCATCACGGTGAAGGACACATCCTGCAGGGTCTCCCGCCTGCAAGGAAGGGTGAGCATGGTCAGCAGGCCGGCTATACTGCCAGGGTCCCCTCCACCACTAGAGCTACTAATGGGCCCTGCTGCCTCTCGCTCAGGCTATCTTCCCAGATGGTGGTGGGCTGAGAAGCAGGGGGAAGGGCAAGGGGAGGAGCAGTGTGTAAATGGACACGGGAAAAGGGGGCTGTGGGACAGTGGAAGGGGAAGGGCTTACCCATCAGTGTAACTGAAGTGCACATTTTCAAACTCAATCTGACCCCTCTGAAAGCGAAGGGGCCCTGCACCGGGAAGGTCCTTCACCTGGGAGAGTGCCACCATTGTGTGCCATTACAGGCCTGGTATCCTCCAGATACAAGGAACACGATGCCAGCTCCCACTCCCTACAAACCCACTCGTCTCTCCTCACTCACTTCTGTCTTCTCTTTCAGCAGGTCAAACATGTTCTCCATGTCGATGAAGTTGGTCTGAATCATCCTGCAAGAAGAGGGCTGGTTGGAGCTCTTCTTGGGAGCTGGGGAGATAACAGTACACCCTGGACAGGTGAGGGCTGGCATCAGGTTACCTGTAGTAGGTGCCAAACCAATTGAGAGGCATGTACAGCTGGATGATGTAGGTGCCAAACAGCACAAAGTCCCCGACCTGTGGACATCCAGGGATGAGGACAGAGTCACAGGAGGCTGGTGGGCTGTCACCCTGCCCACTAGCTACCCCCCTACCTACTTCCCACCCATGAACCTGATGGCCTAGACAAAGTCCCCAGGCCCAAGACAATTCCCTCACCTGTAGCTTCTGCTCAGTGACAAAGTAGGCACAAAGCAGGGAGCCGGTGAGGAGCCCAAGTCCAATCACCATGTTCTGGGTCTGATTTAGTAGAACCAGTGAAGCATTTGACTTCCACTCTAAATCCTTGGGCAAAGACAAACAAAGAAGGTATGTCATACACACGTTGACAGTCACCAAATCCCAACCTAGGCCTAGGCACATCAATCTCACAGCCCAAATTTTACTCCTCTCAGACCTGGTGATTCCACAAGTACCAGCTGTTGCTCTCAGTAAGCCTCAAAACAGCATCCTCACCTGATATTTGATGATGGCCTCGCGATAGCGTTCCACTTCATAATTCTCTGCATTGTAATACTTCACCTGATGAATTTCAAACCAGTGCTGTTTCACATGGCCACAGCTTTCAGCTCCATTCCCCATCCCTCCTCCCTGATTGTAAGCAGCACACTCCGAATCCCCCCAGCTCCTTGTCAGCCCAAATGGCCCCAGACACACTCCTCTACATCTCCAAACCTCACAGCACTGCCACCGAGGTCTCCATTACCGTCTCAAAGTTTAGCAAAGAGTCCACAGCTCGGGCCCGGGTAGCATTCTCCTGCATGTTCATAGCCCGTCGAAACTTTGCTCTCCACTCAGTGACCACGATGGTCAGGGCTAGAGAGTGACAGAAGGGAGAGGGAGGAGAAGAGAGCGAGTCACTCCCAGCAGCAGAGACCATGTGTATGTCTGCTGCTGGTCACGTGTACACCAATCCTGTGCTATAACCCAGGGACCCAGATTCCCAAGGGAGGGAGTCTTAAGCTCCCTGAGGGAAGGGGCTGTGTCCAAGACATCACCACAGTCTGCATAAAGCTTGTGTGAAAACAGTTTTGGTGAACCAATGGAGGAAAGCTGCATCCTATCACTTGAAGTTCCTCTTTGACTTGAGGTTCCATAGCAGGACTCTAAAGTGACCAGGATGTCCTTCCCTAGGGAGAGCTGGGGTTTCCTTGACAGAGGATGCTCACCCATCACACTGGGGAGCAGCAGGAGCCTATTGGAGCCCACTGATCTATAGCCTCTCAAAGCTGGGCCATCTGAGTTGGGGCAGGGCTCACGTTCAAGGCACTCCATAAATGGTTCAGGGAGATGGTTTCACCAAGCCATCTCTCATCACTCACCAAGGTAAAAACTCATGCACAGGAACACAATGAGGCCAAACCAAGCGTTGAAAAACATGCTGAAGTAGACGATGCCAATGATGATGTCGGCCAGTGTGGGGATGATGTTGAATACTATGTAGCTAAGAGGCAAAGTCAAGCAATGAAGAATAGTTTACGGGCTCAGAGCCAGCAAATCTACCTAAGAGGATTTCGACAGTGTTTTGTTTTCCATAGCAACAGGCTAGAATCAAGCTAAATGCCCCTTAAGAATCAATGCCCGTTACATTATTATGGCTAAATAAACCATAGCATGCCCAATCTATAGAATGCTTTGGATCAATTATAATGCATGAGAAAGATCTTCACGTATGAATGAGAATGTTGTTGTTTACACCAAGTTGTGTCTGACTCTTTGCAACCCTGTGGACTGTAGCACGCCAGGCTCCTCTGTCCATGGAATTCTCCAGGCAAGAATACTGGAGTGGGTTGCCATTTCCTTCTCCACGGGATCTTCCCAACCCAGAGATTGAACCTGTGTCTCCTGCTTGGAAGGCAGATTCTTTACCACTGAGCCACCAGGGAAGCTCGGATAAGAATACATCTCCCTAACATTTTGATAATAAAGCCATTCTGAGAAATGATGCCTACATCGTGATACCATCTGTTTTAGGAAACACCTCCACAATACCTACTAGTTCTACATGCTGCTGCTGCTGCTAAGTCGTGTCAGTCGTGTCCGACTCTGTGCGACCCCATAGACGGCAGCCCACCAGGCTCCTCCGTCCCTGGGATTCTCCAGGCAAGAATACTGGAGCGGGTTGCCATTTCCTCCTCCAGTGCATGAAAGTGAAAAGTGAAAGTGAAGTCGCTCAGTCGTGTCCGACTCTTCACGACCCTATGGGCTGCAGCCTACCAGGCTCCTCCATCCATGAGGTTTCCCAGGCAAGAGTACTCGAGTGGGGTGCCATTGCCTTCTCTGAGTTCTACATGTACATATGTAAAAATATGCAAAAAAGCAGAACTCTACATACTAAACAGAGTGGGAACCTCTAGTGAGTGGAATTCAAGAGAGATTTGCTCTGTCTGCTTTATTGGAATTATGAGGGCATGTGTATATTAATTTTATAATTTAAGAAAAAAACCCAAAGAGGATAGAGAGGCAACTCCTCCAGCTGGGTGGGTTGTCCTGACAGCCCCTCCACCCGTTTCCCCAGCCCTCCCCTCCCGCGCAATTCCTTTCCATTGGCATGGCACCTGAGCAGCCCCGTGACACTGGACGTGCCCCGGTCCACGATCCGCAGCACCTCCCCCGTGCGGCGCCCCAGGTGCCAGCGCAGTGAAAGCTCGTGCAGATGGGAGAAGAGGCGCAGTTCCATCTGCCTCGAGGTGAACTGCTGCACCCGGATCCATAGGAAAGTGCGCAAGTTGGTCACGAAGCCTGTGGGGAGCCAGGGGAGGCCTCGGTAGAGCTGAGTAGCCCAATGACGTCAGCCCAGCAGAAAGATGTGAAAGGTCTGAGAGCACCAAGGGGCCTGGGGGAAGGATGCCTGTGGGAGGAGGGACAGCAGCCAATACCAACCAGGGTAAAAGCAGATCCCTCATACCTGTACTGCCAGTGCCACCCCCCTGGAGGAACTTGAGGAAGACATAGATGATGACCGTCCAGACCAGGGAGTTCCAAGGTGCCTTCTGGGTCAGCAAGTTCACTATGGAGAAAACGAGTCCAAGCCCACTCAGAGACCCTAGCACTCTCTTTGGGAGAAACTGCCCCAGGCATCAGCCACAGCCTCTACTGACCACCCAACTCTGTCACACTTCCCTGGGCTAGTCTCTGCCACATCCAGGCCAATAAAGGACCAGAGTGCTAAGCTGACCCCCTTCTTCTCCCCCTCACCTATGTCCCTATAGAAGATGGGGACCAACAGATTCAGTCCCCGTTCCAACCCCATGAGCCCCAGGCAGACGAGCACAACAAACTGAAGAGCTGGACTCCCCCGAGGCCACAGGTAGCCACTCAGTAGGCGGAGCTTCCTGCCTAGGTCTTGCCAGGTAGACCTCGGTGGCCCCTCTGTTGATGGAACCTAGGATGGCAAAACATGTAGGGGAAGGGAGCTCAGAAATCAAAATGGCATTAGCCAGAAACCCCCTAAGGAAAACGTATGGAATTATAGCTCCCAGGTAACTTGGACCCACATGTGACCCCTGATGGGCTCAGAAAGGCTAACAGGGATTTAGATTTAGGGAAGAAGTGAGTTATTACGGTGACTAGAAATGATGATGGGGAATGGAATTACGATAGACCCTAAGTTTTAGAAATTGAGGTGTACCTGGCTCCTCTCTACATCTTGATCTTCTTCATTGACCCGCAAGGTGTAAGACTGCGGTCGAAGTCCAGGGGCCCAGAGCCCCAGGACAAAAAGCCCTCCGGAGACCACATACCGCAGCACCCACAGGCTAAACTGAACCTAGAATTAAACATAGGCGGGGAGACTATCACTGAGGACCAAAGTCCCATTTTCACTACTTGTAACAGGGCTGGGCACTGGGGTAGTACACACACCCAGGTCCTCTTCAGGGGCCCAGCATCTAATAGGCTTTAAAAAAATCCACAGTGACTCAGCACCGCCACTCCCCACCAGCTGGCTATCAGCTCCCAGCAGCACTGGCCCCTCCTTTCTTCCCTTTCTTAAAGGCATTTGAAAAGCGTGTGGAAGCAATGTGAGCAGACACGCCACGCTTCCCCTCCCCCATGAGGTCCCTCACCTGCTGGCTCAAGTTCGCCCTTGCCCACCACCATTGTGGGTTGTTCCAAGACACCAGGGCCAAATTCTCGGCTGCAAAAGAGACAGTCCAGAGGAGCAGGAGACCCGGGCTGTGCCTGAACTTGATCCAGACGCCCATTGCTAGCTTCTGCAGTGCCTGGCTCCGTTCTGTCACGAGCATCGCCAGACCACAGGCGCTGGCCACAGTCCCCAGTACAGAAGCCAGGAAAAGGTAGCCTGGTAGTGGGGCACCCTGGGCAGTGCCCACCCGGCCAACGAGGCCGGCTAGGGGCAGCGCTACCTGAAGTGTGGCCAGAAGCAGCTGCAGCACGTAGGGAGCGACGCGAGGGCCGGCCGCCCAAGACACCCTGTCGGCGCCACCAGGCCGCTCCGGACGTCTGCAGGGAAAAGCCGGGACCAAGGCCAGAGCCCCCAGGCCCATCAGCGTCGAGGGCAGGAGCGTGAAGAAGAAGCAGGGGCTGAGCCCACCCTTAGCCCAGACCGGACCCGCGGGTCCTTCGGCCTCACAGTAGTTGCCCACAGTCACCATGGCAATGCGTGGCCACTGACCGAGACTGCGGGGACTAAGGGACGGGAGAACTGGAGCGGCGGCCGCTCGGGGCGGGGCGCGGAATCCCGAGTATCTCGGGTCATGGATCCTCTGGGCGCTGAGCCGCGGGGGTCTCCGGGCAGGATCACACGTGGACCCGGCCACACCACCCACTCGCTTTGCGCACGCGCCGCCGCCACGCACTCACGCCGGGCACGTACGTGATCTCCGCAGTTCGCCCGCTACTCGCGGCAGGCCACCCTCCGGCCGGGTCCTGGCCCACTGGAGTGTTCAATGTCCGACTCCGGCAGCTCCCTTCGGCAGCAGCCCCGCCCACCGGGGCCGCCCCTGGCCCCTACCCAGGTCCCCATTGGCCGAGAGTCTCCGAAGGGGTGGGGAGGGGGAATGGCGCACTCAAGAAAGGGCAAAATAGACGGGCGGAGCCGGCATGGTCACGTGCTCAGGGCGGGAAATCCGACCGCACGTCCTGCGGAGTCCTTGACCTCCGAGGAACCGTGGCTCGGAAAGCTGCCCTTCTGCTCGCCCGCTAGGTCAGTATATCCAAGTGATCGCATAGACCAGCTTTCTCACGGGGCGGACACCCAGCCCCCAGCCACCTGGGTGGTTCACATTAGCCGCTCCGGACAAGCCGCAACCTAGTCAGTCCCTTCTTTATTAAAGGTTGTCAAGCTGTACACGGTCCCCCACCCCATTCCGCTGTAAGTTCGGCTGTGTAGTTCAACCGCTCAGTCGCAGCTGACCCGAGCTGGGGGAGGGGGGCGGGGGGAGGGAAAGGAGTTGGGTCCCAGCATGCAATGCAGCAGCCCAAAGCCGAGGGCGAAGTCATCCTGTCGCCCCTCCATCCCCCTCTCGGGACAGCGGGATGCAGGCCAGAGCGCTCTTGCTGGGAGACAGACAGCTGAGGTCACACTCCAGCCCTTTCCATCCCATGTGCAGGTGGTACGGTGTACAATAAGCAGCAATGGGGGCCAGGAAGGCCTCAAGTCTCCCAGGGGCCCATCCTAAAAAGTTGGAGAGGACAACAAAGACTTTCCATCCCTGCTCCACAGTTTAGAAACCTTCCTTCTTAGTGTCAAAAGATAACATGAGGGGAGCTGGGAGCTAAAGCCTCCACACCAACACAAAGCAAAAGCTGAACAGAAGGGGAGCAAGGGAACAGAACAGGAGCAAGTGGCAAACATGCCAGTGATGTATGTGCAGGAAGCAGGGGAGAGGTGAGCAGGCTGCAGCACTGGGAGAGAACTGGGGGTGAGGTAAGGGCCACAGCCTGAGCTGCTCATCTGTTCGGGGGTGGGGAGGGAGGCTGCAGAGGTTGAGGGTCCAGGCCCAACCTCCCCACTCCACAGTTGGCACACGTTCTCCCTGCTTGGCAGCTTCTGGGGTGGGCAGTCCTCTGGAGACTTGCAGGGGTGGGTGCAAAGGTGGCAGTACTGGGGCTGGGCTGGGGACCAGTTTCTAGCACCACACTCTGAGCCAAGGGGGGTCCTGGGGATGAGGCTAGAGTCCCATGTGCCCTGTTTCCTAAGCCCCCTGTCTCTCTCCTGGGGCTGTGGCGAGCCCAGCATTGGCACCTCCCTTGGCCAGGCACAGACACACAAACACCACACGCGTGGAGCCAGGCAGCACTCGGGAGCCCTCCATGACAGACGGATGGGATGGCAGGGCAGCGATGGCCTCCATCCTAGGGCACAGGGACCCTCCTCTGGGATGGCAGGGCAACGATGGCCTCCATCCTGGGGCATAGGGACCCTCCTCTGGGATGGCAGGGCAACGATGGCCTCCATCCTGAGGCATAGGGACCCTCCTCCGCCTCGTCTATACCTGTGGAGAGAAATGGGTTGGTGATGGAGATGGTCTTCAGCAATCTGCTTACACAACAGAAGCCTGGAGATAAAGGAAAAGGAAAATTTGATTCTGGGGCAGGTAAGCAAAGGAAAAATCAAGTCCTAGGTTTCATAGTTGGTGAGGGGAGAGAAGGAAGTCTACTTTGGAGGAGAAGTTGCAGTGTCTCTGCACAGGAGGCCACCTCCCTTCACATGAGAAGCTTGACCTCAGCCTGGAAGTTACTACTTCTGGCTGTCAATTTCCGGTCTTGGAGCCCTTACCTTGTGCACCTGAGGGGGGAGCTCATCCTCTGAGCCCTCTTCGGGCACAGGCTCTGGGTGCCTTGATGCTGACTGCCCATCTTCAGCCCATCCTCCCAGGGGCAGCCGAGAGAAGTGAGAGGGAGCCCGGGGCACTGTGCCAGGATCTACAGACACAAGTGAGTACTCTTAGTTTGCACATAGACAGGAATGAGGAGACAGGCTGTGGGGCTGCTGAGGGAGTTGGAGGCACTGGGGAAGGACTAGTCTCCTTGGGTCTGGTCCCTCTGACCTCTTTCCTCCCCTAGAGGCCCCAGAAGGACCACTCTTCCCTGAAGGCTCTGTGTCTTCTGTACCCCCAGTGCATACCTGTGATGCCTCCGTAGCGCCTCTGGAAGCCCCCCTGCAGGGCAGTGGTCTCAGGAGCTCCAGGCCGGGGTGCAGCACAGGGATAGCTGGCAGAGCGGGGGATAGGCTGGGTGGCCCGGGCCCCCTCTCCCCCCTCTTCAGGGGCACTCTCCCCACTCTCATCACTCTCTCGGCGGTGCCACACATGCCGCTCAGGTTCAGCCTGGGCCTGCTGCTTGTGGAGCTGAGAAGTGGGGGATTCGTTAGTTGGGGACAGAAAGTGAAAGTCTCTCAGTCATGTCCGACTCTTTGCGACCCCATGGACTGTACAATCTGTGGAATTCTCCAGGCCAGGATACTGGAGTGGGTAGCCTTTTCCTTCTCCAGGGGCTCTTTCCAACCCAGGGATCGAGCCAAGGTCTCCCCCATTGCAGGTAGATACTTCACCCGCTGAGCCACAAGGGAAGCAGTTGGGGACAGAAGAATATCTGAAATAGTTACCCTCCACCATGGTATTGGCCAGTTCTGATTTATATCGCCTCATCTAGAACCACTCACCCAGAGTACCTGTCATGTTATTAACATGTAACATACATGTGATGTTTTACAAGTTAAATTCTCAGCAGATTCCTGGAACAAACAAGCCTGTGCATGGATTATAACGGCTCTCATCTTCCCCAGTCATTTGATTCCAGAATAAATTGTTTGTGAATCTAAGTGCCAGGAGCTCTTTTAGGTGCTGGGGATACAGCAGTAAACAAAATAGACAAAAACTCCAACTCCCTGGGACTTATATACTTGGATGGGGTGGGGAGAGATAGACAATAAACAAATAAGGAAAAAATACAGTGTCAGATGATGCTGAATGCTATGGAGAGAAAAACAGAACCAGAAAATTCAGGAGGGTAGGCAAGGGAGGCTTTTACTCAGGGTGGCCGGAGATGGTCTCATAGGGTGGGAAAGAGCAGACCTGAATGAGAAGGAGGGAGCCATGTGGATATGTCAGGGAAGTGGATTCTTAGTGGGAAAAACCACAAGTGTGGAAAAGCCCTGGGTGAAAGTAAGCTTGGCTGAAAAGGATAGGAAGAGGAAATATGCGGGAATGGAAATTGCAGAGCAGGTAAATGGCAGAGAAGGGATTCGAGCCCATGTCTTGCTTCTCCACGTCTAAAACCCTCTATTCTATTTTCAGCTGCCACCTTGGTTCTACGGCCCTGCCCCTTCCTGCCCACTCACCTGGTGCATGTAGAGGGCATGTAGGCTCATCTCAGTGGATGCATATTCTGACAGTACCAGGCTCTGCAGTTGGCCTTCCCACACGCTGCTCCCGGAGCTGGCTGTCCTGGCATCCACCCTGTCCCCCCAACCAGCACAGACAGCAGTCATCAACATTTCTGAGACCCGCACAAACTGCTGGGGGTTACTGCCACACCCTCCCCTCACGGCCCACTGCTACTCACCCAGAGCCTGTCATGGTGCTGGGAGCCCGGCCCGTGGGAGCCTGACCAGGCTGCAGAGGCGAGAAGGAGCGCAGAGCAGAGGCGACTTCAGCCCTGTGCCTGGAGCCCTGCAGGTCTCTAGGCAGTGGGGGGCCCCGGCAGGATGAGCCAGCTACCACATTTGCAATAAGGCTCAGTGGCTGTGAATAAAAGGAGTGGTAGAATTCTCAAGGCACAAGGAGGCCTCTGGGTCCCCCAGGACTCCGCACATTAGGACCCAGTGGCACAGACTGAATGAACAGAAGGAAACCAACAGAGTGGACCCTTCTGCCCCACACCCTCAAGTCCCAGCTCCTGGCATCCATTCTGCCCATCATCTCCCAGTCCCTAGGAACGCACCTCAGACTCAGATTGTAAGGACTGGATGGACGTAAAGAGGGCATTTTCTGGGAGCAGACCCCCTTGGGCAAGGCCAGCAGCTGCTCCGTCCCGCTGAACTTGCTCCTTGAGGAAACCTAGGAAGGCCGTGCTCTCACGTGGTGGCTGCCAGCCAGGGTTGGTGATGGCAAAGTGCATGAGTGACAACTCTGTCTTCCCATCCTCGGCCTGCTGGTACACTGAGGCCTCCGTCTGCCCACCGGACAGCCACTGCACAAGGGAGGCTGCAGTGAGCAGGACTGGCCCCTTACAGAAGCCCTTTTGGTACCTTTCCTGCAGCAGGGGGAGGGGAGGCCTTGCCCCTGGAGGACAGAGACCACAATGCACTGCTGTATCTCATCCAGGGGCCCAAGTGGCCACCCTACCAGTAGCCACATACTGGGCTAGCTGCTTGGTTTGTGCCTTTCTCGGGAGCTTGGCCAAGGGTGCAAGTTTAAGGCTATAATTCAGTCCAGGCTCCTGTTTACAAAGCAGTGTGTGCCCTGGTGCAGGGCTGCCACTTTGTGATTCGTTGGCTCAGAAGGGGTATCTTTTTGCAGTTTGCCCCAGGATGGCTGTATAGGCCAGCATCGCCTCTGGCCAACTGCCCCCCTCCTTTCCTAATACCTGGGGATGCCCATGCTGGCGAACATCCATCTGAGCAAAGGAGCAGGTGTCTCCAACACCAACAACCTCCACAGTGAAATTGCGGAAGAAGTCTATAATCTCCAGGGCCCGTGGGCGCAGGCAGAAGATGAGGATGAGAGGTGTGACGATGGGGCTCAGTAACTCCTCCAGGATGAACACCTAGAGAGGAAGAAAGGGATTGAGGTCACAAGAGAGCAGGAGGGAGACCAGCCCTCGGCACCGAGCTGTCAGCCAGTCTCTACCAGGCCCTGACTCCAACTCCACTCACTGCCTTGTACTGGAAGAGCTGGGCAAACTCGTCCCGGGTCTGCGAGCGGTGGGCATTACCCTGCCAGTGGTCAGGCATGTAGTGGATGTGAGCGAGGATCACGCGGAGCAGCTGCTCAGGGCAGAATACCATGTGCTGGTCCGGGATAAAGGACCTGGTGGGATCAGGGCCGTGGTGAGATGGAAGCCCTTCCCGGAAATGACTGTCAGCCTGCTCCCCCTTGCTGCCCTGGCCCACCTGCACACGGTCACGGTGACCCCCAGGAGTGTGACGGTGGTGAGGACGTGTTCCACAGCCAGCACGTCTTCATCATAGATGGTGAGGGCAATAAGCACGGCCAGGATGGAGCCAGCGAAGAAGGCGCAGTTCTTGGCCAGCAGTGTCAGCAGCGGTGACAAGAAGCAATTCATGTACTTGGACGCGGGCTTATAGCCTCGGTTGAGGCGGGACTGCAGCTCGTGCTCCAGCTCATTGAAGTGGCGGAGGTAGCAGCGGCCGTAGAGCGACCAGCAGCGCGCACCCAGGGCGCCCGGCTCCCGCTTGAGCACCTCAGCGTAACTGAAGAAGGCGTAGAGGATCTGCCAGATGAGGATGAGGGGGCACAGCAGGAAGTTGGCAATGCCGATCCACAAGATGCGGTTGCTGAGGCGCTGGGCCAGCTCCAGCCGTTGCCCCCCACGTTTGTACTCAGACTTGAGGCTCCATTCGTTGAGAAAGAGAGAGCCAGGTCCCCAAAAGAGGATCAGCTCGAAGTTGTACTTGAGGCCCCGGGTGAAGAAGACGACCTCCCCAAGACCGGGCAGGCGGAAGCGCAGGGGCAGGAGGGACTTGTTCACCAGCGCCACCATGTAGTTCTGGAACCGGAGGATGCGGTGGTAGATGTCCAGCTCTGTCAACTCACGCTTGTGGATGCAGATCTGGTGCTCCTTCTGGGTCTGCACAATCCGGGCCTGCACTTCTTGCCATGTGCAGTATGGAAGCGCCGACTGGGGTGGGGAAGAGACAGGGGATGGAAGGCGGAGTGGTTGCCTCAGCCCCTTGCCCTCCATGAGCTGTGAGGCTCAGCGGTCCTTGGGAGCCTTCAAGCAGACCCTGCCTGACCTACCAAGGATGGAGGAGGTTGCCTGATGCCCAGGAATATACCCAACCCTTCCCAGGCTGTGGAAGACATCCTGGACTGTGGTGCTAACTGCCCAACTTCCCAGTCTCACCATGGGGATGCGCAGAGCATGCAGGTAGAAGGAGTGGATCTCCCAGTAGCAGCAAATGTTATAGATGAACTTGATGAGCCGGTGGACCCAGAAGACACCAGCGATGACCAGGATGGTGATAAGGGAGCCATTTTCCTGAATCCTGGTGGGGGAACAGGGAAGGGGAGGAAGAGTGGCCTGAAGCCTCTGGGCAGAAATGCTGCTGTCCTGAAGGATTCAGAGAGGCTGAGCCTATGTTCTGGGGAATGTTACTGCCTCACACCCCATTCCCTGCCTGCTAGCTGAACCTACAGGCTCTAGTGCCCTCTGACCTGCAGTGCTTACCTGGCACTACAGACTTGGGCAGGCAGAAAGGCATCTGGCAGAGTGACCTTCACGGGCTCGGTCGGGTGAAGACTGTGGTTCACCATCTTGTTGGCGAATAGGATGTCATAGTCCACACAGCTGACCAGGAAGGTGGTGAAGGCAACCACAAAGAGGAACTGCCTGGGGAGTTGGGCAGAGGGGGTGCGGTCTGAGAGTCAGAGAGACACCAGTGAAATAACCAGGAAAAAGTGAGAGTCTGGAAGTGGCAGACCAAGACTAGGGAGCAGCCTCTGGGGAAATGGAGGGCCTCTCTCTACTGCTTGGCCCCGGGAGACCCAAGGCAGCACCTATTTTTGGCTCTTAGCTTCAGGCACCACAGAATCAGCCTGTTTTTCTATCTCATGGTAATCTCTGCTACCACTCACTCTTTCAAAGGTCTTAGACTGTGGTCTCTGGTCCCCAGTCCCTGATTTCCTGTTGAGATTGTAGAACCCCTTTGCAGATTTGAATTCTTTTCTTAGGGAGGGCAGGTTTTCTACCCCTTTACTCTTTGGCAAAGCCATATGGCTCCTTCCTCCCAGAAGGCCCTCTACTCAGCAGTGGGGCTAAGGTAAATCCAAGGCAGAATAGAGACATTTTTCTCAAGTAAGCATCTGGCACCTGATACCTCCTGACTGAACCATGCTCATTCCACTGGGGCTCTGATGAGTCTGACTTCTCTTTGTGGAAGAGACAGGACTTGGAAAGCCTTCCTTATAAGGGTGATTAAAAAAGATAAGGCTGTAAAACTTGGTGCCATACCCAGCCTTAAACTATAAAGGTTTGCAGTTTGGAGCCTTGCACCTAGTTGCCTTGGCAGTTTGGGCCAGGAGTTGAGCTCAGAGACAGGAAACACTGTGATGTGTTCCTTTACCGCACCATCCGTCCCTTGTACTTACATGAGCTCAAAGATCTCCCCGATGAGCATACAAGTGAAACCATTCTTCTGGTGTAGATTATAAACGTGTAATTGTTAAGAAAAAGTGGTCCGTAGAGACAGCACAGACTTTGGTGTCATGTATCTGAGATGAAGTCCTGGCTCTCTTGACTTTCCAGCCGTGTGAACTTTGGCCAAGTTACTTAACCTCTCTAAGCTTCTGTCTGTAGTGGTATAATAGCACCTGTCTTATAGGATTGTTAGGTCTGAGACAGTGCATGTAAAGTATTTAACACAGAACTGACACAAAGTTAAAAGACATTAATTGTTATGATTATTAGCATAACATCAACAGAATCACCCTCAGAGAGGTTCCTTATAAATTAGTACTACAAAGTGCAACACACATAGCTCTTAATAGATGTGGGATATCCTTATTTATAACTGTCATTATTTCCCTGGCTTCTATTTAGGCTCAAGGTGCACTCCACTCTCCTTTGAGGGATTAGAGCCAAACCCACAGGGGGCCTGGCTTAGAGAGGGGCTGAAGGTTCAAGAGCTCCAACACAGAGACACAAAGGATATTCGAGAGAAGAAGAGGTCAAGGTTTTCGATGTGGTGCCAAGGTGCTGTGGGTACAGGAGCAGAGATGTCAGAGCCCCGAAGAAATGGAAGCCCCTTGCTCCCTCAGCGTCCCTCCACCAATTCTCCCCCCCAAAGTCTCAGTTCTGGCTATCATGTCCAAGAACTCACACTTGCTCCCCTCAGGGACATGCACCAACAGGTCCTCCTCTCCAGGGGGTGAATCGCTGTAGGAGGCCTCTAGGCGCTGGTATTCAGTGTCAAACTGCGCCATCACCACCACCCCCTGTCCACCCTGTCCACCTGTGGGTACAGAGAAAAGAGAGACCCAGGTTCAGACCTTCTGCCTTCATCTTCTTCCTTGCCTACTAGAACAGAAATGAATGAGAAAGAATCCTTGGGCTTGGTCTCCAAAGGCAAAGGAAGAGTAGTAACGCAAGGAGAGCAACATGCTCAGGGCTTGGGAGGCCCTCACCGACCAATGAGGTCAGTCATTCCCGTAGCCTTTACTGAGGGTCTACTGAGGCCTTGCTGGCCTGAAGACAGACTCTGCCCCTTTGTGAGGGGGTTGCAGGGTCTGTTTCATCTTCTATTCAGTGGAGAGAAGGGGCCCTCCCACTCCCCTCCTAGAGAAACCCTGGTCTCCCAAGAAACTAGCAGTTTGGAAGCACTTTGTAAACAGAGGTTTGAGATAAGCACATGGCCCTACCAGCTCCATGGACAGTGTCAGATCCACTCCAGCCCTCGATGCCCTGGCTCTGCAGCTGCTGGAGGAGAAGGTGTCAGGCTCCAGAGAGTGGGGAGTGGGAATAGTGGGCACTACCACTGCCCCCCCATCCCTCCCACCCCCGCTCAGGGGAAGCCAAGCAAGGGGCAGGGAAGCTGCAGCGGGAAAGGCACCACTCCTAGCCTAAGGCTATGCACACTTCCTCTGGTTGTACTATATGAGGCCACTCATTCAACTCTAGGGTCCCATGCTGTGGCTTAATGAACCTGTGGAGACTGAGTCTGTACAGGGCTGGACTGTTTCTCCATGCCCCACCTCAGCCTCCGGAATTAGGTGGACCTTGCGGGGTCCACAAAGTCCCAAACCCAAAACCCAAGAAGACAGTCTCTCTTAAAAAGGACCTGGCCTTGCTTCCCTAGCAAACACACCCAGCGGGCAGGCAAAGTTCCTAGATGAGATATCCTGACTGGGTCAATGTAGACCCAGATCCTGGCTCAACTGTGGGTTCCCTTGGTCCTGGAGACAGGTATGATCTAGGTGGCATTCACCCAGTCAGTGCAGACCCTGAAGCTGTGGAGCACTGCCCAGCCTGGCCCCAGTGGGATTCCCCGGGTTAGTGAGAGCCCTGGGTCCTAAGAAGCTGACCAAGCCCTCAGGGAACTCACCACTCACTGGGTCAGTGTAGACCCAGGGCCCATAGAGCCCCTGTCAGCCGGGCCTGGGCTCAGGGGTTCCTGCGGACGTTGGAAGAATCGAGCCAGTCCGACAGCCGATACCCCCAGCTGAGCTGGGTTGCCTTCCTACACCCAGCTGCCACGACCCGAACCCAGCGCGCCCCCAGACCGCCCGGCCCCAGGCCAAGGGCTCGGCTCCCAACAGCGGACAATCTTGCGCGCGGCCCCGCCGCTCACGCGCGCCCCCGCCCGCGCGCCCCCGCTATCAAAACATTCTGGCCGCGCGCCTCCGCCCCGCCCGCGGTGCCCCTTCCCCTGTTACCCGCTGTAAATCCGCTTAGGACTCCGCGGGCATACCTGGCCAAGCCCGACACGGGTCGTGAGATTTCGGTAACCGGGCTCGCTTTTCACCTCAGGAACGGTGACCCGGGTGATTCCAGGGGCTTCGTCGGTTCCACTGGGCTCGGCCCAACCGGGAGCACTAGGCCCGGCGTCTGCCACTCATTGTCACCCGCAGTTAGCCTGGCCAATGAACGTGGGGGTGGAGACACGACGGCCAATGCTCGGCGTCTGGGGCGGGACTAAAGGCTAAAGGCGGGCCCTGGAAGTCAGGGAACCAATTGTGCTCTCTACGTGGGGCGGGGCTCAGATGCAGGCAACGCCTTTTGTCCTCTTCGCTACTCCGTAGTGACGAGTTTGTTACGGTGTTGCAAAAATCCGGGCTTGGAACTGTGGACTTCCCGTGCCTCTCCGCTCCCTCTGACCTTAAATGCAGCTTCTGCGGGCGGGGGCGAGTCCACGCGGTGTAGTCACTGCTGGAACTCACCGCACGGGTAACGGGGAGAAGTTGATTAAGGGACCTCGGTGATTTTAACTCTGCTGGAGTCGATTTGGTTGCTGAATTCGCGCCCATTTCACTCTTGTGTGGTCCGAGACGGGATTTGAGAAAGCGGGCTGGGATCACATATTAACCTTGGGCCCACCCCTGGTACCTGGGTGAGTGGCTGTGGTGCCTTGTGGAGTGGGAGAAACGAAGTCACGCTGGCTGGGGACGCGGCATAGAACCTTGCTTTGGGAAGCTCTGTTTCTTAACCACCTTTATGCTCCAGCAGCTGCTTCTAAGTTAATTTCTGCTCAGCCATGTCGCCGGCTCCAGCTGCAGCCCAGGCTCCTGTGTCAGTCTCCCTGTTTGACCTCAGCGCGGATGCTCCGGTCCTTCAGGGCCTGCGCCTTGTGAGCCACTTTCCCGAGGAGGCTTTGGCCCAGTCTCTGCAGACCTCCTGTCCAGGTATCTGGGAAGATGTGGGGTGGACCCGTGAGAGATGTGACAGGACACTTTGGAGCTTATTGCTCCTCCAGGGAACACATTCTTATTGGTGTTTCCCAGCTTAGGAGCTCTTGTTGACATCTTCCACTGGATAAAATTTATCAGCTCGCAACTGCAGAGTGTTTGTTTTTTACTTTTACGCTGAAGTTTGTGTATATTTTTCTTAACTGTTATGAATTTAAGGCAACATTTGTACATGTTTTCTGATTAAAAAAATAAATTTCTCCCTATCTCTGGATTTCTAGAACAGGCCCCTGAATTGTCTCCAAGCAAATCTCTTGCCATTGCTTATGCCTCATCCCATTAACACCACTGCCTGCAAAAACACTTCACCATTCCTTGATATCATTCAAATTTAACTATTCCAATCAAATCATTCCTTCTTGCTGAATATAGAACAACTTACTGTTGGTTTTATACTACTTTAGTTTGACTGTTTTCTTATACTTTTTTTTAAAAACCAACTGCACACTGTAATTGGAAATATACGCTAAAAAGATGGTATTGGGCGAGTTATTTGCACAGTTTAGAAATAATCTTAACCTTACCAGAAACCATTCACTGGTGGCTCAGATGGTGAAGAATCTGCCTGCAGTGTGGGAGACCCAGGTACGAACCCTGGGTTGGGAAGATCTGGAGAGGAGCATGGCAACCCTCTTCAGTGTCCTTGCCTGGAGAATTTCATGGACAGAGGAGCCTGGTGGGCTACAGTCCATGTGGTTGCAAAGAGTTAGACAGGACTGAGCGACTAACACTTTGACTTTCAGGATTCCTCTAAACAATCCCTGTTAATTTACATACAGTGTTTATATTCATCCTATGCACATCTTTTCAGAAGCACATTTATTGTATAAAGTGATTGCTGTGTCATTTATTTCATGATTACTAGATTGTTAAATTCCTTGAAGGCAATGACATGCCATCTCTCTCATTTGTATCTTCTGCTTTGTATATCAGACACTGAATGTAATCCTAGATAGTGTGGATTTGGGCCCTTTTCTACCTCTGTTTACCCTCTCCTTATTTAGGTTCAGAGGAGCGAATAAGCCCAGAAAGAAGACCACTCCAGGGTCCTCTGGATATTTCAGAGAAGTTGTTTTGTTCAACCTGTGACCAGGTCTTCCAGAACCACCAGGAACAGGTAAAAGACCATGTGTGGAGCTAAACGTGGAAGCAAAAATGTCATGGTTGGGGAAAAGAGGTAGAAATTTGTCTTTAATGAAGGTCTACATTTTAACTACGGAAGTTAGTATTACCTGGTCATACTTCGTGGAGTTCTTTTTTAGGTCTCGGGTACCATAAAAGGCTAGGTCAGGAATATTTCCACATTGTTCTTCCCCCTTTGCTTCATACCAGAGGGAACATTACAAGCTTGACTGGCATCGGTTTAACCTAAAGCAGCGTCTCAAGGACAAGCCTCTCCTGTCTGCCCTGGACTTTGAAAAGCAGAGCTCCACAGGTGATGACTGGTGGAAGAGCATGTGCGAATCAGTCATGGGGATGGAGAAAGATCCTAGTTGAGAAACTTGAGGAAAGGTCAAAGATGGGGCACCAAGCTTTCGTATCTTTCGTTGTTCTCAGGTGATCTTTCCAGCATCTCAGGATCAGAAGACTCAGACTCAGACAGTGAGGAGGACCTGCAGATACTGGATGAGGAGAGGGCTGACTTTGAGAAGCCTACGAGACCCCGAGGCTTCCACCCCCATCGGGTTCTTTTCCAAAATGCCCAGGGCCAGTTTCTTTCTGCCTATCGCTGTGTCCTAGGCCCTCGCCAGGCAAGTGCCAGCACACATTGTGTGGTCAGCCCCAGCCTTTTGTACACTCAGCCTAGATTTCCCCTCAGCACAGTCCATTTCTTACTTCTTCCCTTCCTTCCTGTTCGGGGTGGGTGTCACACTTGACGGCACAGTCTTGAACTGGCCTGAATCTTAGAAGGGTCAAGTATAGTGGAATTCAGTTTGGAAATAGATGGATCTAGGTTGGAATTGTGGTTCTCCTACTTGATCTTGACTACCTCTGCAAGCCTCCAGTTTTCTTATTTATAAAATGGAGACAAGCATGGGGCTGTTGTATCAACAGAGATGGTGCCTATGAAGCATGTAGCACTGGCACTTGTTTCTTACTCCCAGTAAGTGCCACAGAGATGTTTGTGCTGCTCCTGTGTCTCCAGGTGCCCCTTGAAGAACCAGAACTGCTGCTTCAGAACCTGCAGAGTAGAGGTCCCAGGGACTGTGTGGTGCTCATGGCTGCTGCTGGGCACTTTGCTGGTGCCATTTTCCAAGGGTGAGAGGGTGCTGTATGGGGCAAGGATGGGATGGATCCTGTTAGTCTGGGAGTGCCATCTGATTTCCAGTACTGAGTCTGTGCTGTCTACAGACGAGAAGTGTTGACACACAAAACCTTTCACCGCTACACAGTGCGGGCCAAGCGGGGCACAGCCCAGGGGCTTCGGGATGCCCGGGGTGCAGCTGCTTACTCTGCTGGGGCCAGTCTAAGGCGCTACAATGAAGCCGCACTCTATAAGGTAAGTTATGTGTCCAGGTCTGGTGCGCCTCTAATCCCCACTTCTCTCCTCTCGACTGATTAAATGGTACAGCAGGGAGGCTGGCTCCTGCATCCTCTGTCTTTGTTCTTTCTGGGTAGGTGAAGGTAGAATGGGGTGGATGCCCAGGAGTCTTAATCCTCTTATTCTCTACCCTTCATTCCCTACACATCATCTGTACATCATCTGTGGGTCAGTTTTTGGTTGGAGGTTTAAAAGTAGCAAGTGAAGAATTACAGAGCTGAGTTACTGTCTTCTCCAGGAGGTTCGTGACCTGCTGGCAGGGCCAGACTGGGCTAAGGCACTGGAGGAGGCTGGGACGATACTGCTGCGTGCCCCCCGCTCTGGCCAGTCCTTGTTCTTCGGGGGCCGTGAGGCTCCCCTGCGCCGGGGAGATCCCCGACTTTGGGATATCCCCCTCGCTACCCGAAGACCCACCTTCCAAGAGCTACACCGTGTACTCCATAAGCTGACCACGCTATACGTCCATGGTGAGCTTTCTTTCTAGATCCCCATACTCCCTAAATGTTCCACCCAAGCCTCGGGTTCTCATTCGTGCATCCATATGGTTTTCTAGCCCTCAGACTGCAGTCTGATGACATTTTCATTGACAGAAACCGGAGCTGGCTTCTCCTCAGCTAAATTTAAAACCATCTTTTGTTTTATGGCAGGAGAAGACCCCCGGAAGACAGGCAGATTGGATTTACCTCAGACACACTGGAAGAGAGTGAGAGAAAGGAAGGCTGTCGAGGAAGAAAAAAAGGTCCCCAGTGATGAAAATGAAGCACTCGGGCACAACGAGGAAGCTCCCAAACAGGGTATGCACACCATCTGGCAATTGTCAGGTCTCTCTCTGGGGGTCTCTCCTAGAAATGCACTGGTAAATCCCCTACTGTCATAACTTTACCCACTTCCCTATTTATAGGTAAGCCTTTACATACTCCTACCACCCGCCACCCCCGCCCCCCGCCCCGTGCCCCACCTCCCACACATACAGACACATTTGTTCAGTATGTAGTAGCAATTACTGAAATATGTTTTGTGATTTTTCCAAATCGCCTATCATCTCTTTTGTTCATTGATGTATCTCTAGTTCTTAGAAAAGTCTTAGCATGAAGTGGATGCTTGGACATGTGTTGTGTGGATCTTAATTTACTTGCCTTCTTGGATGCACTGGTTTGGAGCTAGGGGTTGCTTCCCATGCTGCAGACTATTGCCTGCATGGTTGTCAACTGCTCTGTGCTCCTCTGTTCTGACTACCCTAAGGCTGGCATGGGACTGTCCAGGGACTGTCATCACTGAATAGCTTCTTCTGGGCCTGCCCTTATTGGGGCTGTGAGCCTCATTTCTTCACATGATACTAATGGCTTCAGCTCTTGATATGCTACTTTATCTTGGGTGACAAAATACAATTTTATTTCAAGTGATCTGGATTATCTGTCTGTGTACATTCTTAGGTATCTGGAGCAGCCCACACCCTTCTACCCTCTGCTTAATCCTTAGGTGGATCTAACATAGCAACTTTTTTTCCCTAGGATCAGAGTCAGAGGGAGAGGATGGCTCCCAGATAGAGTTGGAGCTAGTAGAGGTGACACTGGGAATGCTGGATCTTCGTGAGTTTGAGGTATTTCCCAAGCAAAGGAGGAGAAAAAGGAATAAGAGGTACAGAAAGCAAGACCTGGAGTCTGGGGCACAAATGACTCTTTCCCAGCAACCAAAGGAAGATGAGGCCCTTTCAGGGTCAGCCCCTTTGGGGCCTCCCTGGGATAAGACCACGTCTCCTGGTCAGCCCGAGCTCTGGGATGTGCTTCTAGCTGCTTGCCGAGCTGGAGATGTGGGGATGCTGAAGGACCAGCTCACTGCCAGGCCCCTAGACCCTGGAGTTCTGCCTCTGCTCAGTGCCCCCTTGGGCTCCGGTGGCTTCACTCTCCTGCACGCAGCAGCCGCAGCTGGGAGAGGCTCAGTGGTTCGCCTGCTGCTGGAGGCAGGTGCGGACCCCACTGTGCAGTAAGTGAGGTCTTCATGCCTTTCCCCGCTAGGGTACAGGGGATGATCTGGATGCTAATCTTGGCCTTGGCTACTTGACAGTATTTCCCTTGGTCTGCTTGGGCGACGTTGGGAGGCGCAGCAGGCAAACTGAACCTGTTTTGGGGGTTTTTGCACCTAGGGATTCCCGAGCTCGGCCACCGTATACAGTTGCAGCTGACAGATCGACACGCAATGAGTTCCGGAGGTTCATGGAGAAGAATCCAGATGCTTATGATTACAGCAAAGCTCAGGTCAGCTGAAGAAGGAAGCAGCAGAGTGGGAAGGCATCAGAGATGCTGGCTAGATCTTTTCTACTCTCCTCCAGTCTTATCAAGGATAGTTTGTACAGATCTTTACCTTATGCTTTCCCGGAAATCCTCCAGGTGCCGGGGCCACTAACAGCAGAAATGGAGGCACGGCAGGCCACTCGGAGAAGGGAGCAGAAGGCAGCCCGGCGGCACCGGGAAGAACAGCAGCGGAAGCGGCAGGAGCAGGAGAAGCAGGAGCAAGAAGAGCAGCAGCGATTTGCTGCCCTCAGTGACCGGGAGAAGGTGAGGCTGGGGGTTCTTCCTTCAACAGCAACACTTCCCCAGAGGTCTGATCCCTTCCCTGGTGTGCAGCCATCACTTCTTGGACACATTCTCCAGCACTGAGTCCTTGTGCTTAACACAACTTCTCTTCCCCTCAGAGAGCTCTGGCTGCAGAGCGCCGACTAGCTGCCCAGTTGGGAGCCCCCAGCCCTCAGACCCCCAACCCTGCCGTCACCGTCACCGTCAGCAATGTTCCGTATGTGGAGGGGGCAGGTATGGGGGGGTGGGCTGTGATGTGGGCGGGGCCATTCTGGACAGGTAGAGCAAGTGCCCGCTCTGTTCAGAAAGGCTGTTGAGGGCATTTGAGATGTTCTGGGAACCTCTAGAATAAAAACAGAAGTGACAGGAGGGTGGGTAGGGAAGGCTTGGACTGGAACGTTTCTGGGATTCCTCTCCAGCCATTTTCTCCCTCTTATTCAGACGCTGCTGGAGTTGTGGGATGTCACTCCAAGGCCTTGTTCCTTTTCACTACCTTGACTTCTCTTTCTGCTCCACAAGCTGCCTCCGGGATCATCGCTGTCGGGCTGGGAAGCCCTCTTCCTGATCTCTTACAGCTCTGCCTGGGGCCAGTGCTAGGCCCTGAGAGGGCACATTCCCACTAGCCCTAGACTTCTTCTTCCCCCATGAAACCAGAGAGTATTTGGAAGATTAGGGTGAAGGACATTCAGGAACCAGGGCAAAGACAGGGCCACAGAGGTGTGTGGAGCTGGTACTATCTCTGGAACTTTAATCACAATAAAGTTTGGTAAGGAAACTGCACTCGTACTTCCATTCAGGCCTGTGGCCTTTGTTTCCTTATGGTTACCATGGCTAGCACGAAGGCATCCTGCCCACTGCGTTTGTCCCAGGTCCAAGGGTTACCTTTCTTTCAGTGCCCACTTAACTCCATTGGTTCAGAGGCACTTGAGAGGGAATAGATGTACGTCCTGTGCTTGGTGCTGTTGAGGATGGGCCTATCCAGGAACTGGATTTGGGGCTGAGGAGGCACGTTTTCTAGCTCCAGCAACGTGATTCTGTTGTGGGCTCCCCTAGGAAATAGCAGGGGTCTTGGCACGTAGAGGGTCTGCTGCGGTCCCTGCTTTGTCCAGTAGCGGCCCAAGTTAAACCCATTGATCCAGACTTGGCCCTGGGGAGTAGAGGAAAAGAAAGGATCAGCTCTCAGAGGGGTAGAATTATCCCCTTGCGGGGGGGTGGGGGGTTCCTAATCAGAGGAATAATTTGTGCTCTCCCTTCTTCCATGGTTTTCCCCTCTTACCACTCTATCCCTCACCCCACCCCCACCATCAGCAATACCTTTGTCCATCCAGGTAGAAACAGAAATGTGTCCCCGCCTGAGTTTAAAATTGGGAAGGTGGTAGAGTAGAAGGTGGGGCCGGAGGGGGTCGGAGGATGCGAGCTTTTCAGCAGCTGGATGGGAAACCACCATTTGACAAGATTATCAACTTTCAAGGGGAACATCAGCCACTGGGTAAGGATTGTCTGTCCCAGAATTGGTGGCTGTAACAGGCCCTGTGAAGAAGGCAAATGAAAATTCATCATTCACTAAGTTCTAAGGCTAGACTACTGCTACTTAAGCCCTGGGATGCAACTAGTGGCCATGTCCAGATCCCCCACCAGCTGCTGCTTTGCTCTCTAAGCCCTAAGGCTGTAGCTCTTCCTTTAGGCCCTTATCTTTTCTAGGGAGTTCAGTCAAGAAGAGTATGGGGGTGAGGGAGTGGGCAAAGCGAGCTCACCTTGAAGTCACTGCTGTTAGACCCAAAACTGAGCCTCCCCATGTTCTCCAGCAGGACATCCAGTTTGGCTCCTATTTTCCCCATCAAAAATAGGTCATGTTTCATGTTTCGTTCCAAAACACCCTGAAACACCTGTGGATGAGAGTATCTGTGAAAGGGAGCAGCTCAGCTTCTAGCTCGTGGCCACCACCCAGGAAGCCACATTAGGACACTATTATTTAGAGGGCAAAGAGAACATAGCCCTTCTGTCAGTTACCCGTCCCTTCTGGAACCTTATCCTTTGTCAAAATCTTCCTCATCCCAGCTTATCCTCTGCAAATATGAGCAGGCAATGGGAAAAGGTAGATACCGGAAACTTTGCTGGAGAGGAAAGGAAATGGGCTCACAAGGTAGCCTGGAATTAGGTTCTCACCCCATTCACCATTACGTAGGCACGGTCATGGACTCCATTGTTTGGCACCCAGAGTTGTGTTGGTTCAGAAACAGTTTGGGTCAGATAGGTCCGATACAACATATAGCCATGGACCTAGGTGTGGAAGAATGAGTAAATAAGATGTGCTGAGAGACAAGAAAGGATACTGTGGGGAAGATGCATAACTGAGAGGACCTTTGGTATAGCTGTTGGTGGATTATGCTTTACCTGGTTGACAGCCTCAAAGGTCATTGGCAAGACTGAATGGATGGGCCCTTGGGGGCATAGGAAGTCTAAGAAATCCAGCAGATTCCCATCCTATAAGAATAAGAGGAAAGTATCAGAATACTAGGGGAACTTTCAGAATAGAGGGCAGGACAGACTGGGCAGAATCAGAGAATAATGGGGAGGAGCTTACCAGGTGTAGGGTCAAAGGTCCAAGCGTCATCTTGGGGCTGGGGGGAGGTAAAGGTCCCAAGGGAACTTCCTGGAACTGAGCCCAAATTCTCTCAGGAGCCATAGGAAAAGCACACAGAGAAACCCTATTCCAAGACCCTAGTGCAAGGTTCTTAACCCCGCGGGTCCAGGGAAGGGCTTCAGGGGTCATGAAAATTCTGTAATATTGTGTGTATTTGTATCTCCCCAGGGAGTCCCATCTGAGTAAGTGAGAAATGCTGTGATAGGCTGCTCAGAGGGTTTTGTGGTCCAGACAACAATCACTGACTTATGGGACCCCTTTACGAACAATTTGGGCACCCCTCCCCCTAAATTAGTAAAAGCCTTTGGCGCTTAATGAAGTGGTAGGGCACCTTGCTGATGACATTTCGAATAGCAAAAAGCTTGGGTGTGGGGTCCCCTGCTTCGGATATGGGTGCGTCGTAGTCATAGCTGGTAGTAATTGGAAGAAAGCGTCCCTTCTCATCAGCACCTAGTCAAACCAACTTAATTAATTTAATGCATCTTTCAGATGATAGGCACTAAGCAAAGAAATTCATGCAGAGAATTTTGCTCTCAGAAGGGGCGGTGGTAGCCATATCCAGGTTCTAGACAGCCTAATCCACGCAGCCTTCAGACTTAATTCCTTGCTGCCTCCCTGCCTCCACCCCAGAGACTGTCTAGACTCACCATTCCAGTATCCAAAGTTGGTACCTCCGTGGAACATGTACCTGAAGTGGGGGAGAGTGGGGGGAAAGGTAGAAGCTGACCTGTTGAATCTTAACCTTCATCCCCAACACCCAGTTACAGATTTCATGTTGGCCCCAGTGCCTCCAGTTACATGTTCACACTGGCTCCCAACTTGAGCATTTTCTCTAGTCCTTTGGTTACAGCTGGAACAGAGCGAGTGGAGTGATTCTGGCCCCAGTAATCCAGCCAGCCTGTGTAGTACTCAGAGTTCACCTAGAGCGTGAAGTGAAAGGAGCTGTGAGCAAGATGGGAGCTGAGCGACACCTATTCCCCATGTTGCCTCTTGCTTTGATTGGCCTCCCCTCTCGCTCCTCACCAGGGGCCCGTGGGGTTCATACTTCCGAAGCAGGCCAAAAATCTTGGTCATGTTGTCAGCTGCAGGAAGGAGGCAAATGTAAGCAACATGAAACAGGTGCCCCTTCCCCAGACTTCATTCTGAACCCTTGCTTGGGAGACCTGGGCCAAAATCTACAGTGGTATAGAGTCCCTGGAGGGAGCCACATTTGAGTCCTTCAGGCCCATCTGTGGTGAAGAGCAAGATCTTGTCTCCAAGCAGCGCACGGAAGAGCCCAGCTAGGTGCCTCATGTAGCTCACGTCGCAGGCTCTGTAGCTACCGTATTCATTCTCCACCTGCCCGGAGAAAGGAAAAGTGGAGGTCAGCTCTGAGGTGGAAAAATTAAGGGCACTGGCCCCTCCTTCCCCTAGCCCAGTCAACTTTCCACTGGTACCTGAATGCTAATGATGTTGCCCCCATTGTGGTAGAGCCATGGATATATCCTGGGCAGCAAGACCTTGAACCAGGAGTCCACTGCGGCAAGGAAGTCTAAAGGAAGGGGCAGTGCTCTGCTCGTTAGGGCACTGCCACCTCCTCGGCCCCCACCTGCTAGAGGTGCTAGCATCTTGAGTGCCGCCTGAACTCGGGGAAGCACTGTGTATCATCCCACTTGTCCATAACTCCATCTGGGAAGCAGTGACTTGTCAGAGGAAACTGAACCCTAAGCATTTATATATTTGCATGGCAATGAAATCTGAGCATAGGAAACAAAGCAGTGTTTCTTGAGAATTCATTTTTTAAATGTCAGAAAAAAATGTTAAAACACATCACATGGAGCTATTACATAATCATATACAATATATACTTGAGATCGCTATGAAGTAGCATGCACACGTGTGCCTGTGTGCTCGGTCATGTCAGATTCTTTGTGACCCCATGGACTCTAGGGGTTACAGGCTCCCACCAGACTGGTATGAAGTAGCATGGGAATTCACAAAATTGTAGAATATCTGACCTGTACCCTGATGGAACTGCCAGTCCAGGAGATTTAAGTCAGCAAATGAAAGATCATTATATGAGGTGGCATGCCTTCAATTCTCAACTCCTGTTGGTGATTTTTGTTGACTCACCCTCAGGGTCTTCATACATGACCTCTGCCTCCTTACCTAGGCAACTCCCAACTCAGGCTTCAGGTCTCAACTTACATTTCACTTCCCCAAGAAAACCTCTGATATCCTAGATGAGGGTAGATTCCCCCTGTTACACTCTCACATCACCTCATACTCCCTTTTCAAGTGCTTAAGAAATTAAAATTAAGCATTTGTGTCTGTAATTGTTTCCTGTTGGTCTCCCCTACTAGTGAGCAGGAACCTTGTCAGGTTCATTGGCTGCATCCCTGTCATTGAGGACAATGCCTAGCAGATAGCGGACTCTCAAAGGTGGAGTCAATGAAAGACATTTTAGAGGCTATCTTTATATTAAAACATTTAATTCCTTTACATTTTGTGTTCTTTATAAAGGAAGGCCAGGTGGCACTGCCTCCTTTAATCCAAGCATACATTAAATTGCATCCCTTGAGTGATAAAAATTTAACATGACCAGAACTATTGTTTTTCCCCCAAATGTTGATCTTTTGCCACCCCTAGTCTTCTCTGTCTTCCCTAAGTCAGTAAATGGTACCACCATCTTGACTGGCTGGATACTTGATTCTTTCCTCATCCTACCCACACTGTCCTCCCACCCCCCTGCCACTACTCCCTTTCTCATCAAAATCTGTCATTTGAGTCCTGTTGACCTTTATCTCCAACCTATAGCTCATCTCTGCCCTCTTTGCATTTCCACCACTACCACAACCGGGAGCCATCTCTCTCTCCTCAACTACAATCATAGTCTCCCAGTTAAGTTTCTCCACCTCTACCCTTGCTCCCCTCAATCCATTTTCCACATCCAGGCTAATGTAATCTGAAAACAAATCAGATAATTCTGGTTAAATTCTTTCAATGACTTTCTACTGTGCTTATAATAAAAGGCAACCCCCTTACAATGGTCTGAAAGGTCCTGCATTAACACTCACTATATAAGCTCCAATTTCTCATCATACTACTCTCCCTTACCTGCTGTGCTCCAGCCATGCTGGCCTCACTCATGCCAGTGTTCTGTCCTACCTCTGGGCCTTAAAACACACCATACCTGGGAATTCCCTGTGGTCTAGTAGTTAGGACTCTGAGCTTTCATTGCCAAGGGGCCACGTTCAATCCCTCGTCTGAACCATGATCCCATAAGACTCACAGCACAGCCCTCCCCCCAGAAAAGTACATCATTCCATCTACCTGGTCATTCTGACTTCACTCTTCATATGACCAGTGATTTCCCTTTCCTAGAGTAACTGAAATGTCATCTCAGAAAAGTCTTTTCTGGCTTTCATACCTAAAAGAGGCCCTGTTATTCACTATCTCAACTCCTTGTCCATTTTCTTGTGTAGTATTTTTTAAATAATCTTATATAAGTTTTTTTTTTTTTTTAATTAACGTGTCTTCCACACTGAGTCTGTCTGGTCCCCCAGTTCCTAGCATCCTGCTGGGCATGATTAAAACAGTAAATATTTGAATGAATGATCTCTGTTTTGGGTACCCAAATGACCCATTTTGTTGTTGTTTGCTTTTTTTTCTGAGTCCAGTCTTTTTTCTCTACCCACCTGGATCTGAGGTTCTCAGATGAATTTTAGGTTTCCGAAGCAACCAGGCTGGGAGACCCCCCTGAGACAGACAAAGACAACAAAAAAGTGAGTGGGCTTTGTTGTCTGAGAGTGGAATAGGGTAGGTAAGAAGGGAGGGAGTTGAGGGTAGTGATGGAAGTGGCCCTAGAGTGGGGGCACATGGGAAGCTTTGCTTCTATCCCTTCTCCAACTAACTCACCATCTCCCACTCTGCACAGATGTAAGGTCCTGGTCTCAGTATGACTAACAGGTTTGCTAAAGTTGCCTCTTTCAGAAATGCAAAGAGGTCACGGCTGCCATTAAAGTTATAGACCCCAGGCTCTGGCTCATGGTAGTTCCAGGGCACATAACTGAAAAAGGAAGAGGTTAACAGGGCCCAGGGCAGGGAGAAGCCAAGGAGGCCAAGGGGATCAGCCTGCAGGAATCTCCAGGAAGCTGTGGGAAGGAGGTCCTGGCCCTCCCCTTTCCCACCCTTGGCAGGGAAGCCCTGGAGCTACAATCCTCATACCCAGCCAGTCTTCCTGTCCTGATCCCTTCTTAAGGATGTGGTAGGAGGAGTGAATCCCACCCTTCCATGGCTCTCATGAGCACTTCTTACAACTGTACTACGTTGAGGCCACTCATTCGCATCTTGAAAAGCCGGTCTGCCCAAAGCACCCGCGGTACCCGAAAGTAGTGCAGGCTGCCAGACACGTAGCGGAACGGGGCCCCGTCCAGAAGGAATCTGTTATGATCCCGATCCACTGCGAACGACCGAGTGTCTGCCTGTAAGGGGAGAGACCGTGCTCACAGGCGGCTGGAGTCCGGGGTCAGCGTCTGCCAAGAGCAGAGGAGATGAAACTAGCCCTTCCCAGTATTTTGTTGTTTTCAACTTTCACTCTCTCCTCTGCCAGATCTGACCCTGTCTCACTGCACCCAGCAGCTGGTTCGATCCTCTCATCCTACCTGGGGCAGCAGCAGCGTCAGGAGCAGGAGCAGCAGGGAGGGAAGGCAGAGAGGTTTCTTGGGAGCCATGGCGCTTTATGGGCTCTTCCAGTCAGAGACGGTGGTCCGACCGTCACGTGGTGGATTCCTGGGAGAGAACCTCAGAGAGCAAGTGGGCGGAGACCACCGCTAATTGCCAGGCGATTAGCCTGCACTTTGTCTCCAGCCTGCATCTTCCCCTTACTCTACTAGTTTGTAAAATCCTCTACATCTTTCTACTCGTTCATGAACCAGCTTCATCAGCATTACTTGGGAGCTTGTTAGAAATGCAGAGTCTCAGACCCTACCTCAGACCTGTAGAATCAGAATTTGTATTTTAACAAGATTTCCGGGTGCTCTGAGCACATTCAGGATTGAGAAGTAGTTCTCTGCTACATTGAGCCCCCTCAGGATGGGGAGAGCCTTGTCCATCCTGAGTCCTCTGCTGCTATCACAGGGTCCAGTACACAGCACGTTAAATCCAGATGAATGTCAGTCAGATCCAGGTTCAGACCCAAGGGAAACCAGAGGATATCTTCTCAGTATATGAAAGGGGAAGGGGAGTCGGGGTGAGGATCAGGTTACAAGAGGCATCTTCTTCCTAGAGAATCCTGTCCTGTTTCAACAAAAGAGACCATCTAGGCCATCCTATCATCTTTGGATGTGCGCCCCTTTCCAATTTATCCCTGCCTGGGCAAAAGATGTCAAGGTTCCAAGGTTTGGGAATTTGTGAATTTCCATCACTCACTGCCTTCACAGTCCCAAGCCTGGGATGTGAAGACCAGAACAATAATAATAGTTATTATTGTTATTTCTGCTTATGAACACTACTCAGGGCTATGCATCAAACACTATACTAAGCATTTCACCTCTCATTTAATTTTCGAACAACTCCATGAAGTAGATAATAATCTCCATTTTACTGATGAGGTGATTGAGAGATAGAAATATTAGCCTGTTAACAAGGTCACATAACTAGTTTAGTAGAGCTGGGATTTGAATGAGGCAGTCTGGCCTCAGAGTTCATGCATTTAACTTTAGGTACGACAGAGGATGAGATGGTTAGGTAGCATCACCGACTCGATGGACATGGGTTTGGGTGGGCTCCGGGAGTTGGTGATGGACAGGAAGGCCTGGCGTGCTGCGGTTCATGGGGTCGCAAAGAGATGGACACGATTGAGCGACTGAACTGAACTGAACTGACTCTTACACCTATTTTACAGTTAGGGAAAGTGAGGTTCCTAGAGGCTAAGTAACTTGTCCAGGTGACACAGTTAATGGGCTATTAAGATTCAGACCCTAGTCTAGTTCAAGAGCCTCAGCTCTTAACTACTGAGACTACGGTAATAGGATACAGGCCAGAGCTCCCACGGTTGTACTGACCAGAGCTGCAAACGGGTCCAGGCTGCCAGCACCCGCCCCCTCTGAGCATCCACCTCCGGGCTGGACCGCAGTCGGCCACTCAGTGCGCGGGAGGTATGACGCCTCCTACCTCTGGCATTGGGAGATGGAGGTCCTGGGGGTCTCGGGCCGAGCCCGGCTTTGCTCCCCTTTGACGTAGGTGCCTGCGTCTTGACCACCACCGCAGGCCAGGTGTGGAACCCTCACCCGGGTCCTGGGACCCGTCCTCCCCCAGGCCTAACCCGCCCCCGGCCTCTGAGCTCCACGCCCCCACATCGTCCGAGTGCTCAGCGGTTGCTAGGATACTGCGGGCGGTTACGCCGGCGCTGACTGATGACGTAACCACTGCTTCCGGTCCCTGGTGCTTCCCTCCAGCTAAAGCCGGGTGAGTGCCGTGTCCTGGCTGGCCCACCCTGACCGAGACCCGGAGTGGGCTCTGCAAGTGGTGGGGCCGGACCTCGCACTTCTCCCCGGAACTACCCCGTGCCCTGTCTCTGCAGCCCAATGGGGCGTGCGAGTGGGGGGCGGCCTGAAGGTGAGCCAGTGTTGGAAGAAGTAGCCTGGGAGTCGCCGCAGGGCCTGGGGCTTTTTAAGGCACCTGACCCCAACCTTCTTGGAGCGGGCGTTGCCAGGGCTTATTTTCTCTAGGTTCGGAGACCTGGGCCTGAGCGCTCCACGTTGGCCCTTTAGGGGGTCTTCTGGATTGTGCCCCGCCCATGACCTGCCATTCTTTTCCTTCCAGCATGATCTGCTGGAGCCCCAGCAACTTGCCTGAAAGAGACCACTCGACTTGGACGAACCCTTTGGCAACTTCAGACTGTCCTTGAGGAGGATGACTGAGACACTATGGGCCACGCGCTTTGCATCTGCTCTCGGGGAACTGTCACCATTGACCATAAGCGCTACCTCTTCATCCATAAACTGGGGGAGGGGTGAGTGTTTTGGAAATCATTTAGTCCCAAGAGTTGTGGTGTTTGAAGGACAGCAGTCAGCCCAGGGTAGGGGCACAAAGCCTCTAATTCACCGGACAGAGCCCAGCTCCTTGGTGGTCAAGAAAGTGGATTATGGAACCAGGCTTCCTGGATTCACCATGTATGGCCTTGATTAGCCCAAGTTGCTTTATCTGCTTATTGGAGCTAATTATGCTTCAGTGGCAGGTCTGTGAAGACTAAATGAGATAATGCGTATCACGTGTCTCCCCTACTGCCTGATTCATAGCACTTGATAAAGGTTGGCTCTTGTTTATTTAATATTTATTGAAGCCCTGCATTAAGACCATAGGACCTAGAAAGTGACTGTGTCCTTGCTCTATGTTAATAATCTTCAGACTTCTTTTTAGAGTCACCCCTTGGGAGGGTTGCTAGTAAATGGGAAAGACACCTCCCCTCCCCTACACTTCTCCCCAGGGAATTCCTCTGGATCCCAGCAGTATGGGAGATGACCTTGGTCCTTCAATGACCCCTTTGGCCCACAGTGGGTTCAGCTTTGTGGACCTAGTGGAGGGGTTACATGATGGACAGTTCTACGCCCTGAAGCGAATCCTGTGTCATGAGCAGCAGGACCGGGAGGAAGCCCAACGAGAAGCAGACATGCATCGCCTCTTCCATCACCCCAACATCCTTCGCCTCGTGGCTTATTGTCTGAGAGAGCGAGGCACTAAACATGAGGCCTGGCTGCTGCTACCCTTCTTCAAGGTCAGAAAGTCTCCTGGCTATGGAGGGGGTTGCAACAGAGCCATGGGTGCCAAGGGCTGTATGAGCAGTCGCAGTCAAGCACATTAGGAAGCAGAGGTCATGTTCTGGTTTGACCATTTCAGATTTGGGGTTTCAGGAGCCCACCTGGGGCTGTAGGGTGTGTGGTGAAATTGCTATAGACTCTGACATAAGGAAAGAATCAGGCTCAGGGAGTGGAGGCTAAAAACATCAACTGCGGGGAAACTTGTTTTGCAGAGAGGTACGCTGTGGAATGAGATAGAAAAGCTGAAGGACAAAGGCAACTTCTTGACTGAAGAGCAAATCATTCGGCTGCTGCTGGGTATCTGCAGAGGCCTTGAGGCTATGCACGCCAAGGGTTATGCCCACAGGTCAGTGGGAGGCTCTATGTACTTGCTGGACAGAAAGGAAGAGCCTCATCAAGAGAAATGAGAGATTTCTGTGCTCCTCTCCAGGAACAGTCCCCATGATTCTTTTGCCCCCCTAGGATCCCAGCCTTCTGGTTCAGGGATGCTCATGGGTCATTTCTACTTCCCTGCAGGGACCTGAAACCCACCAATATCTTGCTTGGCGATGAGGGGCAGCCGGTTCTAATGGACTTGGGGTCCATGAATCAAGCGTGCATCCACGTGGAGGGCTCCCGCCAGGCTCTGGCCCTCCAGGTAAGAGTCTCCAGAGTCCTTTGCCTATCTCTTCCCCATCCTCAACCCCTTCTGGTGCATGGCCCAGTTTGGTCACATGACCAAGATCTGTGCCCCGCTTCTGACCTCTGGGGCCACTGTTCCAGGACTGGGCAGCCCAGCGGTGCACCATCTCCTACCGGGCCCCGGAGCTCTTTTCTGTGCAGAGCCACTGTGTCATCGATGAGCGGACTGATGTCTGGGTGAGGAGCGTGTGGGTGGGAATGTGGGCGGGGAGGAGTGCTGCTCTGTACCTGCCGTGAACTAGAGGAGCAAGTCTTTGGCTTCCAGTGCATGGGGCCCCAGGAAGCATGTATGTCCCCATCCCCCCTCAACTTCCTTCCTAGGAACTGTCACTGACACAGTACTCAGTTGCTCAGGAAGTGGTATAATCTTGCACTTTGAGCAGGATAAGCATAACTAAATGTCAGGGCTGGAGGCACAAGACGTAGAGGCCTCCAGCTAACTGGCAGTTTCTCTGGGGTCCTTGTGGTGTCACGTGACTGAAGTCGGCATACTGTAGTGTCCTTTCACTACAGAATGAAACAGAGTTGACTCCATTGGTCCCCTTCCAAGGAATAACAAGTTATGCTCAGTCCCTAGGCTGTGTGCTATATGCCATGATGTTTGGGGAAGGCCCTTACGACATGGTGTTCCAGAAGGGTGACAGTGTGGCCCTTGCAGTGCAGAACCAACTCAGCATCCCGCAGAGCCCCAGGTGAGCTCTGAAAGGAGCAGGAGGACTTCAGGCTCCTCCCTTCCTTTTGCAGGAGTCAGAGCACAGGGGGCGGCCGCCCTCCTCACCCTCCCCTCCTCCTTCTGCAGGTATTCTTCAACCTTGCGGCAGCTGCTGACCTCAATGATGACTGTGGACCCCCAGCAGCGCCCTCACATTCCTCTGCTCCTGAGTCAGTTGGAGGTGCTGCAGCCCCCGGCTCGGGACGAGCACACTACCCACATCTGAACAAACCGGTGGCCACGTTGAAAAGGTGGCCCCTGTTCCTTGGCAAGGAGCCGCCCTCCCTCAATAGAATCTCCATGCATTCAGTCCAGGACCACGCCCTTGTCACTGGGAGAAGCTGGGGGCTGGGACAGTTCGCTTGGTCTTCTGTCTCTGATTCTGCTCTCTCACCCCCAAGAGCAGTAACTGGACTGGGGGCCTGCCTGGTTAGGGGTGGGGGAGGGTGGGGGATGGGGAGAGGGGAACTGATAGAATATAGTCAAAGCTCTGAGCAGGATCATGATCTGCCTCCAAATCTGGGGGCAGGAGAATGTATAAAATAGAAGAATAAAGTGAAAGCAGCTTGGTGTGATCTTAGTCTCGTTCTTAGAGTGAGAGGAGGTGCAGGGTGCCCAAAGGCTGGCTGCCTTTTCTGAGGGAGAGCCTGGAGAGAAGAGGGACTGGCGAAGCCTCAGGAGTGGCGTGACCATCCTTCCACATTCAGAGGCGGGTGTTCCTACCTTAGATCTGGCTGGTGGGGGGCGGTGGGCCCTTCTCCTAGCTTGTCTTAGTCAAAAACTTCAAAGTTCTCTGGCCTGAGCTGGTTTCTATGCCAAGAACTGGGCCAAGGGCCCCCTTAAAGCACCCTCACCTCATTCTTTCTTCATTCTCATGGCTGGGTAGCTTAGAGCAGCCCAGCTGGTTTTCCAGGAAGGGCTTCTGGGTGGAGACACCTGAGGAAGCTTGGGGACAACCACACAACTAGTTTCCAGCCTCTGCCTTGGGGCAAGGGGAGTGGAAGTGGTGGACATTTTAGCCCAGAATCTCTCCCAGATGGTTCTGGTTCACACATGGTTAATGATTAATGGGGCCTGTGTGGTGTGGCAGTATCCAGCTGCCACTTCCTGCCTCCTCTGCTGAGTAAACAGGAGCCCTGCCTTTGCTGGGCTGGAAACCTGTTCCCTCAGGAAGGGCACTGCGTCCCTGAATCACCAGGGAGGGGAGGGAAGGGCAGGGTTGGCATCTCCTGCTCCTGAGATTGACGCTTCTTCCCCCCCAGCTGTGCCCACCCCCCAACTGCTGACGTCAGTGTGGGTCCTGGGGTGCCTATTAGCAAACTTGAAGTTTTCCCCAGGGCCCTGGCAGGAGGCTCCCACCAGCTAGCACAGAAGCTGAGGCCAGAAAGAAAGCACAAACAGAGGGGAGATGACCTGACTTTTAATGGCACAACCCCAGGCCCCAGCAAAACAGCAAGACCAAAAGTAAGCTTTGCAAAGCTGCTGGGAGGTGCAGTGACACAAACAACTCTAGGAGATCACCCTTGTTCCCTCCCAGCCCCCAAGCTTATGACTAGGCTCCATGCCCAGGAACTCTGGGCCTGCTCAGCCCCACTCTCAAGCCCTTAAAACGCACAGAGGTGTCTGGGCCAAGCTTTGCTTCCAGTGTCGGTGAATGCAGAGCAGCAGGAAGAATAGGGTAGCAGTCTTAACTCTCAAATACAGAAACTGCTGGGCTTAAACTCCTACTTGGAAAGGAAGTGAAGCCTCAGATCCTTGAACGGCTCATGTTGGACAGGTCCAAGATCCGGTCCTCATCTCCCCCCTATCCTGGGGACTCCTAGGATGACACATGGGGTCATGTTTCCCAGGCCTGGCAAGGGCCCCTTGGCAGGTCTAACCTTCAGCCACGGAAGGAAAAAGTCATGAGCAGCACATAGTGAGGGTGGCAGCAGAAATAGCAGCAGCAGCAGCACAAAAGGGGAAGGCAGCAAAGCTCAAGCACTCACAGAGGGGACGAGAAACCGTGCAAGGAGACTGTTTATTTCGAAAGGATTTTGCAATAAACATAGTGAGTGGGCTCCAGGCAGCAGTTCTATTCTTCTCCCTCATCCTCGTCCTCATAGGAGTCGATGCCCACTTCCTCATAATCCTTCTCCAGGGCAGCCATATCCTCCCGGGCCTCGGAGAACTCACCCTCCTCCATGCCCTCGCCCACGTACCAGTGCACAAACGCCCTCTTGGCATACATCAGGTCGAACTTGTGGTCCAGGCGGGCCCAGGCCTCAGCGATGGCGGTCGTGTTGCTCAGCATGCACACGGCACGCTGCACCTTGGCCAGGTCACCCCCAGGCACCACAGTGGGGGGCTGGTAGTTGATACCAACCTTGAAGCCAGTGGGGCACCAGTCCACAAACTGAATACTGCGCTTGGTCTTGATGGCAGCAATGGCAGCGTTGACGTCCTTGGGCACCACGTCTCCACGGTACAGCAGGCAGCAGGCCATGTACTTGCCGTGGCGGGGATCACACTTCACCATCTGGTTGGCAGGCTCGAAGCAGGCGTTGGTGATCTCTGCCACCGACAGCTGCTCGTGGTAGGCCTTCTCTGCAGAGATGACTGGTGCATAGGTGGCCAGGGGGAAGTGGATGCGAGGGTAGGGCACCAGGTTGGTCTGGAACTCGGTCAGGTCCACGTTGAGGGCGCCATCAAAGCGCAGAGAGGCTGTGATGGAGGAGACGATTTGGCTGATGAGGCGGTTGAGGTTGGTGTAAGTTGGGCGCTCGATGTCCAGGTTGCGGCGACAGATGTCATAGATGGCCTCGTTGTCCACCATGAAGGCACAATCTGAGTGCTCCAGGGTGGTGTGGGTGGTCAGGATGGAGTTGTAGGGCTCGACTACGGCCGTGGACACCTGGGGGGCTGGGTAGATGGAGAACTCCAGCTTGGATTTCTTGCCATAGTCAACAGAGAGCCGCTCCATCAGCAGTGAGGTGAAGCCGGAGCCGGTGCCCCCTCCAAAGCTGTGGAACACCAGGAAGCCCTGAAGTCCTGTGCACTGATCAGACTGTAAGGCAAGAAGGAAAAGAGCAATGTGGGTAGGGAAAGGGCCTGAGGATCTCTTATGTTCTGGCTTCACAAAAGCCTAAAATTTCTCAGGTGTTAAGGCAGACTAATGAGTATCCCACAGCCGCAGCATGCTCTGAGACATGTACAATTGGAGATGACTCCATGAAATGGATTTGGAAAAAAATGTTTCTGACCATTAGCATCATTTCAAAAGCTTCCTTCCTTCTACCCCCAATTCTCACCAGCTTGCGGATCCGGTCCAGTACTGGGTCAATGATTTCCTTGCCAATGGTGTAGTGACCACGAGCATAGTTGTTAGCAGCATCCTCTTTCCCAGTGATGAGCTGCTCGGGGTGGAAGAGTTGCCGGTATGGGCCATTTCGGATCTCATCTGAAAAGGCATACACCACATCGTTAGGGCAGAAACCACAAGGCTGTGCTCAGCACAGATCTCCCTCTCTCAGCCTGGTGGCTGTGCTCAGATATATGGAAGCATTCATCCTCCTGCCAGCCTGAGATAGCAGTGTGTGAGAGAAACCCAGACATGCTGCCCAGGCCAGTCTGCGATCAGCCTCCCTTCTTTAGCTTCCAGCAGGGCAAGGGGTTTTCAGGGCCAGGAAAGCCAGGTCTAGACATCCTCTCTCCAGAGAGAAGCTTAAAGTCACTTTCCAGCCCCTTAATTCCACCTTCTCTTCCTCTGCTCACCAATTACGGTAGGCTCCAAATCCACAAAAACTGCTCGGGGCACATGCTTTCCGGCACCAGTTTCACAGAAGAAGGTGGTGAAGGAGTCGTCCCCTCCACCGATGGTCTTGTCACTGGGCATCTGTCCATCCGGCTGAATTCCATGTTCCAGACAGTAGAGCTCCCAGCAGGCATTGCCCATCTGGACACCTGCCTGCCCCACATGGACTGAGATGCATTCACGCTGAAGGGTAAAGAGAGGGGACATGGCATAAGCCCCACATACATAAGTCCTTACCTCATGAGCCTCTCTCCCACCCTATCACCTACCAATTAGGATGACTCAGTTGGCAAAAGGGCCTGAGCAGAGGTCAAAGAGGCTGGCATCCTGCCCAGGCTCTCCTGTATAGGACTTCCCTACTGGAGGCACCCATTAGGGCAGGCCAGTTCCCTCAGCCTACTTCTTCGTGGGGACCTTGTCAAGTAAGAGCTGTGGTTCCAGATGACCCTGCCACATTCACAGGACACTCAGGCAGGACAGAGAGGTCAAGTGCATATGAGACAGGCAGACACTGCAGTCACTGAGACAAGGACAAGCGATTTTTTCAGCTGTTCCCAATCCCTATTCCCACAGATCAGCTTCTCAAGAGCCTGAGAAGGGACAGAAGGTTTTCCAGAGCTACGAATTTATAGCTAGAGGTCTGCCCTTGATTAATTCTTTCCTTTGAGGATGAACAACTAGAATATCATATAACCCTTTCGCCCTTTCATTCTTGCGAACTGTAGAGGTGTCTTGGCCTTTCAGTCGGGCATCAACTGACCACGGTGGCCAGCAGGATGCCCTGGCCCTCACCACCTTTAAATCCCATCTGGCTCTGGGGATCAATCCCATCTGGCTGCTCTCCCCACCTCTACCCCTACACCCTGGGTATGTTCACCACGTTCATCCACTGCAGCGCCCTCAGGGAAACTGCAGAGAGTAAAAAACGGCAGGCGCCGGCAGTAAGGGTGGTGGGCACTGGGGCACTCGCTACCCTAGGCTCATCCCTGCCAGTCTGGAATAAACCTCTGAAGAGCCAAAGTGGTGCAGAGCAGGGCCGGCGCGGCCTCCCTTTTCAACACCGAAATGGCGGGGTGACGGTTTGCAAACACCCAGAAAAGGAAGCGGAACCTGCGGTGAGGCCTCGAAGGTAACCTGCCTTGTCCTGGGCGGGGTGAGCGCCATCCTGCGCTCTGGCCCCGAATTCGCCCCTTCTAGATTCTTTCCAGGTCCATCCCAGTGGAAAGCGAGGATTGGATTTCGGCCCCGGTCCCTGGGCTATAAATACTACCCCCTACACACACCTCTTTCCCCTCCCCCCAACCTGGCCTCGGCCCGCGTTCTCGCTCAGCGCCAGCTGTCTCTGCCCGTCCGTGCACGCGGACACCGGCTAGAGAGATTCTGGCTCGCCTCACTAGGCCGAACCCCATTCTCGTCACCCCTCCAGGATCAAAAGAGGGGTGCTGAGTCACGGGGGGGGGGGGTGCTGTGGGTAGAATGGATGCGCCCACAGTCAGAGCAAAGGGAGATGCTGAACCAAGTGATCTGACCCCCTTCCCACCTTCTTGCACCAAGCACGTGTTTGGTCAGTTCCAAGGACCTGGGAGTGAGGGGGAGGCTAGCGGCGCAGGGCAGCCAAGCGGGGTCTCCTCGACCGCGTAAAGGACGGGCCGCGGGACCGCCTGACCCCTCTCAGGAGGGTTAGCACACAAATACTTGGTGGAGCAGGAGGGGATTCCAGGAGGACTCCTCTCTGCTACTGAAGATTCCTACCCTGCTCCACTACCCTCCCCAGCATCCGAAAGTGGACAACGTGGCCCAGCCAAAGTCACTGGGAGGGGGTGGGGGGAAGGCAACCCCCCCTCCCAACACCTGGAGACCTGAAACTCCGGATAGAGGGCCCCGAGCAGCCTTAGAAGGAGGTTCCCCGAAGAAGAGAACTTAGGGGACGGGCGCGATGTCGGCGGGGCCGCACTCACCATGGTGAGTCCGGGCTGTGGGTCTCACGTAGAGTCCGGGTGACGGGTCTCAGTGAGAACTGCGCTAGCTGCAGTGCCGCACCGTTCTTATATGCGGGGGGCGGGCCCGCGTGCTCCGCCCGCCCACTAGGAGCGGGGCGGCCAGACGCCACGCCCCCGAAAGGTAGGCGGCCCGGAGGGGTGGGGCCAGGGCGAGTCCCCTCCCCGGGGCGTGCCAGAGTCCCTCACCTGTCCCACTTGAGTGAGCAGTAGCGACCCGAGCTTAAACCCTTCTCTCCCGGCTTTGCGCCGACACTCGGAGCTCCCGAGTTCCGCTGTTGGGACGCAAGGCGTGGTGCCAGGACGTGTCTCTCCTGCACCTGCGTCGTGGGGGCGCCTGTTGCTAAGGTGTTCTGACTTAGGCCTGGTGCTGTAGAGGCTGTTTTTCTGGAGTGGCTGCAGCCAACCTTCGCCGGTGCCCTCCCCGCCCCGCCTCTCTGGAGGCTCCGGCCAACTTCCTGGCTCTGGCCCGTCCCCCAGGAACGGCTTGCAATCGCACGAGGCCTGCTGGTCCCCGGCCGGGACGGCTGGCCTTCGCCAACGCCCGCGGGCGGCCGAGGACCAGGAGCTGCACAGTCTGAGCCCCAGGTTGCCGATCCCTTAGGTTGCTCCGCAGAGCCGAACCCCACAGTCTGTCTGCGAGGGCCGACCCCCGGAATCTCTCGCGGCTCACCGGCTGCCCTCTGGTCAGTGGCCCCGTCATCAGCACCGTCACTATTAGCCAGCCCTCGCCATAGCCACCTGTCCGCTTTCCTGCAGCCAGAACAGCCGGAGTTTCTAGGATTCACATCCTGACTACTCTATGTGACCTTGGGCAAGTGACTTAACCTCACCGAGTTCTTGGCATCTTCACCGGTGAAAGGAGATAACAATCCCACCCCCCAGAAAGCATTGTGAGGTGTTATAATGTTTGTTGACTCTGAAGAGCAAAAAAGAAAATGGAGATTCTGATGTCATGGCTGGTTTTGACTTTCCCATCCTCTTCTGTCCCTAAGCCATGGGCAGGATCTGCTACCTGCATCTCAAACCCCTCGGAGCTCAGGCAGAGGTCTCAGCTAAAGCTATTCCTTCTTTCTACTTTTCATTCCCATGTCTCACAAGAATGGGCTTTTCAACCTACTTCTGCTTTCCCTTGCATGCCTTACATTTTCTACCTGTCTCTTCACTGCAGAAATCATCAGAAGTGCCCTATGTGCCTATTAGTACATCCTGTCTTCTGGGAAAAGATTCACCTGTCTCTCCTATCATAGTGTTTCCTAGGGCCAAGGCTGCCTGACAATATAACACAGCAGGATAAAATAACTAGCAATGGCAACTTTCTACCAACAAAATAGCTGATACCATTTCTTTAGCAAGGCATGGAAAGAAACACCGTGAAATATGACAAGGTCTCTTTTCCCAGTAGACTAACCATATGGTTGGGAGAACAAGACTCATTCATAGAAAAGAAACCTGGGAAGGGCACATAATGAGGTTGCTTTGGGAAATGGGGTCATGGTCTCTACAGAGCAAGAAGCCTTGGTGACTACAGAACACGTGGCCTTGTTCAGACCTTCCCTGGCCCTCTGTTTTCCTTGTGCAGCCCAACCCTGCAGAGTGAGTATTTTAAGAGACTTGTGCTATCTTAGGCAAAACCCCAAACCTATTTGTTCTTCAGGTTCAGCTTCTTTTTCTGTAAAACTGGGATAATAACTTTGGATTGTGAGGACCAGATGAACTGGAGGATGCATACGTACACAGCAAAGCACTATGTATCCAGCTGCCTGGACTCTTAGAGCATTTTGTTCATTTATTTTAGTGCATGTAGCACCTCATGCTGCAGTTATTCATGCATATGTCCATCTTATTAGACAGTGATCTTGCTGAAGGAAAAGACTGTGTCTTATTCACTTTTGTGTTCTCCAGTTCCTAGTATGGCACTTGGCACATGGTAATATTTGCTAAGTGTATAGAGATGGGACTGAAATTAAGGTAAAACTCTTAAGAAGCCAGAAGTTTCAAATTAGCAGCCTGGAAAACAAATTCCCTCTCTGAAATGTTTCATCTGCCCCCACAGTGTTAACCCCTATTGTGTTTAGAATATGAAAACAAATTAGGAACTTTTTCTGTATGGGGCATCACCAAAGACCACCTCTATCTTAGGAGACTTACTAGACAAACACAGGATTCAACATAAACTTGTACTCACAGCTAGGGTTTATTACAGTGATGCAAGAACAATACACAGCTGGATAATAAGGGGAAAAGACACAGCAGGAATCTGAAGGAATCCATGTCCTCTCCCTCCCATAAGGGCTTACACAATGTACTCGTCTTCCTACATGAAAATGGAGCAACATTCCCCCGCAGTGTTTTTGCCCAAGAAAGCCCATTAGAGACTCAGCACTCAGGTTTTTAATGGGGGCTGTTCACAGAGGCACCTCTGCCTTGCACGTGCCAAAATTCCAGACTCAGAAGAAAAACGGGTGCTCTGCATAAATCACATCGTTTACACACACTGCCCAGGCACAACAAACCATCCTGATCAATCAGCTGATGACTGGGAGCACTCTAAGAGCCAAGCTCTCAGATGCCAGCCGAGGGACAACCTTGCGAGCAGGCTTTCCAAGGATAGCTGTCTCAGGCCTGCTAGGTTAACTGTTTCAATCATGTAAAAATCCAGTTTCTAGCTTATCGTGAAACAAATTGGAAGACATGGCTATTCTAGGCCTGCATTCCCATTTAGCAACTGTGATAGGCAAAATAGCACTCCCCCCAAGATGTCCACATCCTAGTCCCTGGAATCTGTGACTATGTTACCTTCCATGGCTAAAGACAGTGTGAATGTGATTAAGGTAAAGGTCTTGAGATGGGGAGATTTTGGATTTTCTGGGTGGGCCCAGTGTAGTCACAAGTCCTTTTTTTAATTAAAAGAATTTTTTTTAATTATGAAAGTATGATAGCACATTAACAGGAGACTTAGAAAATACAGAACAAGGTTACATATAGTTCCACTATACATTACAGTTATTTTTAAAAAGTAGATAAATTAAGATTTTTAGTTGGGCTTTCAATATCAAACTCTCAAAAATTAATATAATACAATGAATACAATACCATTTTCTCAAAAATTAACAATTCTCTTCTATAGATTAGAAGGATCTAGTAGACCTGAAAAGCACTATGAACCAATTCAACATAATTAAGATTTATACAATTTTCACACAGCAGTAGAGTACAAATTCTGTTCAAGTTCCCGTAGACTATAAACTAGAAGACACTGGAACACATCCAGGGGCATAAAACAAGGTGCAAAACTTTAACCATCTAAAGGTATTGAAATCATACAGAATCTCTCCTCTTTTCACAGTAGAATCATGTTAGAAATTAATATCAAAAGATACTTGAAAATAACCCACCTATTTTCAAGTGGAATGTGACATTTACCAAGAGAAATAGAAGGGTCCTTCTAAATGGAAGAAGGAAGCAGGAGAGTCAGAGCCAGGGAAGGGGAGAGGTCAGAGTGAAGGCTCTCAAGATGGAAGGAGGCCATGGTGAAGGAATGGACAGCCTCTAGAAGATGGAAAAGGCAAGGGACATATTTTCCTCTAAAGTCTTTAGAAGGAAGGCAACCATGCCAATGCCTTGAATTTATCCGTAAATAGGTTTCCAATTCCAATGGTGGGAGAGGGGGCTTCCCCACACACTACCAAGCAATTCTCAGACACCAGCAAGGGGTTTGAATACAGCTCAATTCTGCACTTTCTGCCTGGAGATAGGATCAGGTTCCACAGGTTAAAGGTTTGATCCTACAAAACTGTCCCCCCATTCCCTGCTTCAGATGCCAGTCACAAGTCCCAGTTGTTACATACGCTTCTGACCCACCAGCTACAAACTGGAAATTCCAACAACCCCCTCCAACTCTGGATACCAACCACAAGTCCATGTGGTTATTTGTCCTGACTGATGGGCTGCAGATTAGAGCTTACCATTACCTCTTTCTTGGGTTCAACTAATTTGCTAGAGAGGCTCATAGGGTTCAGAGAAACGTTTTACCTACCAGATCACTGGTTTATTATACAAGGATATAAGCCAGGAGCAGCAGATAGAAGGGATGCAGAGGGCAATGTATGGTAAAAGGACATGAGTGTCCATAGCATCTCCAGGTGCTATACTCTCCCAGCATCTCCATGTGTTCACCACCCTGGAAGGTCTCCAAACCCCATCCTTTTGAGTTTTGATGAAGGCTTCATTACATAAACACGGTTGATTAACTCACTGACCACTGGTGATTAAACTCAATCTCCAGCTACCCACCCCTCTCAGGAGGTCAGAAGGGTGTGATGGGACTGAAATTTCTAAACCTCTAATTGCTCAGTTGGCTCCACTGGCAAGCAGCCCCCATCCTTAGTGGATCCAAAAGTCACCTCATTAACATAGCAAGACACCTTGATCACTCTCAACACTTAGGGAATTCTCAGGGTTTTGGGAACTGTGAGCCAAGAAGAATGGACAAAGACCAAATAATATATAAGAAATACATTTTGGTCATCTGAGTAGCCACATTTTTTTCTTATAAATCATAATATTGCACTCCCCATAAGATTTATTTTGGACTTTTGATCTCCAGAAAGTGAGATAATAAATACATTTGTGTTGTTTTAAGCTACTAAGTTTGCAGCAATTTGTTACAGCCTGGATAGGAAACCAGTGTGGCAACAAATGTAGCTGGGTGATGGCTACCTTCTTAGGATGGGCAACAAGCTGCTCCAGTTCACCCAGCCCTCATTACTCCGTGTCTCCCTGACACAGAAGACCAGTGCCCACTACCATTTAATATCACATTTTCAACCCACATCACACATTTATGTTAGCCTGGCTCCTGCAGCAACGAGTTCACAGCCCCAAGCAGGCTTCCTGACAGAGAAAATGGAGAAGAAAAGGGTGCAGGGAGACACGCCCAAGACATGTTGGTGGAATATAGAGTCCGCATCTGGTTGGGCATGTGTGTCTGAACGTGCATACTCATGCACATACAGGCATGACTGTCTATGTATTTTCTCAGGATATAGACAGATCCCCTGAATAAGGGCCATAAGCTCTTCGTAGGTGTGCAGGTAATAGTCCATATTACCAAACAGAAAACTCTTGGACATTCACACAGAATCTAGAAGACAATGCCAAACACTTTTTCAGTCTTTCTGACGAGGTATTGTTTAGTCCACTCACCCAACGTGGGTGTCAACTCTCTCTTTGGATCGCTCTCCCTCTTCACCATGCCTACTGTTATCTCCACCTTTCCTAACTCCTCAGAGTCTCACCTCCATCTTGAAGCAGTGTGGCAAGGTCATCAAAGTTCTTTGCTTGCTTTTGGCTGTGCCACATGGCACGTGGGAGCTTAGTTCCCTGACCAGGGATCAAACCTGAGCCCTTACAGTGGAAGCTCAAAGTCTTAGCCACTGGACCACCAGGAAAGTCCCCATCAAGGTTTAAAATGTCTCCATGGATTCCATCTAGGAGAGGTGGAGCTGAGCCTTACCACACATCCATTTTTTTTTCAGTTGGAGCACCTACTAGCTGTCCTCCTCACAGCACCATCTTAGCTCCATGTCTTCTCTCCTCCCTGCTGTCCACGCTGGCTTGCTTCACATGCTCCACTGAGATGTTCTTGCTAAGGTCGCCGGTGATCTCCATCTTGCCAAACCAGAGGTCATGCCTCTCCCTTCATCTTTCTCAGCCTCTCAGCAGTATGTGACCCAACTGATCCTTCCTTTATAGTGTTTCATAGTTGAAGTACTTCCTTCTTGGCTTTGATGACACTTCCACTCCCGGTTTTTGTCCTAACCACTCCTTCTCAGTGCTCTTTGATGGCTTACCTCTAAAGGGTGTTCCTCATAGCTCATTCCCAGGCTTTACATGTGCTTGTTCTCCCTGAAGGAGCAATAGTTGAAAGTGGGTGATGAGTATACGGGATTTTATTATGTTATCTCTACTGTGGGGTGTATTTTTAAGTGTCTGTAATTAAAAGCAACTGTAACTTTTATAAGGTTACTCAAAAAAGAATAGCTAGAGTATAAACATCCCAAGCTGCAGTGCAAGAATAGAATAAAAAGAAAGCCGTATCACCTATATGTTGATGGCTCTCAAAGGTACTCCTCCATTTTGGACCTCTCCTCTGACCTTCAGAGTCACATGACTGTTTGCCTTCTTGATATAATACCTTGAAAGCCCCTTCAACATCTCAACACAACACACTCAAAGTAGGACTCTCATCACACTCCCTGCCAAACCTGCTTCTGTCCTAGTCTCCCGAAAGTGAAAGCCGCTCAGTCATGTCTATACCACTCCACGGAATTCTCTAGGCCAGAATACTGGCATGGGTAGTCTTTCCCTTCTCCAGGGGGTCTTCCCAACCCAGGGATCGAACCCAGGTCTCCTGCACTGTAGGCAGATTTTTACCAGCTGAGCCACAAGGGAAGCCCTGAATCTGAGTGAATAATACCGCCTTCCTCTCAAGTCCTTAGGTAAAAACGGAGGACTGTCCTGCATTCCTCTTTCATTCTCTTCCTCCCCTCTTTTATTAATTAGAATGTTTTAGCTTCAAATCATGGAAGGCTTAGCTACCAGCAGCTTAAACAATGGGTGTATTATTATCCCACAAGAAATCTGAATGGAGGGCGGTTCCAGGATTGGTTCAGTGATGTCACCGATAAGTCCAGTATTTCCAGCTTTCTGCTCTGGCATCCTCGATGGCCTGGTGACGTCTTCTCTCCTGATCACAGGATGACTACCACAGCTCCAAGTATCATGCCCTCATATGACACCATCCTAAGGCAGGAAAGGGGGGGCGGTTTCCTCCCACATCTCTTTTTATCAGAGAGAAAAACCTTTCCTTAAAGCACCCCATCAGACTTTCCATTGTATCTCACTGACCTCAGGCCTAAACTAGCCACTGGAAGGGGGGACTGGAACTACCATGAATGGTTTGGACTAACCTATACTTACCCTTAGGTCTAGAGAAAGGCCATCTTCCTTGATCAAGTGGAAGGGTGAAAAATTATACAAAATCAGGACCACACCAGCAAAGAAGACATGGGGGCAGGGGGCAGGTAAGGCTGTTCTGCACAGTCCAGATTAGCATGTCCTATCACTTTAACCCAGCTACTTCCCCCACCCCCAGTTTAGTCCAAGCTACCATCCCCTCATTTCTGGATATTAGCCGTGGTCTCCTCAAAGCTTCCTGCTCCCACTCTTGAACCTCTATAATGTACTCACCACATAGCAGCTGCAATACTCTCTCTAAAATAAAACATGAAGTAGGCCATGAGGCTTGTTTAACCCCCCCACCCCCATCACACTTGTAATAAAAGCCATTCTCAGGACTTCCCTGGTAGTCCACTAGCTAAAACTCCAAGCTCCTAATGTGGGAGGCCCAGGTTCCATCCCTGGTCAGGGAACTAAATCCCACACACCACACCTGAGTTTGCATGCTGCAGCTAAAAATCCCGCGGGCTTCAACTAAGACCTAATGCAGCCAAATAAGTAAATAATTTTTTTTTAAAGCCATTCTCCTTCCCAGCTCCCTTTGCCTCTGTGAACTTTCTCCATCCATTTCCTTATATACACCAGACTTGCTCCTTTGCACTTGCTATTCTCTCTGCCTGGAGCACTATAATTCAGATCTTGGTGTGGCCCACTCCTTATTAATTTCAAACATCACCTTCCTGGAGAGTGGCTTCTTCTCAGTAGCAGCCCCCTCTCCTATTCTCCCCCCACCCCATCTCTTTCTGTGCCATTATCTGTTTTGTTTTCTTCAAGTGTTCATTGCTATCTGAAATTCTCTTGTTTGTTTAGTTATTATGTCTTCCCATAGAAATACAAACTCCTTGAAAGCACAGACTCTTTTTGTTTACTACCACTGTATCTCTGGCAACAGTGCTTGGCACACAGCAGACAATAAACATTGTTCAAAAAATGAATAATATTGATTACCTCTCATTTTATAACTTAGATACATTACACACTCTTAAAAAAAAATCTAAGGACTTCCCTGGTGGTACAGTGGTTAAGGCTTCAGCTTCCAATGCAGGGGGTGTGGGTTCAATCCCTGATCCAGGAACTAAGGTCCCACATGCCTCATGGCAAAAAAACAAAACATAAAAAAGAAGCAATATTGTAACAAATTAAATAAGACTTTAAAAATGGTCCATATTTAAAAAAAAAACCAACTGAGTCTCTTGTTTTATATAAGACCCCTCCTTCTGCCTGCCTTGAAAAGAATTTTCTTTGCAGAATTAGTGTTGTCAAGGTTGACTTTGAGATGCCTAACTTCAAAACCAGTTGGGAGAAGTTGGAATGCTAGCAGGAAACTTTGGGGCCCAGTGGGCCCCAAATCCTTCCATCTGGATAATAATTCCAGAGGTCTATGGCTTCGTGGATCAACCCAGTGTAGACTGGGCTTCCTCACCTTTGAAGTGTTGGTTGGTTGCGTCTTCTCTTCAGGGATCTTGGCCTTTTAGTTCCAGGCACAAGAGAGAAGACCTCAGTTCACGGCCCAAACCAAGGTTAACCATCTTTATATTCTGGGTCACACCCTGGTATACTAGGATGAGAAGGGCTCTGAAAAAACCCCACCCTCAAGATAATTCTTTCACCATTTGCCATACTGACTGAAGAGTCACATTAGAAACTACTTCCTGGAGAGGGTTGCTATTAATAGACAAGATTCTTAAATTTGCTAAATCTGACATTCCTATTCCTGGTCACAGCGCTGGCTGGAAGTATGACTGGAGAGAGGCAACGTGGTTTCCAGGCAGCATTAGGGACCAATTTAAGTTAGTGGTCATGCATTTGAAGTCAGATCAGTCAATATGGTTCTGGGGTTTTCTACAGCCACTGTTTAGCGGGTCATTGCAGGCAGAATTGGTGAACAAATGGATTTAACCAGAGCTGTGGTTTGGTCAGTCAAGGAAACTGAAGCTAGAGGGAGACAAAGGAGTTGAGGGGTATGTAAGGGAATGATCACCACTGACCACAGAATTTAACATAAAAACACAGGAGAGGATGAGGGACATCGAAAACTCTGCCATGTGGAAATGAGAGAGGCACAGACCCTGAGTCCCAGAGGAACCATAATTCTGCCGCTAATTAACTCCCTCATGCCAAGAGGCAGCGATTTCCTTTTCTTCCCTTGCCTATCTCACACAAAGTTGTTGAGGGACTCGAAGGAGATAAAGGCGTGGGGGGTGGGGGGTTGAGGCTGCCTTGAGAACAACAAAGCAGGATACAAATGGGAAAGAGTAACATTTTTATTTCATAATTTTGTCCCAGGCCATATGGTGACTACTTCTGTGGGGAAATAAGGCCAGACTAGACAAGCAAAGACTTGCATTAGAACAGGGAGAGACTGTTAGGAATAGCCTTGAACCCGGCTCAGTATCTTGTCTTGCCGTGGACAACAGCCAGTTCTGGACTAAGCATATGTATTTTGTTTAATCTCACAGTATACTACCTTTCCCCAGTCTACAGATGAGAAAATTGAGGCAAAAGAAGTTAAGTGTGTGCTAAGTCGTTTCAATCATGTCTGACTCTTTGTGACCCTATGGACCATAGCCCACCAGGCTCGACTGTCCATGGGATTTTCCAGGCAAGAATACTGGAGTGGGTTGCCATTTCCTTCTCCAGGGGATCTCCCTGACCTGGGGATAAAACTCATGTCTCTTATGTCTCCTGGAGATGTGGCTAACTTGAGCTCTAGTTTCTGCTGTTCTCTAATATTCTGAGTTTCCACCCAGAAAGCCCCAAGTTGATCTCCTGCCCTAGGTAACTCATTATTTCTGGTCCACTGCAGACTTTTCTTAGCCCCGCCCACTCCTCTTCCAGTCCTAACCAGTCCTGGGGGGTTGGGAGGGGTGGGGGGTGGTGCTGAAGCTCAGGCGGCTTAATTTCTAAATCCTCTCCCACCTGTGATGGCCAGGCTGAAGCCCCAGGGGTTGTGTGACTGAGCAACAGACACCATGTACCCAGAGACCTGGATACCTGTGTGGGGCTGCCAGTGGGCCCCTCCTCTGCAGGTACTTCCTCCCCTGCCTGGGCCCAGGCCCAGCGCCCGTCTGCCTGTCTGCTGCCCGGTAACCAAGTCAAGAGACCTGCCCTCCTGGGGCCGTTTCTAACAACATTCCCCCCCACTGAGAGCAGACCAGAGAGTATAAGGAGGCCAGCAGGCTCTGTGTCCCTCACAGACCTGTCCCTACCTTCCGTCTTGCAGCAGACAGACAACCCCAGCTAGTCCTAGCCAGGCAGCATGGTAAGCAGAGGTGGGGGCTGAGGATGCAAATGAGGGTCTCTTGTGTCCAGGGATTCATGGGCTACAGTGTGGAGGCAGGTGAGGTAAGGGAGACAGAAAGAGACTTGCAGATGGGAGTGTGGCCCCCCCAAATGTGCTAGTTTGTGGGGGCCTGTTCAGGGGGTGGAGAGGGACAGGTGATGGTCACTAGGACCTGGGTAAGAGTCTGAGCAGCTGCTGAAGGGCTTTGAATTTAGGGGTAGGGAGAATGGGGTGAGCAAGACACAGGTAGAAAGTGCAGGCAATTTCCTGTAAACCTGGGCCCCTGCTGGCCTCTGGTTCCAGCTCCCAGCTGTAAGGACCCATCCTCCTTGCCTGTCCTTTCCCTGTGCCTTGATCTGACTCCTCATTTCAGCTATGTACCGGGGCGGGGGGAGAGAAAGAGGGGGTGGGATAGTGCTGTGGGGGTGGGGTGGGGCTTATTTGATATATTTTACCCAAATCTGCCCCCCAGGTGGGACAGAAGAGCAGTTAGAAGTGTGGTTGGAGCCAGACTGTCCCTTCTCTGAATATTCCTGGTTTTGCTCATGACCTTGAGCAAGTTGTTTGACTCCTCTGAGAGTCAGTAAAATAGGGTAATAAAAATACCAACCTAAGGGGGCTGTTATGAAGATTAAATGTGAGAGTGTGTGAAGCGCTTAGCACAGTGCCTGGCACCTAATCAATGCTTAACATATGGAACTAAGCACCAGAATGACAAAGCCTGCAGAGTATGAAATTATACTATTTTCACCAACAAGGAAAGGCAACGGGAGCAGCTGCCTTGAAGCAACCCTGTCCACGGTCCCAGAGGGATAGGGGTTTGAGGCCGTCTGTGTGACTCCATGGCCTGGGTTCTGTGCCCACACCCAGAGTGAGGGGCATTGTTGCCAGAGTCTCAGGCATTTTCCATGTCAGACACGCCTTGCGTGGGGCCTCAGTTGTGGGGGTCAGGTCAGTGTCTGGCTCTGTGCATGGGACCTGGGCAGGCTCTGAGATACACCAGCAGGCATCGGCCCTGCTGGGTGATTGGTGAGCTGAGTCAGCCCTCCCTCATGGACCTGGGGATTTCTGGAGTCCTTTGTCCCTGAACCCCTCCCAGCTTAATTCATTATTTTCTCTCGTTTTAAATTTTTCTTTCTTTCTTATTTTTGTCTGTGCTGGGTCTTTGTTGCTCTGCAAGCTTTCTCTGGTTGTGGCAAGTGAGGGCTACTCTCTAGCTGCGGGGTGCGGGCTTCTTGTCATGGTAGCTTCTCTTGTTGCAGAGCACAGGCTCTAGGGCTCTTGGGCGCCTAGAGCAACCTAGTTGCAGGTCGAGGGCTCAATAGTTGCAGTTCCCGGGCTCTAGAGCTCAGGCTCAGTAGTTGTGGCACACGGGCTGAGTTGCTCTGCAGCATGTGGGATCTTCCCAGATCAGGGATCGAATCTATGTTTCCTGCACTGGCAGGCAGATTCTTCACCACTAAGCCACCAGGGAAGTCCCCATGACTTTCTCTTACTATGACCCCCAGGGTTGGGTGATGGGGGAGTGGATAAGAGGATCCAATAGAAATATGGCCCGCCCTAGTCTGTGTTGTGCAGTGAGCCAGGCAACTTGCATTCTTTCATCTGCAGAGTAATTCTAGTAGGGGGCTCTTATTATTGTCATTTCTCAGGGAAGATGCCCTCAGAGTATTGAAGACTCCTGCTTGAGGCAAGTGGGGAAGTAATGGGGCTGGGATACAGATGGTCTCTGTATTAATCCCAGTCATCCAAAAAAAAAATCACAAGTTAAGGCCCTTGTGTTATATTTACAAAGTCAGAGAGGTGTTAAATTTGTGGAGAAAGCATCCTCTTTAAAAAAAATCTGAAATATTTCAGATATGCAAAAAGGTATAAAGGATAATATGATGAACACCTGCTACCCAGCTTAAGCAATAGAATCCTCTGACTGCATTCACTTCCCTCCTCTACAAAACAAAACCATTATTCAAAATTGGGTGTTAATATTTCCTTTTTTTTTTTTTTATTTTTGTAACACATTCCAAGAATATATAGCAACTAAAAATGTATCTGTAAATGATGCATACAAGTTGAAGATTTACATAAATAGTATCATGTCATGATTCCTCTTAATTTGCTTTTCTTTTTTTCTGGTAAGAATTTTTGGGGGTAAGATTCTTTGTTGTATTCACCCACGCCCACTTCTGAATCATTCTTTATCCATTTTCTCCTGTTGAGGGCCTTCTAATTGGCTTCCGTCGCTATGGTGCTGTGACTGTTCCTGCACCTGTTTTCTTGTGTACCTGTGTGAGAATTTCTCTAGAGCAGGAGCATCTTCAGCTTTTCTGATATTGCCAAATCACTTTCCAAGACAAATGCATCACTTTGGGCTTCTAGCAGCAGTGTGAGAATTCTCATATCTCCACAACTGCCACATGATTAAGCCTTAAAGCTTGGGGAAATTTGGTGGATGTGCTTGAGTTTTCTGTTTGTTTTTTTTTTTTTTATGGCCATACAATGGGACTGGCAGGATCTTAGCTCCCATCACGGACTGAACCCTGACCCTCATCAGTGAAAGTACAGAGTCCTAATTACCGGATAGCCAGGGAATTCCCTCGTTTTGTTTTTAAGGTCTGCCATAAACACTTCTCAAGGGGAGCAGGGAGAAACACTCTGGGATCCCACTTCCCACATTGTCACATATCTTATCATATGAAAGTCTCCTTTTCCTAGACAGTGAGCTTCGTAAGCACAGGGACCAGGTGTTAAGTGTTATGAATTTCCAGTATCTGCACAACGTCAGGCACATAATGGAGGCTCGATACAAGATGAAGCAAGTGAGTCAAGTCTCTCTGATGCTCATGGGGCTCCCCAGAGCAGAGACTTTTCTCTTTTCTAGGACCAAGCAGGTTACCCCAGTCCTGCTTCAGGGGCAAGAGTTCTTTGACCACCAGCCTTGAACCATGTGAGGAAGAACTTTCTTCCCAGACTCTCTTCACTCCAGAACCACACACACCCAAGAGGAAAGAACAGCATACACACATCCATTCCAGGCCCACATTCCCCTTCTTCACTGGCATTTCTAACTGTAAAGTGAATCCAGAGTTCTTTCTGCTCTTATAAACCTCATCCTTCTCTCTGAGCCTTGAAACCTCACTTCGTTCTTGCTTTCCTTATTAATGGACTCTACTCTCTTTGTGGATGTGAGTGGGTTGACTATTGTGCTCTGGCAGACTCATCTGAGCCCTTCAATGTTCCTTAAGATGCTTAGTCACTGAGCAGGACTCTATACTTAGAAATGGTCACATCTTCTGCTTCCCCTGAGGGTTTTATCCCCACCCCACAACCCCCGGGAGATGGGGCACAGAGAGCAAAGTCTAGGAACTTCTGCTCTCAGCTGGAGAACCACTCAAGGAAGGAAGGCAGGAATCGTGTCCAAGCATGATACCCTTCTCTCTGCCCTTTGCCCACTCAGCGTGAGTGCATCTCAGTCCACGTGGGGCAGGCCGGCGTGCAGATTGGCAATGCCTGCTGGGAGCTCTACTGCTTGGAACATGGGATCCAACCAGATGGGCAAATGCCCAGTGACAAGACCATCGGGGGAGGGGACGACTCCTTCAACACCTTCTTTAGTGAAACTGGGGCCGGAAAACATGTGCCCCGGGCGGTGTTTGTGGATCTGGAGCCCACTGTAATCGGTGAGTAATGATTAGGCCCTGTCATGCCTTGTCCCAGGTACCCCGGCAAGTCCTTCTCCATAACTGGAGAGCCCTGGAGTTGCGATTCCCAGTTGCTGCAGCCAGTCAGAACTCCAGATCTGCTATCATTCAGCTCCAGAGTCTCAAGGTCACCCCACATCCCTTTCCTTTTTATTGATGTACCCTTAAAGCCAAGAGCAATAGCAACAGCCTGAATGGGCCTGGTGACCCCACCCCTTCTGTGTACCCTGGGGCTCTGGGAGCCAGGCTGCAAGGGGAGAGGCACCTAAAATTCTGTCCATTGCAGATGAGGTTCGGACAGGCACGTACCGCCAGCTCTTCCATCCAGAGCAGCTCATCACTGGCAAAGAGGATGCTGCCAATAACTATGCCAGAGGCCACTACACCATTGGAAAAGAGCTCATTGACCTGGTGCTGGACCGGATTCGGAAGCTGGTAAGAGAAGAGCTGAGGGCTGGGGAAGTGGGGATTTGCATTCCTGTCATGAAGTGATCTGGAGGCCAGATGAGGAAGGGCAGCTTCCATCCTTGGGAGAGTCTCCCAGACAAGAATTAAACACACAAGATCAGGACTAGTGAGGACGGGAGGCAGAGTGTGGGTTCCAGCCCAGAGCTGGGTGTCCCCTTTATCTCCTACAGTAACCAGCCTGATGCTGTGCAGAGTGGCCACCAGTCGATAGGCTGCCTGGCCAAGCTATGAACGCCCATAAGCAGTCCCAGATTGTCAACCTGTATTGTAGCGATGTGGACAGAAGGCCCTGTGAAAAACAGGGATCCAAACAACACCGGCCCAAGGCTCTCTGTTCAACTTGGGCCTCCAGCAAGGATGTGGACCAGGTTTCTGGGTTGTTGATCTCAGTAAAGAAGCCCTCCAGAGACATCGGAAGTTAGATCAAGAGGGGGGCATGGGTAGGAAACCAGGTGGGATTGGCAAGTTATGATAATAAATGACCGTTGGCACAAGAGTCAAGAGAAATGTCTGTGGAAGGTCTCGTCATCTCTGCAGAGAAGGCCTACCATGAGCAGCTGTCGGTGGCAGAGATCACCAATGCCTGCTTTGAGCCTGCCAACCAGATGGTGAAGTGTGATCCCCGCCACGGCAAGTACATGGCCTGCTGCCTGCTGTACCGTGGAGACGTGGTACCTAAGGACGTCAACGCCGCCATCGCTACCATCAAGACCAAGCGTACCATCCAGTTCGTGGACTGGTGCCCCACTGGCTTCAAGGTTGGTATCAACTACCAGCCCCCTACTGTGGTGCCTGGGGGTGACCTGGCCAAGGTGCAGCGTGCCGTGTGCATGCTGAGCAACACGACCGCCATCGCTGAGGCCTGGGCCCGCCTGGACCACAAGTTCGACCTGATGTATGCCAAGAGGGCGTTTGTGCACTGGTACGTGGGCGAGGGCATGGAGGAGGGTGAGTTCTCCGAGGCCCGGGAGGATATGGCTGCCCTGGAAAAGGATTACGAGGAGGTGGGCATGGATAGTGTGGAGGGGGAGGGAGAAGAGGAGGAGGGGGACGAATACTAGCAGAATCCTTTGTGTCTGTCCTAAATAAAGTGTGTGACCTCATTGTCTTCCAAATGTTTTTTTCTCTTGGGAAAACCACTGGGGGTGGGTTTCTTCATAAGAGATAAGAAGGCTAGTATCTTAGCCTGGGTTCCCCAGAAAGCAGATCTGACTTCAGATTTCATTCCAGGGAGCAGAATGAGGGCTGAGGTGGGTAAAGCAGAGAAGGAGGGAGAATTCATCCTGGAGAGGATGTAGCAGGATAAATGGCATCTTAGAACCATTCCTTGGGAGATTGGGCAGGAGATGAGGTGAGGATGGGGAATTTCTACAATGGCTCCCTTCTCGTCTTCCCTGCATCAAACATTAACGCGCCTGTACTTCCAGGTTGCACACACTTGGGCTTCAGCATCAACAGGGAAGCCCTGGGGGCAGGAGGCAAGGTGCTGTGAAGTTGTGAAGCTGGTCTGATCCACACAGGGCTGCAACAAGAGCCTAGTTGAGGCCAGGGGATTTGACGTGGTGTATGATAGAGCTGGTGCTCACCAGCACCCCTCCTGTTCTCTTCAGGCAGAAAGTTTGAGGGAAGAGAGGTAGAGAGTCCCAGAAGCTGGCCTTAAGGCAGAATGGTGGCATAGTGGCAGCAGCCGTGGAGCAATGGCTGGGGGCCAAGGGGGAGCCTACCCCCCTGAAATCACCATCACACTCATCACTTTTCGATAAACACAAATGACTTGTCTTCAAACCTATGCCACAAGCACAACTTTCAACCGGACGGCTGCCCTAAAATCCTTGTGTGTAGATTTTCTGTAACGCCTTCTGGGCTGGAGGGATGGTTTGACCACTGGAGGTCTAGAACTAGGGCAATCCCCACCCCCAACTCCAGCCCCAGAGATGCAGTGCCCAGTGTTGTCCTTGGCACTGTCCTCCCTGCAGCCTCCCTTTCCCAGGCTTGGATGCTGGCAAGGAAACCCCAAAATCAGCAAAGCCAGGAAGCTGTTATCACTCTCAGGGCTGGAAGAGCCAAGGTATGAGATGGTGATGCCAGAGCTTTGGAGCCGAGATCACCAGGTGAGAGCTGGAGCCACAGCAGAGCTACCCAGAGGGAGCAGGAGGGGGAAAGAGGGAGGGGTGTTTGTCAGGGTCTTCCCTGGTGGGCTTAGATGGTAAAGAATCCACCTGCAATGCAGGAGACATGGGTTTGATCCCTGGGTCAGGAAGATCCCCTGGAGAAGGGAATGGCTACCAACTCCAGTATTCTTGCCTGGAGAATTCCATGGACAGAGGAGCCTGGAGGGCTACAATCCATGGGGTTGCAAAGAGTAGGACATGACTGAGCAAATAACACTATACTATACCAGAGCCATGCAGGAGAGACAGAATCACCTGAGTTACTTTCTGATTTTGAGAGAAGGAGAAATAAACTGGCTTCGCCTTTCCTTACATCCTCAATCTCCAGCAAGTGGTTCCTGCTGGCTGAACTGAGAGAGACACTAGTTGTTAAGAGAGGACCTAGGGAAAAGGGGGTGCAGCCTGTGAGATACAAAGCAGGGCAGGAAAGGTGGGTGATTCTCAGAAGAACGAGGTGAATAAAACACTTACCTCCACACACCTGCACCTGGGCCTAGCCCAGGAGGCCAGTCGGGGAAAACTGGAAAGGGAGTGACTCCTCCCCTTTCCCATATGGTCCCCCTCACCTGTCCCTGTCACTCGTCTCTTGTCTCAATAATTATTTTGTAATTAGCGGATGGAGTGGCAGCACCACGGTGGTGAGAAGTTTAGAGGAGAAAACAGGCACACCCAGCCCAACAGTTTCCTCCCTCTATTTTGCAATGATTTGCTCAGAGACAGAAAGGATTCTCAATGCCTCTCTGAGGATTTCAGCTGACAAGTAAGCTCTGTTCTGGGAAGACAGAGGCCTGCAATTGTGTGTATACTTGTGCTATGGGCTTTGGAGAATCATTTAATTATTCTGAAACCCATTTTGGCTGAATAGCTAGCTCAGCTATATCCTCCAACCTGTTTTTATTGATTTTTTTTCTCCTCTAAAAGGGCTGAATTTCAAATGTCTATCCTGTGTCTTTCTATCAACTGGATTCAAACGTGGGGAAGGAAGAGGGGTTATTTAAAGAGCTTTTAAAACCCCAGAAAAATTGCTGTTGTTTATTGAGCACCTACTATATACTAGGCCCTACATTCATACTATCTTCTTGGTATTTTTAATTAATGAACTTTTATTGGCCACCCCTCAAAGTTTACAGGATCTTAGTTCCCTGACCAGGGATTGAACCTGTGCCCCTGCAGTAGAAGCATGAAATTCTAACCACGGGATCACCAGGGGATACCCAATACTACCTTCTTTAATTCTGAGATAAATATAATTATTGTACCCATTGGACTGGAAGGTCCGTGGGAACAAGGCCTATTTTCCTCTCAGGATCCAGAATGCTGTCTGACACACATTAGATTCTCAAGTCTGTTTAAGAAATGCCTCTTTTATAGATGTGGTGACGGAGGCTTGGAGAAGTCACGTGACTTGCACAAGGCTACTCAGCGAGGAAGTGGAGGAGTGGGGATTGAAACCCAGGTCAGTCTGGCCAAAACTGCTGCCTCCTCTTCCTTGGTGTTCTCTCCTCCCACCTGCAATAGTTCGGGGCACCCATCCAGACGTCACCTTGTCTAGACCTGCAGGGTCCCCAGTGCCTAGACGGTGACTCAGTTGCCTCGAAGGCAGGGAGGGGGTGACGCCTGACACTCCCCTGCTCAGGCACTGTGGGAGCGGGCGCAGGAGGGCCGGTGCAGGGACCCAGCTTCTGGGGCTGAACAAGGGCCAAGGCGTCTCTGGGGCCAGGCTTCAAAAGCTCCCCACAGTTGACCTCCAACAGGTGAGGGAAGGCCCTGAGAAACGTGAGGTCTTCACCTGCCAACATGGCTGGGCATCCACAGAGGTGGCCAGGCTCCCCTCCTGATGTCTGTACCAGCCAGCCCACTCTGGGCAGTTGGAGGACCACCACCTCTTGGATACAGTGAGGCCTCCCAGTTAGTAACTCTGTGGGCAAGCCCTGGCAGGCTTAGGTTGAACTGGGTGTGGGTGTGGGAGGTGGCAACCCAGATCTCCATGGGGTAGCTGGGAGCACCCATCCAGCCAGGCTCCTGAGGGAGTCCTGCATTCCCTCAGTGCAGGGGAATGCTTTCATCCACCAGGCTTCTAAAGCCAGGGTACAATTACTTCCTGCAGGCAGACACAAGAGACAGAGCCCCAACTTTGGATTCCACCCAACACATTTCCTCCCTCGCCTCTGATGTGTCAGGAACATGCCTGCCTCCAAAGCTGCATTCCCTTCTAGCCTCCCTCCCCCTGCTTGCCTCACTGTTGCCATTCCTTCCAGTTTAGGTCACAGTCACCCAGAACCCGTCCAGCTCTGAGACCTCTCCTTCCTCTCGAGTCTCTCTCTTCTGTCTCCATCGCTCATTTGATACTTGGCATGGACTGCCTTGTAGCGTAGCACTAAGCTTCTTTCTGGTATCCCATTTCTCCAACTAGATTTTAAAAGATTACATGTGTATTTGACCAGTTATTATGTACACACACTTCAGAATTCAAAAGGTACCAAAGAGATTTACAAACAGCAAATGTTTGTAAATTTTCTCCCCTCTTGGCCATCATTGTTCATGTTTTTTGTTATTATAGTATTTTCTTCCAGACTGCTGAAGTGTGCACACTAATGTATACTAATGTGTGCACACATTTAAATATACTTTGCTCTACATCTTGTTTTTTCACTTAAAAATAACATAGCATTACACATAGATATGCCTCATTCTTTTTGGTGACAACATAGTATTCCATAGCGCATTGTATCATTGCTTATTTAACCAGTCTGCTATTAATGGTGTAGTATGTAGGTTATTTCTAATTCTTTGCTATTGAGAAGAATGCTGCAACACTTGCACATACTTTTTTGCATATATGTACAACTACAGATTAATTGGCATTCCTGGTCAAAGGGCACACACCATTAATTTTGATATATACCTCATATTGCTCTCTTTAAAAGTTACATCCAAATTACCCCTCCTACTACCAATGTATGAGACTGCCTGTGCTCACAGCCTTGCCTACATAACATACACTTTTTGATCTGCATCAATCATCTGAGAAGTGAAAGTATTTTCTTTCAGCTTTCCTTTATAATTCTCTTACTATGATGAGACTGACCAGTTTTTCATATTTAAAAGCCAGTACTTTCTCTTCTGTGAACTGTCTTTCCTGTGCCCTTTGCCCATTTAAAAATTACATTGCTCGTCTTTGCTCATACGTTTGTTGGAATCCTTTGTGAACAAAGGAAATTAACCCTTTGCTTGCTAGATGTGTTCCACATAATTTCCCTCAGCTGTCATCTGTCTGTGCCCCAACAAAGTTTTCATCTCCTTCAGTACAGGGACTGAAACTTAAGTCTCTTTATATTCCTAGCCTTAACATAATACCACATACTTGGTAAGTGCTAGACAAAAGTCTGGAGTGACCTAAACTAATCAAGAAAAGCTATGACAAACCTAGACAGCATGTTAAAAAGCAGAGACATTACTTTGCCAACAAAGGTCCATCTAGTCAAAACTATGGTTTTTCCAGTAGTTATGTATGGATGTGAGAGCTGGACTATACAGAAAGCTGAGCGCCGAAGAATTGATGCTTTTGAACTGTGGAGGAGACTCTTGAGAGTCCGTTGGACTGCAAGGAGATCCAACCAGTCAATCCTAAAGGAAATCAGTCCTGAATATTCACTGGAAGGACTGATGCTGAAGCTGAAACTCCAATACTTGGGCCACCTGATGTGAAGAACTGACTCACTGGAAAAGACCCTGATGCTGGGAAAGACTGAAGGCAGGAGGAGAAGGGGATGACAGAGGATAAGATGGTTGGATGGCATCACTGACTCGATGGACTTGAGTTTGAGCAAGCTCCAGGAGTTGGTGACGGACAGGGAAGCCTGGCATGCTGCAGTCCATGGGGTCACAAAGAGTCGGACACGACTGAGTGACTGAATTGACTGAACCTAATCGATCCCTTCCTCTTTTACCAAGGTCAGTCAAGACTGGAAACAGCAGAAACTCTGGCAAAATAAAAAAAGAAAAGGAAATCGTCCCCCCAATCCTAGCCCCCAACCCCCCCCCCCCACACACACACTCATAACTGGAGAGATACTGGGTAGTATACAGAATCGATACAAGGGCTTCCAAACAAGACTCTGCAAACAGGTAGGCATCAAGGGAAGTTGGACAGTCCATACCACAGTCAAGGTCAAGGCACGGGACAGATTGCCTAAAAGACCCCTGTCCCCTCCATTTACTGCAGAGAGGCCTCCTCCCACCCAGGCATTGAGGTTGACATTCCCTCCTCCAGACACCAGAGGCCACTGCTGGCTCTGCTGCCACTGCTGTAGAAATGAATTCTCAACTGCCCCTGCTTCTCTGTGACTTGTTCCAGATTCAAGAGTCCCAGTTGGCCCTCCCGATTGGCAGAATGTCTGGCTTTTGCCTGCACCCTTGGAGCCAGGGAGTCTGGGAGAGCAAGTGTCGGGTTTTGTGGCAGGTAGTGGCCTGCTTCCCATCAAAGCCTACACAGTGGGAATTCGCCAGGTGTAGGTAGGTAGGAGGCTCAGAGACTGTGAGCAGCCAGGAAAACTGGACAAATGCACTCTAGGCTCTGCTTTCATGTCTGGCTCAAGCCCTTCTGTTTGATGAAAGCATTTCTGGGTCACCCAGCCTAAAATACTGGATTCACATAACCATTATTGTTCAGCCTGTCATGATGCCAGAGCTTTTGTACTAAGAGCCTGTGCTGTGTGCTTAGTCGTGTCTGACTCTTTGCGACCCCATGGACTATAACCTGCCAGCTCCTCTGTCTATGGAATTTTCCAGGCAAGAATACTGGAGTGGGTTGCCATCTCCTACTCCAGAGGATCTTCCCAACCCAGGGATCAAACCTGCATCTCTTGTGTCTCCTTCATTTGAAGGCCGATTCTTTCCCACTTGCACCACCTATTCACTATACCTCATTTGACTTTCAAAGAGCCGTAGGCATTACCTGTATTTAGGGAGAAAAAACCAAGTCCTCAGAGGTTTTCCTGTCACACAGTAGCACCAAGTTGCAAACCCACGTCTGTCTGTTTCCAAAGCCTTGAGGTTTCCCAGTATCTATGCTGCTGGGCTGGTATCTTAGGTTGGAGCTCTGTGAAGTTAGGGACTGGGCCACAGCCTTCTTTTTACATCCTGGCAGCATCTACAATATAGAAGATGCTCAATTAATGTTTGTGGATTGGCCTGGATAGCAAGCGGAAGCCAGTTCTAGAAGGTTCTCTCAATTTCCCATGAGGCCATGGGCTAGAAATCACTTTAAAGTGGAAGAGGTCTACTCAGGATCAGTTTGGAAAGAAAAACCTCGAATCTGGGGAATTTCCTCTCTTTCTCTCCGCCCCCCCCAAATGTGTCAAACTGTTAACAACATGTTCCCATCTGTTCATTATTTAATCATCCAACGGATTATTTTTGAACCCCACTAACTGTCCTTAATACTCTAATGAGAAAAAAAAAAAAAAAGACATAATCTCTGCCCTCCGAAATTGACATCTTACTGGGGGAGGTGAATGTCAGTCAAATAAACAAATAAATGCTAATCTGTTTCTCTGACCAGTGTGAGGAAAGATGCCAAGAACAGCTATGAGAGGCAGGTCTGACCTACTCAGGGAAATCGGGCGGCCTCTTGTGACGATGGGGCTGGAGCAGGGATCTGAAGAAAGGGGAGGATTTAGGCCCTGAGGGGAGTGTGTGAGCCCTTGAGGCGGCGATTTTCTCCGGGTTACCGAGCCTGTCTGTAGGAAGGGGCTGGGGCCAGGGGCTGGGCGGCTTAGTTTGTTGGCGAATGCCTCACGCCTGAATAGAACCTGCCGCTGTCTCCCAAGACGGTTCCCGGAGGGGGGCAGGGGCGGGGCGCTGCAGGAGGCCAGGGACTCCAGGCGGAGGAGGTGCGGGCGGGGGGCCCCGGTCAGGCTGGGGGGCCCTTGGCGTCTGCGGGCTGCGATAGGGCGCCCCGGCTCTGGGTCCCGAGATAGCCGGTGGCACCCGCCTGCCAGGGCCGATAAGGCTGCCGGAGGGAGTCTAGTCACCGGCCGCGAGGAAAGCCAGCGGGCTCCGCCGCCCCCTGCGGGGGTCTCCAGCCCCAGGGAGGGGCTCTCGGTTCTTTCGGGTCTGACTCTACCTTCTCTATCCCGCAGCCCCCAAGGAGACCCGCCTGACGACTAACGAGTTGCCATGGCATCCTACTACGAGATCCTAGAAGTACCGCGAAGTGCGTCCGCTGATGACATCAAAAAGGCGTAAGTGCCTCCGCCGTGCCTCAGAAAGCCACTCACCCCACCCCACCCCACCCCCCCCCACCCCCCCGGAGCCCTTCAGAGGCAATGCGGAGAGAGCCAGGTCCTTAGAAAGGACTGAGGTGGGGTGGGAGGCTTCCTCAGAGAGTAACCCCCTATAGGGAGGAAGGAAACCCCTGGATGAGTAGGGGTTTAGCGAGAAGTTCTGTTTACGAGCTGCAGTGTGGGCTCTTTTTCCAGTGCACTCTCCCATCCTTTCCCTCAGTCTTCACTCCTACTCCATCCCCCAGCCTCTTAAGTGTGGGCTTTCTGAGCATGCAGTGCAGACATGCTCATGCACTGAGACCAGGAGGGACCAGCGGCCCCCATACCCTCCATGGACACATGTACCTACTGTCCTTTGCAACCCCAAACCAAGCTAACCCCAGGGAGGGGTTAGGGCTGGGACTTTCTCACCCTCAGGTTATCATCAGCTGATACAAGTATGTAGTCCTAGCACTGGCTGCAGAGGGGAGAGAGAGGGACTCCATTAAAACACTGCTGCAGAGGCAGCCCTAGCAGCTGGGACTGACCCGGATCTGAGTGGTGGAAGGGCTATGGTGGGCTAACAGGAAATGGGTCATTGTGTTCCCTGGTGGGAAGTGCCTGCCTTTGTCCCCTGACCCTCCCCTCTGAACCTACTTCCTGCAGGTATCGGAAGAAGGCATTACAGTGGCACCCAGACAAGAACCCAGATAATAAAGAGTTTGCTGAGAAGAAGTTCAAGGAGGTGGCTGAGGCGTATGAAGTGCTGTCCGACAGTAAGGGCCAGGGTCAGGGGTCAGGGCAGGCCAGCACCTGTCACTCCCACTTCATGCCCATCACATTGCTTCCCAAAGCCACGCTGCCACCACCTTCGTCGCCTCCATGCCTCTTTCAACCTGGCAATTAAGTGCTCCTCTCTCACAGGGACTCTGGAATTCTTTGTTTCAATTCAGAGGAGCACCTACTGTGTGCCAAGCACCCTTTTATTCTTCCCCTGATCCTGTCTCAGTGTCTGTTCCCCAGGGTCTGGTAGTTGAGGCATAGGTCCTGACAAGGGGAAGGAAGCAAGGCAGGGAACCAAGGTATGCTGAGCCTCCTCTGAGCCAGGCCTTAGGGGATATAATCTCCGCGAGTCTTCATAGCCATTCTTCAAGACAGGATTTATCATTACATTTTTCAGGCAAGAAAACTGAGGCTGAGAGAAGTGAGGTAACTTGCTCAAGGAATATGACTCCAGGTCTTTCATTCATTAATTCAAAAAATATTCGCTGAGTGCTTAAGATATGATGCTCTTGTTGGGCAGAGGAACAATGAAGGACAAACAGGGTATGTCCTTGTCCTGATGGGTTTATCACAGTCTGGTCAGGGAAGGTGGACATTAACCAAGTAAACACAGAGACAAGGTTATTCTAAAGGAATAATAGGGTGATGTGATAGGGAATAGGGAATCACAGGCACCAACTTTTGTTAGGTAGTCACGGAAGGTCTCTCTGTGACGTTTAGGCTAAAGCCCTGATCAATGATAACACAGTAATCATTAGTTAACATTTATGAAGCACTGAGTATCAGGGACTGTGCTAGGCAGTTTAGGTGGATTATCTCATTTAATCCTTGCAGCTATGAGGTCGGTGCTGTTATTGTGCCCATTTTACAGATAGGAAGGATCCCCTGTGTGAAGGGCTGAGCTGCTGCTAAAACCATGGCCATGTTCATGTCCCCTGTTCACCCTCCTGCCCCCCAAGTGTCAGTCCCTGGACAGTCTTCAGAGGGGCCTAGCCTGGAAGCGGGGGGGTGGGGGGGGGGGGGGGGGGGGGGGGGGTGGGGGGGGTGGCGTCATCCCAGAGGGAGGGAGAAATGATCCAGTCTCTCTTTTCAGAGCGTAAGCGTGAGATCTACGACCTCTATGGCCGGGAAGGGCTGACTGGGGCAGGTAGGTGGAGCGGGGACACCCCGGGACAGAAGTGGGTCAGGGAGGGGCAGGGAGGCCAGTCTCCTGCAGTGGATTCTTGCTCTCACTCTGCTCTCCAGGCTCCTGGAGTCTCCGAGCCTCGGGTGGGGTCCCCTCACTCAGGGCAGGGTGCCTGCCCTAAGCCCTCTCCCCATCCTGCCTTTCCTCCAGGAACCGGCCCGTCTCGCGCGGAAGCTGGTAGTGGCGGGCCTGGCTTCACCTTCACCTTCCGCAGCCCAGAGGAGGTCTTCCGGGAGTTCTTCGGGAGCGGAGACCCTTTTGCAGAGCTCTTTGGTGAGTGGACTTGGTGGGTGTCTGAGGATCTGGAGTTCTCCCTCCAGGCCTGCCCTCCATCAGCCAGGAGGCCCTTAGGCAGGAGGCTGAGGGGGAAACAGAATTCCACAGGCAGAAGACTTTGTGGGGGTGGATCCAAGTGAGCGCTGGGACAGAACCTCACACATGCCAGAACCCGCGTGACCCTGTAGTGACACTTCAGAGACTCGCCTTACGTAAATGATAACAACAGTAATTCATTGTTAAACCTCCACAGTGACAGCCATGAAAGCAAGACTCAGAACATCATGGGACAGTGATAATGGCATTACAAACAACAACAGACGCTACCTATTTGAATGGTTAAATGAACCCTGGGAGATAGATAACTTTATCCCCATTTAGAGATGAGAGAACTGAGGCACATTCAAATAACTTGCTTAGAGTCCCACAGCAGATGACAGAGCGGAGACTTGTAGCTGTGTCTGCCTGACATCACACCAGGCTTATGCCTAAAACTGAAGGAGGTGTTCCTTCGCCTCCCTCCCCCTTCCTTTATTTACGGTGGCTACAATTGACCAGGGAACTTTTTCATATATAATACTAAAAAGGAATTTGATTTATAAATCTGTCCAAGCTGAAATGTACCCAGTTTCTTAGCAGCTTCTATTTTATGACTTAAGATTAAGCAGAGTTCAGGGTCTTTGGTAGTCCAGTGGCTAAGACTACATGCTCCCAATGCAGGGGACTGGAGTTCAGTCCCTGGTCAGGTAACTAGATCCCACTTGCCATAACTTATACCCAGTGCAGACAAACAAATAAAATGTTAAAAAAAAAAAAAGCAGGGTTTACACATTCTGGGGGGCGGGGGGAATCTTTTCACCAGATGATGGTTCATCTGCTTACTCATTGCAGATGACCTGGGCCCCTTCTCAGAGCTTCAGAACCGGGGTTCCCGACACTCGGGCCCTTTCTTCACCTTCTCTTCCTCCTTCCCTGGGCACTCTGGTAAGTGCCATTCTTTCCCATGCTTGCAAGCGTTTGGAGTCCTGGAGCCCCTCACCTCAGCTTGTTGTCCTCCCACACCTTCTCTCTCACGTCTCCAGAGCCCTGCCTCACAGAGGTTCCCGGCCCTTTGTGAGCGCAGCCTGCCTGCCGGGTGCAGCCTCTGTCTAATGCCCCCTCCTCCCCCACCCCCCTTGTCCCGATGCCAGATTTCTCCTCCTCGTCTTTCTCCTTCAGTCCTGGGGCTGGTGCTTTTCGCTCCGTCTCTACATCCACCACCTTTGTCCAAGGACGCCGCATCACCACACGCAGGTGAGGGCTGCTTCTGGGACCATGCTGGGGCTGGAGGGTGAAGTGGAGGTGGGGGAGCTGCAGACGATTCGAGAGGCAGCTCCCTGAGGGCAGAGCCCAGTCCGTCCTGTCCAATGCAGCGTGGAGCCCGGAAAGACTCCCACAGGATTCAGGCCTGCCTGCCCAGTGAACCGTGCTGTCTGTCTCCCACAGGATCATGGAGAACGGGCAGGAGCGGGTAGAAGTGGAGGAGGATGGGCAGCTGAAGTCCGTCACAATCAATGGTGAGGAAGGGCCCAGTCACCAGTCCCTGGCAGGAAGCCCGAGGCCCCAGAGCCCCCTCCCCAACCTACTCCTCTCTGAATTCCCCTGGGCCAGGGAGGCCAGACTGGCAGGATTGGAGATGGTGATCTAGGGGAAGGTGGGGGGCGCCGGATGCAGAATCGTGGGCTCTCAGAGGGCCCGCTAGTCACCATTGTCATGAGTTGGGATGCCTGGAGTTTGCAGAGCACGTGACTATTTTTAAAGCCTTTGCACACACACCACCATATCCTCAATATTCTTACAAGAACCAGGGGAAAGCAGGGCAGTTTGCACTCGCCCTACTTTTCATTTGCAGAAACGGAGCCTCAGCATAGCTAGATGGTTCTAACTCCTGGGTAGCCCCAGGCCTGAGGCTTTGGCCTACTTAGTGAAGGGTGAAGCCAGGAATGAAACTACAGGTTGCAGGGTTCCTGGGGCTGACCTCTTCTTCCCACAATGCCACATGGTACAGGATGGTCACCATGGCTACCCTTTGGTGCCCGCTGACTCTGGGAGCTCTGTGTGCTAATAAGGGCACCTCGCAAGCTATCTTATTTAATCACTGGAACCATTTGACATTGTAGGCACTCTTGTCATTGCCATTTTATGGATGAGGAAAGGGAGGCTTAGGGAGGTTGAGTAATTTGCCCAAAGAGCTTGTACCTGCTGAAGCTGAATAACTGGCCATACTCATAACCATGCTAGGTTTCAAAATGCATGCACCCCCACTTCCAAAAGAGGGGCTGAGAGTGGCCAGAGTGCATGAGGCCGCCTGGCAGGCTTCCTGCGGCCTGGATCAAAGGGCCTCATGGGGGCCGTGACTCCTGCAGGTATCCCGGATGACCTGGCCCTGGGTTTGGAGCTGAGCCGTCGTGAGCAGCAGCAGTCTGTCACTTCCAGGTCAGGGGCCACGCAGGTCCGGCAGACCCCTGTGTCACGACCTCCCGATGGCAGCCTCTCTGAGGAGGACGAGGACCTGCAGCTTGCCATGGCCTACAGCCTGTCAGAGATGGAGGCAGCTGGGAAGAAACCGGCAGGTGGGCGGGGGGCACAGCGACGACGGCAGGGGCAGCCCGAGGCCCAGAACCACAATCCAGGCGTGCGGGAGCCCCATGAGGGTGCAAGGGGTGACACAACCAAACCCAGCCCCTCTCCGGAGGAGAAGGACGCTCGCTGCCTCATCCTCTGATCACCAGGCCAAGCCCACCCGATTCAGGGGGACCGGGAGTCCTGGTCAGAGAAGGGCATGGCCTGAGTTGCAGGAGCCCCTCTCCACCTCGGTGCTCCCCCAGGTCCACCTCTCCCTCCAGCGTGGATTTGCTGTGCTCAGCCCATGGCTGATAGGTCCCTGGTGAAGTCCAGGGTGGGGGGACCTCAGGGCAGCGGGAGGGCCTGAGGAGCCAGGATGAACTTAATTCTTACTAGACGGGAAGTTTCTAAGGGGCATTAGTGGCTTGGGTCGGGCCTTTCACGCCCAGGCCTTCTGCCACCTGTGTTGCTGAATGATGTCAAGGAAGGAGGACTTGGCCTGAGGTTCTCTGAGCCAGAGTGGGCAGCCACAGCTCTCCCGGTCGGCTGCAGACACCCCCACCCCGGTTTCCGCGCGCAGTGTTGAGCTCTGATGTCTCTGTTGCTTCCCTCCTGGTGCTGCTTCTCTCCCTCACACTCTTCTCTCTGCAATTCCCCGTGGGCTACATCGCTTGCTTTCACTGCCTCCTGCCTGGCTGGGTCTCCCTTCTTCCTTTTCCCCAGAAGGCCTCTTTGTGGCGAGGAAGATGCTGTGGCCCGCAGGGCCATAAGGTCTTCCGGGGAGGCTAGCTGGGTGGGGCGGGAGCCTCTCAGCCCGTCCAGATTCAGAACCGGAGCCTACTCCTCCTCCCTTCCTCTTGCTGCCTCAGCCTGCCCCCAGCCTCCGGACTAGCCAGAGGTGAGGCCGGCTAACCCTGGAGAGAGGGGATAGGGCCAGGGTGCCCCAGGAGGGAGGCCTAGGAGGGACCACAGCCCGTCCTCCCGCACCATGCATCAGGGCTCAGGGAGAGGCCACAGGGCTAGCCCAGGGCTGCATGCTTATCTCTGCCCTCCACAGCTTGCGGCTGATCCTCTCTCCTGTCACCCCACCCCCGCTCTCTCCCCAGATGTGTTCTGAGCTGGATGTCCGGGACCCAGAGTTGCTGCACAGTTCCAACAGGACAGCGCCCAACCCTGTGCACTGGGAGGGGACCCTCCATCCCTCTCCCTCACCTGTGCTGAGCATAGAGCCGGGCCTGGGCAGTGGGCGGGGGCCGGGTGGGAGGTAGGCTTAGCCTGTAAACGCTTCCCCCGGTGTTTGGTGCTGTCTCCTTGGGACTACAAGTCCCAGAATGCAACGCACCTCGCTTCCTTTCTGTTAGATCATGCTTGGGGGAAGTGGTGCGCAGTTAACGGAGCTGTGCATCTTGGGATATGTAGTTCCAGCTCTGGTCGCCCTGTTAACCCGTCGTGAGATGGGGACATCTTGTCATTTGATTTGTCCCTGGCAGGGGTGGCAAGAATGTGGATGAAGGGGGAATGGTCTGAGCTTCGTTTCCCCTGATACCTCTTGCTAGTCCTGGGGTTAGAGTGTACAAATCAAGGTCCCGAGGCATCTGGGAGAAGTTCTTTTCCTGTGGGCAGTCCTGGGGTCTGAGAATGAGCCAGGGCGGATTGGCTGAGCAGGGCGTGGTCTCAAGAGGGCTGACGGGCATGGGCTTGTGAGAACTGGGAAGGTGGAAGGCCACCCTAGAGCTCTGGGGGGTGTGTGTGTGTGTGTGTGTGTGTGTGTGTGTGTGGCTGGAATCAGCGTGTGATGGGTGCTCCAGGCATGCTGCTGCTTGTATAGCTCCTTTGGCCTCTTACCCCGCTGCCCATTCTTTCTCTCCAACACCACAGAAGCTGCCTCTCCTCCTCCCTCCCTGGGGAGCCCGGTGGCTGGGGAGGGAAGTGGTGGAGCCAGGGTGTTGCCAGCCCCTGTGCCGTTGAGTCTCAGTGACCTATCAAAGCCAGCTGGGCTGAGCTCAGACCAAGAGGGAAACACTGGAAGTCAATAAAGCTGAGTTTCGAGAGCTTGGTGGTGTGCTGTGTCCTGCGTGCTTCCGTCCCACTGGCCGACCCTGTGGGGCCAGCGGGTGACACACCTCCCTTTATTTCTCAGGCATCCAGAGGTCTCTAGCCTTCCCAGCTGACAGCAGAAGTCCCCTCTTTGACCAGGCGGCCCTCCCCTAATATGGTGTGGAATCCCAGGCTGTACTCACATGCCTCACCTCTGGGGGCCCCACAGTGGGCTTTCACAGGCAGCTATTGTTCTCCAAACGCAGGACCCCACCACCCAACTACTGCAGGGTCTGCAAGCACAGCTAGGACCAGATCTGACTGGACTGAAAGCTGAGGCCAACAGAAAGCCAGGAACACATGGTGAAACACCTCTAAAAACCTCCTCCCAAGGCCCAGAGACTGAGCACCCCCTCCACAGGTCCTCTTAGCTTATGACTAGCATCCAGTGTCAGAAGCCTGCCTCTCTCACACAGAGTGGCGTAAGTCTGCCCCACACGGGGTCCAGGGCCCAGGGAGGTGAAAACTAGGTACCTCCCCCATCCTGTCTCTCCAGACACCTGCAGAGATGCCCTTCCAGCCATGGGACAAGCACTTTTCCATCCTCATGCAGGGCAGTGTGGCTCACCTCCAACTCTGTCTTCCATTCAGGGGTAAGCACTGGGCTTCATCCTCAATGGCCAAAGAACCTATATTGTATTTTCCTCAAAACAAGGAAGCAGCATGCCCTAAAAGGAATTTCAAGCCTCTGTCTTAAGAGAGAGAGAGAATCTGTTGGAAGTTTCTGCCCACTTCCAACCTTTGAGATGACCAACAGTGGTGTTGAGCTGCAGCAGAGCACAGGTGAGGGGTAGGGGGCCAGAGGTCCACTCACTGTCCCTTCGCTCTCTGAGCAGGACAGGTGGTACTCATCCATCTTTCATGTGGGGGCCTGAGCCTTGGGCTTCCCTGGAGGTTCAGACAGTTAAAGAATCTTGCCTGCAATGCAGGAGACATGGGTTTGATCCCTGGGTCAGGAAGATCCCCTGGAGAAGGAAATGGCAACCCACTCCAGTATTCTTGCCTGGAAAATTCCATGAACAGAGAAGCCTGGTGGGCTACAGTCCATGGGATCATGAAGAGTTAGAAAGGACTGAGTGACCAACACTTTCACTTTCTGAGCCTTGGCAAGGTGAGATGGCCCTAATTAATTCCTGAGTAGCTCCAGGCTCAAGGCTGTTTTTGCCCCATTTCTATGTGTACCACTGTTGTCCAAGGACACCACATTACACATGGATGGAGTCTCCTCTGAGGCCATACAGGGTGGGGGCATTCTGGGGGAATGGGGAAAAAGTGCCCTTTGCCCCCAGGTGAATAAATGTTGTGACATCTCACAGGCCTGGTCTGTGAGTCGTTACCAGAGTTTAGCTACTTCTGCTTAAAGTGTGGTGAGCACTTGGCCTGTATCACCTCGTTTAGTCCTAACCTCCGTCCCGCATGATGTTATCATTCCTGAGGCCGAAGGGTGCGAAGCTGCTGCCCTAGAACTAAGAGGAGATGCAGCAAAGAGGCCAAGCGTGCCTGTGTTGGAATCCCAACTCCATCACTTAACTAGTGGTACCTCAGGCAAGTAGTTCTGTGCAGTCTCTCCATCTATAAAATGGGGCTAATAATTGGTAGTGTGTCCTGAAGATTAAACCTGTTAATGGTTGTCAAGCACGTTGGAGACTATCAGACATGTAGGAAGTACAGTATAAAAAACCACTGCCTGAATGTCATTTGCTCCCATGCAAGCCTTGGAGAGCCTGACTCTACCGCCTGGCTCTCCCATAATTGTCTGCATCTCCTGAGAAACGCAGCAGGGCCCGCTCCAGGCTGAGGCCGGGGCTGAAGCCTGGAAGCAGAGCAGAGAAATGCGTAGGAGGTCTGGGTTGCAGCTGCACACACGACACACTAACTTTATTCACATTGATACAAAAGTAGATTTTTCCAGAAATGTTCTCTTGTGCCAGGGGGAGCGAGTTGAGTGGCACGGGGCGGAAGGGTGAGGGGAGAGGGCAGGAGGGGCAAGGGCCACAGTGGAGGGGTCATGGAGGCAGGACGGCAGGCAGCAGGGGCAAGGGGAGCAGGACGATCTGGGCATGGTGGCCCCTCTGCCCCGTTCTAGCCACACTGGAGGGCAGAGGGTGTCCACACAGACATATTGGGAGCATCCAGAGTGGCGGGAAATGGGGGTCAGGGAACTTGGGCAGGAGAAGATTGTGGATAGAATTTGGTGCCCATGACTTTCCTCTCCTTCTGACCGGCTGCCAACTCCCCCAGGGGACACCCGGGCTCCTGTATGCCCCCTCTGGCTTCCCCTTCCTTACATGCTTCTCTTGGAAGGGCTGGACACGCCCAGGAGGGGCCGAGGTGGGGGGTGTGGCGGTGAGAGCTAGTGCACAGATAGATGCTCACACAGGCAAGGAGAGAGAGGAGGCTGGGCTGCCCACCGAGGGGCCCCAGGGGTCTCACTGGGGCAAGGCCTTGAGGATGGCGTTTACCTCCTCTGCCACAGCTGTCAGGGCAAACTCAAACTGGTCCTGGGGAAGGGTAGAGGGAGGAGGGTCATGGAGAGGCCCGGCCTCTGCTCCTGCCCTGGGATTGGGGTGGGGGGGCAGTTTGGGGCAGTCACTTAGGGGAGGAGGAGGGAGCCCTCCTGGGGGAGATTTGGAGGCAGGCAGGAGAGGCAGGCCTCTGCCACTTTTCCTGGGGAAGGATTGTGGCTAGGGTGGGTGCAGAGAGAAACAGTCACCTTAGAGCGAACAAGGCCAGGCCGCTGGTCACGGACATGCTCCAGGGTGGCAGCGATGTCAATCTCCTTCACTCCTGGGGGGAGGGGTGTGGGGAGAGAGAGATGCTCAGAGGGTGTCCAGAGGAGGGTGGGACCCAGAAAGCCTAGGGCATCTTGGGATGGGAGGCTCAGAGGACTGGATAAAGCCGTCTTTATCCAGTGTGGCAACCTGCCCTCCACGAACTCCTGTGACCCCAGGGGCTAGGAAGACTCTAATCTGGGGCTGGGCTGGGGGCGTGGTGGGGAGGGGCCTCACCTTTTGCCATGCGGTTCAGTACCATGTCGATGAGGATGTAGGTGCCCGTCCTCCCTGCACCGTCACTGCAGGAGGAGATGGTGACAGGCTGAGCTGGGGACCCAACAGGAAGGGGGAGGGGAGGGGACATGGAGGCTTGGGGTGGGGACACTGGTGGAACCGCTAGGGTCAGCTGTGGGGTTGGAGGGCATGAGTGAGCTAAGGACGAGGGACAAGGTCATAGCTCCTGGGTCCTTGGAATTGGGCCTTGAGTGGGGAGCCTATGACTCATGGGGTGTCTCTTGGGCAGTGAGCCAACTGAAAAGGAGAGCCCTGGCTCCACCCTGAGGTGGAGGCAGTGAGAGGGAATGGGAATAGCCATTTCCAGCCACTGGCCAGGCTTTCCTTCAGCCAACGTCTTAATGTAAATGGCAAGATGGTAAATGTTTTCAATTTTGTGGGCCACATATAGCCTCTGTTGTGTGTTCTTTTTTTTTCCCTCAACTGTTTAAAAATGGGAACATCATTCTTAGCTCATGGGCCATTAAGAAAATAAATGATATGATGAATTTGGCCCATGGGCTGTTGTTTGCTGGTATCAAGGGGACAGGCAAGCAGCGTGCTTGGGAGATGCATACAGAGAGCAGGACCAGAGAGGGGGCGGGAACCAGGAATGTGCCCCCTTCAAGACCCTCTGGCTTGGGCCTGGCCTGCCCTCATCCATTCCTCCCACTCCCCTCCAACCCTGTACGCACCTGCAGTGCACAATGATGGGGCAGGAGCGGCCCCGGTAGCACTTGTTCACCTTCCTGCAACAAGAAATGGGCATGAGGCCAGGGGGCACCAGCAGAGGGAAAGGGGAACTGAGACACACACCTGTGGGCCTGTTTTCCTTTTCTCCCCACCTGCTCAGGGCCGAGGAGGAAAGAGGGATGGACGGAGGAATTGGGACTGGAGGCCAAGAATCAGAGATGGTGTGGGGGGCACTGGGCTTGCCTTGTCACTATGGGCCTAGGCTATGCACCTGGAACAACTGATGATAAATCAGTTGTTCTGATTTATCAAATAAAACCTAATAAATCAGATCAACCAATAAAAACCTTTCAAGCCTCAGTTTTCTTACCTGTAAAATGGGGATGATAGTAATAGTAACCTCCTTCTTAGGGTTCTTACTACATGGATTATGAGATAACCCATGTAAAGGACTAAGTGCTAAATCTGGCACACAGCAGGTGCTCATTAAATGATGGCACTATCAAAGATAATACGTCATAATATTAACAGTCTCCCCTGCCCGAAGTTCAGGGAGGATAGGTGTTCTGGTGACTTCAAGGGTGTCAGAGGACACTATTGCTCTGCCCCTGGGTGTTCCCCTCCCCACCCAGGCTCCTTGTGGTCCTCACCAGCAGTGGGGTCTGGTTGTAGCCCTGGGCGCAGAGTTCCTCTGGCAAGGGGATGACAACCCCTCAACTCTGAATATGCTGCTGCTCACTGTCTCCCTGAATAAGTCTTACCCCAGCACAAGTGCTCTGTGATTGGGTCATATTCATACTGTAGGTCCACCTGGACCTCAGACTCTGCTGCTTGGACCACAGCTCAGCAAGGAGCAGGTGGGTTCTCCCTCTCTCGTGGCCCAGTCTAACCTGTCCTTGTTCCTTACAACATTCCTGATTTGAGAGTCACTTGCAGACTCCTGATACTCCCAAAGGACAAGGGCAAGGGAGAACCTTCTGAGGGGTTATTAGAGCATTTCAGAGGAGCTTGGAACTTAGTGGTCCCCCAGTCTGGTAACCTCAGACTTGCTGGGGCCAGGTGACTTTGAATGGTTTTCTAGGAGTCCACATGATTCCTTAGCGTATCAGCTGGTAGATCAGGGCTGGGGTTGAACAGAAGTCACCGTGGCTCCCAATCAGTTAATAATAATGACAACAAATAGTACTTAGAATTAACAGAGCCTTTGCTATGTGCTGGGGCTTTCCTGGTAGCTCAGCTGGTAAAGAATCCACCTGCAATGCAGGAGACCCCGGTTCAATCCCTGGGTCAGGAAGATCTACTGGAGAAGGGATAGGCTACCTACGCCAGTATTTTGGGGCTTCCCTGGTGGCTCAGTTGGTAAAGAATCCACCTGCAATGCAGGAGACTGGATTCTATCCCTAAGTTGGGAAGATCCCTTGGAGAAGGGAAAGGCTACCCACTCCAGTATTCTGGCCTGGAGAATCCCATGGACTGTATAATCCAGGGGGTCACAAAGAATCAGACATGACTGAGTGACTTTCACTTTTACTTTTGCTATGCACCTGCCACTTAAAGTAGATTTTATAGATACTGATATATAATATATATATCATATATTGATAGATATTGATATTGATATATAATATAATTTCATGATATTGACTTTTGTAACAATCCCTTAAGGTATGGGTCATCAATCTCATTTAACAGGTAAGAAAACAGATGGAGGTCAAGGAACTTGATCAGAGTCATTTTCTAAGACTTAAAAATTTATTTTGCCTTGCATCTGATGGACCTTCACCAAACAGTATTTATTAAGCAGCAATTAATTTGTTCTGGGTGTCTAATGCTAATTGAGTTTACATAATTCCAGCCTGAAGCAAAGAAATATAATCTTTCGCTTACCTGTGCAGCCTTAAAATATGTGCATGCACTCATTTTATAAAGATGTTTAAATATGGAAAACAGAAAATACCCCTGATACCCTTGATGGTACCTTCAAGAAGCCTGTACCTCAGGCTGCATGGACCCCAGTTAGAAACCATTGTCCTGAGGCTCAGAAACTACCCCCAGGTTCCCACCCCAGTTCTGTACCTCTGCTTTCTGCCCAGCACCTAGAGACCTCAGACCGGCCTGGCAAGGGGCAGAGAAGCAGGAGGAAGTCACAGTGTGGGTGCGGTCCCTGCCATGGCAGCAGGCTTCTCAGCCACCTATCTGTGGAGGGAAGGCAGGGGACTCTGGAGGCCTGGACATGGTTTCAGCATCTGAATAGGGCAAGTCCCCCTGTTGGTTTCCTGTCCCAGCCCCCACCTGGTTCCATGAGTCCCCAAGAGTCCAGAGATCCTCCCCCACTCCCTTTGATAGTATTTGTCCCTTCCCTGAGTCTCCCCAGCCCTCAGCTCTCCCAGCGCCCTTGAGGGTGGTCTTTGGGCCACGCGTCATGTCCCATCCATGCAGCGGCCACACCTGCCAGTGATCACTTTTGTGACTATGCAACTGGAGTGAGAATACTAGCTGCAGATCACAAAAATGACACTGGCAGCCGTGAGAGAGAGAGAAGAGGGAGGAGACAGAGAGGGAAGACAGACAGAGCAAGGGAGAGACAGAGACATGTAGAGAAAGAGAGAGTGGGGAGGGGGAGACAGAGACAAAGAGAGGCAGAGTAAATAGACAGAGATGGGAGGGAGGTGGAGGAAACAGCTGAGAGATGGAACAGGGAGAGGTGCAGAGGCGGGAAATGTGGATGGAGTGGGGGAGGGAGACAGACTGCGAGACAAAATGATGGAGAGAGAGCTGAGGGGGAGAGGGAGAGTGGGGGCGAGAAAAGTGGGGAGGAAGGGAGGGAAAGAGGGAAAGAAATAAAAATAGAGGCAAAGAGACACAGAGGGTAAAGAAGGGGGAAGGCGGGGGGAGTGAGAGAAAGCAAGGGGACAGCAGACATAGAGACTGGATACCAGGAAACACAGGACAGGAGGAAATAGACAGCAAGGACCAAGGAGAGGGAGAGGAGAGAGGGAGGGAGCCAGAAATACTACAAGCCCTTCTTGGTATGGAGGGCGGGGCGGGGTAGGGAGAAGAAGGTTATGGAGAAAGGGCGAGAGATAGAAAAAGAGGGCAAGAGAGAGGGAAGAGGCAGCCAGCCAGCAGAGAGCGAGCGAGCAGTCAGGAACTGGACCACAGCAGTGGACGGATGGGCACAGCGAGACAGAGCGTCAGTCCTGGTTTGGGGGGTGGTGTCCGAAAGGGGACGCCAGGAGCTCAGAGTCAGTCCTGGTTTGGGGGTGTCTAGAAGGGGGCACCAGCGGACCAGAAGCTGAAGCGCCAGGTCGGGCGAGAGGGCCTGCCTCTCCTGACCTGGGGTCCCAGGAGGAGCTGATGGGCTGCGGGGAGGCGCCAGAGCCGGGCTCCCGGCCCCCTTGCTCCTGGGCTGCTCTCTCCCGGGCTTCTGGGAGCCTTCCTCGGGTCGCCCCACCGCCCCCGGGTGCTCGCTCACCTGCGGAAGTCCAGGAGGGGCCGGGTGGAGGCCGGGGTGCCCTCTGCCGGCCAGCTGAGGAAGTGGAACTGCGTGAGCGTGCGCGTCTCCTGGGTCTGCACATTCTTCAGGTAGAAGCTCCGCACCAGGAAGTCCTCGCACCAGATGTGCTCCGACACCAGGTTCACCTGCGAGGGTGGGGGCGCAGGCCTGAGCGCGGCAGGGCCTCTCCAAATCCTCCCGGCCTCCCAGGCCAGTCGGGAAGCTCACCCAACTGTCCCCAAGAACCCTAGCCGTCTGTCACTTATGGACTGCTCAGGACAACTGGTGGCTTTTCCATCTAGACACAACTTGTCTTTTTGGCCGCACAGCTGGATCTTAGCTCCCCGACTAGGGATTGAACCCGCGCCCCCTGCAGTGGCAGCTCGGATTCTTAACCATTGGACCCTCCGGGAAGTCCTGTGTGCTTCCTGAAATCAGTTTCTCCTTCCTCTTTTGCGCAGAGACTAGCAAAGTGTCTGTGCTACATACATACTATAAACTTTGATGAAATTCTGTATTTTCATTTGATTTTTTTCTTTAACCCCAAGCAGGACCAATTTTTAAAACTTAAAAAAAAAAAAAGAAAAAATATTGCGTGCTCATCCGATGCTGAAAATTTGTTATCCAGAGCTCATTTAGGGATAAGAAGCTTCTGTTGTGCAAATAAGGTCTCTTGTTTTATGGGGCGGGGGGAGGGGTGGTTACTTCCCATTGGTCAGGAATGTTTCTCCTTCCTCTACTTTGTCTCTGCCCAAACCCCCCCAGTTCTTTTCTATTTTTCATAAGCAACATATGTGATTGGCAGCATTTCTTTCTTTGCTTTGGTCTCCAGGAAACTCAGATCTAAACTAGACTCAATAAAAGTAGGACTAAGTCTTGGTCTTTGAGTATACTTATCTTCCCTATCTCAAAACTGTACTCCTGGCCCTTAGCTTCTTACCTTAGTTTCAGTGGTTTTATAGTTTTATATCTGTACCTTTCATCATAGGTCCCTACAAGTGCTTTACAGCCCTAGACTGGACACACACATACACATATGTATATGCATACATGTATGTATGTGAATGCTTTCCTGGTGGCTCAGACGGTAAAGAATCCACCTGCAATGTGGGAGACCCGGGTTTAATCCCTGGTTTGGGAAGATCCCCTGGAGAAGGGTGTGGCAACCCACTCCAGTATTCTTGCCTGGAGAATCCCCACAGACAGAGGAGCCTGGTGGGCTACAGTCCATGGGGTCTCAAAGAGTTGGACACGACTGAGCGAGTAAACACAGCACAGCGTGTGTGAATATGGTGTAAGACATGGATGTTTATATACACATACAGTTGCACATGTATGAATGGTACACCGTCCACTTTCCCCACCCCCATTGGTCTCCTGGCCGTGGGGTTCTGCTGACCTCATATACGTGGTAGAGGGAGGAACCCTCGTCCGGCCAGTAGCGGTCACACTGCTTGACACCATCCTCCACCAGCGGGGTCAGCATAACAATGACGGTGCAGCCACTCTCCCACACCATCTAGGGACAGATGATGTCTAGCTCCCAGGTAAGCTCCATTCTAACCTCCCTGGGACCTGGTTGGCCTTGGCTGCCCACAAGGGCTCCCGGTCCCTGGAGATGCATTCCCTCCAAAAGCCCACCTGCCAGAAGTCTGCAATGGTATGCGATAGCGGGCCCTGTGTGGCTATGTAGGCTGGCATCCGAGGGTCGTGCTCAATCTGGGGGCAGGGAAAATACATCATGAAACAGAATAGGAAATGCAATTATGGAGAGGTCTGGTCAAAGGGAGCAGGCCAGGGTCTAGGGGAGCCTCAGAACTCCCATTTCCATGCCAGATATCAGGCCCACAATTCCAGGGCCTTGGGGGGTGGGAAATGAAGTCTATGGGGGCAGGATGAAAATGGGGAGGAGATGGGAGCCACTCACAATGGGGCTGGCATTGATATAATCGCTCCGAGAAGGGCTGCTCTCCACCTTCAGCTTGATGCGAGCATGGTCATCTGCACAGACCCCACACCCCACCCCAGAAACCCCTCTGGTCACTGGGGTCCTGGCACCTCTGCCACTCAGCCTGAGCCAGGAGCCCAGCCCCTACACCAAGCCCTCCGGACTCCCAGCAGACAGAGGGCTGGGCCAGCAGGACTCACTCACAGGGTAGGAAGTCAGGGTGGCGGTTCTTTTTGATGTTGCCCTCGCCCTGGGCGGTGGCACAGGTGTTGGGCTCTGCCTGGTAGGCACACAGGGCCTGCCACTCCTTGGCCAGGCGGTCCCTATTCCGAAGGTGATCCTCCATGTAGGTCTGCAGGGACATCACAGCCTGGCGCTGGCCCCCACTGCCAGCCCTGCCCCTCCCACTGCCCGGTCCCGTCCCCGCATCTGGGCCCACACCCCATCCTGACCAGAATCATGTGTCCCGTGGAGATGTCCATGTTGGCTTGGGCAGGCTCCTCACACCAGGACGGGGTGCTGCTGTGGGAGCTGGGGCTGGCCTGGGCGGCATCGCTGAACTGTGAGGACACGCTGCTCACCCGAGAAGGCTCGGGCGGACCCTCTGCCCGGTTGAACAGGGACTTTGTGGCCATGTGCTGGCGGCATAGATCCTGCAGAAGAAGGACAGGGCGGAGTCTAAGTTCTCCTGAAGCCTTTTCAACAGAGTCCTGGACTCAATTCAACAGAATCCTTAGGATGGTCCTGGATTGCTTTTGAATGAAACCCGTCTCCTCTGGGGTGGGTCTTCTGCCCTGTGTCTCATTCTTTCCAGGGCTGTCCTGCTTGGGTGCAGCCCGTGAAAATCTCAGATATTACAGAGCAGAATCTGGAACCCCCTGAATGGTGGTATTGGGGAGAACTTCAGGAACCACCTGTTCTCAATTCCCATCCATTCAAAATGCCCCCACGACACCCTCGCTGGGGCTTCTCCAGCCCCTGCCTGGATATCCAACTCCCTGCCCTCATCTTACATGAAACTCAGACTCCTGAGCCCCTTCCATTCCCTCTCATCAACAAGCTTCTGGGGCTGCACACCTGGTACTCAAAGGTAGTGTCACCATGGGCCCCCTCGGGTCCCAGGGTGGCCAGGCGCTCCTTGTCCCGCTGTCGTGCATGCTGCCGCACACACAGAGCCACTGCTAGGGCCACGAGCAGCCCAGCCACACCTGCCAGGGCCACCAGAGTAAGGAGCACAGACCGCATGGGAGAAGTGCTGTGGACCGGCCGGGGAAGGACGGCGGCTGCCTCCTCCCTCTGTGGGAACAAGGTTAGAATCAAGGAGGGCAGTGGTGGTGGGGAGACTTAGGAGCTGCTCCTCATCCCTGTCCCACACCCTACTCCCTGCTAGGATATCTCCTGGGGAAAAGCTGAGAGGCAGGGGCATGGTGGTACAGGCAGAGGGACTCCCATAGACCCAAGATCTTTCTTTCTCAATCCCCATGGGACCAACTCAACCACATTGTACTGCCAGAGACTTAGTGGGTGACTCTCCCAAGGCGTTTTTGCATTTAAAAATGGATGTAGAGAAGTATAGAGACCCAGGGAGTCAAATAGTAGAACATGAGGCATCAGTGTTGGATGCATAATAGAAGCATATTTTGAATTCAAAGTCCTTTCTGCGTAATGTTTTCCCTTGGAATTTGAGACTTTGCTCCAGTACATCTATGGACGGCTAGGGCCATCTCAGGTAGTTCTTCCAGGTGAGTTGGCTGCCTATAGAAGGCTGATCCTGCAGGGAGCTGGAGCCACTGGGGCCATCTGCTGGTCGGAAAGAAAACTGCATAGGGGAGGGCTGCTTCAGCAAAGCTGGTGTATTTCAGCTCCTGTTCTGCCAAGACTGCCCTCATTTCTGGTGGGCAGCATCAGCCAGCGGGGACTTTGACTGATTCTTCAGTTATCTCATACCTGTCCCACTCCTGTCTGCAATATCTGGAGCCCTGTCTGTGCTTCCAGTTCAGACTTCACCAACCCTGCAGGGAGGAAGGAGGTCAGATCCTCTCCAGCCCCCATATGGTCTCCACCCCATGCCATGTAATGCCCCGTGGCAGGCCGGGCCCACATGGCCCGGGTCTGGGAATATTCCTGGGTCTGGGACTATTTCAAGGAGAGCATCAGCCACCAGTCTGGGTCTATACAACTAGGGCTGGGACCAAGAAGTATTTACCAGCTTGCTGGGTCACATCGGCCAAAGACAGGTTCTGTTCATTGTGCCGGATGCGGAAGGTAAGGGCTGGTCCCACGACACTGCCGAATAGGAGGTATGTTACTGCCTCACCCATCACAGATCCCATATTCAAAATGAGAGATCCGCTCTGGCCCCCTCCCTATTAGAGGATGGGGCTGAAACCCATGCCATACAGAGGTGTTTCAGGAGGGAAGATACTGGACAGGCCAGCAGAAGGGCGAAGTGTGGCTGTACCTTCAGTGCAGCTGGAAACATCTGTGACCTGACCTCGGCCCCTTACCAGGAGTTTGTCTCCCCCTCTTCCCCTGAGCCCCCCAGGCTCCACCCCCTTCAAGCTACCTTCTGCCCCAGCCAGATAGAGCCCCACCTGATGTTGATGAAGCTGCCCGAGGACATGTGCACGTGCTCAGCCAGGATCTCCAGCAGCCTCACTCCTGCAGCCAGACTCAGGGGCCTGGAGTTGCAGAGCCAGTAGAGGAAGGAAAGCGGGGACCCTCTTGGCCATTTTCCTGAAACACCCTCCAAGGGTGCTGAGACATCCAGGGGTGCAGAGCAGTACCCCTTGCCCCATCTACTTCACATCTGCACTTCTGCTCTCTGCTGCCAGCCAGGCAGGACAGCCCAACCCCCAAGGGACCAAGAGGCTGCCCCATGCAGGAGCCCTTACTTCTGGTCGGTGACAATGTAGCCGTATTCCTCTGCTGATGGCCGAGCGGAGGGCTGCCCTGCCGCGGTGGGCTGGCTCTGGCCCAGTGGGCTTTTCTTCTCTACCAGAACCGGTGTGGCGGAGGGGCCGGCAGCTTTGGGGGGCTCAGAGGATCCAGCGCTCAGCTCCTTCTGGGCTTTATTGGAGGTGGAACCACCAGTGGGGGATCCAGGCAGGGAGGGCGTCGGGGGCGGAGGCTCCACTGGGTCTACGCCCTGAACCTGCTCCTCCATTGTCTGTTTAGAAGAGAGGATAGAGGTAGGGTCTCTAACAGTGAAGGGGTTAGGGAGAGGGGGTCTACAATCTGGACCCTGAGCTCCCATAGGGGTGCTTATGACTTGTTTCTCTTTCTATCCCCAGGCTCAGGTCAGCATTGGGCACCGAGAGGGCATCCAGGAAAGTGAGCCCAGTGGATGAATGAATGAATAAAGGGCTGAATGAGTGACTATTCATGATAAGTAATAATCGACAGGATGGGGTTGGAGTGGGGAGAAACTCCAGAGTGAGGAAAGCTGGAGTTAGGGGAGAAGATGAACAGACAGCCAGTGCTTTTTTGACTTTTGTTTAGCCATACAATCTTAGAAATCCAACATGTGAAACAGACAGAGCACCTCAAGCTGTAGGGCAGTCAGGAGCCTGCCTGCTCCCGCCCCTGCCTTCGCCTAGGTATCTCATTTCAAGAGCATGGTCTGACACTACTGTAGTGAAAAAAGCAATGAATCAAGAATTCTCGCTTCCGGTCCCAGCTCTGCCTTCAGCCTGAGGTGAGACTTTAAACAATGACATGCAGCCTCTGGGCCTCTGTTGATGGGTCAGAGAATACAGATTCTGGGGCCTGAGCCTGAGATGTGGATTTAAGCCAAGGGCATTTGCTGCCTTATGGGTCAGGGTCCCTTACAGGTCAAGCAAACTCACTTTCTTGATGTCAGCTCCAACGTTTACAACCCCTCCTGTAGAGACAGGAAAAACAAGACTCTGGGCAAAGGGCCAAGGCCAAGGTCCACACATTGCAGGTAGGAGAAAGGGCTGGTAGCTCTGAGTCTGTGACATCTGCTATGAGCTCTCCCTGCAGTCAGTAACCAAGGCTGTTGTTGGGTTCATCCGAAGCATGGCTTCATGCCTCTGTGTGTTAGTCCCTCAGTCGTATCTAACTCTTTGTGACCGCAGGGACTGTAGCCTACCAGCTCCTCTGTCCATGGGATTCTCCAAGCAAGAATACTGGACTGGGTTTCCATGCCGTTCTCCAGGGTATCTTCCTGACCCAGGGATTGAACCCACTTCTTTTGTTTCTCCTGCATTGACAGGTGGATTCCTCCCTGTTTTTGGCCACATCCCTCAAAGCTGTTCTTTGCTCAGTCCTCTCTTACCTGTCAATCATTGACTTCTTGGCAATGGCTACGCCTGCCTTAGGTCCTCAGCATCTTCTGCCTAGCCTTCCTGGTGCCTCCAGATCCCCAGCTCACATCCTCATTGGCTTCTTTTCCCATTACTTCCATCTCCCAGTCTTTTCCTGCTCTAACTCCTCAGCTTACCACCTCACCCCTTGCTTCCTGACCATGGCTGTCAATGACTCCGTGTCTCAAACCAACCCCCTCCCCTGAGCTTGGCCCTTTCCCTCTAGACTGTTTCTTGTGGCCTTGAGAAGTGGGGCAAGAGGCCTCCCTGGGGCTGGCAGTCTCTCTGCCCCGACACTCACCCGGATTTCGTCCGGCACCCTTGGGTAGCAGTTGCAGCAGGGTTGAGAGGGTAGAGAGCTGCTCCGGGGTCAGCTGACGCAGCTCCACGCCATAGCCCGCCAGCACAGCGGCCACTCTCTGCAGAGTCACATCTGCTGGGAGCCAGACACGGAGCTCAGGACTGGTGCCAGGATGAACTTATGGGATGAGTTTGTGGGTGGGCAGGGACCCCACATTTAGGAACTTCTCAAACACCAGGACACTGATGCCCTCCCCTTCTCGTCTGTGTCCACACTTTGGGGGAAAGCCCTTCAGGTGGCAAGACCAAACTTCAGGCCCAGTAAGTACTCCTCAATTCCCTAGCTGGAGAAGGCATGTCAGCTCCACCCCCTACTGTATCCCCAATGCCTACCTATGCCTGGCAGAGAGCAGGCAGTCAGTAGGCATTAGTTGAGTATACAGATGACTTTAAGGACAAATTAACAAGTGCATGCATAGTCAGGACAGACCCCACCAACTCTGCCCCCCAGAAAGCAGCCCCACAGGCATGGAGTGGATGCTGAGGCCGCAGTTACCTGGCTGCTCTGCTGCGGCAGGAGGCTTCTCCCCACGACCCTCTAGTCCTTCCTCCTCATAGCCCTCCGAGGAGTCCCCTGCCCGGCTGCTGACCCCTGGCTCTGGCAGCCTTGGTGCCCTGGCCCTGCTGGGCACTTGTGATTCCTGGGCCAGGTAGAACAGCTCTGACTCCTGGAAAAGCTGAGCAGGTGGAGGCCCTGGAGGGTCCCCATAGGAGTGGCCAGGGTGAGCCCCAAACATGCCCTTGGAGGCAGTTTGGCTGAGGAAGGCAGGGGCTTCAGCCTTGGGCAGGGGGTCAACACTGACCATTCCTGGGGAGCTCTCTGAGCCCCGGGAGCCATCACGGGAGCCAAACTGTGGGAAACCAGAGATTGGGATAAGAGCAGATGTCAGCATGGGGATGGGGGTTGGGAGGGAGCCAGTGTCTAGAGCTCACCTGATGGAACAGGTAGGGCTGCAGCAGGGCAGGTTCATAACTCAAGGCAGGATGCGGGGGCTGTGGGGGCAGCAGGAGATGCTCCAAGAGAGGGGGCAGGAGCTCAGCCTGCAAAGGGGACAGGGGGGAGCCCGCCCCAGCTCTGCCCCCGCCTACTGAAGGTCGAGGAAGCCGATGCTGCGGAGCTGGGGCCGAGCCAGTGGGGATGCCCTGTAAAAGCAGCTCCCCAGCGGGACCAGGTCTCCTGGGCACCAAGCCAGATCTGAGGAGGAAAGCAAAGTGTGTGTGTTGGTTGTGTGGGGCAACGGTGTACAGAATCTATGAGGCAGAGATGCTGGGGGTCAGGCAGGCTTAGCCTAAATTAAACCTGATCTCTCAAGAGAGGAAAGAGTAGCATGGAGAAGGGCCAGAGGGCTACTCCTGGGTAGAGGTCATTGCCTCCCTGGTAAGCGTGCCTGGGTCCCTGAAACACAGCAGCAGAGCTGATGAAGCATGAGGCTAAGGACAGAAAAGGGGAGAGTGGGGAGCAGGGGAAGGCAGCTGGGAACTGCTCTAGATGAACTGTGGCTGCAACTTGCCCCATTGCCCCTGTATGCATGTCCCCAAGTACACATCCAAACATTCAATGCTGTGCCCCGCCCTACCCCACTCTGCCTTCTTTACCTGGTATCATCCTCTGAGCCCCAAGCCCTCATTTACTTTACATTGTCCCCTCTTTTGCTTTACAGGGCCTGAACAATGCCTTCAGAGCCCCTAACCACAAAAATAAGATGGTACCTCCTACCATGTAGTATAAAACTGAACATTAAAGAGCCTCAGTCTGACAAAATTCTAATCTGTTCCATGACGACTGCTTTGATGCTTCTTTTAAAATACCAAATGTCCAAATGTTTCAAAACAGTCTTTAACATTGTGAATCAACTACGTTATGATAAAAATTTTAAGAAAAGACTTTATCTGGCAAAAAAAAAATCCCCTAGTTTTGAATGCCCTTGTTTCGCTAGATCCCCAGGGATGAGCTCAGCTCATGTTGGGCATGTGAGCATATCAAATGACCACTCCAGAGCCTCTTTCACCCATGCCCCAGCCTGCTGGTCTCTGCACCTACTTTCCTCTCTCCATCAGGAGGGCCACAGATGCACCAGCCTTGCCATGCAAGAGCTGATGACAAATGATGCCTACCTGTCCCTTGAATGAGGCTCTTGGGGGCGAAGCCTGGGAATACGCTCCATCTCCTGGGAGATCACATACTGAGTGAGGTCATCATGCCAGGACAGTCCTTCCAGGGAGAGAAAAGAGTGAGATGGAGGTTGTCCCTCAGGCTTGGGACAGTCGGAGGGCTCAGTAACAGGGACCAGCGCAGATCAAAACTGCACCCTCTAACCCGAAGCATACTGAACTGGACAGAGCAGAGGAGCAGTGGAGGGGGTCCAGAGACCTGGTGGGTGATCTGAGTTGTCCTTTCCTCCCCCCTACCCGGGTACAAATCTGGAAGTGAGATTGCCTCTGGTGAGACTGGGTTTAAATCCTCTGCCACTTACTAACTGTATGTCCTTAGCTGAACCTCTCTGAGCCTTAGGGCTCTCATCTGAAAAATGGGGGTTTATACCTCCTAAAATTGTTGTAATAATTAAAACACAATATAAAATGCTTAGAATAGTACCTGACACATCATGACTTTTCAACAAATGCTATTATTATCATCATCAATATTATTATTCATCTTATTTTGATTGATCCTGAACCTTAGTTTTCTTTATTTGTGGTGGTGGTGGTGGTTTAAGTGGGAATAACATACTTTATGGGTCTGTAGTAAAGATTAAATGCAATCAGGGACTTGAAAATGCTTGGAAACCTCCAAAGCATTATACACATGTTTTAAGCCTTCATCAACATCATCTTATCCTGAAGGCAGATCTCCTGTTTGACCATTTCCCTCCATGAACTCTGCTTGCAGGAAAAGTCAGTCATGTATTCTAAAAGGATAACCTCCCACTCTACAGTCCCACCACCCCCCATTCCTTTTTCCTTGCTTCTGGATTAATACTTTTACTGCTCTTAACTCATATCATGGGATCAATACCTGCCTTTTTGCCTATTAACATTAAACAAACTATCTGTGTTTCTATAAAAGGCCAATCCTCCACTTGGGCACTAGATTTCATCCCCTGTTACCTACTCAAGCACATCTTCCCCACAATTCTCCCCCTTTTCCTATATCATCATTTTCTCCTGTTGTCTACTGAATTATTCCCATTCACATACAAACACAATGCAATTTCTCCCATCTTATAATAAAAATACTGCTTGATCCCACATTCCCCTCCAACTGTCACCCCATTTATTTGTAGCAAGACTCTTTGAAAGTGTTATCTCTGCTGGCTGTATCCACTTCCTTTCCTCCCATTCCCTCTTACCCACTCTATTCAGGACTTTTCCCCCAACTATTCTACTAAAACTGCTATCATCAAGATCACCAGTGGCTTCTGCATATCTAAATCCAGGGTCAGTTCTCAGATCTCATCTTACTTAAGCTACCACCTTCATTTGACTGTTGATCACTCCCTCCCCCTTGCTTGATACACTCTCACTTAGCTTCTAGGACACCACTTTTGTTTCTCCTTTTACCCCACTGGCTCCCCCTTCTCAGCTTCCCTTGTTGATTCCACTCCTTCTCCTGGTCCTCTTAATAGAATTCTTTAGAGTTTTTCTTCATGTTGACTCAATCCTTTGACTATTTCATCCACCTCATGGGTTTAATTACCATCTATATGCCAAAGAATTCCAAATTTATATCTCTACTTCAGACTTCTCTCTCTCTTTCAAAACCCAATCTTATATACTCAACTTTCCATTCTAATTGAGTGGATATCTTGAACTCAGTAAAATCAAAACTGAGCCCGCTCTTCCTCAAGTTGATCCTTCTGCATAGTTAATATTTTAATGTTTAGTGTTTCTGTTTGTACCATTTATTCCCTACACCCTATTCTCAACACAGCAACAAGAGTGAGCCTTTTAAATCAGAAGTGATATCAAGCACCCCCATGCTCAAACCTTGTGATGGTTTCCTCTTTTACTCAGAGTATAGTCAATGTCCACACATTCTCCATAACATCTTAGAACATCATTACCTACCTGACTGCATCTTCTGCTCTGCCTCTCCATCACTCTTCTACAGCCTTCTGTAGAGGTGTTTTCCATGGTGTTCCTCAAACTCATGCTCCTATCTTAGGGCTTTTGTTCTAGATCCTTGGCCAACCAAAACACTCTTTCCTAAGATAATCTTCTGGAAAACATCCCCACCTCCTTGATGAATTTATTCAAATTTCATAGCCTCAATAAGATCTATCTTGACCACTCATTTTAATACTATGGCCTCCTACCTCACCATTTCTGATCCCTTTATCCTGCTGTAATTGTTTCTTTCCATGGCACTTATCCCCTTCTAACATACTAATGTTTTCTAATTTATGTAATGTAGTCCCTGCCTTCATTTCCTGAATATAAACCCCAGTAGGCAGAGATCTTCGTTTCACCCCTCGATAAATCCCAAGCACCTAAAACTATGTTCGCCACATAGAAGTACACAATAAACATTGGTTGACTGAATGAATTGAATGAGTGGGGTGTTCTTCTGGCTGAAGACCCCAGGATTCACAGCTCTGGAATACTTAGTCAGTTCCAGAGAATGGGCTGATCTCAAAGAGGTGAATGCTGGCCCCTTCCAGTGGCTTCTTCTAGAAGCCTCTTCTGGATTCCTCCAGAGAGTCTAAGTGTGAACAGCCTATCTCTAGAGTTCCACCCCCACTCCTGTCTCCAGTAAGGTCTGGGAAGGGGAGGCTCCACAGTGGGTGTGATAGGAATGTTCCATGAGAGAAAACCTGGAGTCAGATGGTCCCTCCCTTCCCCATCTCATCCAACCAAGTTACAGCCTCTCTCCTCCAGTGCATCTAGACCTCACCTTGGGACATGAGCTGCCGGAGCACACCTTGTAAGCGTTGAAGAACTGGGGATGTGACTTGCAAAAGGGGCCGGGCTTGCCCCACTCCCACCTGGCACTGTCCAAACAAGCCATCTAAGAACACAAAAGTGGTGTCAGCAGGGGGCTTGGACAAGAGGCCTTCCAAAGTCCAGGTTGCAAATAGACAGCTCTGTCTATCTCCTCTCTTGGTTTCAGAGGGCTTTGTTCCTCCAGGTCATCCTCCCTTCTCTCTAAGTGCAATTCCCCTTCTGACTTCCAGGCACCTCCCCGCCCCCACACACACTACTTTCTCATTGTGTACCCTCCCCCCTCCACCCTGACTTGTAAATCCTTTGTCTGGTTTCACTCACCCTGAATACAGACTTCAAGGTGAGAGCAGAGTCTGCGGTCAAACAGACAGCCTGTAGAGAACAGGTGAGCAGAGAGGCTCAGATACCCCCATGCATACAGTGGTCAAATGGATGAACAGGCTAGGGAAGGGGGAAGCAGATGGGATCCAGTCTTTCATTCTAAGGAAGGCTTTAAGCTGGGAGAAGAGGAGAGCAGAGGCCTCCTCTTCTTAAGAGGGGGATCTGGCTTTGGATTTCAAATATCTGCAAGTTTGGATTCTTTCCCTAAAAGCCTCAGTTTGTTTAACTAAGTAATGGGGAGAAGAAGCCCTTCAGGTGCATGGGGGTGGTGATGGTGGAGAATCATAAACTTCTACTCTGAGAGAATTACTGTGGGATGGTTTATGTCCAAAATCAGAAGGAAAAGGGACTTTCCTTCCCATATCTCCAAAAGTATCTTATGATGGCCTGGTACTCAGAAGAGATGGGAACCCTAGCACACTTCCGCTTTTCATGGGAAAGGGTGGGATGGCTCTAAGGCAGTGCTCCCCACACTGTCCCTATAAGCCCGTGGCCCTAGAGATGTTGGCGCTGTTCGCGGTGCTGAAGCTCTGAGCCCGGCGCCTCTGAGGGTTTGCCTGGAAGCAGTTATGAGGGAGGGAAGGGCGACAGGGTGAGGAGCCTTCGAAGGACCTGACCTCGCCACCATTCCAGCCTTCATCTTCCACCCTAACCAACCCGCAGCGCCTCAGGAAGTACCTTGCCCTGGCCTCCAAGCCCGATGTGGTAGGAGGGCGTCAGACTGCGAGCTTGCGCCCCTTCCCCCACGCGCCCCCGGCCCCCACCCTCCCCCTGCCCATGAGTCAGCGTTGACTGTCTCCGTCCGCTCAGATGTGAGTCAGCACCAGGCCTGGCTGTGGGGAGGGGGCGGGAGACGACCCCTCCCTCTTCACCCTCTTTGGCCCCCTTCCCCAGACGTCCGCTTCTTATCAGAGATCAGATTACAGCGATCGGCCTCTCCAGGCTAAAAGAGAAACCTTGGCCCCTCCCTCAGCCTGATCCTCTACGGAAATCTGGGACCCCGGAGCTCGTGGGCCCGACTTCTACTGCCTGGAAATCAGGGTTCTCTCTCCTTCCCTCCCCTCCTCCACCTCTCAGCGCCGCCACTTTTTGGCGCCTCGGGGACACTTCCTTCTCTTGTATCCCGTCTCTAGGTCCCTCTATTCACACGCACCCCCATTCCTTCTCCCCAAATCCCAAACTTGCCCTGAGCCCTCTTCTCTTAGGTCCCGCCCCGGGGTTCCCAGCCCCACCTCCAGGCCTACGCCCCTTTCCTCGCAGACTCCTCTTCTCTCTCCGCTCACCGGGCCTCCCCCTACCCCACTCCACACACACCTTCCAGCCGAGGTTCCGACCTTCGTGATACTTCCCATTCCCTCCCCTCCACCCCTCAGCACACCCCACCGAGTTCTGCTCTCGGCACCCTCCCCCACCCCCCATTTCCTCCTGACCGTGGGCACTAATGGCGTTGCAGCCTCCCGGGCGGCTGCCCAGCAACAGCAGACAGAGGAGCACGCGGAGACCCCCCGATCCCCCGGGACCCCCGGGCCGCCCCCGGAGCCGCATCCTTCCCGGCTCGGCTCTCCAGCCCGGCAGCCAGAGCCGCAGCGACGCCGGCCAGAGCCTGCCGGCGGGGCCAAGGCGGGGCCTGCCACTCCCCACCCACAGAGGCGGGGTCTACACGCCCCTCTCGCCGCAACTCTGCCAACCCCAGGCGGCTGGTGACGACATCCCCACCCCCGGCTCTGGCGTCGATTTGCGTCATTCGTGGCGTAAGAGCGCAGTCTTCGTGGGGCACCTACTCACCCCAGCCCTCCTACACCCAACAGTAGGTGCCTCTCTAGAATTCTTATTTGGCCTCAACTTGACATATTCTTCTCCCCAAGGGCCACCGCCTCTATCACCCAGTCTCAGGGTTGGCGAAAAGGGTTCCCGTTGGGTGGGGGCCAGGAAGGATAAGTGAAGCAGGTAGTATAAACCTTAAAATGTGGAGCATAAAAGTGAATAGAATGTGTCCTCTTTCGTATCTCAGTTAATGATTCTTTTGTCACTAAGATCATGGCATCCGGCCCCATGGCAAATGGATGCGGAAAAAATGGAAACAGTGAGAGACTATTTTGGGGGGCTCCAAAATCACTGCAGATGGTGACTGTAGCCATGATATTAAAAGACGTTTGCTCCTTGGAAGAAAAGCTATGACCACCCTAGACTGCATATTAAAAGGCGGAGACATTACTTGTCCGTCTAGTCAAAGCTATGGCTTTTCCAGTAGTCATGTGTGGATGTAAGAGCTGGACTATAAGAAAAGCTGAGCACTGAAGAACTGATGCTTTTGAGCTGCGGTGTTGGAGAAGACTCTTGAGAGTCCCTTGGACTGCAAGGAGATCCAACCAGTCAATCTTAAAGGAAATCAGTTGTGAATATTCATTGGAAGGACTGATGCTGAAGCTGAAACTCCAGTACTTTGGCCACCTGATGCGATGAACTGACTCACTGGAAAAGACACTGATGCTGGGAAAGATTGAAGGCAGGAGGAGAAGGGGGTGACAGAGGATGAGGTGGTTGGATGGCATCACCGACGTGATGGACATGAGTTTGAGTGTGCTCTGGGAGTTGGTGATGAACAGGGAAGCCTGGCATACTGCAGTCCATGAGGCCACAAAGAGTGAGACACGACTGAGCAACTGAACTGACTGTCATCCTTAAGAGCAGGAATGGTTACACATATGTGCTTGGATTCCAGTTTTAGAAATGCCACCTACTAGGGGTATAAGTTTGGGCAAGATGTTTAACCTCTCTACTCCCAAGTTTCCTGATCTGTGAAATGAAGGCGCCAGTAGTACCAGGTGGTTGTGAAGACAGAGAATTAAACTCGCGTGGCTCACTTAGAACAACCATTGTACTAGATAGGTACTGGCGTTTTTGTTGTTAGCCTCGACTCACCTTTCTTTCACCCCCTTCCATGGCTGATCTATCAAAATCTAGCTTCCCTAGTGGCTCAGATGGTAAAGCGTCTGCCTACAATGCAGGAGACCCAGGTTCAATCCCTGGGTCAGGAAAATCTCCTGGAGAAGGAAATGGCAATCCACTCCAGTATTCTTGCCTGGAAAATCCCGTGGATGGAGGAACTTGGTAGGCTACAGTCCATGGGGTCGCAAAGAGTCGGACACGACTGAGCGACTTCACTTTCTTTCACTTTCTGCCTGAAAAATATATCTCCCATCAGCCCACTTCTCTCTATGCTCACGGTCCTACCCCAACCATTGTGCTCTTTCATGACTATTGCAGTAATCATCTAATTAGACTTTTGCTTCCATTCTTGTTACCCAATAAGCTTGAAAGTGAGTTTTCTAAAGTTCAAAATTGATCACTTTACTCTCTTGCTTTTCAGTAAAACTTTTTCAAAATACAAAAAAATAAAAAGATAAAAAAGATAGTGGTGCATAGTAAATACTCATATACTCATTGCCTAGTAGTTGTGTCCGACTCTTTTGTGACCCCATGGACTGTAGCCTTCCAGGCTTTTCTGCCCATGGGATTCTCCAGGCAAAAACACTGGAGTGGGTTGTCATGCCCTCCTCCAGGGGATCTTCCTGACCCAGGAATTGAACCCAGGTCTCCCACATTGCAGGCAGATTCTTTACTACATGAACCACCAGGGAAGCCCAACAACACTGGAGTGGGTAGCCTATTTTTCTTCCTGGGGATCTTCCTAACCCAGGAATCAAACCGGTGTCTCCTGCATTGCAGGTGGATTCTTTACCAGCTGAGCTACAGGGAAGCCCAAGTTCCTTTCTAAATGTTTCAACATTCATCTCCAAGAAATGAGGATATTTTCCCATACCACCAAGTTGCCATTATGACCTAACAAAATTTACAATAATTTCTGAATAGCATTTCATACTCAGTTCATATTCAAATGTCTCAAACTCTTTCCAAAAATGCCCTTTTTTTCCACTGTTTTGTTCAAAATAGCAGTCAATCAAAGACCACCACTGCATTTGGTTATATTTCTTAATTCTTTTTAAATTAGCATAAACAGTGCTTTCCTCACAACCCCTCCCCCCATTTTTGACAGTTTCTTGTGGAAGAGATCGGGTCAGGTTTTCTAACTCCTCACCTTCTGGATTTGTCTGTTTCCTCATGATATGTTTCCGTATATTTTCCCTGTATGTATACTGTGTATCCCTTGCATTTCCTGAAAAATAGGAGTTAAGTCTTGATTGGATCAGGTAAAAATGTATTAAAACAAAAAATTCACAAATGGTGCTCTTTGATTCCAATTGCATTATTTCAGGAAGTGCGTAGTGTCTGGCTGTCTCACTGTTAGTGATGCTAAAATTGATCACTGATTTAAGGTAGAGACAGCCAGATCTCTGTGGTAAAGATACATTTTCCTCTTGTTACCAGTATGGATGCAATCCATTGAAAAATATTTTGGCACTGTGAGAATATCTAGTTCCCCATCAACTTTTCACTTAATGGTTTTCCCATTCATTGATGTTACTTGACTAAAATGGTGATTTTCTATCATTCTTTTAACTGATTTTATTTCCTTTAGCTGATCTTATTCATAAAGAAGAATTCAGAATTCTGACTGGAAAGGTAGTTTCTTCTCTTTAACTATTCATTTGTAGAGTAATGAGTTGGTATAATAGTTACTGTCAAGAGTGGCAAATAAGTTTCTAAACATATTTGTTATCACTTTTCTTGTTTGAGCATTACTATGGAAGCATGAATTTTTATATATTCAATGTGTATCAGTCAATCACAGTAATATAAAAATTGTCCTGAAGTAAGTACGTGAAAAGCTTTTTAAACAGGCTCTTGTTTCCTTTTGAAACATCCCATTAATCACTTAAAACTCCTTTCCTTGCTTTGTATTATTCCAACATGTGTTAATCTTTTTTAATCCTTGCCTTAGACATGGAAGCAGCCATTCCTCCAGAGACTTGGTAGCTTTTAGTAAAAACTGATTTTAGGGACCACAATCTGGGCCCTAGGGGTCATAATGACTACTGGGTGATTGATGTTGCTTCTAGGTCCTTTCAGTGCATAGACTTAGGATATAAAGAACATTCACACATACACACACACCTCACACACACTAATATTTTCAATTAAAATTTAGCTATGATTTTTACTGAACTCTTAATTTTATACCTGTATCTCTTTATTATACTAAAAAATTTGGTTTCCAAAGCACTAACAAAATCATTTATATGTTTGATCTTATAATATGCACACAATAATTTGCAAATAATATAAATATTACTCTCCTAATAAGACAGTGAATATACCTAAGACTTTGGGTAGTTTATTTTGTCCTTATAACCCCTAGGGTTATGCCATCAAAATACTGTGTTGTAAAGTCATTTGAAATAATTCTTTTGTTTGTTTAGTCATTTTTTACCAATCTGATATGTAATTTGGTTTGTTTGTTTTCAGTATTAAGATTTGCTTTTTATTTTTATATACTTTTATTTTTTGAATATGTAAAATATTTGCATTGTTTAAAGACCAAACTCACATAATAAAATATACTCAGGAAAGTCTTCTCTACACTGTCCACAATTGCCCCTGCCATCTTTATCACTTCACTCCATTTATTTCCTTTTTAAAAACTTTGTAAATTGTGAAACATAAAAAACAGAAAAATGCATAAAGCAAAAATGAACAGCTCAATAAATCATCATGAAATGAACACCCATGTAAACCAGGTCAAGAAACTGAACATTTCCAGCACCCTAGAAGTCTTATTGTGTTCACCAGACATTTCCTGTGATGTGCTCAAGAAAAAATGATTCTGTGGTTAAACCAGCCATCTTCTTGTTGTTAGAATGAGAGTCTTTATCTTTTGAGTTTCCTGCAACCCAGACAGAAGTGGAACTCTTTCCTTTTGAAGGATAATTTTGCTAGTTATAGAATTCTAGGATGACTGTTATTTTCTTTCAACACACTCAAGATATCATTTCTCTGTCTTCTGGCTTTTATCACTGCTGTCTTAGAGACAATTATCAGACTAAATGTTGCTCTTTTGAAAGTAGTCCTCTCCTCCACCAAATTTGCAGCTGCTTTAAAATTTTTTTTCCTTTGTCTTTGCTTTCCTGCAGTTTCATCATATTTTTTGCTTTAGTTTTAGTTTTTAATAGTTTGCTTGAGATTTGTTAGTAATCTTGAATCAGTGGGTTGATATCTTTCAACAGTTCTGGAAAATTTTCAGCCATAATCTTTTAAAATATTGCTTATGTAATATTCTCTCTCTTCTCTTTCTGGGATTTCAAGTAAATGAATAATGGACCTCTTCACTGAATGCTCTTGGTTTCTTACCCTTTCTTTCTGCATTTTCCACCCTTTGCCTCTTTGTATTTTTTGGAAGGAAGGACCAAATTTCTTGTGATCTATCTTCTGGCACACCAGTTGTTTCAGCTGTCTCTAATCTGTTATTGTATCTATTCAATTAACTTAAAATATTGGTTCTCACATTTTTAAGTTTTAGAATTTTTATTTGATTCTCTTTGTTTTCAAAGTACCAATTTTGAGTTTTATTGATTTCTGTTTATTATTTTCCTGTTTTCAATTTTTTAATTTCTGCTCTAATTTTTATTATTTGTTTTCTTCTGCTTGCTTTAAACTTAAATTGCTTTTCTTTCTCTAGTTTCCTAAAGTGTGAATTTAATTTATGATTTTAGATCATTCTTATTTTCTAATATATGCATGCAATGCTATAAGTTTCCTTCTAAGTACTGCTTTCACTTCATGCCACAAATTGTGATAAATTACATTTTCATTTTTGTTTATTTCAAAATATTTTAAAATTTTTCTTCAGATTTCTTCTTTGGCCCATGGATTGTCTAGAAAGGTGTTTTCCAGATATTTGGGGATTTTCTAGCTATCTTCCTGTTACTGATTTCTAGTTTAACTTCATTGTGGTCTAAGAATGTATCTTATGATTTCTAGTCTTTTAAATTTGTTAAGGTGTGTTTTATGGTGGTCTGTCTTGATGAACAGTCCACATGAGCTTGAGAAGAATGTGTATTCTGCTGCTGTTGGATGGTATATTCTAAATGTTAGAGTGAAAGTGGTAGTCACTCAGCCATGTCCAACTCTTTGAGATCCCATGGACTTGGAATTCCCCAGGCAAGAATACTGGAGTGGATTGCCATTTCCTTTGGCAAAATGTTAATTAGAGCAAATCAAATAATTGTTCTGTTCAGGTCATCTATATCCTTATTGGTCTTCTGCTTGCTTGATCTATCAATTTCTGACAGAGGATTGTTGAGGTCTTCGACTATGAAAGTTAATTTTTCTATTTATCCTCTCAGCTCTATCAGTTTTTGCCTCATGTATTTTGTTTGATTCTTTTAAAAAAATCTTCCATATTACTTTCTGTGATTTCTAGATCCTTGTCAAAAATTACAATTTGACATTTATATGCTTAAACATGGTAAAGCACAGTTGCTTTGCTTTGGAATCATTGGATTGCAGTGGGTCTGTTTCTGTTATCTATTGTGCTGGGCCATGCTAAGTCACTTCATTTGTGTCCAACTCATTGCGACCCCATGGACTGCAGTCCCTCAGATTCCTCTGTCCTTGAGATTTTCCAGGTAAGAACACTGGAGTAGGTTGTCCTGCCCTCCTCCAGGTAATCTTCCCAACCCAGGGACTGAACCTGTATCTCCTGCATTGCAGGTGGATTCTTTAGCACTGAGCCATCAGTGAAGCCCTATCTATCATGCAGAATATGGTATTTGAAAAATTATTTGTAGAAATAGTTTAAAGTCTTCAGTTCAGTTCAGTTCAGTCACTCAGTCGTGTCCGACTCTTTGCGACCCCGTGAATTGCAGCACGCCAGGCCTCCCTGTCCATCACCAACTCCTGGAATTTATCCAAACTCAGGTCCATTGAGTCAGTGACGCCATCCAACCATCTCATCCTCTGTCATCCCCTTCTCCTCCTGCCTTCAATCTTTTCCAATATCAGGGTCTTTTCAAATGAGTCAGCTGTTTGCATCAGGTGACCAAAATATTGGAGTTTCAGCTTCAACATCAGTCCTTCCAATAAACACCCAGGACTGATTTCCTTTAGGATAGACTGGTTGGATCTCCTTGCAGTCCAAGGGTCTCTTAAGAGTCTTCTCCAACACCCCAGTTCAAAAGCATCAATTCTTCAATGCTCAGCTTTCTTTATAGTCCAACTCTCACATCCATACGTGACCACTGGAAAAACCATAGCCTTGACTAGATAAAGTCTTTGTTGGCAAAGTAATGTCTCTGCTTTTTAATATGCTGTCTAAGTTGGTCATAACTTTCCTTCCGAAGAGTAAGCGTCTTTTAATTTCATTGCTGCAATCACCATCTGCAGTGATTTTGGAGCCCCCAAAATAAATCAGCCACTGTTTCCACTGTTCCCCCATCTATCTGCCATGAAGTGACGGGACCAGATGCCATGATCTTAGTTTTCTGAATGTTGAGCTTTAAGCCAACTTTTTCACTCTCCTCTTTCACTTTCATCAAGAAGTTCTTTAGTTCTTCTTCACTTTCTGCCATAAGGGTGGTGTCATCAGCATATCTGAGGTTATTGGTATTTCTCCCGGCAATCTTGATTCCAGCTTGTGCTTCATCCAGCCCAGTGTTTCTCATGATGTATTCTGCATATAAGTTAAATAAGCACCGTGACAATATACAGCCTTTACATACTCCTTTTCCTATTTGGAACCAGTCTGTTGTTCCATGTCCAGTTCTAACTGTTGCTTCCTGATCTGCATACAGGTTTCTCAGGAGGCAGGTCAGGTGGTCTGGTATTCCCATCACTTTCAGAATTTTCCACAGTTTATTGTGATCCACATAGTCAAAGGCTTTGGCATAGTCAATAAAGCAGAAATAGATGTTTTCCTGGAACTCTCTTTTCGACGATCCAGCGAATGTTGGCAATTTGATCTCTGGTTCCTCTGCCTTTTCTAAAACCAGCTTGAACATCTGGAAGTTCATGGTTCACGTATTGCTGAAGCCTGGCTTGGAGAATTTTGAGCATTACTTTACCAGAGTGTGAGATGAGTGCACTTGTGTGGTAGTTTGAGCATTCTTTGGCATTGCCTTTCTTTGGGATTGGAATGAAAACTGACCTTTTCCAGTCCTGTGGCCAGTGCTGAGTTTTCCAAATTTGCTGGAATATTGAGTGCAACACTTTCACAGCATCATCTTTTAGGATTTGAAATAGCTCAACTGGAATTCCATCACCTCTGCTAGTTTTGTTCGTAGAAATACTTCCTAAGGCCCACTTGACTTCATATCCCAGGATGTCTGGCTCTAGGTTAGTGATCACACCATCGTGATTATCTGGGTCATGAACATCTTTTTTGTATAGTTCTTCTGTGTATTCTTGCCACCTCTTCTTAATATCTTCTGCTTCTGTTAGGTCCATACCATTTCTGTCCTTTATTGAGCCTATCTTTGCATGAAATATTCCCTTGGTATCTCTACTTTTCTTGAAGAGATCTCTAGTATTTCCTATTCTATTGTTTTCCTCTATTTCTTTGCATTGATCACTGAGGAAAGCTTTCTTATCTCTCCTTGCTATTCTTTGGAACTCTGCACTCAAATGGGTATCTTTCCTTTTCTCCTTTGCTTTTCACTTCTCTTCTTTTCACAGCTATTTGAAAGGCCTCCTCAGACAGCCATTTTGCTTTTTTACATTTCTTTTCCATGGGGATGGTCTTGATCCCTGTCTCCTGTACAATGTCACGAACCTCCATCCATAGTTCATCAGGCACTCTGTCTATCAGATCTAGTCCCTTAAATCTATTTGTCACTTCCACTGTTTAATCATAAGGAATTTGACTTAGGTCATACCTGAATGGTCTAGTGATTTCCCCCACTTTCTTCAATTTAAGTCTGAATTTGGCAATAAGGAGTTCATGATCTGAGCCACAGTCAGTTCCCAGTCTTGCTTTTGCTGAGTTTATAGATAGAGCTTCTCCATCTTTGGCTGCAAAGAATATAATCAACCTGATTTTGGTGTTGACCATCTGGTGATGTCCATGTATAGAGTCTTCTCTTGTGTTGTTGGAAGAGGATGTTTGCTATAACCAGTGTGTTCTCTTGGCAAAACTCTATTAGCCTTTGCCCTGCTTCATTCTGTACTCCAAGGCCGAATTTGCCTGTTACTTCAGGTATTTCTTGACTTCCTACTTTTGCATTCCAGTCCCCTATAATGAAAAGGACATTTTTGGGGGGTGTTAGTTCTAAAAGGTCTTGTCTTAGGGGATTTTAATTTACTTCTATAGGTGCCTAAAAGCACTAGTAATCTGGTATAGCCTTAACCTTAATGCATGCTGCAATCTGAGTAAGAGTAGATTGACTTCATTTTCTTCTTATTCCTAAAGTTTGCTTCTTGGTCCCAGATCAAAACAGAGAGCAGTTCACTCGAGTTCTTCCTTTCAGGGGCTTGCACATGGACACCTACTCATCTAGCTCCACAGGCTATCAAAATCAGCTTTTTGTCTGCTTCTTAGAATGCAGAATTTCCCCAGTCCAGAGCAACTGTGAACATTGGGTTTACCACCTCTGGATTCTGTTCCTTTCCTAGATCTTGACCCAAGTTTATCACTTTTCAGTCTTTTGCTAGTTTCTTAATGCTTTTAAGAAGATTTTGGATATTTTTCCAGCCAGCTTTTAAGGTATATCAGACACCATTTATTGCTCCATTTTGCATCCTCCTGGGTTACCTTTTAACTATAGCCATCACTGCAGTCACCACCTACATACAGAAGTAAGCTGATACCACCTGATCCACTGCCAAAAACAGTGCAGATCTTTTGTTTTTGGCCTGGGTCCTCTCTGCTACCACAGCTTTAGGTATCCATGGGAATCTGCTCAGACATTCTCATGCAAGAAAAACCGAAATGTATGAGGAGGTTAGTCTTATAGTGCAACTTTGATCTAATGGAGGATGGGCCCATTGGATAAATACTCTCCTTTTCTGTATCTCAGATGACAGTTCTGAGGTGCACTGTACTTGATGCCTAAGAGAGTCCCCACATTTCAACCTTAGCATTCTCTCACTCTTCATCTCGAAATCTAATCCTGATCTACATGATCCCCAGCTAAGCCCTACTTCAGGCTTCAATTTGAGGAGGAACCAGATTAAGACAAATTGTTGTCAGCAGGTCAGATAGTGTGAATTACCTAGTGAACCATTACCAGAAGAAGCAGAAATTGATTAAAAAAAAATCTAGGAGATATTGCCAACATCTGTTGGATCATAGAAAAAGCAAGAGAGTTCCAGAAAAATATCTACTTCTGCTTCACTGACTACGCTAGAGTCTTTGACTGTGTGGATCACAACAAACTGTGGAATATTCTTAAAGAGATAGGAATACCACACTACGTTACCTGCCTCCTGATAAACCTGTATGCAGGTCAAGAAGCAACAGTTAGAACCAGACATGGAACAACAGACTGGTTCCAAATTGGGAAAAGAGTTTGTCAATGTTGTATATTGTCATCTTGCTTATTTAACTTATATGCAGAGTACATCATGAGAAATGCCAGACTGGATGAAGCACAAGCTGGAATCAAGACTGTGGGGAAAATATCAATAACCGTAGATATGAAGATGACACCACCCTTATGGCAGAAAGTGAAGAAGAACTAAAGAGCCTCTTGATAAAAGTGAAAGAAGAGAGTGTAAAAGCTGGCTTAAAGCTCAACGTTCAGAAAACTAAGATCATGGCATCTAGTCCTATCACTTCATGGCAAATAGATGGGGATACAAGGAAAGATTGACAAACTTTATCTTCTTGAGCTCCAAAATCGCTGCAGATGGTGACTGCAGCCATGAAATTAAAAGACGCTTGCTCCTTGGAAGAAAAGCTATGACCAGCCTAGACAGCATATTAAAAGCAGAGACATTATTTTGCCAACAAAGTCAAAGCTTTTCCATCTAGTCAAACGATAGCTTTTCCATCTAGTCAAAGCTATGGTTTTTCCAGTAGTCATGTATGGATGTGAGAGCTGGACTATAAAGAAAGCTGAGTGCCAAGGAATTGATGCTTTTGAGCTGTGGTGTTGGAGAAGACTCTTGAGAATCCCTTGGACTGAAAGGAGATCAAACTAATCAATTCTAAAGGAAATTAGTCCTGAATATTCATTGGAAGGACTGATGCTGAAGCTCTACTACTTTGGCCACCTGATGTGAAGAACCGACTCATTGGAAAAGACCCTGATGCTGAGAAAGATTGCAGGCAGGAGGAAAAGGGGATGGCAGAGGATGAGATGGTTGGGTGGCATCACTGACTCGATGGACATGAGTTTGAGCAAGCTCAAGGAATCTGTGAAGGACAGGGAAGCCTGGGGTGCTGCAGTCCATGGGGTTGCAAAGAGTTGGTCATAACTGAACAACTGAACTGAACTGAACAAAGGAGATATTGTAGTATACTTATATGTCAATGAACATAATCAGATATACAGGGGAAAGGTAACGATGTAGGAGAGAATTGCTGTTTTGATGTCCTTGAGTAGGCTTTTAGCTTTAAGCTTTAAGAGAACATCCATTTTTCTTCCCTGACCAACCATCCAGATGTCCATTATTCACTGAGACAGAACATCTTTAACAAAAACAAAAGTCACTTGAATTAGTTTCCTATGGCTGCTGAAACAAAGTACCACAAACTGGGGACTTAAATGATAGAAATTTATTGTGTCACAGTTCTGGAGGCTAGAAGTCTAGAATCAACATGTTATGAGAGTTGGTTCCTTCTTGGGCCATAAGGATCTATTCAGGGCCCCTCTCTTTGGCTTTTGGTGGCCATCTTCTCCCTGTATCTCTTCGTGTCATCTCCCATCTATGCATGTCTGTCTCCAATTTCCTTTTTTGTAAGGAAGCTGGTCATACTGGACTAGGGTCCACCCTAATGATCTCATCTTAAATTACTTACACCTGTAACATTCTTATTTTCAAATAACGTCATGTTCTGAGGTACAAGAGATTAGTACTTCAACATATGAGTTTTAGGGGGGACAGGATTCAACCCATAAGAGTTGCCAAGGCTTATGAATTTATCCTTCAAGCTATTGACTCAAATTCAGGTCCTTGTGTGGCATGCCACACTATTTCAGCAGTCTTTCTGGCATGTTTCCACTCCTTTCCCAGTCTCTAGTACATCCTTACACAGAAACGTGAGATTGTTCTTCTTAAGCTCAGCTTTCATGGTGTCACTCCCTTGCTCAACAGACCTTCAGTGGCTTCCCATTTTCTATCAAATTATGTCTTCCAAATCATATAACCTGCTCCTCTGCAATAAGAACTAAACTTACCTTCCTTTTAAAAATTACCCATCTTTTTCTCCCCATTTTCCTTCTTAGAAAGAAAAAGGGAATGAATAAGGGGGATATGTGGGTAAGTGGCAGGAGTTGCCCAGTTCAATGAGAACTAGGTACAAATGAATGTGACTGGTCTTGTGTTGGGTTTAGAAACATTTCCTGAACACCCCAAGTAGAGGCGAGAGGGAAAAAAACAGCAGCATGACCACGACTCTGTGCCATCAAGAACTAGTCACTTAACTTCTCTGGGTTGCTTAATTGGATGAGATGTGTGGCCAAATCCCAGTTCTTAAGAGGAACAAAATCTTGTTATCTGCCCATGTGCTTACATCAGGGAATGTCAAATGAGTTTGAGAGTACCTTGAAAGTATAAAGCTTTGCAAATAGGACCTTCTGGTGTTTGACTGGGCTGAGTATGAACGATCATATCACTCACTCCCTTGTAAGATTTTTAAGCTACCATTACTTTGCAGACAAAGGTCCATCTAGTCAAAGCTATGGTTTTTCCAGTAGTCACGTATGGATGTGAGAGCTGGACCATAAAGAAGGCTGAGCACCAAAGAATTGATGCTTTTGAACTGTGGTGTTGGAGAAGACTCTTGAGAGTCCCTTGGACTACAAGGAGATCCAACCAGTCAATCCTAAAGGAAATCAATCATGAATATTCCTTGGAGGGACTGATGCTGAGGCTGAAGCTCCAAAACTTTGACCACCTGATGTGAAGAGCCAACTCATTGGAAAAGACCCTGATGCTGGGAAAGATTGAAGGTAGGAGGAGAAGGGGCTGACAGAGGTTGAGATGGTTGGATGGTATCACCAACTCAATATACATGAGTTTGAGCAAGCTCTGGGAGTTGGTGATGGACAGGGAAGACTGGGGTGCTGCAGTCCATGGGGTTGAAGAGTCAGACATGACTGAGTAACTGAACAACCACAAGCTACCAGGAGCAAACTGTAAAGAGTCAGAAAAATATCATTTAATGTGTGTACACTTTGATTGTAGCACCTGTGTGTTGATTTTTGGGAGCACAAAGAGTAGGGCAGCCCTGGTAGGGGCTATAATACTGGAGGTAGAGACCCTCATAAAACAGCAGAGTCCAGGCCCATTCAGGTTGGTGATGCCATCCAAACATCCCAACCTCTGTCAGCCCCTTCTCCTCCTGCCTTCAATCTCTTTCAGCATCAGGGTCTTTTCCAATAACATGGAAGGATGAGCAACTGGACCCCACAGCATGGCTGGATATGTATAAAGAAAGCTGCCATTCCAGCTGTGGTCCCACTCTTACTATCCCCACTTCAGGAATGGTCACTGGAAGGAAAACAAACTGAAGTGCTCTCCAGCAGCACTGGGGAGATGTGCTCTCCTCACCCCAATCACTGTTCTGGTCCCACCTCTCTCACATCCAAACCTGACCCATCCTGCCTCAAGGAAAGTCACAGAGTGTTCACATCAAAGTCACTTTATTGATCCAGGTTTTGATCATCCTGGAACTTCCCCTCTGGAGGGCAATGGGGAGGGCACTGGAGCAAAGAGGCTTCACATGAGTTCTCAGTCGGCGACAAGGTTGTGGCCCACAGTTGGGGGTGACTCAAAGAAGCCCTGAAACCAGAAACAAAGGATCAGGATCAGTACATGGGGATGTGGCCCCTCTCTCACCTACTCCTCCCCCAGATGCCTCTATAACAGCCTGATTTGAGTCAGCGCGCAGTGACTCAGCCCATCGATTGAGAGCCTGTCACCTTTACTCCCACACAGATTTCATAAAGCTCTTGTCCCATGATTTTCCCTTGGGCTTGGGCTAGAGAAGAACGGCAGCGCCTTATTTGCTTTCACAAAAGCTCTCCAAACCGTTCTTCAAGGTGGATCTGTCACTCACCTCTGGGTATGTGGACCCAGCAACCAATCTAGGCTTTGGAAGCCCAGCTGCTATCCTATAAGTGGGAAGCAGTTTCCTAGGAGAGCATGAGGGGCTAGAAACCCCCAGAGGTGCATACTGCCTCTGGAGAGTCAGCTCCACAGCCAGCACCCTCGTCTCCCCTAGACCAGGTTGATTGGCTCCTTACAGGCCTCTCTGTGTTCACTCTCACTCTCCTTATAATCCGTCTCCGATATTACTAGAGTGGCCTTTTAATATCATACCACATTATGACATCCCCCTCCTCAGAATCTCCCAGTCAACTTGCCACTACACTTGGAATAAAATCTAAACGTTCACCAAGATCTATGAGCCACTATGTGGTCAACACTGGACCTACTTCTCCAACCTAATCTACCACTGACTTTCCCATCTGTTCCTCAGACATGCCATAGTATCCTTGTCTCCAGACATTTTCATCGTGTTGTTCTCTTCCTGGGAGGCCCTTCCTTCTTATCTTCTGTTGTCTACCACCTTCTTGTAAGTTAGGTCTTAGTCCAAAAAAACAAAAAGTCTTTTGTCAATGTGGGGAAGTCTGATGTCTGGGGCAGACCCACCCCCCACTGCAGTGTCTGAGCAAAAGGAAGGACAGGAGCTGTGCAATGGAAAGGATTAAGAATCAGGAGACCTGGGTCCAATCTTGGGTCTGCCAAGAACATCCTATGCAGCCCTGAGTAAGTTGCTGTGCCAGCCTAGGCCCCAAAGTCTCAAATGTAAAGATAGGTGGGAGGGCTAGACAGGTGTTTTCACCCTGGATTCTGAAGAGTTCAAGCCTCCTAAGGAGGTAACCCAGAGCCTTGCCCAGGTGACTTGCCCAGGGCACAAAGTAGAGCAAAGTCAGAAATTGCTGAAGGCTTCTGGACTTTTTCTCCTGTTCATACAAAGAAGCTTTGCTATCACTTCCTGTATACAAGTGAGTGTGTAGAGAAAAGGAGGACCTTTTACTCAATATTGAAAACTCTGCAGTTTCCCGTGTCTACTGTAAACTCAGTGCCGATGCATGCTTGTATAGATGATTGCATCCTTAGAGATGCCCAGAACCTGCATCATGCCCCCAATCTCTTACATGGATGCTCACAAGTAGTCTGAGAAAGGCAGGAAAGTGGGGGTACCCTTCAACTGGGAGAGATCTTTTCTTCAGCTTCTCTTTTCACAGCCCAATACCCATTCTCTACTTCGCACCTGCCTCCCTCATTTAAACATGTCCTTGGCGATTCCAACCTCCCCAGAAAAAGCAAGAGCCCCTCACCTTGACTGTGTTGGCCGCCTCACGTTTCAGAGCCTTTGAAACCACTTTGGAGGTAAAGCAATGATCCTTGTTCACCTTGACCATTGGGCTCTGTGAGGAGGGAAGCCAGGAGTCAAGAAGGAGGCAGAAAAGGGTGTCAGAGCCCCAGAGAAAAAGAGATAGGACTCAAAGTCAGGGCTTTAGAAGTCTTAAGAAGACACATGAGTCTCACCTTGGGGAACAGGAGTCGAAGTTTCTCCTCTTGCTTGCCCCTAGAAGAGATGAGGATGACAAATGGGACCTAGGCTTGCTAGAACCCCTTTCTTCTGCCTTTGCAGGTGTCACTAACGGCTCATGGAGTTTTCTCCTGCAGATCCCAGACAGGACCTCTGAATCACTCACAGAGTACTCCTGGCAGCTCTTTCCTGCAGTTTGAACACCCATTCCCTCCCTGCTCCATCTCTCCACTAGATAGCATGGGCTGACCATGAGCTTCACACACCTCACTCCCATGGTTTTGGTGGGGAAGGCTGCTGGCCCACTCCTCACACATGGATCCTCAGGATGGAATTTGCTGGTGTGACCCATCTTCTGGGTCATCACATCCTGGGTCATGTCATCCTTCCAGAACAAACCTGCAGGGTGAAAGGATGTGGTGAATTAACACCTGGGATGCTCTGACTGGCCCACTCCAGGGATCAGAGTAAAGTAAACACTCCCTCTTTCCCTCAAGGTAAGACAAAGCATCACAATTTGTGGAGAGAATTAAATGAGATGGCACATAAAAGTTGCTTAGCACAGTGCCTGGCATGTAATAAATATTCCATTAGGATTAGGACTGTACTCTTCTCGCTGACTCATTTGACACTATTGTGAGGATTGAATGAGATTAGCGATGTGAAGAGTGCTGTGAAAACTCTAAGGCAGTGCGTGATTCCCAAACTTCAGGGTACATCAGAATCTTCTGCAAGGCTTGTTAAAGCACAGATTGCTGTTCCTCCCTTCCAGAGTTCCTGATTCAGGAGGTATGGGGTGAAGGTCATGAATTAACTTTTTGAGCAAGTTTCCTGGTGGTGCTGATGCTACTGGTCTGAGGATGCACTTTGAGAATGACTGCTCTAAGGCATTATACACACCTTAGACATCAGTAGTGGTAGTAGTAATATGAATTCTGGCCAGATTTCCTATCTGACTCTTCCCTCATTCATGAAACTCTCCTCTAACAAAGGTCAGGGTCAACCATCTGTCTTCAAAGGACTCCCCACTCCCTTCTTTCCTCTTTTGTATTTGTCATACAATTTGTTATGCTTTCTACTCAGAGGCTTAAGTGTGTGTGTGTGTTTTCCTGCCTGAGAACTTAAGGATTCCTGGTTCTGGAAAAAATCTGCTAGTGCCTGGGGTTGGGGCTAGTCCCAAGGAGTTAGATGCTGTCCTCTGCCAGGTGCTTCTTCTAGAAGCCTCTGTTGGGCCCTTCCAGGTCCATTCCCATTCTGGTTTCTCCCCATTCTCCATGAGGTGAACATGAAAAAAAGAGTCAAGTAGAGACATTAGGGGAAGAAAGCCTGTTCTCAGATCAAAAGCCCCTCACTATACCTCTGTACCTCTGTATATGACAAAGCTCCAGCCTTTCATATCTAGCTCTTACTCACCATGTGGCATAATCTGCTGGAGTAAAACTTGCAAGTGCTTGAAGACCGGGGTGGTAAATCCTGGGAGGGGCCAGAGCTGCCCCACTCCCACTTGGCTCTGACCATCTGAGGGCAAAAAAGTGGTGTGAGAAGCCTTCCAAATTCCAGTTGAAGAAAAGCAGTTTCCTTCCACTATCACCCCTGTGATTCAGGTTCAATTGTCCCTGTCCTCCTCACCTGAGTCTCGCCTCCTTTCAAGTCCTCCTCCTTTCTATGTTTCCTTCCACCCATCACAACCTTCCCTGTTTGTTAACCTCTGCACTTCATTTACTTTTGGTACCAAATAAGAGTCAAGCTTACAGGCAAAGAGCAGCCCATAGAGGGTGAGGTAAACAGATACTCAGAAAGCCCCACACATAGAATGTATAATCAGGTGAACAGGTAGGGCATGGAAAGCAGGGGAATTGCATTCAGGGAAGGCTTTAAAGCCTGGAGGGGATTGAAAGGGACTGGAGGATGGCTCAGTGGTAAAGAATCGTTCCATCCCTGGGTCAGGAAGACCCCCTGGAGGAGGAAATGGCAACCCACTCCAGTATTCTTGCCTGCATAATTCCATGGACAGAGGAGCCTGGTGGGCTATAATTCATGGGGTCGCAAAGAGTTGGACACGACTGAGTGTGTGAGCACGCATGAGCACACACGCACAAGGACTGGAGAGGAGTCCTGAAATCTTTAGAGGAAGAAAGTATTGGTATGCATAGATTTTGAGTGTCTGGATCCGTGTCCTGAAAGCTAAAATTTGCCCAACTGGGTATAAGGGAAGAATGGGGGCCGAAGATAATCCCTAACGCTATACACACTTTTCTCATTCCAAGTAGATGGGGTAGAGTTGGAGTCTGTTTTTTTTTTGTTTGCTTGTTTCTTTGTTTTTTTTTGGGGGGGGGGGGGAGTTGTTTCTTTGTTTCCGATGGTGGAATTATACCATGAGTCATTATGGAAAGAAAATTCTCCTCCCCATTTAAATGGATCCTATTATCATTTCCCTGGCTTTGGGAAGGAGGAAAACGTCATATTGAGAAGAAAAATAGCTTCTGGAAGGAGAGATCGTTCTCAGGGGCAGCGTTCCCGGAATTGGCAGGAAAAGTGGTGACCCGGACAACCTCAGTCAGACCTTCAGGGGCACCTGGCGCTGTTCGCGGTGCTGAGCGGTTGCCAAAGCCTTTGCATGGAGGAGGCTCTGTGCTGTAAAGAGAGCTAGCCTTCCCTAAGAAGCTTGAGGGTCCTACCGTCTCTCCACCCCCACGCCCCCTGGCCTCTTCCTACAGGTTTTCGCTAGTCCTCTTCACTGGCCTCTAAACTCATGAATCGGGCGAGAAGAGCTGGCTCCAGCCTAGGAGTTTGCGGCGTCCGCCCCAAGCTCCAGGCGCTGGAAGCCTCGAGTCTGCGCAGTCGGTCTCCGGCTGCTCAAATGTGAGTCAGCGATGGTCTACCCGGATGGCGCAGTGAAGGGGGAGGAAGAAGGTGGATTTTTCTGCCTCATCCTCTTTTACCCCAGCCTAGTTCTCCCATTCTTACCGGAAACTGGATCGCAAACACCAGGCTCCAGGGGCTTACAAAGAAGCCTTGGTTCATCCCTCGGCACAGTCTTCTCCCTGGGCCCAGATATCCGCGGCCCCTGCTCCTACTGTCCAGAGATCCTGGTCCCTGACTATCACTGAGCCATAGGCATCTCTTTCCCCGCTCCTCGGCAAGTCTTGCTTCTCTTGTGGCCGCACATGCCAGTTTTACTTTCCTGTGCCCCTGTGTTTTTCCGTCCTTCTTCCTAATCCCCAGTCTTCCCCTGAGTCGGCTTCTCTTAGGTCCAGATCCCATACACCGAGCCCCATCCCAAGCCTGCTCGTCCTTCCGCGCACTTTTCTTTTCTTACTCCCCAATACATTGTTTTCCTCCGAAGTTCCTAACCTTGAGGTCCCCAGACCCACTTCACTCAGGACCGCTCTCTGGCCCTGCCCGCACCCCGCCCCCCCTCCCCCGCAGGTTTCCTCCTGACCGTGACCACTAACGTCGCTGCAGCCCCCCAGGCGGCTGTTCAGCAGAAGGAAGCAGACGAGCAGCCAGAGCCCCCGGAAGCCCCCAGGCCACAGCGCGCGCTGCATCCTCCCGGGCTTGGTGCGCTGGTTCCCCACCGAAGTCGAAGAGATGGCAGACAGCTGCCGGAGGGACTGCGCAGGGCTGTTGATTCCCACCCGCTGGCTAGCCAGACTGAATCTGCACAACCCTCCCTTGGCAGCTGGGCCAATCGCTGGCGGTCCCCGCCGCTGCGTACTCCTACCCAGCCTCTACTTCTACCGGCCCCACAGCCACCCAAACCTACTCCTAGGAGCCCACTCCTCTCTTAATAAAACAGATCCCAAGGACTACTGCCTCTACTCCCAGTCCCAAGGTTGGAGAGACGGCTTGCATGTAAAATGCTGGTGTGAAATGCACCTGCCTCATAGATTTGTTGTGAGGATTAAATGTGTACAGCAACTGGATAGCTGGCATTCAATGAATCTAGTCTACTTTGATTTCCCTGATACTTACTTCACTCTTACCTACCTCAAAATCTCCAACCATCATGGGTTTGACCTGCTAAATATATGCACAACTATCTTCCCCACATCCACTGCCATCGTCCTGGTTCAAACCACTGTACTCATTTTAATAGAGCTATTGCAATCACAAACTACTGAGGTAACTAACTGATCCATAACTTCTGCACTTTCTTAGTTACAGGCTAATGTGTGAGCTTCCTAAGCTCTAGACATTTGAATATCTTTTTCATTAAGCTTAAAATTTGATTATGAAAGTTTTCAAATATTAAAAATGGGAAGACTCAAATGAATAAACATGAAACATGAATATTCTTATCACCCAGTTCAGTTCAGTCGCTCAGTCGTTTCCGACTCTTTGCGACCCCATGAATCGCAGCACGCCAGGCCTCTCTGTCCATCACCAACTCCCGGAGTCTACCCAAACCCATGTCCATTGAGTTGGTGATGCTATCCAACCATCTCATCCTCTGTCGTCCCCTTCTCCTCCTGCCCCCCATCCTTCCCAGCATTAGGGTCTTTTCCAATGAGTCAACTCTTCACATGAGGTGGCCAAAGTATTGGAATTTCAGCTTCAACATCAGTCCTTCCAATGAACACCCAGGATTGAACTCTTTTAGGATGGATTGATTGGATCTCCTTGCAGTCCAAGGGACTCTCAAGAGTCTTCTCCAACACCACAGTTCAAAAACATCAATTCTGTGGCGCTCAGCTTTCTTCACCGTCCAACTCTCACATCCATACATGACCACTGGAAAAACCATAGCCTTAACTAGACGGACTTTCGTTGGCAAAGTAATGTCTCTGCTTTTAAATATGCTATCTCTCAGACTTAACAGTTATTAAGATTTTGTCACAATTGCTTCTTTTCCTTGCTGAAGTGTTTAAGTGTAATTTACAGACACCATGACATTTCATTCCTAAATAATTCAATATACATCTTTTAGAATTAATGATATTTTTCTACATAACCACAATATCATTATGATACCTATGGTAGGCTGAATAATGAACCCCAAAGATGTCCATGTCTAAATCCCTGAAATGGTGAACATGTTTCTTTATGTAGAAAAAGGGACTTTGCAGGTGTGATTAGCCTTAGAAGGTGGTTTGCTTCAAATGGGGAGAATTTCCTGGATTTTCTGAGTGTGTGCAACATCATCACAAAGGTCTTCACAGAGAGAATCAGGAGGGTTAGAGTCAGTAGTGGAAGATATAACATTGGAAGCTAGAGGTTGAAGTGATTCAAGGAAAGGTCCACAAGCCAAGGAATGCAAACAGCCTCTAGAAGCTGAAATGGTAAGAATGTGTTTTTTCCCTTTAAACCTCCAGAAGGAGCAGAGTCCTGCTGACATTTTATTTATTTTATCTTTAAAAATATTTTATGTATTTATTTTTGGCTCTGCTGGGTCTTGATTACTTCTTGTTTACTTTCCCTAGATGCAGAGAGTGGGGGTTACTTTCTCATTGCAGTCCTCAGGTTTCTCATAGTGGTAGCTTCTCTTGTTGTGGAGCATTGGCTCTAGGCACGTGGACTTCAGTAGTTGTGGCACATGGGCTTCATTGCCCCGTGGCATGAGGAATCTTCCTAGACCAAGGATCGAACTGGTGTCCCCTGCATTGGTAGGCAGAATCTTAACAACTGGACCACCAGAAAGTCCAGACATTTTAATTTTAGACTTCTACTTCCAGAACTATAAGGTAACAAAATTGTTTTGGGGCACTAAATTTGATTAGCTGTGATTTGTTACACCAGCATTTGGAAATCAACACAATGTCTAAAAATATTTACTATTCCCTAATTAACACAATTCTCTAATACTTTCAGATGCATGTGTGCTCAGTCGCATCTGACTCTGCAATCTCATGGACTGTATAGGCCACAAGGTTCCTCTGCCCATGGAATTTTCCAGGCAAGAATATTGGAGTGTGTTGCCGTTTCTTTCTGCAGAGACATCTTCCAAACCCAGGGATCATACCCATGTCTCCTGCATCATCCTGCACTGACAGGCAGATTCTTTATCACAGAGCCAACTGGGAAGCCCTAATACTTCCAGATACAACTCCTTTAACAGATTAATGGTTTGTGAATATTTTCTCCAACTCTGAGCATTTCATTTTAATTTTTTTAATAGTGCTTTTTTTTTGAAGAGCAAAATGTTTTAATTTTGAGGAAATCCAATTTATTAAGTTTATCTTTTATGGCTAAAGCTTTTTTGTTCTTGGAAATATTTGCCTACCCCAAACTCACAAAGATTTTCTTCTATGTTTTCTTCCAAGTGTTTGGCAGACCACATAAAATCAATCAGAAAGCATTCTCTCTTTTGTTATGCTCTGAAAGAGTTTCGGTATGATTTTTTTGAAAGAAAAAATTAAAACTGTCTTTATTGACAGATGACATGATCTGGATACAATTCTTTTTATTCTTTAAATTTTGTATTGGGGTATAGCCGATTAACAATGTTGTGACAGTTTCAGGTGAACAGAGAAAGGACTCAGCCGTATATACACATGTATCCAATCTCCCCTAAACTCCCCTCCTGCTCAGGCTGCCACATAACATTAAGCAGAATTCCATGTATTATACAGTAGGTCCTTGCTGGTTATTCATTTTAAATATAGCAGTGTGTATATGTCCACCCCAAACTCCCTAACTATCCCTCCCCCCCAACTCTTCCCCCTGGCAACCATGTTTGTTTTCCAAGTCTGTGAGTCTGTTTTTTAAGTAAGTACATTTGTATCATTCCTTTTTAGATTCCACATATAAGAGATGTCATACGATATTTCTCCTTCTCTGTCTGACTTACTTCACTCGGTATGACAATCTCTAAGTCTATCCATGTTGCTGCAAATGGCATTATTTCATTCTTTTTTTATGACTAATAGTCTATTGTATATATGTACCAGCTCTTCTTTATCCATTCCTCTGCCAATAGACATTTAGGTCGCTTCCATGTCTTGGTTATTGTAAACAGTGCTTCAATGAACACTGGGATGCGTGTATCATTTTGGGTCATGTTTTCTTCCGGATATATGCCCAGGAATGGAACTGCGGGGTCATATAATAGCTCTGAGCTTCTCAGGTGGTGTTAATGGTAAAAAAAAAATCTGCCTGCTAATGCAGTAGATTTAAGAGATGCAGGTTCGATCCCTGGGTCGGGAAGATCCCCTGTAGGAGGACACAGCAACCCACTCCAGTATTCTTGCCTGGAGAATCCCATGGACAGAAGAGCTTGGCAGGCTACAATCCATAAGGTTGCAGAGTCAGACATGAATGAAGCAACTTACCATGCATGCATGCATGGTAGCTCTATTTTTAATTTTTTAAGGAACCTCCATGCTGTTCTCCACAGTGGCTGTTCCAATTTACATTCCCACCAACAGTGTAGGAGGCTTCTCCACACCCTCTCCAGCAGAGTTTCTGTATGATTGATACTATTTTTCTGAGTGTATGGACTTGCAATTTCTTTGTAAGTTTTATTACAATTTCAATTTCTTTAGCTATTCAGATATTCTATTTCTTTTCATGTCTCTTTTGGAAACTTGAATTTTTCAAGAAATTTATTCACAACATTTAACCTATCATATTTGTTAGCATAAAGATATTCATATGTCTTTATTATCCTTTAAATAACTAGAAATTTGAAGTGATTTTACTTTTTAAATTCCTGATTTTGATACTTTGTATTTTTCTGTATTTGTCTTCATCATTGTAGCTGGAGATAGATATTACTGATCATTTTAAAGAACTGACTCTTGGTCTTATTGCTTTTTCTCTGTGGTTTGCCCATTTTATTGATATTCATTCTTTATTATTATTTCCTTCTATTTTTTTATTTCACTTTTTGTTTCCTAACTTCTTGAGTTGGTAGCTTAGATCATTGATTTAAATGTTTTCTTCTTGGCAATAAAGGCATGTAAATCTATATATTTCCCTCTAAGCATTAGTTTTTCATGTTTTGACTATCAATGATTAATGTTTTCTAATTTTTCTTGTGACTTCTTAGACCCATGGATTATTTCAAAAGATGCTGCTGTTGGGGATTTTTAAAGGCTTTTTGGCTATTTATTTATTTTTTAATTTCAATGTGGCCTGAGAACTTGCTTCATATGACTTAAAAATTTTAAAAACAGGCTGTCCTAGAACTGCCCCTGTAGATGGCAAGGGAGGGGATGGACAGAAATGCTTCAGTTAGCTGCAGAGTTTTGCTCAGAAAAGGAAATAGTTCAAAGAAACCCTAAAATGGTAGGAAACATGGGATTCTCAATTTGTGTGTATATCACACAAATTGATGTGATGTGCTATATCACTCCCCCTCTAAAACGTAAATTCCTCCTCCCCCAATAAAGAACAGGCTCTAATAACTGTCCTGATTTGCGCAAGTCCTGGGGCACAGTGAGTCAGCACCTGCCCCACAAACTGGCCTCACCTTGGCTCCTGTGTTTGATCTTCTCTCCAGCCCCTTGATTTTCCCTTTGTTTTAGAGCCAGTCAAGGACCCTCACCTGGAGAACAGCAGATTGTTGTTTGCAGACTTTACACCATGGTAACCAGTTCTTATCGTGGGGCTCAGTCACTCAGTGCTGATGTGTTACCCTAGCAACCGATCTGGGCGAAGGAAGCACAGTTGCCATGGTGACAGGAGTCAGAAGCTGTTCCCTTGGTGAGTATGTGGATCTGGATTCCCTCTGAGGCTCAGACTCCTCTGGGTAGAGTTCACCGCCAGCTGGAGGTGCTAAGCCTTGTGCAGTTGCCCAGTCCAAGCCTCTAGAGTATCCCTTGAGCTGAAACAATACTTCCTAGCAGATCTATCTGTTCTACTCTTGCCCTCTCTCAGTATATTCTCCAACAGTGCTAGGATAGTCTTAAATTTTTTACATCATCATTCTATCCATTTCCTTAAAACCTCTGATGGTTTTCTTCTGCCCTTTGTGTAAGAACTAGCATTCTTTACTATGACGTACAGGGACAGGAGAAAATGGACATTGTAGCTCAAGTAGAGAGAGAAAATGTGCCCTTCCTCCATCTTTTTATTCTATTAAGATCCTCTATGAATTGGATGATGCCTACCTGCATAAGTGGTCTTCCTTACTTTTTCTCTTTTTTATGTCTGTACAGGGTCTTCATTGCAGTGCTCAGGCTTCTCTTGTTGCAGGGCATGGGCTCTAGAGCATGCAGGCTGAGGAGTTGCAACACTAGGACTCTCTAGTTGCCAGGCACAGGCTTAGTTGTCTCAAGGCATGTGGGATCTTAGTTCCCTGACCAGGAATCAAACTTGAATCCCCTGCATTGGCATTCTTTACTCAATCTACTGATTTCAAATTCTAATCTCTTCCACAGACCCTTTCACAGGCACACTTAGAAATAACATTTTCCTAGCTGTCTGGGCATCCCTTAGCCCAGTCAAATTGACACAGAAAATTAATCATCACAGTGAGCAACTGGAGTGAACCTTGCTGGGGACCCCTGAGGGTCTGTGTAGAACTTATTTCAGATCGACTCCCACCAAGGGAAGGATATACTGAAACATTTATCCCCTAAATTAAGTCCTTAATTGGCTGAGGGCAGCCTCAGAGGGTGTTAATCCCCAAATAGTTCAAGTCTGTTTTGAGCATACGTAGGCAACTTCCCCAGGCATTCCAGAAAATCCACTAGATGAGAAGAGTCCCATGACTTGAGGTGGGAGGCTGTCGGCACATGCAGACACCCTCCACCTGCAGCTACATGTGAGCACAGAGATAGGCCAGGGGACAGGAAAAAGGGCTTCTATGGGGTCAGCTACACAACTATTGTATGAATATGTTGTATCTACAACTCCCTTCCCTGACTAGCCTTCAATTGCCTTGAGGCAGGAACCATGCATTGCAGTGGCCAGGCACAGTGAATATATGATGGGAAAAAGCCAGGTAGGTGACTGGGGTCAACCTAGTTAATAAGAACTAGGTATAGAGAAATAGGCTGAGGGTTATGTTTAGCTATGTCCTTCAATGTGAGGATAAGGGGAGAGGATATGGTTGGCAGCATGTTTAAGCCTGTATTACAGAGAGTCCCTTGGACTGCAAGTAGATCAAACCAGTCAATCCTAAAGGAAATCCACCCTGAATATTCACTGGAAGGACTGATGCTGAAGCTGAAGCTCCAATACTTTGATCACCTGATGCAAAGCCGACTCAGTGGAAAAGACCCTGATGCTGGGAAAGATTGAGGTCAAGAGGAGAAGGGGGCAACAGAGGATGAGATGGTTGGATGGCATCATCAACTCAATGGACATGAGTTTGAGCAAACTCTGCTGCTGCTGCTGCTAAGTTGCTTCAGTCGTGTCTGACTCTGTGCGATCCCATAGACGGCAGCTCACCAGGCTCTGCCATCCCTGGGATTCTCCAGGCAAGAATACTGGAGTGGGTTGCCATTTCCTTCTCCAATGCATGAAAGGGAAAAGTGAAATTGAAGTCGCTCAGTCATGTCCGACTCTTAGCGACCCCATGGACTGTAGCCTACCAGGCTCCTCCGTCCATGGGATTTTCCAGGCAAGAGTACTGGAATGGGGTGCCATTGCCTTCTCCGGAGCAAACTCTGAGAGATAGTGAAAGACAAGGAAGCCTGGAGTGCTGTAGTGCATGGAGTCACAAAGAGTAGGACATGACCAAGCGACTGAACAACAGCAACAACAACCAGAGGAGTGTCTCTTAATTTCTCTGGGCTGTAAAAATGGGTGAGTTCTATGGTTTGAAATCCTAACCCCAAAGGTGGTAGTATTTGGAAGTGGGGCCTTTGGGAGGTGATTAGGTCCTGAGGGTTGAGATCTCATGAATGGAATAAGTGCCCTTATAAAAGAGACCCTAGAGAGACCTTTTGCCCTTCTACTATGTGAGGTTATAGCAAGATGGAGTCATCAATGAACCAGGAAGCAGGCCCTCACCAGTCACCTTATCTGCCAGTGCCTTAAGCTTAGTCTTCACAGCCTCTAGAACTGTGAGAAATACATTTCCATTGTTTGTAAGCCACCAAGTTTATGGTGTTTTGGCATAGACCTGAACAGAGTAAAACAACGGGCTTGATACTTTCCAGCGTGCTCCCGTTTGTGAGGCTCGAATGAATGAACTGAGTATGAAAGTGCTTTGAGAAATTATAAAGCCTGAGGCATGGGACAGCTGGAGTTTGGTTGGGCTGATCTCCCCGCTCCCAGGGGCAAACTGGCCATAGGTGTCAACCTGTTGAATGTGCAAAGCCTTGGCCGTGTTATTCTCTGTGTGGTTTCTTGGGGTCTAGAGGGAAGACTTTCCTTCCACAAAAGGAGGGCCATGGGTGGGGATGGTGGCTGTTCCAGCTACTATTCTACCTTGCCTTTTACCCACCTCAGAAATGGTCTGTGGGAGAAGGGAGCAACCTGAAACTAGGCCTTCAGTGCAAACAGGGGCTGTGCTGTCCATACTCCACACCCTGTGTTCGGGTCCCACTTCTCTCACCTCATAGACTCTGGTCAATTCTAAACCCCACCTCCTGCCTCCAGAGAAGCCTGTAGAAAGAGTTTGCTTGAAAATCAGCACGAATAATTCAAATTTGGGTCAGCCTGAGACTGCTTGTTGAAAGCACCAGGGAAAGTGTGGGGGTGGGAGTCTTCCCCTGAGGGTTTAATCAGCTGCAACGTTGTGACTCAGAGTAGGGAACAGCTCAAAGACATCCTAAAATGGGAAGAAACTAGGGATTTTCAATGAATGCCATGAGGCAGGTGTTGCCACTTCCTCCCTCGCCCACCTTACCCCCAACCAAATTCAGAACAAGTCTCAATAGTAGTCTTGATCTGAATAAGCTCTAGGACTAGTGACTCAGGAACTGTCAGATTGCAGGCCCTTCCCTTGTCCTCATACCTAATCCCATTTCCTTTTGGGGATTTTCCATTAGACACAGGGCTGGTCAATCCCCTGAGCCCAGAGGAGACTGGCAGCTCCTTGTTTACCAACTTGATAGAACCATGGTGACCAGTATCCACCATGGGGTCAGTCACAGTACCACTGATGAGGTGCAGCAGCTAATCCAAGCTAAAGAGGCCCAGCTGCCACGGTGAGAGCAATGGAGATCAGTGTCTTTGGAAAGGGTGAGGGGCTAGAGCCCCTCTGAGGTGCCAGCTGCCTCCGGATGGAGCCCAGCTAGGAGATGCCCAGTAATGCTGCCAAGGTACCAATAGATTTCACCTGGATAATTCACTAGCCCCAAACAGGTCTACTTGTTCCTATATTTATCTGTTTCATAATCTATTTTCCATCAGCATCAATGTATCTTTAGAAAAGGCTTGTATTTTCCTATGCCTTTCCTTTGAACCCCCTGATGATTTCCCACTGCATTGTGAATAAAACTCAAATGCTGACTGTAGGTTATAAACCCTGAGTAGTCCTGGGCCTCATGTCAAGCTGTTGCCCTAAGTGCCCTACCATCATCACAAATCTAAGGGCAACTGTACTTGCAGTTCTCCCTGGCTTAGGGACTCTTCCTCCAAATCTCCACCCTCTACTGAAAGTGCTATTCCTTTAATACACACAAGGGCTTTTTCCTTGCGTCATTTAAGTTGTTTAAGTGTGTCATTTAAGTCAAAGTCAACCTTCTCAGGCTGTTCTTAATGTGGAGATATCCGAGATGTGAAGCAGCCCAACCTCTACTGAGAGGTCTTTTCGAGGAAGGGTACAGCAGTGCGGGGGAAGGCTGGGCCTTGGGCTGGTCCTGCCCCGTGCTTGCCCACTCAGTTTCTCAGCTCTGAAGATGGATGGGTACCTGCTAGATGGGCAGGTATCTGGGCTCCAGAGAACTCAAGGGTCCCAGGGAGATGTCGGAAAGCCTTGCTCAGGGGACTTCCTCCACACCACAGAGGAGAGCAACAGGGCGGCTGAATGCAAGGGGCTCTGGGTACTTCTCTCCCATTTAAGGACAAAAACTTTCGGTATATTCACTCAGCGTTTATGGATGGAGGAATGAGAGGAGGATTAAGGTCATATCATACTCAAGATTTTCTTAGAAATGCAGAACCTGTGTGTATATATATTCTTTAATTTAGGAAAGGTCTGAAGTAGATTTCTGCAGCCGCTTTAAGCTCTGTTCCTTTGCTTGATCGTACAGAGCCCCGGGCTGTAGGAGGCCCAAAGCCCCAGCATCCCACGGTTGATGAAATCTGTGTGAAGGTGTGTGAGACAGAGAACACGGGGCGCCCTCTAGTGGGGAGGGGAAGAATCTCCCTTAGAATCTGGCCACTTGGCAGGCATTTTTCATTGTGGTTCAGTTGCTTAGTCATGTCTGGCTCCTTGCGACCGTATGGACTGCAGCACGCCAGGCTTCCCTGTCCTTCACCATCTACGCATTTTTCACACATTGTCTTTAATCCTCACAGCCACCTCTGTGAGGGTTGCCATTACTACCATCCCCATTTCACAGCTGTTGAAGAAGGGACTAGAAGAGCTTGGACAATGGGTCCCAGGTCACAGCTGGCAGCGGCAAAACCAGGACTGGGTTGGCTCTGTCTGTATTGAAAGTGCTATTCTTTCCCATCCTCCGGGCCCTCTCTTTCAGAAGGCTCTCCATCAGGCTCAGTGGAGTCCTGTCTTTCCTAATCAACCAACATTCACCCCCTCCTGCCTCCTGCCTCCCTCTTTAAATGGGCTCTTGGTGGGCTCAACCTTCCTGACAAGGTTAGGCCCTCACCTGCAGTGAGGCCTTGGGTGGGGTTGGTCATCTCTTGGTTCAGGACCTCCATCCGAAACAACTTCCGAGTTCATGTTGCTCCCAGTTCACCCTGGTCCCTGGAGTCTGAGGGAAGGGAAACCTGGAGTCGAGGGTGAAGATAAAATGGTCAAAGATCTCAGAGGAAAATACAGGAGGCTCAAATGAAGAATTTCAAAATTCCTGAGTGAACCTCACCATAGGGAACAACAGCAAATGGGTGCCAGGTTTCCCCAACCCCTCCCTGTGCAAACATCACTAATGGCTCACAGAGTTGCCTCTGACTGAAATCAGACAAGCCTTCTCTTCATTCTATTCACTGGATTTCTGACAGCTCCTACCTGCAGCCCTAACCCTCATCCCCTTCCCAGTGCTCTGTCTACCAGACATGTACAGTGTAGACAGAGCACAGCCCTTCCCACACCTTAGCCTGGTGGTTTTGGTGGGAAAGGCTGGCTGCTGGCTCATCCCTTGAGCAGGACTCTGGGGCAAGGAGCTGGGCATGCACTTCACCTTCTGAGTCTTCACATCTTGAGTGACATCATGGTGGAAGGATGGAATGAGTTGACACTTAGGATAGTCCTGATGGGCCCAGCCCCGAAGCCAGAGTGTGATTAGAATTACCATCTTCCCCAAAGTGCATCAGGACCTTAGGGCACTGGAGACTGGCTGGGGTACAGGAGTTTGCCTTCTGTCCACCTCAGTGTTTGAGTCTCTGTTCTTAGTATTGAACAGCTCTGTGATCCTGCAAAACTTAAACTTTTCCAGCTTCAGTTTTCTCATCCATGAAATGACGAACCTCATAGGGTTGTTGAGAGAGTGACAGGAAGCAGTGCATTTAAGTTTCTTAGCACAGTGCTTGACACATAATAAGTGACCACATGGCAAATGAATAGTATGCTGTGAGAAGCAAATGAGGCTGAGGATGTAAAGAGTGCTTTGAAAACACTAAGCATTACTTACACACTAGACACGATGGTTATCAGTAGTAATAATTCGGACTCAAAGCAGAGCTCCCTTGTGAACCCTGCAACATGAAACTCTGCTTCCAGGAAGGGTCGCTCCCCACTCTCCACGCCCATCTTTCATGTCTTCTATTCGCTATACACTCAGAGCTGCCCAATCCCCAATTCTGAGTCCAGGATATGTGCATAGTTGGGGGGAGAGGTTCCAGCTGGGGGCCCCATGGTTTCTGGCTCTGGAGCACTTGGACAGTACTGAGGACTGGGCTAGTCCCAAGGAGAATGCAGGCCTCTTCCAGGGACTTCTAGTTGCCTCTACCATGCTTCTGTAAAGAGTCTAAGTAAGAACAGCTGCCCTGTGAAGGCTGGGAGAACACTACCCCCATCTCGCCCAGGGTCTGGGCAGGTGAGGCTGTAGAGATGCGTGTGATGAGAAACCTGGGAGAGGAGCTTTTAGTCTTAAGCTGGAAGTTCCCTCCCTACCCCTATAGCTAACAAGCCCAGCCTCCCTCCTCCAGCTCTTCCAGTCTCTCCTTGAGGCATCAGCTGCTGGGGCACACCTTACCAGTGTTAGACGGTCAAGTTGATGACCTCTTGTTGGGGTCTGGCCAGCTGCACTCACCTGGCTCTGTCCCTCTAAGGGCACAAGAATGGTATCAGCAGGGACCTTGGTCAAAAGCCTTCCAAAAGTCCCAGTTGCACAGGAGAAGCACATTCTCTACTGTCACTCCCAGATCGCCTCCCCCTCCCTCCGATCTGCACTTGCCCTTCACATCCATCCTTTGCCTCTTCATCCTCTGGGTCTCACTCACCCTTGGCACAGACTTGCAGGTAAGAGCAGTCTTTGGACAAACTGCCTGTGGACCTGTGGACGGACAGATGAGCAGAGCTCCAGATGGCTACAAAAACTGAATAGACAGACAAAAAAAAAAAAACAGGGTAGGGATAGGAGGAGAAATTAAGCTGCTTCCTGGGAGGAGAGCTGGAAAGAGTTCTGGAATGCTTGGAAGAATAAAAACATAAAACCTGGTTTCATACAGGTAGGACTGGCGAGTTCAGGTTCTTTTCCTCAAAGCCACAGTACATCCAACTACACAATGTGTGGCATGGGCTTTCTACTACACAGACCCTCTTCAGTCCAGGTAGATGAGGTGGGGTGGAGGAGAAGCGTTTTTTTTTTCTTTTTATCCTGACTCTCTCTCCTTCTCCAGTTCACAAGCAGATCCTAACACTGATACAGAAAGGTTAAGACCTCAATAAAAAGACAACCCAGTTTTAAAACAGGGAAAGGATCTGAACAGCCATCTCTCCAAAGAAAATATTCGAATGGCTATATGCACATGAAAAGATGTGCATCAGGGAACAGCAAATCACACCCATGATGACATACCATTTCACACCCAAACCGGTGGCAAGAAGCAAAAAGATAATAACAAGGTCAGTGAGGATATGGAGAAATTGGAAGCTTTATACACTACTGGTGGGAATGTAAAGGGGTGCAGCTGCTGTGGAAAACAGTCTGGTACTTCATCAAAAGGTTAAACACAGAGTTACTGTATAATCCAGCAATTCCACTCCTAAGTACACCGACAAGAGAAATGAGAGCATTATGTCCACACAGAAACCTCTACATGAATCTTCACAGCAGCATTATTCATATTATAACCCAAAAATGGAAACCTAAATGTCCATCAACTGATGAATGGACAAATAAAATGTGGTATATCCCATAATGGAATATTATTCATTAATAAAAAGAAATGAAATTCTGACACATGCTACAACATGGATGAACCTTGAAAACATCATGCTAAGTTTAAAAAAAAAGCCAATCACAACAGATTGCATATTGCGGGATTCCATTTACATGAAACATCCAGCATAAGCAAATCCAAAGAGATAGAAAGTCAGTTGGTAGTTGCCTAGCGCTGGAGGATGGGGGCTGAGAGAAGAGAATGGATAGTAACTGCTAAAAGTTACAGGTTTCTTCAAGAAAGGGATGATGAAAATGTTACAAAATTGATTGTAGTGATGGTTGCACAACTCCATGAATATATTAAAACTATTTAAATGGGTAGATTATATCTCCATAAAGTTATTATTTACAAGTCACCCTTAAATTTAGTTTAAAAAAATGGAAGCATTATAGCTTAAAACAAACTTTCCTAAACTTATCTTATTGGCTTTCTAAGTTGATCATGTTTTTTTATCTAAGTAAAATGATTTTAAAAAGAAACTTTGCCCCTGTAAACTAAAAGCTTGTACCCATTGACATAGATTGAAGGTAATTACCAAAAAAAAAAATGAAAAATGAAAGAGAAGGAACCGTAAGGTGGCAACAGAAGGGGCTTGGGGAGGGGAGTTGAGCCTTTGAGATGGAGGTCCCAGGGCTTACAGGTAAAGGAGGCATCCTGGGGCACAGTCCCTGCTGTCACCAGTACTGAAACCCTGGGCCAGGCGTGGCAGGGTTTGGTCTGGAGGTAGCTCCAAGTTGGGAACTAGATCCCACCTGCAGGAAACAAAGAGTTCCCATGCAGCAACTAAGGATCCCACAGGCGGCAGTGAAGGAGGAAGATCCCAGGTGCTGTAGTAAGAGCCGGAGCAAAGAAGTAAAAAAGCAAATTCATTAATTAAATTAAAATTTTAAAACCTGTTACTGAACTTTCATCCTAGCTGGTTGCTTGGAGTAACTGACAATAATGTGTGGTGTGTTTCAGGAGCCTAGAATAGTGTCTTATATACTGTAGGTTCTCAGTGAGTATACTCTTACCTCCTTATAATCTCTTAATAAGCCCCAAGGGAGCTTTCTAAACTTCAACTTGAAGCTCGTTACTCCCAGGTTTAATATTCCTCCATGGCCCTCTGCAACACTTTCCAATAAACACTAACACCTGCAAGGCCGGCAGGATCTAGCCTTGCCTTCTCTCCTCTCCTTCTCTGTGTTCCAGCCTCATCAGCCTCCTCTCCATTCTTTGAACACCTGAGCTCTTCTCACAAGTGACCTCCCCATCCTGCATCCTCTTTGTTTCCATATAGAGCCCACCTTCTCAGAGAAGCCCTTGAATATTGCTTCTCCCTATAATCCATTATTTCATTTCCTTAGACACTAATCACTATTTATAATGACTAATTCCTTTGTTTCCTTGTTTTTTTCTATGTCTCCACTGGAGTGTAAGTCCCAAGAGGGCAGAGGACATGTTTGTTTCGTTGGTACATCCTCAGTGTCTACCTACCTGAGTGAATGAATGTTCAATAATATTTTTTGAATAAATGAAAGAGACTTTGGGTCCAGAGACCCCTATAAAACTTCTCTGCCTCAGTGTTCTCATCTGTTCATTGGGTACCTCATGGCGGTGACTGTGAACATGAATTGAAATGACCCTGTGAAAACAGCCTCTTGTTGCATGAATACATGGTGAATCGATTTCTGCTTCACTTCAACTTCACCCTCCCTGGGATTCTTAGACCTCAGCCCAAGCCCCATTAGTGGGTGAACAAACTGGAAACCAAGAAGGGCAGGTCTGGTGTGGTGGAGAATCAGGAGCAGAACTCAGGAGTTCAGCTTCACAGCTCATCAGGGAGCAGCAGTGAGAGACCCAAGCTCATCCAGGAGAACAGAGGCTGCCTCCTTCCCTGGTAGCTCAGATGGTAAAGTATCTGCCTGCAACACAGGAGACTCAGGTTCAGTCCCTGGATGGGGAAGATCCCCTGGAGAAGGGAATGGCTACCCACTCAGTACTCTTGCCTGGAGAATTCCATGAACAGAGGAGCCTGGTGGGCCACAGTCCATAGGACTCACAAAGAGTCACACACAACTGAGTGACTAACATTTTCACTTTCACCCTGATGGGGCGAGGAGCCCCTGAATGAGCTGCACCAAAGCTGGACTGAAGCTGGCCTCAGCTTTGGAGGCTCCTGGGAGCTTCCTGTCTGTGGGTCAGTTTGGCTGAGAGGCGGTGAGTGACACATGGGCCGCTGATATCTTGTTGGATATTCCAGCAGGAGATACTACTGTTGTGTTGAGGTCTGCAAGACCCAAGCCACGCCCTTTGTCAGGGAACAGGGTTTTCCTTCAAGGACATGATCGTGTCTGATGGGGATCTCCTGTTAAAGAGGCAGCTTCTCAGAGTTGGATCAGAATTAGGAGGGTATCTGGATGATGAATAACCTGAAGACTCTTTAAGAGGGGTTTCTCAGAGACTTCCCTAGTGGTCCAGTGGTTTAGAATCTGCTTGCCAATGTAGGGGACACTGGTTCGATCCCTGGTTGAGGAAGATCCCACATAACATGGAGCAATTAAGCCCATGCATCACAACTACTGAGCCCGTGCTCTAGAGCCCGCGAGTCACAACTACTGAAGCCTGCATGTCTAGAGCCCATGCTCTGCAACAAGAGAAGTCACTGAGATGAGAAGCCTGAGCACTATAACACAGAATAGCCCCCGGAAAGCAAGGAAGACCCAGTGCAGCCAAAAAAAAAAAGCAGAGGAGCATGTGTGTGTGTATATATGTATCACTGTGTACCATACACATGTGCGCTTATCTGTGTTTATGTATATGAAGACCCGTGTGTATGTGGGAGAAGATATTTGTGTATATTTGTGTATATGTATATGTGCCAACATGGTCTGATATTCCCGTCTCTCTAAGAAAGACCATCTTACCTGTCTTCTGAGAAACCTGTATGCGGGTCAAGGAGCAAGAGTTAGAACTTTGTATGGAACAACTGATTGGTTCAAGATTGAGAAAGGAGTACGTCAGGGCTGTCTGCCATCATCCTGTTTGTTTAACCTACACGCTGAGCACATTATGAGAAATGCCGGCCTGGATGAGTTCCAAGCTGGAGTCAAGATAGGCGGGAGAAACATCAACAACCTCAGATATGCAGATGATACCACTCCAATGGCAGAAAGCAAAGAGGAACTAAAGAGCCTCTTGATGAGGCTGAAGGAGAGTGAAAGAGCCAGCTTAAAACTAATTATTAAAAAAACTATGATCATGGCATCCACCCCCATTGCTGCATGGCAAATAGAAGGAGAAAAGGTGGAAGTAGTGACAGATTTCTTCTTCTCAGGCTCTAAAATCACTGCACATGGTGACTGCAGCCATGAAATCGAAGACGATTGCTTCTTGGCAGGAAAGCGAATACAAACCTAGACAGTTGAAAAGCAGAGACATTACTCTGCTGACAAAGGTCCATATAGTCAAGGCTATGGTCTTCCCAGTGGTCATATACGGTTGTGAGAGCTGGAACATAAAGAAGGCAGAACGCCAAAGAAGTGATGCCTTCGAATTGTGATGCTGGAGAAGACTCCTGAGAGTCCCTTGGACAGCAAGGAGATCAAACCAGTCAATCTTAAGGGAGATCAACTCTGAATATTCACTGGAAGAACTGAAGCTGAAGCTCCAGTATTTTGGTCATCTGATGCAAACAGATGATTCATTGGAAAAGTCACTAATGCTGGGAAAGATTGAAGGCAGAAAGAGAAGAGGGCATCAGAGGATGAGATGGATGGATGGCCTCACTGATGCAATGAACATGAATGTGGGCAAACTTCAGGAGGTGGTGAGGGACAGGGAAGTCTGGCATGCTGCCGTCCATGGAGTCGCAAAGAGTTGGACACAACTGGGCAACTGAACAAGAACAACAACGATATGCCAATATATGTGTATGTGCAGTGTATTTATTTGCATTCACTATTTATTGCTCTATTACTGTGTAACAAAATCACCTCAAAGTTTAGTAGCTTATGACAATAAACACCTATCTCACACAGTTTCTGTGAACTGAGAATCTGAGAGAAGATTATCTGGGTATTTCTGGCTCAGAGTCTCTCATGAAAGTATAGTCAAGATGTCAGCCAGGGCTATATTCACCAGAAGGCCTGACTGGGCCTGCTCCCCTCTCAATGGGGCTCACTCACCCGCAGGCAACTTGGTGCTGGCTATTGGCAGGAGGCCTCAGTTCCTAGCCATGTCAGCCTCTCCATATGGCTGCTTGAGTGTCTTTACAACACAGCAGTTGCCTTCCTCTAGGAGTGACTCAAGAAAGAGGGACCAGGCAGAAGCCACTATGTTTTTATAACCTAGCCTCAGAAGTCACATACTATCACTCTGTCACATTATATTGGCCACACAGACCAACCCCAATACATCGTGGAAGAAGAGGGCACAATGGCCCAAATCATAGGAATTAGGATCCTTGGAAGATGGGTACCAAGTGCAATGTGTGCATGCAGGATTGTGTGTGGGGTTGTGTGTGTTTGTGTGTATATGTGGGTTTGTGTATATATACGTATATAAGTTTTGTGTGTATGGGGATGGATGAGTATATTTAGACATGTTTTATGGCAAATAGATGGGGGCAAAGTGGAAACAGTGACAGATTTTATTTTCTTTGACTCCAAAATCACTGTGAACAGTGACTGCAGCCACAAATTTAAAAGACACTTATTTGCTCCTTGGAAGAAAAGCTATGACAAACCTAGACAGCATATTAAAAGGCAGAGACATTACTTTGCTGACAAAAGTCCATATAGTCAAAGCTATAGTTTTTCCGGTAGTCATGTATATATGTGAGAGTTGGATCATAAAGAAGACTGAGCCCTGAAGAACTGATGTTTTCAAACTGTGGTGCTGGAGAAGACTCTTGAGAGTCCCTTGGACAGCAAGGAGATCAAACTTGTCAATCCTAAAGGAAATAAACCCTGAATATTCATTGGAAGGACTGATGCTAATGCTGAAGCTCCAATACTTTGGCCACCTGATGAAAAGAGTTGACTCATTTTAAAAGACCCTGATCCTGGGAAAGATTGAGGGCAAGAGGATAAGGAGACAACAGAGGATGAGATGGTTGGATGGCATCACCAACCCAATGGACATGAGTCTGAGCAAACTCCAGGAGATAGTGAAGGACAGAGGAGCTTGGCATGCTGCGGTTCATGGAGTTGCAAAGAGTCGGACAAGACTTAGAGACTGAACAACAACAATGGTATGTGTATTTATTTGTGTATGTGTATTGTGTGCCTATGAGTATTCGTTGTGCCTATGTGTGCATATGGTTGTGTATGTGGATTTGTATGCATATACGTATGTCCGTGTATGTGTATACTTGTGCATGTGTTATGCTCATGTATGTGTGTGACGTATGTACACGTGTAGGTATATGAAGGTGTGTATGAACATGTACATGTTGCACTTGTGTGTATAAAGGTGTGCTGGCACACACGTGCAAACTGAGAAATATCACCTGTGTGGAGGAAAGCAGGAGCCAGGAGTAGGGGCACTAGGGGAGGAGTGCCTTTTACTCCTAAGACAGTATATGGACTGAAGGCATCCAGAGCCTGGAGAACAGGCTCTCGCTCGCTTCCAGAGTGTGCAGATTCACTGTCCTCTCTGCCTTTGGATCCCTCTGCCAAGGCTTGCTTTCTGATTCATTTTGTTTGAACATTTCAGTCTTCCCTAAGCGGTGTCCTAGGGAAGCAAAGGAAGGGCTGGCTCCCGTCCCTGCAAGCTGAGTTCAGTGGAGAGCAGCGCCCCCTGGGGGAAGCCAGGAGAGAAGGGCCGGGGAAGGAGGTTTTCCTGACCCTAATTGCCCAGCTCCTCTCTCCTCTGTCCAGGGCTGATCTTGAGCTTCGCGGATTTATTAGGCAAAAAGAGGGCGTTTCATTACTTCTAATAATCCAGGCTTCCCTGATAGCTCAGTTGGTAAAGAAGCCGCCTGCAATGCAGGAGACCTGGGTTCGAGATCCCTGGGTTGGGAAGATCCCCTGGAGAAGGGAAAGGCTACCCATTCCAGTGTTCTGGCCTAGAGAATTCCATGGAATCCATGGGATCACAAAGAGTCGGACACGACTGAGTGACTTTCACTTCATGTCACTTCTTAGAAGCAGCTCCTCTCCTCTTTCAATTTAGAATGTTTCTGATGCTAACTTTTGTGTTTAGAGGACTTTATGCTTTTCCCCCTCTTTTAAGTAAGTATTTTACTTTATGATTGTGGAAGTACATATAAAGAAAAATGGGTAAAATATAAACGTGAGGCTCAATAGATTATTAGAGTGTGAATAACCTTGTCAAAGTCTCCAGGCAATAGAACATTGTCAATAACCCCAGAAACATCTTGTCCCTTCCAGATTACAACTGTGTCTTCTTTCCTTCCTCTCAAAGTTAATCACTCTCCTGACTTTATGGGCACAACGTCCTTCCTTATATTTGCTGTAATGTAACATAAATAAGTACACATTTCTAAAGAGTAGTGTTTGCAAACACAATTTTAAGGTGTATTAGCTTCCTGTGGTGACTGAAACAAATTACCACAATCTTGATGGCTTAAAACAACAGAAATTTATTCTCTCACAGTTCTAGAGGCCACAAGTAGAAAATCAAGGTGTTGGGAGGACTGAGCTTCCTCCAAAGGCTCTCTGGAGTAACCTTTTTTTCCTTTTATACCTTCTGGGGACCCCCCTGGCATTCCTTGGCTTGTAGAAGCATAACTCCAATTTCTGCCTCTGTCTTCACATGGACTTTTTCTCTGTGTCTTCCTGTGTTCAAATCTCTCTTTTTTCTTATAAAGACACTAAGCATTGGATTTAAGGCCCACCCTAAATCTAGGATAATTTTGTCTCAAGATTCTTAGCTAATTACATCTGCAAGACCCTATTTCCAAAATAGGGCATATTCTAAGGTTCCAGGTAGGCATGAATTTGGGCGGAGACACTATGCAACTCGCTAAATACAATATGTATTATCTTGTGCTGACTTTTTTTCAACATTATGTTACAAAGAATCATCCATGTTGCTGACTATAACTATATTGAGTATAATAAATATACATTGTATTCATTTTCATTGCCTTCCACTATGTGATATCATTACATTGCAATTCAGAGTAGGATGTACTGTGAGGCTAACAAAGCTTCAGCTTTGGGAGTCTTCACCTTCATGGACCCTTTCCAAGGCTCTGGAAGAAGCCCCAGCTATGTGTTCACTTGATCAGATCTTTATGTGTGATTTGCAAAAGTAATACATTGCATTTTCTCATTCCATTTACATCTTTTTCTTGCCTAATTGCCCAGGATAGAAGCTCCAAAACAATGTTGACTAAAAGTGGGGAGAAAAGACACCCCTGCTTTGTGCCTGATCTTAGGAAGGAAGATTTCAGCCTTTCATCATTGAATATAAAGTTATTTGTGGATTTCTCAAGACACCCTTTATCAGGTTGAGGAAGTTCCCTTCTGTTTCTGGGTGCTGAATGTTTTTATCATGAAAGAATGTTGGATTTTTATGAAATTCTTTTTCTGCATCTGTTGAGATGATCATGTGGTTTTTGTCCTTAATTCTATTAACATAGTGTTACTTAGATTGCTTTTCATAAGTTGAACCAAGCTTGCATTCCTGGGATGAATCTCACTTTGTTATGGTGTATAGTACTTTTACTTGTTGCTGAATTCAGTTTGCTGTTTCGTTAAGAATTTTAGCATCTCATTCATAAGGTATGACTTTCTTCCCTTTTCATGTGGTATCTTTGTCTGACTTTGGTATCAGGATTACACTGGTGGTGTCTTCTCTTTCACTTTTTATGAGAGTTTGTGAGAATTGGTGTTAACTCTTCCTTAAATGCTCGTCCTTGTTCTAATTAAACATTTTCTTTCATACTAAAGTTTTATTTGTAATTTTGTGTTATGCTACTTAAAGAGGGTCCTCAAATTTTATATGTTTCAACTCCTACAAAACTAACACCTCTCCTATAATCTGTTGTACTGTTTATGGGCCCTTGGGTTATTCCCAGCTTGGGACTCTCATGAACAGTGCTGCTATGAACATTCTTGCACATGTCTCCTGGTGCCCATGCAAATACATTTACTGAGAGTGTACACCTAGAGTAGAGTAGCTGGGTCAGAGAGGACAAGGCTGGTGTCCAAAAGTGTTGGGAAGTTACATTCCCACTAACCTTGGACAAGAGTTTCTTTTGCTCCACAGCCTCACCAACACTTGGAACTGTCAGATTTAACAATTTCAGTGTATTATAATGAGTGTAGTGGTGTCTAAACTTGGTTTCAGTTTGTGTTAGGTTAAATCAAATGACATTGCCATTTTGTAGGTCAAAGTGGTCAAGCACAGCTTATTTCACATTACTTAATCTAATATTTCTCTGATGACTTATGAAGTAGAGCATGTTTTCATGTATTTAATGCCTGTTAATGGATTTCCTCTTCTTTTATGAAATGCCTGTTCAAGTAGTTTGCTCATTTTTTTCTTGGATGTCTGATGTTTCCTACCTACTTGTAGGTCTTTATATACTCTGAATATGAGCTCTATGGCAATTATATGTGTTTCAAATATCTGTCTCACTTCATGACTTGTCTTCTAACTCTCTTAATGATGTCTTCATTTTAATGAGGCAGAAGTTGCCAATGTTTTCTTTTTGCTTAGTGTTCTTTGTATCCTGTTTAAACATTCCCCTAACCAAGGTGGTAAAGATATTCTCCTGAAAGAGGAGAGTGAAAAAGCTGGTTTTAAAACTCAACAGTCAAAAAACTAAGATCATGGCATCCGTCCCATCACTTCATGGCAAATAGATGGGAAATAATGGAAACAGTGAAAGACTGTTTTCTTGGGCTCCAAAATCACTGAAGATGGTGACTGCAGCCATGAAATTAAAAGACACTCTTTGGAAGAAAAGCTATGACCAAACTATACAGCACATTAAAAAGCAGAGACATTACTTTGCCAATAAAGGTCCGTCTAGTCAAGGCTATGGTTTTTCCAGTAGTCATGTATGGGTGTGAGAGTTGGACTATGAAGAAAGCTGAGCACCGAAGAAATGATGCTTTTGAACTGTGGTGTTGGAGAAGCCTCTTGATAGTCCGTTGGACTACAAGGAGATCCAACCAGTCCATCCTAAAGGAAATCAGTCCTGAATATTCACTGGAAGGACTGATGTTGAGGCTGAAACTCCAATACTTTGGCCACCTGATGTGAAGAGCTGACTCATTAGAAAAGACCCTGATGCTGGGAAATATTGAAGGCAGGAGAAGGGGATGACAGAGGATGAGATGGTTGGATGGCATCACTGAATCGATGGCCATGAGTTTGAGCAAGCTCCAGGAGTTGGTGATGGACCGGGAAGGCTGGCATGCTGCAGTCCATGGGGTCACAAAGAGTCAGACATGACTGACTGACTGAACTGAACTGAACTGAATGTTTTCTAAAAGTTCTATTATTTTGCCATCTATATTTAGATGTAATGCCTACTTGCAATTGATTTTGTGTATTGTGGGAGATAGGGTTCCAATTTAATTTTTCCACATGGACATCCAATTTTCACAGCACAATTTATTGAAAAGACTCATGTGAATTGTCACTTTTATCACAAATCAAATATAAGATATTCAATTATCTCTCTTAGTTTTATTGGTCAGTCTATCATTGAACCAACAATACACTGTCTTAATTACTACAGCTTTGCAACAATCTTCAATAACTGGTAAGGCAGCCATCTTCTTCAAAGATGTCTTAGCTGTTTCCATATTGTGCTTAGTTGCTCAGTTGTGTCCAACTCTTCGTGACTCTTTGGACTGTAGCCCGCCAGGCTCCTCTGTCCATAGGATTTTTCAGGCAAGAATACCAGATTGGATTGCCATTTCCTTCTCCAGGGGATCTTCCCAACCCAGGCATTGAATCTGCGTCTCCTGCATTGCAGGCATATTCTTTACCCGCTGAGCTGTTGGGAAAGCCCTTGCTGTTTCCATATAGTATATTATATATATTATAGAATCAGCTTGTCAACTCACACAAAAGAACAAGGAAAGCAAGGAGGAGGAGGAGAACCCATGACAGTTTTATTAGGGTTGCCTTGAATCTGTATATCAATTTGGAGGATAACTGATATTTTTACAAAATTGAGTTCCACATCCACAAATAACACATATCTTCCAAATTGTTTGGACCTACTTTCATTTAATTTTCTCTGTAGAGATCTCACATATTTTTGTGTTTATTCATAGGTTCTTGATTTTTATGCTTTGTAGAAGGAATCCTTTGAAAATTTCATTTTCTAACCATTCATGACTATTATATAGAAATAGAATTGATTTTGTATATTGAGTGTTCAGCCAGCTATCTTGATAAACTCTTACTAATTCAAATAATAGAGCTTTTGGATTTTTCTATATAACAAATCAAATCGAAAGGAAGTTTACTCCTCCTTTTTCAGCCCTTCTATCTTTTATTACTTTCCTCACTTTATGACCTCACTAGGGATCTACAGTACAGTGTGGAATAGAAATAGAACAGTAGGCTGCTGCTGCTAAGTCACCTCAGTCGTGTCTGACTCTTTGTGACCCTATGAATCATAGCCCACCAGGCTCCTCTGTCCATGGGATTCTCCAGGCAAGAATACTGGAGTGGGTTGCCATTTCCTCCTCCAGGGGATCTTCCAGACACAGGGATCTAATCTGCATCTCTTATGTCTCCTGCTTTGGCAGCAGATTCTTTACCACTAGCACCACCTGCACCTGGAAAGCCCAGAATAGGAGATTGCCTTATTCTCAATCTCAAAGGAATTCTAATTGAGTTTGGGTTTCCCCAGAAGCAGACCCTAGACAAGAATCTGAGGGCAAGAAGTATACTTGGGAGGTGAAGGAGAACATTGGGAGGGGTGGGAGACAAGGAAGGGAGGCTGGCTGATGAAGGGGTTTGTTATCAGGCTTCATTCTGGAGCTTAATTTTGCTGGAGAGACTGTGGGAGCCAGCATAAACCACACACATCAGAGTTACTTTACCCAGGACATGTGGAGCTGGGTATCCACACACAAAATCTCGCCAGTCCCTGGTTAAACTGCTCTGGGGTAGACTGTATTAGTTCCCTGGCATTTCCAACCACCATGTGAGTGGAAAACTAGTTAAGCAGCAAAGGAAAGCCTGCAGGTAAAGAAGTACAGATATTGGTGGTTGGAAGTGGGGCCAAATGCATTGAAATGGGAAAAGTGAGACACAGAGGTGGGTTACCCACAGTGTCTTCTACAAAGACCTTCAATTTTTTATTTCATTTTTTTAAAAATGATCTAGGGTTCCAAATGTCCTCTATTTAATTCAACATTATCACAAGTAACAGTTGCAGTCCCCATAGGATATCAGCAGCTGCCTAAGTCCAAATGTCTCTGTGCATCCCTCAAAAATCATGCAGTTAAACAGAAAGAAGAAAATAAAAATACTCATTACTGGGGAATTCCCTGGTGGCCCAGTGGTTAAGGATCCACCTTCCAATGCAGAGGACACAGGTTCAATCTCTGGTTAGGGAACTAAGAGTCCACAGGCCAAGCAGCCAAAGGGGGAAAAAAAAACAAACAAGTCATTACTCTGGCTCACAGCCTAATTAGGAGACAGAAAGTACTACAAACTTGGGTGGTAAAGTGCTGCCACCTGGTTCTGAAATCCCATTATCACATCAGCACTAGGGAGTGATCCCTCTCATCAACACTGCCTGCAAAGGACAGCCTACCACTGCCTGTCTCATCCAGGGAGAGGCTTGGTAATTGTGATACAACAGCAGGCAGGGCTTATCACCAGCACTTAGCACTAACAAATATAAACAACTGCTGGTACTTAGAAAAAAATCCACTCTATTGGGAAACTACTGGCTAACTTAAGAGAAAAAAAGGAGAATGGACAAACAAGAAAAAGAAGGAAGAGGAAGAAGAAAGGGAGAAAAAAAGGAGAGGGGGAAAGAGAGAAAAACATTTTTTATCAAGAATAGTAACATGCTGAAATCCCAAATAAAGTGTTGTCAAATACAATTAATGACCCCTTAAAAAAGAATATGACATGACCAAGTGGGACTTGTTCTGGGAGTATAAGTATGGCTTGATATCAGGCAAATCCACCAGCATAATTCCCTACATTGTTCTAAGAAGAAACTATCAGATGATTATGCACCAGACATAAAAAGCATGTACTGTATGATTCCTTTTATGAAAAATTCCAAAAAATGCAAACCAACCTATAGTGACAGAAAGCAGATCACTGGTCACTTGGGGCCCAGCGATGAAGAGTAAATGATTGCACAGTGGGTAGAAGAAACTTTTGGGGGGAGTGATTGAAATGTTCCGTATCTTGACTGTGGAGATGTTTTCCTAGGTGTATATATCTGTGAAAATTCATTGAATTGTATACTTTTCAAAAAAATTGTATACTTTAAATGGGTAGTTTCTTGTGTGCAAATTATACCACAATAAAGTTGAAAAATATTTTAAAAATCAATAGCTTCTACTAGCTACACAATGGGTGACGATATCTTTGATGCACAAACCCAAAAAAAGACTTGGATTCTATATAGGAACATACAAACATTCAGAATTTACGTTCTGAGTGTATATCTGTGTATTCAATATATGAATCAATAAGAATAGGACGAACAAGTCAATGTAAATGGCCAAAATATTTGAACAGCAACTTCACATGAGGTTATCCAAATGGCCAGTGAAAACGTGCTCAATATTACTTACCAGGAAAATGCAAACTAAAATCCAATCAGTTACCACTACACACTTAACAGAATGGCTAAAATTAAAGAGACTGACAATACCAAGTGTTGGTGAGGGTGTACAGCAATGAACTTTCCTGGTGGGTGTGTAAAATGGCATAGCCACTTTGTAAGATAGTTCAGAAGTTTCTTACAAAACAAGCATACACCTATCCTATAACCTGTAATTCTATTCCTAGGTATATATCCAAGAGTAATGAGTATTTGTCCACAAATATACTTGCATAAGAATGTTTGCAAGAGCTTTCTTCATCACAGCCAAACACTGGAAGCAACTCAAATACCATCAATAGGAAAATGAAGAAAGAAACCATGGTATATGTTATATTTTGCTGAATATGGTGTATTATTTTATTATTCAGCAAAATATGGTATATATAAAATAGCAAAAAAAGGACTACTTCTACATGCAATCACATAGATAAATCTCAAGAATATTATGTTAATAAAAATCTTATTAATCAAAAGCCCAAATTGTTAATCAAAAGCGACAAGTTAAAAAAGAAATCTGAGAATGTGGACAAAAGAGTATGGTTTCATATATGAAAATTGTGGAATTCAAAAACCGACAAACCCATAGGGTTTTGTCAACCTTCTGTATCCTTTTGTTTTAGCTATGTCTCTTGTAAACAGCTATAATTTTTTGAGTCTGACAATTTTTGTATTTTGACTAAAATAGTCTACTTGTTTTTTTAAATAAGAACTTTGAGATATGATACAATTAGTCAATTTATTAATGTTTTAAGTAGAGATGCTGGGTTTCAGTCTACCATCTTAAATGCTTTCTACTGCTTTTTTCATTTCTCCTTTTGAATTTTAAAAAATTTTCCCCACACTTCTAGTATAAAAATGTTCAAACATACAAAATTTGAAAAAAAAAAAAATAGTACAATGAACACTCAGTCTCTCCACTTAAGAGTCAATGCTTTTTAACTTAGAGCCAACCTCTTTTACTATTTGATAGCACACACACACACACATACATAACATGGTTTTGCTGAACCATTTGAAGCGAGGTTGCAGAATAGACCGATTATTTTTTATTACCCCATTTTCCTCACTCAATTAGTTTGAAGTTGAATTTGTTTCCTCAGGCTGCTGTAACAAAGTACCATGAACTGGTTGGCTTAACACAATGGAAATCTGTTCTCTTACAGTCTGGAGGCTTGGGAGTCTGAAATCCAGGTGTTGGCAGGGCCACGTTCCCTCTGAAACCTGTAGGGGAATCCTTTCGTGCCTCTTCCTAGTTTCCTGTGGTTTGCTGGTCATCTCTGACATGCCTTGGCTTGTACATGCAACACTCTGATCCTCCATTTTCACATGGCACTCTGAGCCGCCCAGGGAGGCTCTGGGGGCGTCTAATGCTGAGCACTCAGACCTGAGGGCCAGGCCGGGCTCCCAAACTATTCTGGGAACGGAAGGACTGGGGATGGGAGAAGATGTGACCTTTCCATTGTGAACTCACCCATCTCCGCCCACTCAGGCATGAGCTTAAGAAAAAAGAAAAGACTTGAAATCCAGTCTCATGAGCTCTCCCAGGATCTGCTGCCTCCTCTACTTGTACCCCAACTTCCCCATCTGTTCTGCTTTCAGAGGTTTAAGCCAGGCCTGAACCCCCCACCCCTCCAACCTCCAAATAAGTACAATGGAATGAGCTTGAGTGAAAAATCCACTTTAATAATCCAGCTTCAGCTCAGCTAAGAACTTCCCCTCTCACGTGAGAGAGAAGTCTCTCCAAGAGGTCTCAGTCTACCAGGAGGTTACGGCTCAGAGAAGGGAACAGCTCAAAGAAGCCCTAAAGGAGAAGGCAACATGGGATTTGGGGTTAGTGGAGACCAGATGGGGGGTGCCCCACTGCTCACTGTCCACCAACATGGCCCAGCAAGAGAGGACGGCATAGTTGCTTCACCCACACTTGACAGCTATCAAAGGCTTTTCATCCCCAATCTCCTCTCCAACTTTTTACTATCCTCTGGGCGCTGATGAGGGCCCCTGAGCCTTGAGAAGAAGGGGGACCCTTCTTTTCCTACATGGTAGCACTAAGACCACCAGCCCCATGCACAGGCAGGTCACTTGGTGATGGGGCCCCAGGACTGATCCGGGTACCAGATGGGGAGGAAGCCTGGCTCCCACAGTGATGGGGGAGGGGGTTCGGAATCACCTTAAAGAGAGTGAGGGTCTGTAGTACTCCTGTGGTGCAGGCTGTCTCCCGGATGGAGTGCATGGCCAGCTGGGGGCTGCCTAAATCCAGCACCCGCAGCCCTAGACGAGAAGCCAAGATAGGTCCAATGGTGGTGCCACAGGGCGAGTCATTCCGGACCATGAGATCCTGTGGAGAGGAAGAGTTGTTCATGAGCAACATGTAACCCCTGTTTCTTAAGACCCAGGAGGAAGTCACCTTAGAACTGCGGGGCTGACAGGGATCTGGTACATCGTCCACTCTGACCTCCCCAAAGAGTGGATGTGACTGTTGTAAAATCACAAGGCTGACACTAAGGCAGGCCCAAAGGACAGGATATTCTGAACTGGTCCCATTCTTCCCATCTGCACTACCACCACCTCAGTTCCAGCTAACCTCATACTGCCTTTCACACAAACCATTCCCCACACAGCGGGCAGGGGGACTGGAAAATATATATGAATCCTTTATGTCACCTTGCTTCGTAACATGCATGTCTCCCCACCCACACACAAAGAAGAATCACTCAATAATCTTAGTGGTTTTAAAAAAAATGGCTATGGGCAGTTTTAAACTATTTGATTTGTATTCTGGTAAACAAAAGGAAATAAGATCATAATACGAAGATCATAATTATGAAGATCATAATACATCAAGATTTTCCACATAAAAGAGAATTACAAAACCAAATAAAGTAAGTAGTAACTGCTCTTTTTTAAAAAATGAGAATCACAGTATTAACTCACGATTTTTTAAATATGTATACTTTTTCCTAGCTATGTCCTAAGTGAAAGTGAAAGTGAAGTTGCTCAGTCGTGTCCGACTCTTTGCGACCCCATGGACTGTATAGCCTGCCAGGCTCCTCTGTCCATGGAATTTTCCAGGCAAGAGTACTGGAGTGGGTTGCCATTTCCTTCTCCAGATATGTCCTAAGAAATGACCCCAAAGCATTCCTCCCCCGACCCCCACAATAACAATCAACACTCATGATGCTAGACTAGCCTCTAACATCAATATCCATCAAAAGCCACCAAGTCTGAAGAGAGAAATGAGCAAGATGAGCCTGCAATTTCCTGTTGGGCCAAAAAGCAAGACAACTTCCCAGAGTCATGACAAAGAACACAGGAGTTACGTGGAAAGGACTCCCGCTGGTCAAAGTCATGACAATTTGAACATGAAATGACACGACTATGTGGACCAGATCCACACTGAACCAACGAAAATCTGTGATTCTAAATATATAATGATCATCAAAAAGAGAATCTATTTGTTAGCATTTGAGGCAGCCGTTAAAACACTTCACCTTGAAAACTGGTATTAAAGGGAACAGTTGGGGAACACATGTACACCCATGGCGGATTCATGTCAATGTATGGCAAAACCAATACAATATTGTAAAGTAAAAAAATATAAAAATAAAATTACGGGAACAGTAAGTATTTGTCCTGACTTTCCAGGAGCAACCATACTTCACAATAATCAAATGGCCCCACTGGATGGGAGAGGGTTCTGCTTCACAGAAGAATGACAGCTAAAACAAACGTAAAGGAGCAAGAAGACATGGAGGAGGGCATGTTTTCAGTGAGCACTAATGAGATTATGGATTTAGGCAAGGATTATCAATCGGTGTTAAAAGTCAGCACTTGTCTGATTGATGGGAAGCTCATCACTTGTACAGGTTACTGTCCAGTCAAAGGAGAAATACCTCCATGTGGTGGAGGGACTGAGGGCAGCCCTCCCAGTCTGCTGATCAATCTTATCATCACTAAGGGTGAATCACCCACATAGTGTGTGGATGATGCAACATGAAGGACACACCTGTCACGATGTCTTCCGGCCAAAAAGGTTTAACCTGAATCCATCAAGCCTTTAGATATGAATTCTAGATTACAGGATATACACGGGCTAGAGGCTTAAACTCAACGACACCATGAGGAAGCAACCAGGAAAATCCAAAAAGGAAGAAGACATCACATGGGATGATGAGCCTGGTTTCTTCAATAAGTCAATGTTACTTAAAAGAGAACAATAACAACAACGAAAGTAGGTGGGGCAGCTGTGCTAGATAAACAACCAGATACAACACATGGTCCTGAACTAGAAACCAAAGTGGGACAAGCTGTAAAGAATGTTTTGGGGATAACTGAAAACGATCTGCGTGTGAAATGAGACATAAATTTACTGAAACTAGAATTTTCTGAAATAGAAAGATGGAGAATACTGAGTGAAAAGAGGAAACAAAAGATATATCCAAGATGATTTCATTTTTTTTTTAACAAAATGTGTATTAACTATATACACAGAAAAAAATCTGGAAGAGTACATACAAATCTCTCAGGATTAATGTTTTATTTTCTCATTTCCATTTATATTTTCTAAAGCACACACGCCCTGCTTCTGCTGTAAGTTGTTAAACAGAAATCCCCCAATGTCCTCCTACTGCCTTAGAAGAAGATCAAACACCCTTCCTGCCTAGGAGGCCCAGCAAGACTGGCTCCTCCCGCTCCTGCTCTCAGCCTGGCTCTGCCTCTGCGGCTCTGGCTGCTCCTAGTGGACCAAGATCATTCCTGCCCACTGGGGGCTTTTGCCTTGGGGCTTCCCTGGTGGCTCAGACAGTAAAGAATTTGCCTGCAATGCAGGAGACTCTGGTTCAATATCTGGATCAGGTAGATCCCCTGGAGAAGGAAATTGCAAGCCACTCCAGTATTCTTGCCTGGAGAATTCCATGGACAGCAGAGCCTGGCGGGCTATAGTCCATGGGGTCACAAAGACTCAGACACAACTGAGTGACTAATGCTCACCCTTGGGCAGGGATGCTATCTGCTCATAGCTGCCTCATTCTCAATGCTCAGGTCTCAGCTCAAATGTCACCTCCTCAGAGAGGCCTTACTGAGAATGGAACAACTCAGTTCTACAATGTGAGGTGGGGGAAGCTATAGGGGCAGAGAGAGCCCTAGGCTGGAGTTCAGGATGCTAGGGTCCTAGTCCTGACTTATCAGGACCTCCCTGCTATGTCTATCACCAGACCACCCTAGCCTCCAGCCCTTGAAACATATATTATCCTAACACAGATCTTAATTATTGCATATTTCTTCCTCCCTCCCTCTCTCTCTGACTAGATGGGCCATTGCCAAGGCAAGAATGACAGTGAGTTCCAGGTTTCCTGGCCCTGAACTTCTCTCACGGAAGCCCCCAGGTGTGTAAGAGAGACACAGGGGAGCTGGAGGTGCCGGGTGGGAAAGCGGTAGGACTAACTCTCTGTGTGCCACGAGGACACTGCATCTTTAATCCCATTTTCCAAGAGTGGAAACAAAATCAAGGGAAATTAGGAGACGAGTTCAGGGTCAGCGGGCTAGCGTCCTGTCAGAACCAGAACTGTTCCTGGCTCTGCCTATATCCAACCCCACCGCTCCTCACTCGACTAGGACCCTCCTCCACTAAAGACTGTCTACCAGGCCCCCCTTACTGGGGGTCCATCTGTCTGTGCCCCCCACCCCACCTTCCCAGGCAGGGTCCACCCTCACCTGCAGGGGCACCCCGACATTGCTGGCCACCTCTCGGATCAGGGCCTCTGAAACCGCATTCGAGGCGTAGCGTTGCTTGCTGTTCACCTTGATTACAGGGCCCTGGGGAGAGGGAAACCAGGAGTCGAGAGGGAGGCAGAGATGCCTGACAGGTTCAGAGGGAACAGGACGAGGCCTGGAACCAGCCAGGCCTCCAGATACCGGAGGAGAAGCAGGAGTGCCTCACCTTGTGGAATAAGGGCCTGTGGTTCTCCTCATGCTTGTCCCTGTAAGAGACCGAGAAGGGCCGGGGAAGGCCAACAGCAGCTGTCAACACCAACACCCACCACTCCCTCATGGCAGACATCACTACTACAGCATTCTTTCCCACCCAGCCTGCAGGACCTCAGAGTCAAGCTAAACACAGGGCTCCAGGCAGCCTCTTGCAACAGGGGGTGGAAATAAGTCTGTAGACAGAGCTATTTGGATGGGTTAGGCATGACGTGACTTTGACCAAGTCAGGCCACAGAGCAGTCAAAAGGAAGTCCCCACGGAACCTTCTGGCAGAATGAGGAGGAAGGGGAAGGGGAGAGGCAGAGCTCCAAGCCCAGGGCTGAGCCTGAAGGCAGGTCATGCTCCAGTCTCTGGCTATGTGAGGTCTGTGTGCCCGGCGCAGGAGACTCACAGGTAGTTGGGGTGCACAGCATGGGCCATGTCTGCGCTGATCATGTAGGACTTGGGGATGGCTTCCTCGAAGGCCGTCAGGTGCTGGGGCGAAGCCGAGATCCGCCGCAGCACCAGCTCCGTCAGCAGTGACTGTGCGCCCTGCGCACTCTCTGACCCCACCTGGTGACGACAGAGACCCAGCTCTGGGGGTCTGGAGCTGGAGGCCAGGAAGACGGGGGTCCACTGCCCAGACTGGCTTAGGACCTCACTGAATCAGTCAGTGGGAATGCGGACTGTTATCAGCCACTTCCCCAACCCTATACCACCGAAAAGCTGATGGTAAGCTGGGGCCACCATCTAATGCTTGGCCATCTCCGGGGCAGAAAGAGAACTGTCCAGCCCACTTCCATTCCTGGCTGGCCTTCCTTCTCCCCTGACCATCTAGGGTTGAGCCCAGGTGCCCCATCTCCCTGGTCAATCTTCTTTGGTGCATGTGACAGGAGCTGCTAACCCTGACCTGTGTGGTTACAGGAAGCTGTGTAGTTGTGCAGGCGTCTCAGCAGGCACCCTAACCCAAGCACGCAGGGTGAGGACTCAGCCTGTGCCGGGCCCTGGGGCTGCTAGTGTGAAAGGGCAGAGTCCCTGTCCTCCAGGAGCTCACCACGTGGCACCCAGAGACGTGGGAGGTGTCATCACACTAGAAGCAGGTACAAGCTGAGCCAGAAGGGACACCGAGAGCTGAGGAAGCACAGGCAGTTGTCTGGCTCATCCCTGGAGCCTCCAGAAGAGCCCTGGCCCGTGGCAGCTGCTGGACGCCACTGGCTGCACAAGACTCCCCGGAGGAGACCCTCCCCAGAGCTGCCCACGCACCTCTTCATTGTCGTAGAGGGCGATCATGCGCACGTGGGGATCCGTGGCCAGGGAGGCAGGGGCTGAGCAGGAATCGATCAAGGCCTGTTTGGGGAGGGGGCAAAAGCATCATCCTCCCCACTCCTCCTTCTATGACTCAGCCCACCAACACCTGGGAGGCGCACTTGCTCGCCCGCCTCCCACCATCACGGCTGGAGTGAAGGGGGCTCCAGCGGTCACCGGCCTGCATCTCTCAGGGCGCTGCTGGGTGGGAGGACATGCAGGGGGTCTTTCTGATGAGATGGGGGAAAAGCCCCCTCCTCCCTCACATGCCTTCCCACACAAAAGGCAGGAGGGTGCGTAAGACGGAGGGGAAAAGCTGAGAATCCTGGCAAGTCAAAAGGACCGCACAGGTCACATCAACTAGTTGGTCTCGGCAGCGACACTGAGGTCCAAAGAGGTGACTGTGACTCCGTTGAGGTGATGTGACTGGCTGGCTGGCGGCGCAAGTGGCTGAGTCCCAGGTCTGGCTCTGGTCTCAGTTATAGCCCAAAGCCTGTCTCTGAGAATAGGACAGGGTGCAAAAAAGAGTACAGAAAGGACAGATGGAGGAGCAGGGGTGAGAGGTGAGGAAGAGGGGGAAGTGACCAGGGTAGAAAGAAGGTGGGGAATATCAATGCAACCACCCAATGAGATGCCAAGGCTCAAAGGCAGCTGGGTGGGCTTAAGCCAGGGCTTGCAGGGGGAAGGCTAGAGGAGGAGGATGATACTGCTATACAGGATGCTAGGGTCTTTCCTTTAAAACAGAACTTAACTTAAAGGAGAAGCAGGACAAAACTCTATGAGGCCCTGAACAACCTCTCGGCCTTCTGCCGATCTCATCCTCCCCAGTCCAGCCAGTGCAAAGATGGGGCCCAGAGGAACAACACTGAGGCTGCAACATTTAGGTCTCTCCCCACGGTCCACCCGCATCAGGGGTCTTCTCATGACCCATAGGACTCGAGGCGGTCCTCCCGCCCCGTGCTTCTGGGAGTGCCCCGGCTCCTCACCTGCAGGGCACAGAAGCAGCTGTGCAGGTTGTCCAGCCGAGGGGCAAAGATGAACTCCTCGTAGGCACCACCCAGGACCTAGAAAGACAGGACAGTCATCCTGATCTTCATCCCCTCCCCGGGACTCAGCCTCTTCTCCTTACTCCCTAGGGGCTGCGCTTGAACACGTCTCCTTGGTTCCTTGCCCAACCTCTCCCAGCCTCTGGCCTAGAGCACTCAGCCCACTGTGCAAAGCTGAGTGGAGGACAGAGGAGGGCCAGGCTAGAGCTGAGGGACAGGAGGGTGCAGGCCTGCGGTTCCTGACCAGTTCCTATGGGACAGGACAAGGGAGAGACCAAACAAGGAAAGTAGAAAGCCAAGGAACTAAACAGAGAAGACTAAGCAAGAAATAGAAACTTAGCACATGTTCAAACATGGGCAAGCATCCAAAGACACGGCTATCTCCTACGGTCAGCAACTGGGACAGGCTCCAGGAAAGGAGGGCGGGGCATGTCCAGGCCTCCTGTCCTCAGAGGTTTGGAGCCAACACAGGTTAAAGTGGACAGAGACCCCAGTAGTGGAAACTCCTCGGGAAGTTGTGGCAAGCTTACGCCCCCACCCCAGACAGCCCGAGTAGGCAGACCTGGCGTGGGAAACCTGCTGTTTTTGAGAACCACTGCCCTGGAAGCAGAGCGGGGTGATATCTACTGGGAAAACAGTGAAGTGAAAATGAAAGCTGCTCAGTCGTGTCCGACTCTTTGCAAGTCTCCAGGCCAGAATACTGGAGTGGGTAGCCATTTTCTTCTCCTGGGGATCTTCCCAACCCAGGTCTCCCGCATTGCAGGCAGATTCTTTACCAGCTGAGCCACAAGGGAAGCCCAAGAATACTGGAGTGGGTAGCTGATCCCTTCTCCAGCACATTTTCCCGACCCAGGAATCAAACCGGGGTCTCCTGCATTGCAGGCAGATTCTTTACCAACTGAGCTATGAGGGAAAACAGGGATGAGCATAATTGGAGGACTGGCAGAGGCGATGAGGGCTTCAAGGGGAGACTGGGATCCCAGGGTCCCCAGCCATGAGTTTCTCACCGCGGGCTGAGTGTCGGCGAGACACAGCTCCATCTCCAAGATGTCCTCGGGGCTCAGCCCCAGATGGGCGCAGAGAAGGGACATGAGGACCGAGTGGTGCCGTTCATCCTGTAGGGCGGGGGGCTGCTGAGAGGAGGGTCCACTCCCCACTCTCTCCCTTCTCCAGGAACCAGTCTCTTCCCCCCTGTGCACCCCTCCCTATGAGCAGGTGGCTCTTACTGCAGCATTGAGGGGGCCTGGCTCAGGAGTCCCCTTCTCCAGCTCCTCCTGGATGGATGTTGCAAGAATGGGGACCCTGCAGGAAGATACGTGAAGGAGGCATGGGGGAAGAGCTGGAGGCCACAGCCAGGTGGGACACCCTGCATCAGGACCCTGCGCTCAGGCATCCCCTGATGGGGAACTGCTCTGGTCCCTCAATTCCCAGCTCCCTCTCTGCAAGGCAGAGCTCTCAGGGCCCCTGGACATCCGCTGGGTCCCTGGGGTAGAACCTGACCGTAGAACCTGACCGTGGCCACCGTTAGGGAGTGGTCTCCCAGATCCCAGCAGGCCCCCCCCCATCACCCTTGCCACACCCTCCCCAGCTCCAGGTCACCACTGCCTTCACCCCCGTCTCACAAGTGCATCTCCATGTTGGGCCCAAAGTTCTCATTGATATTTCTCTGCAGATGGATGGCGAGGTGCGGGATGCGAAGAATGGGTCTGTCCACGTGCACCAGCCGCTGCTCCAGCCGGCCTGAGGTAGGGCACTGTGGCCAAACAGGCAGAGTCAGCCCAGGCGGGGGGGTGCCCTGCATCCACAGCTGGTTAAATCCCCCACTTCGCCCAAACTAACCAAGGTGGTCCTCTGACCCAGGCTGCCCCTTCCCCCCTTCCCTGGGGGGCTCTCCGCAGGTTCCCTGAAGGAAGGTGACAGTCAGCCTTCAGGCAGCTGAAGCTCAGGGCCTCCCAGATCCAACCCCCGGCCCCACCTTGACAATGACACGTCCAGCCAAGGTCAGGTCACGGTCAAACCAGGTGCTCCAGATCCCACCACCATATGTTTCCACACCAACCTGCTGGAAGCCCACCTGGCTGCGGCGAGAGCGCCGTTTCACCTGAGTGGGACAGTGGAGAACAAGAATTCAGAAAAGGCCAGGCGGCATGATTTGGCGCTGAGAGGACGAGTAATGTGACACAGAAGGGCCCCAAGTGTGGAGGAAGGAGCTGACAAGTCTTCTTCTCTGCACACCCCCTGATGCCTCCCCTCTCCCAGGCAGCCCCACTTCCTTACCCGGAGGCAGGGGCTGTCCGTGTGGGCCCCAATAAGGCTGAAACCATTGCCAGGAACGTACTGGCCCCCCACAGCAAATGCGATGATGGTGGAGGAGTTCCTGGTCAAGAAGTACTGGGGTGGGGATTTAGAGCTGGATTAGCCAGAGCACAGGACTTCAAGCCCCAGTCCAGGTTCCTACCTCTCCGCCCCCACCCCACCCCCAGCACCTTGCTCTCCGGCTTGATATCCCAGCTCTCGGTCTCCTTGAGTTCATGGAAGCCGGCCTGGAGGAGGCGGCTGCGGCACTCGGCCACCGCTGTAGGGAAAGAACCCTCTCACGGTTGATGGAGGCCGGGAGGAGGCACACCGGCTCCCTACCCGCCCCCTGTCCGGGTGACTCACCGTGGAAAGGAGAGGGGCTCCGGTTGACGAACTTGAGCAGTTCCCGGGCTGCGGCCTGCACCGCCTCTTTGCGGGCCCTGCCGCTCATGGCCACCTAGGGGGCGGGGGGCGCTCAGACGCCTACGAGGTCTAGGACCCCTGACCATCTCGGCGTCGGGAACTCCCCCAGCCAATCCCCACCAAGTGAGGGCTCGCAGGCTCAGACCTCGGCTTCCGCCCCTTTCCCCACACCAAGAGACACAGAAGGCCGGGCTCCAACCTACCGGGAAGTATCACAACCCTCCTGCTGCGCTCCTGGCCCAGCTGGTCCCAGACGGCCCGCCCCCTAATCTGAGTTTCAGTCCGGCCCCACCAAGTCCATCCCCACGTGACCGACCAGCTGGATATCCCGGTCAATTCCCAAACTCTGAGCTCGCAATCAGAGGCCCCTAACTCTGAGCCAGCCCGTACACCACGTGCGCGACCCTACCCCGGAACCAAAGCCCTGTCCCCTAGGGAACACCCCACCTGGGTCTCACCACTGAACAACCTGGGAAGGTAAAGTCACTTGGGATCAGACTTTCGGTTTCGTTTAGGGTCGGGGGGAGCCCCCCCCACGTCAGCAAGCGCGCTGCTGAGCTTGGACCCGAGCGGGCACCTGGCCTGTTCTAGGATCGAAGTTCGTCCGGGACAAACAGAGGCCACCTACCTGCATGGCCTTACGCGTGGGCCTGCGTCCCGGTGCCCGGCCCCTGCACACAGCCCACCCCCGACTCCAGCCGCTATAGCCCCGCCCCGGCCCTGCGGTTTCGCCCCGCCCCGTCCTCCGCCCCTTCCACGGGGGGGTGGCGGACGCCCTCTGCCGACCCGGAGGTGCTAGGACAGCCTGGAGCCGCCTGCCCCGATTCTTTCCCCCCCACCCCCAAGTTAGGGAGCCCAGGAGAAAAAGCCTCCGCCAGCTCACCTGGTCACCTGGGTGTTGTACAGAGTTCTCTCTCTCTCCACAGGCACTCTGGTGATAATAAAAACAACATGGTTAATGTTCATGGAGCGTTGACGATAAGTTTTAGCTTTATAATAAAGCTTAATGCGCTAGGTAGTTGAACCTTTATTGCCCTTTCAACTTTATATCTTTACTGTCCCTGGTCAGGGAACTAGATCTCGAAAGCAGCTGTGAAAAAGAAAAAAAAATGACAGAAAAAGACAAACTCCATATATTCTTGGAGGCAATTCCAATATTTCTATGTCAGGAGTGGTAAGTAGCAATTTTTAAAACCCAGGAACACATTTGGCCATAATGGCCATCATTTTAAAATCTACAATCAATGCTGGAGAGGGTGTGGAGAAAAGGGAGTCCTCTTACACTGTTGGTGGGAATGTAAATTGGTCTATCCACTAGGGAGAACAGTATGGAGGTTCCTTAGAAAACTAAAAGTACAGCTAACGTATGATCCATGGTATATGCCCAGCAATCCCACTCCTGGGCATATATCTGGAGAAAATCATATTTCAAAAGATACATGAGACTTCTCTGGTGCTTCAGTGGTTAAGACTCCGCCTTCCAGTGCAGCGGATGTGGGTTTGATCCCTGGTCGGGAACTAACATACCACATGTTGCAGACAACTAAGTCTGGGCCACTGCTCAGCAACAAAAAGATTCCACATGCCACAACTAAGACCTGGCACAGCCAAATCAGTATTTTAAAAGAGAGAGGAAAAAGATACATGCATCCCAAAGTTCACTGCAGCCCTATTTCCAATAGCTGGGACATGGATGCTACCTAAATGTCAATCGATGGATAAACAAAATGGATAAAGAAGATGTGGTACATATATACAATGGAATATTATCCAGTCATAAAAAAACCAATAATATGATGCCATTTGCAATGACAAGGATGGACCCAGAGATTGTCATATTGAGTGAGGTAAGACAGAGAAAGACAAATATATGATATCACTTATATGTGGAATCTAAAAATATGCTACAAATCAACTTACTTACAAAACAGAACTAGAGTCACAAATGTAGAAAACAAACTTATGGTTCCCAAGGGGGAAGAAGGGGAGGGATAAGTTTGGAGATTGGGATTGACATATAAACACTACTGTTTATAAAATAGATAATAAGCACCTACTGTATAGCACAAGGAACTCTACTCAGTACTCTGTAATGATCTATATGGGAAAAGAATCTTAAAAAGGAGTGTATATATGTCTATGTATAACTGATTCACTTTTCTGTACAGCAGAAAGTAACACAACATTGTAAACTATACTCCAATTTTTACTGAGTATAGTTAATATTTAAAAAAAAAAAAAACAAACCAGGTGCTTGCCTAGCCATTGATTCTGATCAAGACTCTTGGTGGCCCCTAAGTTCAACACAGGGGCCAATTACCAGGGGTGTTATAAACATTCCAGGGATTACAGGTTGATGGAGCAATCTGCTATTTATGTACTGGAGTAGGAATGTCAAGGGAGTGAGGAGTAGTTGGAAATATCCTGCAGCCCTCAATTCAAAGGAATAAATATTGCAATGTCGTTTTCAGGAATATGGGCTTCCCTGGTAGCTCAGGGGGTAAAGAATCCACTAGCAATGCAGGAGACCGTGGTTTAATTCCTGGGTCAGGAAGATCCCCTGGTGAAGAGATTGGCTACCCAATCGAGTATTCTTGGGCTTCCCTGGTAGCTCAGCTGGTAAAGAATCCACCTGCAATGCAGGAGGCCATGGTTCAATTCCTGGGTTGGGAAGATTCCCCCGGAGCAGGGCATGGCAACCCACTCCAGTATTCTTGCCTGGAGAATCCCCAGGGACAGAGGAGCCTGGTGGGCTACAGTCCAAGGGGTTGCAAAGAGTCAGACCCAACAGAGCGGCTAAGCCCATTCAGGAATATACACACTAGGTGATGGTTTAAATTCATAGTATTCCCCCATCATTCCCTGGAATGCCATTATGTATAAAGATTCACTGCTGAGTGGGACATGAAGAGAATGTTCTTGCTCTCTGAGGAGCCAGAGGCTGGCTACTGGTGAAGGAACACATTCAAGGACAGACAAGACCAAAAACAGGGATGCAAACAGGGTAAGGGAGGGAGACTTAGCTCAAAACTCTTTAATGTTCTGATCACAAAAAAGAGTACTTGTTCACAAAAATTGCAAATCAACTATACTTGAATAAAAACAAATAAATGAAACAATTCAAATAAAGCATATCATTTGTTTTTTTTTAAATTACACATTAATGTGAGCAATTCACAGATCAATAAAATGCAAAACTTAAAACTGAAAGTAAATGTTTGAAAAATTGAACATCCAGTCTTAATAAAAACAAAACCTGGGAATTCCCTAGCGGTCCAGTGGTTAGGACTCCACACTTTCACCACCAAGAGTGCAGGTTCAAGCGCAGCCAAAAAAAAAAAAAGAACCACCAAAACACCAAACAAAAAACAAAACCAAAATCCTCTCAAGAAATGAGAAGAGAAAGGATAAAGGCTGTTTTCCAGAAATCTATAGCAGACATTAGTGGGGAAATACAGAAGTATCCCTGTTCAAATCAGAAGCTGATGAGCTGTTATCACTGGTAATCAATGTGGATCCGTAGTCAGAGACAGTGACAGGAAACAATTTTATATGTAAAAGCACAATCTGTCCCTATTTGTAGGTTATATAATTACCAAGGGCTTCCCTCGTGACTCAGCTGGTAAAGAATCCGTCTGCAACACGGGAGGATCTTGGTTTGATCCCTGGGTTGGGAAGATCCCCTGGAGAAGGAAATGGCTACCCACTCCAGTGTTCTGGCCTGGAGAATTCCATGGACTGTATGGGGTTGCAAAAGTTGGACAGGACTGAGCAACTTCCATTTTCACTTTCATAATTACCAAGACCTTAAACTGTTAGAACTGGAAGAAGGGGTGGCCTGATTTGAAAAATCATTGGCTTTCCTGTACAATAATCAACCAGAAAATAGAATCATAAAAAGGTCCTATTTACCAGCACAAGAGAAACTGTTAAATTACTAGGAACGAGTATCTGTGTGACCCAATCTCAAGTAGCCAGGGAAATGCATGTCAAAAGTGAGACAGCATTTTTGATTTGTCAGATTAGCCAAAATGAAAAAGATTGGAAATATCAAATGCAGGAGAAAGCCTGGGGTCATGTATAGACATATAGACAATTTGGTTGAACCCAGTTTCTGTGGTATAAACACTCCCTATGGCTGATTCTGGACTGCCAACATAAACTGAAAGTGGAGTTGAGAAGGAATTCGGAAAAGCAAACCATTGTGTAGATTTCTACCAAATGGATGCAAATAGACACAAATAACCTCAGGAACATAGATTTGTAGTAAAATAAGAAAGTGATGATTTTTGAGTATTTATAACCTCTGTCTTAATATAATTTATTTGGTTGTAAGTTTATATAATTTCATTTTTAATGATTGCTGTGTTTAACAATAGGATCACAAAATTCCTAGAAATTTGACAGTCAGTTCTTATGAGCTGGGCCAAGCCGATTCTAACACACCATTTCACCCATACTCTACACCTCTGTTCTGCAAGGTGTGATTGGTTGACCTGGGAATTTTTCAGAAATTCAGAATCTCAGGGCTTACCCCAGATCTACCAAATCAGAGCTGCATGTTAACGAGACCCGTAGATGATTTGTATTCACATTAAAGTTTGAGACACAATGTTTCAGAGTACCATGTGGCACTAAGAAATAATGTGAGGTCAATCTTTATGTATCGTGATAGGAAAAAAAGTGCCAAATATACGGTTGAGGGAGGAAAAGAGCAATTTCCAGAATAATGTTTATAGGACAAGAATATTTTGGTAAAACTCACCCAAAGTGCAAATGCCTGTGTGTTAACACAGCAATCTGTTACACATTTCAGTAGATATCGATCGGTTGAGACGGTTTAACTACCGAATGCATTTGGGACAGAGGAAACGAAAGCAATGCTGTAGGGAGGAGAAGGCATTTAGGGTCTTGCATAACACGGTACAATTTGTTCTCTTACGTTGTTGTTGGACGGGCACTTAAGTTTCCAACACGTGTTTTCTGCTCAAGTCCTATCTTCCGAGCAAGACCCAGCTGTATAAGAACTACAAATCCCAGAGTGCCTGGAGGAGAGTTGCTCAGGCAAGATTATAATTTTCAACCAAGGTTGCAGGAGGGAGGTTTGAAAAAGCATTTTATTTAGTTAAAAAGAATGAAGTGCCTGTACAGGTACAATTTCCAAGATATATTATTAAGTGAAAAAACAAGTGGTGCAGAATAGCAGTTATAGTATGCTGTCAGTCATGTGTATAAATATACGACTACATATTCTTATGTGTTTAATACATGTCAGGAAACACAAAAAATGGTAACTGACTTTGGGAAGGAGAAAAGTGATAGCTGAGAGTTGAGGGTAGAGGGACACTTCCTTTATCCTATAAAAAGGATTCCTATAAATCCCTTAGCACTTTTTGAATTTTTTTCTATGTGTGTACATAGTAAAGCTTTTAAAAAGTAAATAAGAAAAAGTTAAAAAAAAAAACCTAAAACTGAAACTAACAAGTAACAGGTGGCAAAATAATCTTTGAGTACTTTCTGTGACTAAATTTTTGTTACCTTCTGCACCCTGATTGAGTTGGTAAGCATTTGTTGGTTAGGGTTTAACCCTACAGCTTTCCGTTTAAAAAAGCCCCACTTGGGGCTTCCCCTGTGAGCCAGTGGTCAAGACTCTGCACTCTCAATGCAAGGGGCCTGGATTCGATCCCTGATCAGGGAACTAGATCTCACACGTCCCAATTAAGAGTTCCCAGGTCCCAACTAAAGATCCTGCATGCCACAACAAAGACTGAAGGTTCCACATGGTGCGACTAAGACCTGGCACAGTGAAATAAATAAATAAATAAATAAATATTTTTAAAAACAAAAAAAAGCCCCCCTAAAGCTGTATCACACTCTGATATGGAAATTGCTGTCTTTTGATACTGATATTTTATACAAAAAATAAATTGGGAATGAGACAGGAAAACCTTCAGAAAAATGTACTCAACTCTATTAATTCCTCACCCGCACAAGAGCTAAAAGCTATTGATCCTACCTCTTCTCTGTTCCTCACTCCCCTCCAACTCAGTACAACTCATCTGCTCCATCACTGTAATCACTCCCTTGCACACGCCTCCAGTTCTTGGCTGACTCTAGGTTTGCTTACTTGTCTGGCGAAAACCCTGACTGACTCAGCCAGCTCCCCATGCCTCATGTCTGTACCTGGCACATAGTAGATGAATAATGAATATTAGGTGAATTAATTTTTTTTCTCTGCACTATGTGGCTTGTGGGATTAGTTCCCTGACCAGGGATTGAACCCGGGTGCCAGGAGTGAAAGTGTGGAGTCTTAACCACTGGATATTGATAACTGTGTGCAAGGTCAGTCGCGTCGGACTCTCTTCAACCCCACGGACTGTAGCCTGCCAGGCTCCTCTGTCCATGGAATTCTCCAGGCAAGAATACTGGTGTGGGTTGCCATGCTCTTCTCCAGGGGATTGTCCTGACCTGGGGATCTAACTCAGGCCTCCTGCATTTCGGGCAGATTCTTTACTGTCTAAGCCACCAGGGACTCTATCCTGTGATACAGCAACTCAATCCTTAACATTTATCTTCAGGATTGAAATGGAGGTACACAAATTCAGAGGTAAACTGCTTTTTCAGTATAGTGTCATTCAGAATAGTGAACATCTGAAATAACTTAAGTGTCCAACTACAAATGACTGGCAAAATTCTTATATAGCCATGTGAGAAAATACTCCGCAGTCTTCTAATTATTGTTATTTAGTCGCTCAGTTGCGTCCAACATTTTTGCAACCATATGAACTATAGCCCGCCAGGCTCCTCTGTCCATGGCATTTCCCAGGCAAAGATACTGGAGTGGGTAGCCATCCCCTTCTCCAGGGAATCTTCCTGACCCAGGGATCAAACCCTCGTCTTTTGCATCTCCTGCAATGGCTGGTGGATTCTTTACTAAGTGTACCACCTGGAAAGCCCCTTAACCACTAGACTGTTGGGGAATAAAGTTTTTGTTGTTTGTGAGAAGTGCCTCTCATCCCACCACAAGGAGAAGTCCTTGAGCCACAGCTAGAGTAAGCCTGCGCACCCCAATGAAGCACCCACAGCCCGCAACTAAGACCCAGTGCAGCCAAAAAGTAATAAAAAGAAATGGTCCTCATAGAATAATCCCCAGCAATAAAAAGGAACAAACTACCGCTAACCACAGCAACTTGGATGGCTCTCACAGGCATTACGCTAAGCAAAGAGAATGACAAAATTATAGTCTTGGAGAACAGAGAAGTGGTTGCCAAGGGCCAGGGAAGGTGGAGAAAGGGATAGGCATGACTCTCAAAGAGCACCAGAGGGAACAACCTGATGGTGGTGGAATGGTTCCACACCTTGATTAAGATAGTGGTTGCATGATTACACATGTGATAAAGTTAGAGAGATACCTGTTGCAATACAGGACACCCAGTGAAGTTTGAATTCCAGATAAACAAAGGATAACTTTTTAATCTAAGTGTGTCCCAAATAGTGCATGGGATTCCCCGGTGGCTCAGATGGTAAAGAATCTGCTTGCAATTTAGGAGAGCTGGGTTCGTCCCTGGGAAGATCCCCTGGAGAGGGGCATGGCAACCCACTCCAGCATTCTTGCCTGGAGAATTCCATGGACAGAGGAGCCTGGAGGGCTACAATCCATAGGGACACAATCGAGCAACTAACACTTGCACTTTCATACTTACACCAAAAACAAATTTTTAACTGAGTGTCCTGTATTTGTATTTGGTATATCTGGTAATCTTTGATAACATGACATAGAACTATACACACACACTTCACCAACGTCATTGGGCCTGTTGTGGTATTGTACTGTAGTCGTGTAACGTGGAACCACTGGGGGATATCTGCTGAAGGGTACATGAGGCCTCTCTGACTATTTCTGTGAATGTGTAATTATTTCAAGATAAATAGTTTTTTTTCATGACCCTCCAACGAAAACCAACTGTTTCTGTTGGTGATTAAAACAAAGAGATACAGGGAAGTGCTGCTTATTTACCTTGGGAGTTTTATGGGGCACTGTAAAACCAGAACTTCACAACGGTCTTGAGGTGCTTCCCTCTCAAATGTCAGTGACCTCGTGTAGTTATTGACAGTATAACAAAGTGGTTATGTGTGAGGGCTCAGGATCAGACACCCCTGGGTTCAAGTTCTGGCTCCTCTGTGGATTGGCCATTTGCAGTGCTGTGCTGGAGGCAGCTCATGCTCCCACCCCTTCCTACCCCACATTCAGTGACAGCAGGCTGGTGGCTCGAGACTGGCCTGGGAGTATCCACACTATGGTGATTGGCACATCCTACAAATCAGGGCTTTTTTTTTCCTCCAGAAAGCAAGCTGTTAAACATTTATCATCATACCAATATCAACAGATGTTGAACCTCAATTTCCTCATCTGTAAAATGGAGGAAAGTGAAAGTGAAAGTCGCTCAGTGCTGTCCCACTCTTTGTGACCCTGAAACTAACCTGAAACTAACATAGGATTGTAAATTAATTATACTTCAATTAAAAAAAAGATTAAGAAAAAGTTGCGTAAATGCTAAGTCGCTTCAGTTGTGTCCAACTCTTTGTGACCCTATGGACTGTAGAATACTGGAGTGGGTCACCATGCCCTCCTCTGGGAATCTTCCTGACCTGGGGATAGAATCCTCATCTTTTATGTCTCCTGCATTAGCAGGCAGGTTCTTTAACACTAGCACCAACTAGGAAGCCCAAGAAAAAGTTAGCTATTATTATTTCCTCAGTCTTATCTCTCATATTAAACTGTGAGCAACTTGAGAACAGGTTAATGCCTTACTCACATTGATATCTTTAGTGACTGGCACAGTAAGTGCTAAACAAATGTTTGGGAAATTAATGAATAAACCACAAATAGTAGTGACTTAAGATGCTATACCTCCGGAAAATGCACATTTTACCAGAGGCCTTTAATCTTGGAGGTTTCAGGCCCTGCCACAGGGAAAGCACTGGAAAGCACTCACATCCCCAAGACTACTGTCTGCCCTTGGAGACCTGGCCCTGACCTCCTAATGTTCCACCCTGCTCCCCGCTGCCCCAGCTGATGCCCCCAGGTGGCGGGGACAGGCCCTTAGCTCCCCTTCTTCTAGGAGCCAAGATGGAGCAAGCGTTGCTGGCTCTGAGCCTCTCTGACTAGAGGTCATTTAATCCTTGCTGGATTTGTCCTGTTTATTTTAGTGAACAGGGCTGTTTACTTTCAGTTCGTATTTCCAGGGGTGCTGCTCATTTTGGTTCCCTATTATTTACTCTTTGCAAGCACTTGGGTTTGAGTAAATATGTCTATAAAGTCCCAGGGACTGGCTTATTCTGTGTCTGGTATTTTAATGGCCTTTGAACAGTGTCTGCTCAGGTAAGGATTTTATAGATGAGTTGAAAAGATAGAGAATTCTGTTCTCAGTGGCCGCTGATTCCTTCCAAGTGACGGCTGGCCGCCAGTAGCCTCTAAATCATGGCTTTTCATCAGTAATACAATATGAAAAGCCGACACCCATCTCTGGACAGAGAAACTAGCCAATCCTGGTCAGTCAGATATGGGACTCAGGGACTCTGATAGGTATTTCCATCCTAGGACAGTGCTTAAGATAAGAATTACTGAGAGTGTTTTTTAAAATGCAGATTCATGAGCCCTACCCCTGAAAATTCTGCTTTGGAAGATTTACACAAAGGCCCGGCGATGTGCATTTTTAACTATGCTGCAAATAATTCTATCTTTAGACCATTCTGAGAAACACTAGATTCTCCAAACCAAGAGTGTCAAGGGCAGCCCTTGAGCACAGTGCAATGCTCAGGGATGACATGGGAGAAGCCAGGGAACCAGATTGCGCTGTATGGAGTTATTTCCATTTTTTTGGGCCATGCTATGAAGCTTTTGGGACCTTAGTTTCCCAACCAGGGATTGAACCCACACCCTCAGCAGTGAAAGCGCTGAGTCCTAACCACTGGACTGGAGTATTTCCATCACCACTTAGCACACTGCTGTGCCCAAGTTAGCCAAGAGAACAGTGATTATGTTCCAGTAAGCCGCTGCTCAAGGTCTAGTGTGTCAGCAACTTAAGGGTCCCTGCCCAAAGTCCTGGTCATCTTTTTATCCCCCAGGGCAGTTCATGGCTCACAACTTGGCGCTCTGCACTGGCTGGGGCGCTCCCACCAAGACAGCCTTAGAACACAGGCCTGGTTACCTCAGGGTAGCCTGGGAGCCAGTTGTTGGGAATGGATGTGGCAGAGAGGCTGAGCGCCATGGTCGTCCGCTGCCTCCTCCAGAGCTGAAGCCAAGTCTGTCAGAGGTCGAATGGACACCACCAGCTCCTTCCCCAGCCTTGGCAGCTCTGCTCCAACCTGAAGGGTCCTCGGTCCATCCCACAGGGCCCATTATGACATCATCAATGCAATCTGAAATAGGAAGGGCCTCACAGCACCTGGGCTTCAGGGGGTAGCCTACTGTGGCCCAGGGTCTAAAGGATAACCCTTGACCTGGGGAGGCTGTCCTGTATTCCAGGGGGCTCCATAGGTCTGTATCCAATCCTGCTACCTGTAGAATGTGAGCTCCAGGAGGGCACAGCCCACATCCACTTTGTTCAGGCTGAGTCATTAGTGTCTACTGACACATAGTAAGCACTCAAAGATTTTTCTGGGTACAAGAGTATGTGAGTGAGAGGTTTGGCTGGCTCCAGCCATCCATTCATTTATTCACTCGACAAGCATGTTTTGTGGCATCTGTTGTAGGTCAGGCTCTTGTCCATCTGAATAAAACTCCTTTCCTGCCCCGAGGAGTTCCCAGCCCCACGGGAGGATGCCGGAGACACATCCTTTGTGTAATGTTCCCTGACAAGGACTCTATCTGAGATCTAAACGAGATGGGGTTGTTGGGAGGAGCACACACGGTGGCAAGCAATGACAGGCCCTGAAGACAGAAAAATGGTATGTGGTCTGGCAGGATTTCCCCTGCCTGAGTCGGCGAGCCCCATCTGCCCCAGGCCCCCGTCTGTGCTGACAACCAGGCTGCTTGTTTCTGCTAATATTGCAGCAGGGTGCATCTATAGAGGCAATCTATAATACACCATTTACAGCCATAACGAAACCACAAAAATCAATTCCCAGCGCTCACTCCCATCAACAAACATGCTTGCAGGGCCTCGCGAGTGTGGCGCATAGCTTTAAGGAACCACGGGAGATATAGGGATGAAAAAGCGAGGATTCTGACCCAGGAGGCTTCGAATCTTGCTGGGGAGACATGACACATGGAAATGAGATGATAAGCCACACTGAGTGAAAAGAGTGTATGCCAAGAAGTGGATGAAGGTTCTAGAACCAACTGCAAGACACTAGCCACTAGCCACCTGAGCACCTTGAAATGTGGCCAGTCTGAATTGAGAGGTGCTATACGTGTAAAATAATGTATACATTGGATTATGACAAAATATATATCTCAATTTTCGACCACTGCTTACATGTTTGAAATAATGTTTTGGATGTATGTGCATGCTTGGTTGTGTCCGACTCTTTGTGACCCCATGGACTGTAGTCTGCCAGACTCCTCTGTCTATGGAATTTTCTAGGCAAGAATATTGGGATGGGTTGCTATTTCCTCCTCCAGGGGATCTTCCTGACCCAGGGATCCAACCCGCATCTCCTGCATTGGCAGGTAGATTCGTTACCACTGCACCATCTGGGAAGCCCAATGTTTTGGATACATTGGGTTAAATATATTATCAAAATTAACCTCACTGTTTTTTTTTTTTTTTTTTTTACCATTTTAAGATGTGCTAGAACATTTGAAATGACACATGTGGCTCCCGTTACATTTCTGTGGACGGCACTGGTCTAGGAGTTCAGGGGACCCAGTGAGGGACCAGCGCCCTGTGCTACTAGAATTGAGAAGAATTCTGAGGAAATGCAACAATAAGGAGCAAGCAACAGGACACTGAGGATGGGTGTGGGAAGACATTTGAGCAGTTTAATCATGAAGGAGGAAGGATGGCAGCTCAAGGAGGCAACAAAGGCCCACGAACAATGCACACATCACTGACCCCTCTCTTCCTTCTGTTCCTAGCATCTTCCAAAAACATGGCGGTACCTCCAGCCACCCTCCGACACAGTGACTCCAGAAGGCTCCTTCCTCTCCATCCTGGACAATGGGGAGCTGGCCTGTGAGCTGGGCTTAGATGCTAAGTATTGGCTGACTCCCAGCCCTGGGTAAAAGGGCAGTGATGGGGGAAGGTAAGGGAGCTCGGGTATCCCCATGCTGGTGGAGCTGGGAGTGTGGTCAGTGTTTGCTATGGGAAGCAGTGTGGCCTGGGAGGAGGAAGTCAGCCCTCAAATCTGGCCACACAAAACTTCCACTGTGGACACATTTCATCAGAGGAAATCAGGCAGCCTGGACCTGATGTCCCTGTGTTTCCCCTCCCACTCAGCCACACAGAGAAGCCATAAACACTCAAATGCAAGGATTAACTCTGCGTGTGGTGTCTGGGACATTGTGAACAACTCTTGGTGGCTGTGTTTGTGTCTCTGTTAAGATTGATCTTTTTAACCCCCAGCACCTAGGATATAGGGCTTGCTACACAGCCAGTGTTCAATAAATATCGATGGATGAAGGAAGGAAGGAAGGAAGGAAGGAAGAAAACAAGGCGGGGAGTGGGGAGAGGGTGAGGGAGGAAGGAAAGATGACACTCATCTGTCACAGCACAGAAGTAGATAGTTGGAAGGGGTACACTTGTTCTCTGTTAGAGTTTTGGTTGTGGGCAGCCAGATCCCACGTGTCCAGGTCAGAGAAGAACGGATGCTCTCCACCACCCTACCTCCCTGCCACAGGCCTTGGGCCCCCAAGCTTCGAGAGACAGTGTCTGTCCAGGCTGTAACCTTCCTGGGATAAAGCTCTGCTCCTAATCTCTTAAGGCCTCTGTAAAAGGAAAGATAATGAGAAGAAATCGGGGAGGGCTGAATAAGCCTGATCTAGAGGTAGGGCTGGCTTGAGTTAGTTCCTGAACCAGCAAAGGAAGGACTCCCCAAGCACAACGGAAGCCTGCAGTTTTTCCACACGGCCACTGGAGGGCACTACGACCTTGAAATAGCAGTTGTCCGCCTCGAGTCTTTGGAGAGCCCAGATTAAACAAACGTTTTAAAATCATCACAATAATGATAGCTCTCCTGGTTGAATATCCAATGAGGGCCTCAACGCCTTAGACATATATTATCTCGTTTAATATTCACTACGATTATTGTTAATTAGCTATTTAGTAAAAATTGAGGCTTAAAGGAGCCAAAGAATTTACCTAAAACCCCCTAGGTAAACGCAATTTGAGAATACGAACTTGAACCCAAGCCCTTGGACACCCATCATAAACAATGAATATACATGAAGCTGAAAAGGAGACTGGACAGAAGCAGAGAGTCTGCTACACAAATATTGTCACTGAACAATTTACACGTACATGAAGTTGGAAGTTGGCTTACAGATACTTTGTACATTTTACATGGTATTGTTCCTTTTTTCCGCTGGAAATGATGTTATTAAATAAATGAAGTGTTTCACAATTTATGATGTCTTAACTTGGAGGACATGAAGTCATTGTAATACAAGGCAGTTAAAGATATTTTCGTCAAACACTTAAACAGCACTTACCATTCACTGGGAACTGTTCTAACCACCTTGTGTCAAGTAACTCATAGCCACTCTGTGAGGGATGCACTATTATGATCCCCATTTACAGATGAGGAAATGGAGATCTGGAGAGGGAAGCAACCTGCCCAGGGCCATATGGCTGGTTCCAGCCAGACCTGGAATCAGCGGCCCAGGCAGTCTTTGGAATGAATTTGGGAAACCAGGCTGGAGCTGGCCCTTGAGAGAGGAGAGGGTAAGAGTTTCCCAGGAAGTGCCCTGTAGAGGGGAGCGTGTTTCAGGCCCAGGGAATTAGCACCAAGCGAAAGCTCCGACTAGCTGGGGAAACAGGCGGTCAGCAATCAGGATCGTCTCAGGCCTGGGCTACGGAGGCCAGATGGCGAGGCTTGAACAGCCAGAGCTCCCTGGGGCCTCCTAAGGGTGGGGAAAAGAAGAGGGGTACAGCAGGAGTGCCTGGGATGGGGCCAGGACGGGGGTGCCCCCTTGCAGGGACGAGCTGAGCCGCCCTGCCCCCACCCCACCCGTCTCCAGGGACTAACAGTTTGGGAAATGCGGCGTGTGCTCAGGAAACGGTCGGATTGGATTACAGGGAAGATTAAAGAAGCTAAATTGGGCTTGGGGCTGGGGGAGGTGTCGGACAAGGGAGCTGCAAAGGGCCAGCGGCTGGACAACCGGGAGAGGCTGCCGGGAGCTCGGGGTGGGGGCAGGGATCCCACATCAGGCCGGAAGCCCTCTTGACCCCAGTAAGGCTGGAATGTGGGATCACCGAGCCAGGGCCTTCTCACTTTGATGGAGCTGGGGGAGGGGAGGGGCAGAGACCCGGAGAACCCGGGAGCGAGTTGGCAGTTGGCCGGCTGAGCCCCTGGGGGATGTGGACACAGACCTAGAGGTCGAGGAGGCGGGGAGAGAAAGAGGAGTGATCTGGAGGGGAGGGAAGACGAGCTGAGACGGGGAGTGGGGGGGGGGAGGGTCAGGGGGACGGGGTGGGGGAGGGGGTCGGGGGCGGAAACAGCCTGAGCTAAGAGGGCTTCTAGCGATTCCAGCTTGTCTGGCTGGCAAGTAGGGAGCATAGGTTGCCTGTCCGGAGTTGGTGGGGAACCCGTTGCACTCCACAGAGAAGCAGCTGGAAATGGCCTGGGGCCCCCCCGGAGCGCCCTCCTGCCGTCCTCGCCCCCACCTTTTCCATCCCCTACTCCAGCTTGAGTGGCAGCACCGGCTGTGGCCCCTCCTAGCCCCCAGGGCAGGTGGTCAGTGGTCTATTCTGGTACCCAGGGTGGCTGGGGAGCCTGGAGAAGGGCGGAGGGGGTGAGGTGGGGAGTGGGGGAGGGGGTGCTGGCCCTTCTTTTCCAGGCTAGATGGGGAGGGGGCAACGGGGAGGGCTCTTTGGGACAGTAGGGGAGGTAGATTTCTGACCACTGCTGGTTGGGGAGAAAAAAAATTGTAGTGCTCTGTTTTCAACAAATTGTATCTCTCAGGACCTTTAAAATTGGCAAGCAGAGTGAATGCGCGCCCTGAGAGCCCAGGCAATGGGAATCCCCAGCAGCTGACAGTGGACCCCAGACTTTCTTTAGAACTTTGAGGACACAAGACCAAGCCCAGCCCCCAGTCCCGGTCTTCCAGGCAGCCTGTCGGAGAGAATTGTGGGTGCTGTTGCCAAACCTCCTCCCAGGCCAGCGGGGGGCAGTCTGGGGCCAGGGTGCACTCAGGGGAGCCTCTCCAGCCTGTGGGGGAGCCCCAGTGCCTGATCGGCCTCAGGGTGGCACAGGGCAGAGTGGCCCCTATATTTCCCAGATAGGAAATCTTTAGTGCCACCCCCCCCCAAATCCTGTGGGATGAAGGCCAGAGTCCTCTGCTGCTCTTTCCAAGCCCAGCCCCCTATCTGAGGGCAGTGGGGTTGGGGAGAGGAGCAGGGCAGAATGTCGAGAGAGACTTGTCCACTTGACAAGGGACTTTTCAGTGGAGATCCCTAGCTAGGGCCAAGTTAAAAGGGGAAGGACCTAGAGCTGAGCCTGCCAACTCGGTTTATGGCAAGGCCTTAGTGACCACACAGAGAAATGAGCTGGGTTTCTAGGAACCATGGGCTAAGATTTGAACCTTAGTTCAAATCCAGACTTTGTTTTTACTTCCTGTGCAACCTTAGAGAACTAACCCAACCTCTCTGAGCATAATGTCTATAACTGCAAAATGAGGTTAATAGTTACTTCCCAGTGTCATGAAGATTAGAGATAGTGATTTTACATAGCTGGTATCCAGAATACCAAGCCAAGTATACAGTTCAGTTCAGTTGTTCATTCATGTCCAACTCTTTGTGACCCCATGAACTGCAACACACCAGGCTTCCCTGTCCATCACCAACTCCCGGAGCTTACTCAAACTCATGTCCATCAAGTTGGTGACGCCATTCAACCATCTCATCCTCTGTCATCCCCTTCTCCTCCCACCTTCAATCTTTCCCAGCATCAGGGTCTTTTCCAGTGATTCAGGTCTTTGCCTCAGGTGGCCAAAGTATTGGAGTTTCAGCTTCAGCATCAGCCCTTCCAATGAATATTCAGGACTGATTTCCTTTAAGATTGACTGGTTGGATCTCCTTGCAGTCCAACGGACTCTCAAGAGTCTTCTCCAACACCACAGTTCAAAAGCATCAATTCTTCGGTGCTCAGCTTGCTTTATAGTCCAACTCTCATATCAATACATGACTACTGGAAAAACCATACCTTTGACTAGTTGGTAAAGTAATGTCTCTGCTTTTTAATATGCTGTCCAAGTTGGTCATAGCTTTTCTTCTGAGGAACAAGCATCTTTTAATTTCATGGCTGCAGTCACCATCTGTGGTGATTTTGGAGCCCCTCAAAATAGTCTCTCACTGTTTCCATTATTTCCCCATCGATTTGCCATGAAGTGATGGGACCGGATGCCATGATCTTAGTGTTCTGAATGTTGAGTTTTAAGCCAACTTTTTCACTCTCCTCTTTCACTTTCATCAAGAGGCTCTTTAGTTCTTCTTCACTTTCTGCCATAAGAGTGGTGTCATCTGCATATCTGAGGTTATTGATATTTCTCCCAGCAATCTTGATTCCAGCTTGTCCTTCATTTAGCCTGGAATTTCACATGATGTACTTTGCATATAAGTTAAATAAGCAGGGTGACAATATACAGCCTTGACGTACTCCTTTCCTGATCTGGAACCAGTCTGTTGTTTCATGTCCAGTTCTAACTGTTGCTTCTTGACCTGCATGCAGATATCTCAAGAGGCAGGTCAGGTGGTCTGGTATTCCCATCTCTTTAAGAATTTTCCACAGTTTGTTATGATCCACATAATCAAAGACTTCGGCATAGTCAATAAAGCAGAAGTAGATGTTTTTCTGAAACTCTCGTGCTTTTTCAATGATCCAACGGATGTTGGCACTTTGATCTCTGGTTCCTCTGCCTTTTCTAAAGCCAGCTTGAATATCTGGAAGTTCACGGTTCACATACTGTTGAAGCCTGGCTTGGAGAATTTTGAGCATTATTTGGCTAGTGTGTGAGATGAATGCAATTGTGCGGTAGTTTGAGCATTTTTTAGCATTGCATTTCTTTGGGATTGGGATGAAAACTGACCTTTGCCAGTCCTGTGGCCACTGCTGAGTTTTCCAAATTTGCTGACATATTGAGTGCAGCATTTTCACAGCATCATCTTTCAGGATTTGAAATAGCTCAACTGGAATTCCATCACCTCCACTAACTTTGTTCACAGTGATGCTTCCTAAGGCCCACTTGACTTTGCATTCCAGGATGTCTGGCTCTAGGTGAGTGAGCACACCATCGTGGTTATCTAGGTCATGAAGATCTTTTTTTGTATAGTTCTTCTGTGTATTCTTGCCACCTTTTCTTAATATCTTCTGCTTCTGTTAAGTCCGTACCATTTCTGTCCTTTGTTGTGCCCATCTTTGCATGAAAGTTCCCTTGGTATCTCTAATTTTCTTGAAGAGATCTCTAGTCTTTCCCATTCTATTGTTTTCCTCTATTTCTTTGCATTGATCACTGAGGAAGGCTTTGTTATCTCTCCATGCTATTCTTTGGAACTCTGCATTCAAATGGGTGTATCTTTCCTTTCCTCCTTTGCCTTTAGCTTCTCTTCTTTTCACGGCTGTTTGTAAAGTCTCCTCAGACAACCATTTTGCCTTTTTGCGTTTCTTTTTCTTGGGAATGGTCTTGATCACTACCTCCTGTACAGTGTCATGAACCTCCGTCCATAGTTCTTCAGGCACTCTATCTATCAGATCTAATCCCTTGAATCTATTCGTCACTTCCACCTTACAGTTGTAAGGAATTTGATTTAGGTCATACCTGAATGGTTTAGTGGTTTTCCCTACTTTCTTCAATTTAAGTCTGAATTTGGCAATAAGAAATTCATGATCTGAGCCACAGTCAGCTCCTGGTCTTGTTTTTGCTGACTGTATAGATAGAGCTTCTCCATCTTTGGCTGCAAAGAATGTAATCAATCTGATTTCGTTATTAACCATCTGGTGATGTCCATGTGTAGATTCTTCTCTTATGTTGCTGGAAGAGGGTGTTTGCTATGACCAGTCTGTTCTCTTGGCAAAACTCTGTTAGCTTTTGACCTGCTTCGTTTTGTACTCCAAGGCCAAATTTGCCTGTTACTCCAGGTATCTCTTGACTTCCTACTTTTGCGTTCCAGTCCCCTATAATAAAAAGGACAACTTTTTTGGGTGTTACTTCTAGAAGATCTTGTAGGTCTTCATAGAACCGTTCAGCTTCAGCTTCTTCAGCATTACAGGTCAGGGCATAGGCTTGGATTACTGTGATATTGAATGGTTTGCTTTGGAAATGAACAGAGATCATTCTGTCGTTTTGACATTGCATCCAAGTACTGCATTTCAGACTCTTTTGTTGACCATGATGGCTACTCCATTTCTTCTAAGGGATTCTTGCCCACAGTAGTAGATACAATGGTCATCTGAGTTAAATTCACACATTCCAGTCCATTTTAGCTCACTGATTTCTAAAATGTCGATGTTCACTCTTGCCATCTCCTGTTTGACCACTTCCAATTTGCCTTGATTCATGGACCTAACATTCCAGGTTCCTATGCAATATTGTTCTTTACAGCGTCGATTTTACTTCCATCACCAGTCACATCCACAACTGGGTGTTGTTTTTGCTTTGGTTCTGTCTCTTCATTCTTTCTGGAGTTAGTTCTCCACTGATCTCCTGTAGCATATTGGGCACCTACCGACCTGGGGAGTTCATCTTTCAGTGTCCTATCTTTTTGCCTTTTCATACTGTTCATGGGGTTCTCAAGGCAAGAATACTGAAGTGGTTTGCCATTCCCTTCTCCAGTGGACCACATTTTGTCAGAACTCTCCACCTGACCCGTCTGTCTTGGGTGGGCCTACATGGCATGGCTCATTGAGTTAGACAAGGCTGTGGTCCATGTGATCAGTTTGATTAGTTTTCTGTGATTGTGGTTTTCATTCTGTTGGCCCTGTGATGGGTAAGGATAAGAAGCTTATGGAAAATTCCTAATGGGAGAGACTGACTGAGGGGTAAACTGGGCCTTGTTCTGATGGTTGGGGCAATGATCAGTTCAGTTCAGTTCGGTTCAGTCACTCAGTTGTGTCTAATTCTTTGTGACCCCATGGACTGCAGCATGCCAGGCTTCCCTGTCCATCACCAATTCCTGGAGCTTACTCAAACTCATGTCCATCGAATCAGTGATGCCAGTCAACCATCTCATCCTCTGTCTTCCCATTCTCCTCCTGCCTTCAATCTTTCCCAGCATCTAGGTCTTTTCCAATGAGTCAGTTCTTCGCATCAAGTGGCCAAGATATTAAAACTTCAGCTTCAGCATCAGTCCTTCCAATGAATATTCAGGGCTGATTTCCTATAGGATTGATTGGTTGGATCTCTTTGCAGTCCAAGGGACTCTCAAGAGTCTTCTCCAACACCACGGTTCAATAAATCTTTAATCCAGTTTTCTGTTGATGGGCGGGGCTGTGTTCCCTCCATGTTGTTTGACCTGAGGCCAAACTATGGTGGAGGTAATGAAGATAATGGCGACCTCCTTCAAAATGTCCCATGCATGTGCTGCTGCACTGCGTGCCCCCGGCCCCGCAGCAGGCCACTGCCCACCCACGCATCTGCTGGAGGCTCCTGGACACTCACGGGCAAGTCTGGATCAGTCTCTTTTGGGGTCACTGCTCCTTTCTCCTGGGTCCTGGTGCACACAAGGTTTCGTTTGTGCCCTCAAAGAGTCTGTTTCCCCAGTCCTGTGTAAGTTCTGGTGGCTCTATGGCGGAGTTAATGGTGACCTCCTCCAAGAGAGCTTATGCCATACCCAGATCTGTTGAACCCAGAGCCCCTGTCCCTGCAACAGGCCACTGCTGACCCAACCCTCCGCAGGAGACACTCAAACACAGTTCTGGCTCAGTCTCCATGGGGTCTCCTTTGCCCTTGGGCATGGGGTATCTTTGTTTGGTGGGATCCAACATTCTCCTGTCGATGGTTGTTCAGCAGCGAGTTGTAATTTTGAAGTTCTCACAGGAGAAGATGCGTGCATGTCCTTCTACTCCATCATATTCCTCTGAAGTATACAGTAGGTGCTCAATAAGTGGTGTGTGCTCAGTTGTTCAGTCCTGTTTTGACTCTTTGGAACCCTATGGACTGTAGCCCACCAGGCTCCTCTGTCCGTGGAATTTTCCAGGGAAGAATATTGGAGCAGGTTGCCCTTTTCTCCTCTAGGAAATCTTCCTGAGTCAGGGATCAAACCTGAGTCTCCTGCATTGACAGGTAGATTCTTTACCACTGAACCACATGGGAAGCCCTCAGCAAGTGGTAGCTATGCTATTGTCAGAGGCAGCATGGCCTGTGATAGAGAGCTTTGGAGTTAAGCAGTCTTGGCTATGAATCTTGGCCTCTACCTGCTGTCCTGAAGCAAGAACTCAAGCTAGAGCTGGACCTCCAGAAATCAATTTCCTATTGGTCCAAACGGGATAAAATATTAGTAATGGCTGGCACTTACTGAACACTCACTGTGTGCTAGGCTAAGTGCTAAGTGCTTTACAGTCCATTTCTCATTCGGTCTTTCCCAAACCCTATGCTATTATAATCATTTTACAGATGAGGAAACTGAGGCTCAGAGGGGTGAAGCAACTCACCCGAGAGTTGTAGATCCAATTTGAACCCAGGCAGTGGCCCAGGAGCTGCTCTCCAAATTCCTCCCTTTGTCCCATACCCATGCAAAGTTGAATGGAACTTAGGCCATTGGCTGGCTGTCTGGACAGGTGTGAGAAGATTTCTATCTGGGGCTATAAAAACACTGAAGGTTCAAGAATGGGTATCTTCTGGGACTTCTCTGGTGGTCCAGTGGTTAAGACTCTGCATTTCCAGTCAAGGGGCTTAGGTTCGATGCCCGGTCAGGGAACTAATCCTGCATGCCTCGTGCAGTGCACCCCTCCCCCAATTAACTAGTTGATTTTTTAAAATGGCCCTTTTCTGGAACCCAAGACTCACTTTCATTGTGTATTTGGAAAATTTGGAGACTAAGCATCTGACCCAGCAGTGAGAACAGCTCAGGGTGCTGTAATGGGCTGTGGTCTGGAGTGGCAGAGAAGACCCTGGGGTCTGAGTAGACCCCAAGCTGACTGTGACTCAGCTGGCTGGAGGAAGAGGAGGATGATCCTATAAGGCTATAGATAGCAACTGTGCATAGTGGCCCCGTGAGGTCATTGCCAGCCTGCTCAGGCTCTGTTTAAAGTACTCCACAGCCTCAGAGGGATGTAGGAAACCTGGAAAGCGCCCAGGACGGCAGGGATATGACCAAACTGGAGGGGTTGAACCAAAAAAAGCCTGTGAAGAAAGATAAAAGGAATGGGGATAAATCAGGCAGAAGAGAGGGCTGAGTGATGGCACTAAGAATGGCAGAGAATCCCAGGGAAGAAAGGAAGCTCTATTTCTCTATCTGGGTTAAGGTCTAAGAAAGAAGGAACTTATATTTCAGCAGACACGTTAGAGTTAGGCCTTGAGCGACTCTCTAGGGTGTGAGTCGGTAGGTAGGTAGAGAAACCCATGAAATCTCCTTTCACGGAGGTTGGAGCAGGGCTGGGTGCTACCCTACACCAGCTCAGCTGCTCCCAACTCACCCTGACACCTTCCCACCTCAGTTCTCACACCCCTGCCCCTCCTCCATCCTGATAAAGCCTAGTCTGATCAAGGAGAGTTTTCTCTTATTCTCCTTGGGTTTCAGCTGAGGGGACAGTGCATATTTGTGTTGGAAAGAGAGGGCTCCCCTGCCTCTTCGGGAAATGGCTCAGGACTGAGGGGACTTGGAGAATTTAGGGGTATCCCCCCAGATGGCTGGGAACTGTGGGGAGGTGGCTGGATGTGGTGGGGGGAGCAATGTACCAGGACAACTGAGATGCCAGGAATCCATGAGGAGGTGGGGGCTGTGTCTGTTTTGTTGGGCAGGACCAGGCACTCACTCAGTGAAGATGGAGCCAGCAGAGACAGAGGAGGGGAGGCCTGGCAGGCAGGAGGAACCTGTGGGGAGGGAGAACGTGTGTGTACAGAGGAGGCTGATTCCATTTGTGCTGACAGGTATAGCCACCTCTCATCAACACATGGTGGGGTTGGGTCTGTTCTAGGCAGGCGCCAATGTCTGGATTTGGCTTGATAGGAGTCTGTCTGAGCAAAAAGGCTTCAGAGGAGGCAGCCCAGGGACGCACCTTTTCATAAGAAAGGGCCTCTCTCTGTCCTCTTTTGGGGGTCAGAATAAGGAGGGACGTCCAGGGTATTTCATTTTAAGCAAGGAGAAACTGCAACCCAGAGAGGAGATGCAACCAGTCCAAGGTCACACAGCTTATCTGGGGCTGGTCAGGACTCTGGCCTCCTAAACTCCCAGCCATATGCTGCGCCCAGGGCACCAGGATGCCTTCCTGGGGACCTTCCCTTCATGCTAGCAAAGCCCCCTCCTCTTCTTTCAACCTGACTTCAGTCTCCATCCTCTTCGCCTCAAACCTCTTACTGATTCAAGTAACACCTGAAATCTACCGGATGCTCAGAGTCTACAAAGCACTTTCACCTCCAATCTACTAGCTCCTCCCCTTGAAGCTCAGCCTCCCTGTCCCTGCCGCTGCCTCCCCCCCAGCCTGCAAGGCAGCCTATTTGGTGGAAGTCGAGAGCCGGGAGGAGGTGAGATCAGCCTCAGACTTCTCCTACTTTGGCAGAAAACCCGCAGCGCTCCATGTCTCTAAAAGGAGCGTGGGGCAGGAGGGGGTTGGAGCCAGCCTGTGGGGCCTCCCCAGAGAAGGAGCTAGGTCAGGGGTGTGGGGGTGACGAGGAGGAGGTGTGGGAGGAATTTATAAGAGCTGGGGTGGGGGTGCCATGAAGGAGGGGCCCCAAGAGAGGGTCTAGGGTCGAAAGGTGGAGAGAGGTGGGAGAGGGAGACCTGGAGGGCTTAAACCAGTGAGATGCGGAGGGTGGCAGATGACAGGGGTCAATTGCTGGCTGAGCCGGGGCCAGGGGGGCCAGTGCAGGGGGGAGGCCGGGGTGGCGGGGGATGAGTCTCAGGGATAATCCTGACGCCACCGTTCCAGCTGGGCCCCCCAACTCAACCTCCCCCTCGGTGATATCAGGAAGAAACAATTGCCTCTGGACATTCCTTCCCTTTTACAGTCACTCTGGCTCCTCAGCCGCCTGTGGAGGTTAAGCAGCCCTACAGCTGAGAGGAAGATGGGGGGAGCAGCATGGAAGGGACTGTTGAGGGGTGGGGCTCTGGGAGCACTGAGGCGGGGAAGGCTCTGCCAGGGACCGCTCAATGTCCCACCCCCTGGGCCCAGAGACTCAGAATGTCAGGAGCTGAGGGGGCTCTGGAGATGACCGGGCCCGATCCCCTTTCACACCTGGACATGTGGGGCCAGGCAGAAAATGGGACTTGACCAGTGGGTACAGATGGTTAGTCGGTGAACCTCCATGATAAACATCCATATCTTAGCCTCTGGCTGACTGCCCCACCTCTAGACCCCTTTGCTTGGGTCTCCCACCTCCCCACCAAGTGCTGAAGCTCAGGCAAGAGCCAGGGTCCCAGAGACCAAACCTGCCACACTGTCCCCAAGCTCTGACATGGTAGCTGTCTCCTGGCCCAACCCAGCTTGGGATGGAAGCACAAAGATGCTGGGAAATAGAAAGAGGAGGATGGGCCCTGAACAAAGGGACAAAGGCATCCCTGGATGTGGGGGTCAGCTGGTGGAGAGGGGGTGCACGGTGGGGAGGCACCCACACTGTCTTGCGTCTGGGATCCTGGAGTAGACCAGGGCTGGGGGATGCTCCCAGACAGAGCAAGGTGGAAAAGTCTTTTCTGGTTGTCTCCTTTTTGACCTCTTTCATTTTTTTCCTCAATTCAGATGCCCTGTGGTGGCCAAGTTGGTGTCCCCATCCTGGTGATTCATCCATACCAGTTACCTGCCCCCTATCTATGCCATCCAAGGGGCCTGGGAGGTCCTATGGTACCAGGGCCCTTGTCTTCTAGGGCGCCCTCCATGAAGTTCAGAGATCTACCCAGGCATCCACAAGCCCTCCAGTCACTGAGCTTAAAGGAAGGCAGGGAAGAGCTTGGCAGTGTCACCCAACAGAAAAGAGGCTGTGTGAGGTGAGCCCAAAGGAGAGGTGAGTGAGTTGAGGTTAGCAAGATGGGCAGGGCCAGTTCTGTGGGGCTTTGGAGGCTATGATGAATTTGGGTTTTGCTGGTCCATTAGTTTAGGGAAGGGATAGAAATTAAGAATGGTGAAATAGGCAAAGTCTCCAAAAGACGTGAGCACTACCCCCAAATATTTGAAGTTGGATCTCTGAAAGGGATTTCTTTTTGCTCTGTTTGTCTCCCAGGGCAGAATAATAGGTATAGCAGAGACATCTCCTGGGTTCAAATATAAGGAAATGTTTTCGAACAGCAGGGCTGTCTGTTGTCCCATGACCAAGGCATGTTAGTTACCCAATACTTTTTGTGGAGTGGAGTGGGCACCCTGGAGACACTGTGTTCCCAGGCAGTAGAGGGATTCAAAGTGGAGCAGTGCTTGCTGGAGTCACAGTAGAAACGATTTAAGCCTTAACTGAGAGGTGGGGGTGTGGGACTGGTTGACCTCATGACCTATGAAGTTACTTCCAACCTTAAGTTTCCAAGACTCTCCAAGACTGGAGTAATAAAGGAAGATTTCAAGTAAACATCAGGACTGACTTCCTTCTTTAACTGATTCAACAAAATATATTGGTAATGTGCATTGTATTAAATACAAGGGATTGTACCATGAACACACATTTATAAATTGTCCCCCTTTTCTGGCAAATGATGAATGAAAAGGTCTGTCTTGGTGGACCTTCCCATTTCCAGTATCACTTAGCTCAGGTGAGAGATGTGACCACAAAGTAATGGGATACCTTACCAAAAGAATAAAATACCTTACCAAACTTTATATATTCAAAAGTTTGTCCCGGGACTTCCCTGGTGGTCCAGTAGTCAAGAATCCACCTTGTAATACAGGGGACATGGGTTTGACCCCTGGTCAGAGAACTAAGATCCCACATGCCAAGGAGCAACTAAGCCTATGTACCACAACTGAAGAGCCCATGAGCCACAGCTAGAGAAAGATCTCTCATGATGTAATGAATATCCCATGTGCTGCAACTAAGACCTGACACAGCCAAATAAGTAAATAAATATTTTTTTAAAGTTTTGTTCCAGGGATGTTCATAGCAGCATTGTTTATAATAGCAAAAGATTGGAAATGTTATCAATAAAAAATTGGCCAAATATGGTAAATTCATACACTGAAATACAAGTGAGGATATTAAGCAGAATGATTAAGAAGAATGACTCAAAATCTCCCAATAAAGAAAAGAGTAAGACAAGATGGCTTCCTTGTTGAATTCTACCCAACATTTCAGAATTAACACCAACCCTTCTCAAAATCTTCTAAAAATTTGAAAATGAAGTATTTCTTAACACATTCTATGAGGCCAGCATTAGTCTGATACCAAAGCCAGACAAAGACATACAAGAAAATAAAGCTACAGATCTATATTCCTTATAAATATTGATGTTAAACTTCTCAATAAAATGCTAGCAAACCAAAATTCAACAGCATATTAAGAGGATTATACACATGATGACATGGGACTTTTTTCTGGAATGTGGGGATGGTTTAACATATGAACCAATCAGTATAATATATCACATTAACAGAATAAAGGGAAAAGCCCTCATTATCAACTTCATGTACAATAGCATCGAAAAGAATAAAATACTTAGAAATAAACATAACTAAAGAAGAGTAAGGCTTGTATATTGAAAGCTACAAAACATTTCTGAAATAAAGAAGACACAAAAATTGAAAGACATCTAGTATTCATTGATTGGAAGACTTAATATTGTTAAGCTTTCAACACTACCCAAAGTGATCTGCAGATTCAATGCAACCCCTGTAAAAATCCCACCCAAATTTTTTTTTAAGAAATAGAAAAATTCATTCCATTTAAAATTCAAAATGGAATCTCAATGGACCCTGCATAGCCAAAACATCTTGAAAGAAACAACAAAGTTGGAGGAGTCACACTTCCTGATTTCAAAACTTATTACAAAGCTATAATAATCAAGGCAGTATGGTACTAGTGTGAGGACAGATACCTAGGTCAATGACCATAACAGAGAGCCTAGAAAAAAAAAATTCGCATATATGGCTAAATTGTTTTCAATAAGAGAAAAAGGACAGTCTTGTCAACAAATGGTGCTGGGAAAATTACCTAACATATAATATTCAAATAACATATTAATATGAAAAAGAATGAAGTTGGACCCTTAACTTATACTGTGTATGAAAATTAATTCATAATGGGTCAAAGACATAAAACTGTAAAGCTCTCAGAAGAAAACACAGGGGATAACATTCTGCACATTGGATTTGGCAATGATTTCTTGGATATGACACCCAAAGCATAGTCAACAAAAGAATACATAGATAAACTGGACTTCATCAAAATTAAAAACTTTTGTGCATCAAAGGATACTATCAAGAGAGGGAAAAGGCAACCCACAAAATGAGACCTTTTGCATTTTATGCTAAGTGCATTACCCATCCAGATAAATTATCATTATTTTTAGCATGTCTAGTTCTAAGAAGTCCCAAGGGGAGTCTAAACTCTTACTTCACTGGTGCTGCCTGGTTCAGAACATGCTTTGGAATGCTCCTCTTTCACCTGCCTTCCAAGCCTCTGAGTGTTGTTTTGGTGCCCTCCATGGTAGCAAATCCTTACATGTGGAACCAAATTTTGGAAACAGCTCCATGTGGTTCAGAGCCAAGTCTGGTAGATGTTGATTTTGACTAGAGAATAGATGGTATAATTTATTTATTTGCTTTCTGTCTCATTTCACTAAGGAACTGAGGCCTCAAGCTGGTCCAAAGGGCAATTTCCTTATGTGGTCTGGAGACTTCACAGAGAGGAGTCCCAAAAGTGTTCTGGCCTCTTTAGTGTTGTGGAAATGGGCGCATAGTCTCCTTACAGCATATTAGCCAGGATTGTTTTGATTACAAAATGGCAGTAGCCAATAGCAAGTCTCTTCAGTTAAAAAAAAAAAAAAAGGAAAAGTTTATTGGCCCCAAACCCAAGAAGGATACTGGGGGAGCTCACAAAATGGAGAACTGAAGAACCAGGGTCCCAGGAGATGGAATTTAGGACTTCCAGCCTCACATTCTCCTTCTCTCTGGGTGTCTCTGAGTCTCCTGGCATGCTGACCTCTTTTTTCTTCCTATGCCAGGAAGACCTCCCCAGTGGGCAGGAAACATGGTTGCCAGAGGCTCCAGTTTAGTAATCCCAGTTCCATGTATAAATTCCAGAGTGGGTCTCTGATTGGCCCTGGTCAGGTCCAGGCCTGCCCCTTGAGCCAACTGTTGCAGTCAGAGGGATGCAGTTATAAGAGTGGCTGGGAGCTGAATCACCTGTCCACTCATGGACAGGTGTGTCTCATGGACATGTGTGTTTGTGTGCACACAGCATATGTTAACAAAAGAAGGGGATGGGAAAGAAATCATGCAGGCTACTTTGAACAAGGACAGTGCTGCCTGTCCAAAGGGATGTGCAAAGGAGTCACATGGTCTCCCCAAAATTCTCCAGGAGCCTACAATCTAGTTTGGGAGACGAGACACAAAAATAACCAGAACACAACAGCTTGCACTGACTCAAAGACTGGATAAGAATATCTGGAACTCCCCACCCACCTCATAAGCTTGTCTCTTGGAAAGAAATTAGAAACTAAATGTGAAAGGGCTTTGCAAAGACAGCAGCAACAAAGCTCTTTGCAGTTAACCTGGCAGATTCATACATACCCTGGGGACAAAGCATGGGCTCTGGAGTCAGACTGCCTCAGCTTCCTGAGCTGCAACATGGGAAGGGTACTAGCTCTTACCTCACAGGGGTATCAAGAGAATTGGGGATCATGGGTGGGGAGTGCTTAGCAGAGTGCCACATGGTGGGTGCTCAGAATACACAAAGTAGTCTTATTTGCATATTGTTACTTGAGCCTCTTCAAACCTGTAGTCGGTAGACACCACCAGAGTGACCATTCCTACTTTATAGTGAGGACACAGAGAAGGGAAGGACTTGCCTGCTTGTAATTAACATCTTCAGGTGATGGCAGAGCTAGGATAAGACCAGACCTCTGTTTCCAAACTTTGCATTCCTAAAGGGTCAGGCCTAAGAGAGACCTGAATAATGCCAGGTGGAGGTATGGAGAGACAGCCAATATTCATGGAGAAGCAGAAATGTCCTTAGGGGTCAGCCAGTGCCCTGTACTAAGGAGGAGACCTATGAAGGGATAGACAGGCCCTATTTGGGGCTTCTCTGCTGGGGGCTTGGAGCATGAAGGGGGTGGGAAGTGATTGAGGCTCATCACCTCAAGCCTTCCTCCACCATCTGACACCAATGTCTTCTCAGGTACCTGACCCCCACCCCCCCTCCCCAGAGCTCCTCTCTGCGTGCTTGTTTCCCGGACTGATGCATTCTCCTCTATAAATACCAGCTCTGGTATTTGGGGTTGGCAGCTGTTGCTGCCAGGGAGATGGCTGGGTTGACATGAAGCTCCTGACAAAACACAAACCCCTGATGTGTGGGGGTGGGGGTGGGGTGATGAAGGGGGATGAATCTGAGAGGGGGGGTGGGGGTGGGCTCACGGGGACAGAAGCCCAGAGAAGTTGGCGGCGTGGGGGTGAGAGTGTACAGTTATAATTGTTATAATTGGAAACTGAGAGCCTACCAGGCCCTTTCTGGAAATCACCCTGCTGTTTATAAACTTGAGGCAGCACCCTCACTGGTAGGGGTGGGGTGGAAAAGGGCCTTCATGAATCCAGAGGGAAACTGAGGCTGGGAGCTGGAACCCAGATGCTAGTGGACATACCTGAGGAGGTGGGCTCTGGTGGGGATGGCTGCCTGCCCCAGGGAGGCCTTCCCATCCTCCCTGCCTGTCAGAGACCCTCCTCCACTAGGCCTGGCTGGGGCATCCCTGGGCTTTGCCTGAGCCCTCCTAAATGTTTGCCACTTTCAGAGAATCTTTAGGAAAAAAAAAAAAGTGATTTGGAGACTGCCTTGGAAATAGGCCTTGCCTCTTCAGGAAATGACCCAAAGTATCTCCTTGGAGCCAAAAGAAGCCCCTCAAACTAAATGGAAGCCTCTCCCCAGCTCTCTCCCCTGATCACCCCAGGACGAGGCAGACACCCAAAGACTGAAAGGGGGCTGGCCGGTGGCTCCAGACATCCTTGTGCCCCGGTGAAGCGGCTGGAAGGCCTGCCCAACTTCTGCCCTCCTAGGTCCGCCAGCCTCTCCCACACCCCGCAGGGGCCCCCACCCACCCGCTCGCTGAGGGGCTCAGGCCTCTTGCAGGGAGCTGGCCTCCCCGCCCCCACGCCAGGGGCCGCCCTTTCCTGGCAGGACAGCGGGATCCTGCAGCTGTCAGGGGAGGGGCGGCGGGGGCTGATGTCAGGAGGGATACAAATAGTGCGGACGGCCGGGGGCCCTGTCTCCCCTCGCCACATCCATTCTCCGGCCGGCCGCCCGCCGCCTCCTTCTCCGCGCCGCCCAGCCTCGCCCGCGCCGCCACCATGAGCCAGGCCTACTCGTCCAGCCAGCGAGTGTCGTCCTACCGCCGCACCTTCGGCGGGGCCCCCAGCTTCCCGCTCGGCTCCCCGCTGAGCTCGCCGGTGTTCCCGCGCGCGGGCTTCGGTACCAAGGGCTCCTCGAGCTCGGTGACGTCCCGTGTGTACCAGGTGTCGCGCACGTCGGGCGGGGCCGGGGGCCTGGGGGCGCTGCGGGCCAGCCGGCTGGGCTCGACCCGCGTGCCCTCCTCCTACGGCGCGGGCGAGCTGCTGGACTTCTCGCTGGCCGATGCCGTGAACCAGGAGTTCCTGACCACGCGCACCAACGAGAAGGTGGAGCTGCAGGAGCTCAATGATCGCTTCGCCAACTACATCGAGAAGGTGCGCTTCCTGGAGCAGCAGAACGCGGCGCTTGCCGCCGAGGTGAACCGGCTCAAGGGCCGGGAGCCGACGCGCGTGGCCGAGATTTACGAGGAGGAGCTGCGCGAGCTGCGGCGTCAGGTGGAGGTGCTCACCAACCAGCGTGCCCGCGTCGACGTCGAGCGGGACAACCTGCTGGACGACCTGCAGCGGCTCAAGGCCAAGTGAGCACCCGCGAGCGCCCCTAGAACCCCCTCCCTCTTTGGGGCCGGGCACGGGAGGCTAGGCCTGGGGCTGGGTCCAGTGGTCAGTACCCCGTCGTATCCAGGGTGAGGGTGGTCTAGCTGTGTCCCCGGGGGAGGGGGGAGAGACGCCATGCCTCTCCCTGTGCTCCCAGGCTGCAGACGAGGCTACGGTCCTAATTTTCTTGGGGACATCGTGGAGTGGTAATGGGCGACCTTGGGAGACCAGGTGCTTCTTACAAAGCATCTTAAGATGCTGGGGTGATGTTTCTGGGTTCAGGTGGGCACATGGAAGGGGAAAGGAGGCCCATAGGCAGTGAGAGGGAGAAGAGAGGTTGGTAGGAGACAAGGAAATCTGCAGCCAGCAGTAGCTCTCAGTTCATTTGTGATGAAGCCCTGTGGTTGGGGGTAGAGGGGATCTTGACCCCTGGGCGGAACTTAACCTTCACAGGGAGGATGGATAAGCTGGAGGAAAGGGGAGAGTGAGTGGGGGGTGGTGGTGGTGCAGCCCTCAGACAGATTGGATGACTGATTGTGGGCCTCTGTGCTTCAGGCAGCAAGAACAGAAGTACTGGTGGGTCCTGCTTTTCTGCCCAAGTGAGCAGGGTCACTGCCCTACCACCTAGGTCACAAACATTAAATGAGCACCTACATGGGCCAGGCTGGGGCTGGGGCCCAGGAACCCAGAGATGGACAAAATAAGAACCCGAAAGTGGATAAAATAAGACGCGGTTCTTAATCCCAGAGAGGTCACAAACTAGCGAGGACATGGACTTCCAGGGTGTGGCTCCAAAGCAGAGATTGGGCCTCTTCCTGTCCCCTCCCTGTGGGGGCGGGCCCTCCCTGCTCTATTCTGAGCCCACTCCCTGGGCAGCCACCAGGCAGTCTTCTCCTCAGCCCCTTTCATCCTCACCATCTGTCTGTCCTTCTGCCTGTGTCTGCCAGGCTGCAAGAGGAAATTCAGCTGAAAGAAGAAGCGGAGAACAATTTGGCTGCCTTCCGAGCCGTGAGTCCTCTTGGGTCTCCCAGCTGCCTTACCCCTTCTGTCCCCTCTGTGTCATGCCTGGTCTCCCTTTGCCCTGCCCGGGTGATCAGTGTCCCTCTCCCTGTCACTTGACCTTTCCCAGGACGTGGATGCAGCCACTCTAGCTCGAATTGACCTGGAGCGCAGGATCGAATCTCTCAACGAGGAAATCGCGTTCCTTAAGAAAGTGCACGAAGAGGTACTACGCCCTGGTGAAAGCGGCTGGAGGGGGGTGGTGGTGGTGCTGGATTCTGGGAGTAGGGGTATGAGGGTATGTGTGGGGGCTGGTTGGGGACTGAAGCCTAGCCATACCCTGCAGGAGATCCGCGAGCTACAGGCCCAGCTTCAGGAACAGCAGGTCCAGGTGGAGATGGACATGTCGAAACCAGACCTCACAGCTGCCCTCAGGGACATCCGTGCTCAGTATGAGACCATCGCGGCCAAGAATATCTCCGAAGCCGAGGAATGGTACAAGTCAAAGGTGAGACTCTGGCAGCCCCTCTGGCCCCCTCAATCCCAGTTTGGAGGTACTTCCTATGGCTCCATCTCTGGGGAGGAGGGTGAGCCCGGGGTCTCCATGCTTCCTTGCCCACCCCTTCCTATATCCTGCATCCTCCCTGTCATCTCAGGGACCCTCTCTCTCTGCCCTTAGGTGTCCGACCTGACCCAGGCAGCCAACAAGAACAATGATGCGCTTCGCCAGGCCAAGCAGGAGATGATGGAGTACCGCCACCAGATCCAGTCATACACCTGCGAGATCGACGCCCTCAAGGGCACTGTGAGTCCCTGCCCACCTTGCCTGGCCCAGCCCTTCCCATCTGCAGCTCACGCTCGGTGACCTCGGGCCCATCACACACCCTCTCTGGGCCTCTGTCTCCTCACATCTACCACAGGTGTAGAAACAGACAGGTGGACTCCCGGGGGGGCACTCAGAAATTGTGGACTCCTGCGTGGAGGCAGGGAGGGTGGACAGTCATGCTCCCTTGTATCAGCTGTATTCTCTGAGATGCCACATAAGGCTTCATTTGAGTTCCGAGTTCCCTGGCTCAGAGGACTTTGACAAATCCTAGGCTTGGCTATCTGGGGTGCCTCCCAGCCCGGAGACTGTGCCTCTCTCCATCCTGGGTCCCGGGTGTCCCCCCGACCACCAGCACAGCCTGTCCTTGACCTGGGCACCCCTCCCCTGCAGAATGACTCACTGATGAGGCAGATGAGGGAGCTGGAGGACCGCTTTGCTAGTGAGGCCAGCGGCTACCAGGACAACATTGCCCGCCTGGAGGAGGAGATCCGACACCTCAAGGATGAGATGGCCCGCCACCTGCGTGAGTACCAGGACCTGCTCAATGTCAAGATGGCCTTGGACGTGGAGATTGCCACCTACCGGAAGCTGCTGGAGGGCGAGGAGAGCCGGTGAGGAGCGAGGCAGAGGCTGACCGTGGGGTCCTGGAGGGGGGTGCACTGAGGCCCCTTCCTGCCCTGAAGCGGGGCTCAGGATCACCATCACAAGATCTAGAACCAATATTATACAATAGGCCACTACTTTGCTAATTACAGAGAATTAACCAAAGCCACCTGGGTAAAAAGTGATTTAATTAATAGCTTTTATAAAAAAGAGAAATACAAGTATTCCCACATCCACCTTCAGAATTAAGAACCAGCAGCATAAAACCATATTCAGCAACTAGTAATAAAACATTACTGCCAGTCAAGGGAGAGATGGAAGCAGAGCCGGGAGTGATGAGGAAGGAAAGGGAGGGGGCAGATAGAGATGAGTAGAGATAGGTGGAGCTGGGACATGATAGGCTAAGAGAGAAGGTGCAGAGATTCATGCTCACAGGGTGCACACACACGCACGTGTACACACACACATATGCTCACGGGAAAAGATGCAATGACATGCTCAGAACAAATCACCTTTAGACACAAAAACCATACAACCAGAAAGGGACACAAGGGAAACTTCATTGATGGAAATGTTCTATATCTTGATTTGGACTGGTGGTTACATGGATGTAGACACTGATCAAAACTCACTGGATTGCACTCTAAAGATCTGTGCATTTCACTATGTAAACTTAACGTCAATTCAAAACAGGTCATTTACTCAACAAAATGATGCCCACTGATGCTCACAAAAATGATAAAATCGAAGTTTAAAAAAATCAGCTGACATATTTAGATACAGATTTATAGAGAGGAAGATTTCAGATACTGTAGAATGATATCTGCATATAATGACCCTTTAAGTTAGCTAAGGTCACACTGCATTTTCCCAGCTCTAGGCATAAACGGGGGTGGCAGTTCCTGGAACTTGCTTTTCTGTGAGTGGGCTAAAGGTTCCCAGCCTGACTAGAGGGTGGGCACATGCAGTGGATGTCATCCACAGCTCCTGTTGATACACCCTGCAATGCCAAGGGCAAGAAAGAAATTAGGTACAGTGGAGGGTACAGTGGGGGTCCTGGTGTCACACCAGCAGGTCAGAGATGGACTGGGTGATCCTTCCAGAAGGGAAAGTTCCTAGGACAGCTCGAGTTGGCCTTTGGCCCCATGCCCCAAGCAGTGTTGAAGTCAGTGGGACTGGAACAGCTGAGGATGGTGTTTACAGAGGATCAGGGCAAGCTTTGAGGGGTGGTAACATGAGAGATGGAGGGTCTTAACCCTTTGGGGGCCTGGTCTGTCTCCTTTTAGGATCAACCTCCCTATCCAGACCTTCTCTGCGCTCAACTTCCGAGGTGAGTGCGTGTTGGCAAGTGGAGGCTGGAGTGGCAGAGGGTAGGAGGCCAGCATGGGCACTGCCCAAGGCCAGCCAGGTGGGGAGGATACATCATAGGGACAGGGCTGGGGTCTGGGGAACAGAAAGGGGGCTGCTATGGGAGAATGGGGAAGCTTAGGTAGAGGCATCTTCTGACAAAAGGAGCTTTTTATTTTTTTTATTTCACGGTGTTGTATTGTATGACCATGTCCCCTGCATCTTCTGGGAATATTAAGTGGCCAACAGTTTCTTTTTCCTAATATACCCACACTCTGAGGAGATACCAGGGGTATGCTTGGGGACCTGGCAACAGAAGCATCTAGAACCCTATGCCTGAGCTACAAGGCACCCACCACTTATATTCTGTTTGACAAGTTGCCAAGCACCGCCCCCCCCCCACTGCCCTCCAGCTGCTTGTTGAACATTTCCAGCTTTCTGGATCAAGATGTTGGGTGCTTGCTTTAAAAAATGAAGCCAAACCTTAGCAAAGCCAAACAATTAAAAGAACAAACTCCTAGGGCATTCTGCCATTCTGACATTAGTAATATGCAGATCAAGTGGCTTTCCAACCCCGGAGAGCAGAAAAACACGCTCTAATGATACATTAGGAAAGCAAGTTGGAGTCCTTGGCAGCTTCGCCTTTCCTAGATCAAATCTTTTATATATTCGATGTTCATTTCCATCAGAAAAAAATACATGCTGTGCTCCACCGAGTTGCAATGTTCATCACAGGCTGGCTGACTGCTAAGGAGATTTATGAACACCAAACTCATAACACCAAGGACCTAAATTTGACCCTTCCAATAAAACTCAGAATGGCTCTTTTCGGTTAGCAGTTTATGCAGATACCAAGTGTGAGCCTTGCATTTAAAATCGCTTAATGCTTTTTCAAGTCAATAGTTCTGGGCCATGACAGGGCAAGTACCACTATTACCTTTCATTTCACAGTGGGGAAACTGAGGCACGGAGGGGCAAGTGACTGGCCATCCGCACAATAAATCAGTGACTGATTCCTGTCCATCTCTCTTTCATTAAGACATTAAGTTGTTCATCCGGAGACAAAGGGGGCTGGTACCATGAGATCCTTCAAAAGAGTGCCTTGGTTCTGGGCTCTAGGGTCCTAACTGTCAGGGTAAAAATTCCTGCAGAGATCTCCTGGGGACCAGGGGTGGAGAGGGAGTGAGGAGGGGTGTTGGTGGTGGTGGGGGAATGCTGAGTGGCCTGGGGCCTAGGTGATCCCCCACCCTCTTGAACCTGCCAACACCTGGAGCACACCTGTTGGCTCCTCATCTTATCTCAGCCCTGGGACAGCCCCTTGGGTTTGCAGAGCCACCTACTGGGTGGTGGGCACAAGGACAGGTGAAGATGTTTTGCTGAAAAAGTAACAGGCCCATATTGAGGGGGTGGGCATCTTCCAGGCTTTGCCCAGCGAGACCAGGGAAGGACTCCCAGCCATAGGAACAGCCCAGGCCTGGCCTTGATCAGGCTGAGTCTGTGGATAAATCTGTTACAGAAACAAGCCCCGAGCAGAGGGGTTCTGAGGTCCATACCAAGAAGACGGTGATGATCAAGACCATCGAGACCCGAGATGGGGAGGTGAGTGGTCTGCCTGGTCCCCTTACCCGAGGTGGGGGGCCTGTGGGGTGTGTCTGGGGGGTCTGTCAGCCAGGTGTCTTCCACCAGCCGTGCTGGTTCTGCCTGGGGGCAGAGGGGTCTGCCACGCTGGGAAGGAGGTGTCCCAGCCCTGGGTTAGACTGGGTTTCTCTTCCTCTCCAGGTCGTCAGTGAGGCCACACAGCAGCAGCATGAGGTGCTCTAAAGCCAGAGACTCCTCTGCCACCAGAGACCGTGCTCACCTCTGTCCTCACTGCCTCCTAAAGCCAGCCTCCCTCCATCCCAGGGCACCACCCCCAGCCACAGTGCTCCCCTCACAGCCTCTGACCCCTGCTCACTGCGACCACCCCTCCTGGTCCCCACAGGGGACATGGCCCAACCCTCTCGGGCACAGGGAGCCCCTGCTGTGTGAGTTCTGGATGTTGAAGTGAGGGGCCTGGCCCTGGGCCGCCCTTGGAGTGTGCTGGGCAGGGCCAGGCTGGAGCCAAGACATGGCAGTGACCCTGCCCTTTCCACCTCCATGACCTCAGGCTCTAGCGTCTGGCTTTGGAGAGGACTCCAGAGCAGGACGTAGGAACCCCTCAGGGTCAGGTCAAGCCCTGTGGACCTCCCCACTGCCCCCTCCCCAGCCTGAGTCAGAAAGGCAGCATCCTCGGCAAGCCAGGCAGGTAACTGGGGACATAGTCCCCCAGGGGACTGGGAGGGTTGAGACTGACCCCATGGTCCCTTACTTTCCCGAGGTGGGCTTACAAAGCAGGGGCTGCAAGAGAGAACCCCCGAAGGTGCCAGATGTGGGAGCAGGAGATGCAGAAAGAGAGAAGGTGGGCGAGATGCTGGAGAGAAGAGGAGAGAGGAGAGAGCGGTCTCAGGCAGGTGGCAGGGGGGCCCACCTCCCCATGCCTGCCCCTCCCCCACTGCAGGGGCTCTGGACAGAAACAATAAAAAGATAAGCACAAGCCTAGCACAGACCCTGCTGTCTTGACTGCCAGGTCTTCTCTGAGAGAGCTCTGTTGCACCACCTTTTTTTTTTTTTTTGCCAAATAACACAACATGTGAGATCTTAGTTCCCCGACTAGGGATTGAACCTGTGCCCTTGCAAGGGAAGCATGGAGTCCTAACCACAGGACCACCAAGAAATTCCTTGTATCACCTCTTGAGGTGGACTGTGTGCTGCCCTCCTGCCCAGCCAGAGTGTCCCCCAGGGCCTGCCACCCCTTCTGTTCCCAGAGTCTTGCAGCCTGGGCTGTATGTGTGTAGCATATGGGGGAGGGGGCTTTTGTTGGGGATTCACACATACCTCTTGTTAGGCCCCATTACCAGGACTGCCCCCACAGACTGCTCTGAAGTAGGGCTCCTGTGGTCCTTGCCTAAGGTAGCTTACACCCTCTTCCCACTAAACCTGCATCTTTGAAGCTCTAAGCCCAATTCAGGAAAAATAACCTTGTCAAGAAAAACAGAAAGCTCTATCTCATCCTTGGAGAAGAAGACCCACTGCTCTCAAGTCACCCTATGTTAGCTTATAATTTCAGTTTAATACAATCTTAATTAAAATACTAAAGGGAAATTTGGGGAGAATTTGGGAAGATAGGGAATGTAGGACATACGGGGAAAAAAAACAAAATCATAAAACAAAACATTAACACAGATATCTTAAAGGTTTCTGTGGGGAAACCTTAATTATTCAGTACTGGGCATGGTAGCCATGGGCAGGGGCAGCAGTGAAATCTGTCTTTTCACTCCTTCCAAAAAATAAATTCCAGGTGGATCAGAGATTTAGGAAGCTTGATGGATCCACGTAGGTCTCTGTCTTCCAACCACCCCTTAGATTTAAGAGGTTACCCTTTAGAAGTGGGAAGAGGGTAGAGATCACAAACATGATAAATTCAGACATTTTGTAAGGGAAATGAATCCAATAGTGCTTTAGTCCTAAAGTCCTTAGTATGCTGTTCCTCACTGGCTTTTTCCAGAAGCTTCCAAAAGGCTTTCTGGTGTCTCTTTCTCCCTGTTCTTGGATGCAGCCCTGGCTCATGAGTTGCCAGGCTCCCCCCTGTAACTTGTGTGGTTCTCTCTCCAGGGCTCCAGGAAGGACCCCCTTCTTCAAGATATGCTATCCTTCATCTTGCCCTGGGAGCATCTGGGGCTAAACCCCATGTCCCCCACCCTCCCTTCCTTTCCCCCCAGTCCTCCAACAGAGTGAACCCTGCAGGCCCCAGACCACCCCCTCCCCCCAATCAACCGGTGGTGGACCCCAACAGAAATGAGCAGGAGCATTTCCTGTGCACACTGGGATCGAGGAGGGGGCGCCTTCTTATCCTGAGCCTATGGGGGGCCCTGGAATCTAGCTCCTTTCTGTGTGGGAGAGACTCCTGGGTAAGGTGGGCCCACGTGGACGTGGTGGTAAACATGTATCTGTGAGTAACCTCTGGAGTCTCTCATCTCGCTCTTCCCCCTGAATGAGTTCTGAGCACTCACCTACCCCACAAACAAAAGGGACATGAGGTCAGAGAAAGGCTTAGAGGCTTCCCTACCTTCCCCAAACAGGCTTAGGTGCAGACTGGTCACTAGAAGGAGGGAGTGGAGGACTCTTAAGACTGGCAGACCCAGATCTCAAAGGCCCCTAGGCCATGACTTCCCCTCTGGGAAGTCCCACATCTTGACCAGCTGTCCTAAGGCTATGCTTGAATATCTCTGGGGTCTAAGATCACACTGCCTCTTCAGGGGCTCCTTCTTGCTGGGACAGCTCTGAAGGTCAGAAAGCCCTTCCTTCTCACACAGGTCTGTCCCTGTGATGGCTACCCACCTGTCCTCAGAGAAGGGAGGAGGCCCCGGGGAAAGCATGGTCTGAGTCGAGCCTTGCTGGACTGGAGCTTCTGGTTCTAAGCCCTCTGTTTTGTCTGTCTCTCTGGAGGTTGGACATTGACCTAGGAATCTGGGGCAGAGGAGATGCATGTGGCCTGATCCCAGAGAATGGACAAAAATAAACTGAAAAAGATCTGGGTCTCTGGTGGTCATACACATACACCCAGATCTTCAGTGTGCACCCATGCACACATACACCCCGTCCCCTCCATGGCTAAACCTCTCCCTGCTCCTTGGGAATTGGCATCTGAACACTGAGAAATAAGAGGGTTCAGAGGGCTGACCAGCTTCCCACCATGGGAGCAGTTCCAGACCAACTCAGACCCCACCTGAGCAGGTGGAGTGGGAAGGATTGTGGAGGCAAATATGTCCATAAGCCAAGAACTGACGTCTCAGCAGGCCCTTTCCTATCCTGTCTGTCCACTCTGGCTATCCCACCACCCCTGCGCCTGGAGACAAAGCATTCCACTCACTCACCACTTCTCTCACTCCTCCTCTGACCACCAGCCTGCCCAGGACTCATATGCAAATCACTGACCTTTGATTCAACACCTAAAATGTCAGCTAACCAAGGGCAAGGTTTTCATTCATTTTATTCATTACTCTTGGTGCCTGGAAGAGGGCTTTGTCCATAGAAGGTGCCCATCAAATATTTAAATACTTGTTGAATGAATACCCACTGGGCACTTTTACTTACTTTTCTCTAAATTAAATATTTACCAGAAAGGTTGACAGTCCCCACTTCATTCACTGATTCATCAAACAGTGAGCTTTTGCCATGTGCTAGGCACATGGTGCCTCATTATGACTTGGAGGAATCTCCCCATGGCCAGGATGGGTGAACTGCCAAGGTCACACAGTGTATCATTGGCAGAGGAGGACGAGGGCCCCTGCTCCTTGGCCTCCAGAGTGCAGATTTCTTTCCATGACACCACAGGCTTGTGATTGCAAAGCAGGGCAGACTGGCAGCACACACCAGCCGGGCGCCAGGCTGCAGGGCACTGTGGGGCCGCTCTGAGGGACAGGTGAGCGCCTTGCAGCCAGCTGCTCCGGGTGAGGGCCCTGGCGAGGGCTGGAGGGCTTCCGGCGTCACAGCCAGTGTGGGCTCCTCCAGGAGAGGGCGCCCGCGACTTGCCAGGGCCTGTGCCCTCCCGACCCAGGCCCACACACTCCTGCCCACACCTCAGCGAAAGCTCCCGTTATGGTCATTCAACCAGAAGAGGATGAGCCACGTTCCAGGCTCTGTGCCAGGTCCTTTTAAATAGTTAATATTCGTTTTAATATTTAATATAATAATTTAAAGCCATCACAACAACCTAAGTCAGATCATGTAATTCCTCGGCTCAGAATCCTCTGAGATGGCTTCTCGTTTCACTAGGAATAAAAGAGTCATGGCCTACAAGATGCTAGGCTATCTGGCCTCCACTGCTTGTCTGACCTCATGTCCCTCCAGCTCCTCCACACTCCCCCCAGCCCTGCTCTCCTGGAGCCCACAGGGCATATGCTTCCTGGAGCAGTCCTACCCAGACTTCTGCTCTGTTGGCCTCCTCACCCCTTCAAGATTGGCTCAACTATTTCTTATGAGGCCAATTCTTACCACTCTGTTTCAAAGTGCAAGCCCCCCACCACATTCTCTTCTCCCGTGTGTGTGTGTGTGTGTGTATGTGTGTGAAGTCACTTCAGTTGTGTTTAACTCTTTGTGATGCTGTGGACTGTAGCCCACCAGATTCCTCTGTCCATAGGATTCTCCAGGCAAGAATACTGGAATGGGTTGCCATTTCCTCCTCCAGGGGATCTTTCTGACCCAGGGATTGAACAGAGTTTCCTGTGCCTCCTGCTTTGGCAGGTGGATCCTTTACCACTAGCGCCACCTGGGAAGTACCCCACTCCCCCACCATCTCCCTTACCCTGCTTCATTGCCCAGGAATACTTATCTTCTACTGATCTTTATAATTTGTTTCTTTATAGTTGTCTCCTTCCTTGAATACAAGCAACACAGGGGTAAGAACCCTTGTCAGTTTCTTTTTAAAAATTTGTTTATTTTTGGCTGCGCTAGGTCTTTGCGGCTGTGTGCAGTCTTTCTCTAATTGAGGCAAGTAGGGGTTACTCTCTAGTTGTGGTGCATGGGCTTTTCCTTGTGGTGGCTTCGCTTGTTGCGGAACACGGGCTCTAGAGCACAGGCTCTGGTAGATGTGGCGTGGGATTAGCTGCCCTTCGGCAAATGGAATCTTCCTGGACTAGGGATCAAACTTGTGTCCCCAGGATTGGCAGGCGGATTCCCAATGACTGGACCACCAGGGAAGTCTCCTTTGTCTGTTTTGTTCGCTGCTATTTCCCTAGTGGCCAGCACAGTGCCGGGCACACAGGAGAAACTCAAAAATGTTTGTTGAATGAATGAATAAACCCTGAGTTGGGCTACTCCCAATTTATAGTTGAGGAAACTGAGGCTTAGGGATGTTAAATAACTTGATCAAGATCACAGAGTTAATTTCTTCAACCAACCAGCCAACGTTTATTTGCAGACCACCTACCACATTCCATGCAAATTGTTGAGGCATAGTGCTAGGAAGTTTTGAGTTATTGGTTTTTTAAAAATAGTCTCAAATCCTTTAGTCTTGGTGTTCCGTGTGCTTACAATGTCTTCTCTCCCTCCCCATTTTTACTTTATAGAATTCAATTTACGTTTGAGAATTCAACATCAGTGGTTGCCTGAGTTGGTGGAGGGGGCATGGTTGACTATGAAGGAGAAGCTCAGGCCCATCTTTAGGGTGCTGAGACTGTTCTGTATGGTCCTGGGGAACCAGGTTCACAGTCGTCTGCATTTGTCAAAACCAGCAGAACTGCACATCACGAAAAGTAAGCATTAATGTATGTAAACTAAAGCCAAAGATTTCATTCCTCAAGGCTCTCGCCCCTGTAGACATAATCCATTGTTTACATGGTTTCTTCTCTGCCCTCTCCGTGTACACACAGACACAAGCACACTTTGACTTGCGCCTCCCAGAATGACAGTAGGGGTGGGGAGGGCTGGCAGGGAGGGATAAGGGTAACTTTCTCCATCTAATGACTCCCAGCTCCTCCCTGCTTTTCCTAAGCTTCATCCTTCAGGGCTCAAGGTCAGGTCTGGGTCTCTCACCTAAACTTTTTTTGAGCTTTTTATTTTGAGATCATTGTAGATTCACATGCAGTTATAAGAAACAGTACAGAGAGATCCTATGTATCATTCACCTGGTTTCCTCGAACGGTAACATCTTAGATTAACTCTAGTACAATATTACAGCCAGGAAACTGCCATTGATACAGTCCACCACCTTCTTCAGATTTTATCAGTTTGTGCACTCATTAGTGTGTGTGTGTGTGTGTGTGTGTGTGTGCGCGCGCGCAGGTATTTGGTTCTATGCAATTTTATTACACGTGTAGATTCACACAACTACCACCAGAGTTAAGACACAGATCGTCTCATCATAAAAGTCTCACTTAGACTTTTAAAAGCAGTAATGTCCTCGCTTGACTTGTCTCAAAGTACAGCTCTCAGGTGCATCCGAGTCACTGGGCAACCCATGGGCCAATTCCAGGGCCCTCCCAGGGCCCCATACTTTACCTGCACCTCTGGGAGTGGAGCTCGGAAAGCTGTGCTTTTAACAGAGGTCCACGGACAGGGGCGCCTGGGGGGCCATGGTCCACGGGGTCGCAAAGAGTTGGACACGATGGAAGCTACCTAGCACAATACACAATACTTTGAGAACCACAGGTTCTAATTGGCTTCTAAGTCTCCCATCTCGAATCCACCCTCCCCACTGTGGCTGCCAGAAGGATCCTTGTAAAAAACAGCTCTGACCATATTATTCTACTGCTTAATGCCCTGCAGTGCACTACTGCCCCCTCCTCGCCCCAGGCCATCAGGATAGAGACCTTAGCGAGCAACGGTCCTCCTGTCAGGTCCCACCTCTCATCTCGCCCACTGCAGTTCAATCCTTGCACACTCCTCCGATTCTCCTTTTGGCTTCGCTGGGTGGCTTGCAAGATCTTCCTTCCCCTACCAGAGCTCGAACCCTGATGCTCTTGGCAATCAAAGTGTAGAGTTCTAACCACTGGAAGGCCAGGGAATTCCCCAGACTCCTCTCATTCTTGGCACGCATCATCTATTTTCATCATGCTCTGATTTTGGTCATGCTGTTCCCTCTGCCTGGAACGTCCTTCCCACTCTTCTCTGCCTGTTGCAACTCTGTACAACAACTCAGTTCTTACAAATGAGGATGTGGAGGTTGAGAGAGGTTTGATGTCACCCAGCAAGTAAGGGCAGGGACTAGCTGGGCGCCCGTCCACTTGACTCCCTGCTCCAGGTCTTACTGTTCACCACGGCTGTCATGGAGGCTGGGGGAAGCCACTGGTCCCTCTTCCCCAGCCTCTGCTCACCTCCACTTGGGCCTAGTTGCCCATCTGCCTCTCAGAGGTCTCACCCGGGACCTTTTCTCTCTCTCCCCCAGCTGCGTGGGGCTGAGACTCAGAGACCCAGGCGGAGGGAGGAAGGGAAATGGGATTTAGCCCAAGGGTAACCCGACTCCATGAGTGGGTGGCTGGGGGGCGGGGCACACCACAGGGTAGGGGGCTTGGAAAAGGCCTCAGGGACCCGTATAAGCCAAGGGGGGGGGGGGTGGCGACAGGGACTCCTAAAGGGGGGAGAAGAAGCAGAGTAGAGTCCAAGTCCCCTCCTCTGCTGCCCCCTCCCTCCACTGCTCCCTCGCAACCCGAGCCGGGGGGCCTAAAAATAGCCCCCGAGGCGCAACCACGGCCGCCCCGGTGACCTTCTGGGTAGCACAGGCCGAAGGCGGGCGGGCGGCAGGAAGGCAGGGCGCCGGCCCCCCAGGACTCATCTCCCAGGGCAACATCCCCCGGGTGCCCCCGTGGCCGTCCAGTTCCGGCGTCTCCCCAGCTCAACTCACAGAGGCCATGCAGAAAGCCCGGGGCACGCGAGGCGAGGACGCGGGCACGAGGGCACCCCCCAGCCCCGGGGTGCCCCCGAAGAGGGCCAAAGTGGGGGCCGGCGGAGGGGCGGCGGCCGCGGTGGCCGGGGCGCCGGTCTTCCTGCGGCCCCTGAAGGACGCGGCCGTGTCTGCGGGCAGCGACGTGCGGCTGCGGGTGGTGGTGAGCGGGACGCCCCAGCCCAGCCTCAGCTGGTTCCGGGATGGGCAGCGCTTGCTCCCGCCGGCCCCCGAGCCCAGCTGCCTGTGGCTGCGGAGCTGCGGGCCGCGGGATGCCGGCGTGTACAGCTGCAGGGCCCAGAACGAGTGGGGCCAGGCCTCCTGCGAGGCGGTTCTCACCGTGCTGGAGGTCGGAGGTAATGGGGAGGTGGGGACCAAGCGGGGGGGGGGGGAAGGGGGGTGCTCACAGGTAGAGAAGGTTACCCGGGCCGCCGCTCGGTGGAGGCATCTGTTCATACAGCCTTTTTCCGGGTGCTCTGGCTTCTCAGCTGTGCTGACCGGGGAAACTGTTTTCACCTGCTCTGATAATTTAGACTCTGAATCCACCTCTTCAGACATGCCTGCATGTCTGAAGGAGGAGGCGGGCTCCCCTGGTCTGGCTGTGATGTTGAGCGGATGGGTCAGAACTCCTCATAGTCCATTGCCAGGGCAGGTTGGTGTGGTCAGCACTAGGCTGGTTGTAAGGGGACAAGTGGGTGGACAAGTACGGATAGGGTGCAGAGCAGCAGGAGGTAGAGCCTGGGTTGGGGGTTCCCAGCACATATGGAGGGGAGTGCCTGAGAATCCACACGCAAGCACGCCCGTGTGCATGTGCACGGGTAGGCATTGCAGGGGCCTGGTGGTGCCAGCAGATGAGAGGTTTGTGGCATTGGTATGGGAAGTGCATGGACCATGTCTACCCAAGGTTCAGAGGGCATGGAAGGGGGCATGGCCCTGCCTGAGTGTGTGAAGGAGTGGGTGATGGTCCCAGGTGGAAGGGAAGTGGCATAAGACTGGGCTCTGTGCTCAGGGTCCTGCTGGGGCTGGTGTGGGTGCAGGCCAGGGCCGAATCTCCTTGGGTCAGTGTTTAGGCTTCCTTTTTGACTCCCTCAGCCCCTAAACCAGTTCTTCTCTAGGCTGAAGACGGAATCTCAGCAGACTGAGTCTTAAGAAATAGAATTCTGAGGAAGAAAGCTGCAATTGGGGGAGATGGCAAAGATATGGATCATGAGTTTGTCCTGGACATTTTCAAGAGGGAATTCTCACTCCAGCTGGGTAGTGTTATGTAGGGGGATGTGCTGAGGGACTGAGGAGGAGGCATACCATGCTCCCCAGGTATAGTGGGCAGCACAGCTCTAGCATCCTGAAAGAACTCAGCAGCTGGAGGGTGAAGAAGGCTGCGAGGTGCAGTTGTCGGGAGCCGGAGCAGAGGCTCTGCCTCCCTCTGCCAGCATCTCTACTCTCTCCCTAGCCCCACTCTGCCCACCTTCCTCTTCAATGACTGAGAAGGCCAAGGCTGGCTTGTCTTGGTTGGCTTCACACCTGGCCAGGTACAGGCTTTCCTCGAACCCACTCCGGGGTCAGGGGTTGGGGCTCGTCCTGGCAGAACTCTGAGATGGGAAAGGATCGGACTCCTCAGGAATCTTTGTTCAGGGGCAAAGGGGGCTGAAAACAGAACATAAATAAAGGCACAATTGATAGGTTGATGAGAACACAACTTGGAGGAGAGAGAAGTGCTAAGAAGGAGCCTGGTGTCATGTTTGTTTAGAATCAAAAGGACCACAGAGAACTGCAGGTCCAAAGGCTGCCTTTTAAGGGTGAGGATGCTGTGGTCCAGAGCAGAGGGGGAGGCCATGACTAGCTGTCTGCTTAAAGACAAACAGCTAGTTATGCCCATCCCAGATCTCAGAACCCAGTCTTCTGAGTTTGGGCTCTGGGGGCCTTTTTACCTCTTAAGTTCTGGAGGGAGGAGAGAGAAAAGAGAGAACGAGCTATCTGTCGTATGGAGAGCCTTTCTGAAGATGAGAACCTCCTTGCCTGCCCTTGTCCCCCAGAGTGGGGAGAGTGACAGGATGCTAGAGCCCCCCAGCCCCTCTGGAATCCAGGTGGGAGGGTCAGCAGAGCTGAGCCCTGGCTGGGCATACCTAGCCAGAGGCCAGGAGACAGGTCTGCAGGCTGCTCTGACAACAACAAGCCTTTCAAACAGCATGTTTGAAAGGCTGGGGTGAGGAAAGGATCCTGGTTGCTGGGGGACTAGATTGGAGACTTTCGCCACTCATGTCAAAACAGGAAGAGGTTTGGGCTGCAGCAAGTCACATCTGAGAACTTTTTCATACTGGTAAAAGCTTTGCCCCAATAGCAACTTTGCAATTATGATTCATTGGTAATAATTCCTAGTAGCAATTTTTAATAGTATGAATAGCTACTATGCTGCTGTGTGGCAGGCAATATGCTATCTACCCTTTGATATATCATTTAAGTCCCACAGGAACCCCAGGGAACCTGAGGCCCAGAGGGATTAAATGAAGCATCTTGGTTGTACTGATAGGAGGTGGCAAGGCAGGGATGGAAGCCTGGGTCTGTCCCACTTCCAAGAACCACGTGCTTGACTACTATGCCCCTCCCACCTGATTAGCAAGGGAGGGGCTTCACTTTGGTGATGTTGGCTGAGTCTGGCTTCCTCCTCTTCCTACTGCCCACCCTCCACCAGTCCCTGCCCAGCAAGAAGTCTCGCTCAAGGTCAGTTGGGCAAGCAGCTCAGCATTGCTCAGACTTCCTCATGGAAAACTTTCTTGGTTGGGATCAATAGCAGGAGGACTTCAGCGTTCTCGAGGAAGTCTGGCCAGGACCTGGCTGCAGAGGGAAGCAGGCAGTTTCCTGGCTGGGATTGCCGTCTGGCTCGGCAAGACAGGGTGATGCTAAGGTTCCTGGCACTTCTGAAGCCCAAGATGTTAGCTCATGGATAGAGGGATATTGGCATGGTTGGGGAAGCTGGGGCCTTGAGAAGACAAGAGGGCTGCAGGCTGGAAAATTTGGAGGATGCGAAATAGGAGGGTGGGACTTGGGGGTATAGAAATGAGGAAAGACTAGGAATAGTGAAGATGGCAGAGATGCAGGATACTTGTAGAGTATTTAACATGTGTAAAGCACCCTATCTCATTTCAGTATTTAGTCTTCTAAGTTCCAGATTACTGTTATGACCATTATACATAAAAGAAAACTGGAGTTCAAAGAGGGAATTTACCCAGTGTCACATGGCGAGTGAGGTGACAGAACCAGATCTGAGTCTAGGTCTACTGCCTGTCCTCAGAAAGAGAAGTGTGGGAAGACTGAGGCCAGGATCTAGCATCGTAACTATCCCTCTGTTGGTATCCCCAAGTATCCCTCTGCCAGCATCTCCACTCTCTCCCTAGCTGCTGCTGTCTCTAAAATAGGCAGGCATTCTTCTCTGTCAAAACATCAGGCTCCCGTTTGGATGGGCTGAGAAGCTATGTGCCAGTCAAGTAATCAGGGCAAGCGCCACCCTCAAAGCTTGGGGCATGTGTGACTGGAGAGGGAGGCCTGTACTGAAGGGTGAGGGTTAAGGAGGAGAGAGCACAGCCAAGGGAAGGCACAAGCTGACGATCCTCACCGTGTTTGGCAGTCAGAAGTCTCATAGCCAGGGCCTTGGGGACCTTGGTGCCAATCAGAAGGGCCAAAGGTCAATAGATGGTAGTAAACCATGCAGGGGACTTGAAGGCATGGAGAAGAGGGATTAGAGAGGAGGAGGAAAGGCCAATTTAGCAAGAGAAAGGTTGGGGACTCCAGCAGGAACTGCCTGCAGCTGTATGGTGCAGTATCATCTTTTTCACCTAGAATGTGGACAGTGTGGAATAAAAGCCAGGAGGAAACCAGCATGAAGTTGGGAATGGGTATGGAGAGTGGCCCCCTCCATTCATGCCAAGTCCTAATTAGGGAGAGGAGGAGGGGCCAGATCCGGGAGCAGTGAGGAGCCCTAGAAGGGAAGAAAGAGAAGAACAGAGGCTGTGAAGTCAGCCAAAGCCCACACAGGACAACTTTCCTAAAGTGAGGGCAGCCCTCCCAGGAAGGTCCTGGGTGGAAACAAGATGGTCACGTCTCCTTTCTAGAAAAGGGTCTGGGTCAAAACAGAAACGGGAGGAAGGCTGGAGAATGACCTGCTCCAGCAAGATTCATAGTCCCCATTCCCCCCACCCCCCATCCTCACTACTAGCAGCTCTGTGCCCCCTCCCATGTGCCACGTGTATGGAGTGCCCACCGAGTGCCCGTCACTGTACTAGGTGCTTGAGATTTATAAGTCGGGGGAGGGGGAAAGACCAAAATCCCTGTCCTCTTAGAGATGGCATTCCAGGAAGGGAACACATTATGTATGCAATAATCATAACTATATGAAAATTATATAGTATGTCAGAAAATCAGCAGGGTGAGCAGGAGGAAGGAAGGGAGAAAACTAGAGCAAGGCAGGAAAGAGGGGGATGTGGGTGTCTGGCTCAGAGGAGGGTCTTTGTGAGAGATGAGACATGGCATGATGATGGCTTTTTTCTGGTTAAGGGGACACACTGGCGGAGCAGAAGTTGGAAGTCTGGTTTGGAAAAATGGCAGGGTGGCCCAGCTGCCCAGCCTTGGAAGAAAATGAGGCGTTCAGGGGCCAGCTTGGGGAGGCCCACCCTGAGAGCATGCTCCAGGCTGGCCTGTGTGGGTGAGCAGCGTGAGCCCAGAGCAGGAAGAGAGTCTCATGGGCCTCTCTTCGGCCCAGCTGTCCCGTCACTCACGCCTGCTGCCCATTGGTTATTTTTGCTTTGGAATGTGCCAGCCCCTCGGATTTTCCTGGGGAACAGGGGCTCAAGTTACCCGCTCTCCTCACTCAGCTCCCCCATCTGTGAGTGGGTGTGTTTGGGGGTGGGCAGGGAAATCGCCTATGTGCGTCCAGAGTCCTCCGGCTGGAATTGATCAAGACATGCACATGTCCCCTTCTCATTGCACATCCTGTGCGTGTGTCTGTAGGTGCAACCTCTGCTCCTGGGGGTCTGGGTAACAGGACCACCTGCAGGCACTCAGAACATATAAGACACGACCTAAAACTTTAAAATAAAGAGCCACAAAACTCAAACAACTTCAGGAGCCAAGCAGAAACTGAAAAGGAGAGAGGTGGTCTTGTCAGCAGTTGAGTTTGAGCAGGCTTGCCCCACTTAAAATATTGTGCAGGCTGAACAAAACTCATCAGTTGGCTCAGTATTTATTTTGGACCCATGCTTTAAAGAAAAAAAGTTAAGGGTCCTCCTAACCAATCAGCACATGAGGTTTTATGGCATGGTGGTCAGTTACTCAGTTACGGTGCCTGGGTGAGAATCCCTGGCTCCCAACTACAGGCTCTGTGACCTTGGGCAAATAACCTCTCTGTGCCTCTCTGCTCGGATTGAGCTTATTCATATAAAGTGCCTAGGCCATTGCTCGGTACATACTAAGCATGCTGTCAGTGTTAATGATAATGACTTTGTAGTCACATCTCAGCAACCAGGATTGACACTACTTGTGCGTACGGGGGTGGAAATTCGGATCTGGGGAACTGTGGAGGCACAGAACCTGTGTGGCTTTGGCTAAGTGATAGGACTTGTCTGAGCCTTTGTCACTTGTTGATTAAATGGAATCAGTTACATGTTCATAAGAGTTTCAAGCTCACAGGGTTGTTGTCAGTGAGATAACGTTTATAAAGTGCCTGAAGTCGCTCAGTTGTGTCTGACTCTGCGACCCCATGGAATGTAGCCCTCAAGGCTCCTCTGTCCATGGGGTTTCCCAGGCAAGAATACTGGAGTGGGTTGCCATTCCCTTCTCCAGGGGATCTTCCAACCCAGGGATCGAACCCAGGTCTCCTGCATTGCAGGCAGATTCTTTACCATCTGAGCCACCAGGGAAGCCCTGATAAAGTGCCTGGCACTTAATAAATGCTTAGGAAACTTAGTTATAATGATTGGGGGCGGGGGGTAGCGTTTTGTGCAGGCAAAATATGCATGGTACCAAATGCCAGGAGGATAAAGAAAATTTGATGTGTGCTCACCCATGAATGAGAAGGTGGATTATATTTGTGAATAACAGAAAAATCTCTGGGCACCTTAGCTCGTATTGTGTGTGTGTGTGTGTATGCCAGGATGCAGGGACAGAGGACCTACAATCAGGGAACTCGAGGGGCCTCTCTGACTTTCCTGAGCAGCCTGAAGGGGTCTGCGTTCTGGGTCCAGGTCACTAGGAGGACCCATGCCCTGTGTATGAAACGGGCGCCCCCGCCCGGCGCCGCGGCCCTGCGATGTGTCGGGTTCTGCCTGGCAAGGCGATCGCGCGCGCATGTTTGTGGAGTGAGCCAGTGGAGATGCGGCTGACCTTCTGGAGCGGCCCCGCAGGAGGCGGGCGGGGGTGGTGTGGACACCGCGCTGGGCGGCCAATGAGCGAGTGGCCCGAACTCTCCTAGGGGCCACTGCACCCTTTTCTGTGCCTCAGTTTCCCCATGTGCCCAGGACCTAGGAGGCCGATGCGGGGTGGGGGAGCCGCGAGGCAGGTGATCGCCGCCCCCGGGGACGCAGGGCAGCTGGCGAGGGAAGGGGCTCCTGGGGGGGTGCGGGCTGGCGGGGGAAGGGCGGGCTCCGGCCGCCGCCGCCGCCGCCGCCGCCGCCGTCTTCCCACCGCCCGGGCTCCGGCCGCCCCGAGGCTCCTTCCGCCACCGGCGCCGGCCCCCGCCCGCTCCCCGCCTCGCCCCCGGCCCCGCCTCCGACTCCGCCCCGCCCCCGCCCGTCCCCTCCTCGCCCGGCCGCCGGCCCGGCCCCCTCCCCCGCCATGAAGAAGCTGTGGGTGAAGAAGCGTTTCCAGGTGAGGGCTCCGGGGGGCGGGCGGCGCCGGGACGGGGCAGGAAGGGCTGGGCGCCCCGGAGGGAGGGCGGGTCGCCGCGGCGGGGCCCGGGGGAGGGGGCGCCGTAGCCGAGCCTGCCCCACCCCAGCGGCCGAGGCGGCGGGCAGGGCGCGCTCCTGGGGGCTCCCCGGCCTACGTCGGGCCCCCTCTCCGCGCCCAAGGGCAGAGCCCCCGCTCCCCCAGCCCCCAACCCCGCGATCGCCGCGACCCCCCGGGGAGGCCCCCGCAGCAGCCCTCGGGGTGGAGCGCCCACGGGCTTCTGTACCACCTCTCGTCTCTGTCCAACCCCTCCGTGCCCCTGGCTGGCTCTCCCCAGCCCCCTACTCCGGAGTCTTCCATCTTCCGGGGCTCCTGGAAGCAGCGGCGCAGGGATCCGCGCTGAGCTCAGTGCATTCCACTAGCCCTGCCCTATCCTCCGTGGACCCGGGCCTCCTTCTTGCTTTCCTGAGGCTCCCGTCCTTTGGGGGACCTTGCCCTCTGCCCCCGCATCACCCTCCTGCCCTCTTGACACCTATCTCAGGTGTCTGTCCTCCCCCCACACACACACCCTGCCAGCAGGAATCTGTCCTTGTCCTTTCATCTCCCAGTCATCCAAGCATGCCCCCCACCACCACCACCACCAATCTCTTCCTTCACATAAGTCAGCCTCTCTGTCTCTGGGAGTGTCGCTCAGGTCCCCAGTCCTCTGACCAGCGTTTGACCCTTAGTCCTCCTTCCTTCCTCCCCAGCTCCTCCCCAGAGCCTCGCGGGAGCTCCAGCTGGGAGGGCTGACAAGCAAGGAAACCTGGAGATACTCCCTTTAGGGGAAGCTAGCTGCCGGGGTCTCTTACACTTCCCCTGCCCCCAGTGGCCCCTGGGCCGAGTTTCTGATTGATACAGAGGTTTGGACGAGAGGTATAGGGAGATCGGAGCATTGGGAGCGAGCCTTCCTCTCAACTCCTCATTCTGGCTTTTCTCTTTCAGAAAACCGGCCACTCCCGCCGGGCCTTTGGCCGACTCACCCATGGTGCGTGGACTGTGAGCTGCATGCTCTAGCCCGTGAACACTCCTCCTCTTGGTCCATGTCCCTTCATGAGGCACCCAGGCCTGAAGACAGCCCATGAGATACAGGACCCCAACATTCCCCCACCCACCTACCTACCTAACCACCTACCCACCCACCCAAGAAAGCCCCTTGCAGCCGAGAAAGGACCTAGCAATAGGGGTGGGGGTTAGCTGGCACACCCCATCATGGGTCCCAGACTTATTTTTCTTCTGTGGGCCAGGTGGGGATGAGTTAAGTGCCATGCTTCTACAACCAGCACGTGGCTCCTGCTTGTCATGGCACTCAGGGAGAAACTGAGGCACAGAACCTGATAGAATCTGGGAAAGTTAAAAGAAACATGTCCAGGAAACTTTGCTCCTAGCCTGACCACATTTTTGAGGAGCATTCAGCAGTAGCAGAGGGGATTTGGGAAGAGGGTGCAGGTCACATCATGACACCAAGCAGATGGAGAGGTTCTTTTGAGAGGTCAAAGCACAATGCAGATACTGGACCAGAAGGTGGGCCTGACCCCTAATGGGGAGCCTAGGTCTGTGGCTGGGCTGAGTACAAGTGGGTGTATGTGTGTGTACGTGTGTGCCTGTGTGTGTGTGTGGCCAGTGGGAGCACCAGTGAAAGTGCGAAGGGTGTAGAATCACTGGGGTCATTGGAAGAATTCCCCAAAGCACACTGGCTCCCCAGTGTTGGGCCCACTGGGGCCGGCAGGCAATCAGCGAATGAGAAATGCTTTGCTCATCCCAGGTGTCTCCTTCCCCTGACTCCCATCCCCACAGGGCATCTTTGGGCACGGGGTACCCTGATGGCCCCTCTATCCTGCCTGCCCACCATGCCCTACCCCACAAACGCTCTGATAACAGTCTGTCCATGTCTCTCTCCTGCTGCTCCTATGGAAGCGAAGTTTTCCGCTCCTGCAGAAAGCAAAGTTACGGTAGGAAACTGGCTCCTGCCCTAGCCCTCCACTCCCCTGCTTCCCTGCCCGACCCTGGCCTCTCCTCACCCTGCCTCAGCTGCACCCTGATGTGTTCCGGCTGGTTTGGGGTGGAGGACAGGCTGGCCCTGCGGTTGGTCGAGTGCCCTGACAGTACGACTCTGAGGTGACTCCCCTTTGTTCCTGGGTACCGGAACCCAGACTTTAGAGCCTTGGAACCTAGGATCTTGTTATTTGGGGGGCTGCGTGGGAACTTAAGTTATCACTGATGGAGAGGAGAGGGAGGGGCTACAGCCCTGCAGTCCATCAAGTGGCCGGGTGGGGGGGCTGCAGGTAGCTTTGAGGGCACTACCACGGAGGCAGGGGTGAGGAGCCAGAGGACCGGCATGGGAGGGGTGACCCCGAGGCTCCTAGGATGGGCAGCAGGATGTGGGGAGCTAAAGGGGAGAAAAGATAGATGATGGAAGTCCTTCTGGTGGTGATGTGGAGCCTGCTGCGGGGGAGGCAGGAGGGAAGAGTCGGAGTCAGGGCGAGGAGAGCCCTGCCCACACAGACCCCTTCTCCTCCAGACTCGGAGACGGGCGAGGATGACATCAGTGACGTGCAGGGGACCCAGCGCCTGGAGCTTCGGGATGATGGGGCCTTCAGCACCCCCACGGGTGAGCTCTCTGGGGTGCACACAGAGCTAGCAGGTGGCCTTCCCTCCAAAGGTGCCTGGCTTCACCGTGTTTCTCTCTCTAGGGGGCTCTGATACCCTGGTTGGCACCTCCCTGGACACACCCCCGACCTCCGTGACAGGCACCTCAGAGGAGCAAGTGAGCTGGTGGGGCAGCGGGCAGACGGTCCTGGAGCAGGAAGCGGGCAGCAGGGCTGGCACCCGCCGCCTCCCGGGCAGCCCAAGGCAAGCACAGGCAACCGGGGCCGGGCCACGGCACCTGGGGGTGGAGCCGCTGGTACGGGCGTCTCGAGCTAATCTGGTGGGCGCAAGCTGGGGGTCAGAGGATAGCCTTTCGGTGGCCAGTGACCTGTACGGCAGCGCATTCAGCCTGTACAGAGGACGGGCGCTCTCAATCCACGTGTAAGTAACGGCCTTACCTGGGCCCTTCACTGTCCCACCTCACCATGCCGTCCCGCACTGCCCCTCACCATCTGTCAGTCTCCACGCCCCACGTCCCCTGCACCATCCATCCCTGTGTGCACTTCTCCACCTCCCCCATTGCTTCCTCTCCTGGCCCCAGCTGCCCACTCTGTCTTCCCACACGGCTCCATCCTCCTCCTGTTCCATCACCACCCACATGCTCCTGCTCCCACCTGTCCTGGCTCACTGTGCCATCTCCATGGTCTCGTGGACCCCTCTCTCCCTTCCTTGTCTCCTGCAAGATCTCCACTCTCCCAGGGGCCCTCTCCCGCCTCGCCCATTCAGGCTCCAGTTGTCCCCAGGATCCCCACTCCCCACCCCCCCTCAGGGGCCCCCTCCGTGCCTGCTGTCTCAGCAGCTGCTGCCTTTTCATCTCTGCACATTCCTGTTCCCATGTGGGCCTTTTTCTGGGAGGAACGGAACCTTTCTGCACGGCAGCTCCCGGGAGAGCAGGAGGGAGCGAGCGAGAGCACAACCAGGACACAGAAGAGAGTGAGGTGGTCAGGGGATTGTTGGGGCCAGGGGCCTGGGAGAGCAGGGGGATGTGAAGTGTGTGGGCGGCAGGGGGCTGGAGCAGGTTGGGATGGAGATTGGGGGTTGGGGGGGCTAGGCTGGAGGCAGAGGGCTCAGAGTGATGGAGGTGGGGGCATGTGAGGACCCCATGTGGGAGACGCCTCAGGGTGGGGTTGAAGGTGGTCCTGGGAGGCCATGGTGAGGAGCGGAGGTGTTGGAGTGAGGCGTTGGAGCCGGTTTTGGGTTTTGGAAGATGTGGGACTGGCAGATACAAAAGGGAATTCTATGGTAGAAGAGGGGAGTGGCTGATGAGAGAGGTTATCAGGGGGCATTTGGGGAGCTGAGGGGGGCCTGATTTGTGATGGGTATGGGTGTGTGAGGGGGGAGGTACCACCATGGAGGAGAAAGAAAGGGCCTGGTGGGGGGATGCCTTTTTGTGGCTGGCTGAGGTGGCTGGTGGTAGGCAGGCAAGAGGTTTGGGGGCAGGTGCAAAGGAGGCGCCTTTGCTTTATCTGGTTGGCATTAACCAGGAGCTCCCATGCCCTGGACTTGCCTTTTCCTTCCCTGTCTTTCTTTGCCAGGCCCCAGCCGGAGCCTGGAGTTGCTATGGCAACTTCCGAGGAACCCATTTCCTTAGTGATGTCTGTGGTACACAGGCTGGCCTGGAGCTTGAAACTGCCAGCAAGAGATCTCCTCCACTGTCCCCAGTTTTTCTCCCTGCCTCACCCGGTTCCCATAGTCCATTCCTCAGGGACTCTGCTGTCCCTCCCCCAGAGTAGACTCTGCCTCCCTGCAGGTGGCTGGTTGAGGTTTTTCTCCCTAGGGCACTCTAGATTGCATGCCCCCCACCCCCATCCCACACCCCATTGGAGGTGAGGTTTGCTGTTTAGGTGGCTTACCCAGGTAGCCTGACACTCAGGCACCCGGGAATTTATGCTCATGGCCAGTACCATAGTATTTCTCCCCTCTCTGTGCCCCCAGAATCCCAGACATTTTGGAGGGAACAAGGGCTTAGAAGCCAGACTACTGGGGTTTCAACCTAGCACCAACTATTTCCTAGCTGTGTCACCTTGGTAAGGCACTTCAGCTCTCTAAACCTCAGTTTCTTCATCTGTAAATGGAGATAATAACAGTCCTGTCACAAAGGATTGTTGTGAGGATTAAATGACTCAATGCATTTTAAGCATTCAATACATGCCTGACACACGATAAGTACTCAATGAGCCATTTCATAAGTTTTTATTAAGCTCTCTCTAATGTGTTAGGTAGGATGCTAATATCTCCGATTCCTTTTCTTGCTAATCTCTATGTTTGGTGTGCCCCCAAGAGTCCAGATGGGGGAAACTGAGGCCCAGCTCTTGGGCATCAAAGCTCTGGAGGTGAGAGGGGCAGTCTGGGGCTGCCCAGCTCCTTCCTCCCTCCTCTTCTCCCACACCCACTGTTCAGGCCCACGCAGTAGTTATTTTGGAGCTGAGTTATTCCTGAGCATACCCCTTTGGGGAGCTTCTGTGTTTCTCGGGGGTGGTTTCCAAGGACTCAAGGTAACTTTCTCAGGGGCAGGACAAAGTCAAAGGCCTTGTACCGGGGACAGATTGGTCAAAGGGCACAGGAACCTGGGTACCCTCATCTCCCACTCCAGGGACCTCAGCTGTCACCTGCTGTCAGCACTGGTGGGGGCTCAGGTCTGAGGAGGTGCTAGGCAATCCGGGGGATGAGGGCATTGCTCCTGGAAGGCGTGTGCCTGTTCTTCCTGGGGCACAGTGAAGGGGTATGCCCTGCTGAGGAAGGGCAGGGCTGTGGGGGCCATCTGGGGGCAGGAATGAGTGGGAGGCTGCACTCCTGAGAGGGCCCCGCCCCATCCCACCCTCCGGCCTTCCCTGCCCCTTTCATCTTTTGGGTCTTCAGCCTCATCCTTTTTTTCCCCCACCACTCAGTTTCTGTTTCTGCTGTTTCCCAGCTTCTGGGGCTGGGGAGAGGGGGTTGGCCAGAGCCCTTGGGACTGAGTCTGTTCCTGGACCCAGCCGCCAGCCCAATCTTCCAGGGCCAGAGCTGCCAGCCTCTCCCCAGCACCTGCTCTGGCTGTGCCTTCCTCTTGGGGTGGGGGGGCGGAGGAGGGGCTGGCCGATGTCACCCCCAAGCCTTCCCAGCATGCCCACCGCCCGATTCCTGTCACAACCCGAAGGTCTGGGAGGGGAGGCCCCCTGAATCTCCTGCCCTTCTTCGTCTTGGTCCCGCAGCAGTGTCCCTCAGAGCGGACTGCACAAGGAGGAGCCTGACCTTCAGCCTCAGCCCGCCAGCGAAGCCCCCCGTCGCCCAGCCCTGCCGCCCTCCTCCAAATCCGCGCTGCTGCCCCCACCGTCCCCTCGGGTGGGTAAGCGGCCCCCGCCGGGACCCAGCGGCCAGCCCCCGGCCGCCCCCACACCGCCCCACCGGCGCTCTCGGGAGCCGGTGCCGCCCGAGGACGCCACCGCCGAAGAGAAACGAGGGAAAAAGTCCAAGTCGTCCGGGCCCTCGCTAGCGGGCACGCCGGAGTCCCGGCCCCAGACGCCCCTGAGCGAGGCCTCGGGCCGCCAGTCGGCGCTGGGCCGCTCCCCGAGGCTGGTGCGCGCTGGCTCCCGCATCCTGGACAAGCTGCAGTTCTTCGAGGAGCGCCGGCGCAGCCTGGAGCGCAGCGACTCGCCGCCGGCGCCCCTGCGGCCCTGGGTGCCCCTGCGCAAGGCCCGTTCGCTGGAGCAGCCCAAGTCCGAGGGCGGCGGGCAGTGGGGCACGCCCGGGGCCTCGCAGGAGGAGCTGCGGGAGCCCGCGGGCAGCGTGGCCGAGCGGCGCCGCCTATTCCAGCAGAAGGCGGCCTCGCTGGACGAGCGCACGCGTCAGCGAAGCCCGGCTTCCGACCTCGAGCTGCGCTTTGCCCAGGAGCTGGGCCGCATCCGCCGTTCCACGTCGCGGGAGGAGCTGGTGCGCTCTCACGAGTCCCTGCGCGCCACGCTGCAGCGCGCCCCGTCCCCCCGAGAGCCCGGCGAGCCGCCGCTCTTCTCCCAGCCCTCCACCCCCAAGACCCCGCGGGCCTTGAGCCCCGCCGCCGCCCAGCTGCCCCCTGCGAGCGTCGCGGAAAAGCCCGGGGATGAGCCGGGGAGGCCGCGGGGCCGCGGGCCAGCGGGCAGGACGGAGCCGGGGGAAGGCCCGCAGCAGGAGGTTAGGCGTCGGGACCAGTTCCCGCTGACCCGGAGCAGAGCCATCCAGGAGTGCCGGAGCCCGGTGCCGCCCCCCACCGCCGAGCCCCCCGAGACCAGGACGAAAGCTCCACCGGGTCGGAAGCGGGAGCCCCCGCCGCAGGCCGTGCGCTTCCTGCCCTGGGCCACGCCGGGCCAGGAGGGCGCTGCTGTGCCCCAGACTTTGGAGAAGAACAGGGCGGGGCCCGAGGCCGAGAAGAGGCTGCGCAGAGGGCCGGAGGAGGACGGTCCTTGGGGGGCCTGGGACCGCCGAGGGGCCCGCAGCCAGGGCAGAGGTCGCCGGGCCCGGCCCACCTCGCCTGAGTTCGGTAAGGCCTCGGGGAGGGCAGAGAAGATGCTGAGTGAGACCTGGCTGGGAGCGTGTCTGGAAAGAGCTAGACTGCTAGGCAGTTGCGAGGGTGCGGTTTCAGAGGAAAGGCATGGACCCAGGTTCCAGTTTGAGTGAAGGATTGTTGAAGGCCCCTTGTGTATGATCTGTCCGATGGTGAGTGTGAGAATGTTTTGACGAAGGCTGGGCGGAGCCGAGATGTGAGCAGAGATCCTATGCCCAGTGCCTTCTATAACTCCCTTGGGTCCAGTGGCCTGCTGGGCTGTTGGGTCAAGGACCTAATGGTGGGGGGAAACCCTCCACATCCCCACTGGTCTGTGGGGGAAGAGACCAAAGGCCGTCTCAATAAATAATTGGTCATGTCCCTCTTACTGTTGAGCTTAGGGCCAGCCAGCTGTCAATGTTGATCTTCTCATCCCCACACATCACCTGACCCATCAGGGCTACTAAGATCTCACCCAGCCTCCCTTCTAGCCTCATCTCCTATCTTTTGAGTCCCTGCGTGGCTGAGCTGACTGATCACATGCCAACCAGTGTGTTGTCTCACACTCCTCTGGATGGTGGCCAGTAACCCAAATGCCTTTGCCCCTAACTCTGCTCAACTGAACATCAACTTGGGGCCACTAATGGTGCGAAACTGAGGAAGCCATCCTCAACTCACTCTTGCCTCTGCTGTTTTTCCAAGCCAGATATGTCTACTCCCTGCTCTTAGGACACATTTTCGGTGTCTCTTTCAGCGCACTTACCACCCCTCCCCGCTTTTTTTTCATCACATTATTCTTCATTTTAGTATTATTGTCTCAAAATCTTTAGAGATGATTAGGCACTTGTTCATCATTCTACTAGCCACGTTAATGCGTGTCCACAGCCATGTTCCAGGCGTTGTGTTAACTGGGGGTGTTACTTTATTTTAATCTGTATGCTAGTTCTGTAGGATGTTGGGTGTTATTTATCAGCTCCATTTTACAGATAAAACTGAGGCACAGAGATTATCTAATTTGTCCAAGGTTTTGTAGCTAGAAAATAGCATAACTGAGATCTTCATGGCTCTTTTGGCTACAGACACTGTGCGTTATCTAGCTCATGTGTTGTGTTAAGTCACTTTAGTCATGTCTGACTCGTTGTCACCCCAACCTCGTAGGTTGCCCAGGCTTCTCTGTCCATGGGATTTTCCAAGCAAGAATACTGGAGTGGGTTGCCATTTTCTTCTCCAGGGAATCTTCCCAACCCAGGGATTGAACTGGCGCCTTTTAGTTCTCCTGCATTGGCAGGCGGGTTCTTTACCACTATTGCCACCTGGGAAGCCCGTTATGTAGCTTGTGGAATGTCAGAATTAGAAAATACCCAGAGAGAGTCACGACCGTGGAGTTTGATGGTCTCTTCATGTGTACGAGCTCCCTGTAAGCAGGGACTGCCTCTTATTTCCTGTTGTGTCCCTGGTACCCATACAGAGTAAGCAGTAAGTACAGTGTTACTGTTTGGTGAATGGACGCAGTCAAAGCTGATCTTCATGAGGCCTCTCATGGCTGCCGGAAGCACCTGCTGCTCCCTTTTTTAATCCAGTGGCATCACTAGTTTGACAGTTTACCACACATTGCCCTGTCACACTAGCATCACTTAGGTCTTGGGTTGCTGTTGGCTTGTTCTCTGTTTGGAAGTTTATGAAGTCATGTGCCCCTCAGAGCACCTTGCACAGGGCCTGATCTACAATCTTTGATGACTGATTTGTGTAAAGACACACACAGCGTAGTCCCTGTTGTCCTCCAGAAACCAGCCCCCTAACTGTGGCTAAAATTAAACAGCCAAACCACCACAGAGTCCCGCCGCCCCGTTCTCTTTGAGAACTCCCTTGTGTTTTCCTTTCTTCCCTGTCTCAGGAGGTTCAGGAGAGAGACTTTTCGCTCTCCCTCTCTGGGTTTGCCCCCTCTCCCCCGAGTCATTCCCACAGGGACATGTCCCCTTACCCTCTCGCCCATGTGTCCCGCAGAGTCTTCGGATGACTCCTACGTGTCTGCTGGAGAAGAGCCCCTGGAGGCCCCCGTGTTTGAGATCCCCCTGCAGAATGCGGTGGTGGCCCCGGGGGTGGACGTGCTGCTTAAGTGCATTGTTACCGCCAACCCCCTGCCCCAAGGTGAGCTCTAGGCTTGGGGTCCAGCTAAGATTGAGAGAAGGAGGGGAGATTCCCCCCTCCCTGCCTCCCACCCCAGTCCTTGGGGGGAAGGGGAGGGAGGGGGTACAGGGGGCGGGCGGGGAGATCATCCACTCCATGGGGCTGGCCAGACTGCTGTGTCGTGTGTGTGTGTGTGTGTGTGTGTGTGTGTGTGTGTGTGTGTGTGTGTGTGTGTGTGTGTTAGGGGGTCACAGTCCCTTGAGAGACGGGAAGGTGGGCCTGGACTTTTGTGACTGAGGGGCCAGTCCTCTGGATTCCCTGGGGTGGGGAGAGGAGTGCTGTGGGCCCTGTGTGGGGTGGGGTGGGGGGAGATTGGCCCCAGTGGGCCCCTGTGGGCAAGGACAACATGGTCACCCCGCTGCTTCCCCACAGTGTCCTGGCAGAAGGATGGGTCCCCGCTGCGCAGTGATGGCCGCCTTCTCATCCGGGCAGAAGGTGAACGGCACACCCTGCTGCTCCGGGAGGCCCGGGCCGCCGATGCCGGGAGCTACGCAGCCACTGCCACCAACGAGCTGGGCCAGGCCCGCTGTGCTGCCACGCTGGCCGTGAGACCTGGTAGGGAGTCCGCGGGCCCCGGGGCCAGTCTGGGTGAGCAGTGACCCTTCCCACTCCTAGCCTGGTGCTTGGGCTCTCAACCAGTGTGCATTCTAGTCCATTCTCCTGTGTTGGCTGCTCTAGTGGAAGCATTTTAAATGGCCCTGGCCTCAAGGCAGCAGCCAAATTCCCAAGGCACATGCCAGAGAGGCCAATTCATGAAGTCATTGAAGTGTGTCTTTCGACATCCTCTAAATGCCCTCCTCCCATGGCATTTCCCTGAATGGGGTTCTGTGGGGAGAGCAAATTATCCTTGAATCTCAGAGACAAAGAATCTCCCAGCTCAAAGGGTTTAAAAGCCATCAGGAGTCTTCTGAAGCCATTTCCTCTCTAGAATGGCCACCCCCACTCCCACCTCCTGTAAAAACAGATGCTTTTAAGTGCCACAACCTTCCCCTGCTCCCTTGCTCCTTCAGTTGAACCCAGAGCCCGATAGAAGATGTCTCTGAGAGTACCTCTTGGGACATAGCTGAGGCTGCCTCGTTTTCTATTTTTATGAAAAGTCCTTTCTTGGTGTCAGACTACTTCCTTTGGATTTGAGCCCAGTTTTTTTCGGGTTGAGGACTGGTGTCGGTGTGCATGGCCAGTTCAAGTCATTCAGGTTGCTGGGCTGAAAAAGTGCTGGCCCTGGGCAGTGGGAGGGTGGGGAGGTGAGAGAGGGTAGGGGGTGTTTCAAAAGGAAAAGTCGCTCATGGACTGTAGCCTACCAGGCTCCTCCGTCCGTGGGATTTTCCAGGCAAGAATACTGGAGTGGGTTGCCATTTCCTTCTCCAGGAGATCTTCCCGACCCAGAGATTGAACCTGGGTCTCCTGCATCGTAGGCAGATGCTTTACTGTCTGAGCCACCAGGGAAGTTCATTAAGGAGATTACCACTGGGTAATCAACCTAGGTCAGCGGACCTGGGATAGAGGACAGTGCAGGGTAGATGAACCTGGTAACTAGACTGGCCAGGCGATCTGTTGGTGTTGTGAGATCCTGGACTGAGAGACATCAGAGCCCTGAAGGAGCCTGGGAATTAGACGGCCAGGGGGAGGGGCTGGGCGGGCCTGGACAGGGAATAGTACGCCTTGTTCTATCCTTTCCTTTCACTCAGTGCTGCCGGAGACAAGATTACAAAGCCCATTTTGCTGTGGTCCTGGGTCCTCAGCACCTTCACGATCAGAGAGATTAGGGAATTCTTGGCGGTATCTGGCCTGAGTCCCAGTCCTGCATTAGGTCCTTTGGGTTGCACCTGTCTGGCTTTGCAGACCTGCAGGTGTGCCTCTTCCTTAGCTTACATCCCCCTCCCAGGAGCCCACGTGTTAGGTGTTCTCCTTCTGCTCACCCCTCCCACCATGCTGAATCATACCCATCCCTCCACTGCATGCTTCCGTCCTTCCATCACCTCCAGGATCTGGCGTCTGACTCAGCTCCCCGCTCCCCTTAGGGAGCCCAGGCCTGCCTCCAGGACTCCGGTCAATACCTGGCTTGGGCTGAGATTTGGCCAAGGGTTGTACATGCGTGGTGGTCGATGGGGCGGGGGGCAATTTGCCCCAATACTGGCTCAGGGCCATTTGAAAGCCTTTTAAGGTTGGGAAGGAGGCTTGGGGCAAGGCAACTGTCAGCACTGGACTGGGAGTTCTACGTTCGCCACACTGAACCTCCCTGCACTTTAGTTTCCTCATTTGTAAACCAGAGATATTTATACCATCCTCACGAATGAAAGCAAATGTGTGAACGAGCTTTATGAACTGTAAAGCTGTAGACAAATGTTAGTTGTTAGCATTATTAAGGGGTGATATTGAGCACAGGAGCATGAGTTTCCACGAGGCTCCCAGGAAATTGCCTCTTCCTTTTCTGCCCTTCCTTCAGCCTGTCTGTGCCTTGGGGACTCCTTCCCTGCCCTCCCCAGGCCTGCGGCCCACAGCCCCTCTGTATTTCCCAGTCCCGGGTCTTCAGCCCGCCACAGCATCTCTGTGCCTCCTCCAGCCTGGGGAGCCAGAAAGCTTCATCACATTAGTCAGCCACATCAGGCACTGTGGCCAAGGAGCAGTTCCCATGAGCCAGGCTGGCTGGAGGGCCCCAGGGCTTGAGGGACAAGCATGTGAGTCTAGATGCGGCTGTCGTGGAGAAAGCAGATTTTCTTACCCTACAAGGCACTGTTTGGTCCAGAGCAGCTGGACGGGGGCCAGTGGACCCAGAGAGCAGCAGGAATGGGCGGAACCTGTGTGTGGCACAGACATTTGGCAAGGGCGGAGGTCCCAGGCCTGGAGTCTGTGGGGACTGAGGGGGTGGGGCAAGGGAAGGGTGTCAGGCTGTGTGGCTGTGGGTGGGGTGGGAGTGGGTTGAGGGAGGGAGGGCAGGGTGTCTTGTAGGAAGAGGCCTCTTGGAACCACCTTCCTTTCTTGCTCCTTCTGGCCCCTCTTGGTAACCAGGGGTGACTGCCCAGTGCCCTTTTGGGGTTTTCCCCCTGCAACAGGACAAACTTTTGAGATCCAGCAGATCTCAGTTCCTGGCTGGGAACTTCGGGAACAGGGGTAACTGAAGAATAGAGTTCCCTGGGTGCTGGATTTGCAGGGCAGAGCCTGCCCTCGCTGCCTCTGCAGCCCCAGCCCAGCCCTGGTTCCCTCCCCGCCCACCCCACCCCACTGGATAACTCTGTGGAGACCCAGTCATGCTCCCGAGGGGGGTGTGTGTGTGTGTTGGGGCGAGTAGTGGGGGTATGTGGGAGGTGTGCCTAACCGAAGCTAAGCATTCTCAATGCTGCCCGCATCCATCACACATGCATTTACTGAGCACCGACTGGGTGCCAAGTGCTTCATGTCTCTGAGCAGTTTCTTGTGTTTGGAGAGTGGCAGATACTTTTTTCCAAACCCTTTCACATTTCTCCCTTCACTTGAGCTGCATCCCACCACATATACCCCTTGGAGAGGAACATTTCAGGGAGTAACATTGCCGCTTTACAGACGGGATGGTGAAAGGGTAAAGTGACAGAGTTAGCACAAGGGCAGCAGCCTTTATTGAGCATCTGTAATCTGCTTCAGAATGTTAGAAGCAACAGGTGATTTAGAGCAATGGAAATACTCACCTATGAAACAAATAAACAGCATGGATGGCAGAATAAGGTAACATGTTACTGTCGTTCAGTCAGTGAGTTGTAGCCGACTGTTTGCAACCCCATAGACTGTAGCACGCCAGGCTTCCCTGTCTTTCACTGTCTCCCGGAGTTTGCTCAAACTCATGTCCGTTGAGTCGATGATGCCATGCAACCATCTCATCCTCTGTCATCCCCTTCTCCTCCTGCCCTCAATCTTTCCCAGCCTCAGGGTCTTTTCCAGTGAGTCGGCTCTTCGAATCAGGCGGCCAAAAGATTGGAGCTTCAGCTTCAGTATCAGTCCTTCCAATGAATATTTGGGGTTGATTTCCTTTAGGATTGACTGGTTGGATCTCCTTGCTGTGCAAGGGACTCTTCAAGAGTCTTCTCCAGCATCACAGTTTGAAAGCATCAATTCTTCGGTGCTCAGCCTTGTTTATGGTTCAGCTCTCACATCCATACATGACTGCTGGAAAAACCATAGCTTTGACTATACAGACCTTTGTTGGCAAAGTGATGTCTCTGCTTTTTATGTGTACCAGGTCTTGTGTTGATTGGGTTCTCATATGTAATCCCACCCTGGGAGGTAGGCTTTACTATTATGCCTCTGTTGTTGTTGTTGTTCAGTTGCCCAGTCATGTCCGACTCTTATGACCCCATGGGCTGCAGCACGCCAGGCCTCTCTGTCTCTCACCACCTCCCAAAATTTGCCCAAGTTCATGTCCATTGCATTGGTGATGCCATCCAGCCATCTTATCCTCTGACGCCCTCTTCTTCTTCTGCCCGCAGTCTTTCCCAGCATCAGGGACTTTTCCAGTGAGTGAGCTGTTCACATTAAATGACCAAAATACTGGAGTTTCAACTTCAGCATCTGTCCTTTCAATGAGTGCAGGGTTGATTTCCCTTAAGATTGGCTGATTAGATCTCCTTGCTGTCCAAGGGACTCTCAGGAGTCTTCTCCAGGACCATAGTTCAAAGGAATCTGTTCTTTGGCTGTCCGCCTTCTTTACAGTCCAACTCTCAACGTGAATTGGGAAGACCATAGCCTTGACTGTATATGGTCCTTTGTCAGCAGAGTGATGTCTCTGCTTTTCAGCACACAGTCTGTCATGACCATGTTACAGATGAGGAAACGGAGACTTGGGAAGCTTTAGCAAATTGCTTCAGAGCATTACTGATCATAGAACTTCCTGTGATGATAGAAACATTCTTACTTGCCCTAATAGGGTAGCCAATAACTACAGGTGGCTGTTGAGGACATGAAAGGTGGCCAGTGTGACCGAAGAGCTGACTTTTTTGTTTTATTTCATTTTAGTTAAAGTGCTCTGAAACTGTCTCAAGCAGCTGGTGGCTACCCTGTTGGGTGCTCAGTTCTAGGAGCAGAGGCCACTGGAGGCCAGATCATGATTTGAAGCCCTATCCCTGGGTCTCCCAAGCTTGTCCTCCTGATCACTGCACTGTACCATCCCCTCTTCCGCTACCCTAAAGGAGTCAAGGTTTGAAGCACAAGGTTAAAATTGTGCTCTGGAGCTCCTACATTGGGGGGGGGCAGAGACTGTCCATGCACTCTGTGGGTGAATCAGCCTGGGGGAGGGTTTCTGTCCTTCCTCTCTGACTCCCCACCTTTCCCATGGCTATAGTGCTGCTTTGTTACCCTGCGTGCCTGGTGCCTGTGCTCAGCTCACCCCCACTGCAGGCTCTGGTCAGGAGGAGGGGAGATGTGGGGGATTCATGCACCCAGGCCTTCATCCAGCTGCCTTCAGCCCTCCCCTCAAACACAGGTCTCCTATATTTGAGTCTAGGGTTCTAGCATTTTCCAGCTAAGACCTTGGCCCCAGCTGGCTGCGTGTTCTTGTCTACAAAGCAAGGGTCACTATGTAACTCCTGGGCTACTTTCCTTGGTAAGATTTGTGAGGATCTGTGGGGCTAACGATTAGGCTAAGGACATTTGGGCCAGAGGATAAGGCTTAACAAAGCTCATTCTGGTCCCACCAATAGGACCCACACTATCATAATAGGGAAGAAGTGGTTTATTGGAGGTCATGAGTGTAAAAACAAAGGAAGAAGAAATCATGGCACCAACATCCGCCCCCCTCCCCCCAACTTCTTCTTGCCTGGTCTTGGCCTGTTGCTGCAGAATCACAGGTTTTTTCCTTGGGAAGGCAGCAGCTACCCATGAAGGGGACCTTGAAGTGCCACACGGCCCTTTTGTCCATCTTTGGTGGCAGTTTGGACAGCATCTAAGAAAGCAGTGTGGTCCCTTGACCTGAGTCAGCCCACCCCCGCACTGCTCTCTACCAGAAGCAGGTTGGCCCACAAAAGCTGCTATCCCAGAGTGGGAGTCATCACGCACAGCTGGCAGAAGAATGACGGGGTGTCCAGTGGTTAGGACTTCGTACTTTCACCACTGAAGGCCCTGGGTTCGATCCCTGGTTGGAGAACTAAGATCCCACAAGCCATGCGGTGTGGCCAAAAAAGAAAAAAAAAAGAATGGGGACCTCATCCACTGTTAGTGCCAGTTTATCTAAACGTGTGGCAGCCCCAAGTAGGGAATTAACTGCTTCCATGGCTAGGTCAGGCTGACCACGTGAAGTTCTCTCTGCTTCCAGGTCCATTTTAAGCCAAAACAGAAACACTCTCAGCACAGCCCTTCTCTTTCTCTAAGGGGGGACACTTCCTGGCAGCGCCTGTGGACACTCCCAGCTGCAGGCCAGCCTGTGCTCTCCCTTCCCTCACCTTGGCAGCGGGGTTACCCAGCAGGCATTTAGAGGAATCACCTCTAGAGGACCTCCCGAGACAGTGCATGTGAAGAGTGGGCTGTGAACAATCCGACCACGTATGTCAGTGCTGTGAGCTTCCGGCACGTTACCCCTTCCTCAGGTACCTCCCAGAGCTCCCCTTTGCCGTCAGAGTGAAGGCTGCACCCCTGAGGCAGACCTTGACCGCCTGGACCTGAGTATGACCCCGTGATGGCCAGAGGCACTGACACTGTCATGTCCCACTTCTTTCTTCTTTACCTAGTTTTGAGCCAGAAGGATAAGCTACAGTTCACTGCACACGCTTTCTGCCTTTGAGCATTTGTTCAGCTGGTTTCCACTGCCAGGAATGCTTTTTCCTACTTAAACCAAACTCTGAATTCTAATACCACCCTTCCATCAGTTCTCCCTTCTTCCTTTAGCTGAAAGTGACATCCCGCTCTCTGTATTCATCTGACCCTTATCAGTAAGCCCCACTCTTGCCACCTTATTCATGCTTGCTGTTATAGTCATGTGTGTATCTGGTTTGTCATCTCAACCAGCTGGAAGTTTCCTGAGGACACCACTTTTGTCTTCACCCCTGCCAGCCCTTCCAGTCATACCTGGAGGCCCTCCTGGACAGCCAGGGGTGGAGTGGACCACTGAGATGGCAGTGAGGGTGGAAGCTTTCACAAACCCCTGGAAAAGCCTAGGTCACATGCAGAGGTTGGGCAAGATGTGAATCTGCCAAGGGTAATGAGGATCTGCCTGAGAGTGGAGGTTGGGATGCAGTAGAGACCATAGAGTAGTGGTCCCACAGGAGTGGACCCCAGACCAAGAACATCAGCATCACCTTGGGATGTATTAGAGATAGAGGATAACAGCCCCAGCCAGACACACAGCATTAGAAACTCTGGGACTGGGGCCCAGCGAGCTGTGGTTTAAGGAGCTCTCCACACGATTCTGGTGCCAGGTGAACTCTGAGAAGCACCACCGTGAGTCAGGGGCCTTGTGCCAGGTGAGAGGCCAGTGAAGCCAGTCCTCCAAGGTTTGGAGCTTGACCTTGAAGTTTGTTGGCCAGCTGAGGTGGGACTTAGTGATACCACTTCTTCGGGTTGCCCGCATCTGCTGAGGGTCCTGGGGTCCCTAAATGTTTCTATGCATAAGAATCTCCCTGGGGACATGCCATTTAAAAAAATTTCTCCTATTTCAGGAAATCTAATTCTTCAGGTCAGAAATCTATAGTTTAAATAGGCTGCCAGGTGGTCCTGATATGGGTGGTTCAGGACCACTTTGAGAAGCCCTGATGTAGAGGCTTTTCATGTAGGTGGTTGTGACTGTATCTATACCAGCGACACCTCTGGAGATGTTGAGATGCACCGGTCTTAAGAGGGAGGGCTCCCTGACTTGTGGGCTTCCTAATTCCCAACCCAGGAATTGAACTGGGGTCTCCTGAATTACAGGCAGATTCTTTACCAGCTGAGCTACCTAGGAAGCTGCTAAGCTGAAAGTGAAAGTGAAAGTCTCTCAGTCGTGTCCTACTCTTTGCGACCCCATGGACTATACAGTCCATAGAATTCTCTAGGCCAGAATACTGGAGTGAGTAGCCTTTCCCTTCTCCAGGGGATCTTCCCAACCCAGGGATCAAACCCAGGTCTCCCGCATTGCAGGCAGATTCTTTACCAGCTCTGAGCCACAAGGGAAGCCCAAGAATACTGGAGTGGGTAGCCTACCCCTTCTCCAGTGGATCTTCCCGACCCAGGAATCGAACCAGGGTTTCCTGCATTGCAGGTTGATTCCTGAATCACTTGATCACCCCATGCCCCAGGTGCTATTCCCCCAGCCACCACCAGGGGTCTCAGGCTCCCTGCAAACCCTGCCGGTCAAGCTCTAATCTCTGCAGTCTCTCTTTGGGTACTTGAGCTGCTTCAGTGCTGTCCATCCTGCAGGTGACCCCAGAGGTCACCAGACTCCACGGAGGGGAGGGGGACGCCTGCCTCCAGGGGCTATGCCTGTGATCTCGGCATCAACTAGGGGTCAAACCCTGAGCAGATGCTCATCAAGTGCCGTCCTGACTTCCCTCTCCACCTCCATGTCAGGACAGCCAACCTGAATGGTGGGCCCTCCCCCCTTCTTCACTAGCAGTGCTGGGAAACACAGGTCATAGCTTGGGAATGTGGCCGTGGGGCGGGGGTGATTGCAGGCTGGAGAAGGCCATGTGACCTCTCCTCAACAGCTCCCCTGCTCTGCTGCTCTGTCTCCAAGCCCCATGCCCATCCACGTGCAGATGGGTGCTAGTGGTGAGGGGTCACTGTGGGCAGCGGCCTCTGTCCTCCTGACCTGTCGGCTCTGGTGGGCAGAGAGGGTGAGGGATGTCGCCGACAGGTCCCTGGTAGAGCTGGTAGAGGAGGGGGCTGGGTGCAAGGCTCAGGAACCCACGGTCCCTGCGGGGCCACAGCTGCCCCTGTGGGCAGGACTGGGGAGGCAGAAAGGGGACTCCGGGCCCCTCAAGTAGAAGTCAAAAGTCCCGACAGCTCTCTGATCCTCAGCACCAGGGAGGACTGGGTATGGCCCAGCTCTAGCAGTTGAGGCTTGGTGGTGTGGATTCCAGCGTCAGGGAGCTTGGCCGTTTGGTCAGGGAAAAGGGCATCATAGGGGCCCTTTGCTGTCAGTACCTCCTGTGGTGGACACTGCAAGACAAATGGGTCAGTGCGAGCGTCTTGACTGCTGCAGCCAGATATCACTCTTGCCTTCCCCTGGGGACTGAGCGCCCCCACCCCCACCCTTTGAGCCAAGGCATATTAAAGGGGCTTCTCGTTTGTCAGGGTCCAGAAGCTGTAAGGAGAGAAAAGGCAGATCCCGCTGCTTGGGAATGAGCAGGGTGGCTAAATAGGGAGGCTGCTCTGCCCCTCCCCTCTCCTCCCCCTCTGCTCCAGGGCCCAGACACCACCTCCCCCGGCCAGCTGCCTGCCTGCCACCCAGCCTGTCCCAGCCAGGCCAGCCCCTACCTCCTCCTTCCCCCTCTCCAGGCTCCTTCCCCTCCCCCCCGGACCTCGTGCAGAGCCTCAGCAGAGTGAGTGGGGCTGGGCAGGCTGGGCTCCGGCTCCCTGGGGAGCCAGAGGGGTGGGCAGTGGGCAGGCCGCAGGAGGCTTGGTGCCAGGACAGAGCCTTCAGGACAAGCACCGGCTGGGGTCCGTGTGCAGAGTCTCGCGGGGTAAGTTGGGGTGCAAGCCCTGCCCCTGGGCGAAGCCAAAGGGGCTTGGGGTGGGGGACCAGGAGGAGGGGCCAGGGGGCTGTGGCAGATTCATGTCTGTATTTGGCAGTCGGATTGGAGCCAGCTCAGTGAGGCTGGGCCCTTGGCCAGTTGCAGGGGAGGGCATCAGGGCCCTGGGGACACCCCTCTTGCAAAGCAGTGCTGGCGCCCCCTCCTCTTCCCCTGAGCCGCCCTTCTCTGTGGATGACTCAAAACTCTGCCTTCCTGGCCTCTGAGAGTTTTGGGGTTTGTGCTCCAGGGCTGGGGCCAACAGGTGCCCCTGGGGTATCTGGGGCAGGAAGCTGAGAAGGGAGTGGGGGAAGGCCGCCTGGGCTGGCACAGTCAGCCCGCCTCATGGGCCCGAGCTTCCTTGGCTCCTGGGCCTTTACAGAGCTACCTCAACTCCTGGGCTCTGTGACTTTGCAGACCTTATCAGGTCCTTGACCCCAGACTATTCCACCAGTTGTCTCAGTCTCCCTGCCCACCCCCGCTTCCTCCCAGACATCACTCTCTATGCCACTGTTTCTCCTTTGTCTCTCCTCCAGGTGGGTCTACATCTCCTTTCAGCAGTCCTATCACCTCTGACGAGGAGTATCTGAGCCCCCCAGAGGAGTTCCCGGAACCTGGGGAGACCTGGCCCCGAGCCCCCACCATGAAGCTCAGTCCTGGCCAGAATCGCCGTTCCTCAGACACTGGTTCCAAGGCACCCCCTACCTTCAAGGTCAGACCCCCTAAGGCCAGCCCCCAGCTCCCTATTCCTTTGTGTAGCACTTTGTTCTTGGGACCACACCAGGCTCCAGCAAGGCCTGGGGCTTTGTCCCATCAACCCTTCTTACCCAGAGTGGGCCTCCGTCAGACTGGTGTGTGAGAGACCTCTGACCCAGGGTTCCCCCGCCCCTAGGAGCCAAAGCTGGGCCCTGTCTCACCTGACACCTTGGGGTTCCCTGCAGGTCTCACTTATGGACCAGTCAGTAAGGGAAGGCCAAGATGTCACCATGAGCATCCGTGTGCAGGGTGAGCCCAAGCCGGTGGTCTCCTGGTGAGTGGCAGCCCCTGACTACCATCTTCCAGCTTTGCCTGCTCCGGGCTGGGCCCTGTGAAGCCTGGCTTTGGGGTGGGGTGGGGCAGTGAACACTTTGTGGACTTGAGTCTGTCCAAAGGGGCGTCATCCCAGGCACAGTGGGATCCCAGGTTACCCACACCGGGGCCCCACCCCTGCCCTGGTGTTCACACTCATTCAGGGCTTCCCCTCTGTGAGGGGTTTGAGTAACAGATGGTCTCCTGTCTGTCCGCTTGGCGTGAGTGACCAGGTGCCCTCTCACTCCTGAAGAAGCCTCCCAACCCTGATCCCAACCTTGTCCCTGTCGTTTGACAATAGGGTGATTTTTTGAGGCCTGTGCTGTGCCCAGCCCTGTCTGGGCCTACACTTAATAATTTGTTTCTAAGCTGCCAGCGCCCAGAGTTAAACTTGGGCCTTAGCTGCAGGGCTTCATCCCAGGTGCCATTTGATGACTCATTTGGCTTAGCTTTCTATTGGTTTGGGTTCTCTTTGTCACTTTTAAATGATTATCCAGTCCCTAGTATATAGTTCTTTAACAATGTAAGTTATTTTCTATTCGTTTTGGGAATTGAGAAAGCTATCTGTCCATTAACATAAGTAAAAACAAGACAAAATCTAAGGATTATCAAGAGCTGAATAGCTTGGTATTACTCTTAACTGCAATTGCCCAGAAAATCCCATGGACAGAGGAGCCTGGCGGGCTACTGTCCGTAGGGTCACAAAGAGTTGGATGCCAGTAAGCATACACACACACACAAGTGCAGTTAGGTTCCAAGAAGGGAGTGACTCAGGTGGGCAGAGGGTGTCTGGAAGTTCCTGGTGTGGGGGCAGTGGTGGGATTGCGAGTCAGGGTGAAAAGTGAGCCCTGTAACCCAGCGGTACCCATGCCCAGTGAGACATATCTGGAGAGCGGACAAACAATGTTGGGGTGGGAGGCCTGCTTGGCTCTGCAGCCCCATGCTTGCAGGGTCTGGGGACTGAGTTCTCGCCCTTCCGACAGGCTGAGAAACCGTCAGCCTGTGCGCCCAGACCAGCGGCGCTTTGCCGAGGAGGCAGAGGATGGGCTATGTCGGCTTCGGATCCTGGCTGCTGAGCGGGGCGATGCCGGCTTCTACACCTGCAAGGCTGTTAATGAGTATGGCGCTCGACAGTGCGAGGCGCGCCTGGAGGTCAGAGGTGAGTACCTCATGCTCTCTACGAACCCCTCACCCTGGCCCCAGCCTCATCCCTGCCCGGTTGCCAATTTTCATACAAGCTTAGTTAATGGCGTGTCACCACTGAAGGGGCCTTCGAGGTCCCCAGGTTCAGCTGCTCATGCTGTAGGGAGTAAACTGAGACCCAGAGAGGGGAGTCGATTTGCCCTAGGTCACACAGCAAATTCTTGAGTGCTCAGCTTACTACACAGTAGTGCCCTCCCTACGCTCCATCATGCCTGCTCCGGTGCCAGCTGGAGAGACCCTGCTTCCTGTCGCCGGCGGTCCTCATCTCTCATTCTTCTAAGCCTTGGTCACCTCGCCAGGCGCCTTCCTCACACCTACTCCCCGCTCCTCTCTTGCCTCTTCCACCTGTCCCATCGCTGTGTGGGCAATACCGTGGTTGGGGGTGGCAGTGGGGAGTGTTTGGTAGTCGGACCCGTCCGGAGGGACCCTTGAAGTGACTTGGGCATGGAGCATTGTGGGGACCCCGGGGTCGCCAGGGTGAGCAGAGCTGGGAAGAGATGGAGAGGACTGGGCCCCTGGAGTCAGGGCCTAAGGGCAGGTGGACTCTAGGCCTCAGGGACGGCAGGCGGCCCCTTGGGGCCAATGCTTTTCCTCCCCAGTGCAGGCCATCTGCCTCACCTCCTACTCCCCCCCTTCCCTGTGGGCAGTTCAGGGCCAGGAACCCCTCTCCCCAGCTCCACACTCAGCCACCACCCCCTCCTCCTGGCAGAGGCCAGCTCTGAGGCACTCCCCAGCCCCCTGTTGTAGCCTGGACCCTGAGAGTCATGGTCACCTCCTGGTCCCCACATGCTTAGTGACCATGCCCATGCCTCCAGTGCCTGGGGCTGCCACCTCTTCCATCTCTGAATTCTTCAGCTCTCCTCCTTGCCCACACCGCCCCCCAGCCTAGCCCCCTTCCCTGTCCTGCTTCTTCCCCCGCCCCCACCCCCCCCATCCCCCCAGGGCCTGGCTCTGCCTTGCTTCTCTGTGTTAACCCACGTCTCAGTGTTTCTCTCTTTGGGATTCCTCCCAGTGTCCCCCAGGCTGTGGGGGTGCTCCTGACACCTAGGAATGCCTTTCTCTTGGTTACCCAGGGCCTCTGCCTGCCCAGGAGCCCTGGCCACCTGGCCTCTGGCTGACTGCCGCCCCCGCCCCCCAGGGCTGACCTGGGCAGGGAGCCAAAAGTAGCAATGCTGCCCTGGCAGTCTTAAGAGGGGCCCTAGCCAGGTCTGCGTGCGTGTGCGTGCCTGTGCGTGCGTGTGCGTGTGCTGCACTAACCTGCCGCTTGCTGACTGAGGTTTTTGTCTGTACACAGGCGAGTGAGCTCAGGGGGCCGCCTGCGCTCCCCCCCGCTACCCTCCGAGCCGCGCCCCTGTCTCAGGCACCTCTCGGACCTCGCTGTGTTTCACTGCCTCCTGCCCACAGACCCTGCCGGCCCGGACCCTGTCCCAGCCTCCCCTCCCCTCCCCACCCACGCAGCATCCTGGGACAGCCCATGAGCCCTTATGGACCCTCCCTCCCCAAGTGGACACATGGTCAGGCAGGCTGGGAGCTCCCCCATGGACTGAGTGCCAGAGGAGGAGGTGGGGTGGTTGTGAGGGGTATCAAGACCACCCCCCAGTCTCTCTCTGAAGGGGAGCACCCAGTGAGTGCATGTGCTGCCGCTGCTATAGGCCCTGTCTGTCTTTCTGTTTGTCTGTCTGTGTGTCTGTGACAGTCAGGGAAGGATGCCGCCCAGCTGGCGTGGGGTCAGGCAGAGGGGGAGAGGACGTGGCCTGGCGTCCGTAGGATGGAGGGAACCAGAGGGACAGGGGGCTGTGGGCAAGGGCCTCAGGTGGCACTGACCATTCCAGAAATGGGTTTCAAATGGCACAATCCTTTCTATTTCACAAGAGACCAAAAGCCAGAGGCCCTTGGGCCCTGTGCTGATGAGGAGGCCTGGCTGAGGCCTTGCGCTGGGCGGCAGGCTTAGGGCCCTTTGGGGTCCCTTGTTCACCATCAGGGCCAGGGATGCTCTATTTGAGAATGAGAGTTAGCCAGGCTTGGCGCAGGAGTAGGGGCCTGCTGTAGTGGGTGTGGACATATTCAGAAATACCTGTTTCTTAGTTCAAATAAAGTCCAGTTTGTACCCAGCTGGTGTGCTGTGTCTTCTTTTTCCACCGCCGTCTCTGTTCCCATGTGGCCCTCTCGGTTTTCATGCCCTTGATTCCCTCCCGCTTCCCCTGAGATCCCCCTCTCTGGCCCAGGTGGGATGGCCATGCGGAAGCCAGGCCTGGGAGCTCCTTGCTGTCTTGGCCTGCTGGGTGGGCGGGCTTTCCCTGTCTCCAAAGGAACAAAATGCATCTCTCTCTCTGTGTCTGTCTGTCTCTCTGTGTGTGTGCGTGTGTGTCTCCCTCGCCCTGTGTTTCTCTGCTCCGTGTGTGCCCCCTGTGGCCGCTTCCCCCACCTAGCACACCCTGAAAGCCGGTCCCTGGCCGTGCTGGCCCCTCTGCAGGACGTGGACGTGGGGGCCGGGGAGATGGCGCTGTTTGAGTGCCTGGTGGCGGGTCCCACCGACGTGGAGGTAGACTGGCTGTGCCGAGGCCGCCTGCTGCAGCCCGCGCTACTCAAATGCAAGATGCATTTCGATGGCCGCAAATGCAAGCTGCTGCTCACCTCTGTGCATGAGGACGACAGCGGCGTCTACACCTGCAAGCTCAGCACGGCCAAAGGTAACTGCCCATTTGGGCCCGAGGGCTGCCGCCGGCTCCCAAGAGCTGGAGGGAGGGGAGTGGAAGTGAAGGAGCCCCAGTGGAGCTGGTGTCAAATAAGATGACCAGAAAATGGGCCTCCAACTCTGGGGAGAAGAGCAGTGGGGTGGGAGAGAGTGCAGTACACTTGCCTCCATCAGGTCAGCACCTGGCACAAAGCAGGTGTTTGACACGGTGTTGGTGTTCACTGTTGTTCCTGTTGGGGAGCCCACCACCAACGTGTAGCAACCACACCTGGACTGGGGTTCCAGTTCTTGCCCTGCCATACGGCAGCCACGTAACTGGACAAATCACTTCATTTCTCTGAGCTTTAGGCCGTTTGGCTGTAAACAGGGATCGTGATAATGCCTGCCTCGTAGCGGGAGCGATAGGACTAATGAGATAATGTATGGATGGACAAAGCTGAGCACCTGGCGAAGGAGGGCGCCTAATGAATGTCTGCTGTTATGATTATTAATGACATCTCTGACCTGGTCCCCGTCCTCATTTGAGGAGCTGAGATAATGCCTCATCTGGTTGTGCTGCTGTGCACCTAAAGGGGACACTGAGGCCTTTATAAGCAGGAAGGGATCAGGTCAGCATCAGGGGCTGCTGTTTTCCCCAGAAGATTCTGCGTGCAGTGGTAGTGTGGGGCAGAGGGGCATGTGCTCTGGGTCTGGGATGGGGGTGAGGGAGTGTGGGCAGACCTTGGCATAGAGGAGAGTTCCAAGGGTAGGGGGAAGGGGTGTGGAGGACGGAGTGGGCTTGGCTTTAGGCCCTTCTCTTAGAGCCGTGCTGAGGTTCACCCTGGGTGGGCAGGACGAGGTGAGTAGGGGAGAGCCAGGCCATGCCCTGGTCTCCCACATATCCCCACTGCCCCAGCAACCTGCTGCCTATTCTCACTGCCCACCAGCCTCTGAAGATGGTCCAGCCTCTCAGTCTTGCCCGTGGCCTTGGTCTGGTGCCCCGGGACCTGGCTGGGCTCTTCGCAGGCTCCAATTTTTGCCCGAGCTCCTTTTACTTGCCCAGCGCAAGGGCGGAACTGGCGGGTTGGGGCACCCAGGGCTCCACAGCCTTCCCTGCCCCAGTGCTGACCCCTCCTTGCCAGATGAACTGACCTGCAGTGCCCGGCTGACTGTGCGGCCCTCGCTGGCGCCCCTGTTCACGCGGCTGCTAGAGGATGTGGAAGTGTTGGAGGGCCGCGCGGCCCGCTTCGACTGCAAGATCAGCGGGAGCCCGCCCCCCTCCGTTACCTGGACTCACTTTGGTATGGCCCTCCACCCTGCAGATGTCGGTGGGGGGGGCCCCCAGGGGTCAGAGGGCAGGGCCCCTGGCTGAGGCTGCTGCCTGCCCCCCATCCTTTGCAGGCCGCCCCGTGGAGGAGAGCGAGAATGTGCGGCTACGGCAGGATGGGGGCCTGCATTTGCTGCACATCGCGCACGTAGGCAGTGAGGATGAGGGCCTCTACGCGGTCAGTGCCGCCAACACCCACGGCCAGGCCCACTGCTCAGCCCAGCTCTACGTGGAGGAGCCTCGGACGGCCGCCACTGGCCCTAGGTACTGCCCCAGGGCCCCCCTGCACAGCCAGGGCTGCCTCTGGGGGCCCCAGCCCTGTGCAACTGTGGCCTCCTGGGCCGCTGTGTGGTTCTTTCAGCTCCAAGCTGGAGAAGATGCCCTCCATCCCCGAGGAGCCTGAGCAGGGCGAGCTGGAGCGACTGTCCATGCCCGACTTTCTGCGGCCGCTGCAGGACCTGGACGTGGGACTGGCCAAGGAGGCCATGCTGGAGTGCCAGGTGACTGGCCTGCCCTACCCCACCATCAGCTGGTTCCACAATGGCCACCGCATCCAGAGCAGCGATGACCGGCGCATGACACAGTGTACGTGTCCAGGAAGGGCCCCTGGGGCTGTCCCCTCAGCACCCTCTTTGCTTGCAAGAGCCTATCGCTTCTCCCCACCCTTGGGCCCTCCTTCTCACCTGGTCAGGGATGGGGTGCCTGGGAGCCCAGAGAGGCTATGGGGTCACAGCCTCCTGCCTTGAGCCCTCCCGGCCCCCATCTGTTGAGTCACCACTCTTGGCCTCAGAGGCCTGTTAGCACTTACTAGCCCAGCAGTCCAGCCTGCTACTGACTGTGAGCAAGTTACAGAACCCTCCAAGCCTCAGTTTCCTCATCTGTGGTAGGCTTGTTGTGGGAATTGAATCAGTTAATACACAGAGAGCACTTAGGGCGAATAGCAAGGGGCCAGTGAGTGTTAAATGTCACCGTTACAGCTGCTGTTGTTACCATTAAACATCATCCTTGTCGATAAAGTGATGCTGCTCACACCCTCCTGGAGAAATTCTAGTGAAGAACCTGACGTGGGTAGCGTCTGCATCAAAAGGATGCTTGGTCCAGGGTTACTCGATAACAAATGAAGAAAGAGCAGCAGGAAAATTACAGAGGAACATATTTGGGATGGTGTCCTCCTAGCCCAGAGTATTTTCTCAAGGAGTATCTCAGTTCCATCCTTGAAGGAATCTGAGCCTCGTGTGAGAAGATCTACCTACAGCCTCTCAGACAGTGCCGCCCCGCAACCTGTGATGGGTTCCTCTAACTGCTGGCGCACTGTGACAAAACTCGCCTTTGTAAGCACTTCTTGAGTGCCAGGCCCTGATGCTAAAGGCCTGACATGAGAATCCCACCTTCTTCACCACAGGCCTGTAAGGCAAGTATTATGGTCCCTGTTTACAGATGGGAAAACTGAGGCTTACAGAGGGACAGAGATTTACCTAAAGGCAGACAAATATCATCTGACTTCCTAACCAGGACATCTCCTGTCACCCGTGCTCCACTCACCCCTCCCATCCCCAGCGTCACCGCCTTGGCTCTGACCCTACCCTCGATCCCCATCCACCACTGTCTTTGCTCAGCCCACAGGCTTCCCATCTCCCAATCTGTTCTGAGGCCCAGGATGAGCGTCTGTCTCAGGGTCTGAACCGGCGCCTCTGTTTCTGTCTGTATCTGGGGTCAGCAGTGGCTCTGGGCTTCTCTTCCTTTATAAATAGTGTCAGCACAGATAAATGAATGGGTGGCTGTTCTGGGCAGAGATAACCTCTAAGAGCGGGGAAGGGTGTTTGGGGACGGCCCTGACGTCGAGGAGGAAGGACAGTACAGGTCTCTTCCCCTTCATGTCCCTCCGGGGGATGGCCATCATTCAGGAAGCACGGTGTAGAGAGAGAGCTTGGGAATCAGAGAGAACCAAGTTCGAGCCATGGCTTCATCGTCTATTAGTGGTGTGATCTTGGGACAAGTCTGTTAATGTCTCTGACCTCATTGGTAACATGAAGACACTCTTGCAGGGTTGTTGAAAGGATATGGAGAAAGAAATGCACGTCAAATATCTGGCACAGACTGGACACAGTGCAAACAAATTTTATTGTAATTTATAATCTAATGTATTTGGCACTTACTGCATGCAAGGCATCCAGTTCTGAGCCTGGTAGGACAAATCAGCTCTGTCTTCAAGGAGCTTACAGGAGGCGGGACACGTGCAAGAAAAGAGGAAGGACCACCTGAAGCAGTGTGGGCTGGGTGCTGGGGGTCCTGGGGAGGGAGTCAGAGATGGAGGTGCAGAGGGGACCAGGGGCATGGAGAGGAGTGCCCAGAGCTGGCACTCACTAAACTATATCTTGAAGGAGAAGGAGTCCTCAGGTAAGAGAAGAACAGTCCAGAAGAGAGGAATTTTGTGAGCAGATGGGACTCATGTGGCTTGTTCAGGGACCTGATGGTGGGTCAGGGTCAGGACGTGGAAGAATAGCAGGAGACAGGGGTGGATGAGAGTTTGGACTGAGGGTTTTGGAGGCCACCTGTTCAGCAGCAGGTGCCATGAAGGTCCTCAGATGGAGAGATTCACATGTAATGTGGCTGGTGGGGTGTGGACCACACAAATTGAGGCTTTCATGGGCTCTGAGCTGGAGATGGGATGGGCAGTGCCTGTGAGGACAGAAAAGAGGGAACTGTCCTGGGTAGGAACCTGCAGAGGGTGAAGTATTGTAGAAGATGATGAGAAGGTCTGGGCCTGAGTGCTGGAGGACCGGGCGGGAGGGGCAGGGCCGCAGGTGTGGACTGGCAGCCTGGACCTAGAGTGTGACTCCCTTCTTGTGTCTGCCCCACCCTTCCCTCCCACCTGTAGCAGATTGTGGGGGGGTGGGGGGTGAAGGGCCAGGCCTGGATGGCATGGGCCCACCCACCAGAGTATCCTCCCAGCTCAGGCCCAGTGTCATATCCCTCCCCGCCCCCAGACAGGGATGTCCATCGCTTGGTGTTCCCCGCCGTGGGACCTCAGCATGCTGGCGTCTACAAGAGCGTCATCGCTAACAAGCTGGGCAAAGCCGCCTGCTATGCTCATCTCTATGTCACAGGTGAGGCAGGTACCCTCCGGTCAGCTGGGTACACAGCTGGCCCACCTGGGGACCTGGGTGAGGGCAGGGCCTCTGCACCAGCTCTCTTTCCCCTCCGTTCTCTGGGGAGCCAGCTGGCCTTGCCTGTGCCCCTGAGGCTTTACCTCCAGCCTGTGCCCCAAGGCTTGGCGATCCCGTGGGGCTGTTGGGCCCTAAAGAACCCCCACGGACGTTGGACCTGTGGCTTTCAGATGTGGTTCCAGGCCCCCCAGACGGCGCCCCTCAGGTAGTGGCTGTGACCGGGAGGATGATCACGCTTGCATGGAACCCCCCCAGGAGTCTGGACATGGCCATCGGTGGGTCCCGGCCACACAGGGCCATGGGTGGGGTGGGGGTGGGGGAATGGACAAGACAGGTTCAGGCAGGGCACCCAGGGGGCCAGGAGAGGAAGGCAAGGCCCAGGGGGACATACAGGTCAGAGTGGGAGTGGATGGAGCGTTGGGAACAGGACAGAAGTGGCTTTGTGGGTCCCCTCCCCACGGTCGACAGAGCCCTGGCTCTGGGTCAGGAGAGGAGACAAAGCAGAAGCTGCCACATTGCCTTCTCTTCTCCGAGGGACTAGGTGCCTAGGTTGTGGTTCTTCCCCGTGCAGTTTCCTCCTGCTCTGTGCCTCAGTCTGTCTACCTTGGGTAGTAGCAAGAAATTAGAACTAAGTTAAGCTCCCTCCCTGCCTGTAACTGGACCGCATGCCTGACACCACGTGGGCTCTGAGCCTTCCCCCGCCTGTGGTTGGGCAGGAGCAGGTGGGGAATGGGCAGAAGCAACAGGAGAAACTGAGGCGGGTCCTCAGACAAGACTGATGATGAGTCCCTGGGTCCCGAGCCAGCAGAACGGGGGCGGGGGGCACCCCAACCAGGCCCGCCTCTAGCAGCTGCCTCCCCACCAGATCCAGATGCCCTGACCTACACCGTGCAGCACCAGGTGCTGGGCTCAGACCAGTGGACAGCGCTGGTCACAGGCCTGCGGCAGCCCGGGTGGGCAGCCACTGGATTGCGAAAGGGGGTCCAGCACGTCTTCCGGGTCCTCAGTACCACCATCAAGAGCAGCAGCAAGCCCTCGCCCCCGTCCGAGCCCGTGCAGCTGCTGGAGCGCGGTGAGCCTGGTGTTCCTGGAAGGGGGCGGGCGAGAGCCATCAGGCCTGGGAACTGGGTGTCCGTGGAGGAGGCTCCAGGGCCAGCAGGATTGGCATGGCCGCGCACAACCCCTACCTGTCAAGAGTGCTTCCTTCTCATTCCTAAAAGCAGCATGCACTGTGGATGAGGCTGAGGCTCTGGGTCAGAGGAGCTGGGGGTCCAATCCCAGCCCTGCCGCTCCTGGCTGAGTTCCCTAGATGAGTTGCTAAAGCTCTCTGAACCCCGGCTTCCTCGTCTATAAAAAAAAATGGAGCTCATATGGTGATGGGGAGGGTTCCAAGAGCAGTGGGTGCTGAGGATCTTGATGTTAGGCCCAGCACTGAGCCAGCCCTCCTGTGCCTAGGCCCACCCCTGGAGGAGGCACCCGCTGTGCTGGACAAGCCAGACACCGTGTATGTGGTGGAGGGACAGCCCGCCAGTGTCACCGTCACCTTCAACCATGTGGAGGCCCAGGTCGTCTGGAGGAGGTGGGCCCCACCTTGCCTACCCTACTCCTCACACGAGGTGCCCGGCTCCAGCTGGCCAGGCTGACCTCCCTGGGGCTGGATCCTGGGTGACCGCCCCATCCTGTGTCCCTTAGCTGCCGAGGAGCCCTCCTAGAGCCCCGGGCAGGTGTGTACGAGCTGAGCCAGCCGGATGACGACCAGTACTCTCTTCGGATCTGCCGGGTGAGCCGCCGGGACCTGGGAGCCCTCACTTGCAGTGCCCGCAACCGCCATGGCACACAGGCCTGCTCAGTCACCCTGGAGCTGGCAGGTGGGTGACCGCGGCCTCTTTACCTCTCCCTGCTCTGAGGCCCACAGCCCTCTCCTCACCCTCTGGGTGTACACACCCACCTGACAATCATAGGTGCCTCTGCTCAGCCTTGTCCATCTAATGTCCATGATAACTGCAGTAGTAGTAACAATAACGGTACTAGTACTAATAAGATATTTATTGAGAAGCTGGTGTGTGCTAGGCTCTGTGCTGAGTACCTTACGTTTATTATTCGTTTAATATTTAGATCAACCCTGTGAGATGGAGTCAGCTATTATCTGCATTTTACAGATGGGGAAACTGAGGCCCAGAGAATGTGCTAAGTGATGGGCCCGGAGTCACACAATATAATAAGTCAGGAGCTGAGATTCAAGCCTGGATGCCCTACTCCAAAGCCAGACAGTGTTCCTAGCTCCTGTGTTAAACATAGCAGGAGATAGTACTTCCAGAATAATGAACTTGGGTGGGGGTGAGGGCGGAAGAGTGCAGGGGGATGAAGGTGGAGAAAAAGGTCCAAGTGAGAGCATCTTATCGCCAGACTCCCAGCTCTGGGATCCTGGCTGCTGCCCTTTTGCACAAGCCTGTTTGACAGAGCCTCCCAACCTTTGCAGTGAGGTTTCTCCTTTCAAGATGTAGTCTCTCAGACCGTAGCCTGCATTAAGTAGTAATTGTCTTGTTTTCTGGTTTGTTAATTAACTCTAGACACATGTAACTGCCACTCAGAACTTCGGATCAGCGTGAGCTAAACAGTTACCTGCTGAGTAGATAAGATTCCAAGCAAATGCAAATAAAGTGACATTTTAGTTAGCAGAGGCCATCTTATCACGGGATAAATGTACATCTTCTAGTGCTTTAAAAAAATTGTTGAAGTCCACTTGAAACTTTCTAATCCTTTTGACCTTTGTAGACTGACCCTTGCCACCACCTCCACCCCATACCCAGAAGACTAGGGACCAGATTCCTAGAGGGCAGGACAGACAGCTTTAAAGTGGGCGAGAGGTGGCTGTAGGGTGTGTGAGGAGGAGATATGGGGGCCCTACTGGCCCTGCTGTGGATGGCGGATGGGGTGGAGCCACTGATGGTCTGGGTCCCTGGTTTCCCTTTTATGTGTCTTCCCCTCTGTCCCGCATCCTCCCACCCTACCCTACCCCGGCACTTCCCACTCAGCCACCCCTTTGCTTCTTGGTTGTGATTTTTTCTATTTTCTTGGGGGCTTTTTTTGGTCATACCGCATGGCTTGTGGGATCTCAGTTCCCCAACCAGGGATCAGACCTGGGCCCCTGGCAGTGGAAGCAGAGTCCTAACCCCTAGACCACCAGGGAAGTCCCAACCACTTGCTCCTTGTTAGTACCATCTGTAGGATTCATCTTTCTTCCCAGGTGTAGGAGGAGCCCTGGGGTTTGGGGAGGCCCTGGACACTGAGAGCGCAGCAGCCAGCCTGGATGGGACAGTGACTGAGGGAGACTGAGTCCCATTTGACCAGAGCTAGAGCAGGCCTGGGCTTGGATCCGCACCCCCTCCTGTTGTGCCCACCCCCGTCCCCCAAGCAGGTGGAATGGTCCCTTCCCTCCATACCCAGGCCATGGATGCATTTTCCCCAGGATGCCGTCCCTTTTGTTCTGTGCAGAAGTCAAGCTGTGTGCCTGTGGCTGGGTGGTGCTCCCTGCCCAGCACCCTGCTTTCCCCCCTACTCCCCTTAAAGCCCAGACCCTCAAACACTCTGAAAGGAAGGGGAGGGCACCAGAAGTTTCTCCAAAAAGCACAAGCACATTGGAATATGTATCGAATTCCGTCATGAGAATTAGGAGCTGCTTTACCAGGAAATAACATGATATGTGTGGAGAATAAAATCAGTCACATGGGGGAGAACTAAACTGAGAATCGGTGACTATTCATTTTGCCATCTTCCAGATGGTAGAAGGCCCCTTAAATATTTAAATAAGATTCAGAGAGAAAACCTCAAGTTGGAGGCAGTGTCATCTGTGAACTCCACATGGGGTCACAGACTGAGCCGCCCACGGGGCCCTGGATAGGTACAGTCAGAGAGGCCCGAAGTAGGACTCAGCTGAGGGCCACCACCCACAGGGGGCAGTGTCGGGCCACTCCGCAACAGCCCATTAATGCAGTGAGGGAAGCAGCTCAGGACAGCCAGTCCTGTTTTTCCAATAGAGGCAGGAAATCCAGATTTCTTTTGTGTGTGAAAATCTCCTAATTTCAAAGCTGGCCAATGAATCCTGAGAGCCCAACAAAGCAAGCCTGCACCCCCTGGCTGAGGTTTTCCGAGATTTGCAGAACATCACGTTTCACTTTACAGGGAGAGTGCTTGGTTCAGGCCAGGAATTCGTGTTCTTCAGGCCAAGTTTGAGAGCCCCAGGGTGGGGTGTTGGGACTCTGAGGGGCTCGGGAGGGGGGCGGGGTCTGGTGTTCTGCCTGAGCCGGTTGCTGAGGGAGGGCTCAGAGAGGGGCTGAGGAAAGAGGCCCTTGTGACCCCAACATTCTGTTTCCCCACCACCACCCGTGTGTCAGAGGCCCCTCGGTTTGAGTCCATCATGGAGGATGTGGAGGTGGGGGCCGGAGAGACCGCTCGCTTCGCTGTGGTGGTGGACGGGAAGCCCCTGCCGGACATCATGTGGTACAAGGTCAGAGGCTGGCTGTGGCCTCCTTCCGAGCGTGGGGAGCGGGGTAATGGAGGGGTGACTTCCTGGGGGCGTGGAAGGAGTCAGGGAAGCTTGGACAGAGAGGAGGAGGAAGTGGGACCCAGAGGCATTGGTGACGCTGGGAAACAAGGGTGGCGCCAGGCCCCTCGTGGAGCTAGCGCTAGGCCCTGAGGGCTGGGTGAGACTGGGTCTCTGGTGTGGAGGTAGAACCGGGTCCCAGGCAGATGGGAAGCCAGGCCCGGGCTGGGGTGACGGCCACTTCTGCAGGACGAGGCGCTGCTGACTGAGAGCAACCATGTGAGCTTCGTGTATGAGGAGAATGAGTGCTCCCTAGTGGTGCTCAGCGCAGGGGCCCAGGATGGAGGTGTCTACACCTGCACGGCCCGTAACCTGGCTGGCGAAGTCTCCTGCAAAGCAGAGCTGGCTGTGCACTCAGGTGGGCTGGAACTCAGGGGGAGCAAGGCAGAGGGCTCACCCAGGGATCCAATGATGTGGGCCTCCGCCCCCCCAACCGGGAATCACTTGCCCAGCCCTTCACTCTAGACGACCCCCTCCTCCAGCCCCAGCTTCAACATTTATGCTTCTCTTCTGTGCCCTCCATCCGCCCAGCCCGGCTGAGTCTCTGCCCTGTCCCTTGTCTTGTCCTCCCCACCTAACACCAGGCATCTCTTCCTCAGCTCAGACAGCTATGGAGGTGGAAGGGATTGGGGAAGACGAGGAGCAGCGAGGAAGGAGGCTCAGCGACTTCTATGACATCCACCAGGAGATCGGCAGGTGTGGGGCTCGGAGTGGGTGCGGTATCTGGGGGCCAAGAGAGGCTGGGCCTGAAGCTCAGCAACACCTGAGCCCTGTCCTCTCCTTGCATCCTCACCCAGGGGTGCCTTCTCCTATTTGCGCCGTGTAGTGGAGCGAAGCTCCGGACTGGAGTTTGCGGCCAAGTTCATCCCCAGTCAGGCCAAGCCAAAGGCATCGGCGTGGCGGGAGGCCCGGCTGCTGGCCCGGCTCCAGCATGACTGCGTCCTCTACTTCCACGAGGCCTTTGAGAGGCGCCGGGGACTAGTCATCGTCACCGAGCTGTATCCTGGGACAGGCTTGGTGGGTGGGGGACACGTGGTCCTTGGAACAGCCAATTAGCAACATGTTTTACACTTTACAAAGTGGTTCCATCGACAACTGGGATTTCTTGAGGCATCTTTATTTTTTTTAATTTTTATTTATTTTTGGCTGTCCTGGGTTATTTTGTTGCTGCGTGCAGGCTTTCTCTAGTTGCAGTGAGCGGGGGCTACTCTTTGTACAGCATGTGGGCTTCTCCTTGCAGTGGCTTCTCTTGTTGTGGAGCACAGGCTCTAGAGAGCATGGGCTCCAGGAGTTACGGCACAGAGACTTAGTTGCTCCGAGGCATGTGAGATCTTCCCGGACTAGGGATCAAACCCATGTCCCCTGCACTGGCAGGTGGATTCTTAACCACTGGACCACCAGGGAAGTCCAAGACATCTTATAAACACTTCACAGAATGGAGCCTGCAGACGTGTGTGAAGACCAACATTTTTTAGCTTAAATTTACAAAGTACTTGATATGTGCCTGGCAGTGTTCTAGGAGCTTTACCAATATCTGTTTCATCATTATGTATACATATCTCTCGGAATTTTATTATCCTCATTTTATAGATGATGAAAATAAGGTGTAGAGAGATAAAGTAACTCACCCAAGATCACACAGTGGCAAGAGGCACATGATTTTTATCATGAAATGCAGTACAGTATATCCAAACATTTGCAGCGACCGCATTTCAGATGCATGTTAATATTTGGCTTTATTTGGGAGGCTCCTCTCATACAGAACAGATTTTATTCTTTCATAAGAGCTATAGTTAAATGAAGTCACACTGAGGTAAGGATGCTGGCTGCTGCTGGCTTGTCACTGCCACTTGTCACTGCCACACGGTCACAGGGTGACCATGTCTTACACACTAGCCTCCCAGTCTGCACTGTTAGAACCCAGACCTCAGCAAAACGACAAATTGTTATGTGTCATAGGCTTTCTGGGTCATTCTCAAATAGAGTCAAGAGGTTCCATCCACAGTCAACAAAATGCTGCTCTAACTTGAGCCTTACAGACACTTCACAGGGTAGGTGAAAAGAACATTATCCCTATTTGACACCAGCAGGAACCTAGGCTCAGAGAGGTTAGGTGACTTGCCTGAGATCCCACAGCAAGTGAGAGTTCAAGCAGGGTTGTCCCATCTACGCACCCGGATGACAGGGGAAGGGGAAGATGCAGTTGGTAACTGGTAGCCGATGTGCTTTTTGGGGAAAGAGAACCCTTTGCTGAGCTGGGACCCAACCGGAGCTCTGGGAGTGGAGGGCATCACCTAAAGTGGGCCCGGCTGTTGGCACTGGTCACTGTTCTCCTTGATCCAGGACATAGCTGCACAGAGGAGCTTCTGGAACGAATGGCCAGGAAACCCACCGTGTGTGAGTCTAAGGTGAGGGCAGTGGGTGGGAGGGGCCAGGCTGGGCACCAGCGTTCACCCACCTGAGCTCTGAGACCCAAGGGGTGCATCCCGGGCATGCCATCTGTGCCCACAAACAGGCCAAGGTGGTGTGGATAGCACTGTTAGGCAGGCAGCAGAGCCTGCTTCCCTGCTCAGAGCAGACCCCCACACTGGGACTCGCACTGTCTTCTGTAAATCTCAGCACCCACCCTGGCCCCCAGCTCTGTTGTTTCTCAGTCTTCCTCACATAAAGATCACTCAGACATTACCCCAGAAGGAGCCACATCCAGACTCTGTTCAGTCTCAGTGCTGTCCTGCCGTGTAGGGCTGTACAAATTGTTCACTGCACAGTTCTACTTATTATCATGTAAATGGTGCCCTCCTCTAATTGTGCTGTGCTCAGCCTGTGCAGCTGTACATGGAAACCCTGAACCTCAGTAACCCCAAACCTATGTTTCGGCCCCCTCCTGAAGGCCACTTCCCAGGCATAGCCTGGCTTCTTGCCACAACTCTGGTGGTGATCAAACATAATACTCCCCGGACTCTGGGCCTCCTGTCTCCACAGATCCGGGCCTACATGCGGCAGGTGCTAGAAGGAATATGCTACTTGCATGAGAACCACGTGCTGCACCTGGATGTCAAGGTGAGATGCAGGTGGGGGGGGGGGGGGAGAAGGCAGCACCTGTGGGAGCCAGGCTCTGGGGTGTCCTCCCTTCGGCCCTCAGCTCCCATATCTCGCCTTGTGTCCCACAGCCCGAGAACTTGCTGGTGTGGGATGGTGTTGAGGGCGAGGAGCAGGTGAGGATCTGTGACTTTGGGAACGCTCAGGAGCTGACACCAGGAGAGCCCCAGTATTGCCAGTATGGCACACCTGAGTTCGTGGCGCCCGAGATTGTCAACCAGACCCCTGTGTCTGGAGTCACTGACATCTGGTAATGTTGGCATGCTGGGCTGCTAGGGTGGGCCGGGGCAGCTTCCCTCCATGCCACACTGAGGACTCACTCGGGCAGAGAGGAGCTTTACTAAGCCTGGATGCCTGCCTTCTCTGACAGTCAGCTGCTGACCTTGCTCACGGGTGTCTCCTGCCCTTGTTACTACCTCCCTCTTCTCCCTCAGGGCCGACCCAACCACTCAAGGCCTCAGCCCTATAGTCCTGGGTGCTGGGCCTCCCTACCTCCAGCCACCTTGCCTCCCCTGCAGTGAAGCAGGCACAGTCTCTTGGTCCCCAGATTCCTCCAGACTTCCTAGGCCAGCCCTGCCATGATCCTTGCGTCCTCCAGGCACGTCGTGACCTCTGGGTTAAGGGTCTTCCCCAAAGGAGGCGCCCCTGTGCCCGTTTGTCCATGGCAGTGTTCACAGGGAGGACCCTTCCTCAATAGATCAGCGGTAGCGAGAGGATTGCTCACTTCTGGTGGAGTGGGGCTGCCCTCTTACCCGCTCACTCTCCTTTCCCCACAGGCCCGTGGGCGTCGTCGCCTTCCTCTGGTAAGAACCCCTCTGCTCTCAGGAACCCCATCTCCTAACAGTCTTGTAGTAGGCCCAAACGTTGGCAGAGCCTGGGGCAACAGAACATTTGAGGGCTGCAGCCTGCCCCTTCTCTTCCATGCACTGGCTGTTCCCTACACTGGAAGGGGCTTCATGAGCATAAACGTGGACACCCTGCCTGCGTGTCCAAGCTTTGTCCACCACCATGTGCCTCCATAAGGGGCAGACACACTGATAGCATGCTTGGGAAGGCCAGTGCCAACTCAGTGCCATTTAGACAGGGGACTAGTCCAGAAGATGGGTTAGAAAGGGAAGGGCCGGGCTCCGGGGACATATCCCCTTGGCACAGACCCCTCACTGCAGGGACGGGCCGCAGCCCACGTTCCTGAGCCTGAGCAGGGAGGCCCGGGGCTTCCTCATCAAAGTGCTGGTGCGGGACCGGCTGTGAGTACCAGGCCTGAGGAGCCTCTCCGCTGCAGAGTTCCCTCTGGCCCAAGCCTTTGCCTGTAGACAGTCAGTCCCCCAACTCCTTAGTGGCCCCATTTTCCCAAACATTTACTGAATGAATGAATGATAAATGCCTTTTTAATACTCCTTCCTTTACAGGAGGCCTACTGCAGAGGAGACCCTCGAACATCCTTGGTTTAAAGTGAGTCTTGCGAAACGGTGGTAGAAGAGGTGGAAGAAGAGAACATTATTAGTAGCTCCATTTATTGAGTCCCTCCTTGTGCAGTAACCATGCTATGCATTTTATTTACATATAATCTGTTAACCTCACAATAGCTCTGCAAAGGAAGGTATTATCACTCCCCTTTGGCTGATAAGGAAACTAAGGCTCAAATCGGGGTATCACGGACTGCAAGGCACAGGTCTGACCCGCCCCCCCGACATACATCCTAGGGATCCTCATGAGAGTTCTCCTTGGCTCTTGAGACCAGCCTTGGGCCTCCTTACTCCTGGGGCTCACCTCTGTCCTGCCCTGGTCCTGCATACTGTGGTTGGTGGGTGGCCTGGCTGGTTTGTCCTCTTGGTTTTGAGCTCCCTGTGGGCAGAGTTCTCACTCATCTTCAAACCCCAGCTCTGCAGGGCATAGCACCAGGCAGAGGGAGGGGTTCAGCAAATGACCCAGTAAAAGCAAACTGTTCAGGGAGAACTGTGCTGGGTCAACAGAAGGCTGAGGTCATTCTGGTACCTGTGCTTGGAATACAAGCCTGGTCTCTCAGATCAGAAACGAGCTCTGAAAAGGCCAGCCTGGGTGGGTTGCTGAGAGCATCTGAGGTCTGGCCCTCCAAGGCTGCAGATGTCTGGGGTTCTGGCTCTTCAGGAAGACAGTTGGTAAGCTGGGGAGCAGGTTTCAAGTGAGAGGCCTGAGCACAGGCCTCCCAGGGCAGCCAGCGTACCATGACAGGACCTCGAGCCCTGGTGTAAGGTCTGGAGTCTGGGAGCCACCAGTTTCATCTCTCTGTGCTTGTATATGTGCTCAGTCGCGTCAGTCGTGTCCGACTCTTTGCAACGCTATGGACTGTAGCCCACCAGGCTCCTCTGTCCATGGGATTCTCCAAACAAGAATACTGGAGTGGGTTGCCGTGCCTTCCTCCAGGGGATCTTCTAACCCAGGGATTGAACCCACATCTCTAATGTCTTCTGCATTGGCAGGCGGGTTCTTTACCATGAGCACCATGTGGGAAGCCTGAGGTGCCTCTCCATTTAAGTTCAGGGAACTTGTCCACATGTGGGCACCTTGACTGTGGGAGTTGTTGTGACAGACCCCCTGGGAAGGGAGCCTCAGGAGCCCAGACTCGATGCTGCTGTATCTGCAGTCCCCTCCTGTGGACATCATCTCTGCACTGACGAAGCCGGAGGGTTAGGGCTGGCGGAGGACTTCCCCTCAGGCCCTCTTTCTTGGTTTACAGGCACAGGCAAAGGGTGCAGAGGTGAGCACAGATCACCTAAAGCTATTCCTCTCCCGGCGGAGGTGGCAGGTGAGCTTGGCTGGGCCCTGCCTCTCTGTCTTCATCTTCAACATTCTGCAGCTTTCTGTCTCTAACGCTGCCTTTCCTGTCAGATGCTCTCACTTGGGCGCATCTATCTTCATCCACTTTTTAATTCTCTCAGCTGCCATGTCTGCCTGCGTTAGGCCTTCTCCCCTGGGGATGAGGTGGGCCTGAGCGGGTCAGTTTGGCCCTGGAGGGCCCTCAGGTCTGACTGGTACCCTGTCTCCAGCGCTCCCAGATCAGCTACAAGTGCCACCTGGTGTTGCGCCCCATCCCGGAGCTGCTGCGGGCACCCCCGGAGCGGGTGTGGGTAACCGTGCCCCGAAGACCACCCCCCAGTGGAGGGCTGTCGTCATCGTCCGACTCTGAAGAGGAAGAGCTGGAGGAGCTGCCCTCTGTGCCCCGACCTCTGCAGCCCGAGTTCTCAGGCTCCCGGGTGTCCCTCACTGACATTCCCACCGAGGATGAGACCCTCGGGGCCCCGGAGGCTGGGGTGGCCACCACCATGGACTGGCAGGAACAAGGAAAGGCCCCCTCTCAGGACAAGGAGGCCCCCAGCCCTCAGGCATTCCCCTCCCCAGGCCAGGAGTCCCCGTCCGGGCCCAGCCCCCAGCGGGGAGAGCTCCGCAGGGGCAGCTCGGCTGAGAGCGCCCTGCCCCGGGCCGGGCCGAGGGAACCGGGCCGGGGCCTGCACAAGGCAGCGTCTGTCGAGCTGCCGCAGCGCCGAAGCCCCAGCCCGGGGGCCACGCGCCTGACCCGAGGAGGCCTGGGCGAGGGCGAGTATGCCCAGAGGCTGCAGGCCCTGCGCCAGCGGCTGCTGAGGGGTGGCCCCGATGATGGCAAGGTCAGCGGCCTAAGGGGTCCCCTGCTGGAGAGCCTGGGGGGCCGGGCTCGGGACCCCCGGCTGGCGCGGGCGGCCTCCAGCGAGGCAGCACCCCACCACCAGCTCCCACCTGAGGCTCGGGGCCTGCAGAAGAGCAGCAGCAGCTTCTCGCAGGGTGAGGCGGAGCCCCGGGGCCGGCACCGCCGAGCGGGGGCACCCCTGGAGATCCCCGTGGCCCGGCTGGGGGCCCGCAAGCTGCAGGAGTCCCCCTCCTTGTCCGCCCTCAGCGAGGCCCAACCACCTAGCCCCGTGCGGCCCAGTGTAGCCAAGCCCAGCACCCCTAAGGCTTCAGAACCTCCTGTGGGCACCCCCAGTGAGGTTGCACCGTCCCCAGCACCCCAGCCTGCCCGAGAGAAGGCCCCAGAACCCACTCCAGAACCAGCCCGGGTCCCCAAGCCCACACAGCCCCCGACAGCTCTGCAAACCCTAGCGCCTCCGCTCACTCCCTACGCCCAGATCATGCAGTCGCTCCAGCTGTCAGGCCAGGCTGAAGGACCCCCGCAGGGCGCAATCGTATCTCCGGCACCTCGGTCTCCAGCATCTCGGTTGGAGCCCAAGCCCCACCCGGCTGTGTTTGCCAGGGTGGCCTCCCCACCTCCGGGAGCCTCCGAGAAACGCCTGCTCCCAGGAGCCGGGGTAACTCCAGGGCCAGCCGAGAAAGCCCGTTTCCCCGCGGTGCCTCGCAGGCCAGGAAGCAGTCTCAGTAGCAGCATCGAGAACCTGGAGTCGGAGGCCGTGTTCGAGGCCAAGTTCAAGCGCAGCCGCGAGTCGCCCCTGTCGCGGGGGCTGCGGCTGCTGAGCCGCTCGCGGTCGGAGGAGCGCGGCCCCTTCCGCGGGGCGGAGGAGGAGGACGGCATCTACCGGCCCAGCCCGGCGGGCACGCCGCTGGAGCTGGTGCGACGCCCCGAGCGCTCGCGCTCCGTGCAGGACCTCAGGGCGGTCGGGGAGCCGGGCCTCGTGCGCCGCCTCTCTCTGTCGCTGTCCCAGCGTCTGCGGCGGACCCCGCCCGCGCAGCGCCACCCGACCTGGGAGCCCCGCGGCGGGGGGGGCGAGAGCTCGGAGGGCGGCAGCTCGGCGCGGGGCTCCCCGGTGCTGACAGTGCGTCGGAGGCTCAGCTCCACCCTGGAGCGGCTGTCGAGCCGGTTGCAGCGCAGCGGTAGCAGCGAGGACTCGGGAGGCGCGTCGGGCCGCAGCACGCCATTGTTCGGTCGGCTGCGCAGGGCCACGTCTGAGGGCGAGAGTCTGCGGCGCCTAGGCCTCGCGCAAAACCAGCTGGCGGCCCAAGCCGGCGCCGCCACGCCTTCCGCGGAGTCCCTGGGCTCCGAGGCCAGCGCTACGTCGGGCTCCTCGGGTGAGAAGGGGCCCCCGGGGGGCGAGTGGAGAGTGAAAGTGTAAACAGGTGTGGGAACTGGGAGGGCGAGGCTGGGATGTCAGGTGCGGGGAAAAGGAGAGGGCCAGAGACTCCCAGCATAAAGAAGCGGAGATGTTTCTGGAGGCCCCCAGGACAGAACTGGCAGGACTGGGGCAGCGGGAAGCTGAAGGGTAGAGGCTCTTGCAGGAGCCGGCCAATGTCGAGGCTGTGTGTTAGTCGCTTCGAGTCTTTGTGACTCTTTGTGACCCCTATGGACTGTGGCCTGCCAGGCTCCTCTGTTCATGGAATTCTCCAGGCAAGTACACTGGAGTGGGTTGCCATCTCCTTCTCCAGGGGATCTTCCCAACCCAGGGATTGAACCCTGGGTTTCCTGCCTTTCAGGCAGATTCTTTACTGACTGAACCACAAGGGAAGGGTCAAGGCTAGAAGTCCTCTATTCCCTGGTAGTGGCAGGGCAAGTGCTCACAGGCTTGGTTCTTCACAGCTCCTGCAGAAAGTCGAAGCCGCCTGCGCTGGGGCCTCTCTCGGCTGCGGAAGGACAAGGGGTTGTCACAGCCAAACCTCTCTGGCAGCGTCCGGGAGGATTTGGGTCACCAGTATGTGCGCAGTGAGTCAGGTAATCCAGGGCCTGCTGGGTGAGTAGCCCCCTGCGAGCCCCAGGGAAAAGTTATAGCCGGGTACAACTTGGCTACAAGTTGTAGCTTGGAGGAGTCCTGGCAGTGGTGGAGGGGGCCTGGAGTCAGGAAAGAACAACAATCATCATAATAGCTTCAGCTGCCATTATTTAGCAACACCAAGTGTCCTTTAAGCACTTAATAAGTATTGCCTCACTCACCCCTCGCACTGTTGCTTAGGAGCTAGTCTTGTCATCTGCCCATTTTACAGATGAGGGAACAGAGGCTTAGTCATGCTAAGTAGCTTGTCCAAGTCACAGAGCTGCTAGTAAGTTGGACTGTATGACCCTCTGCACCCAGAGCCCAGAAGTGGCTTTGTGACATTGTACTAATGCCTTTCTTTGGCCAGCCACCCCCGACCCCGGCAAGAAGGTCTCTGTCCCTGGGTGTGGTTCTGAGGGAGCTCAGGATTGGACTCCCTGCCCCTCAGCGCCCCCTGCTGGTGTGTGTACACGGGATTGTTGTGTGTGTACTCATTCACCTCCGATATTTGCGACCCCATGGATTATAGCCCGCCAGGTTCCTCTGTCCATGGAATTTTCCAGGCATGAAACTGGAGTGGGTTGCCATTTCCTGCTCCAGGGGATCTTCCAGACCCAGGGATCGAACCTTCATCTCTTGAGTCTCCTACATTAGCAGGCAGATTCTTTACCCCCTGAGCCACCTGGGAAGCCCGTGAACATGCTCCCAAAGACAATTTCTCTCCCAGCCTAGAGGCCCACAGTCTGGACTGTGCCTCCAACCATCCATTTCTCTATAGCCCCAAACACCTGATTGCCCCTCCCTATCCCCTCTGTCCCCACCAAAGGCTCTGCACACAGACAAGCCGCCTCCGGGACTCTTTGCTGGGGAGAGCAACACCTGGGATATACCCTGGTCTATCTCTCTGCCCGCATGTCTTGGGGCTGCGGCGGGGGAGGTATTTTCCCCCTGGGTCACCTCAGCCCTCCCCTTGAAAGTGAGGAGCATTACTCATGGATGGCAGAAGTTCAGGAGGCCAGGGTTTACAGACCAACCTGAAGAGAGGAGCAGGCCCACCACACCAGGCTGCATGCAGGGCCTTTATCAGTCACAGATCTCTTCTTCTCCAGTTTCTGATAAAACTCCTCAGAACTGTTCCAGATGCATCTCAGCAGGACTTGTGACTGAACATGTGACCTTGTCCCTCCTTGGCCGGGGGGAGCCTGGCAGTGGGTAGAGGGGGCTGTAGTGAGGGAAGAGGAGGGAGGGAGGCCAGATGGTGGGGGCAGGGGCAGTGAAGGAGGTGCGGGTGTGGGGGCATTGCAGCCCCTGGGAGGATCGTGAGTGGGACTGGCAGAGCTGGACCAGGGTCACCTTTCACCTCTCCTCCTCCTTGGCTCCCTCTCTCTCCCTGCTACCCAGTATCCTCCCTTGATCTGAAGGTGGTCATTGACAAAGCCATATTCCCTTTATGTTGTTGGCACCTGGGTGTGGGAGCCCTCCTAGGGGAACGCTTGGGTACAGTGGGAAAGGGGGCAGGCTGACACCCTGTCAGCCTCTTCTGCAGATCCTCTTCCAGCTCATCCACACCCCGCCCCCTGTTGGTTCCACAGGCAGGCAGGAGCCAGGGCTCCCAGGTGTATCTACCTTTCAGTCCACATGAAAGAAACCCACCTCCCCCCATCACCACCACTACCATCCCCAGCCCAGGATGGGATTTTTCTAGAAAGACATTCCCAGGGATCAGGAGTGCAAATCCTCAGGGCACTAACGAGCCACAGGCCAGCAAAGACCTGGAGCAAAGACAGTGGCCATCTGCAGCCCTGCCGTGGGCCCATTCACCAGCCTGCTGTGAAGCCAGCTTTGCTGAAACAGCCTCTTTCTCTGGGGATCTGTGCCTGGCTTCTCCACTGGGCATGTTAACGAGATAATAATCACAACAATAGAAGCTAGCATCTATGGGTGTTTATTATATGTTACACATCTGCTAAGTGCTTTACTTGCCTCTGAATGCTCATGACAGCTCTGTGAGTTTGGTGTTATTATTTTCCTCAATTTACAGACATGGTCCAAGGTCATGCAGATATGGTGTTTTTCCGTTTCAAAAGCTCTCGCCACTTAGCTGATCTGCAGGAGGGTGTAGAAGGTCTGGGACAGGTGCCCCAGACCCTAGGGGGGATGAGGGATGGGGGAGACTAACACACTTTCGGGGTCTGCCCCAGGTTTGCCTTGACTTTAGGTCTTTTGAAATTGCACATTTTGGTTGAACATATGTTCAGTCTTGGGAGTCTCAGGTCAGGTCACCAGCTCCTGTCACTTGCCCTCGGTACCCTAGAACGAATGGGTATTGCAGGAGCTTAACCATTGTAGTTTTTCAATATTTGTTTTCATTTTATTTAGCAAGTGCTTATAGGGATTTCCCTGGTGTTCCAGTGGTTAAGACTGTGCTACCACTGCAAGGGGGCGCGAGTTCAATCCCTGGTCAGGGAACTAAGATCTTGCATGCCGTGCAGCATAGCCAAATAAACAAAAATAAAACAAAACCAGGTGTTTGTAGAGCACTTACTTAGTGCCAAGCTGTGCTTAAAGTGACTTATAAATATACAAGGTAGCAACTACATGTCTTCAATAATCAGTGAAAGGAAAAGATAGTTCTACACGCAGCAAGTGCCTGGGAAAGTGATGCTCACCCCAAAGGAAATTCTCAAAGGCAAGACCTTCTTCTTCCCCCATCTGCCTGAGAAGAGATGGCCTTCCACTCTGCCATCTGCAGGCAGCGCTAGCTCTCGCGTGCCTCCTCCCCTCCATCAGCGGTGAGGGAGCCAGGGTCCCTGGAGACCCATGACCATCTTTGCTCTCGCTCCAGACTTTCCCCCAGTCTTCCACATCAAACTCAAGGACCAGGTGCTGCTGGAGGGAGAGGCAGCCACCCTGCTCTGCCTGCCGGCGGCCTGCCCTGCACCCCACATCTCCTGGATGAAAGGTGAGGCGATCATGTCTCCCCCAGAGAGAGGGATAGGCAAGTGGCCCCACGGCCAGGGGATGTTCAGCGGGAAGTGGCAGCTGAGGGGTCCCAGAGGACACGTGTGCTGTTTCACTCTGCAGCCCCTCCTTCTCCTTTGCCCACAGACAAGCAGTCCCTGCGGTCAGAGCCCTCGGTGATCATCGTGTCCTGCAAAGATGGTCGTCAGCTACTGAGCATCCCCCGGGCAGGCAAGCGGCACGCGGGGCTCTACGAGTGCTCCGCCACCAACGTCCTGGGCAGCATCACTAGCTCCTGTACCATAGCTGTGGCTCGTGAGTCCAGGGCAGGGACCCAGGGGGTAGTGATGCGGGTGGTGGGACAGGGCTCAATGGTGTGCAGGGGCTCACTGGGGCCACTTCTCTTACCAGGTACCCCAGGAAAGCTGGCTCCTCCCGAGGTGCCCCAGACCTACCAGGACACAGCACTGGTGCTCTGGAAGCCGGGAGACAGCAAGGCACCTTGCACATACACGCTGGAGCGGCGGGTGGATGGTGAGAGACTGGCAGGCTGGTCAGGGGTGGGGGCAGGTGGAGGGTGGAGAAGTTGGGGAGACAAGTACCTTCCCTGAGCTCTTCACAGATGGCACCGGGAGCTTGGGCCACCTCTTCTATGGCCTCAGCCCCTGCTCCATGCTGCCTGTAGGGGAGTCTTCCTGGCACCCCGTGAGCTCGGGCATCTCTGACTGCTACTACAACGTGACCCACCTACCAGTCGGTGTGACTGTGAGGTTCCGTGTGGCCTGTGCCAACCGTGCTGGGCAAGGGCCTTTCAGCAACCCTTCTGAGAAGGTCCTCGTCAGGGGCGTGCAAGGTCAGTGGGACAGGGCGGGGGTGGCCAGGGAGGGCAGGGTCACTGAGCCTAGGGTCCAGCCCCTCCTTGGTTTTGCCCCCAAGGCACCATGGTGATGGTTTTCTCTGTCTCTACTTAGATTCCTCAGCTTTGCCATCTGCTGCTCACAGAGATGCCCCTGTTACCTCAGGGCCAGCCAGGGCCCCGCCTCCTGATGCTCCTACCTCACTGGCCCCTCCACTGAGCCCCTCCCCAGCTCCTGCTCCCCCAGGCCCCCAGGCAGCCCCTCTCGGCCCCTCATCTTCCCCAGCACCCCCCAGCCAGGCCTTGTCCTCCCTCAGTGCTGTGCGTCCACCACCCCAAACGCCCCCACGAAAGCACCGGGGCCTGCAGGCTGCCCAGCAAGTAGAACCTACCCCACCCAGTGCCCAGGACTCCCCAAGCGAGCCCAAGTCTTCCGTTCCTGACACTGGGACCCCCACCCCAGCCTCCGCCCCTCAAGCTGTGAAAACAGCCTCTTCCTCAATGCCCCTGTATATGGTGACCTCCTTTGTGTCTGCACCACCAGCCCCCGAGCCCCCAGCCCCCAAGCCCCCTCCTGAGCCCACCAAAGTGACTGTGCGGAGCCTCAGCCCGGCCAAGGAGGTGGTCGGCTCCCCTGGGGGTGGTCCCCCCAGTGCTCCTGGGCCAGAGGGCACCACTCTTCGACAAGGCCTCCCTCAGAAACCCTACACCTTCTTGGAGGAGAAGGCCAGGCAAGGGGGACCAGGGCTGGGGGAGGGAAGGAGGACAGAGGTGGGGAGTGCATGGAGCTTTGGCAGCAACGGGGATTCAGAGAGAAGACCAGCCCTCCTGGGGTGTTGGGGGTGCCTGGGAAGATGAGATCTGGGTCCTTAGCACAAGTAAGTTCAGATTTTCTCTGTGCCAGGTGTCATGCCCAGCGCTTTGGTCTCGTGATCTTAATTTTCACAACTGAGAGGGACGCTGCATTATTCCATTCCATGGATGGGTTGAGGAGGTTACGGGATATGCCTGAAGTGCCAAGTCAGTGAAGGGCAGAGCTGGGACTCAAACCCAGGTCCCTAAGAGTGAACTCTAGGGCCCACCCTGGGAACCACAGCATCCTTGCTCCCAGGGGTCCGTGCTTACCCTCTGCTTAGCTGGCAACAGTTCAAGTGCCCCCTCACTCCTCTGAGCCTATGATATGCCCCCCAATGCATAGGGGTCGCTTTGGTGTGGTGCGTGCCTGCCGGGAAAATGCCACTGGGCGAACATTCATCGCCAAGATCGTGCCGTACGCGGCCGAGGGCAAGCGGCGGGTCCTGCAGGAGTACGAGGTGCTGAGGACCCTGCACCATGAGCGGCTCATGGCCCTGCACGAGGCCTACATCACCCCGCGCTACCTCGTGCTCATCGCCGAGAGCTGCGGCAACCGGGAACTCCTCTGTGGGCTCAGCGACAGGTAGCTGGGCATCTGAGGGTGCAGGGAGCTGGGGTTGGGGGAGCTGGGCTCGGCTATCCCCTGACCCCCACATCCCTCCAGATTCCGGTACTCAGAGGACGATGTGGCCACCTATGTGGTGCAGCTTCTACAAGGCCTGGACTACCTCCATGGCCGCCATGTGCTGCACCTGGACATCAAGCCAGACAACCTGCTGCTGGCCCCTGACAACGCCCTCAAGATCGTGGACTTTGGCAGTGCCCAGCCCTACAACCCCCAGGCCCTGCGGCCCCTGGGTCACCGCACGGGCACACTGGAGTTCATGGGTGAGGGCACCATGCCATCCAAGGGGGGGATGGGGTACTGCCAAAGGGGCAGCAGCCAGGGCTCGACCCACTTCACCCACATACATGCCATTTATTGAATGCTTACTGTATGTAAGCAGCGAATTAAATCTTTTCCATGGATTTTTTTTCAATTTTTCTTTACAATAGCCCTGGAGATTGGCATAATATTACCCCTATTTTACAGATGAGGAAACAGAGGTGCAGGGAGGTATTTGTTCAGTATCAGTGTACATGGTAGACCCAGGATGTAATAAAGTTGGAAAGACAGGAGAATTGATTATTAATTTATATAAATAAGGGAAACTAGCTACCATTTGGAGAAGGCAATGGCACCCCACTCCATACTCTTGCCTGGAGAATCCCATGGACGGAGGAGCCTGGTAGGCTACAGTCCATGGGGTCGCTAAGAGTCAGACACGACTGAGCGACTTCACTTTCACTTTTCCCTTTCATGCATTGGAGAAGGAAATGGCAACCCACTCCAGTGTTCTTGCCTGGAGAATCCCAGGGGCGGCAGAGCCTGGTGGGCTGCCGTCTATTGGGTCGCACAGAGTCAGACATGACTGAAGCGACTTAGCAGCAGCTGCAGCAGCAGCTACCATTTAGCTACCTGCTAAATACTGTTCATCATCTCCATTCCCTAGAATAACTGTGCAAGCCACGCTTTACAGAGGAGGAGATGGAAAGCCAGATGGGTTTAGTACATTGCTCAGGGTTCTGTCACTAGAAGGGTCAGGCTGGGATTAGAGCCAGCCTGGCTGATTTCAGAGGCTCTTAATTTTGGTGTTGGCCACACTCTTTGTGAATGGGCGCCCACCTTTGGAGCTGGCCTGAGAGAGCTTGTGATCATCTGCTTCTTAGCTCCTCTGTAGTTCTGGGGACCCCACCCCCATATTCAGTGCCTGGGCTGATTCCTCAGGTGCCCCAAGTCTCCCCTGGGAGCCACGCAGCCCACCAGTATCTGGGGCCTGCTGCTCTGCCTATACCCATGGTCTGGTGACCTGGGTACCGTCCTGCTTCCCAAGCCCCCAGGGGCATACTCTGCCTCTCTCTGCTCCCTTGCCACCCAGAAGCTGGTTCACTGTGGCATCTTGTCTCCTGTCAGCTCCTGAGATGGTAAAGGGAGACCCCATCGGCTCTGCCACGGACATCTGGGGAGCGGGTGTGCTCACTTACATCATGTGAGTGCCCCCAGGCCCCGCCCTCTGCCTGCACCCCCCCACCTCCCCAGCCATACATGCATGTACACAAGTTGTGCACACATACACACATGCATGTACACACACAAGTACCCAGGTATCCTTGTCCCCGAGTGCTGTGCCCCTAGAAACCCCCACACTACTGTCCCCCTGAATCTGTGAGTTGACCCTCAGTCTGCATCTGTTAACTGAACTGTCTCCTCTGCAGGCTCAGTGGACGCTCCCCATTCTATGAGCCAGACCCCCAGGAAACAGAGGCTCGCATTGTGGGGGGCCGCTTTGATGCCTTCCAACTGTACCCCAACACATCCCAGAGTGCCACCCTCTTCTTGCGAAAGGTCCTCTCAGTACATCCCTGGTGAGTGGGTCTCACACCTGTCAGCCTCCCAGCATAACTTTCTGCTAGCCTCACACTGCCCTGGCCCAGCCCACACCTAAGCCTCCCAACTCCTACCCCACACCAATAATATGCTGCTACTGCCGATACTACGGTTACTACTACTTCTCCTAAGTGGCTGTTCTACCACCATTTAAAGCCCATAACAGCCCTATGACACAGGCAGAATCACTGTCCCCATTTCAGAGACTGGGAAACTGAGTCCCAGAGTTGTCCAAGCTCACTCCCTAGGGGTGCATCCAGGATTGGGAATCCTGTCTCTGGGAGGATGAAGTCTGTCCTGCTCTGGGAGCCATGCCTCCAGGCTCACTGTCCCTGGCTTGGCTTGGCAGGAGCCGGCCCTCCGTGCAGGACTGCCTGGCCCACCCATGGCTGCAGGATGCCTACCTGATGAAACTGCGCCGCCAGACGCTCACCTTCACCACCAACCGGCTCAAGGAGTTCCTGGGCGAGCAGCGGCGCCGCCGGGCTGAGGCCGCCACCCGCCACAAGGTGCTGCTCCGCTCTTACCCAGGCAGCACCTAGCGCCTCGGACCACAGCCCGGCCTCGGGCTCCGACTCGGGGTTCCCGCTGATGCCCCGGGACATTCCAGGGCCCCCACAGAGCCGGGTGGGCCCGGGGGGGCTTTGGACACCACCAGCAGCAACATCCGGCCGGGCTATTACCTCATGGACCTGTGGGGACAGAGACCCTGGGCTTTGGCCGATGCTACCCAGCTGGAGCCAGAGCGGGAGACCCATGGGCCAGGCTGGGTGGGGTCAGGATCAGGTCAAGAGGGACAAGGAGGGAATGGGCACGTAAGGAAAAGAAGCCAAGGCATAGGGAGGGGGAGACTTTATGGAGGTTCCAGGGGAGGGAGACAGAGCATCTGGGGGAGAACCATCCCAGGAGGGTGTGAATAAATGGAGAGGAAGAAATGGGGGGGGGGAGCCCAGGGTGTCTACAAGCCAGGAGCTGGGAGTGTTACTGAAGCAGGGACAGGACTTGGAGACAGTGCCAGGGAGCCAGAGGCAGTACGTGAGAGAGGGCAGCGAGGTGGGAGAGGAGAGAGGACTCAGGTGGGGGCGGGAGCTGCCAGCCTCCCCAGAAGGAGAAGCCTGGAGGGCTGAAGGCTGGAGGCAGGGTCTCAAGCCAGCAGCGCTCTCCTCCTATCCCGGTGAACACAGCGCTGGGCCCTCTACGCTGGCCCGAGGATGTCCCCACCGCCTCTCTGTGGCCTTCACCCTCCTTCTCATTCATATTTATTTATTTATTGACTTTTATGAAGTCTCCCTGCCATCCAATCCCTCTTGCCTATGTTGTCCTGACCACCTCCCCCCCCCCAGCCATCCAGCTGTCTGTGCAGCTGTCTGTCTGTCTGTCACAAGGAAAATAAAAACAGCAAGCAGCAGGACCTATGTGTGTGGTCTATGGGGAGGGATGTCTTGGGGTACAGCGTGTACACAATGCTGGGGTACTGGGACGGGGCATTCCAGCCTTTTCTGGGCCAGTGAGAACCGAGGTATACCACCTAGCACTTTAGGACCTTCCTCCCCTGCCCCCTGACCCTCCTGGCCCCTCACCTGTCCCTTATTCCTTGAGAGAGGAAAGATGTGGGTCTGTTTCTCCCTCTAAAGTTTCTGAAATCCTGGCAGAACCACTGAATCCCCACTACCAGCCTCAACCATACGGGTGGCCCCCACCTTTTCTCACATGTTCCATTATCACAATGGGAGGATGCTGGGCTCTGGAAGGGACCAGCCCACACCCGCATCCTGGCTCAACCTTCTTCACTCTGTTCAGGGGACAGGGCAGCTCTGGTCCTGACCCCTTGAGCAGAGGGGGTTTCATCATGATGATTGGTGAGAGCAGATGGTGAGAAGAGCTGTAGAGGAAAGCAGGACAAGCTCATGTGCTGACGCTGTGTGTCAGAGCACCAATCAAAACACGCGGGGCCGCTGTGAGTGCCGTGGTCAGCACGCCTACTGTGATGGGGCCATAGATGAGGATTTTCCTCAGTCTGGCCCTTCTTATTCTCACGGCAAGCCAGGGATCCACTGGGTGCTAAGGTGCCTTGACTCTAGCTGACCCCCTTCAGTGTCACAGAAGGGTCACTGGGTCCTGTAACTGGGCTGCCCTGCCCTGAGGTGGATGGAGGGGGAGCCAGTTCTTGTGTCCAGCGGGACTGTGCCCCCCTGTCCCTCCCCAGCTTGAAAACTCTGTTCTTGGCAATGTAAAAGGAATAAAGCCTTTCACCATGAGCACAGCGGAGAAGGCAATGGCACCCCACTTCAGTACTCTTGCCTAGAAAATCCCATGGACAGAGGAACCTGGTAGGCTGCAGTCCATGGGGTTGCTAAGAGTCAGATATGACTGAGCAACTTCACTTTCACTTTTCCCTTTCATGCACTGGAGAAGGAAATGGCAACCCACTCCAGTATTCTTGCCTGGAGAATCCCAGGGACAGCGGAGCCTGGTGGGCTGCCGTCTATGGGGTCACACAGAGTTGGACACGACTGAAGTGACTTAGCAGCAGCAGCAGCAGCAGCAGTAGCCATGAGCACAGGAAGCTGGTGCAGGTGTGTTGCTGATCAAGGTTGAGAGTCCCTTGGCTGTAGTCCAAACCACCTTTTGCCCAGCCCAGCCTCTCCGGCTTCTCAGGACACCAGGGAAGAGCCAAACCCCATCATCATAAAATAACAGAATATTAGGGCTAGCTGGAAGGGGCCAGAGAGCCACATTTCCCACCTGCCATTTTAGCGATGAAGATATACAGTTTGCCTGTGAGAGTCTCTAATCCCCTACACACTGCAAGTGTTTTCATATAAAAATGAGGTGCCTGAACTTATATCTTGATAAATGGTAAAATTCTTCTCCTGTCCCCCTTCTGATCTTGAGCTTCCCTCTCATCTCCATTGGAAATGGCATGTGAACTGCTTGTTCCAAACCCGGAGGAGCAAAGGTAATTTATGTCAGCAGAGCCGTGTCAAAACTGCTCTGATCAAAAGCTGACAGCACTCCGCACCTGGGCAAGCAGTTACAGTGAAGGGAAGCAAGGCTTACCTAGTGCCCTGGCCTGGGTAGACTGGACTCCAGGCAAATCTCAGGGGAATTAGCTGCTTACCCCTGGTGGTCTGATGCCCCTATACACCAGCTTATGCCCAGGGAGGGAGCTTGGGCAGACCTAGAGTGTCAGAGTCAGTGCCAATCTCCAGGGACAGTGTAGCCCAGCCAGACCCTATGATGTCACATGGAGGGGAGTGTGGGAATGGGGCGGCAGGAGAGGATGCTGTTCTCAAAAATCCTTAAGGTCCCTTCTAGGTTTATCTGTTTACCACCAGGAGGCACAGCGACAACCCTAGACTCCTGGGGTTGGGGGGAGTAAGGTGTTTCCAGATTGGTTCTGACTGCCACGTGGGCCTCTCATAATTGGCTAGCTGGACAGTGAAGCCCATCGCCACTCTGGCTTCATTCAACGGCACCTCCACAAACACTCACACCCCTTAACTGACTGTGTCCGGGAAGGACGTGTTGTCCCTCTCTCCAAGGACTGACCTGAATGTAAACTGCCCCAGCGGGGAGCTGAGTCTCCTGTCGACCTGAAGCCTTGCCTAGTTCTCCTGGGAGTGAGATGAATAGCCCCTGTTCTGGGAAGGGGTTGGAGCCATGTCCAGCTGCCCAGCTCTCTGGGTGCTGACGTGTGGTGCACTCCAGAGCCGCTCAGTTTTCCCTCGGGGGCTGCCCCAGTGGCAGGCATCCTCAGGCTAAATAAGGAGACTGTGTGGGTCAGGGAATGGGGGCTGGGATCCCCAGGGGCTTGGGGCAACCATGCCAAAGAAGGCAAGGAGGGGAGCCATGTATAAAACCTGGGCCTGGAGCTGAACACCTACCTGAGCCCTGGCCTTGCCATTTGGAAGGGCATGCCACCTGCCACCCAGCTAGTCGACCCACGCCCTGAAGTTGAGCCCTCATAGCGAGTCTAGATCTTCATGTCAGCCTAGATACTCCCACATAGGGGGATGTTCTGAACCTACAGGGAAAAAGCTGAAGTTCGGAATCTCTGCGTCAGCCTAGACCTCTTTGTTTGTTTCCTGCTCCCCAGATGTCCAAAGCAGCTCCGGCCAAAAAAACCAGCGGCTGTGTTCCGCTTGGCTGCAGCCCCTCTCCCTGGATGTACGCTGGATATCAACGACCCCCAGGTTCAGAAAGCGGCCATTCACATCCAGGCCTCTTACTGGGACCACAGGTAAGGGGGAGTTCTAGACAACCGCTGGAGGAAGGGAGATGGAGCTGCAGAACACTCATGACTGCATTTGGGGGATGGAGGTAGACTGAACACTGTATTTGGGGGGTGGGGGGAGACTGATGCTGAAGCTGAAACTCCAATACTTTGGCCACCTCATGCAAATACCTGACTCATTGGAAAAGACCCTGATGCTGGGAAAGATTGAAGGCGGGAGAAGAACGGATGGATGGTTGGATGGCATCACCGACTCGATGGACACGAGTTTGAGTAAGCTCCGGGAGTTGGTGATGGACAGGGAAGCCTGGCATGCTGCAGTCCATGGGGTCGCAAAGAGTCGGACACGACTGAGCGACTGAACTGATCCTGGCTGAGCATAGTGTCATGTACCTGTATGGTCACTGAACTTAGAGGAGAGTGGTTTCTGAGGGGTGGAGGGGTGGCTGCCAGAGTAGACAATTTTACTAACAGTTCAGGAGCGGCTGCCTTCCCTATCCACCCCCACACGTTTAAGAGTCTAGTGGGCTGAGGTGGGGGAGAGGAGCAGGGGATGCTGTACGGATGGACAGGGCTGCAGGCGGGCCCAGGCCGTGTTTTGAGAGCTTGGGGCCCTGACCTGGACCGCTTGGGTAGGTACGGGAAGGAGCTGCGCGAGAAGGGACTGCGGAGAGTGCTGGAGCCGCTGAAGAACGTGGTGCTGCTGATGGAGGGCAGCGCAACGAAGCTGACTTGCCGAGTTTCGGCTTTCCCGGACCCATTCATGCGCTGGGGCAAGGACTGCAAGGAGCTGCGAGACGGGCCCAAGTATCGTTATGTCTTCAAGGACCCTGACGTAGTGGCACTGGTGGCGCGCGATGGCGAGCTGGCAGATCTGAGCCAGTACAGCATCAACGTAACCAAGCCCTTCTGCCAGTGCTCCGACTCGGCACGCATCCTTGTGGAAGGTACTACGCGTCCTGGGTGTAGTGTCACCGCGCGGAGCAGCACCAGCTGGCGGGCGCCCACAGCCTGGTCTTGCTGCGCTTACCGCTGGGCATCCCTGAGTCCGCAAGGGGATGTGGCCCAGCCCCCGCACAGCCTGAGCCGCAGACCAGGGCGCAGCGCCGGCCGCGCGCGTACTCCTTTCCTACCCCCAGAATTCCATCCCATCCAGCCTAAGAAGTCCGCTAAGGGCTTCAATCACGCTATTCCAGGGCCCCAGGGTCACTGCGAGACAGAAGCAGAGGCAGGGTTAGATCCCTGGTCTTCTGGCTCTCAACCCAGGGCAACTTCCGAGGCACCGCTAGATGTGCGAACATTTCCAGATTTTGAGCCCTAGAATCTCTATTGATCCTTCTTCATTAGGGGCGGGATTAGCCCCGCTTGACAGTTGAGGAGATGATGCCCCAGCGAGGTTAAAGACCAACGTCACACAGCGAGCTTAAATCCATCTAATATTTAGAGACGGGTATTAGCTGGTGACGCCCTGCCTGCCTCGTCTCTAGGTTCTTTACTGGGTGTCAGTCCCTCTCCCTTCCTCCAGTTTCAGCGAAGATTCAGAAGGGACTGGGTAACACTAAGGAGCGCAAAGGCGCCACGGTAACGCTGATTGCCGAGATCCTGGGTGGGCCTGCGCCCGACGTGGGCTGGGCTAAGAACGGGGAAGACATCGAAGAAGACGACAGGTGAGGGCGGGGACTTGCGCAAGGACAGCACCTGGAGCGGGAGCTCGGGCGGGGCGGGGTCCAGAAACCGGCGGGAGTGGGATGGGGACGCGGAACTGGGCGGCGAAGAATGGAGCTCAGTACCCCGGCCGGAATCCGCGTAAACTGACCAGGCCCTGCCCTCCCCTTCTTCCCACCTAGAGTGTTTGAGATTGGCAGTACCACCACGACGCTGACGATCCGCCGGGCCACGCCCGAGGACAGCGGCAAGTACGAGGTGTACGTGGTGAACAGCCTGGGCATGGACCATACATCGCTCGCGTGGATGTGGCCTGAAGGGGACCCTCAGACCCGTCGCCCTGGCCGGAGCCCCGGGGGGGTGGGTCAGACAACCCTCCTTCATCTTGCTTAATAAAGCTGCTCTCTTTGACCCTCGGCGTCTATTCTGTTGAGACGCCATTTCCCCTGCACATGCACCCACACTTATTCCAGATCAACTCACCAAGGTCACAGAAAGTTGGGATCAGAATGTTTGGGGGGTGCCTGGTCCAGTGGTTCATTTTGCAGACAGAGAATCTGAGATATGACTTCTCTCACGGTCAAAAAGTTCCTGCACTTCGAATTCTATCACTCCGTCTTCTCTTCGTTTGCATAGCTCAAGCCCCATCTTCTCCTGGGGGATTTGCACTCTGGCCCCGTCCATCTCAAAGCTGGCCACACTCCCTCAGGTCTCTAGCCTCGCTCTTCCCTGGGACCTGACTCTGCTTTGGCTGATACCTCTCTCTGGGCCCTTTCCCAGACAGCTCAGGTCCTAATCTTAAATTCCAATCTCAGTTTCTCAGGCTCCATTCTTCTAATTTGAATCCGCCCCCCTAGATTCCTTGGCCACGCCCCCGTACTCTCCCACAAATCTCACCTCTTCGCTCTTGGTTAGAAAGCAAGAGGATAGTTAAGAACTACGGTAGAGGGCAGAGGACGGTAGACCGAGAGGGTCTCGGAGGTCTCAACTGGCTCTCCGCCCTAACCCTTTTGTGTTGGTCCCACAATCTCTGGCTGCGCGAGGCTAGGATTTATTAGAGTCAGTTGTGGGATTCAGAGGGTCAACAATCAGTTCTCCGAATCCAGAGATTAAGTACTTGTCGTTAGTATCGGTGCTCAGGGCTTGGTTGGTTCGGTGTTTGGGACGCTAAAGGAATCTGTCTTTTGATTCAGGGTTCATACCTAGAGGTTAGTTTTAGGATTCAGGTTCAGCCTATATAGGTTTGTTTTAAATTGGATTTGGAATGCATTATATGCTCATCAGCGTTAGTTCATTACTTGGGAGCCATTCTTAGGATTGTAGTTAGATATTTGGGACTCAGGGTCTGAGGTCCAATGTTCAGGGTTCACTGTTGGGGTACAGGGCTTAAGATCTAGAGTCAGGATGCAACAATTGGGAATTGATGGGTTTGGAGTTTAGGTTTCATGAGGTTTGAGATCTGAGAAGGTGTCTCTCGCTGAGTTTCTGAGTTTGCTGAGTCTGTGGCTAGAGGGAAGACTGTTAGGGGTCAAATTGTGGGGTGTGGATTTCAGAATTTGGGTGGATTCATTGTGGGGTTTGAAGGCCAGCTGGAGTCTGGGCTGGGATTTGAATTGTGTGAAATATATGAGGTGTTGTGTCCCAGGCAAGTCCATATTGAACTTTGGATTTACATCCTTGGAGAGGGCTAAGTGTTGCTATTTGGGGTTTGGGGCCTAGTTGGAGTATGTATCAGGTTCCTGGGTTGGGGTGTGAGGTCTGAGCCTGACTTGTCTGTTGGGATTTGAGGTTTAGGTAGCAGTCGCCATCATGCTCAAAGCTGTGATCCTGATTGGAGGCCCTCAAAAGGGTGAGGAGCCAGCGGAATGAGGGGAGGAGGTTGGGTTGAAGTGGTTGGCTGGGTGGGGGCAGAGGGAGGCAGGAAGCTGAAATGTGCTTCTTTCTCCTCTCCCAGGGACTCGCTTCAGGCCTTTGTCATTTGAGGTGCCCAAGCCCCTGTTTCCTGTGGCAGGGGTGCCTATGATCCAGCACCATATTGAGGCTTGTGCCCAGGTAACCGCGTAGGCTCCCCTCTCCCACTTCACTTCCTGCTCATCTCCTTCATGCCATATTTCCCCCTTTTCCAACCATGACCTTCCCACAAGGCATAACTTCAGGGACCACCATTTACAAATGAAAATGTGGATGTCGCCCCCTGGAGTTGTTCTATACGGCTGCCCTCCTGTCTTCCCCTGACCTAGTCTCTCATCTAGCCTCGTGCTCAGATTCCGCTCCTATTTTTAAAGCATGGAATATGAGATCAGGCAAAAATCTTAGAGACAATTTAATGCTGTAGCCAGGGGAACCTTAATGATAGCAAAGCACAGAACTCATACCTTTGCTCACTGAGGAGCTAATTTCTTTATTGCTTTTGGTATTGAAGCAGGCAGGGTTTTATTTGAATGTAGTTTGTACCTGCTGTAAGGACATGAGCAAATGTCCCAGTCTTTCTGAGCCTTAGTTTCCTTATTTGTAAAAATGGAGATAATTAGGCTTGCTTTGTGAGGTGGTGAAACTTGCAATCGTGTTTGTCAAGTGCCCAGTACAGTACAGGCGCTTGATAAATTATATCCTCATCTCAAGCCCAGATTGACAGATGATAAATACGGGGGGGGGGGGAGATGAATGGATTATTCTTTAACGCAGCTTGGTAGGCAAAATCTTCCCTGGGGTGAGCCCCAATTCAGATGTGAGAGGGCAGGGGATAATAGAATAATAAAAGATGAAAACATCAGGGACTGAGACTTTCTCTAAACTTCTTCATTGTCCAGAGGAGGAAACGGGCCAGAGTGGTAAAGTGAGTGCCCAGGGGCCTCACAGCTGAGAGGGAAACTGTGGTCTCCAGACTCCACGGCCAGCCCCAGGGATTTCTCCCTTTTTTCATTCTTTCCTATCAGGTATTTTTTTCTTCCAACCTCTTCCTTTATCCCCAGGTCCCTGGGATGCAGGAGATTCTGCTCATTGGCTTCTACCAGCCTGATGAGCCCCTTACCCGGTTCCTGGAAGCTGCCCAGCAGGAGTTTAACCTTCCCATCAGGTGTCTGTGCACATGGGTGGTGTGAGGGTTGAGGGGCAGTGCCCTAAACTTCTGGTTCTCGGGAGTGGGGTCCATCCGCTGGACTTCACCCTCACACACTAGGAGGATTCTTATTGGGGCATCTGTGAATCCCTGAGTTTATTGAGTTTCTTTGTGGGCCACGGGCAGGTGTACCTCTGGGAGCAGGAGGAGTCAGGTACCCAGGCTCCTCGTATCTGTGTCTTCTGATCTCACTGAGCTGGCCCTGGGGTCCCTGGGGACAGGTACCTGCAGGAATTTGCCCCCCTGGGCACAGGGGGTGGTCTTTACCATTTCCGGGACCAGATCCTGGCTGGAGGCCCCGAAGCCTTCTTCGTGCTCAACGCTGACGTCTGCTCTGACTTCCCCTTGAGCGCCATGTTGGATGTCCACAGACACCAGCCACACCCTTTCTTGCTCCTTGGCACCACGGTGAGGAGCCCTGGGGGGCTGGAGGGTGCCCAGGGGGTGTAATCCAGAAATGAATAGGAGATGGGCGTGGGAAGAGGGACTGAAGGGCCTGTGTGTGTGTAGATGAACTTTGGGGTGGGCCCCATTTGGGGTGCTGTGAGAGCACAAAAGGAGGCCCAACCCAGCCTTGCCTGGCTGGGGGAGGGGAGGGCTCCCTGAAGATCTGTTTAGATGAAGGAGACGGGAAGGCATTGCATGTGCAAAGGCCCGGAGGCAGGAAACCGCATAGCATCTCCAGAGTTACGGAAGTCAGCATAATCAGCAAGGTGGAGAGTCTCTGTCCTTGTTTGTGAAGATCCCTGCCCCCGAGCCTGACTTTCACGCACCCGTTTTATTTGTTCCAGCTTTAGTATTAAAAATACATGTACACACACATGTGTGTGCATAAATTTTATTTTGAAGTTTTGGGCTAGGCACTAGCTAGGTGTAAGAGAAGTAGAGCTGAAGGACAATCCCTGTTTCTAAGGATCTCAGACTAGTGGGAAACCCAGCCATCACAAATGATACAAGTGCTATGTGAGGTGTGGCCAGAGGTCAAGGGTGCGCGGATCTGAGAAGCAAGCTCTGGGGCAGAGTGGACTCACACTGGGTTTTGAAAGCCTAGTTTTTCAGATGAAGAGACGAGAAGGGGCATTCCCAGAGCAGGTATGCGATAGCATGGAGTTGTGTTCCAGGAACACTGGGAGGTGGGGAGGAGAAAGGCATGTAGCTCAGACTTACCTTGAAGGTGAAGGCCAGCAGCCGGGGGCAGTCTGCGTTGCAGGAAGACCACTCCGGCAGCAGGGAGGACCTGGAGCTCAGGGGGTCTTAGGGGTGGTGGCAGTGGCCTCTCCTCCCCTAACCCTAGCCTACTCTGTCCTCAGGTTCTGCACTATGTGGAGAAGCCCAGCACGTTCGTCAGTGACATCATCAACTGTGGCATCTACCTCTTTTCCCCAGAAGCCCTGAAACCCCTCCGGGATGTCTTCCAGCGAAATCAGCAAGATGGGCAACTGTGAGGCAGGCCCCATGACCCTGTGACCCCAAGTGCCCCTGGTCACAGAACCCCCCTCCCCGCCGCCTCCCCCCAGTCTTTGCAGGCTCCATGTCCACCTGCTCACCTTCCTTGTCCTTCTTGTCTCCACTTGTCATCTCCACCTGAGCCTCCCCATCCCTCCCTTCCTAACCTCATTCTGTCCCTCTTCCGTATCCATCTCAGTTCCTCTTCTGTCACTGCCTGCCCACTCCCCTTCTGGTCCATTTCTCTCAAGCCCTGAGTGTCCCAGAGATGCCTTTCCAAACAGACGGGAATACACACACTTGGGTGCACACAGGCTTGTGTGTGCGTGCATATGCACACGCACGCACACCTGTACTCTCAGGCCCAGGCTCCCCCTGGAGTGCCCCAGAGCCCTGCTCACCATCAGCCACAGCCCAGGGTCGTCCTCCTAGGCTGGGACCTGCTCCTTCGGTGGATCCCTGCCTTCACTCCCTCCTCCCCGCCCATCTCTCATCTCATGCCTCATTCACGCATCACCATCTTCTCACTCCCACCCATCTCTCTGCTTTTCTCTCCATCTCTCCTGGCCTCTGTCGGTTTCTGCTGAGCTGGCATCTCCACCATCTCTCTCTCTCTCTCTCTCTCTCCCCCCTCTCTTTCTGTGACTGTCTCTGCCCTCACCAGCTGCCTTCCTCTGGGGTGAGTCTGTCTGTGTTTCATTCCATCCAATGAGAGGGAAGGTGGATGGCGGGGAGAATGGGAAAAGGGGGGAGAACCCAGGTCTGGTCGAACTCCCTCTGGATGTAGGGCAGGATAGGCAGCAGGTCTGTGCCTGGGGACACAGCAACTCGGGCGGTGGGGGTGGGGAGAGGGGGGTGATGTGTGCGAGGGTGATGGGAGAGCTTCCTGAGATGTGAGCATTCCTCTGGAGCAGATCTGACCAGACTTGGAGAGGTGGTGGGATTCACTCCTATCCCTGTCCCCAAGAGATTGTGTTGGCCCCCAGTCGGGCTCAGCTGGAGAACTGATGTCAGCATCCCTCCCTCCGTGCCAGGGAGGACTCTTCAGGCCTATGGCCCGGGGCAGGTACCATCCGCCTGGAGCAGGACGTGTTCTCCGCCCTGGCCGGGCAGGGGCAGATCTACGTGCACCTCACTGACGGGATCTGGAGCCAGATCAAGTCCGCAGGGTATGGGAGCAGCCTCTGATGGGGTGGTTGGGTCGTCTGAGACTTTGGGGCAGTGGGCACAGGCTCTGCTGGCCCGAGCCCATTCCACTTTCTGGCCCCCAGCTCAGCTCTCTACGCCTCCCGCCTCTATCTGAGCCAGTACCAGCTCATTCACCCAGAACGCCTGGCCAAGCACACGCCAGGGGGTCCACGGATTCGAGGTACCCATCCTGCCCCAATCCCTAACCTTTGCCCCCCAGCCCAACCCAGCCCCCCTCCCCTCTGAGCCGTGACTCCTGGTCACAGATCCAGAGGTTGAAGTCTCAGCTCCACCCTCCCTGAACCAGGTGTGGTTTAGGGGCATTTGCCCCCAGTCCTTTCTTCTGCTTCTAGGAAACGTTTACATCCACCCGACGGCTAAGGTGGCCCCGTCGGCGGTGGTAAGCAGTGGCCCAGCCCAGAGGAAGGGAGGTGGCCATCAGGATGGGTGGGGCAGTACAGATTCTCCTGAGCTCAAGGTGGGGGTGTCTCCTTCGTGCACGGTTTGTAGGGTGGCCTCAAGCAGGTCCCTTCCCCTTTATCTGTTCTGTGAGGGGACTGCATTTGGGGCCCTCCAAGGCCTACGGTGGTGCTGTTCTCCACAGCTGGGCCCCAACGTCTCCATTGGTGAGGGGGTGACCATAGGTGAGGGCGTGCGGCTCCGAGAGAGCATCGTCCTCCATGGAGCCACACTGCAGGTAGGCACCTAGGCCCACGTGGTGCCCCCAGAGGCCAAGCGGAGGGGTGTGCCCCATGGGCTCTGCATCTGGCCCCTCACTCCCATCGTGCTGTTTGGCAGGAGCACACGTGTGTTCTGCATAGCATCGTAGGCTGGGGGAGCACCGTGGGGCGCTGGGCCCGCGTGGAGGGTACCCCCAATGACCCCAATCCCAACGACCCCCGAGCCCACATGGACAGTGAGAGCCTGTTTAAGGACGGGAAGCTGCTGCCTGCCATCACTATCCTAGGTATGCTTCCCGGGGCACTGGGCTGCAAGAAACTTCCACAAGTGATGGCCATGCCCTGTGGGAGCATTTGTGTGCCTGTGTATATGTGTGTCTGTGTGTGTGTATTCCTTGAGCAAACATTCACCCAGTGTCTGCTGTGTGTCAGGTCTTATGTGAGTCACAGGGGACACAGATGGGCAGGGAGGGGTACCCCCCACCCCCAGATGGCGGTGGCCCCCAGCTCATTGCCCCTCACCTCGCCTCACCTCCCCACGGCTTCCCCCTGGTGCCCTGGTACACACTGCAGGCTGCCGCGTCCGGATTCCTGCCGAGGTGCTCATCCTGAACTCGATTGTTCTGCCACACAAGGAGCTGAGCCGCAGCTTCACCAACCAGATCATCCTCTGAGGGGGCCTGCCAGAAGGCCCCCCTGAACTCCAATCTGCTCCCCTGAGGCTCCTGCCTGCCTGCGTAGCCAGCCTCTGTCCAGGCATGCTGTTTACACTCGTGCTTTCGGGGAGCAACGTGGGTGGTTGGAGGACTCGTGGCCTCCCTCTCCACTCCCTATAATAAACCTGGGTGAACCCTGGAGCCAGCACGGACTCCGCTTGTGCCTGGGCTGGGGGTGGAAGGGGGGCAGCTGAGTCAGGCCCCCCCACATTAGCATTTAAATTGGAGTCGTTGCTGCGGGCTCATGAATAATGAATCTGGAGCCCTGGTAAATTTCCCCCTCCTACTGCCTCAGCCTCTCTGCCGCTCTGGAGGAAGGCCCTCCAGGCTCCTAGCCCGCCGGCCCTGCCTTCACCCTGATGCTGCCTCCCTGTTCCCCTTCACTGGGCCTGGCTCAGGCTCCGGAGTGTAAGGGTTCCAAGGGGAAGGGGAAGGGATTTCGGTTGGCCAGTGGGGTGTAGGCGGCAGGCACAGGGATTGGGGCTGGGAGCCCAGGGCCCAAGGTTGGATCACCTGGTGTCCGTTCTCTTTGGTTCCTGCCCAGTCCCGGCCTGCTTTCTGCTTTGCCAGCTCCATCTGCTCCCAGCTTGGCTTTTGGAGGGATGGGGGATTCTCCCCCGCCTGAGGCCGAGGCCGGGTCTCTTCTAGTCCCTGGCAGGCAGGATGGGCCTGAGCTGCTGGCTTTCTCTCCAGAAGCACAGTGGGAGCTACTCCATTCTGGGAGGGGTGGAGCCCTGGCCGCCTCCCACCACCCTGGGTCTGCCCTCTGCGAGTCGGTGGGTGGGTAGGTGGAGGGTCCTCAGTCTTCATTCCATATTCCTGAAGCCCCAGAGAAATCCAGCCCTCTCTGGTATTCACCCGTGACCCCTGTGTGCCCCTCCTGGTGCCCCCCCCGCCCCGTTTCCCCAGCTGTGGGTGCAGAGCTTAGTTGCCAGATGAGCTGGTAATGATCGTAATCTGCTAATTGAGAAGAATCTAATTACCCGAAGAGAATGGGGGGGCAGGGCGTGGGTGGGAGGGAGGAGGGGGTCCTGGCAGCCAGCAGGGGTGGCAGGCAGCAGGGTGCCAGGGCCTTTCTCAAAGCCCAGGATTTCAGAGCTTCGGAGCTGCGCACTTAGGAAGATGTGCTTTCTTGGGCGGCTGGGCTGAGGCTGACCTGGGGATTGGGCTAGGTGTGACCTCCCTGCCCCTGCAGGCCCCTGCAGGCCGAGTCAGAGCACCTATGCAACAACCTGGGGGTTTCAGCACTCCTGATCTACAATACAGTCTGCCTTGACGCAGCCTCTTGCCTCATTCCCACTCCTGGCCCCTCCAGTCTCTTGCCTCCAGCCCGGACCTTCTGTTGCCTCTGCGTGGGGTCCGGAAGGGGCTGCAGATGGCTCCTCTAGGCTGGGGTCAGCCCCTGAGGAAAGGGGTGGGCCACGGGGCCAGGGGCTGGGTCCCTTCCTCTCCTCCCCCAAGTCCTGACCCTTCTGTTCCGAGTGGTTGGCAGAGGCCATGGCAGCTTCATCATAAATATGATAATTTAATTATTTTCTCAGCAAAACACCGTGAAATCCAATAAGTCTGTGTCAGGCCCTGGCCCCCAGGAACCCCTCCTGGGCCCAGTGGGGGTGGGGGCAGGGTCAGTATTAAAAATGGAGGGGGCTAGTGAAGCTGAGGTCTCTGTTGTGTGCCCCCCGCCCCAGGCAGAGCAGGTCACTGTTGTCTATGTGTTTAGGTGGAGAGGGGGCGTCTAAGGAGAGAAGTTCCATTGCTCTCTACTCTCTTCCAGCATAGTCTGCCTGGGAGGGGCCTAGTACCCCTCCACCTCTAAGGGAAGAGCCCAGGACCCAGCACTTGGGAGTGTCTGGCCTCCAGAGGAGAGAGCGCTGGAGTCCCCCTTCGCTACCTCCGGGATCTCGTAGGCCCTGGAGGGGTAGGAGGGTGTTGGCCCTGGGGAGAACAGAGGGAACTGGGGTGGGAAGTATGGGATGGGGGGGGATGCGGGGGAGGGGTGCGCTCCTGCCATTAGCGCTTTTTTTTTTTTTTCAGTTTCCATAAAAAGATTATTCTGTAAAATCAGCGAGGGGGAGCGAGCTGGGGGCCGGGGAGGGGGGGGCGGGTCCCTGGCACCAAGCTGGATGGGGTGACTGAGGAGGAGAGCTGGGGACGGGGACTGAGGGGACTGAGCGTGGAGAGAAATTTGGACGGGCTTCAGGAGCCAGCCAGGGGGAAGAGACCGAGCCAAGAACACAGATTGGGGGGAGGCCGGCCAGGGTGGGGTGTGGCGGGGACCGGGCCTCCTTCCCACCCCCGTTCCCGTCCCCTCCCCCTGGCACTTAGCAGCCATTATCGGGGGAGCAGATTGCAGCCCCTCCCCCTCTCCGGGAAGCCGGCACAGCTGGGGCCCCGCCACATCTGCCGCATCAGCATGGAGCACAGCTGGGTGTGCCCAGAGCCGCGCTCCCCAAAACACGCGGGGGCGGGGGGCCAGGGAGAGCCCAGACCCCCAGAGACAGACACACTGACACCTCTGCCAACAGACACAGACTCCTGGAGGCGAAGCTACACCCACCGCCACACAGGCTCCCTCGTGCGCGGAGACGGGAGAACTGACAAACATGCAATTACTCTGCCCCGCCCGCCGCCCTCGCCCCTTCCGCCTCCTCCCCTTCCTTCCCTCCAGGCTCCCCTCCGCCGCCCGGGCCACCTCTGAACTGCCCTCAGCCCTCGTCCGTAGGGAGCAGGGATTTCTCCCTCCCCAGACACCCTTCAGGAAGGTTTGCAGAACAAGTGGGCAGCGGGTGGTAAGGGGCATCGGGTCTGAGGCTTGAGCTGGGGGAAGCCACTGCCCCTCTCCGTGCCCACGCCCCTACCTACAGAGAGCCGCCCCCCACCGAAACACCGGTCCTTGCCACCCTGGACGTAAGTGGGGGTCTCCATCCCCCAGGGGGCTGGCGGGGCACCCTTGATTGTGGTCAAGGTCCCTGTGACACGGTTTCCACTGGCCGCCTCAAGGAGGCGCTGCGTGTCCTGTCCCAAGTTCTAATCAGAGCTCGGAGGCTCCCAGGGCCGGCCCCTGCCACCCGCCTCCCCAGCAGTCTCCAGTAGCCTCCTACTCCCAAGGAATGCCCCTCTCCGCTCAGCTCTGCTACCCCGACGGGAGCAGCGTATGGGGGCTCCATCAGTGGTGGAAAAGCCCCCCTCCTCAGCGGAGATGAGCAGGTGGAGTCCGTCCCCTCCCCACTCCTCAACCAGGCGACGACCACGTCTGGCCTCTGGTTAAATCCTGCCCCCTCGCAGCCCTCGTTTCCCGCACTCATCTCCTTGGCCCCGGGGTCCGGCCCTCAGCCCTCTCCTCCCCGCCTCCCCCCCACCCCGCCCCCGCCCCCGCCCCCACCCCAGCCCCGGCCCCTTCGAGCTTTAATCTCTCCCGCTGCCGAACCGCCTTATCTGCTCCCAGCAGCTTTCACTGCTGCAAAGCCCTCTCCCCCCTCCTTCCCTGGATCTTCTTCCCCCTCCTTCCGCGTCCTCTCTTCTCTCTGACCACCACCAACCCCCACCCCCGGCCTGCCTCTGCCTCTCAGGCCGCCACGATGACTCCTGGCTGCCACCAGATACGAACGCCAGTGCCCTTGGCCCTCTCTCCAGCCTCAGCTCCGAGGTTGCCAGCTGCCTACCCGGCCCCACATTGGCCTCTCCCCACGCCAACCCTCCCCCGACATACTCCACGGACTTGGTCAGCTTCTGACCAGCCGAGATTTTGCTTGCATCTTTCTTCCCTCCGTGCCCTCCCTTCTCTGTCCCCCGCCCCTAGTTCCTCCAGCTGCCCCCTCGATCTCAGACGTGGTCCCCTTCAACCCCCGCGTCACCCACTGCCTCGGCCTGGACGGGCCCCCAAACCGGATGCGGGGCTGTCGGTGCCAGCCACAGGAGAGGGGTCAAGGCTGGGTTGACCTGGCCCTCGGACAGAGTAGGGGGTGCCTAGTGCTGGCGGCCAGTGGGGGCAGGGCCCGGCGGCGGGACGCTAACCCTCTTCAGTTGCCTCAGATCACGTCCGGGCCTCCCCACCCCCTTCGCTGGGACTCTCATTAACCGCTTCTCCTGCCTCGTCCGCGGCATAAATAACCCAGATAAATCAGCCGCCGTCCGCCCCCCGCCCCTCGCCCCCGCACAGCCCGTTTGTCACCGCTGCTTGCTCACCAGCCAGGACTGGCCCAGTCCCGGCCTCCGCCCCCCCGATCCGTGTCCCTTTCCCACCCATGTCTGTCCCACACTGGCAGGTGCCCTGAATCCCCAGCAGAGCCAGGCCTGGGACAGGTATCAGCTGGGCTGGACAGGGTGGCCGGAGGGTGTACTCTGAGAGCTGAGGGTGGCTGGGGCCTTGCTCTAGGACCATGCTGTCTAGGAGTTTGGGGGTCATGTCACTTACGAGTGGGGTCACCCAGGCTGGGAGCGTGAGACCCACGAAGAGGTGGGGGGAAGGGGCAAATTCAGCTTAGCTTGGGGGTCCCGGCTGGGAGAAGAGGCAACCCAAGGCCTGGGGGCTCGGGACAAGAGAGCTAGGAACCCCCCAGCTGGATCCTGAGAGGCCCCCAGGTCCACCTTCTGGAGCACTTTGCCCAAATAAAACCTCCATGCCCCCTACCAGGGGCTCTGAGTCAGAACCCTCTGGCCCTCCCTCATCTATCCGCCCCCCATTCCCATGCCCTGCCTGGTCAGGCCGTACAGATGCCACTCTAATCGCTGCCTCAGTCCATCCACCGAGCTCTCTCTGTCGGGAAGCCTACTTCAGCCGGCTGGGGGTGGGTGGAGAACTGGACTGGGGAACAAGTCTGGGCAGTGGGGCCAACGGGAGGGAGGGAGGGAGGGAGGGTGGGTGGAGGACGCCTGGCTAAGGCTTCACGTCCTGACCCTGCCCTTCCCCACCCCCCAACTCCTCACCCCGAATCTGCACCCACATTCCCATCCCCAGAGTCCTGGGCAGCCCCTCTCTCCTTGCTCACACCCAGCCCTGTCCGGCTAGCCACACTTGGCCCTGATGCTCACTGCAGGGGGCAGCCGGTCCCCAGGGAGTGGGTGGGAGAAGCAGGGGGGAAAGGGAAGGAGGAGCTTGGGCGCAGGGCTGGGGGTGGGGGTGGGGAAGAAGCTGGGCTAGGCCCCAGGGACCAGCTGGGCAATGAGCCGGGGAAGCAGCCGGGAGGCTAAATGAGGGAGATTATCACCCAACTGCAGCCGGGCAGAGAGGGAGGCAGGCAGGGAAGCGGGGAGAGGGAGGGGAGAAGGGATGGGGGGGACCAGAGGGGAAGGGGGTGTAAAGGGGACGGGGGTGGGGGTGACAGGGGAGGCTGGAGGGATAGGAGGGAGGCCAAAGGATGGGCTGGAAGGACATGGAGGGGCTCCCACTGAGCACAGCCATATTCGGGGTCTGGGAGACTGGATGGTGGGGACTTGGGAACAATTGGAGACAGCTGGCTGTGGGGCAGTGGGGTGTGGCGCTTGCGGCTCACTGCTGCTCCACTTTGCGGTGGCCTGGAACTCCCCTCACCACCCTCCGCCCCCTGCCCCCCTTATCCCCCCCACACCAGGTTACCACCTAACTTCACTCCTGCTAGAGGCTGAAGGCTTCCTGACGCACCCTCAGGAGGAAAAGGGTGTGCTTTGGGCTCACGATGGAGGCCAGTTATTTTGGGGAGCACGACCTGTGTTCTCAGGACGATTTAGTAACACGCACGGAGTCCTGGGCAGCAACCAGTGCTGAGGGAGAACTTGGGGGTAGCTCCCCGTTTTCTTGGCAGAGCCCCAGACTGAAGTAACCTTAAAAAAGCAATTAAATCACCTTAAAAAAAAAAAAAACAGTAAAGAAAAATCAATACCAGGAGAAAGGGGGAAGAGAGGCTGGGGAGGACAAGGAGGTAGGGGAGGAAGTGCTGGAAGGGTCTGGTGGTCTACAGGGAGGGGTGAGCATGGCAGGGGCAGCGATGGGGGCTGTTGGTGGCCAGTTGGCGACTCTGAGTGCTAACTCAGCAGCTGTTCTCAGTACCAACCCCAGGGGTCTGGGCTCCTCAGAGTGAAGGAGCTGGCCCAGCCAAGGGGCCCCTGAGGAAGCTACTTTGATGAGAGGCTGGGGCCAACCCCCGCAGGGTGCCAAACAGGGCTGGGGTTGGGGGGGCTGTGTGTGTCTGTGTGTGTGTGTGTGTGTGTGTATGTGTGGGCTCCATGCTTGGGTGACCTGCAATGGACACGGCCTGACCTGGGCTTTCAGCCAAGGGTGAGCAGAGCTGTTCCCTGCCCCCCTGGGGAGCCACCCCGGGCCCCTTTCCAGGGCAGGGCAGGGCAGGCCTGCCGCAGGGGAGGGGTGGCCGCTGGGCAGCGGGTGGACCTCAGGCTCTAATCCCCGGCTGCTGCCGTTTCCCTCAGATCGATTCCCTTCTCACTTTTTTTTTCAGCTGCTGGTTCCGCGGCTTGGATCGATGGAGCTGCCTTCCCCGCCCCTCTGAGCTTCCTCTCCCTGCTACTCATTAGTGCCCCCGATTAATCAGCACCCCCTTTCCTCTAGGGGACAAGTGCTTCCTCTCCCATGAGGGCTCTCACTCTCACAAAGCAACCCCTGCCCCAGGACACAGGCAGCTCACTGTGACCACCTCGCCCTGGGGGTACCCTGGCATCATCCCTTCTGGGCCAGCCACCACGGGCCCAATCCTGCCTCTCCTCCTCAAAGCACGGCCACCCCAGTGCTCCCCTGCCCCTCTGCCTGGCACCCCCTGTGCCTGCTTCTTTAGGATTGCATTCCCTCCGATTCAAACCCAGCACATCTGGGCTCCCTCCAAACCCCCATTTGGGCTCTTCCTGACCTCCATGCCATACCCTCTCCCCCACATCATACCTCCTCTGCTCCCTGGCTTGGCCACCCAACACGTTCCCCACCCCCACCACAGGCCTGGCTGTGGCAAGGGATTTGGAAAATATTTGGGGAGGCAAAGTGGCCACAGATGCTTATGCCAGCCAGGGTGTCCTCTATCCCAGACACACGAGAGACTGAGTTTGGGGATGGAGATGAAGCAGGGGAGAGGGCGGCCAAAATTGCAGAGCAGGTAGGGGCATGGTGGATGTTAAGTCTGGACCAAAGCTCTAAGGAAGTCAAGTATCTTGATGGAGCCATCAGTGACCCCTCGTCTGTCTTGCCTGCTGTTCTCCCCTCCCCTCCCTTCCCTCATTCAAACAAGTGGCTTTCCCAAGGAGTTCTCTGGAAGGTGCTGTGAGTGGGGTAGCGAGGTCAGGTGGTGGTTGGGTGCTGGTGTCAGGAGTCAGGGAGTCCAGGAGGTGGGGGATGGAGTTGGCTGACCCTTCTTGGGGTATGGTCCAGAAAAGTGGTAGAATAAGCTAAGGACTCTGGGTGCAAGCCTCTTCCCTGGTGGCCTGGGAGTGGGGCCAGGTGGGGACCCCACGCGTGACGAGGGTGTAGCAAGAGTTTGGGGGCCTCCTGATGAGGTCCCAGGCAGGAACCGGAGATCCCTGTCCTGGGCTGGGGGCTGCCCCCCTCTCCTGGCCTGGCTCCTGCCGCCCGTGCCGCCGGTGAAACGCTGTTGACATGTCCTGAATTATTAAGCACGGGGTGGGCTCCAGAGCACATGCTGAGCGGAGCTGCTGGGGCTGCACGGCGTGGTGGAGCAGCGCTCGCTCCCTCGCTCACTCGCTCGCTTGCAGGGACACATGCAGGGGCTGACAGCTGTGCTGGTGCTGATAAGGGAAGCCACAAGGAGACGATCGAGGAGAGAGACAAGCGGCAGCAGAGGCAGCAGAGGCAGAGGCATCATCAGGGCTGCGGAGCTGCTGGGAGTGGGAGTGACTCCCCCACCTTGGGCCCCCACCCTGTCCCCATCCTCTCCCCCGTTTGCCCTGAGTTTAGAAGAGCCGCTGCTGCCACAGCCGCCACTCCGGAGGGCACCGGGGGCTGCTGGCCAGGGAGGGACAGGGGCAGGAAGGCTCTGGCTGGTCCCAGCAGCTGGGGACAGATGCCGATCGAGATTGTGTGCAAAATCAAATTTGCAGAGGAGGATGCGAAACCCAAGGAGAAGGAGGCAGGGGATGAGCAGAGCCTCCTGGGGGCTGCTCAGGGGGCAGCAGCCCCCCGGGACCTGGCCACCTTCGCCAGCACCAGCACTCTGCATGGGCTGGGCCGGGCCTGTGGCCCAGGCCCCCATGGACTGCGGAGAACCCTCTGGGTTCTGGCCCTCCTCACCTCTCTGGCTGCCTTCCTGTACCAGGCGGCCGGCCTGGCTCGGGGCTACCTGACCTGGCCTCACCTGGTGGTGATGGACCCCGCTGCCCCAGCCCCAGCGGCCAGCTTCCCCGCCGTCACCCTCTGCAACATCAACCGCTTCCGGCATTCGGCCCTCAGCGACGCCGACATCTTCCACCTGGCCAACCTGACCGGGCTGCCCCCCAAAGACCGGGATGGGCACCGTGCCGCCGGCCTGCGCTACCCAGAGCCTGACATGGTAGACATCCTCAACCGTACCGGCCACCAGCTCGCCGACATGCTCAAGAGCTGCAACTTCAGCGGGCACCACTGCTCTGCCAGCAACTTCTCTGTGGTGAGTCCTGCCAGGCGGCCCGGCCGGCCTGGGGTGGCTGGAGGCTGGCGGTGGGGGTGGGGGTGGCGCGCAGGGCATCCTCGACAGGGCTTCCCCTCCTTCCGCCGCCAGAGGCTGGCCTCATGTCACCCCCCAGCCCGGTGTTTCCCTCGGGGCTCCCCGGCGGGGAGCAATGGACGCTCCTGGGGGCTTACCCAGCGGCTGCTGCTGCTCCTCCGCGGGCTCTCCTGCTGCCGCAGCGCCCGGGTCTGGGGGGCCGGGGGTCCTAGAAAGGGCCCCGGGGGGGAGCCCGGAAGCCAGTCAGCTTGCTGGGAAGGGATGCACCAGGCCACGGCCAGACCAACTGACCCCTGCTTTTCTCTTACTCCCCTTTTCTTCTGTGGCCGCTGGATTTTTTCCCCCCCTCACCAAACAAGGGCGATCGGAAGAGCGTGTCTGGGGGCTCCAGCCAGGGAGGGACTCGGGGCTGCATCTGGGGGAGCTGACCCGGCCGGCAGACTGGATAGAGCCGATCTTTGCGTACACTGGGTACCAGTGTCTAGTGTCTCTCACCGTCTCTGTGTCTATCACACACACCCCCTTTCACGAGCTCCCTCACACATCCCTCTTTCATGCTCCCCTCCAGCTTCTCCCCCTGCCCAGGCCCTCCCTCTGTTTCCTGGTTCTTGCTGCTCCCTTGCCTTGCTCTGGCTCTTACACTGAGAATCACTCATTCACTCTTACGAGCGTGGCTCACCCTCACTGCTGCCCCCAGCACACACATGCGTACAACACACACATACACGCGTACACATACGCACACACACACCTACTGCATGGGGACATAGTTCCTGCACACTCTGTTACACACACTCAGCGTCCCTGTCGCTACACTCGTGCACACCTGCACACCCACGCATGCGCCCAGAGAGCTACTCATCCACGTGCGCACAGCCCAGCCCTTACTCAGCTGCCCAGGACAGGGTCCCTCACTGGATGCTGACCCATCTTGTGACCCCAGCTACCTCAGCCCCTGCTCCCTGTCTCACATATGTGTGAATGAATGCAGACACACACACACTCTCACGTGGAGGCGTGGAGCTGCCCTCCCATGCACGCCTCCCATAATCCAGGTGTGTGAGTTGTGTGTGGGGGTGTGTGTGTGTGCCTTGTACGCTGTCTGTCTGTTGGTGCTCCATTCACCCACAATCACAGGCTGTCTGTTATTCCCGGGGCTTGAGATGCTGTCTCCGGTCCAGTTTACTCCCGGCATTATGTATGTGTGGAGTGTGGGGTGTGTATTTTCATTCTTGTGACCATGCCCAGCACATATGCAAATACATGGCATCAACATGGTGCCCACCCAGCCCAGGCTTTAAAACCCAGCCCCAAATGGGGGACTCTTCCTTGTCATGACCTGGGGCCCACCACCCAGGGTCTCCTTCACTCATTGCCTCGGTAGCACCGGGAAATATGCTCCAACCATGTTCCTGCCCCCACCGAGCCTGCAGCCTCAGGGTGCTCCTGCCGTGGGGTGGGGGCAGTTGGGTGGAAATGGAGGAAGGGACGAGAAGGAGGATTGTGCTGAGAGAGGAATGGGGGGGTGGGCGCTGACCCTGTGGTCCAGCTACACACCCCTTCTTCTAGGAAAAATCACTGCTCTCAAAGCAATTGTCCCTAAGGAGTGTGTGAATGTGGCCTCTCGGTCCAAGGGGCTCCTCCTGAGACATCCCCACCCCTCTGGGTTGGTGGGGGGACAGAGCCCAGTGTCAGCAGGTGTTGTTGGGGCAGAAATCAATGGGGGCTTTGTGTCCCTGAGTGGGAGTTTTTGTCCCAGGCCCCAGTGGGGGGGTGGAAGGAAAAGGGGAAGAGTGATGAAACCCCAGTGGGGAGGGAGAGATAGGGGTCAAGGAAGCAAGGTAAGGGAGGCCGGAGGTTCCTGCCTGGCCTCCAGGGAAGGGGAACATGCCTGCAGCATATGGGAACAGGGAGTCCCCGGATCAAAGCTGGTGAGTCCCTTTGAACGTGGGGATGGCCAGGCACGGGTGAGGGTGGATCTCCCACGATGGAGAGAAAAGGACCGAAGATTGTGGTTCTCTGCTTTGGCTGCAGCAGGACAGTGAGGGGCAGAGGAGCAGAGCCAGCACTGGGGGACAGGGATGTCCTTTGGACCCACCTGTCCCCCCACCCAGCCTGGGCCCCGTACCCTTCTCCCAAACCCCAACCCCCATCTGCCAAGTGGAACTCTTCCCTGGACCTGGCATTCTAGGGCTGAGTCCTTATTGCCAGTTTACTATGGTCTGGCATTATGGTTGGGGCGAGAGGATCCATGGCAGTGGGGAAACTGGGGGTGTGCTATGTGGGCAAGACTAGAGAAGGGGTATGGAGAGACAAAGACATCAGGTTCTCTGATGGGGATGTGAGGTCACAGTAGACTCTGTGGTGAGAATATGGAGCCCACGATGGGGATTGGGGATCCATGGAGGGGAGACGGTTACAGGGATCAGTGATGGGAACCTCCAGCCCATGGGTGCTGAGACAGTCAGTGACAGCGATGGATGGGGTGTGGGTAAGGGGCTGGTGTGTGTTTTCTGCTGCTTTCCCCGTTTTCTCCTTCCCACTCCCCACTCTGCTGTGACCTTTCCTCCGAATCCAAGTTAATAAATGTCACATTTTCCAGCCTATTTTTACTCTGGGTAATGCACCCTCCCCCAGTCCCCTCAGCTGCAGCTCTTGCTTCTGTTACCACTGCCATCGCTCTCACCTCCTGCTGCCTAATGTCCCCTCACCGACTCCCAATCAGTCACTCAATCAACACAGAGTTCTGAGCACCTACTATGTGCCAGGCTCCCTGCCAGGTGCTGTGAGGGTGAAGAACAAAGAACGGGGGAGCCCTGGTCCCCAGTCCCTGTCCTCAAGCAGCCTCCAGTCTCGTGGTGGGGCGGGGAGGGAGACTTCAGAGCTTAACCAACCATGCAAGAGTTAACCAGCCATGCAAGCAGTGTCAGGAGGCGCCAGGATTAATTGCCAAATGAGGTACATGGATAGTGAGAGCCAAGGTTCAGAGAGGCACTCTGCTAAGGAGGGCTGGGAAGGCTTAAAAGGGATGAGGCAGGCTGGGCTAGGTCTGGGGAGGAGGGGAGAGGGGTGAGAGAGAGGAGAGGGCTCCTGGGTGGTGGGGGATGCTTCCACCTCTCCACCCATATGCCCCTCCACCTGGCTCACCCCATCTCTTCTCTTTACCGCCACCCCCCCCCCCCCCGCCTCACCCAGTCTCATACCAACCCACTCCCACCACCACCTCCTCTTTCCATCACCACCTATATACTCTCTCTTCCTCCTCCATTCCTACCACCATCGGCTCCCCCACCCCAGTGTGCCAAGCCCCATCCATACTTTCCCTGGCTGTGGCTTGCTCTCAGTCTGCCCACTTACTAGAAGGCAGAAATCACTTTCTCCCTAGGCTTCGTTTCTTCAGCTGTAAAATGGAGCTCTAAAACTCAGCATCTCCTCTCATCTGGGGGTTGTACGGTGAAGCAATCAAGTGTGTGGGTGTTGGAGCCAGACCACCTGGATTCGAACCTTGGCTGTATGGCTTTGGAGAACTCAGAAAGCTGCTGTGAGCGTCTGCTTCTGTATTAGTTAAATACAATAGTAGAACCTAAAAAATAATTGGGTGGTTGTGATAATCAAAAGAGATGGCTGTAAAGGGCTTAGCCCACTGCCTGGCACACACACACGTAGTGTGCACTCAGAGTGTCAGCTGTTAGAAACGCCACCACCCCAGCTCCTGGCCCTCCTTAACCTGACTGTTCCCAGCACCACCTGCTGTTTTCCAACCTGTGTGCTGGCATCTTCGCTGCTCTCCATCACCTAGCCTTGCTCCTCTCCTGACCCTCGAGCCCGCACCCCGACTCTGTCATAGCATCCCCATGCTCCCCACCCCTCCCCAGGATTCAGGCACGTGTGTGCATGCAAAGGAGTGCACACACTCGCGATCCATGCTGACCGACAGAACACTCTGTGGTGATGGAAATGTCCTGAATCTGTGCTGTCCACGGTGGTTGTCACTAGCCACACTAGCCAGGGAGCATCTGCGGTGTGATTAGCGTGACGGAGGACCAACATTCCATTCAAACAGCCGAGCGTGGCCAGTGACTGTAGTATCGGACAGTGGGGCTCCAAGTGGTCATGGGGATGAGGTTCAAGCTGCCAGGTTGGGGAGGGTAGCCTTTCCAACTGGCTTCAAAGAATATGAAGTGGTGGCCGTGGGCTGTGATCAGAAGTCTGGCCTTCTACTAAGGTCCCAGTTTGAGCCAAGGATGGGGCCTGTGCCTGGGGACATCGAGGTGTCTGCTCACCACGTGAGCAGGTACACCTTACTTCCCAGGTGTAGGACGTGACCTTGGTCTTTTCCATTCTGTTGTCTGGAAAACCGAGGCATGGGGAAGGTGGAGAATCCGTGAGGAGGTAGAGGGAGGCCAGCTTGTCTCAGTTTGTCCTTTGGGGTCTGGGCAGCACCCCCAGAGGGGCAGGTGACCAGGGACCTGTATGTGTTTCCCTGTGTCTATCCTCTCTGATTTCTCTCTCCCTCTCAGCCCCCCTTCCCCACGCGCTGGTGACTGCCTTGACTATTAATCACTCGCCCTGTTCTCTTCCTCTCTACTAATCAGGCACAATTAGACAAGGCCTCTTCCAGCTGGGCAGTCCCCCTCCCTGCCCTCTTCCCTCCTCTCCAAGACCCACCCCAGCTGCCATCAGGATGGCTCTGAGGCAGAGGGAGCAGCAAGTCGCCCTCGATCACTCTCTGGCTGCCCCAGCCCCCAGTTGGAGGCTCCTCCACCATCTCCTGCCTTCAATCCAAGATTCCACCTGAACCTGCCCCTTCCTCGGTGCGGTCAGGCCAGTACTGACAGTCTCCGCACCCGCTCCTTGATTGTGGCAGGGGCTCCTCTGCAGACATCCCAGCTCCATAGCTTTGCCTGAAGGCTGCCCCTCCTCGCCCCCTTGACTCAGGAGGGCAGAGGTTTCCAGCTGAGCTTGGTCCAGGCCACTCATCTACCATATGAACTTGCCTCTGACCCTCACTGCCAGTCCAGCCCTCTGTGCCCTCCAGCCCCACCTTTTCCCGAGGCAAGAACCGCGAGAACATTTAACTCAACATCTAGTTCAGGGTTGGTCCTGCCTTTCACCCAGTAGGGAAGGGTGGGGGGTGAGAAGGGAAGGTCACTTACCCTTGAAGGGAGCAGCAGCTTCTCAGCCTCACCTAACTGTTGCCCTCGGGTCAGGATGCCCGGTGTTGGGAGGGGGGGGAGTCTTCCAGTTTGTCCAGAGGAGCCGAGAGTCTTGATTACTTTAATTAAAAATTTCTTGATTAAAAAAATAATTCCAAGGGCTACCTACAACTTGGACTGCAGAACTCAGTGAGCCTGCCCTCCCCACCGCGGGCCCCATCACTGGCTGCTGCCCCTCTGGCCTACCTGAAGGGGGCGCTCTCAGCCTGGGTACCTCCCATTGGCTAGTGGCGTTGCTGGAGGGGGATCTGAGTGGCGTGGCCCAAACACCGCTGGCAGATACTGTTACTGTACCCAGGGCTGGTCTGAAAGGGCAACGGGGAGGGCCAAGAGGGCCATGCCTCACCCGACCCCACTCAGCAGCCCGGTGGCCTCTTTATTAATCAGGAATCAGCCCCGAGCTGGGCTCATTATCAGCTCAGCTTCTTGTGGCACTGCCGGAAGATGCTGATTAGCATTTGAAGAAATGGCCCCCGCATTCGCGTCTTCCCTCCGTCTCCCCTACGTGTGCTCCTTCCGGGACCCCCACCCCTGCCCTTTTGTTCCCTCTCCTGGCTGGTGGCAGGGCCGACTCCGACGCCAAACCCAGGCTAGGGGCAGAAGAGATCAGGGATTTGGGGGTGGGGGGGGGGCGGGGGGGCAGGGAGGCAGGAAGACCTCAAGGAGCATTCGGAGTGCAGAGCTTCAGGGCTACTCAGTTTGGGGCCCCTGAGTCAGTGAGTCCCACGAGAGGAGGAGGGGGAGTGAAGGCGGGGTGAAGACTCAGGGTGGTCTCGAGAGATGAATAGCCTCCCTGGAGGAGGGGGGTGAGAGGGCAACTTCAGGCTGAGTTATCAGTGTTTCCCTGCCCTTCCAGGCTCTCCCAGTAATGCCACCTCCTTGGAGCAGTGGGCAGAGAGGGTGGGGACAGTCAGAACCGTGGACAGGAGACATGAGAGGTTTTTTTGGGGGGGGGGGAGGGGGGGATAAATCCCGCAGGAGGCTTAGGGTCTTGGAGCCATCCCACATGAATGGGGGTGGGAGGACAGAAGAGACCCCCCCCCCCCAGGGGTGGAGATCAGAGGCTTCGGAGTGCAGTTTTCCAGAAAAGGGAGGGGCGCCTGCAGTTCTTCCCCGGCTCCCAGCCCCCAGGACGGGGCTGGCAGCACTGAAAATCCAACCCACCCCCCAAATGTTCACTATGCCCTTGGGACACCCATTTTGAGTCAGAGGGGGAACAGTTCCAGAAAGACAGACAGAGGCTGCAGCCGCCGAGGCAGCAGCGAGAGAGTTCAGAGAGGAGCCACGGGATGATTAAGGGGAAATGGAGGATTGATTTAGGAGGAAAGATTAAAGGAGCTAAATCCGTGGCGCTTGGCTCAGCGGTGACTAAGCGTGGACAGGATAATAGCTTACACATGTGTAAAAGGTGTAAATACCAAACGGGGGGAGGGGAGGCGGCTTGGCGGCCAGGGGAGTGGGGCTGGGGAGGCCCCCAGAAGGGCAGGGGTTCCTCTCCAGTGGGGGTGCAGCGCAAGCAAACGGGGGTGTCGGGGAGCCCTGGTTCCCAGTAGGGGTTCCATTTCGTGGGCACAGCTTCGCCGGCTAGTGCTACCTCCACGTCCCACTCTCGCCCCGCTGAGGATCTGAGGCCGCGGGTTCAAATCCCATCGGAGTCCTTCCGCGGCCCTGGGCACCCCGCCTTCCTCTCTGCAGCCTTCCGCTGGGGCCCCCACCCGTCCCTGGCCGAGGAGGGCTGCGAAAGGCGGGGTCTCCCTCCGCGGTGGAAGCCTTTGGCGCGGCTGTGTGCGGAGGTCACTTTGCCGAGGAGCCGGGAGCCGGGGGAATGCAAATGAGGCAAACCCAGGGAGGAGAGCGGAGAAGCCCGGAGGAGACGGGAGGGAGGGCGCCCGGGCTCCTTGATGGATGCCTACCCCGCGGGAGGGACGAGGGAGACGGCGAGGAGCTCCAGGCGGTGGGTGCGGCCCTCTGGGTGCGCGTGGGCCCGGCCTGGATGCTCAGGTGCACCCGCGGGTGGAGGAAATGGCACACCCACCGTCTCACCGCCGCTGCCTTCTAGTGCCCCGCTCCTGAACTCCTGCCGGGCTACGGGTGGGATTCACTGTGCAAGCAAACTCTTTTTAACTACTAACTTTGCATCGAAGGCTGGCACATCAGGGAAGGACTTCGTTACAAATTAGAAATATTCCTGCCTGCAAGAGTGGGGCTTCCCTGGTAGCTCAGACGCTAAAAAAAAAAAAAAAAAAAAAAAAAATCCCGCCTGCAATGCGGGAGACCTGGGTTCGATCTCCTGGAGAAGCGAATGGCTACCCACTCCAGTATTCTTGCCTGGAAAATTCCAGGGACAGAGGAGCCTGGCGGGCCACAGTTGATGGGACTAAGCGACTTTCACTTACGCAAGACTGACTTTCTAGGGTTTAAGGCCTATGCGGTCGCTACTGGGAACAGGTCCGGCTGTTTACCTGGGTCCCGGGAGCCGCCCTCTCTCCTCCGCCTTGGAGACGCGGCGCTCCCTGAAATCGCTGTATTCTCCCACGGCCTCACGTGCTCCTGCTACCAGCTCCCGCTCTCCTCAGCCTGAAGTCCCAAAGCCTTGACTTCTCCACCACTGCTCATGCATTTACGTTTAGACAAACATCGTGCCCATTTCCTGCTAGACTCACAAGCACCTCTACCTTGGAGAAGTCGCCTTGAAAAGTGGCTGGGGGCTGGGGTGTGCTGCGTCATGGTCCCTGTAGGGGAGGGGGCCAGGCTTATGGGGTGGGGGTCGTGCGTGCTAAGTCGCTTCAGTCGTGTCAGACTCTTTGCGACCCTATGGACCGTAGCCCGGCAGGCTCCTCTATCCTTGGGATTCTCCAAGCAAGAATACTGGAGTGGGTTGCCATGTCCTCCAGGGGATCTTCCCTACCCAGGGATCTCTTATGTCTCCTGCATTGGCAGGTGGGTTCTTTACTACTAGTGCCCCTTGGGAATCCCTTAAGGGGGTGGGGCAGGGTATGCTCCCTGGGTCTGACTGTTCTGTGATCAGATGCCCTTCCTGGGTGGGTGAGTGCTCTTGCTCTGGGAAGCTTGACTGTCCAACCCAAGTTGAATTCCTGTTCCACAGTCATAGGACTTGGATCCGTCCCCTTATCACAGCCCACATCCCAGCTACTAACATTTGCTTGTCCCGGGGATTGTTGGTTTCGTGTGCTTTGTTCTCCACTGTTTTACACCTGGCTCCCAGCATTGGTGCTCAACAAACACTTTTGGAATGAATAAACGCCTCTGGGGCCAAACAGCCAACTCCTCCAGGGCAGAAGCCAGCTATTTTGTTCTCTGAATTATCCCCAACAGCAAGCACAGTGCCAGGCATACTGTACAGGCTCAAGGAACAGCGTAGGACAAGTAAGCCTGATGTGAACGCCCACCACTTCATGAGCTCCTGCTAGCCTTTGGGGCTGTGCCAGGTGTGTATCAGTATACAGTGGCCTTGAGCACAGAGTCCCATGCCCCTGACCTGGTCCCCTCCTCTGCTACTCTGGCCTGGCCTCATGTGACTCTGGCCTGCTCCGTACCCTCTCTGGTCTTCCATTGTCTTGTCTGTAAAATGGAGATGTTAAGACATCTCCAGTAGAGGGTTTTTGTGAGAATTAAGGTCCCTGGGTCGGAAAGCTCCCCTGGAGGAGGGCATGGCAACAGACTCCAGTATTCTTGCCTGGAGAATCCCATGGACAGAGGAGCCCAGCAGTCCTATAGTCCATCAGTTCAGTTCAGTCGCTCAGTCGTGTCTGACTCTTTGCGACCCCATGGACTGCTTTAGTCCATAGGGTCTCACAAAGTCGGACACGACTGAAGTGCTTTAGCATGCATGCACGCAAGGAGTTAATTTATATAAAAGGCTTAGGACTGTGCTTGGCACAGAGTAAGCACTGAATAAATGTTAACTGTCGCTATTATTTATGTATTCAATACATTTTCTCTTTTACATTACACCTCCGACGATGCCTATTATCATTCCCATTTTACAGAAGAAAAATGGAGGGTCAGAGAGGTTAAATGACTGAACCCAAATCCCACAGACAGTGCAGGGCTGCTGGCCTGCACCCTCCTCTGGTAGGACAGCCAGATCTCAGAGCCTGGGGGTTTTGTTTGACAGCATTTCAACCTCACCCACGACTGCTGAGAGAGCCTTTACCAAGGGGCATGGTGCCCAGTGAGAATGGGCCCCAGAGGGATCCAAGGTCAAATGGCTGCACCATCTTGGCATGAAGACTCCTCAGTTGGGCTCCCCGACTTTCTTGAGCACCTTGCATGCATCTCTTTGGACTTAACTCTGATCCTCACTATGAACCTCAGGAGGAGGAATTACCATTACTCCTTTTACAGAAGAGTAATCTGAGGCTCAGAGAAGTTAAATCACCACCCAAGGTTGTTTGTCCAAGGCTGGTGGCAGAGCCAGGATTTGAACCCTGTTTTGTTAGACTTCAAAATGTGCACCTGTTTTTCCACCTTATGAGTCTTATGTGGATCCTTTCCCAGCACCACATCTGCTGGCCGATCTCTGCCCCAGTTTGGATCTTATTGGTCTCCACAACACCCTTATAACTAATATTGAGGCCTCATGTATGTGATTTTACCTTGCAAATACCTTTCACCTACTTCATCTCTTTTGAGACTTATAACCAACCTGTGAGATAAGGCGATCAGGAATTTCTATCCCCACTCGACAGATGAGGAAACTGAGGGCCAAAGTCAGTAAGTCACTTTACTAACCAAGTTACACAGCTGTCACTGGTGGAGGGAGGGCTAGGACCAGGGTCTACTGACCTCCAGGGTGGGTAATGGAGGTTAGTGGACAGTGCTGGGACCCAGTGGGGGCTGGGGGCTGGGTTCTAGTTCTGAATGTGCCCTCTTTTTTCTAAATGCCCTTGGGTATGTCCCTTGCCATCTCTAGGCTTCAGATTTGGCCTTTGTACAATGAGGCTTTGGACTGAGTGACCTCCCAATTCTGACCAGTGCAGATATCCCAGGCATTGTGAGTTGGCACTGTCTTCCCTGGTGAGGACAGAGAAGGAGGAGGCCTTGAACCTGGATGCTTGGGCCACCCCTGAGTGAAGCTGGGGCCAAAGAGCCATCTGACCTGGGATGCTAGTCACGGTCCACTGCAGATGAAAACATAACCCCTTCCACTGGCTACCCTGGACCCCTGGGCACTGTAGGATTAAGGGGAGTTCATTCCAGGGGCTGAAGTGAGAGGGATGGGGCTGGACCACATCAGGGGAGGGCTGATGGAATTTGGAGGGATAAAGCTGCCATGGAAAAGAGGGGTGGGGGGAGGTGCCAAGGCCTTGGCAGAGGCAGGGTGCCCAGAAGGCACTGGAGATAAAGCCCAGGCTGCAGATTAGTGCTGGGATTAGCCCAGCCTCGGCTGCTCCTGGCTGCTTCTTATCTCCTGGAGGCCCAGAGCCCTCTCCCCCATGGCTCTGAGCCCTGGCCCAGCTAATTGCCTGTTAACCCTGTGGGCTCCATGACTGCAGGGAGGATGAGGGGGTGGGATGGGGTGAGGGTGGATACCAGCCAGCCAGCCAGCCAGGGAGAACTTTTCAAGGCAACGGGAGCTGTGGAGAGATGGAACTCAAGGGGCTGAGAGAGAAGCCATTGCTCAGAGGAGCACCCTCTGGACAGGTCTCTCCTAGTCTCTGGTCGTTGGTCGTCATCTGGGGCAGACCTGGAAAAGCAGGCAGGGAGAAGGAGGGAGGTGCCCCTGAGCAGGGACTCTTGGTCAAGGAGGTGATTTCAGGCCCAGGGAAAAATCAAGAGGAGGAAGACAAGAGTCAGACACTGGATACCTAGTCTAGGGGATAGACAGAGAAAAGCAAACAGGTAGAGATGCCAACGGGCAAAAGAACAGAGAGGTGGGGGGAGGGGGGTGTAGCCAGGCCAATGGGAAGAAGGCCAGGCCAGGGGGATGGACAGGCGGACAGAGGGCACAGAGCAGAGACACAGGCCAGATGAATAATTGATCAGATGCTGAGGACAGAGAAAGACCCAAGAGGATGCAGAGGATTGAGAGACAAACTGAGATCAGGGGACGGGCGGGGAGGCTAGAGAGGCAGACAGACCCAGGCCAACGCTGAAGGGGTGGTGGTCCAAGAGGGACAGGCAGAGGGCTGGCAGGAAGTAAGCTAGGGGAGGGGTCCAAGGGTCTGCCTGCAGTGCAGACACAGTCCTGTCTAATAGCTGTCCAGCCCAGGCCCAGAGGGGCTCCGCCCACACCCAGGAGGGCAGACCTAGGAATGAGGGCAGAGAGCAAGGGAGAGCTGAGAAGAGGGAGAACCAGGCGGGAGAAGGAGGTGTTGCTGAGATGGGAACAGGCTCAGAGGCTGAGGCTAGTGGTGGCAGATCTGGAAATAGCCTCTCAGTCCATCAGGGCACATCCTGGCCCAGGACATGCCTCTTTCCGTGGCCGGACTCTGGAGCCTCAACTCCTGTGCACACACCCTCCTCTGGGGCCAGTCCTTGGGGAGAGCACAGTGGACAGCTAGTGGGACCTTGTGGCTGAGCGGCCGTGCCGTCTCCATGGAAGAGGCTGTGGACTGTGCTGCCACCAGGGTTCTGCCACTTAGGAACTGGCAGCTCCACCCGCTGCTGCCTGCCTGGCCCAGGGACCGTCTCCAGGGCAACGCTCTGCTCTGCCCAGCAGTGGGGCCTGACCGGGGCAGTGCAGGTGGCCTGGCCCTGCCAGTCTGGCCTGTCCACTCCCTGCAGAGCATTGTCCATCAGACCCAGAGTCCTTCCACCCATCTTCCTTTGTCACCTTCTCTCTGCATAGTAGCCTCGAGGGCAGAGGTACCAGGTAGCCACCCCCACCTGAAGCAGTTGGAACCAGAGCCTTCCTAGTTGGCTCTGCCCTGCACAAGGCTAGTCTCAGTGTCATATAGTCTGTGTCTCTGTGTGTGTGATGGAAGGATCAGGCAGGGAGGCGGCCCCGGCCCCACCCAGGTTCAGACTCAAAAGACACAGGTTTGATCCCTGGGTCAGGAAGATCCCCTGGAGGAGGGCATGGCAACCCACTCCAGTGTTCTTGCCTGAAGGATCCCATGGGTGGAGGAGGAGGCTGGCAGGGTACAGTCCATGGGGTCACAAAGAGTCAGACACAACTGAAGTGACTTAGCAGGCACTGGGGATATCAAGACGGTGAAATGGGGGCTCCCAGCCTCAAGGAGTCCACAGTCCCATGGGTGAGATCATGACAGTGGCCAGGGGTCAGCGTGAGTCGCTGCACGCGGAGGGGCACGTGTGAGCAGCTCCCTACCAGGGTCCCCCATGCAGCCCGGTACCTTGTTTAGGTGTCCCACTGGAGCCTGCACTGAAAAATGGCTGTGGCAGCAAAAGCTGATTCCAGCATCTGCTTGGCCCAAAATAGGAAGGGGGTGAGTGCTTTGAGAATTGGGGCAAATGCTTACATATTCTCCCCCTTCTACCTTTCCCACACCACTGAGGATCCAGTGATCTTGCCCCCAGCCCTGTTCAAAGCTCTCTTCCCTCTGGGGACATGTTGTGAAAACACAGATCTAGAGTTGGGCTGTCTTGCTGGACTCTGGCCCTTATGTCTAGGGACTTTTGACCCACAGTGTGGTCTGCAGACCAGCAGGTTGTTAGAAATGCAGAATCTCAGTCCTGCTCCCCAACACACGTTTGCTGACTCAGAACCTGCCTTTTCACAAGACCTCTAGGTGCTTGGTGTGCACATTAGAGTTTAAGAAGCACTGATCTTGGAGACCTTGGCAAATCAGCCAACCTTGGGACCTCAGTTTTCTCATCTGTAGGATGTCGGGTGGCTGTGCGATTCGATTGGAATTGGAAAGAGCATGTGAAGCATTGAGCGCAGTGCCTGGGGCAGAGCGAATGCTCTGGGACTATCAGCCATGCCCACTCCTGCCCCACTGATGGATACACAGCAGGGAGCTGGGGCAGGGGTGTGACGGACAGGGTCAATGACGACTGGAACCCAGCAGCTGGCATGGGTGCAGAAGGCAGAGGGGAGGGACAGGTGAGGGACTGAACCGAGAGGCAGCAGATATGGAAAAGAGACTAGGGAAGGTGTAGAGGAGTGGAGTGAATGGGAAGGCGGGATGGAAGAAAAGGGGTTGAGTGTTGAGACTCCAGTCTCATTTCGGCTGGATGGGGCTGGGACAGGGGCTGGGACTTGGGGCAGGGTAGGCTGGGGTTGGGGGAGTTGCCAGCACTGGATGATGGGAACCCCTGAGTCCTGCATCTATCTCAGTCAGCTCCACCTCTCCCACTGGCTAGCTGTGTGACCTTGAGCAACTCACATCACCTCTCTGAGCTGTGGCTTCCTCATCTGTAAACATCAGGCTAATTAAACCTACCTGATACCAGGCTGGCCGAGGAGATGCAATGGGGCAGCAGACGTTGCCGGTTTTGTAAACTGCACAGTGCTTGTTATGTGGGTCCTTTTGTTTTGGGAATCTGAGGCAGGGTGTTTGGGTGATAGAAGAACTGTCTGAGAGGGAAGAATTAGCAGGATCATTAACCTAGTGGGAACGGGGATGTGAGACAACCCTGCCCCACGACAGGGGCACCCCAGGTCCCCAGTTCCTAGAACTCCTCACTCCCACTGCCCTCAACCCAGCCCTCCTCTTTCCTCAGCCTCCCTCTGGAGGGAGGTGTTTAGGAATCTTTTCCCTTACTCGGCCTCCTCATGCCTCTCCTCCCAGCTTTCACCAGAGTGAAAATGTTCCCGAGGAGAGGGGGAGAGAGAGAGAGATTGAGTGCGCTGACCTCCTTACCCCAAGGGAAGGTGCTGCCTGTGATGGGTTTGACCCGGGGGCTGGTCTCTATGGGGTGAACCAGGCAGGGGGTAACTTCCATCTGCCTCCGTCCCTGAACCTCCTCCCCACCCCCAGCCGCTTGCAACTAACTCCCAACCGCAGCTCTGTCCCCGCCGGAGCTTCGGCTTCCATCTCCGGGGCGCCAGCGCCATCTGGTGTCTATATGGGAGAACTCTCCGCAGAGGAAACCGGGGATGGGTTTCGTTCAGCGCGGGTGGTCTTTTCTTAAATCATCTCTTGTGCCCTGCACTGGGGATGCTCGACTCACTGCCTCTGTGTAGCATGAAGTCGAATGAGGGATGAAGACTGCTGCTCAGGGAGACAAACAGATAAGCAAGGTTATCTCAGGTCTTGATGAGTATTTTGAGCAAATCCACAAACACACTGGTCAGGGAAGGGTGACACTGTGAACATGGGTGTGGCCTATGAGTGTGCATCTGAAGAAGGGACACGTAAGCTCAGATTTAAAAGATGAGCAGCTGAGCCATGCCAGCTGGGTGGAAGGGAGCATTCCAGGAGAGGGAACTGCATGAACAAAGGCCCTGGGAGGGATGTTGCTCCATAAGTTTGAATTTGTCATGGAGATCTGGGGTGGGGGGGGGGGTGGAAAAGCAGGAGAGAGGCAAAGGTCACCTCTCGGGGAGACTTTCAGGCAAGGAGGGAACTTGGCTTTATTTTCTGGGGAATGGGAAGCGGTTGTTGGGCTTTAAGATGGCAAGTGACTTGATTGGATCTCCGCAGTTTAGAATGAGCACTCTGGCTACCGTATTGTTAATGGCTTGGCAAAAAAACTTTAAACACACCGAAGCTCAGTCATGTCAGACTCGGAAGGGGGAGGCAAAGGCAGATGCAGGGACACTAGTTAGGAACAGCCTGCCACCATGGGTGGAGGGAGATGATAAGTGAAAGTGGGACATGAGATGGAAGGAATGGATTCTAAATAGATTTCGGAAGTAGAATTGCCCAGGACAGCTGCTGGATTAGATACCTGGTCACCCCTGTTCCATATCTCAGCAACCAACTTACCAGGAGAGGGAGATTTCAGGGATTCTGACTCTAGAAACTAGGTTGAGAGTGGGGCCCTTTACTCAGAGGAGGAGAAGGAGTCAGGGACAGGATTTGGGAAAACATCAAGAGTTCTGTTATTGATATGTGAAGCTGGAAAAGAAAAGTGAAAGTGTTGGTCACCCAGTCGTGCAACACCATGGGCTGTAGCCCACCAGGCTCCTCTGTGCATACGATTTACCAGACAAGAATACTGGAGTGGGTTGCAATTTCCTTTTCCAGGGGATCTTCTCGACCCAGGGCAGATTCTTTACTGGCTGAGCCACCAGGGAAGCCCCATTAAGCTGAGGGTGACTTTTAATCATCCAAGAGAGGATGTCAGTAGAAAAGATGGAACTTGAGGGAGCGGCTGGGCTGTAGATTGGTTGCTGGGATATAGGACAGGGGTGACCAGGCAGGTCTGGTGGCCCTTACAGACCATCAAAGCTTAAGGGATTGTCTTTCATCCCGCACCCCGCCCCTCCTCTCTCTCACCCCAGGTCTATACTCGCTATGGAAAGTGTTATACCTTCAACGCGGATCCGCAGAGCTCGCTGCCCAGCCGGGCGGGGGGCATGGGCAGCGGACTGGAGATCATGTTGGATATTCAGCAGGAGGAGTACCTGCCCATCTGGAGAGAGACAAGTATGCAGGCGGGAAAGGGACAGGGGCTCCAGCTGGGATCCTCTGCCTGCAATGAAGGTTTCCTAAGGACCCCATCTCCACTGTGCAGACGAGACATCATTTGAAGCGGGCATCCGAGTGCAGATCCACAGCCAGGAGGAGCCACCCTACATCCACCAGCTGGGCTTTGGAGTGTCCCCAGGCTTCCAGACCTTCGTGTCCTGCCAGGAACAGCGGGTGAGCATGCCCAACTGGGTCCTGGATTGGCCATGGGGCGGAGCTTTTGGGCCCAGAGTGGAGGCTGACCAGATCTGCCCTCCAGAAGCTCACGTCCCACCAGCCCTTCCACGGCCTTTGCTGGGGCTGTGGGTGCTGGGGGCCGGGTGAGACTTCTGTGTGTGACTCCATTGTGCCCCGCCTCTTTAGCTGACTTACCTGCCCCAGCCCTGGGGCAACTGCCGATCGGAGAGTGGGCTCAGGGAGCCTGAGCTTCAGGGCTACTCAGCCTACAGCGTGTCTGCCTGCCGGCTGCGCTGTGAAAAGGAGGCCGTGCTTCAGCGCTGCCACTGCCGGATGGTGCACATGCCAGGTGGGCACCCCACCCCCACAAGCCCTCCATGCCACCCTGCCAGGCTCCAGAACCTCCGAGGGCAGAACACTGCTCATGTGCATGGGGGCAGGTGCATGTGTATGACCACATGTGTGCATGCGTCTACCCACGTGAGGGTACCTGGTCTGTGTTTGGGATTTTGTGCATGTTTTCACATACGCATATGGGGTACCCACATGCATATTAATATGTATCTATGCCTGTTACTATGTATCTCTGCATACATGTACTTGCGTAACCTGTACTTGTGTACTTGGGTTGTGTGCACGTACTTCATCACGTGCATGTAAATGCATGTGCATAGTCGTGTCCATGTAAGCGTGCATGGCTTGCATGCATATATGCACGCATACATCTCCATGCTTCTATGCACAAACACATGTACATTCATGCATGCACATATATGTGAAAACATGCACATGTGTGCACATGAACATGTGTGCCCACATTTGGGAATGTGCAAGGTGGAGAGTGAATGGAACCATAGACTCCAGGGATAATCTTCTCTCCTTTCAGGCAATGAGACCATCTGCCCGCCAAATATCTACATTGAGTGTGCCGACCACACATTGGGTCCGTGCTGCCTTCTCGCCCTGCCTCTCCGCCCCGCTCCTCATCATCTCTCTGTCCACCTTTCTCCTCACTGCCTTGGCTCCTCCCCTCCCAGTCTCTTCCTGGGGTTTTTCCTGGGGGCTGAGCCTTACCTCATACCTCCAGGGGTCTGAGGACCTTTGCAGGTGTGGTACTTGGGTAAGTGGAGGCAGCGGGGTGGGAGGTTGCCGAGAACCGGAACTGAGCGTGAGGGGCGGGGCTTCTCATCTTGGTCCAGCAAATGAGCTTGCCTCTCTGGGAAAGGGAAATGACTTCTCCCTTGGTGTGAGGAAAGGTGCATTGCTGGCTACCAGTGTGGGTAAGGCAACCCCTTCTGTCCATAGATCTCGCCTGATCCACACTTCATTCATTCATTCATTTATTCATTCTACAGATATTTACAGCCTGCGCTGGTGCCAGAGGTAAGAATGGGAATAAGAGCCCTGCTCTGTGGTGGCTCAGATGGTAAAGCGTCTGCCTGCAATGCCGGAGATCTGGGTTCGATCCCTGGGTCAGGAAGATCCCCTGGAGAAGGAAATGGCAACCCACTCCAGTACTTGCCTGTAAAGTTACATGGACAGAGGAGCCTGGTAGGCTACCGTCCACGGGGTCCCAAAGAGTCAGACACAACTGAGCGACTTTACTTCCTTACCCAGCAGGGGTGTGGACGGGCATCACAATGCAGCGTGTTAGTCCTTGGGTAGGGGAACCTCAGCGATAATATGGGGCCCCACCAAAGACAGGCAGCCCCACCTGGGCAGGCAGGGAGGATTTCCAGAGGAAGTGATGTATGAGCTGAGGTTTGAAGGGTGTAGAGGAATCAGGCAGGTGAAGAGGGGAACACTTCTAGGCGGTGGGAGCAGCTCTTGCTAAGACTTGTGGCCAGAGAGAGCGCAGGTGAGTCTGCGGCCCTGAAAGGTCAGTGTGGCTGGAGGGCAGAGAACAAAGGAGGGCATGGTAAGTGCAGAGCAGGCTCTGGGAAGCCAACAATGGCGTAAGGCCAGGCAAGAATGCCTTCTGCTTTTACAAAGGGAACTCTGATGAGATGCGAGGATGGAAAGGCGAGGAGGAAGAGAGGAGGAAGGCTAGACTCAGGGTAACTGGTCAGGAGCACACGGAGGAATCCAGATGCTGGCCACAGGGGTGGGCTTGAGATCCGGGGGCAGAGCCACACCTTCTCTGTCCTACAACTTCATCTGTCAAAGGGGTGACTGAAGAGTGTTTCATGAAGAAACAGATGTGAATGGGGATAAGGGGACCACAAGGAGGGGTGAGACTCCACAGAACTAGGGGCACCCAGAGAGGGACCTGTGACTGTCCGAGATGGACAGGAGCCAGGAGCTGGGGCTACGAGAGGAGAGATGAAAACTCTGCCCCAAACCAGAGGGCAGGGAGTCTAGGTGATGCATTTGGCAGAGATCAGCTTTCTGGGACAGAGCAAGGTGGGGAGAGTGGATCTGAAGGGACGAACAGAGAAAACCCAGCACACTGAGCACAGGGATCTTGCCCGCTGTTCTTCTGTCTGTTCATTCATCTACTCATCCATCCATCTACTCACCCACAGGCATATGTGAAAACATGCATTAATTCCATTCATCCCAGCATCCTCTCCAAGCCCCTCGTGTGTCTGTGGCCTCACGATTGATTAGCTCTGGTTGGAGGGCTGAGCCCTTCCTCTAAGCCACAAGGGCCTCTCCGCCCCAGGGGGCTGGGCAGCAGAGGGAGAAGGAATGTGCTGGGGGTTCTGCCTCCGCCCACTTTCTTGGATGGTCTGAAACTGGACCAGGAAGCCAGTCTCCTCCAGGTGGTGCTAGAACTGGTCAGAACCAGCCCTCATTGTGGGCATGCCTGCCTCAGGACTGCCCCGAGGCTTCCTTCCAACAGCTGGTGGGCCTCTGGGCCATCCTGCCCTCCCCCACTGCACTTGGTGCCTCTGTGTTGCAGACTCCCTGGGTGGGGGCTCCGGAGGCCCATGTTTCTGTCCTACCCCCTGCAACCTGACCCGCTACGGGAAAGAGATCTCCATGGTCAGGATCCCCAACAGGGGCTCGGCCCGGTACCTGGCAAGAAAATACAATCGCAACGAGACCTACATACGGTATGTGTGTGTGTGTGTGTGTAATGGAGACCACCCTCAATAGGTCTAGTATATGATGGAGGCTAGGAATGGATTGCAGCTTTGTTAATAATGAGCATTCTGCCAGGAATGCCTTTCAGGATCTTGATCTGTTTTTTTCTAACTAACCCCTGCCCACCCTCCAAGTCACATCCTTTATCTCCGCCTCCAGGGAAGCCCTTCTGAGCCCAAATGCCTTTCATCTGAGCTCCCACAGCACGCTGTCCGCTGTCCGTATCTCTATCATTGCATTAACCTGCTGTTTTAGAACCCTCTGTTTGCGTGTCTTTCTGCCCCAGCAACCTGGGAACTGTTCAGTGAATGTCCAGTTCTGTGCAGAGGGAGAGGAACTGGAAGGGATGGGGAAGGAGCCAGGTGGCCCACAGGTGGCCCCACTGAGCCCTGGACCTGGTACCCTGCAGCCAATCTCAAATGCTGAGCATCCTCTGAGTGCCAGGCCCAGCACTGGGCCCTGTCAGGATAGAGATGATTATAACTCATGCCACAGTTTGTGGATGAGGCCTTGTTTGAAAGTGTTCTTAGGCCCAGGAGAGACGACTGCGGGTGGGGTAAGGGGAGCAGTGGAGGCATGAGCTGGGCCTCTGTGGACCCCCGGTTTGTGTCCATGAGAAGAGGACCGAGGGGGGAATCCCAGTTAGAGATGTGTGGGATGCTGCGGAGACCAGCCTGAGCGTCGGGAACGCTGTGTGGAGAGAAGCAGATAAGAGCGCAGTTTGGACAAGAATGTACAGTGCAGCAGATCATGGGCAGTCTTGAAAGTCTGGAAGAGGAATTATGGAGTGGACTGCTGAGTAATAGGGAGCCACTGAAGGTTCTGTGGGGCTTCTCAGGTGGCGCTAGGGGTAAAGAATGTGCCTGCCAATGCAGGAGACACAAGAGACTCAGGTTTGATCCCTGGGTCAGGAAGATCCCCTGGAGGAGGCCACAGCAACCCATTCCAGTATTCTTACCTGGAGAATCCCCTGGACAGAGGAGCCTGACAGGCTATAGTCCATAGGGTTGCAAAGAGTCAGACATGATTGAAGCGACTTAGCATGCATGCATGCCCACACACATGAAGGTTCTACAGAGGTACGGGGATGAGGCAAAGTGAATGCTATTTGCTGCTTTAGAGAAGGCCAGAGGGAAGGCAGGCCTGGAAGTTTTGTTTTGTTCTCCCAGGCCTTTTGCTAGCCCTCGGAACACGAAGCTAACAGGAATCTTGGCCTGCTTCTCCTCACAGCCTTTGGGAGCCTGGGGGTGATCACTGGCTTCTCCGTGCAGGGGCCTCAGATCTGGGTCTGCTGGGTCTGGGATGTCCTGCCGGCTGTCTCCTTGAGAAGACGGCCCCTCAGGGATACCCTGCTTCCTGTCTCTGCAGAGAGAACTTCCTGGTTCTCGATGTCTTTTTTGAAGCCCTGACCTCTGAGGCCATGGAGCAGCGAGCAGCCTACGGCCTGTCAGCCCTGCTGGGTGAGCCCGGGCCCCTATTGCATGGGGATGGAGCAATCCAGCCTCCTCCCTCTGACTCTGCTCTCGTGCTCCCCAGGAGACCTCGGGGGACAGATGGGACTGTTCATTGGGGCCAGCATCCTCACGTTGCTGGAGATCCTCGACTACATCTATGAGGCAAGGGATGGGGGCCTGGTGGGTAGGAAGAGGGGCTGGGGGGAAAGCAGAGAGGCCTGGCAGGCTTTCTGGTAGACCTGGACTGGCAGGAAGTCAAGCTCAGGGTTCTTTACTAGCCCTCCCTCCTCCCTTGACTGGCCAGAAGGTCTGAGGGCAAGGAGGGGCAAAGAGAAGGGGGATGGGAGAGGAGAGCTGGGGTGTCCCAGTGGGGTTTTGCTGGGGCAGCAAGCCCTATGTGGTGGGGCTGGTGAGGCCCGTCCTTCTCCTCTAGCAAGTTTCCTGAGCCCACTGCTGTCCCCCCACCCTGAACCCCAAGGTGTCCTGGGACCGACTGAAGCGGGCGTGGCGTCGCCCCAAGACCCCACTCCGGACCTCCACCGGGGGCATCTCCACTTTGGGGCTTCAGGAGCTGAAGGAGCAGGTGAGGATGAGTATGCAGCCAGTGCTCTCTCCCAGGACTGAATCCCCCGATAACCTCTGAACTAGACCTCCAGGGCAGGGTTCCTGGAGCCTCTGCCCCAGCGGACAAGGGAAGGCTGGCTGTGTGAGGCCCGGGGCCTCCACTTGATCTCTCCCTGTCCCCCTCCCTCTTCACCTTGCAGAGTCCCTGCCCAAGCCGGGGCCGTGCTGAAGGCGGGGGTGCCAGCAGCCTGCTTCCCAACCACCACCACCCCCACGGCCCCCCAGGAGGCCTCTTTGAAGACTTCGCTTGCTAGGATGGTGCTGTGTTCAAAAGGACCCAGGAGTCTGGGACTCCTCCCTGAGTCCCCACTGTGGACTCCGGCTCCTGGGACAGGAGACCTGGTGGCGGGGGGCCCAAGGCTGAGGGAGCGAGGGTGGTGCCCACTGGAAGGGTGGGGACTCTCACTCACCCTGGCGCCAGCTGCTTTGCACAAGGCTTCCTCTTGTGCACACTCTCCACCCCCAGGCTGGTGACCAGGGAGAACTGGAGACCAGTACATGGGCCCCTGTGGAGGAGAGAAGGGGTAGGGGAGGAAAGAGGAGGAAAAAGGGGCCCACCCCAGCAGGAGTGGAACCCTCTGTACATTTGTATATATTCAGGGAGCACAGGGTGGGGGTAGGGTACCGATGTAGAAGGCGAGTGGGGCGATGGTGATAGGGGTGGGTAGTTTAGGGACAGCCGGGTCCCCAGCCCTGCAGTGTCAGCAGGAGAGGGCAAGGCCCCCAGGACTCAGGACAGCTGGGCTGGTCCTGCTTCCTGCCCCGCTCCAGACCCAGCTCCCCTTTCAGCAGGGGAGTGGGTGATCCAGCTGGCCTGGCCCAGCTCCCAGTTTGCCCTGCCCCAACTCCACTCCCCGAAGCCTGCGCCACGGGGAGCAGCAGCTCTTCCAGACCTTGGCTGAGCTTGAGGGTGGGAAAGGGGGCTTCCTCAGGCCTCTCTGCTTCCGATCTGGTTTTATAAAGTGCTGACAAAATTGGGAATAAAGAGGCATTAAGAATTCTCTGTGTGTATATGTGACTAAGCTGGGAGCTGAGGCGTGGCAGGGCACACGCATGACTCGGTCCCTTGGAAGAGGAAATCCAGGCCCCAGCCAGCACCAGGGAGCCTCCATCCTCAGTCCTCCCTGCCCCCACGCCCACCTTTCAAAGACTCAAGCACCACTAGTCCACACTCAGCCAGTTTATTAAAAGTCAGGGAGCTTCATCAGGAATGCAGAGGGGAGAAGATGGGAGATGCCCCACCCTCCTCTCTCAGCTACCCTTTTCCAACAACTCATCTGCAGCCCAGGCCCCCTGGGCTGACCCTAGGAGGTGGGGCTGGCGTCAGGCAGATTGCACTGCATAAATACTCGGAGGCCACAGCCTGAATCAGCAGCGTCAAGGGGCCAGGGAGATGGGATTTGGGGCAGAAAGAGGTGGCTCCAAGGGTACCTCTTCCCGGGCTTGCTCTGAGCCCGAGGGCGACCCCACGCCAGAGAGAGGGGCCCCTGGGGTCTGGGGCTGCGGTCAGCCCTATCCTGCGAGTCTGGCAGGTGGCTCCGGGTGGCTGGGGGAGGAGCGGGGCGGGGCGTCGCCTTGCCCGGTTCTGGGGGCGCAGGGCGGGGTCAGGTGCTGTTGCCCTGCTCCTGCTCGAAGAGCAGCATGGCCAGCTGCGTGCGAGAGCCGAGGCTCTCGAGCGCACTCTGGCGGCAGCGGTGGTATAGGTCCTCGCTGAGCCGCGCGCTGCACGTCTGCGCCCGATAGCGCTGCAGCAGCGCTGGCTCCACCGCCCGCAGCACGTGCAGGCTGGAGAAACGCAGGAACAGCTCGTACACATCCAGGCTCTCCATTAGCTCCTCCTCCTGGTCCGAGGACGCTGCCAGCCGTGCTCGGGCTGCCACGTAGTCGGAGTTGTAGAAGCAGGCCTCGGTGGCCGCCTGGCGATCGAAACGGCCTGTGTCACGGCCCAGTTCGGGGGGTCCCGGGCCCTGAGGTGGGGCCACGGCCGGGTGGAAGGCCTGGAAGTGCATGGGAAAGAAGGCCTGCCAGCCAGAGATGGCATGCATGCGGCAGCGGTTCAGGAAGTCAGGCGTGAGCACCGTGTCTGGCCCGGCCAGCAGGAATAGTGTGTCCAGTGGGTGCTTCTTGGAGAGGAGATCCATGAGGCGCAGCGGTGAAGGTGCGGCTGTCTGCACACTGAGCCAGGGCACCCGGGCGCCGGGGAAACGCCGCTCCAGCTCTGCCACATGGGCCTTGACGGGGGCAAAAACATCAGCGTGGGCTGCCCGCTGGGCCTGTCGGGGTTCATACAGTAGCAGCAGGGTCAGGGCTGCGGCAGCATCGCCAGGCTCCAGCGCCGCCGTGGCAAAGGCCTCCAGGAAGGCAGGGGCCAGGTCACGCTCGGCCGCGGCCAGTGGGAGTAACACAGTGAGGCGGGAGGCCTCGGTGACGTAAGGCACGGGCAAGATCTCCACGCGACTCAGTGGCCGTAGCAGCTGTACCCGGCGGGTGAGGGGCCGACGGCCCCCCTGGGGGGTCAGTGCCTCCAGCTGCAAGTCCAGTGTGTACTCCATCCCCCGGGCAGGATCGAAGCGTCGGTAGCCATTAACCAGTTGCTGTTTCTGGAGCCGCAGGGCCGGGTGGTATCGGCGGTTGAGCTCCTCCAGGGCTGCCCCCAGAACGTCCGCCACATCGGCCCGGTCAGCCCCACGCAGCGGGCAGCGCGGGGAGCCATCAGCGCAGGAGAAAGCATGTTGCTCTGTGAAATAGTCCCAGCGTAGCACCTCAAAGCGGGAGGTGGGGCGAGACGGTGCTGGAATGCCCACTGGCCAGGCGGCTGCCCGCTCCCCATCCGCTGCCAGGCGGCTGGTGTTCTGGATCTCCCACTGGGTTAGAGAAAGAGGCCATGAGCCAGGCGCTGACCACGGGGGCCAGCACAGCAGCCGGGAGGCTGGGCAGGCAGCACGTGGCACTCAGCACAGGTCCCCAGTCCCTTGCCAACCTCGGCCCACTCAATGTTCCCACCTGTCCTTTCCCCAGATGGGAGGCAGCCTAAGAATTAAATTGGAGAGGCTCCTCAGAAAAGGTAGAAGCAGACAGGGACCAGAAAGCAGGTATGCTCTGATTCTTGTGCTAGTTTTTTTATTTTCCTGGGATCTCTGAGACCTCTTAGGAAACCCCACTCTCCAATTCTCACCCCCTACCCCCTATCCTCTACCCCCTACCTTCCACACCCCCCTACTTGTAACTCCCCACCCCCCAGACTCCCTACCCCTCACCCCCAGCCCAGACCATACCTGTAACTCCTGGATCTCCTGGTATGTGCGTTCCAGTTCAGCTCGAGCAAAAGACTTGTGCAGCTGGTACATGTGCACAGGGTCATGGACAGGGTGAGCAGTCAGGGCACTACGGAAACGAGGGTCCCCCTCCTGCAAGGGCTCCCCAGGGCTCAGCTGCAGGTAGCTATAGTGGACCCCCTGGGGAGAGGAAGGGAAGTGGGAAATATGAAGGGACAGTGCCCCCGCCCCCCAATAGTGTTTGTCTCATCTCTCCATCCTATGACCTGTTCTGGACTTTGGGTCAGAATTCTGTGGGTGTCGGCCTACCTTGACCAGTTGTGAGCTTGTGTGACCTTGGGTAAGCCTCTGCCAGCTCATCTGTGAAGAAGGCATGTGTCCTATCTCAGAGCTGTCCAGGGGCTCAAATAAAATAATAATGGCCAATACCAAACACCTACTATGTGCAAGCCTCGCTTATCTTTTCTAATCCTTATAAGAAGCCTGAGAAATAATTATTTCCACTGGTATTGATGAGGACACTCAGGGCATTCAGTAACTTACCCAAGGTCACAGGGATAGAAAATGACAGAACTGCATAGAAATCCAGGCCTGTATCTCCAACCACCCCCTCTGCCTCTCAGGGGGAAGTGCACACGCCCAGATGGGAGGCACCAGTGGGGTGGCTTCTCTTCCTACCTCATGGTCGCCAGTGCAGCCCACCCCGGTGGCATCAAGGATGCAGCGGCCCAGCCACTCATCCGGGCGCGCACTGACAATGTCATTGCGGCAGGCTTCCAGGTGGGGGCGCAGCTGCTGCAGCAGTGTGCGCGACAGCAGCACCCCAAAGCCCCCGTGGCAGTAGCGGCCTGGGGCAGGCTCTCCACCGATGAAGTCCTGGGGCCGGCCCAGATAGAGGTGGGCAGCGGCTGCCAGGCTGAGGCGGCCGGCTAGGCGCGCCAGTCCATGCGCCTCGGTGTAGGTGGCATCGGGTACTAGGAAGAACCAGTCGAAGTCGTCGCCGTGCTGTTCCAGCAGGTGGCGCAGTGCCAGGTGCAGGTGCCCAATGGGCCGCTCCTCGCCCAGCGTCACCACGGCCATACCTGGTGGTGCCCGGCGGCCCCTCGAGCCTGTCAGGAACACCACACGCTCTAGCCTGTGCCCCAGCGTGCGGTTCACGGCCACGCCCAGCGTAGGCAACGTAGCCTGTGAGGTCAGCACCGCCACGAGCAACTTCTGCCTGATGCCCAGCTCCGTGCTGATGTAGCGGGTCCTGGGGATCGGGGTAAGAAGGCACAAGGTTATCAAAAAGACAAGTAGGGCAGACAGAGGGTAGCATACATAGGCTTCAGCAGGTCATGTCCTCGTTGGGCCTGTTTCCTCGTTTATGATAGAATAACTCTGTTCCAGGGGTCACGAGGATTTAAGGGAACTGTTTGCCTTACCTACCCAAGTGCTTTTAAAAGGGAGATAGTATTATCCATGCAGATATGAGAGATATATTATGGGTCTGATTCTCTGTTTTGTTATTTAGTAGTTGAGTCTTTTGGAGAAGGAAATGGCAACCCACTCCAGTACTCTTGCCTGCGAAATCCCATAGATGGAGGAGCCTGGTAGGCTACAGTCCATGGGGCCGCTAAGAGTCGGACACGACTGAGCAACTTCACTTTCACTTTTTCCTTTCATGCACTGGAGAAGGAAATGGCAACCCACTCCAGTATTCTTGCCTGGAGAATCCCAGGGACGGGGGAGCCTGGTGGGCTGTCATCTATGGGGTCGCATAGAGTCGGACACGACTGAAGTGACTTGACAGCAGTAGTTGAGTCTTTGAGCAAGTTATTTAACCCACTTAAACCTTGGTAGCCTCATCTGTAAATGGGATGATTGTATCTCTTTAAAGCACTCAGCCAAATTCTTGGCACACAGGTATTCCACACATCATGTATATACTTATTTCTAAATAATATGCCATTATACCACAAATACATCACAGAAATGATGTAAAGGGATAGATGACATTGAGGCATAGTGAATGTGTTTGGAGGGGCTCAGGGGTTCCAGAAACTTATCTTCCGTAATACTGAAGGTAAGTTGAAGAACTGGAATTTGAACTCAGTGTTACTTAGGAGAAATTATTTCAACTCATAGGCAGAGGCATTAATGGGATGGGTACATCATCCTTTCCCCACAAACCTCCCTCTTCCCCAGGTGCCCACACAGGAACAGCAGATACAGGTAAATCCTTCTTGTTGTTTAGTCAGTAAGTCATATCTGACTCTTATGACCCCATGGACTGTAGCCCGCCAGGCTCCTCTGTCCATGAGATTTCCCAGGCAAGAATACTGGAGTGGGTTTCCACTGCCTTCTCCAGAGGATCTTCCTGACCCAGGGATCAAATCCAGGTCTCCTGCATTGGCAGGCGAATTCTCTTACTCCTGAGCCACCAGGGAAGCCCCCACAAGTAAATCCTACTTCTCTCTTTTCTCTTTTCCTCTCTGTATGCACCCACTCTATATACTAGTCATTTATCTAAACCTAACACCCAGTCAGTGAAACTCGGAAGACCTTTGAGGGTCAAGGGGGTCAAGGAGGTTTGGGTCAGAGGCGAGTGAGTTCTGCTCAGGTCTGGATGGGGCCTCCAAACCTTCCCAGGGAGCAGGGCCATCGGAAATGATCGGGGCCCAAAGACTTCCTGGCCTGTCAGACCCTTCCTTCCGGGGCCTGACCCAGCCCCAGGCGGCCTCCGCTGCGCACCCATCCCAGCCGGTTCCCAGGGGGTGGGACTGGCGGGTCCAATCCCTACCTGACGGCCTTTTTGGCGGCCTGGCCAGGCTGTGCAGGGTGGTAGGGCAAGACACGCGGCTCCCAGTTCTCCCCGGCGCCTGCAGCGCCCCCGGGCCTCTCGCGCTCTGCTCCGGGCTGCACCGAGTTGGGCCGGCGCGCCGCATTGGTGTTGCCGCGCGGAGGCAGCTCAGAATCTCCGGGTTGGGGCGGCCCTGGGCCGCAAGGCTCCTCCACCCAGGTGACGCTGAGCAGGCTCAGAGTGAAGCCCAGAGAGATACCCACGGCCACGGGCCCCGCGGGCCTCAGCACCGACAACAGCAGCGATGCCCGCATGGCGCCCGGACCGCGGGCCCCCGGCTCTGGAGCAGCCCCAGAGCAGCAAGATGAGGCTTCGAGGGGGCGGGACCGGGGAGGGGGCGGATCCGGAGGTCCCGAGCCAAGCGGGCGGGCCCCCTCCCTCCCCGCCGAGCAGGGCCAGCCGCCTGAGAGGAATCCCCTGCGCCGCGTTCCTGTGCCCCTCCAGCCGCCGCTCGGTACCGCGTAGGGTCCCGGCGCTGGGCGTGGGAGCCTCCGCCGAGGCCGCCGCTGTCCGACGTGTCACTGGAAGGGCCCCGCCCTCGGGGTGGGGTCTCGGGCTCCAGCTACCGGAGAAGGAGGAGAAGGGGGAGGTTAAAGGGGAAGGACCCCCGGAAGTGCCCCCTCCTCAGTGCGGGAGAGGCAGACGTCGGGGGCGGAGTCCCCTACCTTCCCCCCGGCGTGGTTGGTGCGTCCCATGTGACGTCAGAAGCAGCCCGCCCCTGCCTGGATGGAGCGCCCTGAGTGACGTAAGGAGCAGAGGCCGGAGCTGTCCATCAGCACCAAAGGCCGCGGGCGGGCTCAGGGCATGGGGCCGCGGCTCCGGGGCAGCCCGAGCCCCTGCTCCTGCTTCTTTCCCTTCCCCAGGCCCAGCCTAAGTCTCCGGACGTCGCGGGACTGGAGTACCAGCTGGTGTTGGAGGCGGAGCGGCGTCGCCGCCGCGCAGGGACCGGTCCCTCCGGCCCAGCAGCCCCCTTCCCCTCACCGCGGACTTTTACCGGACCCCAGTCAGCTGGAGGCTCTGGCGCCCGGCGACTGCGGCCCCTCCGGCCCCTGCACAGTCTCTTTCGCTCAGAAGCTCAGGTTGCCTCCAGTTCAGGTAGATCTTGGATAATCCCAGATTTAGCCGCCCACAGACCAGTCTCCTGACTGCCTTCTCACCGGCAGCACGCTGCCCTCATCTCCCCCCAACTCAGTCCCCCTTTTAACTTCTCCATCCCAGCTCCCTCTAGCCAGGCACTTTCCCCCTCTTTTGTCTTTTGTCCCTTACTTCAGGGATGCTTCCAGAGCTGTGTGATGTGGGCACCACTCCTTTGTCCACTGTATCTTTGCCTAGTTCTCCACTGCCATCTCACCCTCATCCTGGTGGAGACCCAGGACTCCTCCATGACCCCCAACTTCCTCTCTGTCAGGCTGACGTGGGAGGGTGACTCCCTTCTGTTCCAAGCACTATGCCGGGCACTGTGGCAACACTTCGGTTCCAGCTGCTGCCCCCGGAGCCAGATGATGCCTTCTGGGGAGCACCCTGTGAACAGCCCCTGGAGCGCAGGTACGAGGCACTGCCGGCCCTCATCTGCATCATGTGCTGTCTGTTTGGAGTCGTCTATTGCTTCTTCGGTAAGACCCCATCTCATTCCTCACTTGGGCCCCCCGCTGTTTCCCCAAGTTATTTTTCTGAGGCACCCCAAACCTTCTTTGGAACTTTACCATGAACTATCTTTCTTTTCTCTTTTTTCATCCCGTACATGTTTGTAGATAACTTAGACTCTAGATCCTAGAGAACACAGGTTTTGAATTAGGTATACTTGGATTTGAACCTGGTTCTGCACTTTACTAATTACGATGCCTTGGGCACATTAACCGTTCTAAGCCTCAGTTTTCTCATCTGAACAGTGGAAACAATGATATTTGTCTCACACGAGGTTGTTGTGAAAATTAATAAGCACTCAATAAATAATAGTTATTGTGGTGAAGATGTATTTGGGTCACTATGCTAGGTAGGCACCAAAAACACTTAGAAGGGTGAGTTAACATGGTCCCTTACCACAAGGCATAATGTCTAATGAGGGAGAGACTTCTGGCACATTCATACCTGTGATACATATTAGAAGGAGCTAAATGGTGATCACATACATGGAGATATATGTACAAGGAAAGCTCCAGTAATCAGTGCTGCTGCAGATGGTTGTCCAGGACACAAGAGAGTTCGGTTGGATAGGCAAGTGGGGGCTGAAATCCAATCCATGCTCCACTTGCCAAACTCTAGAGCTTGGTGCAAGGCTGCTTTGCCTAGAGGAAGGCACAACTTTTTCTAATTTGCATCAAAGTGCCAGATGGTCTAGTGGAGTAGGTGCCCAGTGACTCTACAGCAAGAAGTACAGAACTTCAGATAGGGAAGTGAGGTTTATTGGCTGAGCATCCAGGGAAAGCCTCCAGGCAGAGCATTACAGGTGGCTGGATGAAGAGTAAAGGAAGCTTGGAGGTCTGAGTTCCAGGTTGGGCAGAAATAGGGCAAGACTTATGCTCTGCAGCCTTTACACCTCCTCCTAGAATGACTGGGTAGTAGGCAGGCATGGAAGCCAGATGGTCCCTCTCTTTCCACCTCCAAACTCTGGGCTGAACAATTGCAGAGTGGGCAGGAGGAAGAGCCCTTCTATAGGTTCAGGACACATTCTGGGTCTCCAAAGAGTCTGTGTCACCTCACCCCCTCCACTATTTATACCCAATCCCTCTACAGTTGCTCAGTGCAGTCTGCCAATCCCTCTCCTGAGCTTCCCTGCCCTGTGGCTCTTGGAGGCTCCCACTCTCAGGCTCTTGGACCCTTTGAGCCATTGTGCATGCCCTACTCCTTTTCCTGATCCTAGAACCTCCTGGACTCCAGTGCTTCCCCACATTCCTAGCACTGATTCTTCTTTTTATAATGTTTCTCTTTGGCTCTCCCTGGCCATTTGACCCCCAGCTCTGACTTCCATCTTCTCATCTTTTCAGGATCCCTCACACTTCCAGGTACACTTACTGGGTCTAATGGCCCTATAACCTCCATTTTTCTGAAACTCCACAACCACTATTTGCCCCATAATCCTCTTTGACTCCCTATGCTCCTTGTGAGCCCTAATAACACCCCCTACCGAGCTATCTCATTACCTTCCATCCCTCTCTCTATTACTCCTAACACAGGGGAATCCCTATGACCCCATTGTTTGTTTGCCCCCACCATGATCTAAATGATTCCATTTTTCTGGCTTCAATATTATTACCCTCTCTCAAAAACCCTTTAATATGCTCAATGATCCCACATCTGTCAATTCCCCTGACCTGAAAAGACTTCATCTTTCTGAACCTGTGTGACCTCGTCTTTCAAGTTCTTTCTGACTTCCAAATACCTCCTCTCTCTAAACAATCCCACCCTAAGGCCTCCAGGGATTTTATTGGTCATCTATCTGTGACCCCAGTGACCTCTCTCTCTGACCCCTATGATCCCAAAGACCCCAGTGACCCTGAAACTGATACAGTGATCTATCTCTATTTCAAAAACCTAACATTCCTTTCAATGACTGTTTCCCAGAGACTCCCAATGACCTATCTCTCTGACCTTCCTTGACCCCAGTGGTCCCTTCACTGTTGCCCTCAGGACCCCAGTGACCCCCAATTCTCTGAGCTTAGTGTCCTGCCTCTGGTTCCCCTGTGATTCCTTGTTCCTGACCCCTCTGACCTCCTACCAGCCCTGTGACCTTGTTTTGGCCTCTCACTAGCCCCTGTTCCCCTCCAGGTTACCGTTGCTTCAAGGCAGTACTCTTTCTCACCGGGTTGCTGTTTGGCTCGGTGGTCATCTTCCTACTGTGCTACCGAGAGCGGGTGCTGGAGACGCAGCTGAGTGCTGGGGCAAGCGCAGGCATCGCGCTGGGCATCGGGCTGCTCTGCGGGCTGGTGGCCATGCTGGTGCGCAGTGTGGGCCTCTTCCTGGTGGGCCTGCTGCTTGGGCTTCTGCTCGCCGCTGCCGTCCTGCTGGGCTCCGCACCCTACTACCAGCCAGGCTCTGTCTGGGGCCCCCTAGGGCTGCTGCTGGGGGGCGGCCTGCTCTGCGCTCTGCTCACTCTGCGCTGGCCCCGCCCACTCACCACCGTGGCCACTGCGGTGACCGGTGCTGCGCTCATCGCCACAGCCGCTGACTACTTTGCCGAGCTGCTGCTGCTGGCGCGCTACGCAGTGGAGCGTCTGCGGGCCGCCCCTGTACCCGCCCTCTGCTGGCGGAGCTGGGCCCTGCTGGCACTGTGGCCCCTGCTCAGCCTCATGGGCGTTCTGGTGCAATGGCGGGTGACGACTGAGCGGGATTCCCACACGGAAGGTGAGAGGGTACAGGCCAGGGTTGGGCATGGCAGAGGTGGGTGGTTGGGTGGGGGGGGGGGTCTGAGCGGTCGTGGATGGGGGATGGAGCTCTAGGCACCAGCAGCAGAAGGCCTCAGTTGAGTTACAGAGAGCTGACTGGCTCAGGGTCTGGGAAGGCAGGACCTCAGTGCCACTGTCCATGCTACAACAACAGATGGAACAGCAGCTCTGTGCCAAGCCCCTTCCAGGCATCTGGGGATGCAACAGAGACAAAAACGGAAAAGGCCTCTGTCCTTCCAGGGTTACATTCAGGGTGAGGGAGACAGACAATAGACAGGCAGACTAACAAGATAATTCCCATTGTGTGGACTGATATGAAAGAGATATGCAGGGTAATGTGACATATGGACAGGGTGGTCAAGGAGGGGTGTCACATGGAAGAGGTGACATTTAAGCAGAGACCTGAAGGGTAAGGGGCCAGCCATGCAAAGAGCTAGACAAGAGGGAAGAGCAAGGGAGAGGGCCTGAGAGGGGATGAGCTTGGCCTGGTGAGGAGGTGGGGCGGGAGTAGGGGGTGAGGGGGGGGGACTATGTGGCCACAGTGGGCCATGAAGAGGACTCCGGATTTTATTAGAGGGCTGGTGAGATGCCATTGGAAGTTTAGCAGGAAGGATATAAACTAATTTAGCATCTTCCTGCTGCTGAGTGTAGAAAGCATGAGGGAAGGCAGGTGTAGAAGGGGAGCCAGTGGGGAGGCAGCTAAGTTGTCCAGTTTAGAGATGATGATGGCCAATCTAGGTGAGTTACCTATGGCTCCAGACTGGGAGAAGGGTAGGGTTGCAACCTGGAAGAGCTACCTAGAGCCTAGGAATATTCCCTAAAAACCTTTGGAAGAAAAGACCTGTGGGAAGCCCTATCTGGTAGGTGGGAGACCAGGAAAGTAAAGGAGGAGAGGTCTCAGACCAGGGGAATCTGGGAGCCTGGAGTCCCCAGGTAGGAAGGGGTGGGGACGCTTGGGTGAGATGAGGCACATAGGCCTCTGAGAGCCTGCTCTTCCCCACCCTTCACAGTGGTCATCAGCCGGCAGCGCAGACGTGTGCAGCTGATGCGGATTCGGCAGCAAGAAGAACGCAAGGAGAAGCGGCGCAAAAAGAGACCCCCAAGGGCTCTCCCCAGAGGCTCTCGGGCTCCTCCAAGGCCTGGGCCCCCTGACCCTGCTTATCGGCGTAGGCCAGTGCCCGTCAAGCGCTTCATTGGAGACATCCTCTCCCCGGTGAGCACCTTGAGCACTTCCCTCCAGCCCGAGTGGGGAGAAGGGGGTGTTGGACTCTGTCCAAGCAGGACTGGGCCTTCCCCAGGGCTGGTCACTGTCTAGAAGGCCTAGAGCTTGTCCACCACCATAACCCCCATACTTAAGGGCCTGATGGGTGGGAGAGAGGTGTCCTGGGTGTGGATTTTAATGAGGCATAGTACGGGGAAGGGTCTCAGGGCTGTGGACTCTGGGGGTGGTGAGGTCCTAGGCCGGCAGAGGACTGGGATGGGTCTCAGGCTTGTGACTGTACAGGCTGAGGCTGTCTGCCTGGGTGGCTTTCAGGGCAGGGGTCCGCAGTGGCACTCTCACACCTGTGTTTCCTCTCCCACAGAGTTACATCCAGAGCTTCCGGGATCGGCAGACTGGGAGCTCTCTGAGCTCCTTCATGGCCTCACCCACAGATGCGGACTATGAGTACGGGTCCCGGGGCCCGCTGACGGCCTGCTCTGGGCCTCCCGTGCGGGTATAGCAGTCCAGCTGCTCCTGCCTGCCTACACTCATCGGTCACCAGCTCTGCCGGCTCGGGGAGGCCTGCTGGGCCAAGGCTCAGCCCACCTGGCCTTGTGCCCTTTGGCTGTTCCTTTCCCCACCCTGGAGAGGGATGGCTTGGCCACCAGATGGGAGGACCTGGCTCAGGCTTGGCCTGGCCTGAGGGGAGAGCCCCCTCCCAAGCTCCCCAGGAGTTCCTGAGGGATGCGAGTGTGAGCCCCACTGGGCTGTGCTCAGGGTTGTGAGTGTGTCGCCTATGTGTGCGCGTGTGGAGGGGTGGGCTTGGAGAGGACCCTAGGACCCTTGCCTTAGTTTTCTGATTGGTAGGGCTTCTCCAAGGGTGGCCCCACCTCCTCACCCACTGCTGGGGTCCCATGGGCCACTCTCCTGCATGTCTAAGTGGAGGAGGTCTGCCTTCCTCCCCCATCACCTCCACCTCTCAGCCAGACTCATCTAAGGCTTCTTGTCCTTGTCCATGGGGCAGACTGCAGCGGTCCTCACTCTGGTCCCCTGTCCTCTGCAAGTCACCAGCCCGAGGGTAGTGGCAGGGGATGGGGTGGGGGGTGCTGCTCTGGGCTGGGTCTGGGAAGGGAGCTAGGAGGGGGGAGCTTAAGTGCACGGTGCATGTCTGGTGTCTGTCATGCCACTCTGGACACCTCATGCTTCTGTCTCCTCCCACCCCACCCTGTTTTACATCTTTTATAAATGTGCCAAACTGTGCAGCTTCTGCCAGGAGTGGTGGTCTTTGGTGGCTGGCGCTTCCAGGGGCCAAGATGGAAGCACTGCAGGCTTTGGTCCCCTGTGTCACTCACTCTACGGGGGCTCCAGGCAAGTTCTGTCCTCCCATGTCACACAGAGAGCCAGGAAAGGAGCTGTACTTCTTTTATTGTCTCCCAACACCTTGGGTCCCCTCCCTCCCTCCCTCCTCCCAGGGTAAGGGCATGTGCCCTCCAGGCTGTCTGAGGGCACCTGCCTGGCCTGGTTCTGGCCTCCTGTCTACCTGCAGAGGAATGACTGCGAGTGGGGCTGGGGAGACAGTGGGTACCACATTCCTCTCCCCTGGCAGAGCCTCAGTACACACACAGGAAGAACTGGGCCCGCACCCTCTGACCCACCCCTTCTAGGCCTGTCAGGGCTGGAGCAGGAGAGTAGAGGTGGTCAGTCAGAGGTGAGGCAAGGCAGGCATCTCAAGGGAACACAGGAATTCAGGTGGAGAGTGGGGTATCTCCTATGTGGAAGAGGAAAGAGATGGGACTAGCTCAGAAGCCCTCTGCCCAGGCCAAGGTGGAGCTCACTGAGATGGGCAGAGGGCAGGAGAGGATGAGGGACAGGTTAGGGGGCACAGACCCAGGGCCAGCAGGTTGGAGGGAGAGGAACTTGGGTACAAATGGGGGTGTTTGGGAGAGATGAACATGGTCCAGAGGCGGGAGGGAGGGAGGAGAAGCTCAGACGGGAAGGAATGTAGCAAGGTGGGAACAGCTGCCCTGAACCAAGTGGTTCCTGTTGACACCACAGGGCTCCCTCCTCTTCTCAGCCCTGGCTGTGTGATCTCCTGCCTCCCCACTCCCCACACATCTCAGAACCAGCTTGCCATTCCAAGTCCTGGAAAACCTGCGGGAGGTGTGTCTCAGCCCACCAGCTCCTAGGAGACCCCTGGCCAGCCGGCTCGCCTCATCGACCTGTGCCCAGTCAGTTATACTCACCTTCTACCAGCAGCCGTGTGTAGGCGCTGTCTTGGCCAGCCTGGCAGCAGTAGGTGCCCTGATCCTCAGGTCGAACGTCATGGATGACCAGGCTGTGGGTGGGGCCGTGGCTGCGCAGCTGATACTTGTCTCCCGGGCAGAGCTCGGCCCCTTCCCGCAACCAGCACACTTGACCCCCCGGCCGGGACACTGTCACCTCCAGCACCGCCCGGCGACCGACCAGAACCGTCTTCTCGCGAGGGGGCCGGCGGCGCATCTGCAGAGGCAGTGCTGGGGGTGGAGAATGAGGGCTTATTAAGTTAATAGGGACACGCAGGACCCCAGGAGGAGAGACGCATCTTCCCTCCCGCTCTGGCCTCCATTCCTGATCTTAGATCTCTATGCCACCAGTCCATTTCTCTCTACTCTCAACCCAAAGTCTCCTCTTCCCCAGGAAACGCACTGCCCTCTGTGACCCGCCCCCGGAGAGTCTCTCGAGGACGGGGTGGGGAGGCAGGTTTCCTCGCACCAATCGCCAGCCTGCCAGTTCCGGGGGAAACCGTTTTCACTCCTGGTCGTCCCTGCCCCAGGTCTTACCCTCCACCTCCAGTTGAGCCACGGACTGGGCGGGTCCCGCCTGGAAGCGTACCTCACCAGCGTCCTCCGCGCACAGTTCGCTCAGCACCAGAAAGTGTTTCTTCCCTGGGAGTATAGGAGGCGCTAGCGAGGCCGGAGCCGCCTCTGGGGAGGGTGGAGGGATGAGGGTGGGGCCAGAGTAGGTCCGGGGGAGGAACTGGGATGCCGAGGGGGAAGAGGGGCGGTCCAGGACCCAGGACTCAAGAACTGGAGGTCAGGGAGAGGCGGAGAGACAGCTCCTGGGGCCGCGGGGCGGGACTCATCGGAGCTGGAGGTGGGCCTTAGGGCGGGGTCTGTCTGAGCCGGGGGATGGGGCAGCGAGGGGGCCAGAGTGGGTAGAGAGTCGGCAGACCTTCCTGTCGGATGCGGACGCGGCCTCCAGGTCTCAGCGGGCGGCCTCCGAGCTCCCAGCTCCCAGCTGTCTCGACCTCCGACACGGTGCACTCGAACGTGGCTCCGTCGCCTTCGCGGGCGCTCACGGACTGCAGCTCAGAGAGGACAGACACCTTGCGCTCTGGAGCGGACCCGGGGGCGTGAGGAGGGCGGAGCGGAGGGGGGGTGGTACCAAGTCCCGCCCACACCACGCCCCCTCCTTAGAAGCCGCGAGGCGAGTCCCCCAGGAAAGTCCGGTCTGCAGCCCCGGCACCCACAGTAGCGCCCGGCCCGGGCAGCACCTGGTACCCACCGCGCACCACTAGGTGAACGGGCCCAGCTCGGGCCATCCCCACCACGCAGCTGTAGGTCCCTGCGTCCAAGGGGCTGCAGCGCCGCAGCTGGAGAAGGCGGCGCGTGCCGAGGGCCTGGAGCCTGAGCCGAGCGCTGGGGGTGAGCGGCTGCCCATCCTAGGGGCGGGGGTTGCAAAGGGTCGGGGTGAAAACGGCCGGGCACAAGCGGCCCCGGCCCTGGTAGGCGGCGGCGCCCTCTGTTGATACCAAACACTTTGGAGGCACGCTTATGCTACGGCGTAGGGCCCTCCCGCGCCTTCCGGGCCGCGCCAGGAGTCTCATTGGGACGGTGTCACTCTTTGGGGACATTTGGTTTGAGAAGGGGCGCCACGGACGCGGGAAGCCGAGAGTTATGTACCAATCATGTCAGCCATGTGTCTGGATTCTGGAGTCAGGAAACCTGGATTCAAATATGAACTCTATGTCTGCCCCGGGGCAATACTTCACCCCACCGATCATCAGTCTCCTTAGAGATAACAAGGAGATCATAAGACCTGCCTCATCGGGCTTGCTATAAGGTTAGAGGCTTAAATGTAAAGTAAACCTTAGCACATGCCAGGCACATGGCTTACTGAGTAGTAGTTCTTTCTGTTGGGGCATTGTTACTGCTCTCATGATGCTGAGGTGGGCTGGGCTGGGGCTGGGCTCTGACCTTCTCCCAGGTGACATCAGCCAAGGCCTGGGAAAGTGCACACTCGAATGTAGCTGTGTCGCCTTCGGTCACTTCAAAGTCCTGGAGCCCCCGCACAATGGTCACTGGGGCCTCTGGGATGGGAGAAGGAGGACACTCTTGGACACAGGGGTCACTGATGGGCACATTTAGACAAGGTGATCAACAGAGGCCACCAGTGAGTGGGGGGCATGCTGGGACAAGGGGTCCAAAGGGGATGCTGGTCAGTGGGGGACACAGTGAGATCAGAGGGGTCAACAGGGCAGGAATGGCCAGCTGGGGATGGGTCACATTTAAGGTGGTCAGTGGGGGACATGATGGGGCCAGAGGGGCACGGGAGAAACTAGAGCAGAGATGCCATTGGAGTCACCCATAGGCAGGCATGGTCACACTGGCTGGAATGGACAGGAGATACTGGCCAGTGGGGGACACCACGGGTTCAGAGGAGCAATGAGGAGACCCCAGAGCAGAGGTGGTCAGTGGGGAACACACCAGGGCTGCAAACAAGAGAAGGGGTCACTGAAGCAGAGTTGCCCATTGAGTCACTCTTTGGCACTGTTGGGGCTTCGTGATTAGAGGGCCACACCCAGGCAGTCAGAGAGAGCTGCAGCAGGCAGGCATGGCCAGTGGGCTCACACAGGCAGGGCAGTCACCAGGGCCACACGTGGCCAGAGAGTCAGGGCGTCACAGTCTGGTAGGGAGGTCAGTGGGGGCCATGCGTGTAGTGGGGTCAGTAGAATCACACCGGAGCAGTCAGCAGGCAGGCAGCAGTCCTAGAGGCCACACCTCTCACGGTGAGTCTGGCTGCACAGCGCAGTGCATCCGCAGTGAAGGAGATGCAGCCCGAGTCGGCCAGGCCCAGGCTGCTTAGGACCAGGTGGTGAGCGTGGCCCTCGGCCTGAATTTGGCACTTGGGCCCCGGCTGCAGCCGGACTCCACCCCGGGCCCATTCCCCAGTCACCCCCTCCTGGGACAGCTCCAGCTGGAAGGTGGCACTGCCCCCCTCGATGATGGTCACATCCTCCAGAGGTCGAAGCACCCTTAGCTGCTTTGCTAGTGGGGGGAGATGGGGAAAGAGGGGGAAATGAGGGGTCCACATCTGGGTAGGGTTTTTGGGAGCCCCACACACCCCTTGGCCCTGTCTGCCTCTAACCCCTAATCTAGTAAGGCCCTATGAACAAAGTTCAGAACCAGGGAGCAGGAAGAAGGGAGTGAAACCAGCCAGATGTGGGTGGAGAGAGGGGCTTACTGGGGTTAGGAGAGGGGACACATGAAGGGGGTGATGTGTGGTCGGGGGGGTGAGGAGTTGGAGTGAGGGGTGATGTGACACTGGAAGGAGCCCAGAATTTGAAGTAAGACACATCAGGACTAGACCCCAACTCTGCCACACAGTTTGCTATGGAACCTTTGGCAAACTGCTTGAACTCCCTGGGCCTCAGTTTCCCCAACTGTACAAGGTTAATAGCCTTGAGACATGGGTTTGTTGTGATTGAATGAATGAAATAAATCAGAAGAAAATACATATCACCACCAACAACTGTTCACCAAGTTCTGTGTGGGTATTTCTCATATTATCCCGATTAAGGTTCTCAAAGACCCTTTTTTAAAGAAAACTTGGTTCAGAGAGGTTAGGTAATTTGCCTGAGGTCATACAGTTGATAGAGGGCTCCATCTTGGGGGTGGGGGTGCTATTGCGAACCACCCCTGCTTCTCAGATGGGCTTGTATATCCTGGGGCAGGTGACTGAAGGATAAATATGGCAAGTCTTTCTGGAGTATAATATTTATGTTTATAGCAAAGCCAACTTGGACATATGAAATGGAAACCAAAATCCACACGGACTTCTATGGTAAATAGAAAACAGTAGAAAAAGAAAAGTTTTGTTTTGGGCAGGCTGTTTCGGGTCACGCTCCTGGGGGTCAGCCAGGGCTGACCTGCCTTGCTGGCGAGGGGCACTTTGGTGTGGGTGGGGGGCGGTCTGAGGGGCCCTGGGCCTGCCAGGAGAGGCTGCACCGTGGGGAAAGGGAGGCATTAGGAGAGGACGGGGCACTCACGCCTCACGCTGAGCCGGGCCAGGGTGCGATCGTGGTGGCTCTCGCAGCCGTAGGTGCCCTGGTCGGCCAGCACGACTCCGTGGATGAAGAGGCGGTAGACATGGCCGTCCTGGGCCATGGACAGGCGGGAGTCAGGGGGTAGGGGCGCCCCACCTCGCACCCAGCGCACGGCCCCTGCCGCCCCCACGCGGCCGGTCTCCACTTCGAGGCACACGTCCTGGCCTTCCTCCGCTCGCACGTCCTGCAGCCGCCGCAGGAACAGCAGCTCCGTTTCTGGGCAGGAAGAGAGAGCGGACCATGGAGCCTGGTGGGCCGAGCCCCGGCTCCATCTTCTCAGGGATTGGTCTCCTGCCAGGGCTGGGGCTGGGAGAACAGGTTCAGGAACAGGACTTGTTTCATCTTCATCAGGACCGAACCTCGAACGTGCAGCCGGGCACTCGTGGACGTGCCCCCGGCTCGGGCAGTCACGGTCCCCGCGTCCTCGAGCCGGCAGCTTCGCACGGTCAGCGTGTGGCTTGACCCATTCTGGGTCGTCTCTAGCTGGGGTCCTGGAGTGACAGTGACCCCATTGCGCAGCCAAGTGATGTCGGCGTCTGGTGGGGAGACTTCACACCGGAACGTGGCGTCATCCCCCTCGTGGACGGTGAGCGGCGTCAGCTCCGAGACCAGCTTCACCAGTGGTGGTTCTAGGGGAGGTGGGATCAGACAGTGAGGTGGGCTGGGTCTTTCTACCGCCCTCCTCCTCAGCCCCTCCTCATCCCCAGTAACAGGCCCTCATCCCCCAGTTATTAAACAGAATCTTCCCGAGGACCAGCTATGTGTCAGTCATGAGCTGTTTTGAAGGACAGGATGTCAACTCCCTGCCCGCCACTCCTCACCACCTCGTCTCCATGCTGACTGGGCACCCACCTCTCTGACTCCCTAATAATGACAGATCATTTAGGATGGACCCTGTTGATCTCATTTAACTGTCCCAACAGTCCTATAGGACAAACGCTATCCTCCCCCTTGGGACTTGGGGCTCAGACAGTTTAAGTAACTTGCCAGTGTGTCACACAACTACTGGGAAGGAAATTCGAGATCAGAACCTGGGGGGTTGACTCCAGAGCCCTCTGCCCCTCCTTTTCGAGGATTCCTGGAAAGGGGAGCCCTGAGCCCTCATCCACGGGATAGCTGTGCATGCAGTGGTGGGCAGCAAGGTGGGTGGGGGTGAATGGTGGGGGGCATGAGGCCCTTGATGGGAGGCCAGGGCCCCAGGGGAGTGAGACAGGCACTGTTACCTTCCACGCTGACGAGGAAGATGCGGCTGTCCTGGGGCGTGTCGCACAGGTACTCCCCAGCGTCCCTGCTCCGTGCCCCCCGCACCCGCAGCACCTGCCTTGCCCCGTCCTGCTCCAGCTGCACCCGCCCCTGGCTGGCCAGGCGCTCTCCGTCCTTGTACCAGCGCACAGGGCCCCCCGGCCCAGAGAGGCGCACCGCCAGCTCTAGGTCCCCGCCTGGGGTGCTGCGAACCCTCGTCTGGGCTGCCTCAGGGGCCACCACCCGCACAGGGGGCTCTGTGGGGTCAGGGCTGGGGGTCATTGGGAGGGAATGGCTCAAGGGCTGGGGAGGAGGGTGGTGGGAGGCCAGATGGGGAGAGGGACTGAGAGCTGTGGGGCAGGGGCTGGGGGCTGGGTGCACTAGAGAGGAGAAAGACTCAAGGGTTTAGGGGCAAGACTCTCAGGCTTCCTGCCTGGGGCTATACTCACCAGCCACTTGGATGGTGAAGCTGAGGCTGGGGGCCTCTGGTGCTGCCCCACACTGGCAGGTGTAGAGGCCTGCATGGGCTGGGTCTGCAGCCCGGATGCAGAGGACGCGGCGGGGTCCTTCAGCTCGGAGCTCCAGGCCCTCGCCTGCCTGCACCGGCCTCCCGTTATGGCTCCAGAAGACCAGGGCACCAGCCCTGGACAGTTCACAGCTCAGCACCACCAGCTCCCCGGGGGCCACGCAGAGCGGGCCAGGGGCTGCCTCTGGGGCAAGGAACTGGACAGGGGGCTCTGGACAGAGAGTGGGTGTGTCAGCTCAGTGATGTCCCCTGCCCCCGCCTCCCAGACCCGGGCTGGCCAGTAGCACCCACCAGCCAGGCTGACATTGAAGGTGACGGCTTCATCGCGAGTCTCACACACATACTCCCCAGCGTCCTCGGGCTGGGTGTGGGGCAGGGTCAGAGTGCGGGTGGGCCCCTCGGCACCCAGCTGCAGGGCATCTGATGCTTCCACCTCCAGCCCATCCTTGTACCAGCGCACCTGAGACCCAGCTGGGGCCACCTCACAGCGCAGCTCCACGCGCCCCGGAGTCCTGAACTGCAGGTCCAGGGAGCGGGCTGCTGGGTGCACAATCCTCTCTGGAGGGGCTGGTGGGTGAAGAGAGAGAGAGGCGGGTGGGCTCGGCCTCTACCTGCCTGACCACTGCCTTCTCAATCCTCTCCCTTTGTAGAGCAGCTCTTGGGAAATGGTACCACCTACAATCCGTGGGCACCTACTGTGTGCCAGGCATCATGCTAAGGACACTACAGTTCTTTTCTCAGCTACTCCTGACACTCCCTATTGCTGGCTTCACATTATAGATGAGGATCTGAAGCCTCTTTACAGGGAACTGACTTGGCCCAGGGTTGCATGGACAGAAAGGTAGATCCACACTCACAGATCTATCTAACCCCAATGCACAGCCCTCCCTACCCCCCATTTCCTGTTCCTTTTCCCTACTTTGCCTCCGATGAACTGATCACCACTTGAAAAACCACCTGTTTCCCTTATTTGCTGTCTGTCTGCTCTCACAAGAAGGCAAGCTCCATAAAGACAGGTTTTCTCTCCTTGGTTCATTACCAAATCCCTCAGTATCAGAACAATGCTGAGCAGATCAGTGTTTGTTGAATACACGAATGAATGAGCACTCCTGATTGCTGGGCTCTCTCCACCAGGCCTCTGGCCACTGTCCCGACCTGGTTTGGGCAACTCAGGGCTCTCTGATGGCTGAGAATGAGGAGGCTGGGAGAGGAGGGCAGGCTGGACAGGGGGAGAGTGTGTGTGGCACGCGGGGGCCCTGAAGGTGCAGGAACTGGGAGGGGTGGGTGTCTGTCCCTCAGCCTCCTGCCTCTCTTCCTCCCCAGGGGGGTCTCGGAGACTGCCCACCTGTGACAGTGACAGTGAAGAAGGCCGAGTCGTCTCCGGCGTCGCATACGAACTCGCCCCCGTCCTGGGGCTGGGCAGCGGGCAGCACCAGGCGACGGCGAGGCCCGTCGCTCTCCAGCACCAGGGCCTCACTCTCCTCCACCTCCAGCCCATCCTTGTACCAGCGCACTGGGGCGTCCTCCCGAGACAGCTCACACATCAGCACCACACACTCCAAGCTCACGGCCACCAAGGTCACCTCATCCCTGGGGTATAGGATGCGCACTGGGGGTTCTGCAGAGTAGGGACAACCACAGGCTTTCACAGATGCACCTTCAGCCTCCCTGGAGCCGTCTGGCAGCATGAAGTCCTGGTCGCCCAAATCATTAAGAGTGATAATGACGGTAATAGGTCCAAAATCTGTTCTCTGAAATCCCTGGGGCCACAAGTGTTACAGAATCCAGAATGCTTCCAATTCTAGAAATGGTGCATTTATCATATAGCCCATACTCCCCCTCAGCCCCCACTGTGGGACCCCCCATAATCAATCATATTAACATCTCTGCAGTGCAACATAGGAGATACACCCTAAGCAGGATAATTTAAAAATGTAAATAGCTTCAGAGTTAAGCTCAGGTTTTATGGAAATAACTTTTAATACCAAACATACAAAAAGCCTTTGGATCTTAAGTGGTTTTTTTTTTTTCAGTTTCAGGATTGTGGATAAGGGATGGTAGATCTTTAATACTATTGGTAAGTACTTATATATCGCTTGCTAAAGTTCCAGGACAATTGTAAGCACTTTACACTCTGATAGCAATCCTAGGGAGTAGGTAGTGTTTTATACTAATTTCCCAGACGAAGAAACTGAGGCACAGAGTGGTTAAGCAACTTCCTTATGGTCACAATTGGCTACACTTACCCTAGGGCAGGAGGAAAAACCACCATTCGATAAAGGGAAGCTCCTTATTGCAAAATTCAGACTTAAATTGAAGAAAGTAGGGAAAGCCACTAGAACATTCAGTTATGACCTAAATCAAATCCCTTATGATTATACAGTGGGAGTGAGAAATAGATTCAAGGGATTAGATCTGATAGACAGAGTGCCTGAAGAATTATGAACAGAGGTTTGCAGTACTGTACAGGAGGCAGTGATCAAGACCATCCCCAAGAAAAAGAAATGCAAAAAGACAAAATGGTTGTCTGAGAAGGCCTTACAAATAGCTGAGAAAAGAAGAAAAAGCAAAAGGAGAAAAGGAAAGATATACCCATTTGAATACAGAGTTCCAAAGAATAGCAAGGAGAGATAAGAAAGGCTTCCTCAGTGATCACTGCAAAGAAATAGAGGAAAACAACAGAATGGGAAAGACTAGAGATTTCTTCAAGAAAATTAGAGATACCAAGAGAACTTTTCATGCAAAGATGGGCACAATAAAGGACAGAAATGGTATGGACCTAACAGAAGCAGAAGATATTAAGAAGAGGTGACAAGAATACACAGAAGAAAAATCTTCACGACCCAGATAACCACGATGGTGTGATCATTCACCTAGAGTCAGACACCCTGGAATGCGAAGTCAAGTGGGCATTAGGAAGCATCACTATGAACAAAGCTAGTGGAGGTGATGGAATTCAGTTGAACTATTTCAAATCCTAAAAGATGATGCTATGAAAGTGCTGCATGCAATATGCCAGCAAATTTGGAAAACTCAGCAGTGGCCATAGGACTGGAAAAGTTCAGTTTTCATTCCAATCCCAAAGAAAGGCAAAGCCAAAGAATGTTCAAACTATTCCATAATTGCACTCATCTCACAGGTTAGTAAAGTAATGCTCAAAATTCTGCAAGCCAGGCTCAACAGTACGTGAACTGTAAAATTCCAGATGTTCAAGCTGGATTTTTCAAAGGCAGAGGAACTAGAGATCAAATTACCAACATCTGTTGGATCATTGAAAAAGCAAGAGAGTTCCAGAAAACATATAATTCTGCTTTATTGACTACGCCAAAGCTTTTGACTGTGTGGATCACAACAAACTGTGGAAAATTCCTAAAGAGATGGGAATACCAGACCACCTTACCTGTTTCCTGAGAAATCTGTCTGCAGGTCACGAAGCAATAGTTAAAACTGCACATGAAACAACAGACTGGTTCCATATTGGGAAAGGAGTACATCAAGGCTGTATATTGTCACCCTGCTTATTTAACTTATATGCAGAGTACATCATGCGAAATGCCAGGCTGGATAAAGCACAAGCTGGAATCAGATTGCCGGGAGAAATATCAATAACCTTATATACGCAGATTACACCACCCTTATGGCAGGAAGTGAAGAAGAACTAAACAGTCTCTTGATGAAAGTGAAAGAAGACAGTGAAAAGCATTCAGAAAACTAAAATCATGGCATCTGGGCCCATCACTTCACGGCAAATAGATGGGGAAACAGTGGAAACAGTAAGAGACTTTATTTTTTTGGGCTCCAAAATCACTGCAGATGGTGACTGAGTCATGAAATTAAAAGACGCTTACTCTTTGAAGAAAAGTTATGACCAACCTAGACAGCATATTAAAAAGCAGAGACATTACTTCCAAAGGTCTGTCTAGTCAAAGCTATGGTTTTTCCAGTAGTCATGTATGGATGTGAGAGTTGGACTATAGAGAAAGCTGAGCACCAAAGAATTGATGCTTTTGAACTGTGGTGTTGGAGAAGACTCTTGAGAGTCCCTTGGAGAGCAAAGAGATCCAACCAGTCAATCCCAAAGGAAATCAGTCCTGAATATTCATTGGAAGGACTGATGCTGAAGCTGAAACTCCAATACTTTGGCCACCTGATGTGAAGAACTGACTCATTTGAAAAGACCCCCTGATGCTAGGCAAGATTGAAGGCGGGAGGAGAAGGGGATGACAGAGGATGAGATGGTTGGATGGCATCACCGACTCGATGGACATGAGTTTCAGCAAGCTCCGGGAGTTGGTGATGAACCAGGAAGCCTGGTGTGCTGCAGTCCATGGGGTCATAGAGTCAGATACAACTGAGCGACTGAACTGAACTGACAGACTCTGCCAGCAGTGATAGGGATTCTAAGCTAAGGCTTGTAGGAAACTCAGTAATGAATTTGCATCTCTGCCTAAGTCCCCTGGGGATGTTAAATGCTGATTCGAATTCATCTCTAACTGCTCTGGAGTGGTCAGCCTTTCACAGAAAGGAGCCATGTCAATGTGGGAGGTGACCAGGGCACTGAGCGCCGGCCTGCCCAGGCATCTACGCACCTTGGAGGTCTCCCAGAATCTCCAAGACACAGAAGTGCTCCTTCAGCTTTCAGCCCCCTTGTGGCTGGCTGGGGAGCTGCTAGCTTCCCGGTCTAGGTCTTTGCAGTGGGGAGAATGGGCAGACATGCCCACCAGTGCACATCCAGCTCTTGCGTCTGCCTCCCTAACTGGGCTTGTTCTAAGAGTCTATAGGATGCAGGTTGGTTCTCTGGGCCTAGCAGCACCATGAGATGTCGGAGTGTGGCTGCCTGAGTGATGGAGGCAGTGGTGTGAGGATGGCGTGCAGCCATGGGACTGGGGAGCTTGCACGGCTGTGGGATCTCAGCTTGGCATCGGACCTGATTCTCCTGGTCCACAGCCAAGGTGGTGTGTTGTGCAAACTTCCCAGGAAGAATCTGGTGTTTTGTGGGGAGGCCAGTTATGGGCTGGAATGTGTGTGTCTGCAGCCACAATGTCTGGCCTGGGCTTGGGGCGGGAGAGGTTGAAGGGACCCACTACAGGACAGAATATGTGCAGAAAGGCCTTTTTTGGCTTTGTGGCTTGTGTGTTTCAGGCTGTCCTATCCGGGGTGCAGGGAGTTGGGGGGCCCTAAGTAGCTCAAATCTAGGCTGAAGCCTTGTTTCTAGAGCAGGGCAGTGGGGAGGGCAACCAGAAGGTGCCGGTATCGGGATGGTCGCTCCAGTGCAGCCAGTGGGTTCTTCAGTGTCACCCAGAGCCGCCTGGGTTTTACACTCCCCGCCCTGCTCAGGTACACACTGGGATCAGTGCTATGAGCTGCAGCCCCAGAGTTTCCAGCAATGAACCATCACTTCCATAATCATCCTGTGCCTTCCCGCTTTGAACATTCACCTCTGATTTTCAGTCCAAACCCAGGCCCCCACTTAGCTAACTCAGCCCCTGCTTCAAATATCTGCTCTGAAGCCACTTTCTGCCTGCTAGCCAACTAGGTTAGCAGCCCCCAGCCCTGAGCTCTCACTGCACCTTACTGCGACACTCCCTCTAAGACTTAAGATGTCTAGCTTTCCTGCCAGGCTATGCACTCCTGGAGGGATGCACATGTGTCTGCGAGCTACTGAGTGTCCAGAGCCCGGCCCCGGACTGGCTCCTGCAGGTGGCACAGTGACTCTCCCCAAGGCCCTCCCTGACCTCCTGTCCGGCTCTCTTGAGCCCTCATCCCTCCACGGCACTTGTCATGAAGTGTCACTGTACATTTATTTGCGTGTTTATTGGTTAAACACAGGGGTCGCAAACTCAAATGCCCACAGGGGCCAGGCTGAAGCAGTCTAGGAAGGGGAGCAAAAAAGAACAGTGGATGGTGGGGGTGGGTGTGAGACAGAGGAATGTGGGCCCCGAATTATGGGGGCAGCTGCTACTCAGTGCCAGCTGTTCGTCGCCAAGGGGGGAAGCGGGACCAGAGGCGCCGGGTCTTCGGCTTTTTCAAGAGGATGCATAACTCCGGGTTGTTATTGGAACTGTCCTGACTTTGGTATGACTCTGCAGGCCAAACACAACACACCTGTGGGCTGTATGGGGCCCAAGGGACTGCCGGTTTGCGACCCCTGGTTAACGGCTGCACCCCGCCCCCCACCCAGCTAGACCGGCAGCCGTCTGAGAGTAGGGACCTTATCTGTAACAAGCATCAGCGACCCACAGCATCTGGCCCAGTGTCTGACACATACAAAGTGCTCAGTGGAGCACAGCTATTCCCAGTCTTGGGTGCTGGGGAGGAGCCTGCTTCCTCCAACAGGGACCCTGGGGTCTTCTGGGCAGGGACCACCCCCCCCCCCCCACACCGGTTCATGCACCCGCAGCCCCCTCTTCCTCTCCCCAATGTGCTAGCTAGGGGCTCTGTGGCCAGCTCCTCAGCTCAGGGCCGTCCTCTGGTGACCCTGGGGGCAGGGGGTGGACCCACACCTGTGACGGTGACCGTGAACGAGGCGGATTCGTCATCGATTTCACACAAGTACTCGCCCGAGTCCTCCAGCTGAACAGCGGGCAGCACCAGGCGGCGCACCGTGTCCTCCTTCTGCAGGAGCAGCGCGGGACTCTCCACCACCTCCTCACCGTCCTTGGTCCAACGCACCTCGGCCCAGGGCCGGCACAGCTCACAGGTCAGTACCACGCGCTCCAGGCGCACGGCCGCCACGTACACCTTGCCGCTGGGGTACACGATCCACGAGGAGACATCTGCAGGACACGACACAGCCGTAGCTGGGCATCTGGGGCCAGGGCCGAGGTGCCCAGCCACCTTACCCGGTCCACGCCTGTTCCCTACTCCCAGAAAGTGGGCTGCATGTTGAAGAAGAGGGTCTTCCCTTGGACCAGGGCTCACAGCGGCTCAGACGGTTACTCACAGCTGGAGACACGACCACGGTCACCAAAGCACAACAGGTGGCACAGTGGGGGCCGTGGCGTCAGCCTCGCCTGTGGAAACTCTCTCATCTCTGGGTAGGGACAGGGCTATACAAAGGGTGAGGTTGGGGAGAGGAGGGTTGGGTGCCCAGATGGAGCTCGGGTCTCCCACAGGAGACTTTTGACCCCTCTAGTGCTTGGGTCTCCTCACCCCACACTACTATCCCTAAGGCTCCCCTTGGAGGGCTTTCAGGAGAACAGAGAAGGCGGGCTTCCCTGTGCCATGTAGCTATGACTAGTGCGCTTATGACAATGCATTTTCTGCAGTGGCTAAACCTCAGCATGCAGACCATGGGTTGGGGGGAAAGGGTGAGGTGTGATCGGCTGGTGGGGGTTGGGAATGGTGGCCCAGGAGTGTGTCGGCTGTCCAGGTGGGAGCAGGACACAGCTGCCCCATCCCATGGGCCGCCTGGAGCCCCACCTGTGATGGTCACGGTGAAGCAGGCGCGCTCATCCCCAGCGACGCACTGGAACTCGCCTCCGACGGAAGGCTGGGCGGAGGGCAGCACGAGGCGGTGGTGGGGCCCTTCACTCTCCAGCAGCACGAAGTCACTCTCCTCCACCTCCTGCCCGTCCTTGAACCAGTGCACAGGGGCGTCTTCCCGGTCCACCTCACAGGTCAGCATGACACACTCGGAGGTTATGGCGTGCACAAACACGTGCTCCCGGGGGGCCACGATGTGCACTGGGGGGTCTGGGGGGAGCAGAGATGGGGTCACACCAACACACCCACACATGGAACACCTGAGTCCACGGTGGCTGGGAGGAGCATGTGTTCTGGGGCAATGACGTGGAGTACTAAGGAGTGGTGGGTGAGGCGTCACAGGTCAGTTATCGCCAATCCTGTGGACAGGCCTGTAAGTCCCCAGAGGATCTGAGGGTGATGGGTGGGGACACAGGGGGTCTTTGTCTAGGCTGAGAGGAGGTCACTGCTTGCTGCTGCTTTTACCAGGAGGCCCCTGGTGGGCTGGCCCCAGGACAGAGAGGAGGTGGGAGGTGGAAACGACTCAGTGCTGTCACCTTGGGGCAATACCCCCTACAGGTAGTGAGTTCCCCATCACAGGGCACATTCAGGCAGGGGCAGAAGACCTTCTGGCAATGGGACCATGACAGGATTTCCACTCAAAGTGAGAAGACTGAGCTGGCTCAATGGTTCCAGAGTTGTCCTCCTAGAGTGGATCTCAAAGCTCTGTCCTGGATATTCTGGCTCTGGAGGCCTTGGGCGGGGGTGGGGGTGGGGAGGGGCTATGCACTAATAACAGATTTCCAGGGTGTCTCTGAGCAGCCAGAACATGGACTGGCTTCCAAGAACCTCTGGGCCACTGCACCTAAAGCTTTCCTTTGACCCTGAGCTCCCATGGCATGGGATAAGCAGTCCTGGGTGTGAACCCAGCTAGGGTAGTTGCTGGCTGTGTGATTGTGAGCAAGTTGTATAACCCCTCTGAGTCTCAGCTACTTCATCCATGAATGGAGATATACTGGCCCTCATGTAGCCTTGAATGTTGAATGAAAGTGTACATTTCAAGTATCTAGCACAGGGCTTGGCTAGGAAGTACCTAACAAATGTTAGCTCCCACCTCCCCCTTCATTGATTTGAGGTCCCCTCACATCCTTCCCAGCAGAGGGTACATGAGGGCCAAGTGTGCTGGAGGGTGGTGTGGGGGCAGCATGATCTGCAAACATGTCCCCTGGCCCCCTAGGCCCTCCCTGGAAGGGACCCTCAAGCGGGCAGAGCAGGGGGTGGGGTAGGATGGGCACAGCCCTCCAGGTCAGCCTCGGCTGGGAGAGCCCAGGCCGCCTCGGTCCCTGACCTCGGACGGTGATGCTGAAGAAGGCTGAGACGCCTTCCGTCCTGCACTCGAACTCGCCGCTGTCCTGGACCTGGGCATCGAGCAGGATCAGGCGGTGTTTGCGTCCGTCCATCTTCACCACCAGTGACTCGCTCTCCTCTACCTGATGCCCATCCTTGTACCAGCTCGCTGGGAAGTCCACCCGGGAGAGCTCACAGGTCAGTACGACCCGATCCGAGGTCGTGAAGGTCAGCGACACCTTGTCCTGGGGGCTCAGGATGTGCACAGGGCTCTCTGTGTGGGGAGAGGTGTGGTCATGGGTAGCACCCTGGTCGTGCTCTGCTTACCCAGTGAGCACCCCAACTGTGGGCCACGTGCTGGGGCAGGGGGCTGGGCACATCAGGCCAGATGACTGTTGTGATACATTTGTTGGTTTTAAAAATTTGTTTTGGGCTCACATACCAATTCTCAAGAGCAGTGGTTTCAGTGTGCGTAAGAATTCCCAGAGAGCCTGCTGAAAATGCAGATTCCTAGGCTTTGCTCCTCCCCCCGCCCCAGCATGCAAGGGTCAAAGAATCTGCATTATAAACCAGCCCTCAGCATGACTCTAACGTTGGTGAAAGTGTTAGTCACTCAGCCTTGTCTGATTCTTTGCAATTCCATGGACTGTAGCCTATGTCCATGGAATTCTCCAGGAAAGAATGCTGGAGTGGGTTGCCATTCCCTTCTCCAAGAGATCTTCCTGACCCAGGGATCAAATCCAGGTCTCCAGCATTGAGGGCAGATTCTTTACTGCCTGAATCACCAGGGAAGCCCAATGTTAGTGAAAGAAAGTGAAAGTATTAGTTGCTCAGTTGTGTGTCTGACTCTTTGAGACCCCATGGACTGTAGCTTGCCAGGCTAATCTGTCCATGGAATTCTTCACGCAAGGAATGAGTTGCTATTTCTTTCTCCAGGAGTTCTTCCCAACCTAGGGATTGAACCCAGGTCTCCTGCATTGCAGGTAGATTCTTTACCATCTGAACCTGGGTTGTATTTTAGTAATGCTGCTCTCTTTGTGGTTATTTCTTACTTTGTCCTCCTCCTAGGCTGCTGCTGGCTAACCGCATCCAGGCCCTGTGCATGGACACTGAGGAATTCTGTGACTGCCCTTACAAATTCCAGCAATGGTGCAATAGCAAATGCCAGTGTGTTCCCTGAACTTTCAGACTCCTGCCAAGACCTGTCATCCTCAGGGAGGCCTCATTCCCTCTCCTCTCCTCTTTCCTCAGGGTGGCAGAGTGTGATACTGCAGCCAGACAGCCTGCATTCATAATCCAGCACTAGCACTCACGTTTTGTGACTTTGGGCAAGTCACTGAACCTCTCTGTGTCTGTTTCCCCATCTGTAAAATGGGATGACAAAAGAACGCATCCTGTAGGGCTGTTGAGAGGTCTGTGATAATTAATATACGTAAAGCGATTATGATTGTGCCTGGCACACAGGAAGTGACTCTGATAGTGTTAGCCATCACACAGTAGGGCAGGAAGTGGTCAGGGACTAGGGGCCAAGGTCTGTGTCCTCAAGATGACAAACATGACAGAATTCTGCAAACCACAAAGTACCCCTAGAGAATTTGGATACGATGCTGGTGAAGATAACAAGGGGTCTCCTATACAGGCTTCTCTGGTGGCTCAGACGGTAAAGAATCTGCCTGCAATGCAGGAGACCTGGGTTTGATCCCTGGGTTGGGAAGATCCCCTGAAGGAAAGCATGGCAGCCCACACCAGCATTCTTGCCTGGAGAATCCCCATGGACAGAGGAGTCTGTCAGGGTCGCAGAGAGTCGGACACGACTGAGCGACTAAGCACGAGTTGAAACTGGACTTCTGGATCACTGAGCGCTCTATCTGAGCTCACCTGGGATGCTCCTGACTCCTGGCCCAGATGTGAGAAGCACGAATAGCGGTGTGCCTCATTTTGCTAACGGGACTTCTATGTCTTGACCCTATCTGCCCACTGTGGTCCCCACCAGTACCAACCTTGGATGGCGAGGGCAGCTGAGTCCTGCACACCTGGGCAGCTGAAGCCGATCAGGGCCCCGCTGTCCTGATGCTGGACGGCCTGCAGGATGAGCCTGTGCTGCAGGCCATGCTGTTCCATCCGGTACCGCAGGGGCCCAGGCCCCACCTGGCCCTCTGGCTGGTTACTCTTGAGCTCTTCCCCGTTAAGGAACCAGGTGCCCTGGATGACAGTGGAGAGATCCAGGGAGAAGACGGCGTCTTCCCCGTCATACACCTGCACGTCCTCCAAACCAGCCACCAGGCGAGCCGTGGGCACTGAGATGGGGACAGAGTGTGGCCATCAGAACCAGGGGGCTGGCAGAGGGCAGAGACTGGCAGGTAGATGGCATATAACAAGCGGGGGAGGAGGGCAGGGGAAGGGTGATGGGGAGGGCACGACTTGAGGTACAGCCACTGACAGCCTGGGCTGACAGGACCGACTCACCCAGGTGAGCAGACCCGTGGAACACCACGTGGGGGCTGCGGCCGTGTTCGCTGACGGTGCAGACTCGGAAGCGGTAGTCGCCCTCGGTCGGCACGCAGTCCCCGGGCACCTCCACGGCCCCGGCTTTCTCAATGCTGAAGCACTGTACCCAGTCTTCCGAGCCCACCTCCTGCCGCTCCAGCCGGTAGATGAAGGGGGTCTCGGGGGTGGGGTCTGGAGGCTTCCAGGTGAGCAGGACCGTGTTCCTGTGGCCCTTGAACATCTCGGCCAACACCGGGGGTCCCGGTGGATTGTGCTTGACGCCTGAGACAGAGGCAGGGTTTGCATCCGAGGGAGGGTTTGCATCCGAGCCCTGTTCCAGCCTCCCACAGCCCTGTGACCTAAAGTCAAGTTTGCCAACCCAGACTCTGTCATCTGGTCACCCTCCTGCCCTGACCAGTTGTGTCTAGCCCTTGAGGAGGCTGCCTAGGGGCTTTGGGGCCCTCACATTTGACTCTGAGCAGAGTGGTGGTCCGGGAGTTGCCCAGACTGAAGGTGACCTCCCCGGCATCTTCTCGGGTGACCCCTGGAAGGACCAGGGCGTGCATGTGGCCCGAGCTACTCTGGCAGGTGGCCGGCAGGTCCTCCCCGTCGCGGCTCCAGCGTCCCTCCACTCCGCCCTCGCGGGTCTCCACCAGCAGCACCGCGTTTTCGCCCTCAAAAACGTCGAGCTTCCGGGGCAGCCGCTTCAGGATGGGCCCTGAGACACGGATGAGAGATTATCAGCCCGCGGTCTGGGCACCGGCCTGCCTCGTCTCGGCCTCCCCACTCCCCACCGGCCAGCCGACCTTTGACCGTCACGTTGGCCACGGTGCGCACCCGGCCACGCATCTCGCACAGGTAGACGCCGTCGTCGTCTGCCTTCAGCCTGTGGATAATGAGGCGGCGGACCGTGCCCTCCTCGATTTGCTCGTATTTGCGGCAGGGCAGCAGCCGCTGGTCCTCGCGGAACCAGGCGGTGGGAATGCGCGAGTTGGGGACTTTACACTCCAGTACCGCAATTCCATGCTCCCGGCCCTCCACGTCCTGTAACGGCCTCGAGAAGCGGAGGCGGGGCTCTGTGGAGAAGGGAGAGACCAGAGGACAGAGAAGGCTCTGGAGAGGGCCTCAACCGGGAGAAAGACCCTCCTCCGTCACCTACTGCCTAAACCCACGGTAGCTTGGGCCATTTGCTCTTGTCCCAGAACTAGAGGGTGTTGTATAATCAGAGAAACCCTCAGAAGGGAAGTCAGACGACCTGAATTCTCGTTGACCCTAACACATCACCTTGACCAAGGCCATTTTCACGATGCTGGGCCGCAGTTTTTTTACTTGTAAAGCTGAGAAAGGGATGGAAAGGCTTGGGGCCGTATCAGGGATTTTCAAAATGTTCTGTGGGGCCCCTCATGGGCACCACACACAATTCTGCAACGGTTTGAGTTGAACTTCATTTTGAAAGTACTTCAACCACTTGTAAAACTGCATTTTACAAAAAGAAAGCATGATGACAGAAATGGCCGGTGGGGTCACTTGGGCTGCTAGGGGAACACGTCTGTCTTGTCACTTGGCAATGGGAATCTCGGCCTTCGTCCTGGGCTTTTCTGTCCTCAGGGAGTGAGAGTTCAGCTCCGCCTGGCCGGTTTGTGCACATCAAAATGTACCCAAGAGGCCACCACCCGTGGTACAGGTGCCACATGCTTGACCGCGTGCCAGGCTGGACTCGGGAGATTTGCCAAATATTTTTCCTCTGAGGGAAAGAGTTGGGTAATAACTAGTGAAGGTATTATGCCGTGAGTTGTGATGAACTCCTGTTATGGGCAGCTTTAACTTCCAATGTGAATTTGGTGTGTTTTTCACCCCTGACTTTTCTATTTATGAGCAATGTAAGCATTTATTAAATACCGTTGGGGGCTCAACTTTGAAATATAAATTTCCTCTTCTTCACCTTCTTCTTGCAAACCTGGAGAGCAGTCTAATGACAGAATAGTCAAAAATTGGGGGGGATTTTTTTTGCCCTCAAGTTTTCTCCCTTTGGTGTGAATCAGGAGTTTGTCAGTGTGACACCTGAAGCTATGCTTTCTCCATGGGGCTCAAAAGCTAGACCCAGTTATGAATGGTTAAAATGTGTGTGCTTAAAAAGACAGATACCTTGTTCTCATTGACTGACTTTATAAATACGTGTTACAAATTTGGATTTAGAAATTTACACCCATAAAATGATCCTTTTATATAATATACTGGGGCCCCAATGGGGTTTTCATTGGGGGGTGGGTGGTGAAATAAAAAAGAGGCTGAAAAACACTGAACTACAAGAGTTGTAGGTCCCTCTGGGTCAATCATTCAATCATTCCTTAAAGCCCTTTATGGAAGACTGGTTTTCCACCATCTGCCTCAGAATCATTTGGAGAGCTTGCTAAGAAGCTCCTGGAGCAGGTACCTACCTTGGAGACGTACTAAACCCGAAACCCTGGGGGATGGGAGGGAGGGAGGTGGGAAATGGCATTTTAATATTCAGCCTCCCTTACTCCTCGCTGTCTAAGCACTGAGTGGGGCTGGAGTTAGGGGCGTCAGGGAGGGCGCTGGAGGTCCCTCACCAGGCCCCGGCCGCCCGGGGGCGCCGTGGTACCTTTGACGTGCAGCTGCACCGCACTGAGCGTCTGGCCCGCCGAATTGCGCGCGGCGCACACGTAGAGCCCGCGGTCCTTGGCCTGGCAGTACAGCACCTTGAGCACGAAGCCGCCGTCTCGGTCGCGGTACATAAGGCGGCGGCGATCGGGGAGCAGCGGGCGGCTCTCCCAGTGCCATTCGATCTCGGGCTCCGGTTTGCCCATCACGTAGCAGCGGAACTTTGCGTGCTTGCCCTCGTTCACCCAGAAGGTCTTGGGCGCGCACTTGAGCGGCTCCACCACGGGCGTGGGGGCCTCTTCGGGGTCCTCGGGCGGGCTCTCGGGGGGCTGGTGCACCTGCAGCAGCGCCCCGGCCCGCGCGTGGCCGTGCGCGTTGCGGGCGTGGCACACGTAGACGCCCGAGTCGGGCAGCCGAGCAGCCAGGATGCGAAGCGCCAGGCTCGCGCTCGCGCCCGCGCGGCCCTCGGCTCGGCCCGGCTCGAGGCAGAAGTGGCTGCTGTCCCACACTTCGTCCAGCGCCAACCCATCCTTCTCCCAGTAGAGCGTGGGCGCGGGGAGGCCCCCCACCTGGCACTCCAGCACCACCTCCGACCCCCGCAGCACCCACTGGGACCGGGGCCCCGTCAGGAACACCGGAGCGCCCTCCCCGGCTCCGGGCGGCAGCAGCGGGCGCTCGGCGAGCTGGGGCTCGGGCTCGGGGGCCGGCGGCTCCAGCACCGTGACGGCAGCCGCCGCGTAGGCCTCTCCGGCCGAGTTGCGGGCGCGGCACACGTAGACCCCAGCGTCGGTGGGCAGCGCGCCGCTCAGCAGCAGGCCGTGCTCGGCGCCGTCCACTGGGAAGCTCAGGCGATCGGAGGCCGCCAGCTGCTGCCCGCCCTTCTCCCACACGACAGTGGGCGGCGGCTCCCCCAGCACCACGCACTTGAGCTCGGCCTCCGCGCCACTTACCACCCGCACGGGCCGCGGGAAGCGCAGGAAGCACGGGGGGCTCCCCTGATCCCCGGAGCCCGCCTTCATCGCGGCGGCGCGCGAGGGCAGGCCGGGAGCGGCGGCGGGAGCCCGGGAGGCGGGACGCGTCCGGGGACCGGGCGGCGGGACCCGCGGGGCTCTCTGCTGGCCGCCCGCTCCCGGCTCGCCTCCTTAGCCTCCGCCCGGAGCTGCGGCTCGGCGGCGGTGGCGGCGATTCCCGGGCAGGGGGCCCAGGGCTCAGTGGGGAGTCCTTCCTGTTTGCCTCTCCAGCGAGGGGCCCCGCAGCCTCCCCTGCCTGCGGCCTGGCTTCCTGCTCCGGAGAGCCGGCCTTCCCAGCCCCCTCCCACAGCCAGGGCCTCTTTCCCCTCCTCCCTCCCACCTCCAGCCGCCAGGTCCCCAGCAGTCCGCCAGGATCGGGCCTGAGTGACAGAGAAGCCTGCAGCTGCCAATCCCAAAAATATTCTCTGATGACACAGCTGGAGGACAAGAGCCCAGACCGGCTCCTCCAGGCTAAGTTTAGAGCAGGCAGGACCCCTGACCCCGCCCTAACCCCAGTTCTAGCCCCTGCCCCCGGCCCTTCCCCCCAGGACTGGCCCAGCAGCTGCTGGGTTGAAAGGGGCCCCAGAGGCTGCGAGGGGCTGGCCTGCTCTGTCTCCCTGACAAATAACGCTTTTTAGAGCTGGCATACCCCCAGTTAATAGGCTCCTGGCCCATCTGGTGTCACTTCTGTGCTGGGTGCTGGGTTGTGACTCTGTGTGTGTGTGTGTGTGTGCCTGTGCGTGTGTGTGTGGAGGGCGAGGGGTGTATGTGTGGTTTAGGTCACTTGGGGTGAAAGCCCTCTCCAGCCCCTCCCCCACATTCCTGGCGGGAGTGGGAGATAAGGCTCAGGGCCACAGACATCTGCGTCAGAGATAGGAGGTCTCAATGCCATGGGCAGGGGCAACTCGACTGCAGGGCGTGGGAAGGGCTGGGGAAGACTGGGGTGAGAAGGGTAGAAGAGGGCGGTGGTGGGATGGGGAGGGTGGAGTGGGGAGGCCCTGGGCAGACCCTGGCAGAAGGGGCACAGGGCAGGGTGTGGGTTCCTGGTGGGCAGGGCCAGGTGAGCTATGTGGCTTCAGCTGCTCCTCTTGCTGCTGGCCCCTCAGGGCAGGCATGGCTGTCATGGACCAGAGCTGGACCGGGAATTCGTCCTGGCCAAGGTGAGGGCCCTGTTCCTGGATGCCTTGGGGCCCCCGCCGCCGGTGACTGGGGAAGGTGGAGATCCTGGAGTCAGGCGTCTGCCCCGAAGGCATGCCGTGGGGGGCTTCATGCGCCGGGGCTCTGAGCCCGAGGACCAAGATGTCTCCCAGGCCATCCTTTTCCCGGCTGCAGGTAATGAGGGTGGTGTACTGGCACCTTGACTCTGACAAAGAGTGTGGTGTAGCCTGGGCTCAGGAGCTAGGCAGGTCTGGGGTTGAATCCCAGACCTGATACTCAACTGACTTTGCAATAATGGACCAGTTACTAAACCTTCCTGAGCCTCTTGTCTCCTCATCTGTGAAAAGCGCCATAATGCCTGCCTCTCAGGATTGAGTGAGATGCTGTATCCAGAGTGCCTGGTTCATAGGAGCCATTTGGGAGATAGTTGTCTGGGAGGCCAAGTGTCTCTAGGGACAGAGATATCTGGGCGTGGGCCCCTTCCTGCCATCTTTCCTCCTACCTTTGCTTTTGCTCCCTGCTCTGAACACTGTTTCTTTAGCCCCAGATAGCTGAGACTTGAGAAGATATCAGGGATTTGGGAGAACAGTTAGCTGGGAAACCAACCTACCTTCTCTTGAATTCCCTTCTCATCTCCCCAGTCAGTTGCACTGACTCAGTGAGTAAAGCCCTCCTCTGGCTGGACCTTCTTGTAATCTGGCTCACTTTTCTCTCCGAGAGGATGCCCTGCCTCCCTGTGCTTCAGGACCCAGGCAGCACAGTGAGTGTGGCTTTAGGATCAGGCAGAATCCCAGCCTGGGCACTTAGTTTAATGGCTTTTCATCTTTCTAACCTTCAGTTTTTCCTGGTAGCTCAGATGGTTAAACATTTGTCTGCAATGTGGCAGACCCAGGTTCGATCCCTGGGTTGGGAAGATCCCCTGCAGAAGGGAATGGCAACCCACTCCAGTATTCTTGCCTGGAGAATCCCATGGACAGAGGAGCCTGGTGGGCCATGGGGTCACAAAGAGTCAGACATGACTGAGCGACTAACACTTCTCATCTGCAAAATGGATCAGTTGTTGTGAGGTTTATAATGAGATGTTCCACATAACAGTACAGCCCCAATGGCTAGTTCTTTAACTCGTGCTGGTTCGTGACTGTTTGATGCAGTCTATATACCTGTCAGGGTAAGGATGCCAACTGCATTTTCTTAGAAAGCACTGTCCTTGATTCTGAGCTGAATCCTTTCTCCTCCCCATCCCCTTCCTCCTCCTTCTTCTTGGTGTTAACCTTTTTAAAGTGGAATTATTTTAAAGGATTTCTCATGCAATATTTCTGACATGAGTAATATAACAAATGCCTGTGTACACAGCATTCAAGGTACCATTTCATAGTATCAGATAAACAAAAATTTAAATAGAAACTAACAATTCTAAGCAATGGTGAAGGGAGAGAGTGCAGGGCATCTTACACATCACTGATGGGAATATTAATTGGTAAAACCACTTCAGAGAAAAGTTGGCAGTGGCTGGCATTTTTGAGGTCTTTTAATGCTGAAGCAACACATGGAGATTTTCCTAAAGGAAATCAGTCCTGAGTATTCATTGGAAGGACTGATGCTGAAGCTGAAATTCCAATACTTTGGCTACATGATGTGAAGAATTGACTCATTTGAAAAGACCCTGATGCTGGGAAAGATTGAAGGTGGGAGGAGAAGGGGACAACAGAGGATGAGATGGTTGGATGGCATCACCGAACCAATGGACATGAGTTTGAGTAAACTCCAGAAATTGGTGATGGACAGGGAGGCCTGGTGTGCTGCAGTCCATAGGGTCATAAAGAGTCAGACACAACTGAGTGACTGAACTGAAGGGAACTGAACACATTGGGGGGGGGGGGCTCTGTCAGTTGCCCGAAGATTGGGGAGGGTCCTGGCCTCTGGCAGAGCACTCCGCGTGGTGCCTGGCAGGCTCATGAGTGGCAGCCAGATCCCTCCTGCTGAGGGGGAGGGGTCCCAGGTTTTGCTGGTGGGGGCTGCCCTCTCCCTTCCCTCTGCCCCCTGCAGGTGCCAGCTGTGGAGATGAACCAGATGCTGGAGAGGCTGAGGAGGGCCTCTTCACGTACGTGTTCCGGCCATCCCAGCACACACGCAGCCGCCAGGTGACTTCGGCCCAGCTGTGGTTCCACACGGGACTGGACAGACAGGAGACCGCTGCCGCCAATAGCTCTGAGCCCCTGCTCGGCCTGCTGGTACTGACATCTGGGGGTCCCATGTCTGTGCCCATGTCGCTGGGCCAGGCACCCCCTCGCTGGGCTGTCCTGCACTTGGCCACCTCCGCCTTTCCTCTGCTGACCCATCCTGTCCTGGTGCTCCTGCTGCGTTGTCCTCTCTGTTCCTGCTCTGCCCGGCCCGAGGCCACACCCTTTCTGGTGGCCCACACACGGGCCAGGCCACCCAGTGGAGGGGAGAGGGCCCGGCGCTCCACGCCCCCGCTGCCCTGGCCTTGGTCTTCCGCTGCGCTGCGCCTGCTGCAGAGGCCTCCAGAGGAGCCCGCTGCCCATGCTGACTGCCACAGAGCCGCCCTCAATATCTCCTTCCAGGAGCTGGGCTGGGACCGGTGGATCGTGCACCCTCCCAGTTTCATCTTCCACTACTGTCACGGGGGGTGTGGGCTGCCCATCCCACAGGACCTGCCCCTGCCGGTCCCCGGGGTGCTCCCTACCCCTGTCCAGCCCCTCTCTCTTGTGCCAGGGGCCCAGCCCTGTTGTGCTGCCCTCCCGGGGACCATGAGGCCCCTACACGTCCGCACCACCTCGGATGGAGGTTACTCTTTTAAGTATGAGATGGTGCCCAACCTTCTCACGCAGCACTGTGCTTGCATCTAAGGGAATCCCGCTGATGCCCGAGCCCCAACGGTCACCAGCCTGGAGGAAGGGCAGGCTGCCCACTCCCTCCCTCTTCTCTGCCTGGAGGCTACCCTCTCCCCATTCCTGCCCGTTTCACGAGGAACGTGACAATAAATGACATAGTGCATATGACTTGGCGTGCCTTCTCAGGCTTCTCTGATAAGTGTGTTTGTTGGAGTGAGGTCTGGGCCCCAAGAGCATGGGATTGTGGGGTCTCAGGTCACTTAGCCTCACTTGATCTAGGAGATGGGGGTTTGCCAGCTGTAATTGGATGTGTATCTGGTGGGAGGCTACCATGCTTGGAGAGGACAAACAGGTGCTGTTAGTTCAGGAAAGCAACTCTGGAGCCAGAACTGGCTCTCATACAAGTTGGCCCTGACGTATCGAATGGGTGGTCTGCCATGCACACCTCATAGTGCCTGTACCCAAGTGCCATAACCACCCCCACTCTGCCCTAGCTGACGGACACCTAGCTCAAGGTCAGGTGATTTATATACTGGCCAGAGATCATGGCTTTTGGAGCCCCACTGAGACAGATGTTCAGAGCTGTCCAGGCGTTTCCTGTGCCAGGGATGTGGGTGACATTTGAGGGCTGGGCACACTCTACGGAGGGGCACAGGGTTCTCTACTAGGCCAGTTAGCAGATCTGTGTTGCTAGGGAAGTGTCACATATCTGAGACAGAGAGAAGTGAGTGCTACAGAGTAACTTTCACAAAGCTAAGGGTATTCTTTTTAAATGACTGCCCTGTATTCTAAAGTTATCCTTCATGTGTGTGTGTCAAAGTGTCATTTCTTTTATGATGTTATGGTGATGGTAGATAGCAGTGGTTTTTTTTTTTAATGTGTTTGTTTTCAGGTTTTTACTTAATAAAATTAAAACTTGGCAATTTGAATTTGGATCCTAAGATTTTTCTTTGTAATTTTGCTACTGAAATCTGTGAAATCTCAAAATCTGTGAAATCCTCAAGTCTGGGAGTCACTGGTCTGGGCCTCCCCTTCCAGAATCTCTAAGGCCTTTGATTCCACTAGCTTAGCAAGTGAGGAAGAAATGTCTACCCCTACCTAAGAGGGGCCAACAGTGACTAAGAAAATCTGTGTCTTCACTCCTGGCCAAGAGCAGGAGACTTCAGAGATTTTCCCTGTTCCCAGTGGTAATCATTACAGACACTGAATCATCTTCATTCAGAGTCCATTTGAACAGAAAATTCAACTCAAACTGGCTTAGACCAAAAAAATAAAATTAAAAAACCAGCAGCCTATGACAAGTCCACAAGCACAGTTGGCTAAACTATAGCTCGATTTAGGGCTCAAAGATGCTCCCAGGATTCAGCTATAGGCTCCAAATCCCCTGGGTGGGCTCCATCTCAGGTCCACGGTAGTCTGGGGCAGACCCAGATGCCCAAATGACACCACTTGGTCTCGCAGGAGCCAGTCTGCTTACAGAAGTCCCAGGTTGGGTCTTGGTGGCCTGACTGTCTTGATTAGGGTCATGTGCTTCTCCAGGAAAAGCGGGAACAGAACAAGTTAACGATTCAGAGCATGAGTCCCACCCCTGGAGTCCAGAGCCTGAAGCACGAGGTGAAGTTATTCCCTGCTTCCCCTTGGCAGAGTGCAGTTACCACACAAAGGCAGGGTAGATGCTGAGAGAAAGCACTGTTGGTTTTTCTTCCCAATTCTCAAATCTAGCCCTTTCCCTCTCTGTACATGAACACCATTTTGCCATTTAAGGGGCAGTTCTTTTTTTTTTAAATTGAAGTATAAGTGATTTACAGTATTGCGTTAGTTTCAGGTATATAGCAAAGTGATCCAGTTATATATGTATTATATTTTTTCATATAATTTTTCATTATAGGTTATTTTAAGGTATTGAATATGGCTCCCTGTATTATACAGTAAATCCTTATTGCTTATCTAATTTATGTATATAGTAGTTTATATCTGTTAATCCCATACTCCTAATTTATCTCCTGCTTTCCCCTCTGGTAACCATAAATTTGTTTTCTATGTCTATAAGTCTGTGTCTGCTTTGCATGTAGATTAATTTGCACTATTTTTTTTTATATTTCACATATAAGTGATATCATATAATATTCATTTTTCTCTGACTTTATTTGGTATGATATTCTCTAAGTCCAACCATGTTGCAGCAGATGGCATATTTCATTCTTTTTTATGACTAATATTCCATTTTATATATTTATATACACACACTACATCTTAAGGGCTTTCCAGGTGGTTCAGTGGTAAAAGAACCTGCCAGCCAATGCAGGAGAGGAAAGAGACTCGGGTTCAATCCCTAGGTCCGGAAGATTCCCTGGAGGAGGGCATGGCAACCTGCTCCAGTATTCTTGCTGGAGAATCCCATGGACAGAGGAGCCTGGCAGGCTACAGTTCATGGGATCACAAAGAGTCAGACATGGATGAAGCAACTTAGCACACAATACATCTTAAACCAATATGGGCACTTGGGTTTTTTCCATGTCTTGGCTATTTTGGTTGTTTTCATGTCTTGTAAATAGTGCTGCTATGAAAACTGGGTAGATGTATTTTTTAGAATTAGAGTTTTTGTCTTTTCTGGACATATGCACAGGAGTGAGATTGCTGGACCATGATAACTCTATTTTTAGTTTTAAAAGGACCTCCCATAGCATTTTCCACAGTGGCTGCACCAGTTTACATTCTAAAGGGCCATTCTTGATTGGGCAGCTCAGCAGCCTTCTTACTCTAAGCAGTCACTCTCTACCTCTCCAGTCCATGTCCCACCTGGTGCCCAGGGGTAACTTCTTTGATGATTTTATCCCTTAGGTGACTTAAAAACTTGTCTATACAAAGTTCAACCTGCTTTGTGTGGTGTAACAGCCCTTTCCAGTAGATCTTACACCTGTCACTGCAGCCTTGGAGTGATACAGCCATGACTAAGGGATGCCAGCAGGTGCCACAGGTTGGGAGAAGCTGAGAATAGACTCTCTCCCGAAGCCTCCGACAGAGCCTATGATGTGTTACTTTACCCAGCAAAGTGGCCTTTGCAGAAGTGATTAAAGCTACTACAGACCCTAAGATGGGGGGAGATAACTGTGGATTATCCTGTGAGCCCAATCTAATCACATGAGTCCTTAAAAACAGAGACTCTTTTCTGGCTGTTGTCAGAGAGATGTGATGACAGGATAGAGTCAGAGAGATGCAACGATGCTAGCTTTGAAGGTAGAAGAAGGGGGCCGAATGTCAAGGAGCAGAGACAGCTTCTAGAAGATGGAAAGGCCAGGAACTGATTTTTTCCTTCAAGCCTCCTGAAAGGAACGCAGCCCTGCTGTCACCTTGATTTTAGGTCAGGGAGACCCATATCAGACTTCTAACCTAAGGAATTGTAGGATCATTAATCTGTGTTCTTTTAAGCCACCAAACTTGTGATGCTCTGTTATGGCAGTTAACAGAAGACTAACCAGAAATAGTGACCAAAGATGAAGTGGCGTCTGGGAAGAAGAAAAATCTTTTTTCTGCTTCCTGATGTAGTCTGTCTCATCCAGGAAATACTTGTCTCCAGCATAATTTCGAATGTTTATGTGGATCATTCTCCAGATTCAGTATGTTTGATGAATAATACATTCCCAAATTTCTACACTAGTTTTGTCTTGGAGTAGAATCTATTCTGGGTTGAACAGTTACAATGAAAGTGAAGAAGTGAAAGTTGTTGAGTCGTGTCCGACTCTTTGCGACCCCATGGACTATACAGTCCACGGAATTCTCCAGGCCAGAATACTGGAGTGGGTAGCTTTTTCCTTCTCCAGGGGATCTTCCCAACCCAGGGATCGAACCCAGGTCTCCCACATTGCAGGTGGATTCTTTACCTGCTGAGCCACCAGGGAAGCCCAATATATATGTGTGTCCCCTAGAAAAATGTGTTCAATGAGTAAATGAGTGTGGTCAAGACAGGCTCTGAAAGGGGCTGTAATTACTCGATTTTCAAGTGCTGTTTAGGGACTTTCTTGGTGGTCCAGTGGTAAAGAATCGGTCCAGTGGTAAAGAATTGCTTTCTAATGCAGGGAATGTGAGTTCGATCCTTAGTTGGGGAACTAAGATCCCACATTGTGCGGGGCAACAAATCCTGTGTGCTGTAACTAGAGAGCCCGCACACCACGAAGAGCCCATGAGCCACAACAAAACCCAGCACAGCCATAAATAAATAGAATGTTGTTTAACACGTCTTTCCAAGGATTACTGACCTTAATGTCTTTGTGTTTCTAGTTTATGATGGTCGTAGCTTTACATGTAACAATGCCAAGCTGTATTTTTTGATCTTGGTAACATATAGCTAAATCAATAACTTATGAAATGCATAATATCTTAATAGGAGAAATAATTATTGAATGATCAAACTAGATCAAAGTCAGAATATAAATATTTTTCAGTATATATCACAAAAAACTTATTTTGACAAAAAGATTTTTAATGGCTGTTGGTTAAAACATTATAGAGAAACCTCAATGCAAATTCTACCAAATGATTTATCAAAAGGGGTTTTGTTCATATTTTGCCCCTGCAAACAAATATTGTTACATTAATTCTAAGCTTGTAACAAACTGGTTTGCCTGGATGTTTAAAAGTTTCAACATAAACCAGCCCTCCAACTAAAAACTGGAACATATTTATCTCAAGACCTGTTCCTGGTCCAAACGGATCTATACTAAGGCTGGAAGACAGAATAACAATAAAACCAAAATGCATCTGGAAAGTAATAAAAATAATTTGATTGTTTTTATGCTGGAAGTATTTTTCTTATTAATACAGTACACCTCTTTCCCATCTGCTACTCCTTGGATAGGAACAATATTATTTTAGTTGCTGGAGTACCATGGCATTAAGAATTATCTGTTTCTTGTTGACACTCTGGAAATGAAGGCCAAGAATAAGTAAAAAGTTGCAAATTCAGGACGGAGTGTACAATAAAGTCTGGAACATTCAGGATCCTGTGTGTAATGTTGAATCTTTGTATCAAATGACTCTCATTGGCTAACCTGATTGGAATTTTTGTCAAAGGCACCGAGTTGTCAACAGGAACAACTGCATTAAGTACTGAGTTCTTTTCTGGGGGAGAAGGTGTATTAATAATTTCAGGTGTAAGGCTTCCAAGTTTTTTCTTTATCTCCTAAAAGCCTTGAATCTTATTCTAGGTTATACGTATTACTGATCTTGATGCTCCTCTGTACCCAAGTTCATGTGGCCACCCTGAACCAGTTGCAGAAGCTCCAGAGGAATTTCTTTGGAAATCTTCTGCCAGCAATGCCAGTTTATACAGATGGCTAATAAACATACAAAAAGATACTAAAAATCACTCATTAGAGAAGTGCAAATCAAAACCACAATGAGGTATCACCTTCCCTTACACAGGTTAGAACGCCATCATCAAAAAATCTACAAACAATAAATGCTAGAGAGGGTATGGAGAAAAGGGAATCTTCCTGTACTGTTGGTGGGAATGTATACTGATACAGCCCTATGGAGAATAGTATCAGTTCAGTTCAGTTCAGTTCAGTCTCTCAGTCGTGTCTGGCTCTCTGCGACCCCATGAACCACAGCACACCAGACCTCCCTGTCCATCACCAACTCCCTAAGTCCACCCAAACCCATGTCCATCGAGTCGGTGATGCCATCCAGCCATCTCATTCTCTGTCATCCCCTTCTCCTGCCCTCCATCTTTCCCAGCATCAGGGTCTTTTCCAATGAGTCAGCTCTTCACATCAGGTGGCCAAAGTATTGGAGTTTCAGCTTCAACATCAGTCCTTCCAATGAACACCCAGGACTGATCTCCTTTAGGATGGACTGGTTGGATCTCCTTGCAGTCCAAGAGACTCTCAAGAGTCTTCTCTAACACCACAGCTCAAAAGCATCAGTTCTTTGGCGCTCAGCTCTCTTTATAGTCCAACTCTCACATCCATACATGACCACTGGAAAAACCATAGCCTTGACTAGACGGACCTTTGTATGGAGATTCCTAAAAAAACTAGGAATAAAACTACCAGATAACCCAGCAATTCCATTATTTGGAATATACCCTGAGGAAACCATAACTGAAAAAGACACAGGTATCCCAATGTTCATCGCAGCACTATTTACAACATCTAGGACATGTACGCTGCCTAGATGCCCATCGACAGGTGAATGGAAAAGAAGTTGTGGTACATTCAGTCATAAAAAGGAACACAGTTGAGTCAGCTCTAATGAGGTGGATGAACCTAGAGCCCGTTATACAGAGTGAAGCAAGTCAGAAAGAAAAATACAAATATCATATATTAAAGCATATATATGGAATCTAGAAAGATGGTACTGATGAACCTATTTGCAGATTGCAGTGGTTGATGCAGACATAGAGAACAGACCTGAGGACACATTGGAGGAGGGAGAGGGTGGGACGAATTGAGAGCGTAGCATTGAAACATATACATTACCATATGAAAAATTATATACCCAGTAGAAATTTGCTGTATGATGCAAGAAGCTCAAATCTGGTGCTCTGAGACAATCTAGAGGGGTGGGACAGGGTGGGAGGTGGGAAGGAAGCTCAAGAGGGAGAGGATATATGCTAATGTATGGCAGAAACCAACACAATATTGTAAAGCAATTATCAATTAAAAATAAATGAATAAAATACTGCCAGTTTAAAGGATTTATATTAGTTGCTGAACTTCAGGCGTACAGGCAAAGACAGTTACCCTTCTCTTAACAGGCTTTAAATGCTCAACAAATTGAACATTTGTTGGGTCATTGTAAGGTCTCAATTCTCCATCAAATAAATTGAAGCTCCTGCTTCACAGTTTAAGCAGAATCTAACATCTGGCTGCTGATTTTCTCCATTGATATATTCAGATCGCTTATAAAAGGAATGACCCAATCTCTATCCTCCACCTGTAGATGACTTAGATTTCTCATGACCCAAAGCTCCTGAGGCTTCACTCAGAGGGGCACTCCCGTGTTCCCTTGCCTCTTTAGCTCATTCACAATTTTCCCAGTAGAAAGTTGAATTATATGTAATCCCCTGTAGCCATGTTCACTTGAATAGAACCTTAATGATGGAATGATGTGGCGATGGAATGACGTGGTCGTCAGCTCCTTAAACAAGTGAATGTTTTCCCCAGTAGTGGGAAAAAGTCTGTGGGCTCTTAAAGACTAACTTTAGGTCTATCAGGTTTGGAAGACTTGCATTTCACTTTGTCTTCATACAATTCTGCTAATTTATTTCTTGATACATCATTGCTTTCGTTGTTTTCAGGTTTCCTGGCAAGATCTTCATACTTTTATTAAATTCTGCAAATCCTGTGCTTGTGTGGGCCACAGCTCTGAAGACTTCCTTTCCTACTCTTCAGCAAGGTGCTGCCTTCACCATCTGCCACCAGCTCCTGGCTTCTTATTCTTTTAATGTTTCTCCCCACGCCCTTTCCCCCCCCTATTTTATCCTACTCTTCAGTTTGAGAGGGCTTCCCTGATAGCTCAGTTTGTAAAGAATCTGCCTGCAGTGCAGGAGACCCTGGTTTGATTCCTGGGTTGGGAAGTTCTTTAGCTTGAATAAATTTACCAAAGTCTTTGCTGACCATTGCTTTTTGCCTTTTTCTTGGGCTCATTTTTCTTAGTATTGATCTACCTTGTTTTATTATTTATTTCAGAATAAGTCTGTAGGTGATAAACTTTCTGAGTCCTTTGCAACAGAAAAAGTCTTCTTATTATTGCACTTGAATGATGATGGTTGGGCTGTGGGTATAGCTCTAGAGTCAAAGACTTTTTCCTCTGAATTTTGAAAAATTCTTTCTGCTTCTTGTATCCTGGTTTTCAATGAGACTTAATGCTCATACGATTCTCATACTTCTGTACTTCATCTATTTTTTTTTCCCATCGGAAATTTTCTAGATTTCCTCCTTACCACGCATCTGAAATTGTGTCACACTAAATCTCATGTTTGGAGAAGGCAATGGCAACCCACTCCAGTACTCTTGCCTGGAAAATCCCATGGATGGAGGAGCCTGGTAGGCTGCAGTCCATGGGGTCGCTAAGAGTCGGACACGACAGAGCAACTTCACTTTCACTTTTCACTTTCATGCATTGGAGAAGGAAATGGCAACCCACTCCAGTGTTCTTGCCTGGACAATCCCAGGGACGGCGGAGCCTGGTGGGCTGCTGTCTATGGGGTCGCACAGAGTCGGACACGACTGAAGCGACTTAGCAGCAAATCTCATGTTAATTTGTAAAAGGGATCCTAATTGGCATTTGATGGGACCTTTCAAACTGAAGATTCATGTTTCGTTTTTTTTTCATTTCTAGGATATTTTGTTCCTTTTTTTGTGTATAACTTCCTTTCATATTTCTATTTTCTCCTTCAGAGCCTTACTATTAACTGATGTTGAAAGTGTTACATCAATCCTCTGGGTATCTTAGTTTAAAAAAAATAAGATAATTTATATATTTGGTGTTGAGCTATGTGCTGGAAAAACACATATTTGCTCAATCCTCCTGGTCACACATGTATCCTTTAGCTGGGCTTATTCTGATCACTCTTTTGAGGATTTTTGTTGCTTTATAAGTATGTTCAGTTGATAAGAAAAAGTCAGTGTGATATCTTTTCCCACCCAAGAATGTTATAATTTTTCTAAAGTCTTGTTTTTGCTCTATGATTTATTTCACTGCATGAAAGTTCCTCTATGCACTGCTGTCTCTTTTAAGATGCTTTCTCCCAATGTTTGGTAATTATTAGTTGGAGGCTCCTCCTTTACCTCAGATTCCTGTATGACTGTACACTCTTTAGCAAAAGGGGTATGAGATAATGTCATGGTATACATCATCATCTTGTCAGTTACTGTGGGCAGGGGGATACACTCAGAGGTAGGATGTTTTGGCAGCTCATCTTCCACAATCAAGTGCTCCCTTTTCCTCCTTTATGTCACCAGTCACCAAGAACACTGTCCTTTCTCTCCATCTGATGATCTTATATCCACTGCTCCCGCCTGAAGGCAAATACTCCTGCTGGAATTTCCTGGCCCCAGGAGACAAGAAGAGGGAGCATGTGTGGAGTGGCTGACATGCTGCGGTGTGTTGCATAATCAGTGCGCTGTTGAGGACTCCTGAGGCCGGGAGCTCCCAGGATCCGCCTCTCTGAGCATGGCATTCTCTTTCGGCTGTTTTCAACTTTGGCAGTCTACTGTTATGCACATTTGGGGCTGTGATCTTCTTGTCTGTCCAGTTTCCATTTGCTATCCTTCTTTCAGGGACTCCTCAAGGTTGCTGGTCCACTAAGGGCCCTCCTTGTTATCCAGGGTGATTATGAATTTAGTTACCTATTTTTATATGTTTTCTGTTATTTCTAACTATCTGGGATGAGAGGGAGAGGCTGCAGCAGGAATTCAGCTTCCACTCTGGGATGAGACCCGTCTCCCATATCACTATCTCTACTATAACATGCATCACGCTTGTGATAGGCGGCATAATGCCCCCTCCCCCCAAAGAGGTCTGTGTCCTAATTCCCAGAATCTGGGCAAATATTACATGCACACTCTAATAAATTTACACAATGTTATATGTCAAATTTATTCAATTAAAAATGTTATGTTATATGGCAAGGGAGAATTAAGATCGTTGATGGCATTGAAGTTGTAAATCAACTGACCAGAGAATAAGATTATTTTGGAGCACCCAGATGAGTCCAATGTAATCACAATGATCCTCTTTAAATGTAGAAGAGAGAATCAGAAGGGTCAGTGTCAAGAGTGATGTGATGTGAAAAAGACTCAGTCATTGCTGGCTGCGAAGATGGAAGGGGGCCGCCCGCCAGGGATGCAGGCAGCTGGAAAAGACGAGAAAACAGATTCTCCCCTGGAACCTCCAGAAAGTAACAAAGCCCCATGGACACTTTAATTTTTAGCCCAATGAGATCCATTTTGGACTCCTGATCTTCAGAATTATAAGCTAATAAACATGTGTTGTTTCAAGCAACTGTTTGGTCATTTGTTACAGCAATGACAGGAAGCAAATACATTGTTGACATGTGATTGCTGGAGTCTCTCTTCCACCATACTGCCGGCTCTTGAGAACAAGAGCTGCACTGTTGTCGCCTATATCTACCCGGAATGCAGCACAGAATCTGGCACATAGTCAGGGCTCAGTAAATACTGGTCGAATGAGTGAAGAGTGAAAGAGTGCTCTAAGTTTGAGGTTCTACAGAAGCTCTGAGATTCCAAAGCAGGCTCTGCCATTCCCCTTCCCTCGGTCCTGGATACCCTAAGCTCTCTGATCTCACTTGTCTTTGTTTCACTTTGCAAGTTTTTATTGCTATTCTATTTGCAGCTTCTTCCCTTGATGTGCATCATTTCTTTCCTCTCTCCAGCCTTGCATGTAGGCAGAACTGAGATGGCAGACACTTGTAACATATGTACCTGTCTTTGTCAACAGGTCTTGTATGGGTTATGCCTGAAACAGTGACTTTTGTCTGCTTTCTTCTCTTCTCCATAGCTGCCTCCACTCTCATCTCCTACCAGGCTTTTGCTGTTTTCCCATGAGCTTGAATAGAGAATGTAGTTCTCATACCATCTTTTTCTTTCTGTGTTCTGAATTAAACCCAAGGTCAATTTTTTTATAGCCCTTCTTAGCCCTCTTCTCAGATAATTCCATGGGCTGCCAGGATAGATAATGAAAAGAATTAAAGGCACTCTCAGGTGACCTCAGGTTTACTATAAAGCCACTCAAGGAATCCCTCAGTGTACTTTGTGCAGAACTGCAATTCCTCCTGGGCTGGGTGACCGTGGCTGCTGCTGGGTCACTGAAACATTATTTTGCAGCTTCTTGGCCAGCTGTTCGTTCTCAGGCTTTCGCTGATTTCACATTGAACTCGGCTTCTGCCTCTCCAGCTTTCCCTCCGTGCACCTCACATTCAGTCTCTCCTGTAACCAGGCAGGATGGGCTTGCTTGGTTGCGGTCCAATGCAGAGTTCTCAAGTCAGAGTTCCTCCAATACTGCTGATTTGTCCCATATGTTTGATTGTGGTGACTCGGTCAGTTCCTGGACCAGTCTTTTGTGGCTCAGTCTGGCAGCTGAGCCAAGAGACATGATATGTGGTTACTAACATAGAAAGAACTGCCTCTGAACACTGAATTCTGGGGCTGTGGGTGCCAGGCACACAGATTAACTAGTACAAACTCTTACCAAAATCCATTTTTGGAGGTTGATATTTGCACCTCTTCATTTCCTCCCATGTGCCCCCCCAACCTTCGCCTTTATGCTTCACGAAGATACCTAACTGATGAAACAAAGCATCCAATTTTACCCTCCCTACCCACAATGCAATTCCAAGTGTGAAATTTTCATTACGAAGGAATCCTTAGGTTTCGGTCATCTGATCTGCTGCAGGAGGCTGTAGCACCAGAGTGGTGAGGTCCAGGTCAGAGACGAGGCTCACATCCTAAAGATGAACTATTACTTCTGTTCCTCCATGGACAACAGTCCAGGGGATTGCATGCTCCAAGGCTGCAGAAACAAACAAGCACTGGGCCAGAATGCTGAGGTTTGCATTCTCTGGTGGCTGATTTTGTCATTTTTGTATGAAGATACCTTTCCTTCCTTCTCTCCTTCCTTGCTGCCTAAGCTAGTCACAAGCACAACTTCCTTTACCCCTTTAGTAATGTGCATTTTGCGGATGCTACCCCAGGGAACTTGAGGTGGCAGGGAAGCTAGCATTGACAGCTGCTTATAGCTCACTTTCCTCCTCATACAATAATATGGAGATGAAACCTGATGCACAGTTCTGATTTTAGGTGGAGTGTGATTCCTGTGGCATAAAACTCAGAAGGGTGTTTGTAAATTAAGAGCATAATGTCGTAACATTTCTTTGAGAAACATAATTTCATTCATGATAATATGGAAAAGTCCCTGATGCCGGGAAAGATTGAGAGCAAGAATGGGGCAACAGAGGATGAGACTGTGGAGTGGCTTCACTGACTCAATGGACCTGAGTTTGAGCAAACTCAGGAAGGTAGTAAAGGACAGGGAAGCCTGGCATGCTGCAGCTCTTGGGGGTGCAAAGAGTTAGACATAACTTACCGACTGAACAATATGCAATTATGCAGTAGCAAGCCCTGTATATTATTTTCTAAGGATAATTTCTTTTTGAAATGACATTGCATGTTTTTTTAAATTAAGATAATAATTCTTTTAAGAGGTGAATTTGAACTTCAAACTTTAAAGAGTCCTTAGAGTTAATTTTTAAAACAATGTTTAGCTCTTTGATCCTCCTGGAATTTAATCTGTGTGATGTAAGGTTAGGAACTTAAGTTTCTTTCAAATGGAAAGCTAGTTGTTCCAAAACTATGGAACAAGTCACTTTTTTATACCGTTAAAGTCAATTGGAGAGGAAATGGCAACCCACTCCAGTATTCTTGCCTGGAGAATCCCATGGACAGAGGAGCCTGGCAGGCTACAGTCCATGGGGTCACAAGTTGGTCATGACTTTAGCGATTAAAGAGAGAAAGATAGAGTAAAAAAAAAATTGCCATGTAATCTTAGTTGTTTCTGTCGATATTTGTCTATCTCTTTGTCAGTATCATGCTGCTTTGGTTACTGTGGCTTCACAGGACACTCTGCTATCTGGTAGGGCTCATATGTTTAGTCTTCCAGAGAAATTTTAGAATCAACTTGTCGAGTTCCAAAATCTTACCATTGAAATTTTGATGGAAATTACATTAAATTGACATCAGTATAATATTGAATCTTTTCATTAGAACATGTTATCTTTTCAATTACTTAGGTCATTTCTAATGTCCTTAAAATTCTCTGGTTTTCTTCATATAGATATTGCATATTTCTCAAAATATAGGTATATGTTGTCTTTTTTTTTTTTTTTCTGTTATGGTAAAAGGTTAATTTTTTTCTCGTTAAGACTTTTAAGTTTTTGCAAAGGCTTTGTCTTAGTCCAGGTCCTTATGGCAGCACTTGACAGAAATACACTCTAACTTAGATGGAAAAAAGGGGGTGGGGTGGGGTGGGGAGAATTCATTGGAAGGTGGCCAAGAATTCATTGGAAGGAGGCTTCCCCTCCAGGCAAGGGCAGAAAGGGGAATGGGCCTCACCGAGGGCTGGAAAAAAAAAGCTGCTTAGTCTCTTGTTGCTGCTTCTCTCAGGAGTTCTTTTCTTCTTCCAGTTAAGCTTTCTTTGCTGCTCTTTGCCCCCTCCTTTTACATTCAAGTGAATGCAAAACAAATCTGGGGGGGTGGGGAGGGACAGGGGCGGAGGTGGCTACCCATATGAATGGTGAAAAACTCTGTGGGCTGGAGAAGCACCCCTGAAATTGATTTCAAAGCACTGCAATGTCAGAAACATCAAAACAATCTGTCTCTTCTTGTCTAAAAACGTTAGAATTAGCAGTAGCCCTATGGGAGAACCCACTCCCTAGTTCCAGGCCATTGATAAACAGGGACTGACAATCATCACCTTTATGGGATTAATAATCAACAAAAATATATTGAGGTCCCACTGTTACTTTATATTTGTATACTGCTTTGCTGTTCGTGATGTGCTTCCTCTTTGTCTGTTTCACTTCTTTTAGGCTCTGGGTTCAAGTCACACATAGGATGCCATAGTCGCCAAGTTGCGTGCTTTAGAAGCATAAGTTGCCATTTCAAATATTTTGTCTTCAGAAAAGAAGATTCAAATTTTGTAACTCGGAATAAAAATGACTGTGACCTTATTCCTACTCTCAACTGGCCTACCATTAATTTTAAAAATAAATCAGAAGATTGGGCATTACATTAAAAAAACCAAACCCTCCCTGAAAACAAGCAATTCTGTTAAGAGGCATTACTCATTAATTCTATAGTCGACATTTGTATTTCACCGGGATCAGGTGAAATCTGCAATGGCAGATTCAGTCTCGGAGCTATTGGTTACTAATTGAACGACCTTCCCAAGTAACCTAGGCTTTTGTGAGTCTATTTTCACATTTTCAAACTCGAAACAATGACTTTTAAATTCAAGTGTTAGGAGTCGAAACGAAAAATAAAGGACGTGGTGCACGTGGAGCGTTACAAAGCTAATGTGAGAAGCTGATATTTACGAAGAAAAAAGAAAAGCGAGTCTGGAGGAAGATGTTAAAAAACTGCCTCCCATGGCGGACACGCTCTCCTTTAACTGAAAAAGGAGTGCTCGGATGAGTGTTTGGGTGAGTGTTTTCCTCAGTAACAGAAAACTTTTCTCTCAACTTTGCTTCCCCGCCCAGTCTGCACACAAGGAGTCAGATTTTCCTCACTGACCCGGAGCGGCCTCAGCCGAGCTCAGCGGGTTTCTCAGGCCTTGCGGGGCCCACAGAGGGGAAGGGACGGCGGAGGCCCAGCTTGGGATTGGGGTCTAGGCTCAGGCAGCTGACACGCGAAAGGACCGCCTTCGCCCGAACCAGCGGGAACCGCCCCCATTCGACACGTTCGCACGACTTACGGCATGGTTTCCGGCAGCGAAGGCTTACTTTCCGGCCGTCCCTTCCGAGCGCGTCTGTTCCGGGGCGGGACTTCCTGTCTATTATTGCTAGGCGCCCGGCTGTAGAGCTCGTGGGAGGATCATACAGGAACGTCAGTCTGGCTGGTGAGGCTTTATGCTCTTTGAAAGGGAACCAAAGAGGAGCTCTTTTTCGCCCTCTTGTTTGCTTTTTTTTTTTTTCCCTTTGCGAGGCTTCGGTTTGCGCGGACGTCCTGGCGTTTTGGCACTGCTACCACCTGAAGCTCTTCCGCTTCCTCTTTTCTCTGGCTCCGCCCCCAGCGTCCTGTGGCCATGACGACCGCCCCGCGGGACTCTCTGGTGTGGAAGCTCGCCGGGCTTCTGCGCGAGTCCGGTGAGTGAACTTCCGGTTGGGCTGAGGCTGGGCGAGAGGGGCTACTTCCTGCGTTCCAGAGACATGCCTCGTTAGGAGTCATGAGGTTACAGCTGTTTAGGATCACGAGGGTTTGGGTGTCAAAGAATTAATTTTTCTACGCCTCCCAGAATTTGTTCGCTTTGCCGCGCTTTGTCTTTGACGGGCTAAACCTTAGCCATCCTTCTAGACCAAACTCGGGTGCCACTTTCTTCATGCGTTCTCTGATACTCACAGAGGGGAATGATCGTTACTTGGCCGTAAGCCCTTCTAGGCCAAGGACTAGTCATAATCGTTGATGTGTGGTGCTAACTTAAAAAAAGTGTTATTTGGGCAAAATGAGGACTATAGCCCATGAGCTAGCATCTCAGATGGCTCTGAGAAACTGCTCCAAAGAGGTAGGGTGGAAGGTCAGTATATATTGTGATATTGGTGAAGGGAGAGTAAATGCTATCAAGCACATTTTTTTTTTTTGCAGACCGTTTCTGCCAGTGATGAGCAGCAGTTGTCACCATGAAGAATTTTAGTGTTTTTATGAGGAGTGCTAGATGTGAAGAGATACAAGAATTGGGCTCATAATAAAGTTGGCTCCTGAAAATATCTTAACTATCTGAAGACCTGTGCTGCCAGTTTTTTTGTTGTTGTTGTTCCAGAGCACCGAGTTCCTCATTTCTGCTCTCCACCCTAAACTCTTTTCAGGGGGTGTCAAAAATCAGCAGCTGGAGTAGCACATGATGTAATCCTTGTAGAGGTGGATGACAAGTGCCAATGGCAAATGCTAATGTGTAGTTGACGGTGGCAAAGCATGAAGTATAGCATAATTAAAAGCCCCTGGGTTGGAATCCCAGTTGTCTCAAACATGACCAAATTGTTCAAGTTTTCTGAGCCTTAGTTCTTCCTCATCAGCAAAATGGGATAATGATTGTACTTAACTGAAAAATTGCTATGGGGATTAATTTTAATTCACATAAAGCATTTAGAACAGTGATTGCATATATAGTAAACACTCAAAATTGGTAGTAAATATTACAGTTTCTTCCTTCCGAGCCTAGGCACAGTGGAGCCATTGCAGTTGTTTAGTAATGGTTAACATTAGTTGTAGAAGTTCTGGCTTTGAGAGCAGATGGAAGTAACAACTTCCTATCAGATTTATAATCTCAATTGAGAATCTTAACTTCTCTGCTCTCCAGTTTCCGTATTTATAAGAAGGTATTAACAGTGCTTTTTAGGAGATTTTGGTGAAGTTTAAATGGAATAACATATGTCTGGCACGTATTATTCAATGTTAGCTGCCTTTCCATCTCTCTGCACTCTTGTAGATGGTATCTGTATAGCATTTTTACTTTCTGGCTTGTAGTATTAACTGTGTGCATGTCTTGTCTCCTCTTCTAGACTGGGAGGCTCTTTCAGGGTAGGGAGAGTCCTTGAATCTTGTCTGTATCTATCCTTAGTGTCTAGTACCTAGAAAATCCTTCATACAAGGTTGTAGGATTTGATAACTTATTCAAGAATCTGACTTCGTTCCAGAGGTTAAGGCTGATGGGGTGTGTGTGTGAGTCCATGCACAGGCACACAAGTGACTAAAAGTGTAGCAGGAGAGAGAGTATTGCAGTGATGGAATAGTTTTATATCTTGATTGTGGTAGTAGTTACAGAAACCTACACGTAACAAAATGGCATAGAACTATATGTACACCTTGTCCACAATGCTAATTTCCTGATTTTGATATTGTACTCCATATAAAATAAAACCGTTGAGGGTTACATATAAGGGTATGGGAATCTCTCTGTATTATTTCTGCAAAATCCTTCTACTCAATCCTTATTTTTTCCAAGAAACTTAAAAATCTCTGTACCTATCTTGTAGTTTTACTTTTACTTATTTATTTTTTATAGAAGTATAATTTATTTACAGTGTTGTGCCAAGCTCTGCTACACAGCAAAGTGACTCAGTTATACACACATATACATTCTAAGTATTTTTTTCCACTGTGGTTTATCACAGGGTATTGAATATAGCTCCCTGCTCTATACGGTAGGACCTTGTAGCTGTGTTTTTATAGATGCAGTAATGAATACCAGAAGATGCCCTCAAGGACGAGAGAAGGCAGTTTTAACGTGGAGAGAAGTAGCAGTACCTTAGTGCTTAAGTGAGGGGTTACTTCTTTGACATGCATTTTAGCGTTGTTTGAAAGTTTCTGTAAGTGCACATGTTCCTTATACAACGAGACAAAGAAATACAGACAAAACTTCTCGTTCGCTCTTATATAAAGTGAGTAATTATGGTGAAAAGTTCAGCAGCGGTGCATGCTAAGAAAGCTTCCTGGAGAAGGTGGGTCTTGAGCTGGGCAGAGTGGAAGGGAGTGTGTCAGAAAATGAGGAAGCTGAAGTTGGAGTCTTGTAGTGAAGCAGTCTATCAGGCAGAAAAGTTAGGACGTTTTGAAAGATAGAGGAGAGCCACCCTGAAGACTTTTGAGTGAGGAAGATTGGTGAAGTTTGATCCTGTTGTGGTGAATAGGAATGGGTGTATGAATGGGAGTGGCTGTATCCTGGGGTCGAAAGTCTCAGAATAAATGAAAGGAGCCTTTTCTTATGTCCTCCTCTTGTCTGCCCCTCTCCCTGCAGGGGATGTGGTGCTGTCTGGCCGTAGCACCCTGACCCTGCTGACTGCCACATTGCAGCACCTGAACCACGTATTTGAGCTGCATCTGGGGCCATGGGGCCCTGGCCAGACAGGCTTTGTGGCTCTGCCCTCCCACCCCGCCGACTCCCCCATCATCCTCCAGCTTCAGTTCCTCTTCGACGTGCTGCAGAAAACGCTTTCACTCAAGGTTCTGGGATGGGGATGGGGTCGGGGGTACTGAGAGCACAAGAGAAGAGTGGAGGTGGGGCTGGGGGTGTGGCATGCATGCACAGAATCCACAGGGCCCAGACCCAGGTGAGGAGAGAGCTGGGCTTGGCAGTGCTAGGGAAGAGAGGCCAAGGAAAGGGGCGTGTGCCGGGCCTCGGTGACCTGAGTAGTTTTTTTTTTTTTTTTTTTAAGCTGGTCCATGTCCCAGGTCTTGGCCTCTCAGGGCCCATCAAAATTTTTCCCTTCAAGTCCCTTCGGCAGCTGGAGGTATGGGGCACTGGGGGATGTTGGTGCACAAAACCCAGCTTGAGCAGACATTTGGGGCAGGGACAGGGAGGTGGCCTCTTGGTGGGGTGTGGGGGGCAGACCGGAGTGTGCTTGTTGCTCTGCAGTGATGCACCACCCACTCTTCCATTTAAGGCTGCCCTGAACCATAGGTGGCTTTGTCATCGTTCCCCTCCTCCCCATTGGGAGGTGGGGATGAGACATCTGTCCTCTGTGAAGTTCAGTCTCCCTCCCTCCTTTCCTTGCTTCAGCTCCGAGGTGTCCCCCTCCACTGCCTCCGTGGCCTCCGTGGCATCTATTCCCAGCTGGAGACCCTGATCTGCAGCAGGAGCCTCCAGGCATTAGAGGTAAGGACACTCAGGGGCAAGCCCAGCAGCCTTGACCTGAGGGACATGGAGGACCAAGCTCTGATGTTCCCCTTTCTCTGCAGCCTGCCCTGCCTCCTGCCAGACAGTGTCTTCACTCCCTCTGCTGTGTTCCCACAGCACTCTAGTTTACAATCACACCTAGCATATTGTATTCGACATTCTCATGTTTACCTCCCCCTCTGCTCTGTCTGCTCACATTCCTTGGGAAGGGGGCCTTGGGCTTTCTTTAAGTCTGCATCTCCAGACAGAGCTCAGTATATAGAGTGATCGTATGGCCAGGTGACAGAGCGTGGCCTTGGCGTGGTGGAGGGGCGGAGAGTGGAGGTAATAGCACCTGCCTATCTGTGCAGGAGCTGCTGTCAGCCTGCGGTGGTGACCTCTGCTCTGCCCTGCCCTGGCTGGCTCTGCTGTCTGCCGACTTCAGCTACAATGCCCTGACTGCCTTAGACAGCTCACTGGTGAGTGAGTCTCAGGAAGGTCTTTGGGAAACTGGGGAACAACAGGGATGGGCCCTTAGGGTGGAGGGCCAGTTGGCTGCCTGGGGACGTCCGATTTTCTGCTTCCTGTCCCTATCCCCCCTCAGCGTCTCTTGTCAGCTCTTCGCTTCTTGAACCTGAGCCACAATCAAGTCCAGGACTGCAAGGGCTTCCTGATGGTGAGTATGAACAGCCTGACTCCGCGGGTGCCACCTGGGCCTCCACTTGTTCTGCTCAGACCTTCTCTTCCCGACTCCTTTTGCTCCCACCTTGCTCTTGCCTCCCACTTGCACCCCCTGCTTCCCCACACCTACTGCCCATGGAGTCGCGTCCTGGGAGGCAGTACTCTTTGGAGGCACAGACTCTGGCATAAAGCAAACCAGTGTTCAAACCTCAACTCCTAATCTCCGTGGGACAAATTAGTTAACCTCTCAATTTTTTCATCTGTAAAGTACATATCATAGGAGTACCTACTTTTATAGTATGAAAATGATTGTGAAGAGTATCTGATGTTACTTAGCTAAGGGTCTAGCTCAGAAAAGGGTAGCTTTCATGTTGAACTTGAAGAACCCTTCTCCCATGTCTCCCTGTCAGAGATAAAGCTGGATTCTGGTTACAATGGCAAAAAACTATTGGTGATATTTAATTAGTAGTAAAACTATTTTAATCAGTAATAAGCTTTTCAGTGTGAACTGAACTCCAATTTGATTTGTGCAGAGGTGAGCATTTTCAAGGGAGCATGAGGCAGTGGGAAGTGGGACGGCGGGGGCTTGAGCAGATTCTCTCTTTGACCAAACCCTAGTCGGGTTCCTCTGAAGTTGGGAAAGTGGATGTGTACGAAAAACAGGAAGGGGCGTTGGTCCATGTAAACCTGTCTGGTTTGCTAACTGGTGCTTGTCAAAGTCCCATGGAGGCGGAGAGCCGGGCCCTTGTTGTCTGGAGCAAACTCAGTCCTTCTGGGACCTTGAGTTTTTCTGGGCAGTGATGTCAGGGGACTAGGGTGATCATTCCGGAGCTATTAGAAACTGGTAGATTTGTTCGTCTTAATGTGGGGATTGATAGAGGGGCAGGTGAAATCATTTGTGCTGAGAGTCCGTAGTCTTTGTAGGCCAAGTTTGAGGCCTTATCAAGAAGAGGGTTCAGAGGAGCCTGGCTAGAGTATGGTCAAGGAGAGACTCTTTGTCACCGCCCCCTCCATCCCCTCCCAGGATTTGTCTGAGCTCTGTCACCTGGACATCTCTTATAACCACTTACGTTTGGTGCCGAAAATGGGACCCTCGGGGGCTGCTCTGGGAACCCTGATTCTGCGGGGCAATGAGCTCCAGAGCCTTCATGGTGAGTGGGGGAGGGTGCTGGAGGTGCTGGGGAGGGGTCCCAGCATGGAAGGGAATGGGGGCGGTATGAGACTCAGGGTGGCCTGGGATCCGTGTGCCTACCAGAGCCTCCTGCTGCCTTCAGACAGGTGTGGGGTGCCCAGGCTGGCCTTTCTGCCGTGCCTTCCCCCAGCACACCCCCTCCACTCCACTCCACCCCACCCCACGCCCCTCCACTCTTGCTCACCCACACCCTTGCTCACACCTCCCCTCTCATCTCTGTCCCAGGCCTGGAACAGCTGCAGAACCTGCGGCACCTGGATGTGGCCTACAACCTGCTGGAGAGACACAGGGAGCTGGCGCCCCTGTGGCTGCTGACGGAGCTCCGCAAGGTGAGGAGCAGGGAGCTGGCTTCGTGCCCACCCCTACCTCCCCCCATGCTGAGTTGGTCATCCCCCTTCCTCATATAAGGAGGCCCAGGGCCCACCTCAGTCTCCTCTTCCTGTGCCCAGCTCTACCTGGAGGGGAACCCTTTGTGGTTCCACCCTGAGCACCGAGTGGCCACCGCCCAGTACTTGTCGCCCCGTGCCAGGGACACTGCTGCTGGGGTGAGTGGTCTGCCCACATCTGCTCTGTGTTCCCTTTCCTGCCTAGGCCTCCCTCACCCCTGCCTGCACGCTCTTGCCTTTCCCCACATCCCTTGGTGAGGGGCCAAGGCCTCAGACTGCTGGCTTATTATCCCTTTCCCCCTCACTGAACCTGCTGGTCCTTACAGGACTAGGAGGGCTCCCAACCCTGGCTAGGGGCTCCCCAGACTGTGCTCCCCACCGACACTGCCTTCCCTTTTTATCTTTGCTCAGTTCCTTCTTGACGGAAAGGCCTTGTCACTGACTGATTTACAGGTTTGTATGGTGGGAATGACGAGGCGGGATCGATCTGGGAGGAGGTGAAGGGAGGGCGCTAGCCGAGGTAAACAGACAGGCGTCGAGGAAGGGTCTGGCTGATCAGCTGGAAGGTAGGCCCTGTCGCTAGGTGAGCGTGGGCAGAAGAGGGGTACGCCCTGGCTCCGACCTCTGTCTCCTTCCTGTTGTCCCATGCCAGACCTCCACATCCTCGGGGCTCAGCACCACGGCACCACCTCCACCCTGGCCGGTGGGGAGTACGATCGAAACCTCCGGTGGCCCTGACTTGAGTGACAGCCCCTCATCAGGGGGCGTTGTGGCCCAGCCCCTGCTCCGCAAGGTGAAGGTAAATGGGGTCCTAGGCTGCCTCGTGCCTGGGCCTGGGCACGTTTATGGGGGCTCTGGGCTCCGGAGGTCCTGGGAATGGTCAGGGCATGTCCTTGCCTGTGGGTGGGTGTTTGGGATGGGTTGGGTGGGAGGCCACTGGCTTTCATAGAACGTGGGGTCCCTCTCCCAACCTCAGAGCCGAGTCCGTGTGAGGCGGGCGAGTATCTCGGAACCCAGTGACACGGACCCGGAGCCCCGAACGCTGGACCCCTCCCCGGCTGGTGAGTCAGCCCACCCCCAGCCCCCGGCCTCAGACACGCTCGTCTTCTAGTCGGGAGGACTTCTGTTTTTGGTGGAGTGGAGCGTTGTGGGGACCTCTTCGTCCTTCCTTTTTCAATCTGGGGAAAGGAGAAGAGACTGCTCCTGGGCAGCATTTTCCAAAGGGTTTTACAGGGAATGTTATCTTTGTTGGATGTCAGAGGGTCAGATAATGAGAGGATTCTGTGGCCCCATCAGTTTGGGAAAAGCTGGGTTAAACCAGAGGACGTCTCTGGACCTTAAATGCACTGCCCTGTTTCTCGAATCTCCCTAAGCGGCAGGCGCTTTGTGCTTCTGAGTTGCACGTGACCTCAGTGTTGCCTAGAACTCACTTCAGGACCTGCTGCTGAAGGGGCAGACTTCAGCTTCCCTCTGAACTGGCCATCCCCTGCCGTCACACCCCCTTTTTTACCTCACCCTGAGGAGCACACCCAGAAGATGGGGCGGCTGGGGGTCATGGTGGGGCCGGGCTTGCTAAGCCACGCGCTCCCCCGCCTGCCCAGGGTGGTTTGTGCAGCAGCATCGGGAGCTGGAACTCATGAGCAGCTTTCGGGAACGGTTTGGCTGCAACTGGCTGCAGTATCGGAATCACCTGGAGGCCTCTGCCCTCAGCACGCTGTCCCCGGACACCCTGAGCCCAGGGTCTGCACCCAGCCCTCCACCCCCTGAGAATGAGTCTCCACGGGAAGTGGCAGAGGAGGTCCGGCTGGAGCCGGAGCCTCAGGAGGAAGAGGAGCTGGAGGAGCAGGGAGAAGAGGAGGGAGGAGAGGAGCAAAGCGAAGTGGAGGGTGAGCGCTCAGTGGCCGCGAGGGAGGCCAGAGCCAGGTGGCCGTCGTGTGTCTGGGAGTTAGAAGAGCCCAAGTACGGGGATGGATGGCCACTCCACAGCGGAGGCTGAGTCTTGGCCGCCTCTCTCTCATAGTGTACCCCTCTCTGTCTCTCTTCAGTGGAGCTCTGCCGGCCCATGTTGGTGTGTCCCCTGGAGGGGCCCGAGGGTGTGCGGGGCAGGGAGTGCTTTCTCTGGGTCACTACGGGCCACCTGTTTGAGGTGGAACTCCAAGCGGCTCGAACCCTGCAACGGCTTGAGCTCCAGAGTATGGAGGCAGCTGAGATAGAGGCAGAGACCCAGACCCAGAGCGAGCAGGTGCCCGAGGTGAGCAGTGGGAGCAGGGCTTCTGGAAGGGGTGCTAGGCTTTTTTTTCCTGGAACTGACTCTTGACAACCTGGTCAGGCACTGGGCCGGGTGTTTCCCATGCTCTGTCACTGAGCTTGGAGCCAAGGAGGGGCGCTGAGTGGTCAGAGGCAGGCCCCAGGTGGCTTGGAGGCTGGGCTGAGGGGCAGAGCTCCTGGGCTACAGCGTGGCTGTCAGCAAAAGCATTTTTGTGGAGTCCAGAGCTATCATCTCCATCACGCTCTCAGTATAACCCTCATCCCGCTGACCCCTCTTCCTGTACAGAGCTCAGATCCACGACCCCAGGGCCCCATCCTCGTTCTCCGCTTCTCCTACATTTGCCCCGACCGGCAGCTGCGTCGCTACATGGTGCTGGAGCCGGATGCCCAGGCGGCTGTCCAGGTGATGGAACCTAGCACGGGGCCCAGGCAGCTGGGGGAGGCTGGAAGCCTGAGGACTCAGGTCCTGCTCACAGCTGTGTCTGGCCCACCCTGTTTCAGGAGCTGCTGGCTGTGCTGACCCCAGCAGCCACCTCTCAGCATCAGCTTGAGGAAGTGGGGGGCCCGTCAGGGGACAGACTCCAGTGTCTGCGCTGTGGCCGTGAGTTCAAGCCAGAGGAGCCCAGGTTGGGGCCGGACAGTGAGGAAGGCTGGAGGCCGCTGTTCCGGAAGACAGGTACCAGCCCTGCCTTTGACCGCAGTGTCCATGCGCCTCCTGCTGCTTCAGGGAAAATGGCTTTGAGCTGGGAGTGTGGAGGGGAAACCCTAGGGAAGAAAGAAGCAGGGGCCAACTTTTCAGCCTGGAGGAAAAATTAAAACTGTCTGCCTGCCACGTTTACAAAAAAATGAAAGAAACTACATCCTTTTTTCCTCTTAAGTCGGGAAGTACAATCTCTATAACTGCTTAAACATACCTGTTATTTTCCCATAAGTTGGAGCATTTCCCTCCTTTTTTTTGCTACTATTTCAGAAGCTACGTAAAACATACGAGCACTCCCTGCAGCGCCGGGCTGTCTGGCAGCCATAGTGGGATGCTGTGTAAGGGGGCTTAGGTTGTCCTTCCCTGACTGACCCTGTGAGTCACTTGAGTAACACTTCATGGCATTTCTCCACACCCTGTTTGTTAAGATGACAGCTTTTTCCATTGCAGACCAGTCAAAAAGCTGTGTCTTTGAAGACATTGAAGAAGAAAAAAATATTCTTGGTAACACCTGCCCTGAAATGTTTGATTTTTATTAATTGCGTTTTTTTTTTTTTTTTTTTCCTGGCAGTAGCTGGAACAGGGGTTTAAATTTTATTCAGAATTGAGCCCTCTTCACTCATTCTCCAACCTGAACTTGCCTGGGCAGCTGCAAGCCCAGCAGTACAGTGTGTATAACAGAAGTAGCCCTACCCTGTCCCAGACCCTGTCTGTACTCCAAGGGTCATGTGGCCCTGGTGTCCCTTCAGTGGTGGCGTTAGTCTTGTATATTCCTATGTGCTCTGGTCTCCTTTGATCTGAGCCTCAGTCACCTCATCTGAGCAAAGAGGATGAACTTGCCCTGTGACGTGAGGAGATTTCAGTGTGACAGAACAGCACCAGGCACTATGCCTGGCTTAGAACCGAGGTCTTCCACACACAGTAGCTGCCGCCTTGACCCCAGCTACATGGCCTTGGCAGGGCGTGTCAGTGACTCCATCTTTGCTTTCCTCACTTGCACAGTAGGGTCAGGAAAGTTTCGATACAGCCGTCAAAAGGTCTAGCACATTCCAGCACATCATAGCTGCACAAAGAGTGTTTCCTGTCTCGTTGCTGATCTGTGTCCTGGTTTCTTTACCCAATTCCATTCACTCGTCCTGACAACCTTCTAGGATTGTCATCATCTCCATCTCACAGATGGGGAAACAAGCACAGAGAACCTGGAATTGGACCCTTATCTGTTGATTTCGGGCTCTCAGACTTCAAGTACATGCCCAGCCCAGGGCTGTGGAAGGGACCCAGAGCAGGGCCTGGGTGGGTGTGGCCCTCTCTGAAAGGGCTTTCTGAAATGAGAAGGCACGTGTATTGAGGAGCTTGTGGGCCTGCTTATCTGTCACTGGGATGGGGAGTAACGGGTCAGCAGTTTGGCCTGCTCAGGGCATCAGGTTGGGTGGGAGCATGGGGAGCGTGTAAAGCTGGAGATGGGGCCCAGCTGAGTCCCAGAGTGGGGAGTGAGTATTGTGAGCACAATGGGGAGCCGGGTTGGGGAGGGGGGATGTTATGTGTGTGTATATGTGTGGTTGATGAGCTGTGCCCATTCCCCCTCCAGAATCATCTGCTGTGTGTCCATGCTGTGGTAGTGATCACGTGGTTCTTCTGGCCGTGTCCCCTGGAACCCCCAGTGGGGAGCGGAGACAGGAAGAGCAATCGCTGGCACCCTCGCAGTCCCCAAGCGCTGACCACGACCCTCCTGGCCACAGCGACCACAGCAATGGGGCTGGCAGTGCCTCGTCCCAGGCCCCGGCCTCCCATGACCACCACAGTTGGAGCCTCAGCCCACGTGAGTCTAGGCGAACAGAGACAGGTGGTGTTGGGGGAGGGATGCGGGGGTGGCCCGGGTGGGCTGACGACCTACCACTCACCCCCAGCCCCTGAGCGCTGCGGCCTCCGTTCTGTCGACCACCGACTCCGGCTCTTCCTGGATGTCGAGGTGTTCACCGATGCCCAGGAGGAGTTCCAGTGCTGCCTCAAGGTCTGTGCCAACCCGGCCCTGCCCCACGCCCCCCTGCCTGTTTCCACCACAGCAGACTGTCTGGGTAGTCACTCTGGAGCCACCAGGCTTGGCTTCCAGTTTGAATGCCGGCAGTGACTCTTAGTGTGGCTCTGGACATGCTCCTTGGTATTTGAGCCTCCGAAGTCTCCCCTTTCCCACAGGGAGGACCCTGCTCGCCTCACAGGGTGTGGGGCACACGTGGGAGTCGGTGTCTGCGGGCTGTCTGGCCAGCCTCTGGCCATTGTTGCCACAGATCCCTCTCTGGATCTATGAGCACTTGCAGGACTCCGAGGGCCTAGAGTACCATAGTCTCGCTCTCCATCCTCCCTCCTGGTGTGAGGAACAGGCAGCCACGATGAGGTGTGCCCGTGCCAGAATCAGGCTCAGGCCCTCGAGGGGCATCTGATCCCAGCCTGTCGGGGCCTGGGAAGCCTCTCCTTCCTGAAGGATGAGTGACAGGAGGGAGAAAAAGAGTGCTCTAGGGAAAGGAGGCAGCAACTGCACAGAGGCCTAAGAGGAACTGGTGGGGAGAAGTGACTGTGAGCGGCGCAGCCAGGATGTGGGCGTGGCAGGTGTCCTGAGAGGAGCCTGGAAGTATTGTCTGGTGTCTGCCGTATATCTCGGACTTGATCCCAAGGCCTGTGGAGCCTCTGAAGTCTGGGGAGCTGGGAAGTGGCGGTGGGTTTTGTATTTGGGGGCAGTCGTCCTCTCAGAGAGTGGGCTGGAGGGGGTGAGATGACGGTCAGGGAGACCTGCTAAGAGCCTGATGTGGGTCCGAGGCGAGCCTGTGGGCTAGAGAGTGAGGCCGACGGAGAGGCCAGATGGGTGAGCAGTGTCAGCAGGAGCTCGGCCCTCAATCTGGCGGCTGCCTCCCTAGTCCTCTCTTTTTTCTCACCAACCTTTTCTTCCCCTTAGGTGCCGCTGGCATTGGCAGGCCACCCGGGGGAATTTCTGTGTCTCGTGGTTGTGTCTGACCACAGGTTCTACGTGTTGAAGGTGACGGGGGAGATCTGGTGAGTGGGCGGGGCCGCTGCCAGGGAAGGGCCCGGGCCCCCAGGCTCTGACTCTGCTCTCACTCTTTCCTGCCACTCTGCCCTCACCATCTCCACAGCGGGCCCCCGGCTAGCTGGCTGCAGCCGGCCCTGGCCGTTCCCCTGCAGGATCTGCGGCACATAGAACTGGGCCTGGCGGGACAGAGCCTGCGGCTGGAGTGGGCAGCCGGGGTGGGGGCCTGCGTCCTGCTGCCCCGAGAGGCCAAGCGCTGCCGGGCCTTCCTGGAGGAGCTCACCGGTGAGAAGGGGCTGGGGGAGGAGGGGGGGTGGGGCAGGGGGCTGTGGACCACAGCGCCAGGTCTGGCGCCCGCAGTGAAGACAGACGGGTAACAGGACCCATCCCTCTTGGAAGTTCCGCAGCGCGGAGGATGGGAAGGTGTGGAGAGGTTGGGATGGAAGAGCCGGAGTCGTTGAGGGCTCCCTGTCCCTGGCTGGCTCTGTCCAGATGTCTTGCAGTCCTTGCCCCCCACGCGGAGGAGCAGTGTCAGCGCCACGGAGGAGGAGGTGACCCCGAAGCACAGGCTCTGGTGAGTTGAGGAGGCTGAGGCCCAGAGAGCTGCTTGTGGAGCACAGCCCCTCCCCTCACAAGCCCCAGGTGGAGTCCTGAGCACCGGTGCCTCCTGACCTGGGCCTGGCTTTCTCCTCACTCCACCCCCTTGTGGCTCTTCCCACCCCGTGGCTGACCGCTCCTTCCTGGGCCTGCTGCCTTTTTCTCAGGCCACTGCTGAAGACAGACTCTTCCTCAGAGCCTCCCCGGTTCTTCTACCTTCGTGCGTTCCTGGTAGAAGGTGAGATCTGGCCCCGGCCTTCCAGCCCTCTAGCCCCCTGGCACCTCTTCGTGCCTTTGTGGTAATTCGCAGTGCTGGGATGTGGGCTTCCACCCAGTAACAGTCTCAGTGTCCCGGTCTCTCTAGAGGATCCAGGGGGTGCCTTGGGGTGTCTTGTTGCTCAGGGACCTTTGCTTTGGGGCCCAGGCTTTCTGGGAAGTGGAGCAGATTATCTCAGTCTGCCCTGTCCTACCCTTTTGGTGAAGGGGAGAGCGGGTGCATCTTTCTGATGTGGGGGTGGGAGTGGGGCAGGTTCCCTTTGACTTGGGCCTCAGAGGTTTTAGAGGGTAGAGATCCCTGGAGTTTGGGAAAGGAAGGACCTTGACCCCCAGAGGCACAGGCTGTGCTGTGGCCGCCTCAATGTGGTCACTCCTCCTCCCGAGCAGCACTGGGACACCGGCCTGGGGATCTGGGCTCTTCCATGGCCTTCTTCTCTGGGCCTCACCCTGTCTCTTATACCCTAGGATCCGCTGCCTGCCCTGTGTCCCTGTTGCTGACTCTGTCCACCCTGTACCTGTTAGATGAGGACCCTGCAGGGTCCCAGGCAGAGCCCCCTCCTCCAGCGTCTGGCGAAGCGTCTGAGAAGGCCCCACCCCCCGGGCCAGGCCCCTCAGTGAGCGTCAGGGAGCAGCAGCCCCTCAGCAGCCTGAGCTCCGTGCTGCTGTATCGTGTGGCCCCACAGGCCCTGCGGCTGGTCTTCTATGACGAGGTGTGGAGCATGTGTGAGAGAGGGGTGGGGAGGGGGCGGTGGGGGGCGGTGTGGCAAGTGGGTCTAGGAAGACTAGGATCTGGGCTCTAGGGAACTTACCACAGGCAGTCATGATGGGAGGGAATGCAGAAAACAGGGTGCCGGGACCTGGGAGGCTGTCACTGGGTGTGGACAGTATCAAGGAAGCAGTTACGGGCAGTGGGAACACTGTGGACTTGATGCCCAGCCTTGTGTTAGTTCGGAGGCCCTGATGAAGCAAACACTTCTTGGAGTTTGTCTCTTTGGGCCTGTGCGCCAGCTGTGTGATTTTTACAGCCTCCACATGAGGAGGTAGTATGGTTTTTAGCGCAATTACAGTGGAGGACTCTGAGGCTGGGGGGTTGTTAACTGGCAGGCCCAGGTCATAAATGACAGAGCCAGGAACTAAGTCCCAGCGATTCTTTGGAGTTGACTCCAGAACTGACAGTCTGAAAGCAGGGAGGATTAAAGACACAAGGTGGTAAACGAGAAAGCCCTTTTGGGGGGGTCTTCCATCAGTATCGATTGGGTTCTGTTTTAAAAGCTCAGTCAGGATCTTTTCTGGAGAGAGACAGGCCTGGGGACAAGAAGAGGCCTTGAACCGGGAAGGGCAGTTGGTCCTCCTGAGATCCGCTCCGCTGCCCCCCTGCTTGGGCACAGCCCTCGTGTGTCTCACCTCACTGCTGCTTGTATGCCAGGTATCCCGGCTGGAGAGCTTCTGGGCACTCCGAGTTGTGTGTCCAGAGCAGCTGACAGCCCTGCTGGCGTGGATCCGGAAGCCCTGGGAGGAGCTGTTTTCCATCGGACTCCGAACTGTGACCCAGGAGGCTCTGGACCTTGACCAGTGAGGCTGCTGGGCTGGCCCCACCCCTGCCCTAGAAGCCATGGCTACAGATGTGCTCTCGCCCGACTCTGGCCGCTGATTTGTCCGGCCTCTGGGCACTGGCCAGAGAGGCCCCGGATGACCCCCGGCGCATGGGCAGCGTGAGAGGACTAGTCCGGCCTCTGGTTGACCTGGCCCCAGGGGATGGGCTGAGTGGTCAGAAGGAGTGTTTCTCCTGCACTTTCCTCAGGTATCAATAAAGCTGTTTCCATTCCAGATGCCATGGGGGCACCTGGATGTGTCACTCGTGAGGCCTGCTGTCCCCCACTTCTTCTAACAGAAACTGCCCCGCCCATGGCTCTTCCATAATGGACCGGCCAGGCAACCTCGTTTGAACTGCGACACCAACCATCTTCCAACCCTGCTTTGGCTCCGCCGATAGGATCAAGTTGGACTTCTACCCATGGGCACTCGTCCTCAGCCAGCAGCACCTGTTATGTGACCTGGCGAGGAAATCCCTGCCCAACCAACAGCTGGGCCAGTTAGGTTCCCAGTCTCTCGAGTTTCAGCTGGGGACTAACGAGCATCTCAGGCCACTGGTGGTGCGAGCTGGAAAGTAGTGTGACTGGGGAGCGGGTGTGCAGAGCCAGGCTGTGGAGGGAGGGCGGGCGGGCGGGCATCTGGGGGTTTCCATCCCTGCCTTCTCTCCTGCACTGCCTCATTCAGCCCAGGGCCTGGTTGGGTTGACCCCACTGCTTTACCTGTGTCTCCATGGCCACGGTGAGTGGTTCAGGAATGCCCATGGTTTGGCCTACCAAGCTTCAGGCTTGGCTTTTTGCCAGAACAACCAAGAAAGAGGCAGGTTTCCCCCAGGAGGGCTGCTGAGAGAATAAGCCTGCAGCCGCAGATCGTGAGAGGTGGGTAACCAGGCCTAGAGAGGGAGTCAGAGCTGAGAGGTGGGGCGAGTGAGGCCAAGTCTGGGTGGTGTCCATGGAGTCCTGGGGTCCCGTTGTTCCTAGAGGCAGATATCCCTGGAATTTTAGGTTATGTGAGCCAAAGGAGACCTGTTCTTTTCTTTTTGGCTTAAGCTATTTGAGCCAGATATGAGGCACTGAAAGGGTCCTCACTGTGTACACCCCTATTCTGACTTGAGGCAGCCTGAGTCGAGATGTGTTTCCTGCATGCAAGAATAACCCAAGGGGGGTGGTGGTACCCATATATTTGTGTACAGAGGTCCTGTGAGAGGACTTGAGAAAGGAGTGTTATGAACTCCCTTTGAACTCCTGAGCCCGGCTCGGGCTGAGCGTGTGTGTGGTTTTGAGAACTAACAGATGGGTTTCGTTTTGGGAACGTGTACATGCCAGGCACTGAGTTCAGTGCCGATAGTCTGCTCCATGCAGAGGTCCTGGGAGACAATGGCATCTTGTTACAGGTGAGGAAACTGAGGCTGAGAGGAGGTGAATGACTGGCCGTGATCCCGTCAGTAAGTAGAGGAGACCTGATGAGGTCCAGGCTCATATGACTGCAAACCTGGGCTATCAGCAAAACAGTGTAAATGTCCTTTAACAGACGAATGGATAAAGAAGATATGGCACATATATACAGTGAAATATTACTCAGCCATAAAAAGGATGAAATAACAGCATTTGCAGCAACATGGTTGGACCTAGAGATTGTCACACTTCACCCCTTCACCCCACCCTTGACTGGTTCCCTGCAGTGCCTGGGCCTCTGTGCCAGTCCTCCTTACAGAGGCATCACTGTGCACCCTGCCGTGGGCTGGGGATCTTCAAATAATGGTACACTTGTCTAGGACAGGCAGGCCCCAAAGCACTGTCTTTGAAGTTCTTCTTCCTTCCCAAGTATGGTGAGATGTTAAGAGAAGTATTAATTCATGGGTGTTTTTCACCCCTCTCATCTGGACTCGGTAGCACTAGATGCTGGGTCTTCCAGCTTTAAGTGAAAGGACTAAGCCATAGGAAGAGATTTGAAAGGGGTCATAACTGGATAAGAGGTCTGGAGTGGGAGAGGGGAGAGTCTTTAGAGAAGAGCATTAGAGGCAATGTTGATGCAACTGCCTTGACATTAGGGAGGCTCTCCTGGTGGAGGGCCCTGTGCCCTGTTCCCTGTTTAGAATTAGGAAAGACAGTGACCTGTCAGATGCTGTCAGGGCAGGCCACCAGGGCAGATGGAGATACGGTGGTTTGGAAGGACCTGGCAGAACAGGGCTGGTGAATAAAAGCAAAAATAAGTAAATGGGATCTAATTAAACTTAAAAGCATTTGCACAACAAAGGAAACCATAAAGAAAATGAACCCTCAGAATGGGAGAAAATATTGCAAACAAAGCAGCCTACAAAGGATTAATCTCTGTATAAATGGCTCATGCAGCTCAGTATCAAAACGGCAAACAACCCAATGAAAAAATGGGCAGAAGATCTAAGTAGACGTTTCTCCAAAGAAGATGTACAGATGGTCAAAAAGCACACGAAGAGATTCTCAACATCAGTAATTAGATGCAAATCAAAACTACAATGAGGTATCACCTCACACTGGTCAGAATGGCCATCATCAAAAAATCTACAAACAAGAAATGCTGGAGAGGGTGTGGAGAAAAGGAAACCCTCTTACACTACTGGTGGGAATGTAAATTGGTACAGCCAGTATGGAGTATGGAAGTTCTTAAAAAACTAAAAATAGAGCTACCATATGATCCAGCAATCCCACTCCTGGGTATATATCCAGAGAAAACCATAACTTGAAAAGATGTGTGCTCCTCAGCATTTACTGCAGCACTATTTACAACAGGCAGGACATGGAAAGAATGTAAATGCCCATTTACAGAGGAATGGATAAAGAAGATACGGTACATACATGCAATGGAATATTACTCAGCCATAAAAAGATGAAATAACAGCATTTGCAGCAACATGGATGGACCTAGAGATTGTCATAGTGAAGTAAGAGACAAATACTGTATGATATTACTTTTATGTGGAATCTAAAAAATGGTACAAATGAGCATACTTCCAAAACAGAGTCGTAGATGTAGAAAACAAATGTTCAGTGACCGGGGGAAAGCAGTGGGAGGGATAAATTGGAAGACTGAGACTGATAACACACACTCCTATATACAGAATGGATAACTAATAAGGATCTACTGTATAGCAAAGGGAACTCAAACTGTAATGGCCTATGTGGGAAAAGAATCTAAAAAATAATGGATATATGTATATAACTGATGCACTTTACACCTGAAGCTAATGCAATACTGTAAATCAACTTTACACCAATAAAAATGAAAAAAGAATAGGGCTGATGACACTTGCTCAGATATTCCTTGACTGGAGAAGGAAGCTGGCCCAGAAGATCATGTGGGCCCATAGTGGGGCCCAGAGGCCAGCTGAGAGGGTGCTGGAGAGTGTGCAGGGGCCACTGCAGGAGAAAGGGATAGCCCTGGCCCCCATGTAGGGAAGTGACCAAGTTAGACTCGAACCCATTGTGTTTAAATCACTGGACTGAGTTCACTGGAATGTTAGGCTAACTTTTCTATTGGTTAGAAGTGGGGACCCATTACAAAGCTAAGATGAGTTATAGAGGAAAAACCACCCCAGGTGCTTCTAGGGCTGGGGGGCAGGGAGGAGACTTAAATCCTTCTGGGGTCTGGTCCCACTCTTGACCCATCCAGCCCTCTGCAAACTGGGTCCTGGGAGAATGGAACTGTGTAAGAAGGAATCAGTACTGCGGAGGGACGGTCACTCAGCCTCAGGCCCTCCTCATGAATGACTGATGGTCCTGTCACCAGGTCCTTGGATTCTGAGGAAGGAGGAGAACTGCTGGGCCCCAGCAGGGAGAAGGCGTTAGGGTAGTTAGGGTCACTCTTAGCAGCTCTGCCTTTCCTGACCTCTGTGTGGGTCAGCATTGTCTGTCTCCTGAAGCATGTGCATTACAGACTCATTCATAAATCCACTGATGGGATGCGTTTATTCGTTCCTTCACTCAGCAGGGGTTAAAAGGACACAGGTTCTACTGCAGAGCCCATTAGAGCATACCTCAGGGCAAGAGGTTCTCCAGTGCTCATAAATGACTCCCATGAAACAACTGCTCTCTGGGCCAGAACGGCAGGGTGGGCGTGGTGGGGCCAGGATTTAAGGTTTGGAGATTTGCAGAGGAATACCCCTAAACAGTCCTCACCTGTAACAAGATGCCATGGCTTAGTGACCCCTTAGTACGTTCCATGCATTGCTTAAAGCATCTAATCTTCCCAGGCATTTCTCATATTCCTTTGGTCAAAAGATACAGAGCTGATAAACTCAAGAAAAGAACCCTTAGTGTATAGACATGACCCAGACCTGAAGGCTGGTTTTTCCTGTTTCTTGGAGCCAGATGGTTTCTCTCTTCCCTTCCCTGCAGGGCCCTAGTGTGGTCTGGCAGGAGAGGGGGGATAAAACTGTGTAAATCTGATAACTGACCAGTTGGGAAACGCCGGCCAGGGTGGAGGTTCCCTCACTGACAGGCCTGCAGGGGGCTGGAGGGGCCCAGGGAAGACAGTGCAGAGGTTCAGGAAATAAGTTCACCTACTTCTGTTTTGCTCAGAGCTGGCCTGAATTTTTAACTGATGCAAATTAAAACTTCCCAAAAATATTAGTACACTTTCTTGGGAGTGAGCACACCCCCTTCCCCATCAGTGATGTGGCACCATCTGCCAACAAGAGTCCGTGCTGGTCCTGCTGAAGGCCTTCCCCAGCTGCCGGCCCAGAGCCGCCTTTCAGGGAGGCCGGGTCCATGGACAAGCACATTCCCAGAAGTCCCACTGGGTCATGGTCCAGATGGGATAGAATGATCTCCAGTCACCTCAGGGTGATCTGGAAAGCGGTATGAGGCTGGGGGACCTGAAAGAAAAGCTTCATCCATTTCCTCCTGCTTAAAATCTCTGGGCATATCTTTGTTTTCTGTAACAATGTAACAAGTCCTCTGCACTCTTTGTCCTGCGGATGCTGTTTGTTCGGTGAGTCAGAGGACAGAGGTGCTAGTGTTCTCTGCTGAGGCCATCACACTTCTGCGGGTGTCTGACCTTTAGCCCTGTACCCCACCTGGAGGAGGTGCCGGGACATCACTCCTCCTCTGGCGGACCACAGCTTTGACACCTGGCACGCATGCATAGATGTTAGTCAGCAGGACTTGATTTCTACACCCTGAACTGACCCCAGGGATCAATTTGGCCGCTCAGCCTGACCTCTCCCTTCCAACGAGTGCTTATCGATTGCCTATTTGGCCTTGGGCTTGCCAGCAGAGGAGGCCCGAGGTGGTGGAGAGAAAGGATTTGCTCCTTGAAATTGTACACAACAGCACTATGTCACATTTTCTGTAGAAACAAGGTGAGAGAGGGTGAAATAGACATTCACATTTGCTTCTATTTGTATTAAATAGATTATGGAGGGAATAAAAGGATTTGCGGGCTTCCCAGGTGGCGCTAGTGGTAAAGAACCCACCTGCCAAGGCAGGTTAGACGTAAGAGACGCAGGTTCGAACCCTGGGTCCAGAAGATCCCCTGGAGGAGGGCACAGCAACCCACTCCAGCATTCTTGCCTGGAGAACCCCATGGACAGAGGAGCCTGGCAGGCTGCAGTCCAGAGTTGGACACGACTGAAGCGACTTAGCATACACACACATTAAATATTTTATTAAATAAAAAGAGGATGAAGATGGGACAAGGTAGATGGAGGAGAAAGGTGGTACTGAGGTCTTTTTTAAACTTTTATTGAAAAATATTTTAAAACTCAATGTATTGTGATTCGAAAGTTATATTAAACATTTATATGAGGCTCTGGGGTGGGGAATCAGTGGCCAAACTGAGTGATGTAAACTTCGATTCTGAAGACTGGAAGAAGGGGCGCAGGTCAACTTGAAAACGTCTCCCTCTTTCTTAATGAGAGAGGTATTGTCTTTGCTGATGGGTCATATCATGTGGAGTGAGGGGTGGTGTCCTCCTTTGCCAAGATGCTGCAGTAGCTTCTAAGAAAACCCTGCCCAGATTGGGTAGCTGTGGCTGGAACCTCAGCCACTGTTCTGTGTGGCTGCTTTGCCCATCTCTGGGTGCGTGCAGTATTTTGCACCCACCTACTCAAGAGTCAGTGTGTGTGATGGTCATACATGAAAAGGCACAGGGGATTTAGATCTGAAAGATCCAAGATTATGTCTTAGTCTCACACCTCACTATTTAACCATAGTAAGGCAACTTGCCCCTGCTGCTCTGTGGCTCCTTCGTCTACAGTGAGGGGATGACTAATCAATAACTCAGCCAGGTCACAAAATTGTCTAGTGTGGTGATACACATGAAAGTGCTAGGTGAACCATGAGGCAGTAAATAGATGCTGGTTTTAAAAAACCTTGCCTGTTAATACAATGTGCTTTGTTGCCTAGAAAAGTCCTTTGTAAGCAGGGAGGAAAGACCGCATCTTCTGCCTGGGTGTTTGTGAGTGGCTATTTCTCCAGGGTCCTTCAAAGGGAACCTCAGACAGTGCCCGGGACGTGAGTAAGCCATGACATGTTTCTCTTGGCCCATACTTGGTCATTTGATCATCTTGAAACTAGTGACTTCTATGCCCTCCACAAAAACATTCTTCAGTTTATTAGTTACTATAATTACTTGCGCACTGGCCTTCAGTGCCATGACATTATTGAACTCCTAGAAGTGCGCTAGGCTCTTTGTCAGAAGAGGGTGGGATATGAGGCTCTGGCTCTAAAGGGGTTTACCTCCCAGGAAGGGATGGGGGAAGGGTGCCTTGGAGCTGGGTCATGAGGACGGGAAAGATTATAGAAGGAGAATGTCATCATAACGGCCATGTACTTTGTTCTACTTGGAGAAGGAAATGGCAACCTACTCCAGTGTTCTTGCCTGGGAAGTCAAATGGACAGAGGAATCCATGGGGTCGCAAACAGCTGGACATGAATGAAGTGACTAAGCTCTAGACCAGCACTTTGTTCTGATCATTTCATTGACATCATTGCACTTGGTACAATCCTGAAGGAAAAGTGTGATCTCCAGTTTCCGAGGAGGAAACTGAGACACAGGTTAAGAAAGGAGATTCTCACCAAGGGGATGCTGGATCCCAAACTCAGGCTCTCTTTCTCTCCCTGAAACCGTATACCCTCTTAGACCTTCCAGGATACCCACCCTCTAGTCCTTTTAAATCTGTCCCTTTGTGGCACCAGCTTCCTGGGCTGCTGCATCCCACCACATCCAGATCCTCAGCACACAAATCCCCACACAGATGCTGTTCTTTCCCACCACGGGGCCTTTCCTGAGCTCTTCCTTCTGCTCTGGGTGCTTCTCCTGCTTCCCCACCCCACCCCTCACTGCACGGCTGATTCTCTCTTACCCCTCAGGTCTTCGCGTAATTGTCTCCTCCTCACAGAGCACGTTTTTAACTATGCTACCTGAATGTTCCCTGTAAATGTGCCTTTCCCCCCATGGTGCTTGACCCATTTCATAATTATAAATTTATGCATTGGCTTGCTTGTTGTCTGTAAGGTGCCTAAGGGCAGTGGCCATGTCAGGTTTTCTTCACTGATGTGAACACCTGGTGTAGAATGTAGAGTGAGTGTGTGTGTCTCAGTTTACACACTTGGGGTGCAGGAAACATTAAAACACTTTCAATACAACCTTTTATTTCAAGTCCCCATCCCGTGGGGTTGGCAGGAATCCCTGACCGCCTCCTCCTCGCCCCCCTCCTTGGGGTGTGGGGGAACCTCCTTCTTTGCTGATGGGGGAAGGCAAAGAGTAGCTCCTCTACCTCCCTCCTTGCCCCCAGCTCCTGGCCAAGACACTTTGGGTCTTGCCAACCTTTTCTTTTTCCTCCTCTTCAAACTTTCCTAGGTTTCCCAAGACTTTGGCTCTGAATGAACAAAAGGCAGAAAGGCTCGCTGGCTTTCTCTCTCACCCATTTCCCCCAAATAATGAAATGTAAAGCAGGCTAGTTGTCTGGGGAAGGAGAGTGAAAGGACCTAGACTCATGTCAAAAATGCCACCCCAGTGCAAATGACTCCGCACCTCTGGATCTGAAAGGTGGATTCTGTAGGGTGAGACCCCTGGGAGGGGTTTGTTTCAAAACTGGGTCAGGTGTACTAAGGGACACATGGACTACTACAGGATAAACCACTGCAGAGTAACAACAATAGTAAATAAGAAGAGTGACATTTATTGAGCACCTATTCTGTGCCAAGCATTGAACTGGAATTTATATATAGCATCTATAACTCCAGAGTCTGGGCTTTTTATCAAAGCCATGTTGCTTCTCCAGTAAAAAAACATCTTGTTCACCATGAGGCTGGGGCTTCCCTGGTGGTTGAGACGGTAAAGAATCTGCCTGCAATGCAGGAGACCTGGTTTCGATCCCTGGGTTGGGAAGATCCCCTGAAGGGAATGGTTACCCACTTCAGTATTCTTGCCTGGAGAATTCCATGGACAGAGGAGCCTGGTGGGCTATAGTCCACAGGGTCCCAAAGAGTCGGACATGACTGAGTGATTCACACACACACATACAATGAGGCCAGTCAACAGCATTCAGCACTGGGTGGTCTGTTATGGGGAGCAAGGAGGAGATGCTTTTGGCAAGAGGGAATTCCAGGCCAGTCTCAGTGACAGCCTGGAGTTACCTGAACCCAGACCTTACTGTCTTCCAGAAACTCTTCATCCTGCCAAGTTAGGGTTATAAATGCAAAGATTGGTCCACTGGCCAAGGACTGTCAGAACCTACCTGGTGGAGGTAGATTTTGCATTACATCTTTGTCTTCTCTGAACTGGTGTGGTTGGTAGCTCCAGTTTGGCTGCAAGACACACTGCCCTTTGAGATGTAAGCCAATTTTCACTCATTTCATGTGTGTACATTTCATCATTTTTCAAACTGCAAGTTACCTGAGGGCTTTTGTGTCTCTGGTTTGTAGTAGTATTGAGGCTAGTTTAATGTTTATCACACACTATGTGTCAGGTACTGGTCTAAGTGCTTCACACAGAAGAATTCATGTCATTCTCTTAACAACCCTGTTCTTTTTTTTTTTTTTAACTTAAAAAAATGTTTTTGGCTGTGCTGAGTCTTCATTGGTGCACAGGCTTTTCTCTAGTTGCAGTGAGTGGGGGCTATTCTCTAGCTGCAGTGTGCAGGCTTCTTATAGTGGTGGCTTCTCTTGTTGCAGAGCACGGGCTCTATGGTGCTTGGGCTTCAATAGTTGCAGCATGTGGTCTCAGTAGTTGTGGCTCTTAGGCTCTAGAGCTCAGGAGTTGTGGTGCATGGGCTTAGTTGATCCATGGCCTGTGGTATCTTCCTATATCAGGGATCAAACCTGTGTCTCCTGCACTGGCAGGCGGGTTCTTTACCACTGAGCCACCAGGGAAGCCCATCAATCCTGTTCTAATTGCCATTTTGCAGATGAGGAATCTGAGGCCCATAGAGGGTAAATAATTTGCTCCAGGTCATGCAATTACCAATGACAGGTCTATGAACTGGCGCTGCTTGATCCTTCCCCTGTATGGCTTCTGGTAGCAAAGATGTGGTCTCCTTAAAAAACTCATCTGGGAAGTGAGTGGTATATTTCAGTTTTTTTCCTCTGGGCATGGAAGGTTTATTTATTTATTTGTATATTTTTGGTATATAAATTTGTATATTTGTATATTTTTACAAAGTATATTTTGTATACAAAATTATTGTATACAAATTTGTTTTGTATGCAAAATAAATTTGTATATTTATTTGTATATAAATTTATTTGGGTCTTTAACAGCTATGGAAAGGCACCAAGGTGTGGTGGTGGGGGCAGGGGGCACTGTAGTATATGTGGATAAAGACTAGACATGGAGCCACAAGCCCTTGGGTTCAAATCCCAGCCATGCTGGCTAGAAGCCTTTGACCTTAGGCAAGTCACTTGCACTTCCCGAGCCTCACTTTTCTCGCCTGTCAAATGGGATTAAGCTGCTCTACCTTAGAGGGTTGTTGTGAACTCATGAGAATATGAATATTAAAGTGGTTTGTACCTAAATTTAGGGTGATGAAATGATCATGGTTGCTACCTTTATGGGTTTTTTTGTTGTTGGCTGCGCCGTGGGGCCCGCAGGATCTCATTTCCCTGACTAGGGATTGAACCTGGGCCACAGCAGTCAAAGCCCAGAATCTTAACCACTATGCCAACCAGGAATTCCCATTATCTTAAACAAATTTTTTTTATTTAAAAAATTTATTTATTTATTTGTCTCCACTGGGTCTTAGTTGCAGCACTCAGGATTTAGTTGCAGCAGCATGGACGGAGAAGCCTGGTAGGCTGCAGTCCATGGGGTCACTAGGAGTCGGACACGACTGAGCGACTTCCCTTCCCTTATGGGATCTTTAGTGGCATGTGGAATCTAGTGAAAATTCAGTATAGTAACAGAAAGTGGCCTTTCCACAGTTCAGTTCAGTTGCTCAGTTGTGTCCGACTCTTTGTGACCCCATGGACTGCAGCATGCCAGGCCTCCCTTTCCATCACCAACTCCCAGAGTCTAACCAAACTCATGTCCATTAAGTCAGTGGTGCCATCCAACCATCTCATCCTCTGTCGTCCCCTTCTCCTCCCGCCCTCAATCTTTCCCAGCATCAGGGTCTTTTCCAATGAGTCAGCTCTTCGCATCAGGTGGCCCAAGTATTGGAGTTTCAGCTTCAACATCAGTGCTTCCAATGAACACCCAGGACTGATCTCCTTTAGGATGGACTGGTTGGATTTCCTTGCAGTCCAAGGGACTCTCAAGAGTCTTCTCCAACACTACAGATCAAAAGCATCAATTCTTTGGTGCTCAGCTTTCTTTATAGTCCAACGCTCACATCCATGCATGACCACTGGAAAAACCATAGGGGACTGACAATTTACAGGTGCACTGGAGATAGTGGGACACAGTGGAAAAGCCTCCTGATGCCAGGAGATCTTAGTGGGAATAACGAAAGCACACACTGCTGTTAATAGGAGGAGTTGGTCTGAAACAGCTGGGGCCATCAGCATCTCGCTCTCCACCCTGGAAGGAGCAATGAGCATGGGTGTCCAAAGATCCTCTAAAGGGAGATTTCATTCCATCTCCCTCCCCAGGGGCTAGGGGATAGAGGAAGGGGCTTGCAAAGCTAGAGACCAAAGCTTCTGACTGGGGCAGAGTGGGGAACTCCCCAACTGGGAAGAGGATGAGAGTCTGAGGCCCTAGGAAGATGACACCTGTGCTCAGGCTAATCCCTGGGGAGGGTGGAGCCTCAGAGGGACGAGTTGTGTGGTGCCCTTAAGGCATCAATATCCAGGGACCAGGTTGGCAAGACCCTCCCCAAGCTGTCTCAGTATTAAAGTACTGCCATCTGACTTTACAGGCTAGAAGATGGAGCCCGAGGCCACGAGCAGAACCAGGTGTCAGAGGGTCCTGGGAAATGTTCCCAAGGGGGGGCACTCCCAGGTTCCTATGTAGCTCTGAGCAAGGGTAGGCTCCACCAAAGCACGCAAGGTAGAGACTTGGAACCGAGTTACTTGGCTCAGAGCGATAAGGGACTGGGCCATATATTAGCGTGCTGAGGCTGCCCTAACAAAGTTCCATGAACAAAATGACTTAAACAACAGAAGTCTGTTGTCTCACAGCTCTGGAGGCTGAAAGTCTGAGATCAAGACACCAGCAGGGCTGTGTTCCCTCTGAAGGCTCTCTTCCCAGGTTCTGGTCGCTCCTGGGCTGGTGGCAGCACAACTCCAAACTTCACACGGCATTCTCCCGAGTGTGTTTGTGTCCACATTTCCCCTTTTTATAAGGACACCATTCAACACTCTGGTCACCTGATTCCAAGAGCCAACTCATTGGAAAAAAACCTGGTGCTGGGAAAGATTGAAGGCAGGAGGAGAAGGGGGCGGTATAGGATGAGATGGTTGGATAGCATCACCTACTCAATGGACATGAGTTTGAGCAAGCTCTGGGAGACAGTGACGTACAGGGAAGCCTGACGTGCTGCAGTCCACATGGTCACAAAGTCAGACACGACTCAGCAACTGAACAACTTTCATATTAGAAAAGGAGCCCACCCTCTCCCAGTATGGCCTCATTTCCAAATAAGGTCACCTTTGAAGGTACTGGGGATTAAGATTTCAACCTATGAATTGGTGGGGTGTGTGTGTGTGTGTGTGTGTGTGTGTGTGTGTGTGTGTGTGTGTGTGTGTGTGTGTGTGTGTGCGAGGGAGGGTGCACAATTCAACCTATAACAGATGGGTCTCACACCCTGAGTTTCAGGGCACAGTTCATACACTCTACTTAAACCCAGCTGACTCTCATGTGGGCGTCTTGCTTCACCCTCTCCACACCCTGTGAGCCTGGAAGGCTGACGACCTCTCCTTTGCTGACAGAGGTTGGGAGCAGTAATGGGCGGTGGCCGGGACATATACTGAAGATGCCCTGTCAGCAGCCTGCTTCCCGGCTGCGACCATGGCAGGGTCACAGCCTCCCTGAATCTCAGCTGTGATGAGGCCAAGAGGAGGATGCAGAGGCTGAAACTGGACAAAGTGCTCAGCCGATACTAGCTGCATTCCCCTCTCCCTGCTGTTGGCTCTGAATGTAGAAAATCTTCCTTCAGGTTGAGCGGAGACCCAGCTGAGGGCAGGGCTGTGTGTGGGTGTGTCAGCCGCTCAGTTGTGTCCCACTCTTTTGCCACCCCATGGTCTGTAGCCCACCAGGCTCCTCTGTCCATGGGATTCTCCAGGCAAGAATACTGGAGTGGATAGTCATTCCCTTCTCCAGGGGATCTTCCCCACCAAGGATTAAACCTGGGTCACCTGCATTGCAGGTAGATTCTTTACCACCTGAGCCAGAGGGCAGGGCTGGGAGAGGGTAAATATGCGTCCAAGGTCACAGGGTTAAACCTCTTCTCCCACCTGAAGCCCATCATGCCCAGGACTCTGTACCCCACTGGCAATGTTGGTTTCCCTCTCCCCGGTCTGGCCAGTGCCACTCTCCCCTGCCCATCAGCTCCATCCTGGGTTTTCCCTCCCACATCCTCCTAAGTTCTCCTAAGGATTCAGGGACATGTCTTCATCAGCTGTAAACCAAGGGGCAGTTAGGGACATGGCACTGCGCTAGGTGCCCAGTTTCATCCAGACCCCAGAGGGTCAAATTGGGATCCAGTGTCGCCTTCCAAAGACTTTGCCCTTGGGAAAGGAGAAGTGACTACTTCAGGGAGTGGAGGAGGGGGGGAGGGTGAGGAAACTGAGCCAGAGAATCTTAGGGCTGGAGCGAACTTTGGAACGCCCCAACTACAGGCCCCTCTGGCTAGGATGGAGATACTAAGGCCCAGGGAGGGGAGGTAACTGCCAAGGTCAAATGTTGGGCGGTGCCTGGCAGCAGGAGCCAGGCATCTGGGGCTATGTCGGGACCGAAGGGACAGGTGATGAGTGCTCCCCCAGGTCTGCGAGCTCAGTTCTCACGGTCGGAGGGGCTGGCGTCTGCGGAGGGGTCGCCTCCAGAACTCTTGCGGGGAGGGGAGGCTAAAAGCAAGGTTGATGCGTGAATCTGGGGATTGTGGGAGTGGAGGGCGGCGCACCCGCCCGGGGCATCGTGTGGGGCGCGGGAGAAGAGGCTGGTGGAAAGGTGGGGTCCTGCGGGGGCCGGCGCGTGGGAGCCGGGCCGGCCGGGGCGGGGTGAGTCATCGCCCGCCAGCTCCCATTGTGCGGCCCAGCAGCGGCGGCGGAGCTGCGGAGCCGAGCGCGAGGAGGTGGAGCCGCGAGCTGCGGGCTCCGGCGCCTGCGTCCGCCCGACTCCCCGCGGCCGCGGGCGCCCCCCGGCCGTCCGACCCTGCGTGGCGACAGGCCCGGAGCCCGCGCCGGAGGGAGATGGGGCGCGGCGGCCGGCCCGGGCCTCGCACGCTCCGGAGCCCCGAGGTACCGCAGGGCGGGGCGGGGCGCGGCGGGCCCGGCCCGGGGGCGTCCGGGGTGCGGCGGGGCCTGGATGGGCGCTGGGGAGGCCGGGGGATCCAGCTCCGGAGAGAGGGAGGGGGCGGCGGCGCGAGGCTCCTGACCCCGCCCTCCTTCCCCAGGGCTCCCCGTTAGGTTCGCGCAGCGCCCCCTTCTTCTCACCCGGGTCACGGGTCCCTCAGTGAGTCCGAGCCTCCCAAGCCGCTTCTCCGGACATGGCCAACGGAGTGATCCCGCCACCCGGGGGCGCCTCCCCCCTACCCCAGGTGACTGACGCTCGCGGGGGTGGAGGCGGGGGAGGGACCTCCGGTCGACTCTGGGACCCCCCCTTCCCCGATCCAGGGATGGAGCTGGGCAGGGATATGGAGAAGGAGAGGGGTTCTTTTGGTATTTTTCCCATCTGTTGACCCGTCTGGCCCCAAGCCCTGAGAGCATCGGAGGTTGACCCCAGTCTGGGCCTCAGGGAGTAGAAGATGGGGTCTACTGGTCTCCCCCACCTCCACCTGGGATTTGGAATTGGGGTTGGTGTGTTGAGTTCATGGGGGTCGAGGGTGGCAGACCAGGAGGAAGAGGAAGAAGGAGAAAACCTCTGCTCCCCCCTCTGAGGGGACCCCTCCCATCCAGGAGGAGGGGGGAGCCGGAGTGGATGAGGAGGAGGAGGAAGAGGAAGAAGAGGGGGAATCTGAGGCAGAACCTGTGGAGCCCCCACCCCCAGGGTCCCCACCAAAAGCAAAGGTAGGGACCCCTGAAGGGGGGCTGGCTGCTCAGGGAGGGGTGTGGAGAGGAGGGAAGGCTTGGCAGTGGGGGGTTGGGGGCCTGAGTTGGGGCACGGACCCAGGGCACATGCGGTTTATCCACAGTTTTCCATTGGAAGTGATGAGGATGACAGTCCCGGCCTCTCCGGGAGGGCCACCTTCACCAAGCCCCTGCCCTCAGTGGGCCCGAACTCGGACAAGAGCCCCCAGCACTCTGTCAGGTACCAGCCCCTGGCCCAGCCCAGTGCAGGTCCCAGGCTCCTTCCTGACCCCAGAGAAGAAGCTGGGAGGAGATGAGAGAGGGGGGAGAGGAGGGGGGCAGGGCGTGCCCCTTGTCTGCACGAAGGACCAGGAGGAGAGGACCGGAGGGTCGGCAGGGACAGTCTTCCAGGAGAGAGAGGGTGTCTGGGTGGAGAGGAGAATGGGACACAGAGGACCTGGAGACTGGCGTGATGGGCTCAGGAAGGTGGAGATAAGCTTTTTTTTTCTGCCCAGGAGAAGCCTCTGTTTAGTCTGCAGTGGGCCAGTCCAGCCCCATCCCAAGCTGGGGGAGGGCAGGGGAACCCCCTCACCTGGCCCATCTCTACCAAGCTTCCCTGCCAAGTTCAAGGCTGCCATGTTGCCTTCTCAGCTCTCCTAGTCCCCGGGCTCGTGTCTCCCGAGTCACTGGAGAGAAGGGCCGACCGTGGAGTCCATCGGCCAGTTATGATCTGCGGGAGCGGCTGTGCCCGGGCAGTGCCCTGGGCGGCCCGGGCAGCCCGGAGCAGCAGGTGCCCACTGACGAGGGAGTCACCCCCTGGAATGAGGCTTTGCCCCCAATACGACGTTTAGAGACATCCTGTACCCCCTTGCCAGGGCCTGAGGGGCAAGGGTTAACAGGAACAATCCGATGGCAGCAGGAGCAGCAGCAGCAGCAGCAGCGGTGGCAACGGAATGGGGGGGCCAGGGGGAGGGCGTGTTTACAGACCCAGCGTGGGGGCTGGAAGCAGCGAGGAGCAGGCTTGGGGACCTGGGGAGTCGGGGTCGGGAGGCCCAGCCACTTGCAGCTCTGGTTGGACCAAGACCACCACTGTCCAGGCTCCCATCTCTCCTGAGAGCCAGGGCTCTGGGAAGGAGCAGGGGCTGCAGCCTCGGCCATCTAGGGGATGACGAGCCCACTGGAGGAGGTCACAGAGCCCCAGGGGGCATCAGGCCCTGGGCCCGGGGATGCTGAGGACCAGGGCCCTGGGGGGGCTCCAGCCCCCAGCCCTCGAGACTCGCTGACCTCAGAGGACTTAGAGATGTTTGTGCTGGACTTTGAGGACTATGACCTGTGGGAATCCATCAGGGGCCAGCTGAGCCCCATGGCGGGGGGACTGGCTTGTGAGTAACTGGGCTGCTGGCCTTGTCCCAGCTCCAGGCCTGGAAGGGGCGCGTGGGGAGAGAGGGAGGGAAGCTCTGCTTGAGTGTACCCATGCGGGGGATGTGGGTGCCAGGGTGCACAGGCAAAGTGCTGAGGGTGCAGAGCCTGGGGACTTACTGTGGGTCCTGGCTCTACAGATTGAGAGGCAGTGGCCATGGCAGGGGCCATGGACGGGGTTGGGTGGGGGGTCTGCCTTTTTCCTGTGGCTTAACCAGCGTCCCCTGTGTGACTTTGGACTAGCCTTGTCCCCTTTCTGGGCCTTAGTCTCCTCGTGTATGAAATGCGCCCCCCCCCACCCAGGACAATGTGGTTTTGTTGGCGTGGCCCCTGGGTGACTGTGGCGCCCCCCAAGTAGACTGGCTGGGTGGAGCTGGGGGAGCTGGCCATGACCCCGGGGGGCCCCGAGCTCGTGCCCTGGGATGGCCGAGCCCACCTTCTCCGCAGGTCACCGGCTGGAGGACAACCCCGGCGTGCGGCGGCACCTGGTCAAGAAGCCGTCTCGGACACAGAGTGGGAGGGGCAGCGCCAGTGGTCTGGCCCCCGTCCTGCGCAGGAAGAAGAAGCAGCAGCAGCAGGACCGGCGGCCCCATGAGGTACCAGACCCCGTGGGGATGGGCCTTTCGGTTCCTCTTGCCTCTTTTCCCACCTCCCTCCCTCCCTGCCTGCCTGGCCCATCACCACATCCCCAGGACAGCCGGGCCTACCTGGCGGCCCCCCAGGCCCTCACCCTGGGCACCCCACCCCAGGTGTTTGTGGAGCTGAACGAGCTGATGCTGGATTGCAGCCAGGAGCCCCACTGGCGGGAGACGGCCCGCTGGATCAAGTTTGAGGAGGACGTGGAGGAAGAGACAGAGCGCTGGGGGAAGCCCCACGTGGCCTCGCTGTCCTTCCGAAGTCTGCTGGAACTCAGGAGGACCATAGCCCACGGTAGGGGCGCTGCAGAGCTCGGCCGGTGCCAGGCTGCCCAGCTCCTGGGATGATGCCTTGGGGCCAGGCGAGGTCTGGCTGCCTCTTGGGAAGGTGGGGTCCGCACAGCCGTACTCTGAGGGGCGGGGCTGTGCCTGGGGACCTGGCTCTATACCTGGGGCACAGTAAGTATCTGTCCAGGCAGTAAGCCGACAGATGACGCCTCTCTGGGCAAGGAGGGGCTGTGCCCTCACCCCGTGGTCTCTTTTTCTATCCCTTTTGGGCTGGGCTGTGGCCACATGGAACTGTGTATCTGCCTGGGCACATTGGATGCTATGCTCACCCAGCATACTTGCCTGCCCTTGGGGGAGCAAGGCCACTGAGGCGGGGGTGTGTTTCTATATCTAATGGGAACGAGATCCCTTCCATGTCTGTTCCCCCAGGGGCTGCCCTTCTCGACCTGGAGCAGACCACTCTGCCAGGCATCGCACACCTCGTGGTGGAGACCATGATTGTATCTGACCAGATCCGGCCGGAGGACAGGGCCAGTGTCCTTCGCACTCTGCTGCTGAAACACAGGTGCCAGGGTGGGGCGCCTGGGAGGGGGGATGGCCTTCAGGTTCAGCTGCCTTCCAGGAGCACAGATTCTCTCAAATGGCTCTTTCCAGTCTGCTTGAATACCTCAAGTGACAGAGAGCTCATTCCTTCACCCATTAGAAAGTATCAACCATTAGAAAGTTCCTTCTTACACTGAGGCAGAGAGAATGGAGGCCCTGACCCTCCATATCTCATTTCCCCATGACCTCAGGCCACCAAGGGCCTCTCCTGCTCACCTGCCTGCCCCCTCTGCCCTCTCTCCAGCCATCCCAATGATGACAAGGACAGTGGCTTCTTTCCCCGAAATGCATCCAGCTCCAGTGTGAACTCGGTCCTAGGGAATCACCACCCAACCCCCAGCCATGGCCCTGACGGTGCAGTGCCCACCATGGCCGATGACCTGGGGGAGCCAGCCCCACTCTGGCCTCACGACCCTGAGGCCAAGGAGGTCAGTTGCCTTGCTCTGACCTGGGCTGGAGGATAGGGAGAGTTTTGTGGAGTGGGTCGGGAAGGTTGGATGCCTGGTGCCAAGCTAGGCATGGAGAAACAAGAGGTTTAAATGGGATCATGGGGCAGGCCCAGGGGAGCCATTTAAATAAGATAAAGCTGCGGTGGTGGTGGGGCTTGGAGGAGGGGTCCAGATCCTGGGCTGGTCCCCTCCTGATGTGGGGCACATCACCAGGAGCTCTCACCCTGGCTGGGTTGGGGGGCGCGGTGGGGAGAAAGCAAGGCCCAGATCCAGGGGTTGGAGGCAGAGTCCAGGCCTGGAGCGAGGGATGGGAGGGCCTGCCACGGCCTCCGGTCTGGGTCCCAGCCCTATTCCAGTTCTGCGTCCTCAGAAGCCCCTGCACATGCCCGGGGGAGATGGTCACCGGGGGAAAAGCCTGAAGCTGCTGGAGAAGATCCCTGAAGATGCTGAGGCTACTGTTGTGCTCGTGGGTAAGGAGGGCTGGGCGCTGGGGATAGGGATTACGGGGCGTGGATGCCTCCACCGCAGTCTGCTTGTCTTGACTCTGGCCTGCAGGCTGCCTCTTCCATTCCAGCCAGGCCCTCAACCTGCCCCTTCTCTTCCTCTCAACCCATCTTGCCCCAACCTTTTCTTCCCTAATCCTCTGTCTGCTTCCTGTTCAGTTTTCTGCTCTCTTGGCCTGCTGCTAGTACCATATAGCACTTTTGTGAGAATTAGACAAAGGCATCTCTTCCTTAATACCCTTGATTTCCACCTGTTGGTAAATTATAATGAATGTACAAACATATAAACAAATAGGACTTCTTTAGATTGGGGTTCCTTTATGCAGTGTGAAACCTGCTCAACTGTACATGATGGCCCCAAATATCCCCTGCAGGGCCTGCCTTGACCGCTCCCCTTTGCCCAGCACCCTGCGCCTTGCTCTCCCTCCAGGCTGTGTGCCTTTTTTGGAGCAGCCAGCAGCCGCCTTTGTGCGCCTGAATGAGGCCGTACTCTTGGAGTCTGTGCTTGAGGTCCCCGTGCCAGTTCGCTTCCTCTTCGTGATGCTGGGGCCAAGCCACACGAGCACTGACTATCACGAGCTTGGGCGCTCCATTGCCACCCTCATGTCTGACAAGGTGGGTCTTGTTCCCCGGAGCCCTGTTTGTTCCCCATCCCTCTCGCTGCTCCCCAGTGGTACCCATGGATGCAGGAGGGAGCTGTGAGCTGAGACAGAAAAGGGAGCCTTGGGCTGGGGCACAGGGAGGTGGATGCAGGAGGGAAGCCCAGACTCTGAAGCTTTGGATGTGACAGGAGACTTGAAAGGGAGGTAGGATCCTCCAGGGCTTGGACAGGAGGGCCCTCTAGCCAGGGATGGTGTTCGAGATACTTACGGACCAGCAGGCTGTGGGCACTCTCCAATCAGAATGGAGGTTGGATTGGTAAGGCCATGCCGGGCGTCACTGTTGCATTGTGGAAAAGTCTGGAGGCTCTCCCAGGGGGATAGAGAAAGCTCCTGAGGGTGAGGGGTGGTGTTCAGGGCCGTGGCTCCCTGACAGAAGGGACCTGAGTCAGAGCTCTGACCAGCATCTTGGACCTGTGTGTGTGGCTGAACATCCCCCTTGCTTCTGGCTCTGTGATGGCCCAGCATCTCCTCCCTGAAGGCGCCCCTCCCTGGGCCTTGGGCTCAGCCCCTGCCTCTCCTGCCCCCAGCTGTTCCACGAGGCTGCCTACCAGGCGGATGACCGGCAGGACCTTCTGAGCGCCATCAGCGAGTTCCTGGATGGCAGCATCGTGATCCCCCCGTCCGAGGTGGAGGGCCGGGACCTGCTGCGCTCCGTGGCCGCCTTCCAGCGCGAGCTGCTCCGAAAGCGCCGGGAGCGTGAGCAGACCAAAGCTGAGCTGACCACCCAGGGCGGCTACGTGGCCCCCGGGAAAGGTCCGACCCTATGGGGCTCGGGGCCCCCCGCACCCGTGTCTCCCCGGCCCCGTCTGACTCCTGAGTCCCGCACTCCGGCTTCCAATCCCTGACCCATGTCTCTGCCATGGGACCCGGGCTGGGAACGATGCGGCCCAGGGCCTGCTCCCAGCACAAGGTTCCAGTAGCCCCTGTGTTCCCCCAGAACTGTCGATGGAACTGGGGGGCTCTGAGCCTGCCCCTGATGACGACCCCCTGCTCCGGACTGGCTCGGTGTTTGGGGGGCTTGTCCGGGACGTGAAGCGCCGGTACCCGCACTACCCCAGCGACCTGCGGGACGCCCTGCACTCCCAGTGCGTGGCCGCCGTGCTCTTCATCTACTTCGCTGCCCTCAGCCCCGCCATCACCTTCGGGGGGCTGCTAGGTGAGGGGCAGGAGGAGAGGTGAGGGGACTCAGTGTCACCTGCAGCGTTTCTGGGCCAGGGGGTCCCGTGGTCACTTCTGGGATGACTGTAATGTGAGAGGGAGTGCGGCATCTGGTGACCACCCTGGGGGTCTGGTGCTGACGGTGGTGAGGGGCCCTGTCTACCACTCTGGGGGGCGCTGCTCTGTATTTCCTGGGTCCCCAGGTTAGGGGAGGGCTTCCCTGGTGGCTCAGATGATAAGGAATCCGCCTGCAATGGGGGAGACCTGGGTTTGATCCCTGGGTTGGGAAGATTCTCCTGGAGGAGGGCATGGCAGTCCACTCCAGTATTCTTGCCTGGAAAAATCCCCATGGGCAGAGGAGCCTGGTGGGCTACAGTCCATGGGGTTGCAAAGAGTCGGGCATGACTGAGTGACTCAACACAACACAGCACAGGTTAGGGGAAGCTAGATGAGAAAGGGGGGCCAGGTGGAAGGAGCCAGGCCACAGCCATCCCACTGACCCTCGCTCGCTCCAGGGGAGAAGACGGAGGGGCTGATGGGTGTGTCTGAGCTGATCGTGTCTACGGCCGTGCTTGGCGTCCTCTTTTCTCTGCTGGGGGCCCAGCCGCTGCTCGTGGTTGGCTTCTCAGGGCCACTGCTTGTCTTCGAAGAAGCCTTCTTCAAGGTGACTGCCACCCAGTCCCTCCCCAGGGGCACTTGTTCTACCTTGTGCCCCTGGCCCAGGTGATGCGCCCTCGGGGTGACTCCCTCCCCTCCTTCGGGGTTCGCCTGTCCCGTCTGTCCCGTGGGGCCCTGACAGCCAGGGCAGACGGCTGTGGGTAAGTGCCTCTCTCTGCTGATCTCTAGTTCTGCCGGGCCCAGGACTTGGAGTATCTCACGGGCCGTGTGTGGGTTGGCCTCTGGCTGGTGGTCTTCGTCCTTGCCCTGGTGGCTGCGGAAGGCAGCTTCCTGGTCCGCTACATCTCGCCTTTCACCCAGGAGATCTTCGCCTTCCTCATCTCGCTCATTTTCATCTATGAGACCTTCCACAAGCTCTACAAGGTGGCAGCCCCCAGAGGTCTTGGGGGTGGGTTTATGTGGGGGCTGGACAGCGCCCTGGGTGGGGTGTGGAGCACTGGAGCAGGAGGGGACAAGGAGGAAGGCTCTGTAGGTTGCGGGCGTGGGGGGTGAGGATGCTCTCAGCCAGATCTGAGCTGAAGGGCAGGAGTCAAAAGCCAGAGGTTTAAAGTCTGGGATTCGCCTGCACCAGTATGGGATGAAAGGGGGGCCCTGTCAGTGCTTCTGGGCTGGGGGGGTCCTTGGGTCACTGTGTGTAGAGAAGCAGTGTGAGTGTGTGTGTGAGATGGAGCTGGATGTCCTGTTACGTTGCCTGGTCAGGGGTGTCACAGTGTGTACTGATCAGTCACAGATGTGTACTGATGCTGTGAAGTCAGGGTCACCTGCCCAGGTGAGCACTGGGGCAACCTTGTAACCCACCCAGGTGTTCACGGAGCACCCACTGCTGCCATTCTACCCCCCTGCGGGAGCCCTGGAGGCGGAGCTGGACCTGAATGCCAGTGCCCTGCCCCCCACCGAGGGGCCACCAGGCCCCAGGAACCAGCCCAACACAGCTCTGCTGTCCCTCATCCTCATGCTGGGGACCTTCCTCATCGCCTTCTTCCTGCGCAAGTTCAGAAACAGCCGCTTCCTGGGCGGCAAGGTGCGTGGTCTGCGGGAGTAGGGCCTTTAGTGTCCCTGTGGGTGTCCCTCTGTTCCTGCTGGCACCACCAGGCTCCGCTCTGGAGAGGAGGGGCTCCTGCCTTCTCCTGGTCATGGGAGACCCCAGCCAAGTCTGTGCAGCCCCCCGCCCCTGTCTGAAGTCCTCAGAGAAGTGTGACCGGGAGAGGAATGCCCTTCTGGGCTGGGTGGGCACCTGTGGGGTTTAAAGGGACAGATCAGGAGACTTCTGGTTCCTGCTCAGGCTTCCCTGGTAGCTCAGGCAGTGAAGGATCTGCCTGCAGTACAGGATACCTGAGTTCGATCCCTGGGATGGGAGGATGCCCTGTAGAAGGGCATGGCTACCCATGCCAGTATTCTTGGCTGGAGAATCCCATAGACAGAGGAGCCTGCTGGGCTACAGTCCATGGGGTCACAAAGAGTCAGACACAACGGAGTGACTAATGCTGCTACTACTGCAGGCTCAAGAAGGGTCTGGGTAATAAGCCTCCATGTCAGTCTCCTGACCCTCCCTTCATCCCCTTCTGGCTCCCTTCCCCTGACTGGTCCTTCTCAAGGCTCGCCGCATCATCGGGGACTTCGGCATCCCCATCTCCATTCTGGTGATGGTCCTGGTGGATTACTCCATCACAGACACCTACACACAGGTGAGTGAGCCCCAACCCCCTCTGGCAGCTGGTTCTCACCTCCCGAGCCTTAAGAGGGTGGCCATAACAGATCCCCACTGCCCCAGCAGCCAGTCAGGGCTGGAACCCAGCTTTCCTAGTGGAGTGGCTACATGCTGGTGCCATACAGGGGTGGGCAGGTGGGGGGTTTCAGAAGCAGCCATGTGGTCCAGCTGCAGAGGCCAGCAGGGGTTCTGGGGCTGTGTGTGACCCCTAGTCAAGACTCTTGGAGGAACTGGTATGAGACTAGGGGCAGAATGACAGGTTCCCCCAGAGCAGATCTCCTGTCAGCTCCTCTGGGGCTCAGGGAGAAGGTGGATCATTTCCTCATTCACTGCCAGACCCTGGGAGGGACAATGACTTTGAAGGATTACAGAACTAATTTTCCCCAAAGCTGGTCACATCCCAATTCCCTGGAGCCCTGGTGCCGGGGACACAGAGCTGGGCAGTAACAGCTGCTATGTGGAGTGTTGGCGTCCCTGAACCTGGTCTTCCTTCTGGCTGTGCAGAAGCTGACGGTGCCCACGGGGCTCTCGGTGACCTCCCCCAACAAGCGCACGTGGTTCATCCCGCCCCTGGGCAGTGCGCGTCCTTTCCCGCCCTGGATGATGGTGGCGGCTGCCGTGCCCGCACTCCTGGTCCTCATCCTGATCTTCATGGAGACACAGATCACTGCGTGAGGGGACTGGGTGGGCCCTGGGTGGAGGAGGTGGGGGAGGAGTGGGGTAGTGGGACTGGCTGCCCCTGGGGGGTCCCTGGACCTGGGGCATGGTGTCCCCGTGGTGCTCTGAGAGGATATCTGTCTCTCGCCACCACCACTTGCAGGGTGGCACTTGACAGTCCTCAGAACACCCTGGCGGCATGCTGTCTCAGTCAGTGATCCTCACATGTGTTTCATTTTGGTTAAACCACAATGACGTGGTGAGAGCTGGCATCTGGCTTTTGTGGTATTTGAATATCCACAGTATTGGGAATTTGCCTCAAACTTGCTTAAATGTGAGAACTTCAGTTTGAGAGCTTGAAAGAGAAAGCTGGCAGGTCCTGGTGGACAGCCTCTGCTGTGCATGTCCTCCACCCACTTCTGATCCCCGCTGTGTGTGCCCACCTGCCCCTCACCCCTGCTCCCCCCCCAGGCTCATCGTTAGCCAGAAGGCACGGAGGCTGCTCAAAGGCTCTGGCTTCCACCTGGACCTGCTTCTGATCGGCTCCCTGGGTGGACTTTGTGGGTTGTTTGGGTTGCCCTGGCTCACGGCTGCCACCGTCCGCTCGGTGACCCATGTGAACGCGCTGACCGTTATGCGCACCGCCATTGCGCCCGGCGACAAGCCCCAGATCCAGGAAGTGCGGGAGCAGCGGGTCACTGGAGTGCTCATTGCCAGTCTTGTAGGTGAGAGCGCCCACCTTGTAAAGCCCCGGCCGCCACCCCACAGACTTGCCTTCTGGAACCTGAAATCCTTTCTCCATCCTCGATTTGACCCAGATCTCTTCTGAGTTTCCAAATGCATCATGAATAGCCCTGGCTCTGACCCCAGACCTGTTACACTCCATGTGCCTTTTTCCTTGGTTCTCTGTCCAGCTGCATCTTCTCTTGGTCACAGTGACTTGCACAGGCTCATTCGTCCCCACAGGGGCAGTTGGAGGGGTCCCGTGGGTGTCTATCTCCTCCTCCAGGCTTGTCCATCATCATGGGGGTGTCTGTCTCTTCCACCAGGCCTGTCCATCGTCATGGGGGCTGTGCTACGTCGGATCCCACTGGCTGTGCTCTTTGGGATTTTCCTGTACATGGGGGTCACATCGCTGTCTGGTATCCAGCTGTCCCAGCGTCTATTGCTCATCCTCATGCCGGCAAAACACCATCCCGAACAGCCCTACGTGACCAAGGTAGGGCCAGGAAGTGTGGAGATGGGGAGACAGGGTGATGGGGGGACTCTGAGGGACCCCAGCGCTGGAGATGGACTCGATGACTCCGGAGGATAAGTTGGGACCTGCGGAGCCGAGTCCCCAGGGATGTGGTGAGACCCGACACCTGTTCCCCAGGTGAAGACCTGGCGGATGCACCTCTTTACGTGCATTCAGCTGGGCTGCATCGCACTACTCTGGGTGGTCAAGTCCACGGCGGCCTCACTCGCCTTTCCCTTTGTGCTGCTGCTCACAGTGCCTCTGAGGCGTTGCCTTCTGCCCCGGCTCTTCCAGGACAGGGAGCTGCAGGCGGTAAGGGATGGTGCTTGGGTCGGTCTTAGGGGGCCTGGGCCCTGGATTCAGGGAGGCCTGATTCCCAGTCTCTTCTGTTGTGTGACTGATCTTCTGAAATCTCAGCGGGGCTCCTGGGTTTCTGGTAGCTCAGCTGGTAAAGAATCTGCCTGCAATGCAGGAGACCCCAGTTGGATTCCTGGGTTGGGAAGGTCCTCTGGAGAAGGGATAGGCTACCCACTCCAGTGTTCTTGGGCTTCCCTGGTGGCTCAGTTGGTAAAAAATCCACCTGCAATGTGGGAGACCTGGGTTCGATTCCTGGGCTGGGAAGATCCCCTGGAGGAGGGCATGGCAACCCATTCCCGTATTCTTGCCTGAGAATCCCCATGGACAGAGGAGCCTGGCAGGCTATAGTCCGTGGGGTTGGACAAAGTCAGACACGACAGAGAGACTAAGCACAGTTACTGATAGATTCTCCCGTATGAAATTGTGGTGAGGATTAAACACAAGTCCAGATAAAGCAACGAGAAGGGTGGTTTGGCGTGAAGGAAGCAGAGGCTGTTGGAGACAATTGTGCAGGTTGTGTCCTGAATAAAAGCACACAGCTGAGGGACGAGTGGGATGGGTGGCATTGAAATCCATCCTGAGGCCTGCTTTTGTTAGCTGGAGCAGGTGTCCCCACTGCCCAGGATCTAATGCCTGATGATCTGATGTGGAGCTGATGTAATAATAATAATAGAAAATACTGTGCACAGTAAATGCGATGTGCTTGAATCACCCCGAAACCATCTCCACTCACCACCCCCATCCCGTTCTGTGGAAAACCTGTCTTCCGTGAAACTAGTTCAGGCTTGGAACCTCTGAGTTAGAGGAAGGGGGATCTTTTTTGAAAACTGTCCTTTCACACGTGGTGTACAAGGGCACCCCAGGAGCTCGGAGCACCAGGAAAGTTTTTCTGTGTGGTAGCTGCTATCATCATCATTATTATTAGGAGGCGTCACTAGGGGGTGACCTGAAGCTTTTGGCCAGAGGAAGGTGCTTCAGCCTGGGGCCATGGTCCCTGTAGACAGTGAGGCTGGAAAGGTCTGAGGGCAGCGAGGGCTGCCAGCCAGAGGAGGAGCTGGTGAATGGGAGGTGGCAAGCCCGCTTCCCTGCCTTTCCCAACTTTCCACTCCCTTCTACAGTTGGACTCTGAAGATGCTGAACCAAACTTTGATGAAGATGGCCAGGACGAGTACAACGAGCTTCACATGCCCGTGTGATCCTCCACCACGGTGCCCCTCGGAGACCCTGACACCTTAGTGATCAACACCTGGGCCCCAGGTCAGAGCCCAACCCCAGGGCCAGCTGGCTCCTCATGACCCAGAGACGTGCCTGGAATCACTACTGTTGCCCCGGCCAGAAGGACCCCCTGACTCTACCCCGGGCACTGACCTCGTCTCACCCAGGTCCTTTCACAGACCAGACCGGCACAGGCTTTGAGCTCATTATAACCACACTCCTTGTCGTGTGTCTGCTTCACTTTCTTGGTTCCCTCTCTGGATTCTCGGGTCATACTTACCATCTGGAAATGGAAGAATTCTGTTTTCAGGGTCATCAAAATCAGGGCGAGTTTTGAGGCAAGGACAGAATTCTTGGGGGAAAGGGAGAGAATTGAGATCACAGAAGGTCAGAGTTGGGCTTTATCACCCACCCCCAACCCCACCCCCCGCTCCTCTGAAGTACAGTTCAGCTGCTGGAGGCTCAAGGTCTGGCTTAAGGTCATTTGCCATTAATGCAGCCCCAGTTTAGAAGGGGAGGGTGGGGGAGGGGAGAGAGAGCAGGTTGCTCTGCTTTAGCCACTGGGGAAACCAGAGCGTCCCAATGACTGTGGAGCTACTGAGGGGAGTGGAAAATGTTTATTTTCTTTTCGTGATCCTTGACATTCCGAAGAACAGGGACAGTAGCTGCTCAGTCCCCTAGACGCCAGGGTGGAGCTGGATTTGGGGTCCCTGGACCATTTTAGATTCTCCAGGCTTAAAGGAGAGGCAATTCTGGGACTCCTGAGGCCACTCCTTGTGCAACAGTCTTTGTTAGGCTAGAAATAACCTGGGAGGCCTTGAGGAGGGTGCAAACTGGGAGCCCGTTGCGTCACAGTTACTAGGCAACCAGCAGCGTGGTTCAGCCGCTATTCCCTGTGTTGCCCTCTGGTGGCCACTCTCTTACACTGCAGGCCCTGTCCGGTCTGAGCCCCGGAAGCACTGCCATCTGCTGGACCCGCTGTGGTCAAACAGCCCATTCAAGTACATTTCGTTCCTCCTAGGGAGACAACTCCCAGGGCTTCCCTGGTGGCTCAGTCGGTAAAGAACCCACCTGCAATGCAGGAGACCTGGGTTTGATCCCTGGGTTGGGAAGATCCCCTGGAGGAGGGCAGAGCATCCCACTCCAGTATTCTTGCCTGGAGGATCCCCATGGACAGAGGACCCTGGCGAGCTGCAGTCCATGGGGTTGCAGAGTCGGACATGACTGAGCGACTGTGCACAGCATAGGGAGACAAGGAGGTGGGGCAAAGAGGGGTCATGGGCTCCCGTGAGCACCCGAGCCAGGATGCCTCGACCCTACGTTAACCACTTCCTCTGGGGCTGGCCCAACGTCTTCCTTTTTCTTTCTCCATTTTCCTCCCAGGTGTTCAGGCCGACAGCTAGAGCCCTGAAATTTGGAGAAGGGATAGAGAGCTGTGAGACTGTTCTATTCATAAGGAAGAGAGACGACAGGGCCCCTCCAGCTGTCCTTGGTTGTCATTCAGACTTAAGTATTAATATTTCAGTCCAGTCGGCTGCTTGAGTCTCTGGCGCCATGAAGGCCTCTGTGCATCTGCCCTCTGCGAAGACAAGATTCCTTTTCCCGTAGATGGGCCAAGGCCAGGTGGAATCGCTGAGGAACTTCGCCAAGGAGCAAAGTGAAGGTCAAACATAAACTAGGACAGACATGCAAAGCCAATACCAAATGCAGAGATGGCAGAGGCCACACATAGGGATAGGCTTGGCAGAGAAGCGTTGCACGCAGGACTCTGTTCCTTTCCTGAGCTCTAAATAAGGTTGCCTGGTCCCTTCTTCTGAGTCTTGGGGCAGCTTCCCTGTTGGGTCTGGGGGATGACGAGATGCCCACGGGAGGGAACTACTTCTACCAGAACACCTGAGAGGAAGTAGTGACCTGGGGGCCTGAAATTTCGGCTCTTCATTGGACAGGGTTTGTGTCAGTCATCTCTGCCTGGCGAATAACTGAGAACTGTGGGCGTTGCTCAACTGGAAAAATGAGAAACAAGCGGGTGGGGCCCTTTGAAACTGAGTGAGTCTTGGTCCTGGCTAATGGGTCAGGTGGCCTCCAGGATAACTAGGCCCTTGAGGCCTCAGTCAGAACAATGTGGATGATGGTTTAGCTGCTAATTCGCGTCCGCCTCTTGCCACTCCATGGTCTGTAGCCCGCCAGGGTCCTCTGTCCATGAGATTTCCCAGGCAAGAACACAGGCATGGGTTGCCATTTCCTTTTCCAGGGGATCTCCCCAACCCAGGGATCAAACCCGGCATCTCCTGCATCCTAGGCGAATTCTTTACCAACTGAGCCACCAAGGAAATTAGAACAATAGGTGAACAAATTTCAGTGTAAGATTGAGCGAGTTATAGTCTCTGGCTATGACCATCCCTTCCCAATCCCCTCCATGGGAAAGGACACGAATAAGGCCTAAGAGCTTGGAGCCTTAGAAATCATCACCTTTTTCCTCCCCTTCCCCCACCCCTACCCCTGAGGGAAGGCAACTGTAGGGAAGTGCAAGGCCAGAGTTGGTCAACATAAGCGCTGAACTGGGCCTGCATCAGAGGGAATTCTTTCTCACCCAGGATGGGAGTCTGTGGAGGTGCTGAGAGCACTTAGGGGACGGAGCAGCTCACAGGTTTGCAGGGATGGGTCCCTTGAGGGATGGCCAAGGACAGAGAGAGAGTGGGGGCCAGGGTAAGACAAGGGGGGATGGGACAGTGACAAACGCACAGAAAGACACGTGGCCTGGCCTTTCAGAGATCATTCAGAGATCTTTACGTTTGGAGACATTCAGAGTGTGTCCTGAGGCCTTGGCAGCATCTGTGTATTCTCTGACTTTCTCTTCACTGACCCTTCAACTTTATCCCCCCAGGGCCTGCAGCTTGACTGAGGCCACCTTCTTCCAAGGGTGGAGGGGAGCCAAGGGAGAGGAGCCCATGAGGCCCTGGTGGTGCAGCTCTGGGGGATAAAGGCAGGTAGAGGCCATACTTCTGAGTGACGGGCCCTGCCACCTCCTGGTTTACAATGAAAGCAGCTTGGCAAGTGGGCACATCCGGGGTGGCCCAGGACCCTTCCAATAAGGAGGAGAGTGGGCTCATCTCCATCTTAGCCCTCCCCCTTGCGCCTCTCTGAGCAGGGATATGGCCGCATCCGGGGCAGCTGACCCAAGCTTTCGGTATCCTTGGACAAGTTCAAGTCCACTTCAGGCCCAGAGAAGGGCTAATTCATTCTTCTCCTCTGAGCAAAGAGGCTGGCTGGTGTTTCCTTGATTGGTGCTGAAGATTCAGCTCACTCGTGACTCTGATGCCCCTGTGAAAGCTTCTGGCTGTCAGAGCTCATAGACCATCTGCTTGGATCGCCCCGGTCCCCTCCCTTGGGGCACACAACCTGGCAATAATGTGTCCTGTTTGGCAGCTCCTGTGACATCTCTTCTTGTATCGTATCAGGTGACTCAGATAACGATCGTGCCTGTTGACTCTTAGAGTTCTCAAAGGGAATTCTGAGCAGCAGTGGAAAGATGAAACGAACCCAAGGGCGCTTGCACCAAACACTGCCTGAACAGCTGGCGCTTAAGCCCGTTGCTGAAAATAACAATCAGACAGCTTCTGGGCAAGCATCTAATGGGGGATTGAATCCTATCTGGCAAATAGGAAACTCAGAGTGAGGAGCCTGGGTTCTAGATAAATAAATGTTATAATTACACAAGAGAGAACTTGATCGGTTGTGTGACTCACCACTTGTACCAAGAACAAACTTCAATATTTGTAGGGTTTATGTTCTAGAAGGAAGATTTAATATTCAGAACCTCTGCTGGGGTTATTTTTAATTTGGATGGAAATGTTTCTTTTTATCGAACAAATTTTATCAGGTGCTGACTAAGCAGACAGCCGTTGGGATGTTTGGTGGGTGGTGGGTGAATACCACTTGGATCTGAGGGGCTGGGAGGAGGAGCAGGGAGCTCCAGGGAGGAGGTTGCCTGGATCATGGAAGGGGAGGGACAGAGAAGAGATGGGACACAGCTGGAGATGGAGCGGGGGTGCTGGTTGCTTCTGGAATGACAGAGGGAGTGGGAGGGGAGCATTGAGGAGCATTCAAAATGACTTTTTTTTTTTAAACTTTTTATTTTGTATTGGGGTATAGCCGATTAACAAACAATATTGTGAGAGTTTCAGGTGAACAGCGAAGAGACTGAGCCGTACATATACATGTATCCTTTCTCCCCCAAACTCCCCTCCCATCCAGGCTGCCACATAACACCAAGCAGAGTTCCATGTGCCGTACAGTAGGACCTTGTTGGTTATCCATTTTAAATATAACAGTGTGTACATGGCCTTCCCAAAGTCCCTAACTATCTCTTCCCCGCCCCCGCACCAGGCAACCATAAGTTGGTGAAACGACTTTTTAAAAAAAAGTTGATTGGAGTGTAGTCTTTTCCCATGAAAGTCATTGCACAGTATTAAGCAAAGTTCCCTGTGCTATATACTAGGTCCTTAGTAGTTATCTATTTCATATACAGTAGTGTGTATGTATCAGTCTCAATCTTTCAATTTACCCCTCCTCTCCCCTTACCCCCAGTAACAAGTTTGTTTTCTGTCAATACATCTATAACTCTATTTCTGTTTTGTAAATAAGTTCATGTGTAGCCTTTTCTTAGATTCCACATATAAGCGGTATCATATGATGTTTGACAAAATTTTCTTTAGAGACTCCCTTGACGTGCCTAGGTCTTCTCTGGTGGTTCAGTCAGTAAAGAGTCTGCCTGCAATGTGGGAGACCTGGGTTCAATCCCTGGGTTGGGAAGATCCCTTGGAGAAGAAAATGGCAACCCACCCCAGTATTCTTGCCTGCAGAATTCCATGGACAGAGGAGCCTGGTGGGCTACCGTCCATGGGGTCACAAAGAGTCGGACACAAAGAGTCACACTTTCACTTTCTTTCCTTGACATGTCTGCTGTGGCACCTCTCCCGCGCCACCCCCATGCCTTGTACTTGTCTGTCTCCCTTCTCAGCCGTAAGATGGGCAGAGACCCATCCTTAGCTTTTTCTGTACCCTTAACAACAAAACAATGCCTGGCCACAGGGTGCTCAGGGCATGTGACTGAGCAGGTGGCAGAGAAGGAAGGGCCAAGAGGTCAAGGACACTGCCCCACTGAGGATCCAGTGATAGCCAAGGGTGACAGCAGTAGAACTTTTAAAGAATTCTGCGAATATTTTGATTTTTTTATGTTTGTTAGTTTCGATTACAGGATCACTTTCTCTGTGTCTGTTGGTAATAATACCCTCCAAACCCAAAGAGGCATTGTGGCTTTCTTTCCCAGCCAGCTGGTGGGGGAGGTGTTGGTGAGTCTGCATACCAGGCTGATGGGAAAGAGAAAGTGCTACCAGAAGCCCCAGGAGTCATAGGAGGCAAGATGGGGTTTGAACTAGCAGGAAGGTTCAAGTTGCATCTGAGCTGTCCTGTTCCTGCTCCACCAGTGGTTCTTCAAAATGCTACTAATGGAGGGACCAGATCATCTTCACTCTGGCTTTTGGAGGGGACATCCCAGGTGGTCCAGTGGTAAAGAATCCACCTTCCAGTGTGGGGATGTGGGTTCAATCTCTGATCTGGGAACTAAGATCCCACATGCTACAGCTAAGCCCTTGTGCCACAACTAGAGAAGTGCAAAGAAGCCCATGCTTGTCACAACTAGAGAAAGCCCATGTACCACAGTGAAGACCCAGTGCAGCCAAGAAAGAAAATTTGGCTTTTGTAAAAGGCTCTTTTGTAAGGGCTTTCCCCAAGGCTGGGACTCCTGGAGGCCACCCTCATGCCCTGTTTTCTTTCCTTCAGCCCCTACTCCTTGGGGCCCAGCCCTGCCCCCATAGTCCCACCATAGCTGACAATCATTTCTTATTATTGCTTCTCCCTAGTATGAAAATACAAATACTTGGTATGTACATTTATTTTCAGTCACCAAGTGACTTTTTTATTTAGAAACGGCAGGAACCATGCCTATTTTGATGCTGTTTATCAAGCAACTGAAAGGGCTGTACCCAGCACGCTCTAATGTTTGGGCTGGTTGGGGATCTGATCTCTGAGCTCCTTCCTGTCTTGGCTGACTTTGCTCTTGTTGAGGGCATGGCAGTTGAGTGGTCAGAGCACAGAGCTGGAGTTGGGAGTCCTGGGTTGTAGCCTTAGTTCAGGCACTGGTTGGTGACTTGGTAATGTTCCTTCATCTTTCTGGGAGGTTAGGGGTTTGCTCCAGTGTCTCTGATGTGGACCTTGTTCTTCCAGGAGACCTTAGCCATTGCAGTGCCTGCTCCAAGAAGGCGGGAAGCAGGAGGCTGTAGTGCCATTGTAACTCCAGGCAATCTCTGAGAGAAGGTACTAGGCTTAAGAATGTTTTACTTTGCCTTGTCAGGTAGAAAGGAGCATAGATCTTGGGAGGAGCCTGCTTTTCCACTCTGCAGAGAATTAGGAACTCAGGCACTGAAGTGGGTAAGGAAGGTCGGGTGAGAGGATGGGGCTGAGCGATGACCTTGGAGAATGACCTTGGGAGTTATAACAATAATTAGACAAAGCTCTGAGAAATAACCAGAATTAAATTAGGTAAAAGTTTAATATCCATAAGAATTACGCAGTCCCAGGGGGTAAGAAGCATATGGAAAGAATGCAGGATTCTTTAGAGTTATATGAAAAAATACACAGTTATACATAATGAAAGTGAAAGGGAAAGTAGTCAGTCCTATCTAACTCTTTGCAACCCCATGGACTATACAGTCCATGGAATTCTCCAGGCCAGAATATTGGAGTGGGTAGCCATTCCCTTCTCCAGGGGATCTTCTCAACCCAGGTCTCTTGCATTGCGGATGGATGCTTTACCAACTGAGCCACCAGGGAAGCCCCTTGAGTTAAGCAAATACAAAATCAGGGGACTCCCTAGTGGTCCAGGGGTAAGACTTCACCTTCCAGTGCAGAGTATGCAGGTTCGATCCCCGGTTGGGGAGCTAAGATCCCACATGCCTGGCCACCAGAAAACCAGAACCATATTGTAACAAATTCAATAGAGACTAAAATTTAACAAACAAACAAACAAATATAAAATCAGATGTGGGTCTTGGATGGGGGTTATAGACTGGACTCTGGTTTGAAAATCAATGATCAATCGCTTGTATCTAATGGGGTGAGATCTTTGGCTACCTCCATCTTTTCAAAAAAGGTTTCCCTGGTGGCTTAGATGGTAAAGGGTCCGCCTGCAGTGTGGGAGACCTGGGTTCAATCCCTGGGTCAGGAAGATGCCCTGGAGAAGGAAATGGCAACCCACTCCAGTACCCTTGAAAATCCTGGAAAATCCCAGTCCACGGGGTCACAAAAAAAATGTTTTGTTTTTTTAAAAATGTTTACTTTTTTAGTCATTTTGGCTGTGCTGGGTCTTTGTTGCTGTGCACTGGCTTTCCCTAGCCAGTTGTGGTGCGCAGGCATCTCATTGTGGTGGTTTCTGTTTTGCAGAGCACAGGCTCTGGGGCACACAGGCTTCAGTAGTTATGGTGCACAGTCTTTCGTTGCCCCTGGGCACGTGGAATCTTCCTGGACCAGGGATGGAACCTGTGTCCACTGCATTGGCAGGCGAATTCTTAATCACTGGGCCACCAGGGAAGTCCTGGCTACCTCCATCTTTAAAGCAGAAAATTAGAGACTGCAAATAGGGCTTGACTGGTCCATAGAGTCACCTGTCTAGTGAAGATGCAGTCTCACTGATTAACAACCTCAGAGGAAAGGAAATTATCTCCCTTATGCATAGACATTTTAGTAGCCCAGGAAAAATTAAAAATTCAGCACACAATTATTTAAGGGAATCAAAACTAATAGTGTTAATATTTTCAAGTTCAAAGAATTTGTTCATATAGCATTATCTTAGCCCATTCAGGGTGCTATAATAAAATAGTACAGACTACATAACTCATAAACAACAGAAAGTTACTTCTCACCCTTCTGGAGGCTAGGAAGTCCCTGATCAAGATGCTACAGATTTGGTGTCTGGTGGGGCCCACTTCCTGGTTCATAGATAGTAGATGTCTTTTTTAAAAAGTTGCTTTGTAGTTGATGTACAATATTATATTAGTTTCAGGTGTTCAACATAATGATTCAATATTTTTATAGATTATACTCCATTTAAAATTATTATAAACTATTGGCTGTATTCCTTGTGCTGTGTATTATATACTTGTATCATATTTATTTTATATCTAGTAGTTTGTACCTCTTAATCCCCTTCCCACGTCTTGTCTCTCCCCTACCCGTCTCCCCCTTGTAATCACTAGTTTGTCCTCTGTATCCATTTGTCTGTTTCTCTTTTGTTGCAGTCATTCATTTGTTTTATTTTTAGGTTCCACTTACAAGTGAGAGCATACAATATTTGTCTTTGTCTGATCTATTTCACCAAGCTTAATACCCTCCAGGTCCATCCATGTTGTTGCAAATTGGTCATCTGTTTTCTTGTTGTGTTCCTATGTGGCAGAAGGGACAAGGAAGATCTTTGGGGTCTCTTTCATAAGGGAACTAACTTCATTCATGGGGGCTCCACCCTCATGATCTAATCATCTCCCATTGGCCCCTATTAATATCATCACTTTGGGCACTAGAGCTTCAACCTGTGAATTTGAGGAGGGCACCGACATTGAGTCTATAGCAATGATATTTAATGATACTTTATATTCATGGAATTTTAAAGAGATTTTGGTTCCTCTTTTGTATTTCCCTAGGATGATTGATTGAGATTTGTGATTTTAAGATGAAATCTTTCTAAGTTTACATATAGATTGGAAATTTAAGAGAATTTAAACCTGACTGTTTTTTGTGTGCTTAATTTATTAAATCTACAAGAGTCACTTTACTACTCGGGGAGGTTTGTCAGATGAAGTACTTAAAAAGGAATTGAATATATTAAATTTATAAATGATGCTTAAAATGTTAAAGAGGTTTAATTAACTGAGTGTATAAATGGGACTAAACATTAATCAAAAGCCCTCTCAAAGTAATTGTTAATATTTGCTAGACTTATAAATAGGATAATAATATTCTTAAGCTGATTTTTTTTTAAAGCTGCTTAAGGAAGAACCATTTATTTCTGAATCTACACATTTAGTAAATCAAATTCTAATTTTCAGGACCCAAGTAAAACTATGAGTGATCTTTTTCATGTACAAAAGCCACCTTCAAGGATGTAAAAAAATCTTCCCTCTAACCAGTGAGTGAGTCTTCAATGGTGTGGGAGGGAGGAGTGAAAATAGAATAAGATTTTAATGTTACTGGGATTGTCTTATTCACGAGGTCAGGCTAGTTAGTGTATTCCACCCAATGCCCACTTGCTCATCTCAAAGGGAGAGACTGTAATTAAGTCCGTGCTTACTGTGTGAGGGATCAGAATAACCCATGGGAGCATTTGGCAGCTAAGACAGTGGGTTCCATCATTGTATCTTTGAGCTCCTAGCTGCCCCTCTCAGCAGCCCCTTCTAGGTTAAGTTCCACTGCTCTGTTAGCTATAAGTTACTCTCCAAATTATTTCCCCTAAGCAAGAATAAGGATGTTTGTGGTAGAGGCTGAGGTTTTTGTTTCCCAGAGGGGTTTGCAGCTGAGAGCCAGTGGAATGTGCAATCAGTCAGAATGCTTATTTGCATCCGATGGAAGCTCGATTTAGCCCATTTAAGCAGAAACAGTGCTGTGGAAAGCCACCCACAGAATCACTAGGGAAGTAGGAGAATGCAGCTCAGAAGCAATATTGACCAGAACCACAAAAACATGTCACAGAAAAGGTTTGGTGAGTACGCTGCTGTCCCCACTGGGCATGCCCTGGTCTGAGCCCCTGGTGGTGGATGCCCTCCCTGGTATGGTTGCCATGGTTGCCCCTGGAATGGCCACCAGAAGGAGCCAACAAGTCACTTCAACACCCCTGCTGGGGTGGTGTCATAGAGGCCAAGTCGGGGGCCTTGATTTCCTCCCCACTTAGCGGTAATGAAACCCTTTTTTCCTCCCATCAGGGTGGTTTCAGAGGGGTCCTAGTGGAGAGTCAGAACTTTTCTTGTTGCCCATCAGTAGGAGACAGAGGGGAAGATGATAGAATGATGAAAGGGTCAATCTACCAAGAAGATTAACAACCCCAAATGTGTATTCATCAAGCAACAGAGCAATGGAATATTTGAAGCAAAAACTAAACTGAAAGGAGAAACAGACAAACCATAATTCTTGTTGGAGACTTCAACACTTCTCTCTCAGAAACTGATAGAACAATGGATAGAAAATCAGCAAGAATGTAGAAGAACTCAGCAACACCCTGAACCAGTAGGATCAAGTGAACATTGCAGAACAATAACCCAACAACATCAGAATACACATTCTTTTCCAGTGATCATGGAGACTATACCAAGATAGACCATATCCTGGTCCACAAAGCAAATTGCAACGCACTTAATAGAATCAAAGTCATACAGAATTTATTTTCTGACCACAGTGGAATTAAACTAGAAAATGAACAACAGGAAAATAACAGGAAAAGTTAAAACTTAAAAATGAAGTAACACTCTTTAAAATAATCCATGAACCAAAAAATTCTCAGGGAAGTAAAAAAAAAATGCTAGATTGAATAAAATGAAAATATAACATATCAAAATTCATGGGACACAGCTAAAGCAGTGCTCAGAGAGAAATTCATAGCACTAAATGTATACATTAGAAAAGAAGGAAAGCCTCAAATCAATAACCGAAATTCCCACTTCAAGAATCCAGAATTAAGATGGGCAAACTAAACCTAAAGCAAATGGAAGGAAGGAAATAATGAAGAGCAGAAATTAATAGAAATGAAAACAAACAAACAAAAACCAACAGAGAAAACCAATGAAATGAATAACTTGTTCTTTGAAAAAACCAAGAAAATTGATGAATCACTAGCAAGACTGACAATGAAAAAAAAAAGAGAGAAGGCACAAATTATGGCTATGTGGAATGACAGGTGATATCACCACTGACACTCTAGGCTTTAAAAGACGAATAAGGGGACATTATGAAGAAGTTTGTATATACTGAATTGCAGGGAGATTCTTTACCATTTGAGCCACAAAGGAAGCCCAGGAATACTGGAGTGGGTAGCCTATCTCTTCTCCAGTGGATTTTCCTGACCCAGGAGTTGAACCAGGGTCTCCTGCATTGCAGACGGATTCCTTACCAACTGAGCTATCAGGGAAGCCCCAAAGTGAAAGTTGCTCAGTCGTGTCTGACTCTTTGTGACCACAAAGACTATACAGTCCATGGAATTCTCCAGGCCAGAATCCAGGAGTGGGCAGCCTTTCCCTTCTCCAGGGGATCTTCCCAACCCAGGGATCGATCCCAGGTCTCCTGCATCAAACAGGTGGATTCTTTACCAGCTGAGCCACAAGGGAAGCCCAATAAACTTGACATCTATGTGTATTCTGATGTTAGGTGTCAAGTTATGTTAGGTGAAATGTACCATTTCTCAAAAAACATGAACTATTATAACTCAATATAAAAGAGATAATTTGAATAGTCCTATAATAATGAAGGAAGCTGGATTCTTACTTTAACAATGCCAGAATAAAAAATCTCCAGGCCCAGATCATTTCACTGGTGAATTCTCCTAAGTAATCAAATAAAAATTTACATCAATTTGACATAATCTTTTTCAGAAAGTAGAAGAGGAAGGAACACTTCCTAATTCATTTTATGAATTACTACCTTGATACCAAGACCAAAAATAAAATAAAATGAAACTGAAGACCAATATCCTTTATGAATATGATGCAAGAAATATTTTTTAGAATTTGCAAATATAAATCAGAAGTATAAAAAAGAATTAAAGGATTTCTCTGGTGGTTCAGTGGCAAAGAATTTGTCTGCCAATGCAGGCAACATGGGTTTAATCCTTGGTCTGGGAGGATCCCACATGCCAAGGAGCAACTAAGCCCATGTACCACAACTATTGCGCCTGTGCTCTGGAGTCTGTGCACTGCAGCAAGAGAAGCCGCTCCAGTTAGAAGCCTGTGCACTGTACCTAGAGAGTAGCCCTCACTTACCTCAACTAGAGAAAAGTCTGGCAGCAACAAAGGCCTAGCACAGTCAAAAAAAAAGAGAAAGAATTATACATTATGAACAACTGAAGTTTATTCCAGAGATGCAAAGCTGGTTCAATATTCAGAAATTAACCAACATAACCCCCTATGTTAACACATGATTGTAGCAATTGATACAGAAAAAAAGCATTTGGCAAAATTCAATATCCGTTTATGATCAAAACTCTCAAAGATAGAAATAGAGAGGAATTTCCTCAATGGAATAAAGGAAAAAATTGATAAATTGGACCTCACCAAAATTTTAAAATTATTCTCTGCAATAGACTTCAAGACCTCAAAAAGATAAGTTACAGATTAGGAGAAAATATTTATAAACTACACATCTGACAAAGGAGTAGTATCTAGAATATATAACGAATTCTCAAAACTCAACAGCAAACCCCGAACAATCCAATTTGAAAAAACGGGCAAAACACACAAAGAAACATTTCACTGAATTAAATATACAGATGACACATAAGCACATGAAAAGGTGTTCAGTGTAATTGACTTTTAAGGGAATGCAAATTAAAATTGCAAGATACCACTGCACACCTATGAGAATGGCTAAAATAAAAAAACAATGATGAAGCTGATGAAGATATGGAGAAACTGGGTCACTCATACATTACTGGTGGAAAGGTAAAATGGAGCAGTCACTCTGAAAAACAGTTTGGCAGTTTCTTAAAAACTTAGACATCTAAGTATCATACGACTTAGAAATTGCCCTCATGGGCATTTATCCCAGAGAGATGAAGACATGTGTTCATATAAAACTTGTACACAAATGTTTATGGCAGTTTTACTCATAGTAGCCCCAAACTGGGAACAACCCATACATCCTTTAATGGCTGAATGGTTAAACAAACTGGACTAATAGCCAACAATGAAAAGGAATGAACTTTGGATACGCATACAGCCTGTGTGTATCTCCAGGGCATAATGTTGAGTGAAAACAGCCAGTCCCCAAGGGCTACATGCTGTATGATGACATTTATATAATCTTCTTGAGGTGAGCAAATTTCAGAAATAAGGAACAAGTTAGTGACTTGCAAGGGTTACAGAAAGGATGTGGATAGGAAGGAAGTGGGCGGCTATAACAGGGCAGCCTGAAGGGTCATCCTGGTCTGGATCTTGGCTGTGTCAAGGTCCATATCCTAGTTGTGATATTGATCTCAGCATAGAAAACAATTAAAAAGTAAATTATATAAACTCAATGGAATACATTATGTTAGAAACAAAGGTATTAAATACTCAAAATTTGTCACTTCCTAATTTTATTACTCTTACTATTCTCGATGCTTCTGAAGTTGTTGATGCCTTTTGTATCTGGGTGGTGGAAATAGTCTATTATGGTGCCATGGCGTCTCTCTTTCCAGTTCTGCATTCGGTGACATCACTTTGCTCCCTTGAAATCGGCCATAGTAGGAAGATCTACCCCCCCAAATGGGCAAACACTGCAAGTTAGGTCTCCCCCCAATTTCCAGCAGGTTGTTAAACTTTTGCCAGGACACCACTGCTTATAAGGTAAGAAATTTCCCAAACATCAAAGTGGATTTAAATATTGGGTGACCACCTCATCCTCCCCAATAACAAATGCCTATCAGAAAAATGAATAATGATTCAGGTCAGTTATGAGAGGGAGAAGAAACTGGGCTTCTCAAGGCTATCTTCTCTTTAGTTTGTTGCTACCCTCCTTTTATACAAAGCAATTGTGGATTGCAGGTGAGGTGGGCTCTGGGAGAGTGAAATTGTTACTGTTGATGATCTTGTTCTTTGAATGTTCAACAAAGAAATGGTGAGATGGTAGAAACAAAAAACTGGAACCATATGAAGGCTCAGATATCTTTGTATGTTTCCCTAGGTGATATCCTCTCTAGTCTCTCTCCATCAAATTCTGATTCTTTAGCACCCTAGCCTAGGGCCCATGTAGTTATTTGTTTTGCTCTTCCAGCAAACTTTTTCTTCCTATGCTTCTCCGTTTGGCTGGAGGTGGGATGGAAGTGGGAGGGAATAGGCCTGTGGATAGGGATATGTTCAACCATTCTATCCCTTATTTGGCCATGTTGACTGGTCCAAAGGGTGGGCATGCACAGACAAGGGATACATGGACATTTGGTATGAGTTCTCTTCATTCACTGGGATTGCTAGATTGGCACCTGCAGCCTCCATGCTCACTGCCACACAGAGAGGGCCTCTCTGCAGCCAGAGTGTGGCCAGCACAGAGCTAGTGCCAGATGAGAAATGGACAGACAGACAGATGCAGTACTATTTGGGCTTAGTCCCTGGGAACCCCTGAGGTTCTATTCCCTGCGGCTCATCCTTCCCAGGTAATTTCACTTTTTGCTGAAGCAAATTCTAGTTGAGATTGTTTGGCGTGTGCACCCACCAAATTCCAGCATTCCTTGTAGACTCTCTGCTGGTCTCCGTGGCTTCTCTTCCCTTTCCCTGTCCCCGATTCCTCTCCCCTCTATTTGGAATTTATTGATGTGGTCTAAAATTGCCAGCCACAGCCTAAAACCCCCTTTCCACATAGAGATCTGGTGAACTTACAGAGATCTTCAGAGGGCCCTGTGGAGGCTGCTCCCTCCTCTGAGTGTCTTTGGATGCTGCAGACAGAGAGTTGAGTCAGAGGCAGGGGGAACAGCACGTTTATAGCCTGCTGGTTTATAGCCTGCAAGAAACATTTGGGCAGAAATACACTTTTTTTTTTCAATATAGAAGAAATCTCCCAGAAGCCAGCCAAATAGTTCTGAGAAACACTTTGCCGCGGTAAACTGATTGAGTGCAAATACACCTCAGTCTTCGGCTCCCATATTCCCTGATTTATTTTGGCACCAGAATGTCAGCAGTGCCAACATCTAGCCACATGTTATTATTATTATTTTTTCGTCTATGCAAGGGGGTAAACTGCATACGCTTTATTTCAATTAGCTTAATTGTTTTCGGTATTCAATACTAATTGTTTTAATTAGTTTCCAAAGCACAGCAATGTCAACAACGGGAATGACTACATCTTATCCGTATGGTTACAGAAGATGGATGACTCAATTTCCCATCCTCAGTCTGTGCGAGTCGCGGGAGGAGGACCGGGCAGATGTGAGAGGAAGAAGATGTAAGTCCTCCAGAGAGCTGACCTAGCCTTGAATGCAAAACTTGAATCTCAAGAATGAATGAGGAGGCGATGGACAGGAGAATAAAACAGGAGAATGAAGGATTTATGCAGGATTTGGGTCATCTATTTTCTTAATGTGCATACCATGGAGTGATGCTGAGTGAATAAGAATAACAACAAATTTCCCTGTGCCAACAGCCTATATTGGCTCTGAGCTGAAGATGCAATGTTTGAAGAGCAAATTGTAGGAGACTGCAAGTAAGAAATGTCCCGTAGTACAATCTATCTTGGGAAAAGCTCATACCAGTCAAAACCCAGGTGACATTTCTTGGGCAGATCTGGCTTAGAAAAAGTTCATAGCTAGTGTCTGGCATATATTAGGAGCTTAATGTTTTAATCAGCATCTGTCAGAAAGTCCTTTGGGCTTAGTCTTCAAAGTATATTTAGAACCTGACACTTAGCACCTCCTAAAACTGCCACTATCCTGCTCTGATCTACTGTACTCTTTGACCTGCCGTCTCCCACCAGCCTCTCACCTTGTCTCCCTGTGTCTACCTACCCTCAGCCCTTACCGTGTATTCTTAACACAGCAGCCAGAGGAATCTTAAAACATAAATCATATCACCGCTCTTCTCAGAACCCTCTGATGGCTCCCATCTCACTCAGAATAAGAGCAGAGTCCTTGTGATGACTGGCAGGGTCCTTCTCCATAACCTGCCTTACCTTTCTGAGCTCCTCTACTCTGGCTTTCCCCCACTGCCTCCTTCACCGTGCCTGCCCTCAGCATCCCGGGCATGACTGCACTGAAGGACTGAATCGCCCAGTTCCATACCCACCAGCCCCAGGTGGCTAGTGACCCTAGTAACTGGACAGTGCACAGATGGGGCGTTCCCATCATCACAGACAGTTCTACTGGACGGGGCAGTCCTGGGACTTCACCCTGGCTGGCAAGCTCTTTCCAAGAGCATCCACATGGCAGACTCACTGAAATGCTGACTCTCTGCTCGAATGTCACCTTTCCTAAACGCCCCTCTGAAACCATCCAATTAAAAATCTCACCCCACAACCTAGTTCCTTATCAATCATTCCTGCTCCTCTCACTCTGCTCTATTTTTTCTACAGTACTTAGCACCTGATAGCACACTATGTGTGTGCTAAGTTGCTTCAGTTATGTCTGACTCTTGGCGGCCCCATGGACTGTAGCCCTCCAAGCTCCTCTGTCCATAAGATTCTCCAGGCAAGAGTATTGGAGTGGGTTGCCATGCCTTCCTCCAGGGGATCTTTCTGACTCAGGGATTGAACCTCCATCTCTTATGTCTCCTGCATTGGCAGGCGGGTTCTTTACCACTAGCGCCACCTGGGAAGCCCAAGTAGCACATTATACAATTTAGTTATTATTGTCATGGATTATTGTTAGTCCCCTCATGAAAACGTATGCTCCAATAATAGAGGGTTTTTCAGTTTTGACCCCTGCTATATCCCCGGCATCTAGAACAGTGCCAGTGCAGAGTAAACATTCATGAAATATGTGTTGAAGAAACTAGTCAATAGGTCAACATATTTTTGTGTCACCTACTGTATCCCAGGCTCTGTGCTGGGCACTGGGGATACATAGAACATTGAAATAGACATTGTTCCTACTGTCATGAAACTTCTAGTCTAGTGGGAGAGATATTCTGGGAAGTTTTATAGAAGAGACAAATAGAGAGCAGAAACAGTGAATATCGTGTGTGTATGTGTGTGTGGGGGGGTGGGGGTGGGTGTGTGTATTGGGGTGGGAAAGACTTTTTGATGAGGACAGGCTGGCTAAGTAATGAAGGCTGAAGGGGGAGTGTTGTAGGGAGGGATTGAAGGATATTACAGAGGAAAGAGCATGCACAGAGGCCCTGACACAGGCAGGCGGGCATGCAGAGGTAAGTGAAGGGTGTGTGTGAGATGGCCGTGAATTAGGAATCATCGTCAATCAGGCACTGGGTGGGGGCTGCCTTCTTTGACAACGCTACTCAGAGCGTGATCTCAAACGAGCATTGTTCGAATCATCTGGGATCTTGTTAGAAATGCAGATTCACAAGGCCAACCCTGCACTTGGGAATCCGTGTTTTAACAAGCCCTTCAGGTGATGCTGACGCTCACTGTTCTTTAATGCTATGCCCCTTTATGGAACGTAAGCACATGGCGGGTGCCCATGACCATTATGAGGACAGATGGATGAATGAATGAATGAATGATGAGGGGATATGTGTAACTATCACCAGTGCCCGTTCCTTTTTATGTTCTCTTTCTTTGGCTGAGGTTCAGATGATAATTAACATGAAACAAAGAGATTCTCTGTTAATTGAGCCAGAGATCCATCATTAACTGCAAGAATGAAAAAGCAGGAAATACCTGAGTATCAGAGTAGCTCAGAGATTTGGATTTAGAGGGGAGGGTGAAGGGTGTTCCTGAAGGTGTCAAGCAGAGGTTTGAGGCCGAGAGGAGCATGGCTTGATCATGGCAGAAATGAGGCCACCACTGGAAAGGGCAGTTTGTGTAAGAGGAAGTGGGGAGGACCCTGGAAGATGGACAGGTCTTTGCTGCTTGTATAGCGAGTACACAGGAGGTGAGGGGAGTTGGCCTGTGGATGTTTTAGGAAGATGGTGTTGCTATTTGTGAGATGACTGGAGTGCCAAAACATACAGTGGTTTTGGCATTACTTACAGAATACCTTGGCTGTGCACTTAGCATTTAGAAGTGTAGGAAGGTACTGTCACCATCTAGCATTTTTCATATACCACACACTGTTTTAAGCATTTTACATGCATATGCACATTCAATCCTTGTAGTCCAGAGAGGTAGCTACTCTTTTATTTGACCAATGAAGGGATTGTGGCACAGAAGGGTCAAGGTCACCCTTGAAAAGGGTGTATAACTTCTCCAAGGTCACCCAGCCTGTAAGTGGTCAGCTGGTACTCAATCCAGGTGACCTGGTTTCACTGCAGGTTGCTGCCTTGACTATGCTCTGAGTCCAAAAGACCTTGGGAAGCAGCTCTGCTTTGCTGCTCACCAGTCCCCTTGGGGGCCCTCTTGGGAGTGGGGAGCTTCCGAAAGCCCCTCTTTCCTGGCTCCTTCTTCCTCTAGTCTGTTTGTCCTCTCCCTGGTCCCACTCCTCCCTCCACCCGCCTCAGGTTCCTGTGGTCGGTGGAGGGGGTGGGAATGCTGCAAATAGGAGGAAGGGTGGTGGCCTAGTCCCAGGTCTGGGTAGGGGTGCAGTTGGATTTTATAGGGCCTGAAGTTTATGCTATCTGAGGAGTCTTCTTTAAGAAAAAAATACAAAAATGTCTTGCTTTTGTAAACTTTATAAAATCATTAACCTTGTGAGTTCTCTAGAGCCCTCTCCCCCAACCCAGGGCCTCAGAAGGGGCCTCATTAGCTTCTCAGAAAAGCTGCCTCTAGGTCTGTGCCTGGTTTTTTCCAGTCATCCAAGGCTGGAAAGATGAGCATTTTTCTGTTTCTCATATCCATCTCCTTTTAGAGCATAAGTCAAGTGCATGAATACACTCCTGGAATCTCTTTTTCCCACCTCGCCAAAGCCTTGGGGTTGCTTTCCATCATCTTAGGTGGGGAGAGAGCAAGGAAACCCTGTTCTGCTAACTTTAGAAGAACAGGGGTTTATCGGAGGGCAGGCAGTAAGGTGCTGGAGAAGACTCTTGAGAGTTTCTTGAAAAGCAAGGAGATAAAACCAGTCAGTCCTAAAGGAAATCAATCCTGAATATTCATTGGAAGGACTGATGCTGAAGCTGAAGCTCCAATATTTTGACCACCTGCTGGGAAGAACTGACTCATTGGAAAAGACCCTGATGCTGGGAAAGATAGACGGCAGGAGAAGAAGGGGCCGACAGAGGATTAGATGGTTGGATGGCATCATCAAACCAATGGACATGAATTTGAGCAAGCTCTGGGAGATGGTGAAGGACAGGGAAAAGTAGCATGCTGCAGTCCATGGGGTCGCAAGGAGTCGGACATGACTTAGCGACTAAACAACAACAGCAAGGGCAGTAGTGGAGGGTCCTTCAGTGTTTGAGTCCACAGTTTGGACCCCATACTGTGAACTGGGACACATGGACTGCTTGCCAAAAAAGGAACTGGCATTCTTCTGGCTGGGCTCCAATGTACAGGCTGCCATCCACTGCAGCAAATGACCCCAATTCCTTCCCTTTTACTGGTTTCATACTTATTTTAGCCTGTGTTTGCACATGTTTTGTAAACGCGGTCTAGTCAGGGAGTGGTCTGGCTGTAGCCTCCGAAAAGACTTGGCTTTTTGTGTAAGTAATCTTCAGTTCAGTTCAGTCGCTCAGTCGTGTCTGACTCTTTGCGACCCCATGAATCGCAGCACGCCAGGCCTCCCTGTCCATCACCAACTCCTGTCCATCGAGTCGGTGATGCCATCCAACCATCTCATCCTCTGTCGTCCCCTTCTCCTCCTGCCCCCAATCCTTCCCAGCATTAGGGTCTTTTCCAATGAGTCAACTCTTCGCATGAGGTGGCCAAAGTATTGGAGTTTCAGCTTCAACATCAGTCCTTCCAATGAACACCCAGGACTGATCTCCTTTAGGATGGACTGGTTGGATCTCCTTGAGTCTCAAGGGGACTCTCAAGAGTCTTCTCCAACACCACAGTTCAAAAGCATCAATTCTTCGGCGCCCAGCTTTCTTCACCGTCCAACTCTCACATCCATACATAACCACTGGAAAAACCATAGCCTTGACTAGACGGACTTTTGTTGGCAAAGTAATGTCTCTGCTTTTAAATATGCTGGCTAGGTTGGTCATAACTTTCCTTCCAAGGAGGACTCTCAAGAGTCTTCTCCAACACCACAGTTCAAAAGCATCAATTCTTCGGCGCCCAGCTTTCTTCACCGTCCAACTCTCACATCCATACATAACCACTGGAAAAACCATAGCCTTGACTAGACGGACTTTTGTTGGCAAAGTAATGTCTCTGCTTTTAAATATGCTGGCTAGGTTGGTCATAACTTTCCTTCCAAGGAGTAAGCGTTTTTTAATTTCATGGCTGCAATCACCATCATCAGTGACTTTGGAGCCCCCCAAAATAAAGTCTGACACTGTTTCCACTGTTTCCCCATCTATTTGCCATGAAGTGATGGGACCAGATGCCATGATCTTAATTTTTTGAACGTTGAGCTTTAAGCCAACTTTTTCACTCTCCTCTTTCACTTTCATCAAGAAGCTCTTTAGTTCTTCTTCACTTTCTGCCATAAGGGTGGTGTCATCTGCATATCTGAGGTTATTGATATTTCTCCTGGCAATCTTGATTCCAGCTTGTGTAATCTAGCAGATGGCAAAGCTAGATGTGTAGCTTCTAGATATAAGCCTTTCCCTGGGACCCCTCTGGGCCGTTAGGGCTTGCCAGAAACTGGTTCTGGCCTGTGCTTAACACAGGGACAAGCGTACTATGGTTTTAGCAGTAGGGCTTCCCTGGTGGCTCAGTGGATAAGAATCCACCTGCCAATGCAGGGAACATGGGTTTGATACCTGGTCTGGGAAGATTCCATATGCCATGGAGCAACTAAGCCCACGTGCCACAAATACTGAGCCCGTGCTTTAGAGCCTGGGAGCCGCAACTACTGAGCCACACCTAGAGCCCGTGCTCTGCAACAAGAGAATGAGAAGCCCACACACCACAACTAGAGAAAGCTTGCTCACAGCAAAGAAGACTCAGAGCAGCCAAAAAAAAAAAAAAAAGACACGGTTTTAGGGGTGCTAATCAAGGGATTTGGACAAGATTCAAGCCAGGAGAGGCAGAGAGACAAGCTAGGGGGTAGGGACCATGAGGGGTGATGCTTGGAGGTGGGGGATGAAGCTCGAACACTTTCCCCCATCAGTACCCACTCTGGGGGATTCTCATCAGAGAAGGCTCCATTTCAACGGGGGGTGACGTGTGGTCTCAGCTTGTGGGCTGCCAGCTTCACTGTGGTTCTCCTGGGACTCCATTGAAAGGGCTCACTTGATATTTAAATATTCTCCCATTTCATTTTCTTCTCTCTCTGAGGAAATTGACTATCAATGGCAACTTCATAGACAGTCTTGAACTGCAAATTAAGCTAAGCCAGCAGTCCTGGGATTTACAATCATAACCTTGCGGAATTGAACCATTAACTAATCCAAACACAAGTATATTAAGTGGCCAGCCCTGGCTTCAGCAATTTTCAGCAGCTCCTCGTCCATCAATAATTCTAAAATGGCTGGAATTGCTTCTGCCTCTTTAATCAGGTCTCAAGCTTCAGGAGGCTGACAGGCTCCTGTTTTCTGCCTCCTTCATGTTTTCTCTGAAAGAATTTCAAGGACCCAGATGGGATGTATTTTTTTTTTCCATCCCTCGGGGGATCATGTGATACAACTTGAAGGCTGAAGGTAGTAAAACAGAAAATTAAGTGCTAAATGTTCAAGGGTCTTAAAATGCATCTGTTCCTTTTAAGAAGGACCACTTTATTTGAACAAGAAGAATAATCGGCAGAGCTCACTAGGTACAGAAATGACCAGTGAGTTGTAAAAGAAATACTTGTTCAAGGTAACGAGTCAATAAGGCAGATTGACCTTGAGAGCAGGAGTTGCTTTTTTTTTATCAAGGTCTCCACGTACCGAATACTTGTCCTGACTGTAAATATGCGGACCTGGGCTGGCGCGTCTCCCTCCTGATTCAGGGTACTCTCGCTCAGCGGTTGCTGAGGGATGGGGACTTTAGGTGATGGATGTACAGCATTAAGTAACAACACGAGAAAAGGATTCTGATTAAAGTCACACTGGCTTGAATCCTGGCTTCACCATGGACTTAATCTCCCTGGGTTTCAGTTTCCATGTTTCTCGGGGAGCTGAGATTGATTTCTGCCTTTTGGGGTTGTTATGAGAACTGTGCCTGGCAATAGTTATCTAAGTATTTATTGTTATGATGATGAATTTGTTTTCAATGATTCTGGTTAGTTAAAGAAAAAGTCTCAGTTTGATGCTAACTTGTCTTTAACACCCTCTCTAGGCATTTGCTAATTTCTCTTTAATAGAGAGCAGGGCTTAGTTTCAGAGTTAGCTAGAATGTAATGATACTGTTTTTCATTATATTTGTTTTTTATTATTGTTTGCCATTTATATGGCAAGTGAAACTGGTTTTCTCTTTATAACAGTGACATAATTTTAAAAAAATTAAAAAAATTTAAATTGAAGTATAGCTGATTTACAATATTGCGTTAATTTCAGGTGTACAGCAAAGTGATTCAGTGATTTCAGATTATTTTCCATGAGAAGTTATTGTAAGACATTGAATACAGTTCTCTGTGCGATATAGTAAATTCTTGTTGTTTATCTATTTTATGTATAGTAGTATGTATGTATTAATCTCATACTCCTAATTTATCCTTCCCACCCTCTGTTTCCTCTTCAGTAACCATAAGTTTGTTTTCTAGTGACATAACTTCTTTATGAAAATAACTTTACTTAAATAAATTGTCAGCTGATATAATTAAAAAGATACATGTACCCCTATATACATAGCTCTATTCATAATAGCCAATACATGGAAACAACCTAAATGTCCTTCCATAGATAAAGAATATGGGATAAAGAAGTGGATAAAGAAGATGAGGTATCTATAGACAATGAAATATTAGCCATAAAAAAGAATGAATCGATGTCATTTGCAGCAACATGGATGAAACTAGAGATTTTTAGCATACTAAGTGAAGTAAGTCAGAGAAAGACAAGTACCATATGATATCACTTACATGTAGAATCTAAAATATGACACACATGAACCTATCTATGAGACAGAAACAGAATCACGTACTTAGAGAACAGACTGGTGGTTGCCAAGGGGGAGGGGGTTGGGAGAGGGATGGAGTGGGAGGTTGGGGCTAGCAGATATAAGCTTCAGTATTATACAGAATGGATAAACAAACAGATCCTACCATACAGCAAAGAGAATTATGTTCAGTCTCCTACCATGAACCATGAAGGAAAAGAATACAAAAAAAGAATGCATGTATGTGTGTAACTGAATCAATTTGCTATACAGCAGAAATTAGCACGACATTGGAAATCGCCTATACTTTAAAAAAAAATTGGTTGCCAACATTTAAAAATTGAAAGATTTCAAAGAAAAAAAAATGAGTTGATTTAAACAAAAATATTAAGAAAATGGTATATGTAAGTGGAAAATGAAGACAGAATAACAGTGGGTCGTGACTAACAGAAGTAGTAGACTAGGTCACCTTGTGTAAAAGAATTTCCAGCTCAAAAATGTTGAGGTTGGTGACACCTTTGGCATTTTTATATTCAGGTGAGGGTGCTGGGCAGGAAGTTTCCTCTGGTTTCCTCCTGTCTTTTAGTCTCTCACTTGTGAACGGCCACAGGAGAGAGTCACTGGGTCTGCACTGCCCCATCGTAGGCCGATGCCCTCCCCACGACCCCGCCCCCTCCGACCGCTGGGAGTCAGGCTTCCAGAGGAAACAGACTTGGATCCTCAGCGCAGGGCACGGGGGCGGGGCTGTCCCACGACATGGGAAAGTGGAATTTTGAAAAACTGATAATTTCGATCAATCAAGAACAACTGACATAGCTTGGGTAAGCCCGAACCCATGGCTTCTCTTTCCTGAGAAGGGACTCCTCGCTCCTCCTAAATGAGGCAGAGCAGGTCTGCCAAGTCTCAGGAAAGCAAAGAAATTGAGCACGAAGCTATTTCCAGCGCGGGGGTGTGGCGTGGGGCGGGGGGGAGGCTGGCAGAATAGAGGCGGAAAGACACAAAGAACGTTTTTAGATACCACAGATTAACTGATTTAAAAAGATGGAAATGAAAAATTCTGGAAATGACACGATGTAAGTGAGTTATTATAGAAAGATTTGGGGCTCATCTGAGGAAAATCTGAGTAACGTAAGCCATACATTAATGGATCACATGGTTGGTTAAATATAGGCTTTTAATGAAACCCCCAACTGGGAGAATTTCTGTTTTTCTAACTATCCCTTGGACCTCCAGAGTCCTCATCTTGGGGCTCCAACCTAGGGAAGTTTGTGCCTGCTCTCCGCTGGTTCTATGCGAGGGGAGGTAGGCTACATAGCTCCATCAGAATGTCCCACTGTTACTGTAAACTAAAGTATCCTTGACTTTTTCTCTTCAAACCCTATATTTGCATCCCTCGTGTTCCTGGTATATAGGCCCTAAGGTTCAAAATCTTTGGGGCCAGAGTTCAATTTTCCTTCCTCTTTATGTCTCCATCCAATGACTCATTAATTTCCCAATTTTTTTTGTGTGTGTGATTATTACATGACTGTTGTGAGCTCAGTGTCTTTAATGTTCATTCTTCTGATTTCCACTGCCGTCTTCCTCAGCTTCATTCAATAAACACCAAGTGCTTACTGTGTGCTGGAACAAGACCTGTGTCATCTTATGTCTGAATCCTTTTTTAAAAAACATTATTTATTTTTAGAATTGAAGTATAATTGACTTATAGTGTTTTAGGTGTACAGCAAAGTGATTCAGTTACACACACACACATATATTCTGTAAATATGTATTCCACATCTTCTTTATCCATTCATCTGTTGATGGACATTTAGATTGCTTCTGTGGCTTCTGTTTGGCTATTGTAAACAGTGCTGCTATAAACATTGGGATGCATGTATCTTTTCAAATTAGAGTTTTTGTCTTCTCCAGATACATGCCCAGAAGTGGGATAGCAGGATCACATGATAACTCTATTTTTAGTTTTTATAAGAAACCTCCACATTTGTTCTCTAGAGTGGCTGCACTGATTTACATTCCCACCAACAGTGTAAGAGGGTTTCCTTTTCTCCACACACTCTGAAGCATTTATTTTTGTAGAGGTTTTGATGATGGCCATTCTTACTGGTGTGAGATGATCCTTCATTGTTATTAATAGTTTTGATTTGCATTTCTCTAGTATTTAGTGATGTTGAGCATCTATTCATGTGCCTGTTGGCCATTGGTTATGTCTTCTGCCCGTTTTTTTAAATTGGGTTTTTTAATGTTGAGCTGTATGAGGTATTTGCATATTTTGGAAATTAATCCTGTTGGCTGCATTGTTTGCAAATATTTTCTCCCATTCCATAGGTTGTCTCTGAATCCTTGATTACAGTTTCAGGCACATAATTAGTACTTAGGAGGTATTTACTGAATTAATATAAAGGTGTCTCAGTCTTTTTTTATTTTGCTGGGGATGTTTTTGTTGCTTTGGTGGGGAGAGAAATGCTCTTATGATACGTTGGTCCAGCTTGAATCTCTAAGGACTTCCCTGAAACTAAAGTCTTCATGGGAACCAGTTCTAGGGATCTACTCTTACTTGTCCTCCTAAAAAGTCCTATCCTGGGAGCATGAGAGGATAGGTGGACATCCATGGAGCTTCATTCACTGGGTGCCCAGAAGGTCAAACATATCAAGGTATGAATCTGAAGGCAGCTGGGGGCTGGAGCTGCAGGTAAACATCACCAGAGGTGATCTACCTTGGGTCCTTGAACCTGAAGTTATCCCACCATCTGCTTTCACTTCTAGCTAGTTTTCAGAGAATCTTTTTTCACTGGGGGAGCCTAAGTTGGCATTTTTTACTACTAAAGGTAACTGACAAATCATAGGAAGTATTTATATACCTAAACTCAGTCCCTGTATGGAGAAACACTTTGTTGATGTAAGCAGGGTGCTTTATTATAGATTTGTTCTGTGCTCATTGAATAAATTTGGCTTCCCTGGTGGCTCAGATGGTAAACAATGCACTTTCAATGCAGGACACCTGAGTTTGATCCCTGGGTTGGGAAGATCCTCTGGAGAAAGGAGCAGCTACTCACTCCAGTACACTTGCCTGAAGAATTCCATGGACAGAAGAGCCTGGTGGGCTATCATTCATGGGGTCAAAAAGAGTCAGGTATGACTGAATGACTAACACTATTACTACTACATTGAATAAATAATCAGACTTTAATGCTGGGGATGCATGTTGGAGTTGAGAGGAAGATGGCTCGTCACATTTCATTACACATTTTTCAATAGAATCCCCTTGGGGTAAATATTTCTTATTCAGAAATGATTTGCCATAGTGTCTCCAGAAAGATTTCTTATTCAACAGTAAACTGGTTGTGTTATTTTGATTACTTTCTCACTCCTTGGTAATTGTCTCATTTTCCTTTTGTAAAAGGAATTCACACACCTAACACAATTGTGCGTTGACACCAGTTCAGGTCATCATGAAGAATTTTGTGGATAGGATTCAGTGTGTTGTGAATACCTCCTTTGTCCACGTTTGGTTTCCTCCAATCATCCATGATTCAGAGGTAGCACAGATGTTCCCAGCTACTGGGAAATGAAGCTTGAATTTCATGCTGATAAGGAGAAAAATACCTAATTCAAATTCTAAGGATTATTTGACCTAAATCAATTTCAACTTGAGAAAATGGGGTCAACTCTCTTTACCCCAGAAGAACCACCCTGATGATTAAAAAGTAAATCTTGGAGAATTAAATTATGTTGCTGTTCAGCTTTCATATGCATACTTAGGAAAAAAAACCCAGAGCATCAAAGACTGTCGGAATAACTCAATTTAGTGATGGTGGCAAAGCATTGCTGAAAAAAAGGCTTTTCTAAGGCAGCGAGCTTTGCTCCAGGGAACTGCTACACACTTCAATTGGTATCCGAGAGAAAAGGAGAATTCTTTCAAATGAATAATTTTATGACTTTCAACCACACACATACTGCTTGAATATCAAATTATTTTAAATGAGAACTTCAAAAAGATCTACCTGTTAAATGAGTAAAAAGCCCTAAACCGCCGCCTAACAGAGCAAAGAGATTTGGATTAAAATGCTGAGTGGAAAGGGGTCTGGGGCAGGACTCTGTTAGGTCAGGAGTCCCAAGACATGTCCAAAGAAGAGTTTACCCCCTAAAGGAAGGGGGGCATTGACCCCAGGATTTTAGAGATAAACGTGCAGTTGTGTTAGGTGTCCGATTTCCTTTTACAAAAGGAACATGAGACAATGACCAAGGAGTGAGAATGTAATCAAAATAACACAACCGGCTTACTGTTGGATAAGATAATCCAGCCCTCCTTGTTTTACAGGTGAAAACACTGAGACTGGAACACCGGTGTCTTGCCAGACCCTGCCTCCAGTCTATGCAGTGTTTAGACACATCCCAGGTTGGGTTTTTCTGAGCAACACAGGGAACAGCTAGTGGTTAACTGGTCTGAGTTGCGGCGTTAACAACGGATAGTGGTTTATATATGTCTCCCACCCTAGATGTTGTTGCTGTTCAGTCACTAAGTCATGTCCAACTCTTTTCGACCCTGTGGACTGCACCACGCCAGGCTTCCGTGTCCTCCACTATCTTCTGGAGTTTCCACAAGTTCATGTCCATAGAGTCTGTGATGCTATCTAACCATCTCATCCTAGATGTTATTTGATTTTTCCAATACCTGTAAGCCTTGGCTCACTGCTAAGATAGGGATTTTCAGGCATCCCTCCCCCATCCTTTATATCAACAAGAAGATATATAAACATGAAGTTGTTTACTGGGTATTGTAGAGGAAAAGTGAAGTTCTTTCTGGTAGTTGCAAGATGTGAATTCTTGTCTTGAATCTGTCAACAAAGAGCCACATGTGACCCTGGGTAGTTGGTTTACCCAAGATGAGCTTCAGAAAAGTGGGCTCATGGATTGTGGCCCCAGGTTTCTTCTTTCTCAGGGAAGCTGTAAAGAAAATATAGGCTCCTGAAAGACAAAACTAGTCAAGGCTATGGTTTTTCCAGTGGTCATGCATGGGTGTGAGAGCTGGACTATAAAGAAAGCTGAGCGCTGAAGAATTGGTGCTTTTGAACTATGGTGTTGGAGAAGACTCTTGAGAGCCCCTTGGACTGCAAGGAGATCCAACCAGTCCATCCTAAAGGAGATCAGTCCTGAGTGTTCATTGGAAGGACTGACGTTGAAGCTGAAACTCCTATACTTTGGCCACCTGATGCGAAGAGCTGACTCATTTGAAAAGATCCTGATGCTGGGAAAGATTGAGGGCAGGAGGAGAAGGGAACGACAGAGGATGAGATGGTTGGATGGCATTACTGACTCGATGGACAGGTGTTTGGGTGGACTCTGGGAGTTGGTGATGGACAGGGAGGCCTGGCGTGCTGCGATTCATGGGGTCTCAAAAAGTCAGACACGACTGAGTGACTGAACTGAACTGAACTGAACTGAAAGACAAAATGCTCTGTGAGCTGGGAGATATAACAGGAGGGTGTATTCCTCACGTCTTTTTATTTTGTGCTTTTGATGCCTTGACATCTTGGGGCTTCACTGATTCTGGAGAGATCTCCCCTCCCAGGGAGAGCTAATTCCTAGAGATAGCCAATGACTCACCTGCAAGCCCACCAATCCAGAGCCAGTGCCCCCAATCACCTCCCACATCACATTCATACCCTCTGGGTGGCTATTCTCCTGCCCTAATCACATGAGGGCAGGTACCAGCCACCTGGATGCAGCCCCTCTGCCCCAGTGCCAGTGAATCATTCAAACTAGCCAGTGCTAAGCCTCCTTACCCTGCCTCACCTCTGTTTCTTCACGTGGAAACCACAATAAAGGCTCTTTTTTTTTTTAATGTTTATTTAAAAAATTTATTTATTTGGCATGCAGATATACTGGGAATTGAACCTGGGCCCCCTGCATTGGGAACGCAGAGCCTTAGCACTGGACCACCAGGGAAGTCCCACACAATAAAGCTTCTTGACCCCGTTTTCCCTCTGCTCCTTCTGCCTCTTGACTGGCCCTGGTGATTCCCTATGTGTCCTATGGTGTCCTGGCATGGCCCCCCTTTGGGGGCCTATGAGTATAACAATCTTTTAAAAAATAATCAACTAATTATTATTTTAAAATTAAGACTTTATTTTATAGGAGTAGTTCAAAGTCCACAGCAAAAGTGAGGGGAAGGTACATAGATTTCCCATGTGCCCTCTGCCCTCACACATTTATAGCCTCCCCTAACTATTAGCATTTCCCATCCCCAGAGAGGTACATTGGTTACCATCGATGAACCTACACTGACCCAAAGTCCATGGTTTATATTACTGTTCACTCCAGGTGTTGGGTGTTCTATGGGTTTGGACAAATGTATAATGACATGTACCCTCTATTGTGATATCACACGGTATTTTCACTGCCCTAAAATTTCCTCATTGCTCGATCTATTCATCCACCACCAACCCTTTGTAACCACTGATCTTTTTATTGACTCTGTAGATCTGCTTTTTCCTGGATGTCATATAGTTGGAATCTCACAATATGGATGTTCTTCAGATTGGCTTCTCTCTCTTAGTAACGTTCAGGTAAGTTTCCTCCATGTCTTTTCATGGCTTGATAGCTCATTTCCTTTTAGTACTGAATGACATTCTCTTGTCTATATGTACCACAGTTTATTTATCCACTCACCCAGTGAAAGACATTTTGGTTGCTTCTAAGTTTTGGTAACTGTGAGTAAAGTAGCTATAAAAATCCCTGTGCAGGTTTTTGTATGGACATAAGTTTTCAGCTCCTTTGAGTCAGTACCAAGGATTGCAACTGCTGGATCAAATAGTAAGTGTATTTTAGCTTTGTGAGAGACCACTGAAGTGTCTTCCACAGTGTCTGTACCGTTTTGCATTCTCAATGAGAGTTCCAATTGCTCCATGTCCTCTCCAGCATTTGGTGTTGTCAGTGTTCTGGATTTTGGCCATTCTAAAGTAGGTAGTAGTATCTCATTGTTTTTATTAACATTTTCCTGCTAACAATGATGTGGAGTATCTTTTCACATGCTTATTTGTCATCTGTATGTCTTCTTTGGTGAGGTGTCTTTTGAGATCGTTGGTCCATTTTTAAATTAAGTTTTTTTTTTTTTTATTGTTGAGTGTTGAGTTCTTTGTATATTTTGGATAACGGTTCTTTATCAGATGTGTCCTTTCCAAATAATTTCTCCTGGTCTGTGGCTTGTCGTCTCACTTTCTTCACATTGTCTTTCACAGAGCAGGTGTTTTAAATTCTAATGAAATCTTAGCTTATCAATGATTACTTTTATGGATAATTGAAAACACCAAACATGCCTTTGGTATTTTATCTAAAAAGTTATCACTATACCCAAGGTCATCTAGGTTTTCTCCTATGTTATCTTCTAGGAATTTTATAGTTTTGTGCTTTACATTTGGATCTGTGATCCATTTTGACTTAATTTTTTTAACAGGTATAAGGTCTGTGTCTAGATTTTTTTTTTTAACATGTGGTTGTCTAGTTATTCCAGCAACATTTGTTGAAAAGACACAAACTATCATTTTCAATGGCAGGCATTGCCTGATTTACTGGCTGTTCCATACTTTAATAATACACAAATCTATATTTAAAAACAGAGGGTCTAGGTACTTCCCTGACATCCAGTGGGTAAGACTCCACACTTTCACTGTAGGGGGACAGGTTTGATCCCTGGTCAGGGAACTGAGGCCCAACAATGTGACCAAAAACCAAAATCAAAACAGAGGGTCTGATTTTTATTTATCTGGGATGGGATGCTACTTGGGTTAGCAGCCGTGCCTCTCCTGACCAGTGTCCACCTTTGCTGGCTTGTTCAGCCCCAGGTCTGCCCCTAAATCTTGGGGGCCTAGAGTTCAACCCATTTCCAGTGGGGAGTGGTGACTCAGAGCTGGATGATGGAAATACAGAGCAGCTCCTCCCCAGCCTTGCCCAGAGCCGTGGGCAACCACACTCTCATGGGCTCAAAAAGAACTCCAGATTCTCTTTTCCCACCTCTGCCTCTATTTTCTCCTTTAGCTGGTGTCTCTGATCCCCATTCTCTGGTGCCATATGTGTATTCTCCCATTCTACCTAATCATCTGCTTAGCTTTTAAAAATTTATGGAATTTAAAAAATTTATAGCATTTAAAAGTTTTTTCTTCATATAGGTTCTGCACATTCCTTACGGGATTTTTCCTTCGTTTCGTTTGCCTTGACTTTTTGGCTTTTTTTGATTGCCCCCTTCTAAATGGATTTTTTCTTTCATTATATTTTCAAATTAGTTATATGTATGTAGCATGCTATTGATTGTCATATATAAATTTGTATAGCTAGCCACCTTATTGAATTTTCCTATTGATTTCAACAGTTCTTTTTTTGCTTGATTCCCTTTGGTTTTCCAGGTACCGAGTCAAAACTAGCTGCAAATAAGGATAATTTTTCTTATTTATGTTTATGACAGTCTCTCAAGAGCAATGTTAAGTTATAGTGGTGAGCGTGGGCATTCTTTTCCTGTTTGCTTGGCTTTTCAATTTGGTTTCATAAGGATTCTGCCTCTGGTCTGGGATACTGAACATGAGTTCTGACATAGCACTCTGGTCTCTCATTGGTTGAGAGTCAAATATATTAGCAAGTCTGGAGGTTCTCAGGGCTCGGGATCCACTTAAGAGGTTAATAGACCACTTAATCTTTTCCACATCTCCAACAGGTATCCCTGTCCCCCTCCCAGCTTCTTTTTTGGAAATTCCTTCAGCTTGACCTGTATTTTTCAAGAGTTTAGCAAGTAATCTTAGGGGAACCACAGAAAAAAGAAATAGTCACAAAACTAGCATTATTTCAGTGACTTGTGTAATTAGGGAGACATAATGAATGTATTTCTAAGTATTTTTGCCCTTGAACTTTTTTTAATTACTCAGCCAATGACAGAAATCTAAATCAACTTAAAATAAAAAAAGAATTTTTTGATTCCTATAGGCAAGCTACGGGGAGACTGGGTTGCTCATTCCTGCCTCCTTCGAAGACTGATTTACCCCTAAAGCTGGTGCCATGGCGTAGGCAGCTCTGGAGATGTTGTCTCTAACATAATAACAACCATCCATAGAACTGGTTAGCAAATCAGGCTCTGTTCTAGGCATGTGATATACATTCTCACTTAACCCTCAGCACAACCCTATGCATGTGTGGTTATCCCATTTTACAAATGAGGAAATGGAGCCTTGGTGAAGAACCTTCACAAGCTCACAGAGACAGGGAAGCGATGGGCCTGGGATTTGGGGTCATTCTGACTGAAGAGCTTGGGTTCTTCTCTTCTGTACACTCTACTATCCAGACCAAAGTGACCTCTTCCTACAAACTCCAGTTCGAAACATTCTTGAGTGTGACCTCTGACTGGCCTGGTTGGGTCATTTGCATATCCCTGGGCCAGTCACTGCTGTCAAAAAGACCAGTTACTAGGATTAGCCCGGACTGAGTCATATGCCGATCTCAGGGCAAACGAGAACCAAATATGATAGAAGAAATAATACATGTCCTCTCCAGCTCCTAAATCCAAACCCTCCACTCCAGGTAAGCCAGTCATCTTCATGCTCTTGGAAGAAACCTGGCATTCCTGGCTTCCCCACATCTTTGTGCATGCCATTCTTTTTCTTGGAAATGCCTTTTCACCTAAGTTTTGGGTACCATGTCCTTTCTTTCTATGTGCAGTACCTTTCTTTAGATATCATCAAGCTTCCTCCCTTCCTGCTGATTTTGGGGAGTAGCTCTGTGGATTTCTCCAGTCGTTTGACTGATGAAAGGATGATTCTGTTTTCTTGGGGAAAAAGAAAAGCTTCCTCCTCTCACTCTTCCAAGATCTTGCTCACCCTTTTGAATTTTCCAGCTGATGGAACTTAGTTGGGAAGTCAGTGGCTCAAGGTGCCTGTGCCAAGATATTAGCATATACCGCCTGAAGCAAAGACACCACTGGAGTGCTCCATCTGTTTTGCCACGTTCTGTTATGTATGTGACAGCTGAGGGTATCTTTTAAGAAACGCAGTGTTTGTGAGTGATGTGTCTTAATAGAAGAATGATGAGACACACCAGCGTGCAGAGCTCACTTTGTGGGAGCAGGTTTTCCACTGAAGGGTAGTTTGGAGGTTCAAGGATGTGTCGGAGGAATGACAATCAGGGTGGGGTGGTGGGTTAGCGTGATGGCAGGAGGAATCTTTTCATTTTGGAAGCATTGTTGGCGCTGAGTCTCCTTCCGAGTGCCTGCCTTACAGCAGGGTGGACTCGACTTTGGAAAGACAATCCCCGAGGAGCTGGCTGGGGCCACTCCCCTCTCTTCTTCCACCAGGTGAGAGACCACCTCATGTGTGACAAGTCACGTCTGACTTGTGACTCTGGATCTTGTCTCTGAACTTGGGAGCGGTTGTGTTCACTTGGTCAGTGTGGTGGTTACAAAACATGGCTCCAGACTTCCATGGTGCTCTTTCTGTCAAGGGGTGGGATCTGTGTCTCTTCCTGTTGATTCGGGGCAGATTGTGATCACCTTGGCCGGTAGAGTGTGATGGAAAGTCTAGAAAAGGCTACGAGGCTTCCTTCTGGTCCTCTCACCATGCTTGTTCTTCGGGGACGCCATCTTGGGAAGCCGCCTGCCACTGTGTTGTGAGAAACCTAACCCACATGGAGAGGCCATGTGTAGGCAAGGTGTGCCAGCCAGGCCTTTAGCCATCCCAGCCCAAGTGCCAGATGTGTGCCAGCAGAAGCCAACTTGGAAACCCCAGATAATCAGGAAGCAGAAAAGAGCCATCCCTACTGTGCTTGAACCCCTGGAATCTGCTAGCGCTTCCTTGGAGGCTCAGACGGTAAAGAATCAGCCTGCAATGAGGGAGACCTGGGTTCGATCCCTGGGTTGGGAAGATCCCCTCGCTGTGGGCAAAAGATGATGGTGGTTGTTTTATACCATGCAGTCCAAAATGTGTATTATAAAACAGTGATACCAGAGTCTCTTGGCATCAACTACAACTGAGGGCCACAGAAACCTCTTTGGCTCTGTGCTTCTGTGAGAGCAGGGTTCTCTAAAATAGGATCCCAGGCTGTCTGGTGGTATTTAATAAGCCTTCTAGTAAGTAAAAAAATGATACCCTCTTTCCCAGGATTATTTTCCCAGCTTGAGTCTGTTTTGACATCTGGGCCCTCTGCTTTACTCTGTCAACCTTGATGGAAAATTCCAATGGACCTTTTTCTTCTATAGCTCTATTTAGTTTATGAGAAGCAAGATCTGACACCCTATCCCAGGGTTTGCCAGTTTATATGGAAGATTTGTTCTCAATACCTTTCCTTCTCCTGTCATATTATTCATCTCACTGAAAATGAAACTGGGTTTTTAGATTGTGGAAACTTCTAGGAGTTCTACCAGTCGTCAGTCAACAATCAGTAGTAGAGTGACTAATATCTTTTAAGGGTCTGTGGAAGAAATAAAGAACTATGTGACTTAATCCACACTCTCATTTGTGTGTGCGTGCTCAGTCATGTCTGACTCTTTGTGACCCCCTGGACTGTAGCCCACCAAGCTCCTCTGTCTAAGGGATTTTTCAGGAAAGAATACTGGAGTGCATTGCCATTTCCTCCTCCAGGGGATCTTCCCCACCCAGGGATCAAGCTTGAGTCTGTTGTGTCTCCTGCACTAGAGGCAGCAGAGTCTTTAACAGTTGAGCCATGGGGAAGACCCATAACCCACACTCTCAAGAGCTGGCAGTTTATTTGGGGAAATAAGACATGTACATGAAAAGTAAAATAGCTCAAAGATTATGGTATTTCTAGCATTTAAATAGTGTGTTTACCTATGAGAATGGGTAGCAAGTACTTCTCATCTTTTTTGAGTCTGATGGGACCCAGGAAACCCTTTTATAATACATAAAATTATAAAACAAACCAACCACTAAAAACAAAAACAAATTTGTGAGTGTAGTAACAGCTATAATCTTTTGTATTGCCTGCTAAATAAAATCTAGCGGTAGTCTTTTTTTTTTTTAGCAGTTAAAAAATTATAATTCTCACAAAGGCAAGTCTAGCAGCAGTCTTTTTTTTAAAAAAATATTTATTTATTTATGTATTTGACTTCCTCGGGTCTTAGTTGCAGCATGCAAAATCTTTGTTGCATCATGTGTGATCTTTCATTGGGGTGCACAGAGTTTATAGCTGTGGTGTGAAGGCCCAGCTGCCCTGTGGCATGTGGGATATTGGTGGCGTTGTTTAGTTGCTAAGATGTGTTTGTGACCCCATGGACTGTAGCCCACCAGGATCTTCTGTCCATGGGATTTCCCAGGCAAGAATACTGGAGTGGGTTGCCATGCCCTCCTCCAAGAGATCTTCCCGACCCAGGGATTGAACCTGGGTTTCCTGCATTGCAGGCAGATTCTTTACCATTGAGCCATCAGGGAAGACCATTATTTCCCAGATCAGGAAGCAAACCTGTGTCCTCCAGACTGCCCGCTAGATTCCTAACCACTGGACCACCAGGAAAGTCCCTAGCAGCAGTCTTATAACCACCATAATTTTGAGGTAACAATGAGTGTAAACAACATCCTTGGACCTGGGAGATGCCTGCATCAAATGTAATATGGTACAAAATACCTGCAATTTCTATTGGTGACAGAAATCATAGGTACTGTTAATAAGGTAACCCCAGGTGACTCAGTGGTAAAGAGTCCACCTGCCAATGTAGGAGATATGCAGGAGATGCAAGCTTGATCCTTGGGTTGGGAAGATCCTTGAAGTAGGAAATGGCAATCTGCTCCAGTATTCTTGCCTGGAAAATCCCGTGAACAGAGGAACTTGGTGGGCTACTGTCCATGGGGTTGCAAAGAGTCAAACATGACTGATCGATTGAGCACGCGCACTTAATATATCCATACAGTGGATGGGGGCATGCCTACATTTATAACTGAGAGAGATGCTAAATTTTAATTAGTGCAGATATAAAAGGTACATGGTCTTTAGCAAATCAATAACAAAATTGAAGGTCAGACTTGCTTTTATTATCATCATGCACCATCAATTTAAAATAATATCAGTGACAGAAGCATTCCTGCAGCGGCCAATGATTACCATTGTCCACCCGCACCACCACCACCAGGATGCCACTGAGTAAGCATTTAGTTTTTCCCTATCCAAGCTCACAGAGCCCTGAATTCTATCCACAGACCCCCATGCTAGTCTCAGACTCCAGGTTATAAACACTGTTGTGTGTTGTGTCCTGGTTTAGAGGAGAATCTTTGGAATCAGATAGGACTGGGCTTGAATTTGTTGTCCTAGTTAGTTATATGACTTTGAGAAAACCGTTTAACCTCCTAGAGGATCAGTTTTCCTTCTCTGGAAAATGGAGTATAATAATGGCACCTTTCCCATCATTGTTGGGTGGATTCATGGAGATCAAAAAGTAGGTGAAGTGGTTTGTCCACTGTTGGTGGGAATGTAAATTGATGCAGCCACTGTGGAAAACAATATGGAGATTTCTCAAAAAACTAAAAACAGAACTACCATATGACTCAGCAATTCTACTTCTGGGTATGTATCTGAAAAAACAAAAGCACTGATTTGAAAAGATACAGGCACCCCAATGTTCAGAGCCACATTGTTTACGATAGCTGAGTACGAAAGCAACCTAAGTGTCCATCAACAGATGAATGGATAAAGATGTGACATATATGTATATGTGTGTATGTAGAACAGATTGCTACTCAGAGTTAAGAAGAATGAAAATTTGCCATTTGCCATAACTTGGGTGGACTTAGAGGGTATTATGAATGTGAAGTCAAGTGGGCCTTAGAAAGCATCACTACGAACAAAGCTAGTGGAGGTGATGGAATTCCAGTTGAGCTATTTCAAATCCTGAAAGATGATGCTGTGAAGGTGCTGCACTTGATATGCCAGGAAAATTTGGAAAACTCAGCAGTGGTCACAGGACTGGAAAAGGTCAGTTTTCGTTCCAATCCCAAAGAAAGGCAATGCCAAAGAATGCTCAAACTACCGCACAATTGCACTCATCTCACATGCTAGTAAAGTAATGCTCAAAATTCTCCAAGCCAGGCTTCAGCAATACGTGAACTGTGAACTTCCAGATGTTCAAGCTGGTTTTAGAAAAGGCAGAGGAACCAGAGATCAAATTGCCAATATCCGCTGAATCATTGAAAAAGCAAGAGAGTTCCAGAAAAACATCTATTTCTGCTTTATTGACTATGCCAAAGCCTTTGACTGTGTGGATCACAATAAACTGTGGAAAATTCTGAAAGAGATGGGAATACCAGACCATCTGACCTATCTCTTGAGAAACCTGTATGCAGGTCAGGAAGCAACAGTTAGAACTGGATATGGAACAACAGACTGGTTCCAAATAGGAAAAGGAGTACGTCAAGGCTGTATACTGTCACCCTGCTTATTTAACTTATATGCAGAGTATATCATGAGAAACGATGGGCTGGAAGAAACACAAGCTGGAATCAAGACTGCCGGGAGAAATATCAATAACCTCAGATATGCAGATGACACCACCCTTATGGCAGAAAGTGAAGAAGAACTAAACCTCTTGATGAAAGTGAAAGAGGAGAGTGAAAAAGTTGGCTTAGAGCTCAATGTTCAGAAAACTAAGATCATGGCATCCGGTCCCATCACTTCATGGGAAATAGATGGGAAAACAGTGGAAACAGTGTCAGACTTTATTTTTTTGGGCTCCAAAATCACTGCTGATGGTGATTGCAGACACTTACTCCTTGGAAGGAGGGTTATGGCCAACCTAGATAGCATATTTAAAAGCAGAGACATTACTTTGCCAACAAAAGTCCATCTAGTCAAGGCTATGGTTTTTCCAGTGGTCATGTATGGATGTGAGAGTTGGATGGTGAAGAAAGCTGGGTGCTGAAGAATTGATGCTTTTGAACTGTGGTGTTGGAGAAGACTCTTGAGAGTCCCTTGCACTGCAAGGAGATCCATTCAATCCATCCTAAAGGAGATCAATCCTGGGTCTTCATTGGAAGGACTGATATTGAAGCTGAAACTCCAATACTTTGGTCACCTCATGCGAAGAGTTGACTCATTGGAAAAGACCCTAATGCTGGGAAGGTTTGGGGGCAGGAGGAGAAGGGGACGACAGAGGATGAGATGGTTGGATGGCATCACCGACTCAATGGACATGGGTTTGGGTAGACTCCGGGAGTTGGTGATGGACAGAGAGGCCTGGCATGCTGCAATTCATGGGGTTGCAAAGAGTCGGACACGACTGAGCGACTGAACTGAACTGAACTGATGCTAAGTGAAATAAGTCAGACAGAGAAAAGCAAATCTACATTTACATGTAAAATCTAAAATATACAACAAACTACTGAATATAAAAGAAAAAAGACATAGACTCACAGAGAAAAAACTAGTGGTTATTAGTGGGGAGAAGGAAGGGGGAGGGGTAAGATAACTGTTGGGGATTAGGGTGTATCAACTATTAGGTATAAAATAAGATACAAGGATACGTTATACAACATGGGGAATATAGCCAATATTTTATGATAACTATAAATGGAGTATAACTTTTAAAAATTGTGAGTCACAACATTGTATTTCTGTAAATTATATAACTTGGAACATCAACTATATTTTTTATCTTTCAATAATAAAACAGAAGTGAGTGAAGTGGGGAACACTGCTCCATCAATGGTGGTGGCGCTGGTGGTCATAGTAACGGTTGATCTTCCCACTGGCTCTGGGAGGAAGGGACTGATGTCTTGTTTTACCAGGTGAGAAAACCAGGTCTTTATGCCTGCCAAGGGGATCTGATGGGGCAGGAGATGCCTGCTGCTCTGCTGTCACCTACCTGCCAAGGATGGCTGGCCTTTCTGAATTGGTTTCCGTCTCTTCCATCAGGGTCCTCCTGTCCATAGTGGGAGCTGGGTCACAGGCTCGAGCTGCTAGCCCTGCTCAGGCTTGAACTGACCTGGGATGAGGTGGGTTCTCCTGGACCTGCTGATATATGTTAGGTTTCCAGCCCCTTGGGAAGGCTGCAAAGCCAAAGTCCTTCCTTACATGAAGCCTCTTGACCTTGAGGGTCACTCCCTTGTTAGAACATTTGAAATCCTCCTGGTCTGGGGCTCTCATCTGACACTTGATGTACATGGGGCTGCGATTGTTTTTCTTATTCCAGCTGCTCTCCTCGGTTAGATCATAAATGGATGGAGGGCAGAGAGTGGCAAGATAATTCCTCTGGATGGAAGGAACTTTTTATCTTTCTTCTTCTCTCTCCAGCTGACAGCCTGACACTTCATAAGTGCCTGATGAACGCTTACTGGATGAATAGACAAATCAGTGGGGGAAGGGTCTAGCCTCAGGATATCAGGGCACTTCTCAGAGCAGCCAGCTCTGGGCCCTGTGCAGCCCAGGTCTGTCCGTGCTGTGGTCTATCACAGAGTTCACGCCACGTGTTTGCATCACTGGTCCCTCCACTGGGGAGGTTGTCAGGACAGACTGATCATGTCAGAAAGTCAAACAGCCGGTCAGGTGTGGTGTCCTCAGAAAGGTGGCTTTTCAACTTCATCTGGAGTGCAACTGGGAGCCAAAAACCCTGGTGCACTGGCCTCATACTCAGAGGTTCAGATCTAACTGGTCTGGGATGGAGTCCCCAAAGTTCCTGCCAACCCTGGCTGAGAACCACTGCCCAACACTAATATGGAGGGGGTCCAGGCAGTGGGGGGCTTTCTCTGGTCTCAGTGTGGGATCTCCCACCCAGTAGAATGTGTGATACTAGGTAAGTGGCATAACCTCTTTTTTAAAACATTATTATTTTTTTTGACCACCCTATGCAGCATGCGGGATCCTAGTTCTCTGAAAAGGTATCAAACCCATGGCTCTGGCATTGGGAGCTCAGAGTCTTAACCACTGGACCACCAGGGAAGTTCTGTGACATTACCTCTTTGAGCCTCAATTTCCTCACCTGTAAAATGGGAGTCGTGATAGTACCCAGCCTTTAGGGAGGTCAAGAGGGTTGAACGAGACCGTGCATGCAATGCTCTTAGCATGTCTTAAGTGCTCAATAGTTACTGCCATTATTATTGTTAATTATTATTTTACTGACACGTAGAGTGAAGGTGGAGGAGAATGTTTGGTCATAAAGATGGTCCTACCTTGACTCCCTGCCATGCTGTGTTTTTGCATAAATCTGTATCCACCAACCCAGCACACATGTATACCCTTGTGCTGTGCTGTGCTCGGGGGCAGGTGGTGCAGCTGTCCCAGCCTCTCTGTCACAGCAAGCCACATGTCATCTATTATCCAGGCAGGAGGAATGTAAAGGAAGAGAATTCTGCACTTCAAGCACTTTTACTTTATTAAGAGCCTTCCTAATGTAAAAAAAAGCTCACACAATCACTTTCCGTGGCAGCCACATTACCATTATTTTCAATGCTCTGAGGACAAAATGCGATTAGGTGTGAGGAAGGGGTGAGGTAGGGCGAGAATTCAAGGACTGGATTTAAATCCAATTCTGCAGGTTGAGCCCGTGTTAATACGATATTATAGGATTTGAAGGCAAGGGCCTCTGTGGCTTAGTCCAGGGTTTCTCCAACATCTGGGTCATTGGCAATGTCACCACTGCTTTTATCGTAACTATATCAAGGGGATACTCAGAGAGAGAGAGGGCTGATTCTTAATTTCCACAATTGCTTGCCTTGAAGGCACCAAATAGACACTCCTGCCAGGCAACCTTTCTTGATCACAGAGACCTGAAATACAAGTGTGTTAACCCTTTCTGATGATTAGACAAGGCACAGAAACACATGTCCCTGAAATCTTTCCACTCCAACCAGATGAATTTCAAGCAGGAGAGCTCAGAGATCAAAGAAGGAAGTACATTTAATTACCCCACTGCAGCCACACATCTGCTCAGCCTGCTGGGAGGCCCCAAGAGCCAGCACACACAATCACTGGGCACAGGTGTACCAAAGTGCTATGTACTGGGCCCTGGGAGTGGTTCAGTGATTGATAACTCAGTCCCTTCCGGAAAGCGTTCAGGGTTGAGCATGTGAAAAAGAATAATAAAAGAGATGACTACGATCAGGGCCTTAAGAATTCAGAGAAGATCCTCTTCCAAGGCTGGCCTAAGAGCCATTATTAGCTTCTTTCTTCTTTTCCTCATCTACTTTATAGTCTGGGGAATTATAGAGTCATTTCCTGCCCTCCACTGCAACTAGAAGTGGTTGGTGATGCAGTTTGGGGGTATGAATTATTAAGTAGAAGCCTGTTGGTGGGTTTCAGTAAAACTTTTGTTTTCCTGGCAAAAAAGGAGAAGAAGCTGGAAAGCAAAAACAATTTACATGGAAAGCAAACATGATGCCTGGATGTATGGCAGCCATCTTGCAACCACGAGGCAATGAACCCAAGAGAAAGGCCTCTGTCGAGCTGTTGCCTGGATATTGTGAGACCTTTCAATCAACTGGAAGCTACCTTCCTTGAGACTTCTTGTCGTGAGAGAAAAATAAATCCCTAAGCTGTGATCTTTTTTTGGGCTTCAAAATCACTGCAGATGGTGACTGTATCCATGAAATTAAAAGACGCTTACTCCTTGGAAGGAAAGTTATGACTAACCTAGACAGCATATTAAAAAGCAGAGACATTACTTTGCCAACAAAGGTCTGTCTAGTCAAGGCTATGGTTTTTCCAGTAGTCAAGTATGGATGTGAGAGTTTGACTATAAAGAAAGCTGAGTGCTGAAGAATTGATGCTTTTGAACTGTGGTGTTGGAGAAGACTCTTGAGAGTCCCTTGGACTGCAAGGAGATCCAACCAGTTCATCCTAAAGGAGATCAGTCCTGAGTGTTCATTGGAAGGACTGATGTTGAAGCTGATGTTGGCCACCTGATGAGAAGAGCTGACTCATTTGAAAAGACCCCGATGCTGGGAAAGATTGAGGGCAGGAGGAGAAGGGGATGATGGAGGATGAGATGGTTGGATGGCATCACTGACTCAATGGAGATAAGTTTGGGTAAACTCTAGAATTGGTGATGGACAGGTAGGCCTGGCATGCTGCGGTTCATGGGGTGGCAAAGAGTCAGACACGACTGAGCGACTGAACTGAACTGAGCTGAAGGTGTTGTAAGTCAACTTTCTATTTTCTGAAGCTGAGCGTCATTCTGATGGACACAGAAAAGTACAGATGAAGTGTCAGTGGCCTGTCAAGGTGGGAGAGGTGAGTTGATTCAAGAGCAGGTCAAGAAAGGCTTCAAGGAGAAAGTGGTGGTGGCATTTGAGTTGGGACTTAAAAGCCTTTAGGGTTCAATGTGTAGAGATGAGAAAGAAAGACTATAACGTGAGCAGAGACGGAAGCTGGGTAAAGTGGTGAATTAGTGCTTTGTCTGCAAGCTGCAGAAACCAAACCCAAACTAGGCTGAATGACAAAGGATGATTGTTTACTCATGTGATTGGAAAGCCCAAGAGTTGACTTGCTTAAGATTCATTGGATCCAGGAACATAAATTACGTGGGCAGGAGTTTATCTTGTTGCCTTTTTCGCTCTTTCCTCTCTCTGGTTTTGCTTTTAGAGAACTGTCTTTGAGTAGCAGAAAGATGAGTGGCAGCAGGTTAGACTCACATTCTCCCAGCTTAGAAACCGCTGGAGAAGGAGAAATTTGGAGTCTTACTATTCATATATTTTATTGTTCGTACGGGCAAGACCACTATTGGCCTTGCTTGGGTCATTTCTGACAGATGTTGTGTAGAGAAGGAGCCTGAAATGAGGAATCTCTCTGAAAAGGCAGCCTGAGCCTGAGACATCCCACCAGTTGTGACAGCCCCAAGGCACCCCAGGGAGTGAGGGAGGGATAAGTCCCTTAAGGGAATAGAAGATGGTGGGCAGGCAAAACCCACGGTGACTGTGGTCCTTGATGAGCCACTTGCTTGGCTGCAATTAGATTGGATAGCTCTTGTCTCAGGGTCATCTGATCCTCCTTGATGGAAATTGTGAAGAATATGAGCTCTGGAGGGCTTCCCTGGTGGCTCAGATGGTAAAGAATCTGCCTGCAATGCAGGAGACCTGTGTTCGATCCCTGGGTCGGGAAGATCCCCTGGAGAAGGGAATGGCTACCCACTCCAGTATATCCACTCAAGTAGTCTTGCCTGGAGAATCCCGTGGACAGAGGAGCCTGGCAGGCTACAGTCCATGGGATTGCAAAGAGTTGGATGCAACTGAGTGACTAACACAGACACAGACACAGACACAGACACACACACACACACACACACAAGCTCAGGAAAGTGGGGCTTCCGTGCTGTGTGGTCAGCAGCCCTCCAGAAGACACTACAAAGGTTCTTACGAGGTCAGCCTCTCTGGACATCCCTCCCACATTTATCACTTTTTTTCCTCCTTCTCTTGACCTTCAGTTGGATGCATGATTTTTTTCTTACAGTTAAAGACACATCTCTGTCTCTCATTCTTCCTCACATTGAAGCGAGAAAGGTACAAGAGGGATGGGAGAAGCAGCAAATCCCAGGCTGCTTTCATTCATTCTGTCATCTCTGGAATGACACAGAACCAAAAGTGGCTCAGGAAGCGTGGCACCCAGTATCCCACATTGCCCTGCTCGCTGGCACCCAGTATCCCACATTGCCCTGCTCGCTTATCAAGCCGGATGGAGGCCCCAGTCATGACTCATCTTCCAGGAACCTCGAGGAATACTGCGGGCCTGGCCTTTGGAATTGCCAGTAGCTCCTCCCTGGACAAAGGCATCAACAACAGAAAAAACCCCACTGCTCTCTGACCCGCTGGAAACCTTTCAAGACAGAGACTCAGGCTTAGGTCATCAGTCTAAGAAGGGAGCTTTGTGCAGCACAGGAGAGAATCCTAATTAGGATGCTCTAAATTTCTTTGTTTCTGTTCAGTTCCCAGAAGCCCCCTACTCCTACTGCAGTCCTTTGCCATTAAAGTAGTTGAGAAGCCAGTCTTGTTCCTGCATTCATTCCACAGCTGTTTATTGAGCTCTCATTATGCTCCAGACATTATTCTTGGTTCCCTTCCTTGGCTGAGCAATGACTCCCCCACTGCTTTTGGCCATCCTCAAGCTCTGCTGTGGAGTGACCATTTGGAATTTCGTGCCCATCTTCCCCCTTCCTCCTGCTTTAGAATCCAATCCTTCCTTCTCCCCTTGTTGTTGTTGAGATGCCAAGTCATATCCGACTCTTCATGACCCCATGGACTGCAGCATGCCAGGCCTTCCTGTCCCCTACCATCTCCCAGAGTTTGCCCAACTTCATGTCCATTGCATCGGTGATGCCATCCAACCATCTCATCCTCTGTCATCCCCTTCTCCTCCTGCCTTCAATCTTTCCCAGCACTCGAGTCTTTTCCAGTGGGTCAGCTGTTTGTATCAGGTGGCCAAAGTATTGGAGCTTCAGCATCAGTCTTTCCAATATTCAGGGTTGATTTCCCTTGAAATTCACTGGGTTGATCTCCTTTCTGTCCAAGGGACTCTCAAGAGTTTTCTCCAACACCACAGTTCGAAATATTCAATTCTCCATCGTCCTGCCTTCTTTATGGTCCTTCTCCCCTTGGTCCTGTTCTATTTCTCTCCATGACCTCTGGCTCCCACTGGCCTATGGAAAAATTTCATTGTTTGCGATTGTTTTCTTTTCAATATATATGAATCTCTTACTTTTGTTGTAGTTTGCCTTCTTATACATCTCCTGGCTCTTAGAGAAATATTTCTACTTGGAGGCAGCAAATTTGGTGGAAAAAACAGGCAATTTAGATATAAGTGCTGGCATCGTCACTCACTGTGACCTTGGGCAAGTGGCTTAAGCTCTCTGAGTCCATTTCTTCAACTGGACAATGGGTATGATGTTCACACCCACCCACAGGTCTTTGATGGGGGGATTAAATGAAATGATTTGTGGGAAAGCACGATGCAGGCATTTCATGTTCGTGGGCTGTGCAGAAGGTGACTAGTCCTGACTGTGGCAAAGGGGTGTTCACGCACTCACTGGAAACCATCCTTCACATCCAGCTTCAAGAGTCAGGAAATCTTGAAATCTTTATTTACAGCACTTCCCATCCTGGCCCCAGGAGGAGGATGTTGGAAGCTGACAGAGATGTTTTCTGGATGAATTGCCCCCAAACATTCAGGGTTTTATGTTTCAGAAAGTCTGAACAGGCTGGAATTTTAATCTCCCTTCTGCCATTCCTAGTCTCATTTTGGAAATGGACTTAAAAGCACATTTTTGAGATTCTGAATGTGTGATCCCCTGAGTTATTTGGAGTGTCATTTGCTGTTTATAATCTGGGCTCCTGAGCTGGTTTCTCTCAAAGCTTGGACTCACCCGAAGACCCCAAGCTCACTCGTGTCATCTCCCCTTTTTGGCCTCTGGTTTTGGGTGTCATGTCTCTTGGTTTCTGATTTAGATTGGGCGTCTCCCAGATGCCTTGGCTACTGACTGTACATCCTATGACTCTCAGCCTGCCTTTCTTTCCACAAGCCTATCAGCTGCCACTTAGCCTTTTAGGTGGTCTAAACCTTTTCTGGAATTTTCTGGTGGGAAGGCTGTCATACACCTATTCCTTCCTTGACCTTAAGCAGTACTGCTCTTTTTACTTTGAAACTGTGAATTTCAACTGAATTCTTTATGCTCCAGTGAGACTTTCTTTATTTACCTGTGCACAAGATACATTCTTTACTTTCTCCCCAAATATATACTTTGGCCACCTGACGTGAAGAACTGATTCTTTGGAAAAGACCCTGATGCTGGGAGAGATTGAAGGCAGGAAGAGAAGGGGATGACAGAGGATGAGATGATTGGATGGCATCACCGACTCGATAGACACGACTTTGAGCAAGCTCTGGGAATTGGTGATGGACAGGGAAGCCTGGCGTGTTGTACTCCATGGGGTTGCAAAGAGTCGGACATGGCTGAGTGACTGAACTGAACTGAAATATGTACTATATACACAATATATCATTTGATTATATTTTATATAATGTATACTATTTTATACATTACATATAACACATATATAATACCTTTTATATTGCATATAATACATACAATATGTAACAACATACAAGTTTCCCTGTGAGTCTAACACATTGGTTTTAGGGCTACATATTCCAAGTATGAACAAAGATGTAAAATAATGGGCCATGCTACCCTCTAGTGGCAGAGTGTGGCAACACACATCTTAGCCAAGGTGAAAGTTTTATAGTTCTCTTCTTACCAAAAGTAAAAAACCAGATACCCTGCAGATGAACATAGAATTTAGATAATTCCCTTTCTGTTATAGATTTAAGTGTCCTTCTGCTACAAACTGCATTCTCAGATACAAAGTTTTTTTTGAAGTTCTGAGATATTAGCCTTTTATTTAGGGATATCTGCTGGAGAAGGGATAGGCTACCCACCCCAGTATTCTTGGGCTTCCCTTGCAGCTCAGCTGGTAAAGAATCTGCCTGCAATGCAGGAGACCTGGGTTCGATCCCTGGATTGGGAAGATCCCCTGGAGAAAGGAAAGGCTACCCACTCCACTATTCTGGCCTGGAGAATGGACTATATAGTCCATGGGGTCTCAAAGACTTTCAATAGACTATTAGCCAAAACTGCAAGTGAAAGTCACTCAGTCATGTCCAACTCTTTGTGACCCCGTGAACTCTACTGCTCATGGAATTCTCCAGGCCAGAGTACTGGAGTGGGTAGCCTTTCCCTTCTCCAGGAGATCTTCCAAACCCAGGGATCGAACTCAGGTCTCCTGCATTGCAGGTGGATGCTTTACCAGTTGAGCCACCAGGGAAGCCCCCAGTAAATCTGCCTTGAAAGAGTTATTTGGAAAGTGAAAGTGAAAGTCGCTCAGTTGACCAAATAACCAAATAGCCAAAAGGTATTATTTTCTTACGGATGCACAATACTGTATCCTATATTTATATGAACAAAGTAATGTTTTCCCATATAGTTGATATATTTAAAAAAAAACTCTGTAAAACAGATGTGTCTTACACCCCTGGGCATTTCCCATGCTGACAGATCAGAACAGGTCTTCTACTGGTTCTAGGGCACAAGCAGCCTTTGTGTGCCCAGAAAAGGCTATGGGGAGCCAAGGACCCTGAGCATCTGACCCCAGGTTGTCCTCTACTGGAGTCCAGTAGGCAGCCAGGCACCCTGCATGGGGATCTTAGCTGCTGCTCAAGCTTCCTTTGGTCCCTTTTTGTTGATTCTTTGAGCACCTCCACCTGCTACCTCCCCTCCCCCTCCCTCCCACCCCAGAACCCAGGCCCAGGACTTGGTAATAGACGTAGATGATCCTCCAGCTGCTGACTTGACACTGCAGCATCCCGAGGCTGTCCAGGGCCTCAGTCACAGTGGAAGAAAAAAACATGTATATATATATATATGTATATATATATATTTTAGGGGGATCATTTAAAATTTTTTTTTAATTTATGTTAGAGTATAGCTTATTAACAATGTTGTGGATAGTTTCAGGTGAACGGCAAAGGGACTAAGCCATACATGTACATGTATCCATTCTCCCTTCAACTCCCCTCCCTGATGGGAGGCTGCCACATAACACTGAATAGAGTTCCCTGTGCTATACAGTAGGTCCTTGTTGGTTAGCCACTTTAAAATACAGCAGTGTGTACACGTCCATCCCAAACTCCCTAACTATCTGTTTTTCCCCATCTCCCCACCTGGTAACACACTGGAAATAGTTAACACTTAAAACATACCAGAGCAAGAGCGGGCAGACTTCCTGAAAAGAGCCAGAAAGTAAGTATTTTAGACGTGTGGTCCATACTGTCTCTGTCACAAGTCCTCAGTTCCGTTGTTATTGGGTCAAAGCAGCCGTAGGCAACATAGACACGAGTGGATGTGTCTGTGTCCCATTAAAACTTCCTGAACACAGAAATTTGAATTTCATCAAACTTTCATGTGTCAGGAAATATTATCCCCCCTTTGATTTTTTTTCCAAGCATTTTAACATGCAAAACTCACTCTTATCTTGTCAATGTTATTAATATAAAAATAGCTCACAGGCTGGAGTTGGCTCATGGGCCTTGGTTTGCTGACCGTGAAGTCAGAGTAAGTATTCCATCACACCTTTCTAGCAGATGGCAATTTTCCCGACAACCACCACCGACTGGATTCAGGACTCTATTCTATCCGGTTTCCAAGATAAAACACAGTTCATAAGGGTTAAACTTTTTGTCAGTTCCAAACAGACTTGTATTTATTTAGGTGTTTGAAACTGCTTGGCCGAGCTGGACTTTTATTTTCTTAAAAGAATTTGTTGACTGACTGAATATTCTCTTTGAAAAGCAGTCTTGAGGATGTTTTATAGAAGTCAGATTGAGAACCTCTGGGGCCTTGCTCAGTCACCTCTGCCTCCTTTTCTCTCTGTGTCTATACCTCTGTCCCTTTTCTCCTTTCCTCTTCCTAACCAGCTGATTATATAATTAAACATTTCTTCATTTAGAGCCCTTTTATCATCCTGTGACTCTCCTGTGGCCTCTTCAATTTCCTTCTGAGACAAGGTGCCCAGGTCCAAATGGCAGTCAAGGTCAAGGTGCCCCTAGTTGTACGACATACTAGCACCATTACTATGGCGATCGTGCCTCTTTAATACGGACTAATAGCTCATTCTCCTCAGTGACCTCCAGTGAGCACGGGGCAGTCACCTTCTGTGATAATTTCAAGATCTCCTCCTCAGGAAGTGATCACTAATTCAGGGCCCATCAGCCATCATAAAGAGCTTAAATTGCTCTTCTGAGTGTGAACTGCCTCCCGTGGGCCGTTTAATTGACCAGGTGTCCCCTGGCTGTGCTTGTCCCAGACCAGATGCTGTCCCTGCCCTTGTTAACTCTCTTTCCATGTCTTCCTTTGGTCCAGCCAGGAGAAGCGGAACTTACATTTGGGAATGAACAGGTGTCCTGCTATTGGCCCATCCCACAAGGCATTCGTGATGGATTTGATCAGACTGAAAGTGTTTTAAACCCAAGAAGGCTGTCTCTGGATGATTTTGGGAGGTCAGACTGATCCTGGATTGTGCTCAGAGTTGGTTTGCTTCTGTTCAGAGAAAACAGAGGGATTTTACTTTACTTGAAACTTTCCCCGTTTGGGGGTTTTATTGGGTTTTCGTAATTCACCACTCTGGGGAACTTCTGACACGGGGTTTGGCCCAGCTAAGTTTTTAGGTGCCCCCGACTGAACTGAACTGAACTGAACTGGTAATTGTTGCAGGTGTTTAAATTCACTAATTATATTGGTAAATTTTGAATATGGATTGTGATTAGATAATAATATTGTATTAACGTTGTTCAATTTCCTGAATTGGATAATTGCTGCTGTGATTAGAGGAGAGAATGTCCTGGAACTTGAGAGACGCATGCTAAGGGAATTAGGGGTGAGGGGTCATAATGTTGACACCTTATTTCAAATGGTTCAAGACACATTTATACATACATATATAATGTGCATATTAGCACATACATCAGCACACATATATGGAGACAGATGAAGCAGATATGGCAAAATGTTAGTGAAGGGCAGTGAAGGCTGAATCTAAATGAAGAGGATATGGGAGTTCGGTTGTATTGTTTTTGCCACTTGTATGTTGGTCTGAAATTCTTTGCAAATAAATAGTTTAATGAGGAAGGTTTAGTAATGATAATGACAGCACCTGAGACTTTCACCGCTGGCTGACCTGGCCCCGCCTTTCCCCCAGTGCCCCTCGGTGTCTTCCTCCTCCTCTTCCTTCTCAGCCACTCTGCCCAGTGCACGTTCTTACTCTTTCACTCCCTGTCCCCACTGGTCTGCCCCATCTCAGTCAAGAGTCGTCAAACATGAGTTGAACATCAGTAGCTGCCTGGCGCTGGCAGGGCCAGGGGGATGGAGACATTGTCCCCATCCTCGGGAGCTACCGTCCAGCAGGAAGGACAGAAACTAAACAGAGAATCACCAAAGGCTGTAAAGAAGTGCTGAAAGCGTGTCATGAGATCTAATCCCTTTAGGGGCTTGGGAGAGCCCTCCTGGGGAAGTGGTATTTGAGCCCACAGCTATTGGAGGGTGGGGATGAGCTTGGGAAAGAGAGGGTGGCAGAGGGACCAGTGTATGTATGTGGGGCTTGAGGGGCGTGTTGGAGATGTGGAGAGAAGCCCAGCCTGGCTGGAGCAGAGTGGGGGCCATGGCAGAGGAGGTGGCAGAGGCAGGCAGACCACTTGGACCATTTATTTTTCCTTCTTCTGAGAGCCTGGGACAGCAGCAGACAGTAACATCATGATTAGCTTTACATTGTTAAAAAAAGAAAATCCCTCTAGCTGCAGGGTTGAGAGTTGGGAAAAGCATGTGTGGTGGTGGGGAAAGAGGCTGCAGCAGTCCTGTGTGGAGCAGTGATGCTCTCCTGGACCTCACGCAGCTGTGCCAACAGAGAGAACTGGGTGGATATGAGAGATACAGAGGAGGGCTTGGCGTGACTTGATGATTTATTGGACAATCTCATTCCGATGTCCCTTTATTAAAAAATTTCTCTATTTTTCCTTTTGGTTTATAGATCTGGTTGGAAAATACTGTTTTTTTTTTTTTTTTCCAAAAGGCATTTGCAAAGGTACCCCTTTACATGACATTGACTAATTGTCTTACCATGTGCACCTGAGAAGAATAAATATTCCTTGCACAAAGATGATGGTTTATCTGGTTCAATAAAATCCTGATAATTAGGAAATGAAAACTACGCATCTCACACATTCTAGAAACTAGAGAGGTGGGAGATAGAAATTAATGTAGTTTTAAAACAATCTATTGCACTTAAGAAATTGCATATTAGACTATAGGGTTTGTATGGGAAGGTACAAATTTGGACAGGGAAGAGACCCTGTATGATGCAATCACCATTCTAACAAATAAATGCCATGGTACTTTTCCATGGCAAGAATGATTTACAATTATAGTCATACGTGGTTTTCTTTGATTTATGGCATCCTGTTAGCCATGGAATTACTTAGCGAAATCAGTTTGGCTTGATGTAAGATTTTTTTTTTCTTGCCTAGAAAAAATTTTGGCCTGAAGAAAAGATGACATTAATTTAGGAATAGTGGAGTTATCATTGAGTTATCAAAATAAATCTGAGGACATAAATCAATTCTACTGCACGGAGAATGCTAAATCGATAAGTCCAGAAAGACGTATTGATTTCATGGCTATCACTCAAGCCTTCCTCAGTAGGTTCCTCAGCCATATGTTTAATTGAAATGATAATGTAGATAACTTTGGGTAAATCCATGAATCCTGACTTTGATACGAGGTTGTTTGAGGTAATGGAATTGATTTAGCCAGGCTGGCTTTCTCCTTCAGACTCAGGAGATTCCAAGGACAACACACCTTCCTGTGTCCTGCAGCAGGTGATGTCTCAGCAGCTTGTTTGTTTGCTTTTTCTTTTTGCCTTGCCATGTGGCTTGTGGGATTTTAGCTCCCCGACCAGGGATTGAACCTGGTCACAGCAGTGAAAGCTCCGAATCCTAACCACTGGACCATCAGGGAATTCCCAACTCAGTAGTTTTAAATCACTCCTTTTAAATTTAATTTACAAATTTAATGCACAAATAAATTGATCACAGTGTTAGTTGCTTTAGCTGTGTCCAACTCTTTGCAACCTCATGGACTGTAGCCTGCCACGCTCTTCTGTCCATGAAATTTTCCAGGCAAGAATATTGGAGTGGGTAGCCATTCCCTTCTCCAGGGGATTTTCCTGACCCAGGGATCAAACACAGGTTTCCTGCATTGCAGGCAGATTCTTTACCATCTGAGCCACCAGGGAATCCCATATAACTGATCACAGTATTAAAGGGACATTAAAAAAACATTATTTATAGCTAACACCCTGACATATCAGCAACTATTATGCTGAATTGTAAGATCTATTTCTGTATCTTGTCTCTCTCACTTATAAGATTTGAGCCATTGAGGGCAAGAGTCTTTTATCTTAGTAACCCCTAGATCTTATTTAAAGGTATGAATATTGTTACATAGTTGTAATCAGAACAGTATCTGTTTGCTTTTGCTGCCTAGTGAACAACCTCAACTTTAGTGGCTTAAAACAATGATCCTTTATATTTTTCTCATTATTCTGTGGGTCAGATAGGTGGTTCTTCTGTTCTTAGCTGGGACTGGATAGTTCAGAATGACTTCACTCATGTTTCTAGCAGTTGATGATGACCTTGTGATGAAGGCCACCTGTCTTATTATCCAGTAGGTAGTTCACATGATGGCAGAAGAGTTCCTATCAGCAAGGAGGGGAGTAATTGTCAAGCACTTGTGCAAGTACTATCAAGCTTTTGCTTGTGTCACATGTGCTAATAGTCCCTTGACCAAAACCAGTTACATGCCAAGCCTGTATTTGAGAGGTGGAGAAATAGATTCTACCTCTTGATGAAGGGACCTACAAATATTGTGATCTTTTTTCAATATGCTGCAAAAAATATAAGTAAAATTGTATTTTATGCTTTTTCTCATAACTATAGATGCTTCCTTTTGTTATACTTATTATTTTTAAAAAGCTAATATGTTGACTGCCATGTGCTAATTGCTTTAGAAACAAAACATTTCACCTTCAGATAGCCCTAAAAGATGGGCAAAACTGTTATCCTCATGTTACTAATGAGGAAATGGAGGCTCAGAGACATCAAGCAACTCACTGAAGTTTACACAGCTAACAAGTAGGAAAGGAGAGATTGTAGCTCTGATTTCTTTGGCTTGAAAGCCTTACTTTTAGCAGGGTTTCCATGATGATTACCACTTCCTTCTTGATATTTAAACATTGATAATTTTTTGAAGTTATAGAAAATATCACCAGGAGAATTTCCTAAATTGTGTACAAGACTGGCCTTCCATTCTCATACCTTCCTTATCTAAGGGTGACTTGGGCTTTGTAGAAGAGCCATGCAATCTCCCAAGTCCACAAATAGGACTCCTTCTGACTTAGAGTAATTTTGATGTTTGTGTTTTCTTAGGCTTAGGCCATGGAGGTGAAGTGGTGATAGATAGATTTGTTAAGCTCTAAAATAAGAGTCTGGGCACCATCTTGAGTGGTTGAATGGTGCCCAGGCAGGCAGAGTACTGTAGCGAGTCTCACCTAAGCACTAAAACTTGGTCCAGGAACTTTTATTTTCTTGCCTCCTCTTCCTGGATCAAGTATCTCCCAAATGATGTCACGGAATCATTCAAGTATCTTCTTGCCTTATCCTGCCTGCCATCTTCTTGGGGTTGATCATCTGACCATTGCTTCCTGGTGGAGCCAAGATAATCAGACTGTGTGTTGAAGAAGGAAAAGCCAGGCTCAAGAACCCCACCCCTTATATGGGTGGGATTCAGGATAAAATAAAATAGTTGTTTAGACATAAATGTTGGACTGGAAAGATCATACATGAAGATTTACACAGACACTTAGGAGGAGCCTTCAGAGATGTCCAGAAGTTTGGTCAAGAGATCAGAGGGGTTTCTCCACATCTTAATCACCATTTCAAGTAAGTGGGCCAAAAGTAGGCATAAAGGAAAAACCACATTCTTCCTGTGTTTCTCCTTTACTCTTATAATACTACTGCACTCACAACACTTATGACCCCAGATGTGTGGGTTTTCCACATTTCAAATAATTCTGTGGTGCAAGCTAGGCATCCTACCATTCAATTCAATCCTGATACCAACCGGAGTTATTGTGGACTCCACAAGTTAAGGACTCAATCCCACAAGAACCTTGCTTCAGATGCCAATTGCAAATAGTAGGTCTCCAGGTTACCCACAACTTCTGTCTCACTAGTTACAAGTTGGAGTTTCCGATTATGCTCCTTCTTGGATTTGATCATTTGCTAGAAGAGCTCACAGAAATTTGGAAAACACACATTTCTAAGTTTACTATATAATAAAGGATACAGATGAACAATCAGATGAAGAGGTTCATCGAGTGAGTTCTCGAAGGGTTCAAAGTGCAGGAACTTCTGTCCTTGTGGAGCTGAGATGCACCATCCTCCTGACATGTGAATGTGTTCACCTACCTGTAAGCTCTCTACACTGGTACTTTTGGGATTTTAAGAGAGGCTTTATCACATAGGAATGACCAGTCATTGACCCAATTTTCAGTCTCTTTTCTCCTCCTGGAGAGTACTGGTCGGGTGGGGCTAAAAGTTCCAATCTTCTAATCATGATTTGGTCTTTCTGGTGACCAGTTCCCCCTGCAGAGGCGGCGGGGGTGGGGGTGGGGGGCAGGATTCAGGAGTTGCCTTGTTAGAATAAAAGACATTGCTATCACCCAGGAAATTCTGAGGGTTTAGAAGCTCCATGCCAGACACTGGGGACAGAGACCAATGCCTATGTATATATTTTTCTACTATTTCACAGTAAGCAACTTCCCTATACACACAAAACCTATGTGTGTGAACATCACAAATGTTCAGCCTCTCAAAAAGTCCATCCCCCGTGGGTATATTTTGGGTACACTTCAGAGGTGTATTGGTACTGGTTCATACCAGTTTGCTTGTCCTAGAACTTATTATCAAATTGTCAGGAATTTTACACCCATTATTAAAAATTAAATTATATATACTTACAATTAAATAAATTATATGAAAGAAGTAAATCAGACCTTATCACTTACTATTTATTTTACATTTTACTGTTATCTATGCCGCTGAGGTTATTTATATCTGTTTTATCAGTGTGGTAGAATTATATCATCATGTACTGCTTCTCATTTCTTCCCAGCAGCATTCATGGCATCATATTGGTAGCTTGGAATCAGTCATAGTGGGCTTATTTACACCCTGGAAATCTGAAAATATGACAAATTAGGACTTGATTTATTTTTGTTTTGTTGATTGCCTAGACTTAAGAAAATAATGGAGAAGAGCAAATAATGCATATTAAACTTAAAAGTGGGTCATATCTGTACCTGTGGCATTGAGAATAGTCCAAAAAGTGGAGGAAATTCTCATAGTATTTGATACTAATATCTGATTCAGGAAGGAGGTCACCAAGTTGTTGATAAGCAAGTGAAGTTCTGACATCCATCTTTATCATTTTACTTTCTTTTTTCTTGTTAATGGGAAGGAGGCTATCAACCAACATTTGTGTTGTAACTATACTGGTTTGTCATTTGCAGCCATAGCTTGACTATGGATACAGGGATTTGACAAAAGTCAAGAAAACACTGTGTGAGTCCATCAGCTACATGGGGTTTACAACAAAGGGTGTTGTATAATTTATTATTTATTGATAAGTGCTGTATATCCTTTATATCAGTAAAATTTATATTAAATCTATAACATAGTATAGCCATATATGCACACATTTTTTTTCCCCTAGAGAGAAGTTGTTAAGCATTTACCATCACCTCATCAGCATATTCCCACCATTCTCTTACTGGTTACTTATGAGAAATTGGGGGATTTTCCTCTTCAGTCTGTATGCTTGAAAACACCATCTTTCTTCTTATCCTTGACTCACTCAGTCACAGGGAGCCCTGAAAATCATCAAATTCAGCTTGCAGAGGAAGTTTAAAGGACCAAAAATGACTTCCCTATAATCTGAATCCTTTTCTACAAAGAAAGTTCCAAAAAGTTTCCTACCAAGAAAGAGTTGCCAGTTCTTGGGTCTTCTGTAAGTGGATATCTTGTTCATCACAAAGGAGCACTTTTGGGTTTTTGTATGTACATGAATCAAATGACAAGTATTTGTATGTTTTATCAGTATATAGAATATATTTTTTCACCCAAGCCTATCCACATTTATCAGCTCATTTCATACTTCTCAAGTTTTCTCTGTTTCTTTTTAAAGAAATTCTAGTATTTCATATATTTACTTAACACTTCCCATTACAGTATTACACGTAGTTTTGATGAAATAAATATTCAACACATCCGTGAATTTCTAGCGATTCACCCTGTTTCTAGTGATTCACATGCAGCTGGAGAAGGAGAATATTTATCACAGCTTTAGAGGCTAGCTAGCTCATTCCTCTCCACGATGTTATTGCCTCTCAGACATGGTATTAAAGGCGTTTACTTGCTATTTCCTATACTATTATACCAAATCTGCAGTGAATTCAGGGCAGGAAACAAAACCCCTTAAGGGGATATTAATAGTTCTAGTGGAAACAGTAATCCCACTTGCCAAAAGTAAGAATGATGTAGTTGAATTTCAATCTATTTCTCTCTTTGGGTATCAGGTGGAGAAGCATATTGGGAATACTAGGGAGAGGAGAGAGGAGCAAGGAGCTGCCTCAATGATTGTAGACAGAGTTCTTGAATAAATATGGTACCTGTTTTAGTTTTCAACGTGATGGAGAAAAACACCATCCAACTCATCTTCTTTGTTGTTGTCATCAACATCATAGTATGTAAGGTTTGCTCTGGAAAATTCTGCATGGAATAAGTTATGAATTTATTCAAAATTAGGTAGCGACTCATTTGTAATAGTTCATGCCTGTTAACAACAATTATACAAGGTCTCTGTAGCACTTAGGGTGATGGAAGTTTGGCTAGTAGCCAGTTAACATGATTGATTTTCAGGGCTACTCAAGATCTCTCAGATCTGAAAAATGGGCATTTGGGACTAAAAGAACTGATTTGATGCTCTCTGATGATCAAACTAAATCAGATTTCTCTCAGATCTTAACTTTATGCTGTGTGAGCTTGGACTGTCTACAATAGCGTCCTCGGCAAGCTTGGGAATGAAAAAATTCAATTTCAAAAGTAAACACAGAGAACAAGAATAGTTCAGAGGACAGCTTACACTAGAACAAAACCCAGCTAATTAGGGGTAACAAATACAGCTGAAGGTGGCAGAACTGGAGTAGTCTTTTACACAGCAAAGAGAAACAAATATATTTTTTTCACCAAGATTTGCTTCTTCTCTTAAGTTATTGATTACCTTTGTGAAGGAGAGAATATTGACATGTGCAGAAGACCGGAACGAGTTGAAATAGTTTTAGATAGAGTATCTTTGGCAGGTCTTCGTGTTCTGATTTAAGTGAGAAGCACTGTGGGTTCTGAAATAGCTTCTATAACCAGTTTCATCACAGACCTAATCATCCAAATCGTCATTCTCTGTAATTTGACTGAAAGGCAGTGGAACAGCAAAAGCTTCAGTTCTTGAAAAGGTTTCAGCAGCCAGCCAGCTTATGCTTATTAGAGACGCTCTTACACCATCTCCTCCCCGTCTCTTTATTCCAACCACGACTAAATAAATCCAGAGGCTTGAATCAAAGTACAGAGTGGGGAGGGTCAGGAGAGAGGATCTGAACAGACTCCTGGAGAAAAATAGTTCAGTTAAAAAAAGTATTAAACAAGGTTTTAATGTCCTACAGAAGTGCCAGTCTCAAAATACTGAGAACTTGAAGATGAATCATTTTTTTTTTTTTCAGAGAACGGGCAAGGACACACCCTCAGGCCAGATTAGAATGGAAAGGATCCAGTGCTTCATATGACCTGGATCCCGGAAGCTCTGCTCCACGGTGTGACCTTTGATGTGACCCAACCTCAATGAGCATTAATCCCTTGTTTGAGTCTGTGTTTGCTTTCAACCCTTTACATTTTTTTCCCCCATGGTAAACCTTTCCACCTTTGGATTAAGAACCTTTCAAGACTTTGCTTTCACACTGGGTTGTTATGCTTTTGATTTTTAGCAAACATCATTTAGAAACTATATTGGGGATATCTGGGAAGGCCAGATGTTTTTGTAAGGAAATGTAAGAAAAGTACCATTCTTCAGTTAAACTTACTTTATCACAAACCAGTCCTCATTTTGATTAAGTATGCGAAAGCATTGAATTAAAAAACAAACACATACAAACTAGTGTAAACATGTGACCCAAGTGTCTGCTTCTCCCCTTGCATATTCTAGACATATATTAGAGGTTGAGTTCCTCTAACATATTATTTTTGCTTATGTCTATGTTAACTGTGGCCTTCCTTTTGTCTTCACCGTTTTCCTCTCACCTTTGCACTGTCTCCTGGGACTGCTCAGTTCAATTCAGTTCAGTTGCTCAGTTGTGTCTGACTCTTTGCGACCCCATGAACCGCAGCACGCCAGGCCTCCCTGTCCATCACCAACTCCCGAACTTTACCCAAACTCATCTCCATTGAGTCGGTGATGCCATCCAACCATCTCATCCTCTGTCGTCCCCTTCTACTCCTGCCCTCAATCTTTCCCAGCATCAGGGTCTTTTCCAATGAGTCAGCTCTTCGCGTCAGGTGGCCAAAGTATTGGAGTTTCAGCTTCAACATCAGTCCTTCCAATGAACACCCAGGACTGATCTCCTTTAGGATGGACTGGTTGGATCTCCTTGCAGTCCAAGGGACTCTCAAGAGTCTTCTCCAACACCAAAGCATCAGTTCTTCGGCACTCAGCTTTCTTTATAGTCCAACTCTCACATCCATACATGACTACTAGAAAAACCATAGCCTAGACTATACGGACATTTGTTGACAAAGTAATGTCTTTGCTTTTTAATATGCTGTCCAGGTTGGTCATAACTTTCCTTCCAAGGAGTAAGCGTCTTTAATTTCATGGCTGCAATCATCATCTGCAGCCGTGGCAGAGAGGAGCTACCCCCTGTCCAAGGTCAGGGGCAGTGGCCGAGAGGAGCTAACCCACATCCAAGGTAAGGAGCAGTGGCTGCGCTTTGCTGGAGCAGCTGTGAAGAGATACCCCACGTCAAAGGTAAGAGAAACCCAATTAAGATGGTAGGCGCTGAGAGAGGGCATCAGAGGGCAGACAGACTGAAACCACAATCACAGACAACTAGCCAATCTGATCACTGGGACTGTTGTTGATGGCAAAAACTTGGATTCTATGCACTGGTGCCAAATAAACTCTTGGAGAGAGAGTTTTGAGTGGAGTAGAAAAGAATAGCTTTATTGCTTGGCCTTGCAAAGGGGGACACAGGAGGCTAATACCCTCAAAACTTTGTGTCCCAATCCTGGGGAGAATTTGGTAAGGAGCTTTATAACAATGGTGCAGGGGTGGGGTTGCTGATAAGGATCAGGGTGTGTGTGCAGGACCTACATTCCTTAATCTGGCCTTAGATGGTCTTCTGATGTTCTTCAGTTTATCAAGCTGTGACCTTTTTTCCTGGAATGAAAACTGCTTCATCAAATAGTTAGCATCTTCATTTGTTGGGAGTTTTAGTTCTGCAGAAGAGTTCAAAGATACTGCTATTCGTATCCCTTGAGGCAGAACCTGGACCCTGCCCCAAGGCTGCACTACTGTTTTTTGACTGCTCCTTCCTTGTCTCTGCATACCTTCCTTTCCTTGATTAGCAACTGCTTAAAACGGTCTTGGAGGCTGAAACCTATTCCTTACAAATAAGGAAGTGGGGACACAGAAAGGTTCCTGCCCAAGAGCCCCACAGGGTCCTATTCCATTTCACCAGCACTTCTTACCATCTTCACCCTGTGAAATGGAATATTTCCTGTCATATCAGTAAACAAGGATGTCATAGTCATCAGTAATTACAGCCCCCCAATCTGAGCTGGTGAGCCCTAAGGGCACTCAGGAAGAAGAATACCTGCCATGTGGCAGCCACCAGACCGCAGTCACTTCCTATGCTGAGCCCCAAGGGAGCTCAGGATGTGAAAAACATAGGACACTGGCCCCATAGCTGAGAGACATGTGAGAGAATGATTTCAGTGAGCCCAGACTCTTGCATCTTCCCACACATAGAAAAGTGCTAAATTCCTTAACTTGGGATGTCTGGTTTTCTTTAACTAATGATAATCTTTTGATGTTCAGACTACCTGTCCTTTGTTGCAAAACTTCTATTTTACCTGGCTCCTCCCTGGAGCAGTTCTGTCAGGGTTACTTGAGGTGCTGTCTTCCGGGCTTGAAGTCCTAAAAATTTCAACCAAATAAAACATAACTCTCAACTTTTAGGTTGTGAATATTTTTTTAGTCAACAATCCTCTGCTGGAAACTGGAAATTTATCAGTGAATCCCCCCCACTGTGGTAGTTTTGTGGTAATAAGGGGAGAGGGAAGATGACTAAATGGAACATTTAACAACTATCCTTTTTTCCACTCCCCTTAGGAGGTCCTGGAATTGGAACCTTAGAACAGAGATGGCAGAAGGCATTTCAGGACAGACAAGGGAAGGCAGGATGCTGCAGAGAGCAGGGTGCCTTATTCACAGTTTGCCTGGACCTGGCTCGGTTAGCCATCATCCCATAACTAGAAGAATACCTTTTGAAAAGACTTTGACTTCCAACATCTGGTTAAGCCACATCATAATGAAAAGAGAGTCTGGTGGATGAGGTTGGCCTAAGCCCCACATTTTTCTCTGTTAGTTCTCTTTCTGCTCTGTCTTTGTAAAATCTCTTTGAGGGTGTTGAAGCACCTAGTGACAGATGTGGAGATTTAACAAATTTTAGGCACCTTGATTTTCTTGGTGGGCTACAGAGACTCATCTGTTGTCACTCATCTGATCCAACCTGCCTTCAGATCATGTTGAAATTCCTTTTTGTCACATCCTGCAGATCATGACAAACAGGCAGATTAGCCTGATTATTGAGGTCCATCAGCTCTATGCTCTTAGTTAAATGATACTCAGCATGGATCATGGAGAAGAGCTTTGCAGGGTTAGCTGGGTGTGTAATTACAATGACTTCATTTAATAAACTTGCCATCACTGTCTTAATCCTCAGTCAAGTAAAAGCATGAGAATCCGTGTTAGCCATGATTAGGTGACACTGATGGTTAACAACATTTTCTCATCTCACCAGATTCATTTTTATTAAAACTCTTAACTTGGTTAAAGTATATTTTTTCCCAACAGAATCACCTGATTGATGGTGACTTTGTGGGTTTTCATGATGAAGATGTGTTATAAGTAAGTTTAGCTTGGTTTTGCATTTGGGTTCTTGCTGGGATCTATTTCCTATATGGTTTCTAACCCTCTAGCCTCCCACCCTGTCTTATCTGTACTTGGGTCCTGCCCATCAGACTGGCTAGGTATTCTTCAAGCACATGTTCATTCTACTAAAGGTGAAGAATATTCCGCAAAGGGGTTAGTATCAGGAATGGTTTTGTCTCACCTCTCATCAGAATCTGGAGTAGAGCTGGGCTGCATTCTTGGCAGTGCCCAGGGTTCTGGTTCGATGGGCAGATTCTGACCTGACTTACCTTCTTTCTCCCACCTGTTTCCTCCTGGGAATGCTGCCCTGGTGCCCCCTGCCCCCATACCTAACAGTACCAGGTGTGCATGGATATTCGAGGGGTGAAAGAATAAGGGGCTGAGGGTCCCAGATTCCAAATAAACAACTGTTGTCTCTCTTTTCCTGAGAGCTGTGTTCACCTGGGTCTTGGGGGAAGCAGACCTGGAGACAGCATTAAACCTGCAAGGATTTTATTAGGGACAATGCCTACACAAGAGAAAACGGGGGAGAGCTGTCCAGCTGTGATGGAAGTCTGAGCTGGGTAGAGGAGGAGGGAAGGTTGGTGGCAACATCCTAGACTGCCACTAAAGAAGAGGAAGGTTTAGCCAGCCTCCTGGAGAATCTTAGAGCCAAGACAGCCACCAGCCTGGTTATGGACCTGCTGTGCTCAGCCATGGGCCAGGAGCAGCTTGTGGGAACGGTGGCCTCAGCACAAAGGTGGCTCTAGCTTTCTGAGGGTGGACCCTGAGGCCCTTGGTTAATCATGCCTCCTGCGAGGGGCCCTCCCATGACTGCCACAGGGCCGATGGTCAGAGTTGAGCCTTCTGTGGGGCTGTGGAGGCCTCTTGTCTTGGGGACACTCTCCTGTGTCCCCTGTGCTTCACTGCTAGGCCTAGTTGCCCATGAGGCCATCTGCTGCGCAGGGCTGTTTCCCCACACCTTCCTGCCATCTGAGGCACCATGTTGACTTTGCCACTGAGAGACGGGGATTGGAGAGAGGGCCATGGTATCAGAGTGAAACGGCGGAGGGCCTCAGCCTTAGGTGCTGTACTGAGGAGCTCATAAACCACCCTGAGGGCAGCGGGGAGCTGCTGGAGGGTTTCAACATGGTGAGCAGTATGGTTGGTTTGTGAATGTCAACTCTAGCAGGCAGAGGAATTGCTTGGAGAAGGAAGTGGCAGAGAGGTGAAGCAAGCAGAGAGACTAGTTAGGAAGATGCTGCAGCTACTTGGTGGGATGAACAAAACATGGAGTGAAACACCTATATGATATCATCTTCTCCATCTGTAACTTCCAGCTACTTCATGAGGGCCATGTCCTTCCTTGGCCCTTCCACCCAGGCTGCTCTGCTAGGACATCCTTTTTGGAGAGCTCCACCTAGGACTGGTGTGCATGGGTGCTAAGTCTCTTCAGTCATGTCTGACTCTTTGTGACCCTATGGACCTGCCAGGAACCTCTGTCCATGGGATTTTCCAGGCAGGAATTCTAGAGTGGGTTGCCATGTCTTCCTCCAGGGCATCTTCCCAACCCAGGGACTGAACTCATGTCTCCTGCGTCTCCTGTACTGGTAAGTGGGTTCTTTACCACTAGCACCACCAGGGAAGCCCCAGGACAGGTAAGTACCCTAATATTAATAACTACTTTCTCCCGCCCCTTCCCCTGGCACCAGCTGAACAATTTGGAATAAGAGTTTTCATTAAGATCAACTTTGTTTAGCTGTGGTTATTTAGACTCTCGGTGTCTGGGGAGGTAACTCAGCCCTCTGGCTCCTGCTGTGGGAGCAGTGATATTTGAGTGAAGCTCTTAGGCCTGACCCATGTCAAAGTTCATGCGTGATTCCTCATTGGCAGGAAGTCAGTGCTTCATGCATTGCTTTGATCTTCATGTTCACTGTAGTTATATTCCCGTTATTCTGCTCTGTAACTTTTTCTCATTGTCTCTTCCTGTTTTCTTTCCGGGAGTTCTCTGTGAAAGGCAAGGTCTCACTTATTCTCAGTGGTCTCAGATGATCCCTTCTTGAGAATGGCGTGTTTTACTTGACCACACACATATCTTCTATTAATATTTCATGGTTCTACACCCTGCCTGTTTTTTTTTCTATTTCTTTCCCCTTTTGTCTTAATACATTCACATCCCAGGTTTATCAGAGGAGGGCGCTCTCTATGGATGGTGGAACTCCTGGATTTCCCACTTCTAACACTTGTCTCTGGAAATTTGTGGCCCTCTTGGTGGGCTGTTTATTGCTGTCTACTGCACTAGTTCCTGGGCTCTGTTCCCTAAATACCAGGAAAAGACACAGATTTTCCCCTAAAGCACAACTGAGACCAGACTGTTACGTGATTCAGACATAACTGCAGATTCCTTGGGGACAACAAAGGGACAAACGCAGAGAGCCACTTCCTATGTGCAGCCGGCTCTGGTTGCAGCTGGAGCAGCTGTCTCGGGTCCCTTCCTTTGCCTGCCCCAACTGGTGGCCCTAGTCAAATGTAACATCCCCATCCCATAACCAGGAGCACCCTCAGAATCTCTGCATTACTAAGAAAGAGTCCTGTATAGGAGGGCCAGGTCCACCAAGAGGAAGGATGTTGCTGCCTCTTATCTCAAGTCTACCTACTGAATTTGAATGTCCTATTCTAGGATCATTGGCCTTGTGAAGGGTCTGTCCATTAAAATAGACCCTGCACTGCCACTCACAGCGATGTAGCCTCACACCATGTTTAGACAAAGCAATCTAATCATAACACAATTGCCCAATGACCTCCTGTATTGACCTTTGCAGGAGACCTTTCGACCATGACATCATGGTCGCCTGTTCTGTCCCTCATGGTGCTCACACTTCAGCCTAAGACACAGTTAAATGCAGATTGCTTGGGTTTTGCTTCTAGCAATTCTGTTTCAGTAGGTCTGAGCTACTTCACTGATGAGCCTAATACAGCTTAAACCCACAGTTTGGTTTCTCTAAGCAGTGTCTGGCTCTGTACTTGAATTTAGCAGTATGGGCTCAACTGTGCATGGAATTCAGCTTCCAAGGAGAAAAGTAAGAGCCAAGGTCAGGTGTGAAGTACAGCCGCAAATTAGAAAAAGAGACTGTGGTGCCTGGATCCAAATTCAGAACACTGGGGGCAGATCTTGCTACCTGTTTATAATCACCTCTTGGGTATCATATTTTCCATTTGGACTCTTGATGTTAAAGTCCACAGCCTGTCAAAGAAATTTTTAATAGGGAGAAAAGAGAGATGGAGTGACTTGGGAAAACGAAGGTGGTACCTAAGTTTTAGGATTTTGCTCCAAATTTGATATTTTCTGCACTGAAAAGAACTCTTCTTTTTTTGGATTGGATTGAATTTATTTGGTGTAAACACACATCCTTTAAATACCAGTGTGTTTTTATGTTCAAATACCCTGCATGAAAGACCAATGATTATTATGCACAGCAGTGAACAACACTGTAATCTCTATAATGCAATAAACTAATTAGTAAACTGTTACCAATTTTAAACAATACTAACACGTCCATAGTTGGCATGAATATAAAGTTACTGAAATAAAAATTTACTGTTTTCAAATTGGCATTTTTAAATGAAAAACAAATTGCTTTATGTAGAACATTTAGTTAATTGTATATGCTCTAGTGGGCTCTTACCTGAATTATTTGTCATGTGAAAAAAGGAAGTAGGCTCTAAGCTGAGAAAAAAGAATAATTGGGGGGTTTTCTACAATAATTTTCAAGGTTTTCATGGAGAAGTTTCATGTTTCACCCTACATCTATTATTGTTGTTGTTGTTCAGTCGTTCAGTCATGTCCAACTCTTTGTGACCCCATGGACTGCAGCACGCCGGACTTCCCTGTCATTCATCATCTCCCGGAGCTTGCTCAAACCCATGTCCATTGAGTCAGTGATGCCATCCAACCATCTCATCCTCTGTTGTCCCCTTCTCCTCATGCCCTCAATCTTTCTTAGCATCAGGGTCTTTTCCAATAAGTTGGCTCTTAGCATAGGGGGCCAAGTATTGGAGCTTCAGCTTCAGCTTCAGCATCAGTCCTTCCAATGAATATTCAGGGTCAATTTCCTTTAAGCTTGACTGGTTTGCTCTTCTTGCTATCCAAGGGACTCTCAAGAGTCTTCTCTAGCACCGCTATACAGAGAATTTTAAAAAAATGTACATCATATACCCAACAGTATGCTCTACTGAAGATTAAATCTGTGTTTTCCCCCTGTTCTAGCTAGAGAGGGTGAGAAAGATATCTTGTTTGTCTTACAAAGAATGCATCTTTGCATCACTGAAAATACCCCCTATGGCATCTCCATGAAAAGATCTGGAACTCCTGTAGACATACCAAGAAAAGGGATAATTCTGTTTTTTCCAGAAAATGGGGGTGTGACTACACATTTGGGACCAGTGGCTGGGAGGAGAAATGAAGACTGTTCTAGGAGGAGGCTTGGAGAGAAGGTGCCTGGGGCTTTGGGTTCATGAGGTGGTCAAAGCTGAGCTCACTTCTTTCCTGAATTCTAGGGCTGGGTTTCTGTAGGAGAAGTAGCTGAGGATGGGAGCAGAGGGAGTGCTGTGAAGAGGGGCATTCTGCCACCTGGCACCATTTTTCTTGACTTCTCCCTCCTGCCTGCTTGGGCTGTCCTCCCAAGGCTCTCTCGGGGTCCCTGAAGACAGTGATACCCATTAATCCAGTGAGGGAGTGTAGCCCAAGGGCCCATACTTTGGAGAGAGGATGAACGCGTCCCCAGGGGAAATATGTGTGAGTCCGAAAGGCTAGTCATCTCCTTTACATAAATCTTCATTGTGAGGCAGGATTTTCTGACAATGATGGAAATTATTTCTTTGAAACAAAGATCAAGGACTTTCCTAGAGGCCTTTGACCTAAGAAAGTGTCATCTGTTTGGAATGAATTTTTTTTAATGTATTTATTTTAATTGGAGGCTAATTACTTTACAATATTGTAGTGGTTTTTACCATACATTGACGTGAATCAGCCATGGGTGTACATGTGTTCCCCATCCAGAACCCCCTCCCTCCTCCCTCCCCATCCCATCCCTCTGGGTCATCCCAGTGCACCAGCCCTGAGCACCCTGTCTCATGCATCAAACCTGGGCTGGTGATCTGTTTCCCATATGATAATATATATGTTTCAATGCTATCCTCTCAAATCATCCCACCCTTGCCTTCTCCCAGAGTCCAAAAGACTGTTCTATACATCTGTGTCTCTTTTGCTATCTCGAATGTAGGGTTATCGTTACCATCTTTCTAAATTCCGTATATATGTGTTAGTATACTGTATTGGCAATGGCACCTCACTCCAGTACCCTTGCCTGGCAATTCCCATGGACGGAGGAGCCTAGTAGGCTGCAGTCCATGGGGTCATGAAGAGTCGGACACGACTGAGCGACTTCACTTTCCCTTTTCACTTTCGTGCATTGGAGAAGGAAATGGCAACCCACTCCAGTGTTCTTGCCTGGAGAATCCCAGGGACGGGGGAGCCTGGTGGGCTGCCGTCTATGGGGTCACACAGAGTCGGACATGACTGAAGCGACTTAGCAGCAGCAGCAGCAGCAGCATACTGTATTGCTGTTTTTCTTTTTGACTTACTTCACTTTGTATAATAGGCTCCAGTTTCACCCACCTCATTAGAACCAATTCAAATGTATTCTTTTTAATGGCTGAGTAATATTCCATTGTGTATATGTACCACAGCTTTCTTATCCATTTGTCTGCTGATGGACATCTAGGTTGCTTCCATGTCCTGGCTATTATAAACTGTGCTTCGATGAACATTGAGGTACACGTGTCTCTTTCAATTCTGGTTTCCTCGGTGTGTATGCCCAGCAGTGGGATTGCTGGGTTGGGATGGATTTTGTGTGGTCTTGTCTAGTAGGGAATGGGGCGCGGGGGATGTGTGAGGGGGTATAGGAGAGGAAGGACAGTCAAGGAAACCAAAGCAAGTTTACTTCTCACATTGGGATTATCTGCCTACTCATCTGCTGAAATTGGGATGGGTCCCATCATTGTTCCTGCTTCTCCTGGTTTGCTCCAACTCCCCCAATGCATATTAAAAAATACCTAAATCAGGTGCATTATCCTTTATGCTTGGTTTCATAAGAATAAATTGCTGGAAAAATATATGCTGTGATGTGTCTCTTTTTATCCTACTGAGAGAAGAATCTTTTTAGCACTTTCCCTTGTGAATAGAACTCAATAGTTCTCCTTTGTGTAGTAAAATGGTATATAGTCATGCTCGATCATGGTATCACATGTAATTACAAGCCTGTTGAGTTCAGCATTTAAGCCCAGTTTGGGGGATGTGGAGCTCAGCTTTTTTCAATCACACAGAATTAGACCTGGCTTTCCGGTCTTTTGTATAAAGCTGGTGCTAGCTGGTTCATACCCATGTCATACCTGCTGTCAAAATAGTTTGAATATTGCCTCTGACTTATCTCTCTATGTTTTTTCAGGTTGGCTGCATCACCAAGCTGTAAGTCAAGATGTCTTGTCTGGCCTTGACTGTAAGTGCCAGCTGACACATCTAAAATTTATGGGTAACTATGAAGTGCAATGTATTTACAAGGAGCTATCTCCAGGCTTCATCCATCAGATGAGACAACTGGGTACTGTTGAAATAATTGTTTTATTTACAGTTCATTAACCTTCCAGTGGGCAGAATTCAAAACCAGGTTTGACCATACCTGATTCCCTAGGCTAATAACATCTCTTACATGTGATGGTGTCTCCCTGGGGTCCAGTGTAGTACACATGCTCATCTGGTCCAAATATATCCTGGCTGACTCTGTGATGGGTTAGCTTGCTAGGTTTTTCATGTAAGGATGTGCTTTCATGTAAGAATGTTTCTCAACTTGGATTTTTGGATCCCTTCACCCAATGCACAACAAAGCCATTCTATTGAAACCAGCTTGTGGTGAAGGAAAGTACAGCATTTACTGCAGGGTGCCAAGCAAGGAGAATAGGCAGTTAGTGCTCAAAAGACTCAAACTCCTCTATAGCCTTCAGGAAAGGGTTTTTAAAAGCAACATTAGGGGTGTGGGTTGCAGGATGCCCGATCAGCTCATGGACATTGATGGTGGTGATGGAAGTCAACATCATCAACTTTCTGGTCCCAGCTGGTCTGGGGTCTATATACCTTTCTGTAAAAACTAGTTAGAATATACAGCAGACATTGTTAGCTATGTCCTTCAGGGAGGAACTAAAAGTTCTCTGTCTCTGCTATGGCTGATCTATTGTTTAAATTGTTACCAGTTTCCTGGCCCAACAGCTATTCTTTGTTCCCATTTTCTCACATTTTTTAAAACCATTAACCCCTGAGATAACCTTTTGAGACTCAGGAGAGGCCTGAAGTGTACTGCTCAACTTCAAGGGGATAAAAGTTGTTTTCCTGGTTCCCCTGGAGTCCTTGATTCAGAATATTGTACCCTACACTGAATTTCTGCTACTCTGCCTAGAAAGAGCTGAGAATTAGGAAGAAGATGGGAAAAGATAAAATGCTTTGGGATTTATGTTATAGCAGTGACATTGGAGATTGAATTTCTCTTGTTCAATTTCCCAGTTGTAAACTCTTCTTGTCTAAGTTAAGTCAGTCGTATGTTGTAGACCTGTCCTGTCCTACTATTCCAGACACATAATTATGACTTAAAATAGCAATAAGTAGGATAATAGCTGTCAAGTAGTAGAGCAATGGCCATGTGCCAGACCCAGGGCTAGTGGTTTCACATACATTATTTCATTTAATTTTTAGAATAGCAACCCTGTAAGTAGGAATTATTTCCTACCTTTTGTGGATAAATAACCCGAGGCTCTGAGAGATTTAGTAACTTTCCCCAGTTTACTTAGCCAAACTCTGTCCAACACCAAAGCCAAGACTCCATCCTTGCCACTGTGTGGCCTTCCAGGGAAACCCAGTGATTCCATCTGGCCAATATATTTTCTAAAATGAGACGTGGTAAGTGTTTCATGTGCTCCAACTTTGTATGCAAAGTTCATAGTTCCTTTAAAATCCCACTGCTCACTCCTCCAGTCAAGGTTATCTTGGACGCAGAAAGTTCTTCAAATATTCAGACCACCTGTCGCCCACGGAATGTTCTGAACCTTGACAGTCTCTGAAGTGTTCCTCCCCTTGCATGAAAACAGCTCTATCTGGCTTATAATTAGAAGTGAAATAATTTTTAAATGGCTTCCACGCGGCTCAGCTTTCAAAGAGGTTCCAGTTACATGTAACTTCACATAAACAGATAATCAGAGACCAGAGCCAGAGAGCACAGTTCCTGGCTCCTAATTGGCATGAAGCAGGGACATCTGCTATGCATGAAGCCTGTGTCGGGTTGGCCCTCTCATCTGTGACCTCCTGCGGTTGTGAGGGGCTTGCCCTGGATTGCATAAAGACTTCACAGGGGCATTGAAAAATGGGATGGAATCAACTTGAACAGAAAACCTAATTGGTTTGAATCCTTCCTTAACCACCGTTAATTATTTTGGGATTGAATGTCCATCTTATAAAACAGATGCTTTTCTTCCAGAGGTAGAATTTCTTGCTTTGGTTGCAAGTCCAAACAAGTTAACTTAAAAGGCTCCATTATAAATGAATCTGACATGATTCTACTCTCTTCCTATTTAAGATGAATTTTGTGGATTGGAGGATATGAAACACCACATATTCAGCAAGTTTTGTCTCAATTTTCCCCTCCATTTCTTCAACACCCCTGCTCCCAGCCTTTATCATTACTTCTATTTTTAAATTCCAAAACTGGATGGAGGTTGTGGGGTTGGGAAAACTGTTTAACCTACGGGGCTTGAGTCTGAGATTTCTCTTGAAGCTGGTTTTCCAGAAGACCAATTGTTCCAAAGGTGCCTAGAATGAAAGAGTCCTAATTCACCTCGTGTGCTCAGTTGCTCAGTTGTGTCCGACTCTTTGCAACTCTATGGACTGTAGTCCAGCAGGCTCCTCTGTCCATGGAATTTCCCAGTCAAGAATACTAGAGTGGGTTACCATTTCTTACTCCAGGGGATCTTCCTGACCCAGGGATTGAACCTGTGTCTCTTGTGTCTCCTGCATTGGCAAGCAGATTCTTTACCACTGTGCTACGTGGGAATTCCAATAATTCACCTTACTGCAGAGATTTTTGAACTCCTGGCAAGGATGCTAAAAGCTGAAGGCTCCCCTGAATGAGGTCTACGGGAATAACATGTGCTTGTGAGTGAGGCAGACAGAGCTTTATTTTAGAACTTTGTTCCAAGGTTCTAGGACCAACACCCCAACTGCTCACACCATTTCTCTTTCCTTAGCAAGTCTAAATCCTATGCAGACTTTGTATAATGGTTTGGAGCCATACCTTTTCCATTGATTCTTTATACCAAGTCTGATCTTCATTGATTTAAGTATCTAATAGTATTAATTATCTAAATAACAATCTAATATTGGAATGAGTAGCTACTCATGTAAGGAATTGGCCTAGATATACTCTGTGGGGCTGCAAAGATGAACCAGATTTAAATCCTTCCTTGAAGAGTTTACAGTCAACCAGGAGAGAAGTCAAGTATAGCTGGGAAAGGGGAGGGTTACAAATAAACAAGACATTGCTGTACGGTGTCTTATGGTAGAAAGCAGTACAATGCAATGAAAGATGTGAGGAAATGCCACACAAGACTCCTTTCCCTGTGGGGCAGAGAACCTCTGAAAAGGTTTTCTCTGCAGTAGTTTGAAGATTCTTTGAGATGCACAATGTTTATTTGCTCCAGAAGAAATCTACCTTGGATTTTTATTTCTATTTATTTCCTAGTTTCTGGAAAAAGGGCCTTCATGGAAGATGTTGACAGTAGGTTTAAAATGGGGTGGGGACTTTGGTGAGCCCTACCCCCAGGAATGAAAGTGAAAGGCATATATTCAGGAGGGCTTTCAGCTCAAGATGATGTAAGAACCAGGGAGCAGGGACCACAGTAGAGGAGGCTTGTGAGTGTTCTTAAGCTGGTGACCTGTCTCACATGTATGATATCTGTTACCACCACCTTCCCAATGTTACCTTCTAGGGATTTAAGGGATCTTACTGGGATGGCCATGTGTCAGGCTAAAACGGAGGGCTCTGTCATTAAGGAGAAGAGGGAGAAGGCATGCAGGGGAAGGCATTTAATTGGTAGACTGTCTCAGAGTCTGTATTCAAGTAGTGGCAAAGATAGTGGAGGGGAAGGGGAGAATGTATGAGACATTCAGTGACATAGTGACTAGGTTTGACAGCTGTTTAGGAATGACATGAAAGTATTAAGAGAGATTTGGAGCCTGGGTAGAGTGAAGTGGTGGGAACCATAGTTAATATGTGTCAGGCATGATTCTAAGTCCTTTCAAGTGGATTTTACATTGATTCCTTGAAACAACCCTATGAGATAGGTCTTAGTATTATTATTATTTTTTTAAATATGCTTCCCATCACATTCTTTCAAAATCACATAATTCAAATTCATATGCCACAGGTATTTCTCATGAAATAATAGGTTCTAGTAGTATTATCATTATTTAACAGATGAAGAAAGGGGGACCTGAGGAGGGTAAGTTGCTTGCCCAAAGTGATTCAATGAGTAGCAGAACCAGAATTTGAACCCAGGCAGCTGATTCCAGAACCTATTGCCTTAAGCAATATGCTGTGGTGGCAAAGACTAGAGAGGGGAGACACAGGAATACCTAGATTTCTACGCTGACACACCATCTTTTCTTCACAACATTCCCCAATTCCCTTGAGTATATTTCCCATTGGTAGTGCTCAGTGGCAGATGGTAGCTGACGTTTGCACATGGACTTGAAAGAGCACTGGATGTTCTGACAACCTTTCCTTTGTTTTGATCATTAAGAATTTTGAACTTTGGCTTGAGGAGGGGCGCTGAGCACTGGCAATGCCTTGAAGGGCCTGAGGGTGGTTCTGGGGACTTCATCTCAGGAGATTTCCCAGTTGGTCCAGAAGTAGACTGCCCAGAGCCCATGTTACCAGGTTCAAATGGGGCAAGAAATGAAGGAAAAACCAAGAAAGAAATGGTAGGGCCCAGAGCTTGGGGAACTCATGCTTTGGGAAGCCTGGATGGGGCTTCCAGGCTTGGGAAGCTTGGGCTTCTAGGATGGGAAGGTGGGATCTGGACAGATTCAAAACAGCAAGTTCTTAGCATGGTTTCTGGGGACAGTGGGCAGCTCTGTGCTCCAAGGGCTTGGGGATGTAGCTTTGGAAAGGACAGGGAGATTCATTTTGTGGCCATATGTAACTTGGAAACAACACTCTCTGTCTGCCCATTGCTGTTTTGCAGAAAGTATGACTGAGGTCGAGTCTGTGCTAGGGCTAAAGACCAAGAGCAGAGTAAAGTCTGCAGAGAGAAGGGCAATTAGCAAATTCCTTAATTAGAGCTGGGTTCTGATTTCTCCAGTCAATTCTAATCACTTGTTAGGTTTTAAGTCAGCTCTTTTGGCTGGCAGTGTGAAGTCACAGAGTTCAGAAAATCAGGGCTCAGTGATCTTGGGAAAAAATAAGTAAAGACCAGGTTTCCTCCTCTGTAAAAAGATTATCACAAAATACTTATTCCCTGAGACTGTGAGGATTCAAAACACTGACCTGTGAAAGTGTTGTCAAACTCTCAAGATTAGTTATTTATTACATTAGTAATAATGATGCCTTATTAGTCATTAATGCCTGCTAGTAAATGATTCGGTGCTTAAATTTCATGCTCCGTTGAATTCACTGTCTTCCATTTCTCACCAAGGTGCTGTTCTACCCTGACTCCTGTAATCAAAGCTTGGAGATTTACTTAGGCACCGTAAGATTAATCTTGACAAAATTCATTAAGTTTCTATTTTTTTCCCCTGTTTACTGGGCATTAGCCATCATCCCGGAGATGTGACACCTTCTTCTTATTTTCATGGGAATTTGTATTTAAAAATATATTTAGAAAACATCTTGTGGAAAAGCTGCAGAAGGTCTTTCCTTGAACAAAAGTCTCACACTGGGATGAAACTTCATGTTTTGATGCATAGTGCAGCCATTGTAGGTTGTTACTGAATATGTCCGTCTTTCATTCCACACTTCCTTCCTTTCCTTCAGTCAAGATTTATTTGCAAGAGACCAAATGGATCTGTAATTATTCTGTTCTAAAGACGCAGACAGGAATAAGATGTAGTTCTGTCCTCAACAAGCTCACTGTCTGGGAGAGAAGACAACTTGAAAATAAATAATTGTAATATGGTGAGACAAATGCCATTAAACAAATAAATACAGGATATAGAGGTGGCATTTAATAGGAAGGAGCAAATGCATCTTGGCATTTTAATAGGAGGAAAATGCATCTTGGGGTTATCCCTACCTGAACATGCAACCCCAGAACTCATTCATCACTCAGTGAAACTGACTCTTGTTTGTGTACTGTGTTTATTTAACAATCTTTTTAATTTCAGAGATTAAGAAGTAATGTGGGTTTTTATTAGTCATCCTTTTCCTTCTTTCATCTTAGTGTACTTCTTAATCCCTAGTTTATGTATGTATAATGCAAAACACATTAGGTCATTCCTGCCACCCCCATTCTCTCCAGTGGTTGCTTTATCTTTCCATTATAAATCTTTAATGTGTGTAAATGTGTTCCTTTCTTTAAAATCCAACCTTGGCTTATCAGACTTGCAAAAATCTGAAGCTTGACAATACATTTGTTGGCAAGGCTTCGGGGAAGCTGGTATTCTTATACATTGTTAGTGGGAATGAAAAATGGTACAATTCCTATGGAAGAAAATTTGGTAATATCTAACAAAACTACATATGCATCTATCCTCTGACCCAGCAATCTGACTTCTAGGAATTTACCCTGGTATACTTCAAACAATGTGAAAATAAAAACACACAAGTTAATTATATTTAACTTTAAATATTACTATATTCAATATTAAGTATTACTATATTTAAATATTACAAATATTAAATTAACAAAGTAGTGTTATTTATTTTATTATTATTATATTTATTATTATTATTACTTTTAGTATTATTTGTAATCATAAAACATGGGAAACCATCTGAATGTCCAAACATAGGAAATTTATTGAAAAAATCATGATACTCACACACAGTGGAGTGCTGTGTGGCTATAAACAAGAATGAGGAAGAGCTCTATGAGTTGACATTGAATGATTTCTAGGAGATATTGTTAAGTGAAAAAAGCGAAGTGCAGAAGAACATATATAGTATGCTATCTTTTGTATAAGAAAGAAGGAAAATCAGAAAGTATATGTGATTGCTTATTTTTATAAAAGAAACACAGGAAGGACACATCAAGAAACATTAAATTTGGTTACCTATAAGGGATAGAGCAGAAGAGATATGCTGGGAATAATACTTCTCTGAGTGTATATCTTTTTGCATAGTTTTGCCTTTCAGGAGTGTGTTAACGTTCTACAGATTCAAAAATAAGATTAATAAGAATGGAAAGGGGAAAAATCTCTAATGCTGAAAGCAAACTGCCAGTCACCCAATAAAACTTCAAATGGAAAACATAACTGAAGAGAGAGAGAAAGAAAGAAATGACTAATTCAGGTTACTTCGGAACTCCTCAGGTTTAGGTGGGAGCATGGGTAGGGGGGAATTTCACAGAAATCCTGAACTCTTTTTAATAGGCTTGTTTTTGAATGGTTAGGAAAAAGCAATTCTGAAAAAATTTTGTATGTATTATAGGATTGAACAAAGGAGTACAGGTGACTCAAACAACATAGGTTTGAACTGCATGGATCTACTTATATACAGGTGTTTAAAAATAAATACTACAATACTATCTAACCTGTACCAGGGCTTCCCTGTGGTTGACAGTAAAGAATCCGCCTGCAATGCAGGAGACTCGGGTTCGATCCCTGGGTTGGAAAGATCCCCTGGAAGAGGGCATGGCAACCCACTCCAGTATTCTTGCCTGGAAAATCTCCATGGACAGAGGAGCCTGACAGGCTACAGTCCATGTGGTTGCAGAGTCGGACACAACTGAGTGACTAAGCACAGCACAGAATTATCTAATCTGAGGTTGGTTGAATCTGTGGATGTCAAACTACAGATACAGAGGGTTGACTACAAAGTTATATGAGAATTTTCAACTGTGTATGGTGGGAAGGGTGAAACCCCTAACTGCCCTGCGATGTTCAAGGACCAACTGTAAATACATTGTTATTCTTGGGAATTAGGGTTCTTGCTAGGAAAGAAGGGACATAAAATGAAATGGAAGAAGACAGAAAGAACCCTGCTGAGTTGAATTGAAATTGGAGTATCAGTGTGTACCATATTTCTAAAACATATATAGTATGTTTTTATACATACATATGTATGCATATATGTGTATTTATAGGGATAGTGTATATATATGCGTATGTTGCCTACGTTTGTCTGATGATGGGGCCAAGAAACAATAACACCTCAGTTAGACTGAACACACCTAGTGCCCAGTCTTGGTCTCTAAAACCATTCCCTACTGAAAGAAACCAGGGCTTCTGGGAGAACTAGCTGATTCCAGGGCTGGGTCAGGGTAGGTACGAGATGAGCCTGGAGCATCTTGTTATGCTAGAAATTAAGGAAATACGCTAGAAAAATTATGGAAGCATGTCACAAGGACACAGGAGCTAGCTTGAAAGGATTCCTGCTAGTTAAATCTGGGACAGCTTGAATACCAAAATAATTAAATAAAATAATATATCATAAACCATTAAAAATAGGAATTTATGAGTTCCCACAATAACAAATATATACACTAATAATGAATATATGGGGAGGGGGGAAAGCTGTTGCTTACAATGAAACGCTGATGCCAGCTGATAAATTGGGAGAAGGTACTACAGTTGAAAAGTTAGCATTTTGTAAACATTATGGAAAAGATTAGATCAAGCAAGAATTATCAATACATGCTAAATTTAGGGGGAAATTTATATGAGAAGCAGAATATTTGTATGGTCTTAAAGTAGCTCCCACAGATTAATCACTAGTTCTAAGAGACAGAAATCAGCTATTACACAGTGGCGAAATTCAGCACTGAGATTGATCAAAATTTACATCAGCCGTGAGAGCAGATGAACATCACACACTTCTAGATGTGATACCCTGAGAAAGATACAACAGCATCTGGGTAGTATTTTGGCCAAGATTGTGTAGCCTGAATCATGAGGAAATATTAAACTCCAAATGAAAAATATTTTATTGAGAATGGGGGCGTGGGGAACTCTGTATTTAAAAAATGTCATCATGATGACCAAGAAAGGCTCTGGAAGTGTTCCAGATTAAAGAAGGATAAAGAGACATGACAGCTAAATGCAATCCCTGACCCTGGACTGGATTCTTTATTGAGGGGAAATACTGTAAGGACATTATTAAAACAATTGACAAAAATGGGAAATGGACAGTCAATTAGATGAAGGTATTGTTCCAATGTTAAATTTACTGAGGATGATGACCTTACTATAGTTTTATAAGAGAATGTCTATTCATAGGAAATACAATGAATATATTTAAGGATAAGTGGTCATGGGCTTCCCTTGAGACTCAGTGGTAAAGAATTTCCCTGCCAGTGCAGGAGATGTGGGTTTGATTCCTGGGTCAGGAAGATCCCCTGAAGGAGGAAATGACAACCCACTCCAGTATTCTTGCTTGGGAAATCCCGTGGACAGAGGAGCTAGTGGGCTACAGTTCATGCAGTCACAAAGAATTGGACAAGACTTAGTGACTGAACATGCACGCATGGCCATAATCTATGTAATTTTCCTTAAAAAAAATAAAGGGAAAGTATATATGAGAGAGAGAGAGAGAGCAAGAGGAAGTAATCAAGCCAGAAAACAATAAACCATATGGGTAAACTGTCAGCAATAGGTGAATCCAGGTAAGAGAAAAGCAAGTATTCATTTACTGTTTATATTCTCATACCTTTTCTTTAAAGTTAGTTCCAAATAAAAGGTTAAAAATTTAATATTGCATATCCTGCTTTAGTGCAAGAATATTTATCTTCCTACTATTCTGTTTTGGTTCTGGGGACCATGTTGAAGTCTGACTACTGTTAGAATAGATAATATTAGTATTTAAGATTTTTTTTTTTTTTTTTGTGAAGGCTTTTCTTGGCAAATGAAATCTAATATAGAACATAAGCTGTAGAAGAGATAAAAGAAGGCCTGCTCTGATTGAAGCATGTGTGTATTTTTTGGGAGAGCATTAGAATCTTGTCTGCCTGTCTACTTCACCTCCTGCTCCCAGGTAGGCAGCCTTAAGGCACCTCCAGGGAATAGAGTTTGACAACCACTGCTCTAAATTAAACAGGGCATTGTCCAACTGACCTTCAGTTCAGTTCAGTTCAGTCGCTCAGTCATGTCCGACTCTTTGCGACCCCATGAATCGCAGCAGGCCAGGCCTCTCTGTCCATCACCAACTCCCGGAGTTTACCCAAACTCATGTCCATCGAGTCAGTGATGCCATCCAGCCATCTCATCCTCTGTCATCCCCTTCTCCTCCTGCCGCCAATCCCTCCCAGCATCAGAGTCTTTTCCAATGAGTCAACTCTTCACGTCAGGTGGCCAAAGTGTTGGAGTTTCAGCTTCAACATCAGTCCTTCCAATGAACACCCAGGACTGATCTCCTTTAGGATGGACTGGTTGGATCTCCTTGCAGTCCAAGGGACTCTCAAGAGTCTTCTCCAACACCATTGACCTTAGTAACCATTGAATGAGAGTGTACTGTTTCTGGCTGTTTGGGATTCATTTTTGAATGGCTGTATTGTCTCACAGATGGGATTTATGTTTATCCAACTGTCTTTTTCCTTTTCTTTCAAGTAGTTAAGGGTCTTGAATATATTTGGTGGAGTGGAACTTTTTTAATTAGTTTGTTTTCTATTTTTTAACTTTATAATATTGTATTTGTTTTGCCATACATTGACATGAATCCACCATGGGTGTACATGTTTTCCCCTTCCAGAACCCCTCTTCCACCTCCCTCCCCTCAAACATTAGTCAAAAATTTAAGACTATTATTTGTTCAACAAGCCTTAGAAGATTGTATCCAATAAGTTCATTTTGTTTAAGACATGGCCATCTTAGTGTATGTTTAGTCACTCAGTCGTGCCTGACTCTTTGTGACCCCATGGACTATAGCCTGCCAGGCTCCTCTGTCCATGGGATTCTCCAGGCAAGAATACTGGAGTGGGTTGCCATGTCCTCCTCCAGGGGATCTCCTCAATCCAGGGATCGAACCCAGGTCTCCTGCATTGCAGGCCAATTCTTTACTGTCTGAGGCACCAGGGAAGGCCGCCATCTTAGTAATTTGCTTCAAATCTCCATAAGACTTTTTGTAGGGCCCAAGACTCTAACTGCAACCAATCACATTGTTCTTTTCATAGAAAGACAAGTCTCCCCTACAGTGAATGGCTACAAAGCTGAAGATAGAGATGGTCCTCAGATTTAATCCGTTGTGACATTTCCTGTCAGTTGGTAGAGAGTACCTGGAGTCCGATGTTGAAAGGGATTCTGGGGCAGCATTTGGGCGTGGTGAGAATGAGGTCATGATTGATGTGTGAGGTCTGCTTGGGGTATGGAATGGGGAAGTTATCCAGGTGTCTGCAACATGTATGACATTCCTGGCCTAAAAGTAACTCTCAGGGGCCCTGTTTTGTTGAAAAGAATACATTTCCCCATAGGCCATAAATGCTGGTCTATTTTATGTACTTTCTTACTACAAACAAGAAATTGCTGCTCACCATTCCAGTTCTACAAGGATCAAGTCATAAGCCACTTCAGTTGCTGACCTACAGTACACTCTGGAAGGAATTCAAGATGAAGCATTCTGTGTTTTAGATATAGGAACCCCTAGATAGCATATCTAAGGAAGAATTTCAATGACCCCAGATTCTTGCATCTCCCATATATAGATAAGCATTAAAGTCAATTAACCTGAGATATTTATTTTTTTCTGATTAGCAGTAGTAATATTTTACTAAGATATGCACTTGACTAAATGTATTTCCCAGCAAAAAGAAGTCATGTATATAGTTTCCTCTCTCATACCTCTTTGAAGCAGTTCCTCAGAGTTATCAGAGAGGTTATTTCCCAGGCTATAGTCTTTAGCAAGACACTGAGTAAAATTCTACTCATAGCTGTTACATTGTGTGTGTGTGTGTGTGTGTGTTTCCAGTTGGCATTACTAAATCTTGGATCTGGAGCCCCAGATTATGTATGGGAGAAAATGAGAAGCCTCACTGAAACTGAAATGTTTCTCCTGCTCACATATGGCACCCAACTTCACAAAGGAATTCTTAGTGGAGGGTAAGGCAAAAGACAGGGCTAAAAATCTGCTATGCCTTATTTGGGTTCAATTGCTTGTCATGCTCATCTTGAGATTTTATAGTGCTAGTCCTCTTTTTTTTTTTTTTTTTTTTTTTTAAGATTTCAGGATCCTGACATTTTTGTACTGTGCAAATTCAGTGATGTTTACTTGTTATTTAAGTGGCAAGCAAGGGTGACCCTGGGAAAGCCCAGTCTCTCTCAGAAACTTCCTCAGCACTGAGACCTAAGAAACAGAAGAAAATGTAGAGACAATTTCTCTGTGAAGCTATATGCTTGATCTCCACTGAGGGGTGCGCTATTTTCCTTCTTTAATTCCATGGCATCTTGTATCACTCCCAGGGAGCTGTGTATTGCTGCTCCACAGCCTTGACACTGAGATACCCCTCATCCACTCCCTCCCCCCACACATTGGTTGATAAGAACCTCTCAATATACCTTTAAACAGTAAACATTTCTGAAGGCCATTTATTATGTCTTGCTCTTCTTTGTTTTCTCACGATTCCTGGCAAGGGATGCAAACCTCCTAAGACCTTGTTATGTGTTTGCTAAGTGGATTGTTTCAAAAAGGCTTGTTTGTGGAATTATTTTTCAGGATAAGAATAAAAAGGCCATCTGAGTGTTGTTAATTCCGGCAACTCGGGAGGGAACTGTGCCTTCTGCACTGTGAGCCTTTCTTCCCTCCTTTGGGTGTTCGGACTAGAGTTACTTTTGGAAATCCGCAAAGACAGCTTCCTGAGGCCCAGTAGTTGGAGGTGTTCTTACCGGGAGGCAGGATATTAAAAGCAGCACTCAAAATGATTCAATATGTGTTTTATTCACAAACAGCCCCGAATAAGGAAGACTTTGTGCGGGAAGATGTTGTCATACTTCCCAATAACACGTGCTTGAATTAGCCAGGGTGACCCTCCCTTCCCTGTGGCAGAAAACAACTCCCCATTCATGCCAGACCCTGTTTGCGTCCACACTTGCCAGGGTGGGTTCTAACTTTGGGGCCAGACAAATAAAGTTCAGCACAGAAGCAAAAATACCTCCATCGGGAGAAGTTGCAGATAGAAGTGGGTTCTCCCCCCATTAGAACAGAAATAGGTGCTGGCGACTGAGAGCAGGAGGTTTAAGCAACACTGCATGCTAAGTCGCTTTAGTTGTGTCTGACTCTTTGTGACCCCATGGACTGCAGCCCACCAGGCTTCTCTATCCATGGGGTTCTCCAGGCAAGAAAACTGGAGTAGGTTGCCATGCCCTTCTCCAGGGTATCTTCCCAACCTAGGGATGGAACCTGTGTCTCATTATGTTTCCTGAATTGGCAGGCAGGTTCTTTAACCACTAGCGCCACTGGTAGTTCCACTACTTAGGAGGAAAAAGGAAGATCCACATGTCAATTTAAAAAATTGTATAAAATGGCTCTTTTCTGTCTCACTTCCCCTGTATCCTCCCCCCACCCCAACCTTGATTGAGAAATCTGTGAAGATCTTTTAATTAAAAAGTTGAAATTAGCAAGAAAATATACTGAAATGACATGGGTAGGTATGCTTATCTCTTTTAATTAAAAGAAACTGAAAACACATTAAAATTCTAGTTTCAGAGAATTGAATTCTTCAATGTATTCTCCTGATTTTATTCTATCCTGGTGAGTTGTCTTGACATGACCATGGTTTGAGAAACTTTGAAGAGTCTGAAAGAGCAGTTTGGTTGTTTCTGAAAGATAGTAAAAAAAACCCCAACCCTGAGGTATTTAAGTATTTTGAATCCAGATAACTGTGGGCTCTGAATTCTAACAGATGATTTAGAATGTAACTATACCTGTTGCATAAGTTTGAGTAAACTCCGGGAGTTGGTGATGGACAGGGAGGCCTGGCGTGCTGCAGTCCATGGGGTTGCAAAGAGTCGGACACGACTGAGCAACTGAAATGAACTGAAATACCTGTTGCATACCTGCCTGTTCCCCAAACTCACCTCCAGTTTTTCTCCCCCGCATTCACCAGGCTCCAGTCCTTAAACATGCTGTCCACTTTGTCCTTTCTCACCTGAGAGTTGCCCAAGGGTGCCGTGCCCCATCTGAGAAGGCTCTGTTTCCCTCCAGTACCACTGCAGGCACCAGCCAACTCCTCTAACTTAAACCTCACCTCCTCTGGTGTGCCTGTCCTGGTCACCCTCATTGAGAGTGAGCCATACTGCACATCTTATCCTTCCTTTAGGTCTCCTTTTTATATTCTTCAAACTATCCAGCAAAATTCAAAATTATTTTATTGGTTAGTTCACTAGTTTGGGGTGTCCTTGAAATGTAACCTCCTTGAAGGCCGGAGTCTGTCCATTCTCTTTACGAGCATTGCTGGCTGTAGACACTTGTTGGATAAATGAACACTTGACCGGTGGCAGGTCCCTCAGTAGAGCTGGCAGGAACAGGTCACAAGGGGCCACTTGCTGCCAGGGGCCAGGCCAGGACTGAGAGACCCAGGCCAGGCCATGTTGGGGTGCTGGGCCGGGGAAACCAGGAGAAAAGCTGAATTTTTGATTGGAATCCTTTTGATTCTGGGTACTCTCTCCACATTTTATTGACGAGGTCATGTGAGTCAGCCCCAGCATGGGCCTGGAGCTGTATCTTTTCTGGCAAAAGAGGGGATCTGGGTCCTAGTTACTACTTTTAATATCAGCAATATAGCTCGGAGTTTTTCCTGAAAAAAGGTGGCCTTTCAACAGCAGACATTCAGCAGGCCATGAAGGTATCTGAAGCCAAGGGAGTCCCAGGGGACGCAGGGAGGAAGGGCATGGTGACTCAGTGTCCAGAGGGAAGGCTGATGTGTAAGCAAATGAGAGCACAGAGTGACAAGTGCTGCTACTGAGGGATGCAGAGGAGGTACTGGGGTGTGTAGGGGAAGCTTTCCAGGATGGTCAGCCTCAGCTTGTTGCCTGCTCACTGGTTCCTTAAGAGAGGATTTGGTGACCTCTGCTGGGAGATGACACGGCCAGCCTGAACTGAGCCAGGTTGATCCAAGGAGAGGGGAGATTTGCACAGAACCAAGGAGGCTTTCTAAAGTCAAACACTGGCTTTAAGAGATAAAGCTTGAAGGAGATTTGATAAAAGTGGAAGGACTTGGATCAACAGCAGACAGAAAATACTTTGTGAACAAGGCCAGAGAGTGGAGAAGGCTGGATGGGGGTAGGGATGGGGAAACAAGAGGGGAAGGCAGCTTCCCTGGACAGGTAAGTGGACACAGAAGCCTAGCTGAGTGGGTTCTCGAGTGGGGACTCGAGGAAGCAATAAAAGAATTTATTCTCAGGAACCAATCAGATACATGTGCAAAGACATCTATCCCTTCATTGACTGTAAACTCTAGAGTTGCTTAACACAGGGATCAATTAAATAATTTACGGTATACCCAGAATATGATAGGATCATTAAAAATGATGGTGCAAGGAATTTCCTGTCAGTCCAGTGGTTAGGACTCCGAGCTTTCACTGCCAAGGATTCAGGTTCAATCCCTGGTCAAGGAACTAAGATTCCACAAGTTGTGCAGTGAGGCCAAAAAAAGAAAAAAGATGGTGCAGTTATGTTTATATTGAGATGAAAAGATATTCAAGAGCTAGTGAATAAGAATATATTGGGATGGAATGATATATTAGATGTGCCTGAGTGCTAAGTAGCTTCAGTCGTGTCTGACTCTTTGTGACCCCATGGACTGTAGCCCACTAGGCTCCTCTGTCCATGGGATTCTCCAGGCAAGAATACTGGAATGGGTTGTCATGCCCTCTTCCAGGGGATCTTCCCAACCCAGGGATCGAACCCCCCCTCTCTTCATGTCTCCTGCATTGGCAGGCAGGTTCTTTATCACTAGCGCCACCTGGGAAGCCCCTTTAGTTATTAATGAGAGATATTGATAAGTGAAAAACCAGATTACAAAATAATTTTAAAAATACATAAAGATCTAGAAGTAAACATACAACGTTCACAGTGCAGGGGCAGGGGGGAGGTTTAAGAACAATTATTTTTTGCCCCAAATATAATAAAAATATTTACCCCACTGTGATGAACAGACATTAAATTTACAACTAGAAAATCAGTAAGGTTATTTCCATTTTGAAAGGAAAAATCCACAGGGTTTTAAAAGAGATGATTAGGGCTAGAATCCTGAGTGAGTAAGTGACTTCTGAGAAATGCTGAAATTCATTCAGTTTCCCAAGGAGATTCTCCCAACAGGCAGAGGCTCTGGATCCTGTGGTGTAGCTTCTGGGTGGAGAGATGAACGCTTCTTTGGGTTTGCTGTCCAGTACTGACCTCGGGATGGGGACGTGCGCCCTCTTAATGCTCCACAATAGGCATGAGAAAGGAGGCACCTTCCCGTGCTCCCTGAGTGAGTTGTGTTAGAATCACTGCTGCTGCTGAGTAGGTTCAGTCGTGTCCGACCCTGTGCAACCCCATAGACGGCAGCCCACCAGGCTTCCCTGTCCCTGGGATTCTTCAGGCAAGAACACTGGAGTGGGTTGCCATTTCCTTCTCCAATGCATGAAAGTGAAAAGTGAAAGTGAAGTCGCTCAGTCGTGTCCGACTCTTTGTGACCCCATGGACTGTAGCCTACCAGGCTCCTCTGTCCATGGGATTTTCCAGGCAAGAGTACTGGAGTGGGTTGCCATTGTCTTCTCTGTTAGAATCACTAGGGGAGCTGAAACAAACACCTGTCAGTGCCCATGTCCCACCCCTCAGACCATTAAAACCACATCCCTAGGGCTGAGGCCCCTGTGATGCTATTCTACAGCCAGGATTGAACACCTCCTGATAAGAGAATAATGCATAAAAAATAAACAGATAGCATCCTAAATTTGGAACTGAGCATTCCAGCCCTGAGTATGTTGATCCTTGAAAGAGAGATGTCTTGGTCAAGCACATGCACAAACAAAGGCTCTGGGAAGTCCCACAGTAAAGAAATCTGTTTGATTTGTTTCACCTGGTATTTCCAATTGTACTTCTGACGGAAACCTTTGTCCAGGGTAACCCTTTATCTTGGATTACAGTGGGCTGGCAGCAGTAGCCTGGAGTCTTTCTTGAAAGCCACAATAATTTGGCCACCCTCTGAGAGTGCTTCTCTATAATGCCCCTAAAACCCTGGCAAGACCAAAGGGGATCTCCAGACACAGAGCTGTAGAGGTGAATGGAGAGTTCCCATTCTGGAACTTCGGTGTAAGCCTGTTGCCCACTAGAGCACCTGACCTGGGACAGTGGGTGAGGGGACACCCTGGCTACAGATTCAGGTGTACACAGGAGGAAAATGAAATCCAAAGAGATTATTGAGTGCCTGTTTCAAATCACACAGCTGAGCAGGAGCCCAAAAGGGGCTAAGACCCAGACTTTCTGCTTCTCAGTCAGGCCCTCCCCCTTCCCCCACCAAGTTAAAGACTTTATTTCAGGCATTTTATGATCTTTGAATAAAGGAGCACTGCCCTGATTAATGGGGAATTTCGGCTTTCTTATCCCTTTTTGCCTTCCTATCTCCATCTGCTAAGAAGATACCCAAAGCTCTAAATATCATTTGGTCGTCAGGAATGTTTAGAATTGAAGAGCTGGTTTGACACAATTAAAAGCTTCCAGAAGGCTGTTATGGCGCCAATTATTTACTTAGTGATAGCAAGCTATTTAAATTTCATTATGGAGTAGAAAGTAGGGAGATAAGGGCAAAATATGGTCAGGCTGACTGTGACCTCAAAACCCCTGCTCCTTTGGTTCTTAAAAGATAGCAGAAGCAGAACACTCTGACTCTAGGATCGTTTTTGTTAAACTGTGCTTTCTCTTAAATAGAATTGTTTCTTAATCTCCTTGTGGGGTGCTAATGGGCCATTTATCGGGACATTCCAAGGCAAAGAGAATCTGGACCAAACAGGGCTGTCGATGTGGGGAGGGGTCCTCTGTATTGCTGGTGGTTGAACAAAGACTTAGTAATTCCCTGCCTTGAGCAAAATGAGGTTTACTATAGTAAAAAAAGTCAGAAACATCCCCGTTGACAAAGGCAAAGGAAGTAAATTTCACTCCGTTCTTCTCTCGCCTTCTTTTTATATACACCACTTTGATTGCTGAAGCTCTTATTCCTCTTCTCCCAGTCCCCTTTCAAGGTTATTCTTTACAATAATTTTAACCATAATATTTCCAGTGACACAATTTCTCATTTTGTTCTTACAGAGGGAAAGAAGGAAGGACTGGAGGACAGCGCAGGGTGAAGGATCTGGAGATATATATATATATATATATATTTGAGGAATAATTTACACACAGTAAAGTTCACCCTTTTTAGTGTATACTTTTATGAGTTTTGACAAATGAATACAGCTTTATAACTACCACTCAGATCCACACATATAACAGCTTCCTTACCCCAGAAAGTTCCCTGGTGTCTCTTTGTTGTCAGTTCTTTCTTTCTACTTCCAGTCCCTGGCAACCACTGATCAATTTCTTATCTCCATGATTCTGCCTCTTCCAGAAAACTGTATACATGGAATCTTAAAGTATGTCATCTCTTAAATCTGGCTTCTTTCACTGAGTGTGGTGCATTTGATATTGACCCATCTTGTGCACATGTACTGCAATTTGTTTCTCCATTCACCAGTTAGAGGCCGTTGGGATTGTTTCTAGTTCTTGGCAATCATGAATAAAGTTGCTGTAAGCATTCATATATAAGTTTTTGTGTGTATGTGTGTTTTCATTTCTTTTGCATAAATACCTCGGAGTGGTATTGTTGGATCATCTGGTAAGTTAGTGTTTAGCTTTATAAGATCTTTAATTTTATAGAGATTTCTATGTTTAAGTTTATAAGTAATGTATGTTGTTTAGTTTAAGTGTTGTTTGATTTAAGCAGTTATATTGAAATAGATTGATTTAATTGTTTTAAATTTTATGAAAGATTGTCATGCTGAGCTAATTTTTTTCCCCTCCTCAGTTTCTTATTGTTAAGATTTATCCTTATTTTCACATCTGGCTGTAAATGTAATATTCTAGCAGGTTAATATACCATGATTTATTCATCTCTTCTCCTACCGATGGGCATTTGGCTGTTTCCAGATTTTTAAAATTGTTTTGCTTTACCACTGATATTCTTGTTTATGTCTCTTGTGTTAGTTATCAATTGCTGTGTAACGATATTACCAAAAACTTAGTGACTTAAAATAGCACACATTTATTATCTCATAGTCTTTGGGAGTTGAGAACTGAGGTATGGCTTAGCTGGGTCTTCCACTTCCAGTCCTCATAAGGCTGCAGCCAAGTTGTCCAAGGCTCTGGGCTAATCTGAGGGCTTGACTGGGGAAGGATTCACTTTTAAACTCCTGTGGTTGCCAGCAGGATTTAGGTGCAGGTTGTGGACTGAGGGCTTCATGTCTTGCTGGCTGTTAGCAATTTCACCCTCGAGTCCTCTCCATCAGGGTCACTGTATCAAAGCCAGCAAGGGAGAGCATCTGCCGGCGTGACAAACATTACAGTCTTGTGTAACATAATTGCTAAAGTGACATACCATCACCTGTGCCCTTTTCTCTTGGTTCAAAGCAAGTGTGGGTCCTGCCCACATTCAAGGGGAAGAGATTGCCCAGGGATACAAGTACCAGGGAAGAGGAATAATGGGGGACACTTAGAATCTGTCTACCTCATCCGTTGCTCATGTGTACAGTTCTTCCTTAGCTTTATAGTTGGGAGTGGAATGGCTGCATCCTAGGGAACTCTCTTCATTTCTAATACTGTTCTTTACTTAAAGACTGTATTTTCTGGAATCAGTATAGCTAAATCAGCTTTCTTCTGGTTAATATTTGTCTAGTGTGTCTTTTTCTATTTTTTGCTTTCAATCTTTGCATATTCTTATGTTTGATGTATGTGTGCATGCTAAGCTGCTTCAGTCGTGTCCAGCTCTTTGTGACCTATGGGCAGTAGCCTGCCAGGCTCCTCTGTCCATGGGATTTCTCAGGCAAGACTACTGGAGTGGGTTGTCATACCCTCCTACAGGGGATCTTCCCCACCCAGAGATCAAATCCGAGTCTCTTATGTCTCCTGCATTGGCAGGTGGGTCCTTTACCATTAATATCTCTTGTAAATAGCACATATCAGAATTTAAAAGATAAATCCAATCTCTCAGTCTTTAACTGGTGAGCTCAGTCCATCTACATTTGTTAGAATAAATGACACACATGGACCTAATTTTACCCTCTTAATTTTTCAACTTGCATCACTTTTACAGGACTTTCTTATCTTCCTTACTTTTTAAATTCTTTTTGGCCATGTCTCAGGGCTTGCACAGAGAAGAAAATGGCACCCCACTCCAGTACTCTCGTCTGGAAAATCCCATGCAGGAGCCTGCTGGGCTATAGTCCATGGGGTCGCTAGGAGTTGGACACGACTGAGCGACTTCACTTTCACTTTTTCACTTTCGTGCGTTGGAGAAGGAAATGGCAACCCACTCCAGTGTTCTTGCCTGGAGAATCCCAGGGACGGAAGGGCCTGGTGGGTTTCTGTGTATGGGGTCGCACAGAGTCAGACACGACTGAAGCAACTTAGCAGCAGTAGTAGCAGCAGCAGGGCTTGCAGGATCTTAGTTCCCTATCCCCAGGATGAACTTGGGCCCCGATAGTGAAAGCAGTGAGTCCTAACCACTGGGCCACCAGGGAATTTCCTTCCTTAATTTTATTCCTAATGATATAACTGTAATTCCCTAATTTTGCCTAAGGTGAAAATTTAGGATTTCCTACCGTCTCCTCCATCTACTCCCTATCATGCTAATATAATCTAGGGTTTAATTGTAGACTGTTGTAGATGTAATTTCTCTTTTTCTTTGATCTTAGCTTGCTTTTTCTGTTTTAAGCAATAAGAAAGTTTATTAACGTATTTGAACATCTTTGTTCTAAAAATCCCTTGTAGAATCTCTTAGATTTTTCTCTCCGATAGTAGTTCAACCAATTATTTATAATGCACATATTTCTGCAGCGTATCTTGTGTGCTTGAGAATATTTTTATTTGGTTCTAATGTTTGAATATAACTAATAGGTTTGGTTGAACGTAAAATATTAGATTCTGTGTTCTATTTTGGGCTTCCCTGGCGGCTCAGATGGTAAGGAATCTGCCTGCGATGTGAGAGACCCAGGGTTTCTATTTCCTTCAGTTTTGTGAAAACATTGCTTCGTTTTTTAAATTTTGCATTTAGTATTGTTGACGTCAGTCTGATTTTTGTTCTTTTGTATGTGATATGTTCTTTCTATGACAAACTTTCAGAACTTTCAAAAATTCTTAAATTTTATTATTACATCTCTATATGTTTTCTGGAATACACACAGATATATTTTAATGCAGAAAAACCGATCTCCATTAAGTCCTTAAATATTTCTTCCTCTCCATTTTTTTTTCTCTTTTAATGGAGTTCCTGTTATCTAGATGTTAGTACTCTATGTCTATCTTCCTTATCTTTAAACTTTTCCTTTCTGTTATCTATTTCTTTCTTCTATCTTCTTCCTTCTAGGCTGTTTTCTCCCTCAGGTCTCCCAACTCACTAAGTTATTTTTGTTGTTGCTGCTGTTCAGTCACCCAGTCATGTCTGACTCTGCGACCCCATGGACTGCAGCATTCCAGGCCTTCCTGTCCCTCACCGTATCCTGGAGTTTGCCCAAGTTCATGTTCATTGCATTGCTATTTTTAAGCAGTATCAGTTCTGGCCTGTATTTATTTCTATTATTATATTTATTACTAATATTTCTGTTTGATTGTTTTTACATTTTCTTGCTTATTATTGTTAATTCTTTCTTATATATTTTATAGGACCCAGGATATAGGATGCATTATTGATCAGATTGACTAAAAACACTTGACTCATGTATTTTAATATTTCTGCTTCTACTGGAATGTGTATTCGAGGAGATTATTTTCACTTTGAAATACCTGTCCTCCTCAGATATCCTGTTATTTTGTTTTATGTGCTCATTTCTTTTTCTAGGACACTGGTACTCTGTCAGGCAATGCCTATGGGGAAAGGTAAACCCCCAGTGAACTCAGAGGATTAGGGGTAGATGAGCTCCAGGGTCTAGAACTCTGACATCAGAAGGCTGTATCCAGTTCTACTTAACCCACAAAACAAGCCTTCTGGTCAGGTCTTCATCTTTTGTCCCCTAGAGAGAAGCATATTCACCAGAAATCCAGAATTCCGTGGTTCTGAATCTTGGCAATACATCGAAATCACCTGGGAAGTTTCTAAAAGTCCTGCTGCCTAGCCCATGCTCCAGACCAATTTTGTTGGAACCCCTGGAGGTAGAATTCAAGCGGCAGTGCTTTTAAAGCTCCCTAGGTGATTTCAACAGGCAGCCAGGTTTGAGATCTGTCATCAGGACTAGATTGTAATTCTCCATGGGTGCGTGCTAAGTTGCTTCAGTCGTGTTTGACTCTTTGTGACCCCATGGACTGTAGCCTGCCAGGCTCCTCTGTCCCTGGGATTCTCCAGACAAGAATAATGGAGTGGGTTGCCATGCCCTCCTCCAGAGGATCTTCCCCACCCAGGGACTGAACCCACATCTCTTATGTCTCCTGCATTACCTCTCTATGTCCACTATGTCTATATTCTTTGTCCACAATGGATGTATGTCTACGTCCATTAGCACCACCTGGGAAGCCCTGTAATTCTCCAGCCCTGGTGTTTGAAAGAGAAGGGATATGGAAATAACTTCTGAGAGTCATCTGGTTTCCCGTGGTTTTTCTGTTTTTTTTCTGAGGACATTTGCACCAGATTCCTATGTCTTCGCAGGAGGAGGGCAGGCTCCATTTGCCACAATGTGATGAAAGGAGGATTGGGGGAAGCAGTAACAGAATTCCACCAGTTCTCCTATTTTATCCTCCCTCAACCTTGGTGGGCTGTGTCCTGCCCCAGGATAAAGCCCACTACTCCACAAACACCAGACCAAAACAACCGAGTAAACTCAGAAGCTTCTCACAATGTTCTCCTCTTTACTCTTCTGTTATTGTGGAGTTGGTAGGGAAGGGGCGGTGGAGGTGAGGGTTTCCCTGGTGGCTCAGACAGTAAAGAATCGGCCTGTAAGGCAGGAGACCCAGGTTCAATCCCTGGATGGAGAAGATTCCCTGGAGAAGGGAATGGCTGTAGAGGTGAGGATCCAGCAGTCATGCTAGTTCAGCATCTTGGCCTGAACTGGAGCTACTCAGGGTCTGATCAACAGACTGGAATTATCAGCATTACCTGGGGCTTGTTAGAAATGCAGAGTCTTTAGGCCTCACCTGGACCTACAGACTCAGAATCTGTGTTTGGACAATTCCCCTCAAGTAATTTCCATGCATATTAAAGTTTGAGAAGCACTGCTCTATACAGCATAGATGCTGAATAAATATATTTAAATTGAATCAGGCACCTTTTTGACCAAATACCTCAGAGTTGGTTGGGTCACGTTGTGCCTATAAAATGTTGATTTTAGTTCTTTGATTTGAGCTTTTCTCAGCCATAGGCCAGAATTCAAAAAAGTTGAATCTGGCTACTATGCAGATGGAAACAGAATTCTTTAGTTTAAGAAAAACAATGCTCTACTAGCACCATCTACCTCTAGTTTGTAACACTCATCGCGGTTGTAATTTTATATTTACTGGTGTGAATAGCTGACTGATGTCTGGCTTCTACATAATACTATAAATCTCTGGAAAGACTGGGAAGATGTCTGACTTTATTAGCTACTGTCTTCCTAATGCCCAGCACAGTGTGTGACATACCGCAGGTGCTTAATAAAGAGCAGTCAAATGAGGGAAATGACTTGAGCACTTGTGCAGATCTACCTAATTGACGGTTGTTTATTGAATGCTCATATTAAAGATTATACTTGTAAAGGGTTCTTGTGTTAAGAAAACAATATATATATAGTTTCGGGAATATATTTCCTCCATTATTCATATTTCTATTATTCATATTAAATCCAACCGCTTGAGTTTTTAGTCTTATGTTTGTTTTAAACAATCTTGAATGCACACTGACATTTAAATAAATGCTAACATTTAGTACTTACTAATTTCTTAATTCAGTATCTACATTCTTTTCCATATAAAACAAAACAAAAAATGTTGCCTTCAAAGAATTTCAGATCTCTTTGATATACTTAGCAAAGGATGAATACATTTATTGTGTGATATAAAGAAGCAAGGAAGTGAGGGATTGAGAATGAAGCCCGTCTGAATTACTTTTGCCACTGTTCTCTCTCATTCCAGTCTGGGCCCAGGACAGCAGCCCAGGTAATTAATATTGTTTACTCTTTCCCCTACTCTGTCCTCTCTGCCAGGTTTCCAAAGAAATGTTGACCATAAAATAGTCTGGTGTCTCATCAGCCTGACAGTCATGGGAAGGCGTGTATGCCGACTTAAGAAAAGCATCTGAGAAAAAGCCGATTTTTGATTACGTAAGGCCTATAAACGTGCATTTAAATGAACAGTTTATTTAATCTGAAATTAAAATTTATTGGTAAAGCTAGAGCATGTGTTCCCTTATACTGCATACTGATGTCTTTTACTGTTATGGTTCCCCAAAGATATATGATTACCCCCAGATATAATCCAGTTTATCTAATTCTGAATGGGATTCTGAGTCTGCTTGCCTGTGCGTCCCTGTTTCGTTTCCTCCCTCCAACAAGCCTGATTACACATACATAATAATTACACGTGCAGCAGCCTTAGACCATTAAAAAAATTAGGAGTTGAAAAGGCTCCTGCCTTGCTTTTCTCCAGAAAACTTGAAGTATTTGGCTTTAAACTTGGCAAAGCTAAAGACCAAAGTGGCGTCTATGATCAGGGAAAGTCTGACTAAGAATTGAAGACTATTAGAAAGCTGGTAGCACAACACAGGCTTTTTGCTCGTCAAAAGTGATGAAAGATTCTCAGAGAGGCAAAATCAGGCAGCATAATGAGGGAGCTATGGAAATGATTTGGTTTTGAGCACTGCTGAACTTTAAAGCAAAGTAACTTGTTTCAAGTTTTTCATAAAGCATTGAGTTGTAAGATGTAGATACTATTTGAACATATTTAATTTTTAGTTCCTAAAATGTGTATTTATCTGACAAATAAATGTAAACCTTAATAAGACATTTGGGGACTGTACTTTCATTTATTCTAATTAGTCCCTACATTTCAAAATCGATTGCAAATTCTTCATTTCATTAATGAAATATGCAAAAAAATAAAAGAGAAAGAAAGAAAACAAATTACTGAGTTCCAAATAAAAGTGTTCATTTTTTTCTAGAGAATGATTGTTAAACACAATAAAAGCCTAGTTGAATCTCATTTCTACACGTTACAGAATTCTTTTTTTTTTTTTTAATTTATTTTTGGCTGTGCTGGGTCTTTGTTGCTGTGTGGGCTTTTCTCTAGCTGCAGTGAGTGGGGGCTACTCTTCGTTGCGGTGTGATGACTTCTCACTGCGGTAGCTTCTCTTTTTGCAGAGCACAGACTCTAGAGCCCAGGCTCAATAGTTGTGGCATATGGGCTCTGTTACTCTGTGGCATGTAGGAGTTGAAAAGTTCATGATTCCTGAACCAGGGATCAAACCCATGTCTCCCGCATTGGCAGGTGGATTCTTTATCACTGAGCCGTCAGGGAAGCCCAGTTAGATTTCTTTCTTTTTTTTTTTTTTGATTTTAATTAGATTATTTTCTATTTTTTAACTTTACAATATTGTATTTGTTTTGCCATACAATTAGACTTGAACCACACAAACCATGAACTTTTTCTGAAGAGATTGTAAGAATGACTAGAGTGGAAAAAATGATCATTTGTTCAGAGAGGACGTGGTCACACCCTTACCTCCTCCCAGCTCTTTGCTCACGTCTTTGCAGAGTTGGGGGAAAGAACCAGATTTAAAAAGGCTCATTCCACCAGCAGAGGTCACCCTTTCTCCTTTATCATTCCCAACAAATGGCTTTTTTGATTTCTTAGTCCAAGGAAATGCAGAAGTTTTCAGCTGGAACCACAGCCAGAGGGCTGGTGGAAATATATACATCATTCATACCATCTATATCTTCTTATATATGCACCGTTTAACTATATTATCTACCTGTTCTCTTAAATGGGGCTTCCCTGATGGATCAGATAGTAAAGAATCTGCCTGCAATGCAGGCAACCTGGGCTTGATCCCTGGATCTGGAAGATCCCCTGGAGAAGGAATGGCTACCCACTCCAGTGGGCTTCCCAGGTTGTGCTAGTGATAAAGAACCTATCTGCCAATGCAGGAGATGTAAGAGACGTGGGTTCAATCCCTGGGTCAGGAAGAAGGCAACCCACTCCAGTATTCTTGCCTGGAGAATCCCATGGACAGAGGAGCCTGACAGGCTACAGTCCATGGGGTAGAAAAGAGTTGGACACGACTGAGTGACTAACATTTCCTTTTCACTTCTCTTAAACGGATAACTTGCATACATACGATAAGAACCTTTTGGTTATATATAGTAATCCTATTCTTTAGTTAATCCACAACATTAAGCATTATTCAGTGCTTACTAGTGTCAGTTCAAACTCTGATTCATGGATCAAAGAGTAGGTTGTCATAACCCCCTGGAGGTGACTGGCACAAACCCTTAGAGAGAATCCCCTGGTGAATGCCTTTAGGGGAAAAAGAGAGAATTAAATAGGACGATGATGTATTGAATATTGACCAAGCATGGAGTCCAGTGCCAGGTACTGGAAGGTAAGTTGGAGAGAAATGAATCCCAGTCCCGGCTCCTGCTTTTTGTTTTGTTTTGGAAACAAAAGCATATGTTTGTAGTGCATTTGAAGACTAACACTGGATAACAGAATGAAATTCTAAGTGGATTCTTCATGAGTGTCCAGTGTATGCATCGGTTGATAGGACTCATCTATAGAAGGTCAAAGGTAAGAAAGTGATGGGGATTGGAATTCTCTTGTCCTGTTGCCTTGTGCTGGGGGTAGGGAGAGAGGACAAGGGAGGGAGTGGGGACACACTCAGCACATGTCTGGCCAAATCCAAAGATGGATGTCAGGAATTCCTTTTCTCTTCCTCACTTTATGGGGGAAATAGGCATTTTCTTTTTGCCTTTTCATACTGTTCATGGGATTCCCAAGGCAAGAATGCTGAAGTGATTTGCCATTCCCTTCTCCAGCGGACCACATTTTGTCAGAACTCTCCACCATGACCTATCCATTTTGGGTGGCCCTACACAGCATGGCTCATAGTTTCATTGAGTTAGACAAGGCTGTATGCAGATGACACCACCCTTATGGCAGAAAGTGAAGAAGAACTGAAGAGTCTCTTGATGAAATTGAAAGAGGAGAGTGAAAAAGCTGGCTTAAAATTCAACATTCGGAAAACGAAGATCATGGCACCTGGTCCCATCACTTCATGGCAAATAGATGGGGAAACAATGGAAACAGTGACAGACTTTACTTTTTGGGCTCCAAAATCACTGCAGATGGTGACTGCAGCCATGAAATTGAAAGATGCTTGCTCCTTGGAAGAAAAGCTATGGCCAACAGACAGCATATTAAAAAGCAGAGACATTACTTTGCCAACAAAGGTCCATATGGTCAGAGCTATGGTTTTTCTAGCAGTCATGTATGGATGTGAGAGTTGGACTGTGAAGAAAGCTGAGCACCAGAGAACTGATGCTTTTGAACTGTGGTGTTGGAGAAGATTCTTGAGAATCCCTTGGACTGCAAGGAGATTCAAGCAGTCCATCCTAAAGGAAATCAGCCCTGAATATTCATTGGAAGGACTGATACTGAAGCTGAAAATCCAACACTTTGGCCACCTGATGAGCAGAACTGACTCATTGGAAAAGACCCTGATGTTGGGAAAGATTGAAGGCAGGAGGAGAACGGAAACAACAGAGGATGAAATGGTTGGATGGCATCACTGACTCAACATATGAGTTTGAGCAAACTCCGGAAGATGGTGAAGGACGGGGAAGCCTGGCATGCTGCAGTTCATGGGGTTGCAAACAGTTGGATATGACTGAGTGACTGAACAAAAGCATTTTCTTGGGATCCTTGGGAAATCTGGGTTTATTGGTTTCACAATAGTTGATGAAAATCTTTTCTAAATTGAATTTCTTCCCTCCTTACGTTTATTTTCTTTCTTTCTGTAAATGCCAATAAAAGTTCTTGTTGGCATTTTGGAAGTTTCAAAATGTGATGGGTTTGGGGGATTATCTGTGGCTGCTGCTATTCCCTTGGACCCCGGGTAGTATGCTTGCAGTGTCCAGGGGATGAGAAAGTGCATGTGCCCCTTCTGAGGAGAGGAATAATCAAAGGACCTTGACAGTGGATCTCCATTAATGCATGTGAGGTGATGCATCCCAGAGAGAAGAATCTCCCCGTGTTCTTGACATCATCCTTTGGGGTCCTCCTCTCTCTGCTCATAGGACCTCTGACCTTCCCAGCTGGTTCTGTGCTTGGCTGCCTGCTACCTTTCTGCTTGGCATACCTTCTAGTAGAAATCTACCTGAGCCAGATGGTGCCGGCTGGCCAGAGACTGTGGATAAACAGGCAGGAATTTCGCAAGCTGATTTTTAAACCATTGGTAGCTTGAAATCAGCCTTGGTAAGAATATTTACAACACAGAAATCGGCAAACACTACAAATGAAGCCTCATCTTCTGCCAGCTCACCAGGATTCCATAGCTGCTATGGCCCTCTTAATACCAATGTACCTTAGTACTTCTTAGTACACATCACCTTATTTTGACAATGACACATTTTGGAATTTTTTTAGGCAAATATTTACTGGGAAAAAAGAGAAAAATAGCCTGACTTCCTTCTCCTCTTCCTTCAAAAACTTTGAAACAAAAGGTTTTTCTTTAATCAAGTACAGATTTCTGGTCTTAATTTTAGCCAGAGTTTGCTCAAAAGACAGGCAAGTTGTCCCAGCTTTCAGGCACAGTCTGATTCCTTTCTTTAAGCCCACACTAGTCCAAATTTCCTTTGAAAATCCCCTATTTTCCTCTTTCTGCCCCCTGTGGCTTCCTGAGGTTCACTGTGCTGACACTGTACCTTCTCCAAGGCATCAGACTCTTCACTGGTCTTTTTTGGCTTGAGAAGCTCCTCCAGGTCTGCAGGCCCATCTGGGCTGCCTAGCCTCCTTGGGTTTGGGAGAAACGATGACTGTTTCCTCTTTCTCCACAACATCGCCCTCTTCTTTCCTGACAAGGCAAATCTGGACTCAATGGAGGGAAAGGAGAATCATTCACTCCCTGCCTTCCTCACCCAGATGGTGAGCTCTGCTTCTCCCTGCTCTGAGGAAGGCACAGCTATGTAGGTCTGGGGGCAGTGTGTTAGGAAAAAGGATGTGGATTCTAGAACCCACTGGCTAGAGGTATTGTGAGGACACTGCTGGGAACACTATCGTATTTACTGCCAAAAACCCAGTGCCTAGGAAAGGAGTTCATCCCCATTTATGGACTGACCCAGTTTGTCCCCCTCCCTCAGGCAGAAACATATTATTCACCTGGTCTGCCATAACCAGGGACCACAGACCGGGTGGCTTAAACAATTAACACATATTTTCTCACAGTTCTGGGAGTCTAGAAGTCTAAGATCAAGGTTCTGCAAAATTTGGTTTCTGGTGAGACTTTTCCTCCTAGCTTGTAGATGGTGGCCTTCTCATAGTGTCCGCACACGGTCTCTTTTCTGTGCCTACTTGGAAAGAAGACTCTTTGGTGTTTCCTCCTCTTACAAGCACACCATAAAATTAGGGCCCCACCCTTACAGCCTCATTTAACCTTAGTTACCTCCCATCTCCAAGTACAATCAAATCGAGGATTAGGGCTTCAACCTATGAATTTTGGGGGACATGATTCAGTCCATAACAAATGGGAACAGATTCTCTTTCAAGAATATTTAAAGGGAAAAGAAATGTCCTCACAATTTCCTTTAATTCCCTCTTTCAGACTTAAAAACTCTCTCTTCAGGCAAGTCTTCCACAGGCTAAAGCCTGCTCAATGCAGGATGAAGCCATTTTCTCTTCTGGCCTCTGTGGGGAGGGTAGAGAGCGAATCCTAATTCTTTATATCTGTGGTTTCCATCTGTGTATCTACACTTATTCCTCAAAACTTATCCACTCAAAATTATTTTTTTTCTTTCAAATTTAAATAATAAACATGTGCAGTAATCTAAGGAGAGGTACACGGAGCCAAGTCAAACAAACAGTGATGGGGCTTTATGATGCTTCTAAGTGAGAACTTTTATTTCATAAAAATCCTAATAACACAGTGGGTTTGAAAATCGCTCTTATGTGATCCCTCACCCTTCTCTTCTCCTCCAACTAATTCCTTCTCCAGTGTTGTTTTTTTTTTTTTGTCACTGGTTGTAAAGGGTGTAAAATAAATTAGGGTGGATGTCAGGCAGAATGTCTGTTTACTCATCCCTGTTTAGCTTTTTCTTCATGAATTTGGGTTTCATGTCTCTGTCCTGGTGGGGGAAGTTTTTGTGTTTGTCAGATGTTTTGGGGGGCCTGGGGAGTGGTGACAGGAACTAGTGAAGGTTAGTGAGGAGAGGGTGGCACTGGGGAAAAGAAACTCAAAGGCTGAGCACACGTTGCACTTTTGTGCACGTTTGCCTTTAACAGGAAACTTCTGGAAGCAAGATGCTTGAATGCAAAGAAACCGAGTGCCTGTGATGAGGATTTCAGGCAGGTCTGTGAGAGAGATGTTTTGTGGGGTGTGTGGGGACTTGCTTCAGATCACACCATCTAGACACACATCTGCTTCTCCCCCACTCACTGAAGAGTGTGGTCCAGGGACTGCGCAATGGGGAGGGGGGAGGGCTGAGACTCAGCTGTGGTGAAGTGTTAGAGGTATGACTGTATTTGTCACAAACACACACACACACACACACACACACACACACACACACACACCCCTTCCAGTGGGTTATAGCTGGATTTTGGGTTACTCTGCCCACGTGTGGCCCCAGGTGCACAGGCTTGAAGAGAGCTGGACCTGGGCCATGTCAGGGGTGGGGCTGGTGGTTGGCCACCCCAGGGTGGGGCTTCCCCTTCCCTCAGTGGAATCTTGAATCCCAGGACTTCAGAGCTGGGAGACACCTTGAAGCCCAGTGAGCGCTGTAAGCCTTTCATTTCACAGATGAAGTCACTGAGGCCCCAGAGGGCTCCACCCTCTTTCTGGGCTTGTCAGAGGCACTTAGGAAATACATGTTGACTAGACATGACCCACTGTGAAACAGGCGTAACAAAACTCCCCACATGGCAGCTGGATTAGTCTGCCGGCAGCTGGGAATCATTCTTCCTCTGCTGGTTAAGCCTCAGTGGAGGGGGAGGAGCAGAGGGGCATTGTGGGAAATTGGGAGGGTACAGCTGGAGTGGAGGTCAAGCGCCTCTCTTCACCACAACCCTCCAGTTTAATAGAATGTCAGAGCTGGGAGGGACCTTCTATATAAATCATTAAGCTCAATCCCCTCAGGTCACAGATGAATAAACTGAGGTCCAGAGAAGGGAAGCAATTTACTGGCACAACTAGGCTTTGAACCCAGACCCCCGGCTTCCCAGTTCATGATCTTCCTGCTGTGCCAATGAGCCTCGCTTGGCAGCAGATTGCAAAGCTGAGAAAAACTTTATTGTCTGGATTCAGAGAATATACGAACTGTAGTGGAAGGGAGTCATATGTACGGAAGAGCTGAGGCAGAGATGCAGGCCTGGCGAAGCGCAGCCTGGCTTTCTTTTACACCGCCATTTTGTGACTTAAGATGGAGCCAGAGTTATTGTCCCACCAGTGAAACAGAACAGTATAAATTAAACCTACAATGAACTGTCTGTTGAAGGTGTGAACAAGGCCGATAAATCCCTAGGAGTTTAGGAAACATCTGCTCCTTACCTCGAAGGCAGAAACTTCACCATAAAGCAGAAAAAGTCAAGCCAGGACTGGAATCTCTCACTCTCTCTGAAGGGATAAAGATGGGGCCTAAGCTGCAGATAAACTCCATCGCTGAGGGATATTTTGGGAACACATGGGCTAGCTTCTCCCTTTCTCATTTACTAGTCTGAAATTTTCCCACTCTGCCATCCTTGTCTCAGTTCTTCAGGGATTTTTGTGCTGTTGTTATACAATCGTGGAAGGGAATCTTGACCTGGACAAAGTACTTTGTACTGAGCCCCAGTGGGTGGATTGGTAAATTTGAGTCTGTGGAGGAATGACAAAAGGCTGCCAGACAGAACAGGAATCAGAAGTTGGGTCAGGTCACCAGGCCCTGGTTAGAATACCTGGTCAGAGGTCAGGGTCTGAGGGTAGGTCTTGGGGACTGGGAAGAGTAGATAGCAATGAAGAATTGGGGTGAGGAATCTAGAAGGTCAGAACTGGGTTGTTAATCTAATATCACGAATCTTGGAATCAGAGAAGTATGAGGAAGCACCATGATTTAATTCTAATCTTGATTTCCAGCAAGAGGAAATGGTTATAAATGCAAATTAAATAGGTGACATGTAACAAATTAAAAAAAATTATGTACTTATTTATTTGATTCTTGGCTGCATCGGGTCTTAGTTGCATCATGGAGGATCTTTGCTGTAGTGCATGGGCTTCTCTAGTTGTGCTGTGCAGGCTCAGTAGTTGTAGCACTTGGGCTTAGTTGCCCTGTTGTATGTGGGATCTTAGTCCCCTGCATTGGAAGGTGGATTCTTAACCACTGGACCACGGAGGAACAGGTGACATTTTGCTTGCTGATTCTTAATGAATGTTGGTAGCCACTTGAAGTGTGGTATCGAGGATGGTCAGACTCCCTGGCTGGGTCCAAGGGTGCTGTGTCCATTGAGATGTCTACTGTGGACAGGTTAAAGAAGAGCCTGGCTGGTGCCACATATTTTCAATTCCTCCTTGATTGATGGACTCTCCTAACATTTCTTATTTCATCTTGTCCTGGTTTGCAGCTTATACCTTTGTGCCCTGTCCACCCAAACTCTTTCAGTGTTCTGAATGGTGCTATGCTGCTGGTCCAAGTCGTGGAACTGCTTTAGAGATGAGCTGCTGCTGCTAAGTTGCTTCAGTCGTGTCCGACTCTGTGTGACCCCATAGATGGCAGCCCACCAGGCTCCCCCGTCCCTGGGATTCTCCAGGCAAGAACAATGGAGTGGGTTGCCATTTCCTTCTCCAATGCATGAAAGTGAAAAGGGAAAGTGAAGTCTCTCAGTCGTGTCCGACTCTTCATGACCCCATGGACTGCAGCTCACCAGGCTCCTCTGTCCATGGGATTTTCCAGGCAAGGGTACTGGAGTGGGGTGCCATTGCCTTCTCTGTAGAGATGAGTAGCCTCGTTCAATTTACCCCCTGGAGTATGGTCTAAAATTTGTTTTGTTTATACATCACTATATTCAGTAGCAAAGAATATTGCATGTAAAAGTCTTCCAAATAGAAAATAAAAGATAATTTCAAAACTTAGAGGCTGTCTTTAGCTATAGACCTCTATCTTTGTCCTTGTGGTCATGAATTCTGTTTATTATGTTTTCTCAAAGGAGAGTTAGAACCTTGTAGTCTAGTGGATGGTGATTAGTAAGGAAGCAAGGTGATCCATGTCATTCTCATTGCTCATCCACCGCACATCAATGACTCAGATTCATTCCTTTTTATGGCTGAGTAATATTCCATTGTGTATATGTGTGTATATATATATATATATATATATATATATATATATATATATATGTACACCACAACTTTATCCATTCATCTCTTGATGGACTTCTAGGACTTTTCCATGTCCTGGGCTATTGTAAATAGTGCTGCAATGAACATGTTCCTTGCTGTACCCTAGGATAAACTCTCACATTTCCAGATTGATAAGGAGTGGACAGTTAGTAAACAGTTGGTAAGTGAATGAACTCTATTAGGAAGACCATCCCAAAGCAAGAATGACCCAGTCCCTGCCCTCCATGGGCTTCTAGTCTAGAGTGTAACGTGACAATGGGGTGAGGAGGAGGAACAGCAAGAATTATTTAGTTCTTGCTGAGAAGGATCAGTGCAGTGGACTAGTTTAAGTTTTTGGTTGTAGTCCTATAGACACAGTTGTGCTTGGTGGGGGTCAGAGTGGAGGTGGAGTTGGGGACAGAAAGGGAAAAGTCAATATTTCTTCTCCTTCCACCTGCACACATGAAATTGATCAGAGTTGCAACTTTGAATGTTTTGGTATTTCTCCAGGAACAAGTGTCTAAATCCATTTATCTAGGAAGTACTGTGCAGAGATAAGCACCTGGAATTGGACCTGGGGTTTCTCTAATTGCTTCATAGAGTGACTTTTGGCAAATTACTTGATCTCTTTGAGCTTTCAGTTCAGTTCAGTTCAGTCGCTCAGTCGTGTCTGACTCTTTGGGACCCCATGAACCGCAGCACGCCAGGCCCACCGTCCATCACTGACTCCCGGAGTTTACCCAAACTCATGTTCATCGAGTCACTGATGCCATCCAACCATCTCATCCTCTGTCATCCCCTTCTCCTCCTGCCCTCAATCTTTCCCAGCATCAGGGTCTTTTCAAATGAGTCAGCTGTTCGCATGAGGTGGCCAAAGTATTGGAGTTTCAGCTTCAACATCAGTCCTTCCAATGAACACCCAGGACTGATCACCTTTAGGATGGACTGGTTGGATCTCCTTGCAGTCCAAGGGACTCTCAAGAGTCTTCTCCAACACCACAGTTCAAAAACATCAATTCTTCTGTGCTCAGCTTTCTTTATAGTTCAACTCTCACACCCATACATGACCACTGGAAAAACCATAGCCTTGACTAGGCGGACCTTTGTTGACAAAGTAATGTCTCTGCTTTTTAATATGCTGTCTAGGTTGGTCATAACTTCCCTTCCAAGGAGTAAGCATCTTTTAATTTCCTGGCTGCAAATTTGAGCTTTAATTTCTTCTTTTTTAATCTGTAGTGAAGGGTGGATAATAATGTTTGCCTTGTCACCTAATAAGATTTAAAAAATATTAACATATGTGAAGTGAAAGTCAAAGTCTCTCAGTCATGCCTGACTCTTTGCGACCCCCATGGACTATATAGTCCATGGAATTCTCCAGGCCAGAGCACTGGAGTAGGTAGCCGTTCCCTTCTCCAGGAACATGTGTGAAAGTATATTATAAATTTATAAAGCCCTATAAAAATGCAAAGTCTTATTGTTGTTGTTTGTGTTTAGTTGTTAAGTCCTGTCTTAGTCTTTGTGACCCCTTGGACTGTAGCCCGCCAGGCTCCTCTGTCCATGGGATTTTCCAGGCAAGAATACTGGAGTGGGATGCCATTTCCTTCTCCAGAGGATCTTCCTGACCAAGGGATCAAAATCACATCTCCTGTACTGGCAGGTGGATTCTTTACTGCTGAGCCACCAAGGAAGTCCAAAGACTTATTATTATGGCTTTAAACATGAATAATTGCTAGGTACAAAGTGCATATATATGGCATTCAAATAAGAAGAGTGGTGTCGCTTTTTAATGGGATATTCACTATATATATGTAAATATATATTTAAACTGAAGTATAATTGATTTATAATGTTTAGTTAGTTTCACGTGTGTAACCCAGTGATTTGGTTATATGTAGGTAGCTGAATATATCAATATATATTCTTTTCTATTTCCCATGGTTATTATAGAATATTGAGTTATTACAGAATATTCAGTAGAGTTCCCTGTACTATATAGTAGGCCCTTGGTGGTTATCTATTTTATATAGTGTGTATATGTTAATCCCAACCTCCAAATTTATGCCTCCACCACACTTTCCCCCTTTGGTAACCATAAGTTTATTTTCTAAGTCTGTGGGTCTGTTTATATTTTGTAAATAGGTACATTTATATGTATATATTTTAAGATTTCACTCCATATTTTATTTACCAATCTAAAAGCCTTAGTAGCCTTCTCTTATTCTACTCTTTGATGATGCTGGGCTCCCACTTAATAGTGAGACCTTTGATTTGAGCTGTTTTAGCAAAAATGGAGACTATTCCTCCTTCCCTTTGATGGGCTGGTTATTCCATGCAGAGAAAAGGCTTGCATTTTAAGATAGATGACCAAGTAAGAGGTGCAATCTTGGACTGAAAACTTGAGCAGAACTAGCTGGCCCTCAGAGACTTTGGTCTCTTGGTTGGTTTGTTAACCAACTGGGCCAACTGGACTGAGGAATGACAGGGGATACTAGGACAAGAACTAAGGTTGAGTGTTTGGAGCTTACTTTATTCTGACACCTGACTCCCTTCCCTGTGGCTTGGCCAGGACTCAGTTTTTGTTGCTACTGACATTAGATTAGGGAGTTTCATTGCAAATTCTGTTTAGTTAATTTGGGCAGAAGAAGGTATTGTCCCATTTGAGTTCAAGGCTCTGCAGTTTGGAGCAAATGCACTTTGCATTTGCTCAAGGATCAAATGAGTAGGGTGGGAGGTGGGAGGGAGGCTCAAGAGGGAGGGGACATATTTAAACCTATGGCTGATACATGTTGATATATGGCAGAAACCAACACAAGATTGTAAAGAAATTATCCTTTATTAAAAAAAGATAAAATGATTTGCTGGTGACTTGTTTTTACTTTCAATTTCTTTAGTTAGAAAAAAAGAGATTTCAAATGTCATTTGCTGTAATGATTAGGGCCACTGAGGGACTCTATCTAAGGTTATTTACTTCAAAAATTTGATTGGCTGAAACTAGTATATTCGATCATTAACAAAATGATCTCCTCTTTTCTACCATGTTGATAATCTTGTTTAGTAGAAATGCAGCTTTGATTTCTTTCTGGGCTAGGTTGCTATTTTTCTGGCATTGAGAAATATTGGTTTAAGATTTTACCATGTTATGATCACAAAATTCCATCTTGGAAATCTCTAAGCTTGGGACAGATCAGAAAGATGGGACTAGAATGGGTATTTTTGGTCCAGCTGTGGGAAGCTGTCTGTTTAGCTCAGAATGAACCAAAGAAGTTGGCTTATGTGTAAACTTTATACCTGTCCCACATGTTTTGGGGACTTCAGAAAAAACAAACAGCTCCACAGTTGCAATTACAAGGTCAAGAAATTGCGTGTCAACTCCAGTGACAATTTAGCTGACTGGGTCCTCAAGCAGTCGGCAATAATGTTGTTAAGTAAGAGGAGACTGTGATCTCGTAACAAAGCTGCACCTGGAAAAAATAAAAAAATACAACAAGAGAGCAAAGTGAATTTGAAACCAGAGTGGGCTATGGTGACAGTGTTCAGATTCTGAGCTCCTGAGCTATCTTTGCATCCCAGACTTGGAGGGATATTTGCAAAGCGTGCCTCTGGATGGTCAGAAGCTCCTTAATCCACATCTTAGGGGCAAGATTAGCAATGTGCAACACCCAGTGTGGACCCAGATTTCTGGAGCTACATTCTCATGACAAGTGTCCCGTTGACCACGTCATCTTTTTCTTCCTCCTCTGTCTTGAGACAGCTGGTTCATCTCCTGAAATTCAATATGCTCCCCGTCTTTTTTTCAGATATGTTGCTGCACAAAAGAGGCTCATGAAAAGAAACAGCTGTGCCGATACCAGCAGGAGCTGCTACAGATACAGATTCAAATCTGTGCACCTGCATGGAGAGGGGTGACTGGAGATTTGTCAGGGGAGGGAATACCCTGGAACATCAGGACTCTGAAGCCAGAGGGATGGATGGCTCTGGGGGTGGCCAATCAGATACCTCACTGCTCACCTGGAGGTCATGGGCTCACACCTGACTTGGATTAGTCAAAAGGATTCCAGGATGAGGGTTAGTTGGTTGTTTATGAATGAAATGATTAGCTGGTTGTAGCAGTTCCTAATAATGAGGTTGTCTGTATGAATGACATCTATTCAGTGAACCTCGAACAAGTGACATCTCTGTAGCCTGTCATGCAGTAACGGGTGTGGTTGATGAGACTTGGAAGAAACCTGTTAAGGCGGTGTCCTCATGTAGTAGTGAGTGAGCTGGGAGATCCTGGGGGTGGGGTGGGGATGGTTTAAGCAGAGGAATCACATGATCTCATGTATGTTTTAATAGACTCATTCTGACTGCTGCACTGGAGCTAGGTAGTAAGAAGGCAGGGTAAAGTAACCAAGATAAAAAATGATAGTGGTTTGGAGGATGAAGGTCTTGCTTCAAGTAGTGAGAAGCTGTTGGATTCTGAGTATATGTTGGAGGTAGAGTTATGGTTTTTCCAGTAGTCGTGTACAGATGTGAGAGTTGGACCATAAAAAAGGCTGAGCCCAGAAGAATTGATGTTTTTCAATTGTGGTGCTGGATAAGACTCTTGAGAGTCCCTTGAATGACCTGGAGATCAAATTAGTCAATCCCAAAGGAAATTAACCCTGAATATTCATTGGAGAGGATTGATACTGAAGCTCCAATACTTTGGCCACCTGATGTGATAAGCTGATTCAGTGGAGAAGACTCTGATGCTGGGAAAGACTGAAGGCAAAAGGAGAAGAGGGTGACAGAGGATGAGATGGTTGGATGGCATTACCAACTCAATGGACGTTAAGTCTGAGCAAGCTCCAGGAGATAGTGAAGGACAGGGAAGCTGGCATGCTGCAGTCCATGGGGTTGCAAAAAGTCAGACACGACTTAGCGACTGGACAACAACAACAGCAACAACAACAAGAGTTATAGTGTGAAAGAAAGGGAGTCAAGGATGCCTCAGAGGTTTCTGGTCTGAACAACTAGAAGGACTGAGTTTCCCAGCTACTGGGATGAGAAAGACTTTATGGAAGAATGGATTTTGAGGTGGGAGTGTATCAGGATATCAGTGTTGGTTGTGTCTATTAGACACAACCAAATGGATTGGATGAGTAGGCATTTGGATCCATTAGTCTGGAATTCCAAGACAGGTTCTAGCTGAAGACAAAAACCTGGGGAATTGTCAGTGGGGGATTGAGATCCACTGGGATGGAATGAGATCAACAGGGCAGTGGGGCATATGGAGAAGAGTTGAGCCCTGGGCCTTTTAGCAAGAGAAATTTTCGGGGACCAAGAGGAGCTGGTGGAGGAAAATGAGAAGGAATGGCCATGAGGTAGGAGGAAGACTGCAAGATGTGGTGCCCTGGAAACCAACTGAGTGAAGTGTTCTAATGAGGAAGAAGGGAACAGCCATTTCAACATTATGCTGGGCAAGCACTGAGGACTGGCTATTTGATTCAGCCACGTGGATGTCCTGGTGATTTTGACAAGAGCACTTTTGGTGGAGCAATGGAGTCATCCTTGGATTAGAAGGAATATACAAGAGAAAGAAGGAGGGATTTGGCAAAGGAGTACTGACAGCTCTTACAAGGAGTTTTGTTAACTGGAGGGAACATAGAGTGAGGAAAGGTTTTTAAATTTTATAATATTTATTTGTTTTTTTAAGGTGGGAGAAATAACATGCCAGTGGAAATAGAGAAGGGAACTTTTGATAACTTGGGAGAGAGAGGGGAGGGTAGTTAGCGCCATATCCTTGAGTGGAATCCATAGTACAGGTGGAGAGGCTGGTCTTCTGCAGGGACAAAGTCCATCCACAGAAAAGGGGTGGGAAGCATAGTCTATGGAGCCGATGCCTGTGGGTGGGTAGAAGTGGAGGTGTGCGACTGTGGCAGTTCTTTTCTGAGAGCGTCGACTTTCTCAGTGAGGTAGGGAGCAAGGTTAGCAGGTGAGAGCAGAGATGGGAGAAGGGTGCTGGAGGCCAAGGAGAGAGGATGGTCATCTCCAGAAGGGTGGTGAAGTGAGTGGACAAGGAAAAGAAATGTGATGGCCAGGCAGCAGAAGGACCTGGAAGAGGTCATGAAAGCGAATTCCCTGAAGGCTGTGAGTGTTGGTTGTATGATTTTCCCAAGCCACGTTCAGCTGAGGGGTACGTCCAGAGGTGGATTGCAGGGTTTGCTAATGGAGTTCTACAAAGCAGGGGACATGCTCCCTAAAGATTTCTCCTTATTTTCTTTAATATAAAGATATAATATCTTTAATATAAAGATGTTACTGGTTCCAGACTTACTAAATTGACTTAACAAACTAGTAATGGGTTGTGACCCAGTGTTTGAAAATCACCAATCTAAATGGCATACATTTTTATTTTCCTACTTGGTTTCTTAATGTAGAGACATAGTCACAGCCAGGATTCTCTGAAAACCCACCAGACGTTTGTTGAGTATCCTTGAGGAGTTTTGTACAGATTTCAGTGCTGCTGGGGAGACAGAAGAGAGATGAGACATGGTTACTGCCTTCAGAGAGAGGAGTTGGTGAGGATGTGAGTCAGTGGCCCCTCCATCACCAAGCACCTGGATCAGATTTTACTCAAAGATGGTCCCACCCTGAAGTGTGCTACTACCTAAGGAGTTAGATGCCAAGGGGCCAAAATATCAATCTGAGAAAGCCTGTTCTCCACATGTGGTCAGATCACCTGACTCTAAGACTGTCATCTCCTTTCACCTGAGCAGTAAACTCTATTAATGCTTCCTAAGACAGTACCAGGCTTCCCTGATGGCTCAGTGGTAAAGAATCCACCTCCCGATGCAGGAGATGTGAGTTTGATCCCTGGGTCTGGAAGATTCCCTGGAGAAGGAAATGGCAACCCACTCCAGTATTCTTGCTTGGGAAATCACATGGACAGAGGAGCTTGGCAGGCTATAGTCCCTGGGATCCCAAAGAGTCCAACACAACTTAGTGACTAAACAAGACAGTACCTTTTGGGCAACCTTGGAAAATTGTTGGCTTACACTGAACTCATGGTCAAATTTTACCCTCTGAGACTTAAAATATATCTTAGTTCTTACCAAATCTTTGTTATATATTTGATTTTTAGAGGGATGTGAGGTAGACTAAATGTTCTTTCTGTTGGAGGTTGGAGACTATGTGTTTTGGAGCTGTAGATACACACTTACAGAGTGGGGATAAAGTCTGGGTGCTGGTTCTCTCAAATTTTGGTCCATCCTAGAACGTATGGCCCTGCAGGAACCAGTTTGCAGGAGTCTTTGATACAAAGGGAAAAATACCTGTTTTCTTCACCTTTTTATTCTCTTTGTGGTCTTTGAAAATGAGTTTGGACCAAGGTGGTGTATTCAACCCCATCTTCTAATCATATTTTAATTCAACATTAAAGGAGTTCCTGTCTCTCTGGGACATTCAAGGTTTATGGTCCCAGACATGGCATTTGCATTCTGTTTATGGTCTGGTTGCTTTGTGCTAACACACTTGCCACTGATGCAGTTGGGCTTGCCTTTCCAGGCAACAGTTAAACCAGCAGGAGACCACTTGTGTGCAATTTGTTGGAATGAAATCTACATTTTGGGATTAGATTACTTAGCAGTGTCATTTTGCATTGAGTCGACTTTGTGGGTGGTCTCCAATAAACCCTGCATGTACAGCAAGTGTCAGCCCTGATTATCTCCAAGCAAGCTTGTAATGACTGCATGACTTCGTATTTACAAGAAAAAACCAGCTTCCCTTAACCTTTAATTCAGGGAATGTGCGGGTATGGATGAGCAACCCCCTCCGCCCCTACCCCAAGGTGGCAGATGGCCCATTGTGGGTCCTTTATTGAAGGGGCGCAACTTACCTTGCTATTCTTTCAGGAGATCAGGGTAATAGCCACAAATGTCACTTGGGGCTCACCAGTTAGGACATTTGTCTTTAATGATGCCTTAAGGAACCGTTTTATCTTAGAATATAGAAGGACTAAAAGCTTAGTTGAGGAGAACAGATGAGGGGAGTGAACCATATGGTTAGCTGAAGCGTGAATATGTACAGTAAATAACCAACAATGTTCCAGGACCACCCTCGTGTCATCCTGGTGATAGGAATTTTCTAGGGCAGTGGTTCTCAACCAAGCGTGATCTGACCCTCCAGAGGATGCTTGGCAAGTCTGGAGACATTTTTGTCATCACGACTGGGAGGGTGCTACTGCATTTCATAAGGGATGCTCTTAACCATCCTGCAATGCACGGACCACTCCCCGCTCCTCCTCCAACAAAGATTTATAGTACACAAACATTGGTAGTGCCGAGGTTGAGATCCTACTCCAGGGAATGGGAGGACCCTTACCCCAGAGCAGTGGGGATAATACAGTTTTGTCCTTCCCAGCTTCTTCATTTTTTTTTTTTTTTACCATCATCCTCCTCTGGTTCATGTTGATTCCTTGTGCATCCCTGCTTCCCTAGAATGCCTGGGATACTGAAATTAAAATATCACAGAGTTATGTCCTGGAGAATGTTGTGGAACTAGGCCAGCCTAATGTTTTCAGTTGGGGTGGCTTTGGGGGCAAATTACTTAATTTCTCTGAGCCTCAATTAAAAAAAAATCTGAAACAATAGGGGCTGCAGTCCTTACCTCACTGAGTGGTAGTGAGGATTAGGTTTATGTAAATTTATTAGTACTTGGTCTGCTAGGGAGTAGATACTTCATAACACTTTTACCATTGCATGTCCTTGCTTGTCATGACTTAAGTTCAGTTTGCCCCCCTTTAAACATTATCCTGGCAATTCTTTTTACTGTGGAAAATGTATAAAAAAGACAAGTCAGAAGAAAAAAGCAAATCATCTGTAATCTTATGCCTCAGAGATAATCATTGTTAATGCTTTTTGTATGTGCATTTTAGACTCTCTGACTCCCTCCCCACATCTTTGTCTGTGTGTGTGTCTGTAGGTTCTTGCTGTGTATACTGTTTCGTGACTTGCTTTTTAGACCTCATGATGTGTTAGGAATGTCTCTTCATGTCGATAAATATAGATCTAGCATCATCTATATAATTGTTTTAAAAAGCTGCTTAGTATTTTATTGTACTGATGAACCATGATTTTGTCAATCAGTCCCTTATATCCTTGGGCATTTAGATCATTAAGGTTAGTCTTCAAAGTCCAGAGAAAATCTCGTCTAGGTTGTCCAAAGTTCATGGTTTGTGGTTCTAGAAAGCCAGTTTTTTCGGTGCCCACCTGTTGCCGTATCAACTTCTGAAGGTAGTTCTTTCAGGAGGGCAGCTCTCTGCACAAGGTCATGTCCTCTGCTCCCACTCTCCCTGGGCCGCCTGCTCCCCTGTGTGTGTGTGGTGAGGGGCAGTTGAGTCTGAGTCCTTTTATATTTATGACACAGTATGATACAGTGCCTCTGAGCTCAGGCTCTGGAGTCAGGCTGCTCAGGTTCAAATCCCAGTTCCCTTGCTTGGGTACATTAACCTCACCTCCCTGAGCCTCAGTTTCCACATCTGTAAAATGGTGATAGCAACTGTTCCTGCATCACGGAGTTGTTCTGAGAACTAAATGAGGTAGGATGCATCAGGCGTATGATGCAAGATCTGATATATAATAAACACTCAATGCCTTTTAAGTCCCAAGTACTTCCTGGACGTCTTTCTCCTGTTACTATGTGTGCATCATTACGTAACATTATCAAGTATCTCCCATCCCTCCACCTCCAGGAGCAGCAGCAGCTGAAGTTTAAAGATCTCTACTTGCTGCCTCTCTCAGACTTTTACTTCCCCCGTATTGCTGCTAACAGATAACCACAAACAAAGTGACTTAACACAAATTTATTATCTTACAGGTCTGCAGGTAAGAAGTCCAAAGTCAGTTTTGCTGGGCTAAAATTAATACACTGGTGGGGCTTCATTCCTTCGGGAATGGGGGAAGGAAGGTTCTATGGGACAACTTGTTTCCTTGTCTTTTCTGATTTCCAGAGCCGCCCACAGTCCTTGGCTTGTGGCCATATCACTTGACTTCTGTAGTCATGTCTCCTCTGACTCTGAACCTTGTGTCTCATTCTTATAAGGACATCTGCGATGACATTGGCTTCCCCAGATAATTCAGAAAGATCTCTCCATTTCAATGTGCATTACTTTAATCACCTCTGTGAAGCACCCTTGGCCGAGCAGGGTGGCGTATTCACAGGTTCTGGGGAGTAGGAGGAAGACATCTTTGGGAGGCCATTATTCAACTTACTATACGCTTTGTGGACCGTGTTCATGACTTCCCTTCTTGAACTCAGATGCTGCTGGTTGTTCAGGCTCTGGGGGTACCTGACAAATATGCACCACACCCACAGGTATCTGAGTCCTGGGATTCTTGCTTTGGACCAAGTTTAGCATCTGAACAGTGCCTCTACTGCAGGCAGTGGGTGGGCACAAGGGAACTGCTCAGAGAATGGTCAGAAGTCAGGCACTGGGCTTGGCCCATCCCTCAGCTTCTTTCCTTGACACCCATGGTGCCTGATTGTTCCAGAGTCTCTCCCGTTCGTGCTCTGCTGGCAATCATGCAATTTTTTTCTCCTAGCCCCTGTCCCCTTGACAGGCTCCCACTGGCCTGGGACAAGCTCTCCTTCCTTTTCTTTCCCTTCACTCTGCCTGGCTTGGAGCACCCCACACTCCCACTCCCCAGGATGGATTCCTGGCTGCCTTCCTCCAGGAGCTTTTGTTCTTCAGATTGTAGTTAGCAGAGCCCTGCTCACTGCCACAAGATCATCTGGCCTCCCCAGTCAGAAGTGCCACAACCCTCAATCTCCCTCTACCTCATCCAGCCTGTGCTGCCTTTTGCCCAGATCCTAATGGTCTCCATGTTCAGTGTGGCCCGAAGAGCCCCCTGCTGCCTTGCTGATCCACAGGGGGACCCAAGGCCCAGGCAGGACCCAGGCGACCACTGGACCAGCAGGGGTGGGCACCCCAACACTTGGGGTGGTCAGCAGGTGAGATCCCCTGGGCCAGGGCTGGGGTGGGCTTTCCCTTGGCACCTCCCCCTGAAAACCCTCTTAGACAACCTTGTATGGTGTGACCGTGGGAGAATGGGCCCCAGTCCAGGTTGTTCCTACTCATCTTTCTCCCCAGTTCTCTCCGACCCCACCCACATCCAGCAGAAAGCGCTGTTCTTTTCATGTTGTTTTCCTGCCTGAGTGACCTTCAAGGCCCAATTAGGGAGGATGGATTCACCCTTTAGATGACGACCCCGAATTATTAGTAACATAAAGCTTGGCTTTCCTAGGCAGGGCCTGGCTAATTGCCTAGAAGCATGAGGCTCTGTTTTTTAAGTAGCAAGAAAACAAGTTGCATTTCGACATAAAAACCAGGTCGATGATTCCTATCCTGTAGAGATCCTACTTTCTCACCCTCAGGCAAACAAGAATGACTGCCTAGCCTCGCCACTACCATAACATTCTTAAGTCTTTTTTTCTTTTAGTTTTTCAAAATTTGCTCAATGTTACAGGATCTTTAGCCAAATATAAAGAGAGAAAAAAATTCACCCATGATACCACCGTCATCCTCAACAAATTAAACTATTTTTATTTTTTTCCATGCTCCCTTCTGGTTTTTGTCCCCATGAAGATATAATTGAAATAGTCGTAATCATAGTGTAGCGATCATTTGGTGTTCTGCATTTTTCCTCTTAGCATTAATTATATCATAAGCATTTTTTCCATGTTGCTGCAAAGTCATTGCAATTATCATTTTTAATGGCTATATGAGAATTCATCAAGAGGGGAGTAGATTACTTAACCCTTATTCTGTTGTGGGGCCTCCTGCGATGGTGTTCTGTTCCTCCTTCAAGCTTGTCCTTGGTATCCTGTTCCTCTGCCATCCTCTGGGTGAGGGAGGGAGCAGTGACGGGGTGGGCAGGAGGAGAATTGGAATGAGTTGTAAGAAGCCTGCTTTATGCACACCCACAGTTAAGACTCCTAAAGGTGAGAAATGGAAGGAAACCCAGCCTTTACCTCCTTCAGGTCCTTCACTCATGGCTGTTTTTGAGAATGACTTTTTCTCTTATATTCTGGATGCCTTTCAATGTCCAGAGGAAAGGTAGGAAACTGATTTAGAAAACAAACATATGCTATCAGTTTTAACTCCCCTTGTCATCAAAATCAACTTCCAAATGCTATTCTAAATTCTGAAAATAGAGATAAAACTGTTATTAATCACATATTTAGTGCTGATGAGAGCTAACATGATAACCAGAGAGGATTTCAACTATGACCATGTTTCTTACAGTTCCATGAACTCTAGGTCCACAAGATGCTCTGTAAAACGAGGGCCCCTGGACAAAAAATATTTGGAAAATGGTGATGCTGCATCCCCTTCTGGGAGATTCACAATGCCCATTAACATATTCAAGTCTCTGAGAAGGCCTGCAGGGAGGAAAACTCCCTGACTTTGACTGACCCAGAGTTTCTTAAGGTTGTGGGGGCACTTTTGTCATATGGTACTTCCATCAGTCAGAGCCTGCTCAGGAAAATGAAACAAGCTAGGTAATCCAGAGTGCATTTGCTACTGAGATCTCATTTAAAAAGTGTTGGGAGAGTTGAATGAGCTGAAAGATGTTATGACTCAGAGATTCCAACTGCAGGAAGCGGCTGCAACCCCAAAAGTGGGTGTGGTGTTCCCAGAACATGGGACACACTTGTTTCTGCAACACTGGGGGTAACCCAGAGGGTGGATGAATATTAGGAAAACCACACTGGGGAATTCTGGTACAGCACAGTTGGACTTTTGAAATGGGTACTTTGATACCTCCCATAAAATGAATGAAGATGATGGTGATGTGGTGTGTGTGTGTTAGTTACTCAGTTGTGTCCGACTCTTTGTGATGCTATGCACCTAGCCTGCCAGGCTCCTCTGTCCATGGGATTCTCCAGGCAAGAATACTGGAGTGGGCTTCCATTTCCTTCTCCAGAATGAAGATGATATATTTATGCTAATTTTATGAGATTGCAAAAAGGGTGAAGGGGAGTGTTGTGGAAAGAACCCCACAGGCCGGAGGTCAAGTCCCAGCTCTGCACTCACTCCTTGGTGGCTGTGGGATGTTTATCTTCCTAGAGCCTCAGCTTCTGCTTGTGTGGATCGAAAGGAATTGACTAAAGTACCCATCAGATCCTTGTAAACTCTGAAGTTCTCTACTGGAGAATAATTTTACCCTTGTTTAAATTGAGGATTCTCTGTAAATGATTGTCATTATGTTGATGATTGATTTGTTGCTGAATTCTTGATTAGCATCAGAACTTCCAGTCATGAGATTGTCACTAAGGGAAATTATGATCCAGCTTAGTTATCGGCTCACCAATATGGAACCAATAGATTGACTCAGTAATGATAATCTTTGGACCTAGGTAAATCAAGGGGCCTCCTGTGTAGGCACAAGATTGATTTTCATTGTTATAACAAGTGGTAGCCATGCTGTATTACCCTTGCACTGTGGGGGGAAGTTAGAGCAATGGATTGTAGGACCTCTGGCTTCAGGGAGCTTCTGATTTAGTTGAAGAGACAAGATGGACATGGTGAAATGATTGGATGATGATGGAGAGACTAGAACTGTGTTTTAAAGCACATAGCAAGTTTATGTCAACTTGGTGTTATATCACAGGGTGTCTGAGAAAGGAGGTCTTTTAATTTATTTTTCTAGATTGTAGAGAGAGACACACACCTCCGAGCAGCAGTGGGTCAGAGCCGGCTTTTGTCGGCCTTTGCATTCTTCCCTGGCTCTAACTGCGAGCTGCTCCGTGAAGCTGTGAGTGTCTTTTGTGACAGGTTCCCACAGGTATGAAGTGGCACTTGCCACCCACCTTGAACAGGTTGTTTTTGGAGGCAGTTGAAAGTAAGACAAAGTACCCTGCCATTAATGAAAAGCTAGAATTTTCTATCTGCTTGTACTTCTGACAGTTTGGTTGATGCTGTCACCGGCTGTGTGTGTCTTTTCAAAACGCATGTTTTTAGCTTGTTCCTCTTATGCGGATTAATTCCTAGTGCTCTTCTTTGATATGTAGTGATGCCATGTTCTTTATACAGACTCCTAGGGGTGTTTCCCACAGTGTAGAAGCAGCGGCTCTGCCTTCCAAGAACCTACATATCTGCACAGGTGGCTGAGGTTTGCGTTTTGCACCCAGATGTTCAGGGATCGTGGAGACAGAGCTCCTGAGCTTTCAGCCTCTTTGATATTAGAAGCATCTTTATATGTTGCTTGCTCGATGTTTCTTTTTCTTCCCTAGGGGACTGTGTGGTTTTGGAAACTTTCAAAATGTGACATGGAACAAATTTTGCCTTTTTAGTCATGGAGTCACTGTCTTTCTCTGATAGTATGGAACAAGGGCATGGGACTGGGAGTGCTGCTTGGGATTGAGTTCCAATTCCAGCATTTCTTTGGACAAGTTTCTTAACCTTTCTGAGACTCCTTTTCTCATATGTGAAGTGAGGGGAAAACAAACGAATAGAGTTTTTGAGGATTAATAAGTGCTTAATACACGTTAGTTAACATTATCATTACCTTTATTATGATGATTATCATGACCATCACATTATTGCCATTGCAATCCTTACCATGACTGTCATCATCAAGATCATCATTATTATTATCACCATCACCATCATCACCACCACCACCATTATCATCAAGATCACTATGGCCATCATTATCACCACCACCACCATTGTCATTATCATCACCATCACCATTATCGTCATCATGATCACTATCATCATCATTATCATCACCATTACCACCATCACCACCATTGTCATTATCTTCATCATCACCATCACCATTATCAATCACCACCACCATTATCATCATTAAGATCACTATCATCATCATTATTATCACCATCATCACCACCATCACCATCATCGTCATCATCGTCACCATCACCACCATTGTCATAAACACCACTATTGGAAGCAGCAACAGCAGCATCAGCAGCAACGTTCTGTCCTCCCAAAGACTCACCTGGTCCCTGAAGTGTAGCAGTATCTGTCAGTGAGACAGATCTCAGGCTTCTGCTCTGCCCCAGCCTTGGCTGAAGCTACTGTCCCTCTGAGGAAGAGTGTGAACCCACTTTCCCCTCCAACCACGATGCATAACCTCTTCTTTGCTTTCGCTCCTTGCCCAGTTCTCTACTTGGCTGGAGTCCAGAAGTCCAGCCTGGTATTGACCAGTTCCCTCTTGAAGGAGGTTGCAGCTTCCCATGGTCCAGTTACTGGTAAGGATCTGGCTGTGTAATGGTTTTCTAAACCGGTGGCCACTGCTGTTAAATTCTGAGAAATCACTGCTTCCCAGACTCATATCACTGTGGGTTTAGGTCGTACCTCTACTGATTTCACTTCTTTAGATCCTGGTTGTAGGGAGTTTGAGGGATTTGGGGCTGATCAAGGAAAAAGATATGACCACAAGGTGGCAGTAGCACACTCAGGCTTCATTCTGGTGATGCTTCAACAGGTTTGCATGTGGGAGAAGTCCTTCCCAGCATGAGACTGTCTGGAGGCTGTGCCATGGGAGAGTCACCACTCAGAAAGGTGGGGGTACGAGGCAGCTCCCAGGGGAGAGGGGGATTGGAAGGGGGTTTAAGTGTGTATATAATGTTGCACAGCAGCCTGGCTTGAGTCAGAGACCCCAAAGGGCAGCAGTGGGTGGGGTTTTAACTATGGCTTGCAAATGTTGGGTGTGCAAAGCAAGCAGGCTCTGGACAGCTAAACATCTGTTTAGTTGGTCTAAATAAGTCAATTTGATGTGTAAAAATTTGAGTTTGGCACTAGTGAGCTTTTGAACTGTCACAGACTGGGTGGCTTAAACAACAAACTTGTATTTCTTTCAGTTCTACTGTTTGGAAGTGCAAGATCAGGGTGGCAGCAAGGTCAAGTTCTTGATGAGGGCTCTCTTCTTGGCTTGCAGATGGCTGTCTTCTTGCTGGGCCCTCAAGTGGTGGAGGGTGAGAGAGGAGAGGGAGAGAGAAAGGGAGAGGGAAAGAGAGAAAGGAGGAGGGAGAGCTCTGGTCTCTTCTTCTAAAGTCAATAATCCCATCATGAGGACCCCACCCTCATAACCTCATCTAAACCTAATCGCCTCTCAAAGCCTCCACCTCTAAATACGATAACATCTGGGGTTAGGGCTTCAACATGTGAAGTTTGGGTGGGGTGGGTTGTTGTTGTTCAGTTGCTAAGTCTTATCTGACTCTTTGAGAACCCATGGACTGCAGCATGCCAGGATTCCTTGTCCTTCACTGTCTCCCAGAATTTGCTCAAACTCATGTCCACTGAGTCGGTGATGACATCCAACCATCTCATCCTCTGTCGCCCCCTTCTCCTCCTGCCTTCAATCTTCCCCGGCATCAGGGTCTTTTCCAATAAATCAGCTCTTTGCGTCAGGTGGCCAAAGTGTTGAACTTCAGCTTCAGCATCAGCCCTTCTAACGGATATTCAGGACTGATTTCCTTTCGGATTGACTGATTTGATCTCCTTGCAGTCCAAGGATGGAGTGGGAGAGCACAAACATTCAGTCCATAACACTTTGAATATAGAACTTTCTTTTCCCCACCAGAGACAATAAATGGAAATATATTTTGAAAAGTAAAGAGTGTTATACCAATGGAAGAAATTTTTTTTTTCACTACTTGGAAGGTTAACTTGCAGCTAATCATAAATGGTGTCTGATAGTAGGTTTTCTGACAATGTAGCCAAATGGTGACTTTATGCTATCTTTCTTCCAGCTTCTCCACTGAACAAATGCCACCACAATAAAACCCATACCCTCTGTCCCCTCCCCTTCTGTCTGGCAGGAAGAGGGGTGAAATCACAGTGTGTCAAGCAGGCTGTACACATTCGAGCTGCTTTCCCTCAACTTTTGGGAGGGCTTTTTCAGGATGACAGGGGGACAAAGGGTTGCAGTGTAAATTACCATGCAAATTGCCTCAGCGTTTGAACTTAAGACACCTTTGCTTGCCGCAGATCAATGAAGCTTCTGTGACTCGCATGGAAGGGGAGATGTGCAGTAACTTTCAGAGCTGAGGTGCTGAACCACCTAAAAGCCCCATATGCTTGACTCCAGGAAGCTCCTGTAAATACGCTTGAGTGGCTGCTAAATTATGACAACCAAAAGGAGTATACCTTAAGGCATTTCCCTGTTGACCTTTGAGTGGGTTTCCTCTTCAAAGGCCAGTCCTTGTAGGACAGCCCTCAATGGTTTTGTAGTGTGATGCTCTGAGTGTGTCTTGGAAATGCAAGGATTGCCAACCACATTTTTTTCTCTTCCTCAGTCTCCCCCTGCCCCTTTGTGTCTCATTCCCTGGGCCAATGAGCAAACTGCTTGCTCTCTTGGGAGCTCTCCCTTATCTCTGAACCTGGCATGCTTGATAGTTAGCCCTGCCCTGAACCTGTGATGGAGAGGCGGGACCTTGTGACAATCGTGGGCAATTGTCTCTGACTTCGTTGGTTTCTTGCCTCCATTCCCATGGCTAACATCTGCAATGGTGAAGGCTGAGGCCACCTCCAGAGGTGCTGGCTTCTTTGGAGCTCTTGATTCATTTTTTATTTGTGGGAAATGACTCCATGAGCTCACGATCATCATTTAGGGACAAATAAGGGATAGGAAATGCCCTGAGGAATTTCTAGGCCAGGTTGTAGGGCAGTTTCTAAAGAGACATTGGATCTGGTCTTGGTCCTGCTCTTCCCCTCTGTCCATTGTGGCTTAATAATAATTCACATTTGTAGTCACATTTTTTTTTGTGTTTGGAAAACATGACCACCACGGTTAATGTTTATTAACTTTTTCTTTAGTTTCAGGTGTACAACACGATGATTAGATATTTTTATACCTTATGAAATAACCACCACAATAAATTTAGTTACCATCAGTCACCATCCAAAGTTGTTACAATATTATTGACTATATTCGTATGTGTGCATTACATCCTCAAGACATTTATTTTGCAGCTGGAAACTTGTACCTCTTAATTGCCTTTACCTATTTTGTCCATCCCTCAATCTCTTCTCTGGCAGCTACCAGTTTGTTTCCTGTGTCCATGAGTCTGTTTGCTCTGTTTGTTCATTTATTTTGTTCTCTGGATTCCACATATAAGTGATAACATACAGTATTTGTCTTTCTCTAACTTATTTCACTTAGTGTAATACCCAGGTGGCTCAGTGGTAAAAAAAAAAAGGTGGCGCTAGAGGTAAAGAACCCGCCTGCCAGTGAAGGGGGCACAAGAGACTAGGGTTTGATCCCTGGGTCAGGAAGATCCCCTGGAGAAGGGAATGGCAACCCACTCCAGTATTCATGCCTGAGGAATCCCATGGACAGAGGAGCCTGGCGGGCTACAGTCCATAAGGTTGAAAAGAGTCAGACAGGACTGAAGAAACCTGGCACGGCAATGCAGGAGACGAAGGAGACGTGGGTTTGATCCCTGGGTCAGAAAGATCCCCTGGAGGAGGAAGTGGCAACCCACTCCAGTGTTCTTACTGGGAAACCCCGTGGACATAGGTGCCTGGCGGGTTACAGTCCATGGGGTCGCAAAGAGTCAGACATGACTTAGTAACTGAGCACACACGCAGTCATATAGGAGAGAAGGACTGGGGATAGGAGGAGGAAGGGTTAATAAACACAAGAGTCTCCATTTATTATTACTGTGTGTCAGGGACTCTATAAACATTAGTGTGTTTATTTCTACCAACCTCCCTGGATAGCAGGTACTATTATTTTCCATATTTCATAGTTGGGGAAACTGAGACCCAGAGAGGTTAAGTAACTTGCCCCAGGTCACACAGCTGGTAGGGGGCACAGCCAGGGTTGAAGCCTAGATCTGTCTCCTGCCATCATTTCCCCACACTCTCTTCATGACGCTTGCTTCCCAAGAATCTTCATCACAGCAGCAGTAGGAGAGGAAATGTTGGTTAAAAGCTATAGAAAACTGAAGACAGGCTCCCTGTGTTCTTGCTTTTCTTCAGGTGAACAGGCTGCAGATCCAGGGGTTCCCACAGCGTCCTCTGCACCCAGTGGCAGGTCACACTTCTCCTGTAATGGAGGAGCCGTCTGTCTGCCTGGGCTGCCTTCTCCTCTGCCTCTTGCCTTTTCCTTTTCCATCTCAGCTCTTTGGCTGGTAGTATTTGGGCACCCCTCCCCCGCCACTTTTACCCCCCCCTTTTCCATTTTTATTGCTGCTCTTTCTCTTTTGTTCTTTGATTTTGGCCACCCGCAGAAGGAGGATGAAAACAGCAGGAGGAAAGGGAGCAGAGGGTGGGCCAGGCTTTTCAAAGCCAGGCTTTGGCGGGCACCTGTGAGTTTGTGTGTACAAGCTCTGGGGCGGCAGTCAGGCCAGGTCCAGCCACCCCATCAGCTGTGCATCCAGGGACTGACAATGACCCCTGGCACCCAGGGGTGATGGGAGACACAGCGTGGATCTAAGCAGCCCAGTCTGCGACTTAACAGAACAGGTTATCAACAACCTTGGTCTAAAAATACCACGTTTATTTTTGAAATGACTTGTTTTGGCAGTTATAAATACCCCACTCAGCCTGCTTAGGAGGTAGTCTAGCAGCTCTCCGACAACTGAATAATATTTTAGATGCACACATTATTTCTATGCAAAATCCAACATGCAATTTCTAGTCAGTGCTTCGCTCTCCTGAATGATGGAGGGGAGAGATTGGGTGCAGATAAAACCTGTGAAGAATCAGCTTGGTGTGGGGTTACAGCCCAGGTTGCCAAGGTGAGAAGCTTGTTTTGGAATAGATGGTACAGAAAGGCATGTCCAAGGAAGTTTTCTTTGCCTGCCAGGCACCCCTTTGTCCTTGGGTAGCAGAGAACTGAAGTGAATTATCATTACTCCTTCCCTCCCTCCATCCCTTCCTTCTTTCTTCATCCATCCACCCTTCAATTACTGAGCACCAACTTTGTGCCTGACTGGGTGCTGGGGAGATGGTGATAAATGAAACCAACTCGATCTGTGTGTCTCTCCTCCTCAACACGCAGCTGAAGGTGCACTGGGATGGTAATTGTAAGTGGGCAGTGGATAAATAATTACAAAATATGATCCCCGCTCTAAGCAATGACTAGGAAGGAGGAAGAGAGGTGAGGGTGACACCTCCTTAGCGTGGAAGCGATGGCTTGTTGGAGGGGGTGGCATTTTAGCTGAGCCTGAAGGAGGAGGCGCGCCTGAGGGTGGAGGTGGGGGACATTCCAAGCCGAGGAACAACCGCACTGGGGAAGGCCAGAGAAAATGACCAGCTTGAGGAACCGGCTTGATACTCTTATTTATGAAGTTTCTACAGAGAGTTGGAGCTGTTGAGGACATTCTCCTTTACCTTTACCACCCATCCACTTTCCAGTCCCAGCTTCTTCTTTAGTAGGAACCACTATTAACCGTTTAGTCTACACCAGGCTGCTTGCCTGGTGCTCTTAAGGGCTTGGCACTGATTTTTTTTTCAGTCTCTGCCTCTTTCCTTCCCTTCCCCCTCTCCCTGGGGGGACTGTCTCCTCTGGTGAAAAATCCCCTCCCACCATCACCTCCACTCACCACTGCCACCTCACTCTCTGCAGCTCTGCATCCACCAGCACCGTTTCTGCTGCATCCTCCATGCTCCAGCCTCAGAGGTGCCCAGATGTGCCGATGAGAAAGTGACTCCTCCTCTCCATCACCCCCATCACCCCCAGCGTGTTTGCCATCACGCGCTACATCACCAGCCTCATAGCACCAGCAGGAGCACTGGGTCTGTCCTTGTGGCTGCAGTGCTGTTCAGCCACCCGGCCAGGCCACCAACAGCCATGGTCATCATCTCCAGTCCTCCCGTACCCTCCTGCCTCTTCAGGCTCCTCGGCCTCCCCTTTCCTGGCACAGGTAGCAGCTCTTCTTTCCCCTTTCACTTGTCACCCCCAGGGTGTCCCTGCTCTGCTCACCCCAGGAGGAAGCCCTGAACAGGGAAGAACTCTGCAACATGTTATGGCAGAAGGAACATGGACTTTGGCATCAGGCCTGGACTTGGGAAAGTCCCTGACTTTTGGGCTATGATGGTTGGTCCACAGTTATGATGAGGATGGTGGACATGATGGATGTGATTGTGTTTGGCCCTTAGGGCCTCCCTAGTAAAAGGGCAATTTCTTCTCTCTCTCTACCTCCTTGAATGCTGGGGACTCACAAACAAGAAATAAACCAATATACTGTCACCGGCCCCCACTCGTAGCACCTCTACTGCTGGAAACAACTCGAGGACTTCCCAAATGCCATTCCAAAATTTTTGGTTAATGATGCTTAATATTGTTTAGAATCACACAAGTAGTGTATTAATATATTCTTGTGAAAATATAAACAACAGAGGAAAAGGGACATTCCCCTCATCCATTACCACTCATCCACTTTCCAATCCCAGCTTCTTCCTTAGTAGTAACTACTATTAAGTTTACAGTATAACCTTCTGAACTTTAAAAGATACATTTACATGAGTGTGTGTATATGGTTTCAGGCTTTTGTTTCTTAATTAACTGGCATCATAATGTAATATGCATCATAATGGAATATCATATTACAACTTAATAGTTCACTTAATGTGTTCTTTCCTTGACAGTATGCATACAACTGTATCTTTGTATAGAACCTATGCCTTTCATTTGGGAGATGATACTTTGTTTTTAATGTTTTATTGTGGAAAAATTTAAATACATGCAAAAGTAGACAATAATATGATGAACCCTTATGTACCCACTACCCACTCTCAACAATTCTCAGCTCATTCAGTCTGGAAAATCTAACACCACTTACTTTCTTCTCCTTTATTATTTTAAAGCAAATCCCAATTATAGCATTCCAACCATAAATATTTCGTTATGTATCTCTAAAAGAGAAGGGCTATTAAAAATATAGACACAGTACCATTGTTACAATGGTAAAAAATCAACAATTCCTTGATAACAGGATTTATCTAGTTTGAAAATCATTTATTTAAACCAGGATCCTATTAAGATCCTATATCTCTTCTGTCTCTTATACTATAGGTTCCCCCTCCATTTCTCTCTCTCACTGCAATGTATTTGCTGAAAACATCTACCTTTTTACCTGCTACATAGCATTTCCCAGTAGGGATCCTTCATGGTATATTTTCTCATTCCTCTATTGGTGAGCACTTCAGTTGTTCTCAAACTCCAACTCCATGTGTATGCTCCAGTGAGCACCTTAGCGAAAGATCTTTGAGCAAATGTGCCAACATTTCTCTAGAATAGCTACAAAGAAGTGGACCTGCAAAGTTGAGGGGTGTGTACACTGTATTTGGCTGAATCGTCTAAAATTTTTATAGGTCAAAGGCAGTGGAATATGGGCAATGTTTTTGTGGTTCAACCTAAAACCTAAAATAGATTTTAATTGAAATTACCAAACTTTCCTTCAACATCTTGTATTGATTTCCCCTTGTCCTAAAAGTTTACATTTGTACCCATTTTCCTATGCCATCACCACATTAAAAATGATCAGTGTTTTAAATATTCTACGACTCTGATGGGCAGTGACAAATAGATTCAAGGGATTAGATCTGATATAGTGCCTAAAGAACTGTAGATGAAGGTTTGTAACATTGTACAGGAGGCTGTGATCAAAGCCATCCCCAAAGAGTAACATGGAAACTTATATTACCATATGCAAGATAGATAGCCAAAGGGAATTTGCTGTTTGGCTCAGGAAACTCAAACAGAGGCTCCGTTTCAACCTAGAGGGGTGGAATGGGGAGGGAAATGGGAGGGAGTTTCAAAAGGGAGAGGATTTATGTATACCTATGGCTGATTCATGTTGAGGTTTGACAGAAAACAGCAAAATTCTGTAAAGCAATTATCCTTCAATAAAAAATAAATTAAAACAAACAAACAAACAAACAAAAAACCATCCCAAACAAAAAGGAATGGAAAAAGGCAAAATGGCTGTCTGAGGAGGTCTTACAAATAGCTGAGAAAAGAAGAGAAGCAAAAGGCAAAGGAGAAAAGGAAAGATATACTCATGTGAATGCAGAGTTCCAAAGAATAGCAAGGAGAGATAAGAAAGCCTTCTATGAACAATGCAAACAAATAGAGGAAAACAATAGAGTGGGAAAGACTAGAGGTCTCTAAGAAAATTAGAGATACCAAGGGAAAATTTCATGCAAAGATGGGCACAATAAAGGACAGAAATGGTGGGGACCTAAGAGAAGCAGAAGATATTCAGAAGAGATGGCAAGAGTACACAGAAAAACTATACAAAAAAGATCTTAGTGATGCAGATAACCATGATGGTGTGATCACTCACCTAGAGCCAGACATCTTGGAGTGTGAAGTCAAGTGGGCCTTAGGATGCATCACTATGAACAAAACTAGTGGAGGTATGGAATTCCAGTTAAGCTATTTCAAATCCTAAAAGATGATGCTGTGAAAGGGCTGCATTCAATATGCCAGCAAATTTGGAAAACTCAGCAGTGGCCACAGGACTGGAAAAGGTCAATTTTCATTCTAATCCCAAAGAAGAGCAATGGCAAAGAATGTTCAAACTATTGCACAATTGCATTCATTTCACATGCTAGCAAAAGAATTCTCAAAATTCTCCAAGTGAGGCTTCCATAGTACATAATCTGAGGACTTCCAGATGTTTAAGCTGGATTTAGAAAAGGCAGAGGAACCAGAGATCAAATTGCCAACATCCGTTGGATCATCAAAAAAGCAAGAGAGTTCCAGAAAAACATCTGCTTCACTGACTACGCTAAAGCCTTTGACTGTGTGAATCACAACAAACTGTGGAAAACTCTTAAACAGATGGGAATACCAGACCACCTGACCTGCCTCCTGGGAAACTTGAATGCAGGTCAAGAAGCAACAGTTAGAACTGGACATGGAACAACGGACTAGTTCAAAATTGGGAAAGGAGTACATCAAGGCTGTATACTGTCACCCTGCTTATTTAACTTATATGCAGAGTGCTTAGTTGCTCAGTTGTGTCCGACTCTTTGCAACCCCATAAACTGAACCCTGCCAGACTCCTCTGCCCTGGGGATTCTCCAGGCAAGAATACTGGAGTGGGTTGCCATTTCCTTCTCCAGGGGATCCTCCAAGCCCAGGGATTGAGCCCAGGTCTCCCACATTGCAGGAGGATTCTTTACCAGACTGAGCCACCAGGGAAGCCCTACATGCAGAGTACATCATGAGAAATGCTGGGCTGGGTGAAGCACAAGTTGGAATCAAGATTGCTTGGCTTAAAACTCAACATTCAACAAACTAAGATCATGGCATTTGGTCCCATTACTTCATGGCAAATAGATGGGGAAACAATGGAAACAGTGGTAGACTTCATTTTCTTGGGCTCCAAAATCACTGCAGGTGGTAAATGTACCATGAAATTAAAAGACGCTTGCTCCTTGGAAGAAAAGCTATGACAAACCTAGATAGTATATTAAAAAGCAGAGACATCACTTTGCTGACAGAAGTCTATATAGTCAAAGCTATGGTTTATCCAGTAGTCGTGTATGGATATATAAAGAAGGCTGAGCACCAAAGCATTGATGCTTTTGAACTGTGATGTTGGAGAAGACTCTTGAGAGTCCCTTGGACTGCAAGGAGATCAAACCAGTCAGTCCTAAAGGAAATCAACCCTGAGTAGTCATTGGGAAGACTGATGCTGAAGCTGAAGCTTCAATACTTTGGCCACCTGATGCAAAGAGCCAATTCATCGGAAAAGACCCTGACGCTGGGAAAGATTGAAGGCAGGAAGAGAGGGGGAAAACAGAGGATGAGGTGGTTGGATGGCATCACCAACATGATGGACATGAGTTTGAGCAGGCCAGGGAGGCCTGGTGTGCTGCAGTCCATAGGGTCGCAAAGAGTCAAACATGACTGAGGGACTGAACAGCAACTGATGGTCAAAGAATAGCTTTTTATTGGGCTCCCATGATTCTCAAGAGCCATGTGGCATATGCATTCCTAGGATTATTTTTCTCTGGGAGACAGATCTCCTGGGTGTAGACCCACCACAATGGGTAATATTGCTGGCAACTGCACCCATAAAGGGAGTGATCCACTGGGTGAGTGAGCTGTAAGCACAGAGAGTGGATTGGCTGTGTTTTCAGGTGAATTCTTCTTTTCACTCCTAAGGGGGGGCTTATGCCTAATTGAAATAAGTCATTCAGCTGAATCCCCTTGGCTCACAACTTGTGGCTACGTAGGTAATCTTCACCCACTCTGAAGGCACCCGCCTCGGATGGTGGAAAGAGACAGGCCAAAGGCTTAGAAGGATACCTGGACTTTAAAAAGACTGCATCCCTGCCCAGTTTTGCCCTTTCTGTGTCTAAGAAGTTTCTGGCATCTATTTCCCTTGTCAAGAGATATAGAGGGGATGGAGGGGCATGGGGGTGCAGGGGTGAGTAGGGGGGACTGTGTAATGTGGTGGAAGGAACACCAGATTGAAAGTCAGGAGATCTTGTTTCCACCCTGTTTTGCCCTGCGGAACGTGGTCACCCGCTCAGTGGGTCTATGCCATAGATGTCCCATCTGGAAAGTGGGGGCACGATAGCATGCCATGCTGGCTCCTTCCAGCATCGTTAGAGTGAAGGCAGTCTGAATGTTTCTGTGCGCTCTGCAAAAGCAAGACTTGGTGCAAACCCCACAGACTCTGCAAACTAGAGAAATGTCCCTTTTCCCAGCAATTATTCAGTAATTATTCACATAAGAAGGATTTCATTGTTATGTTTCATATATTCGTCGCAGTTGATGGCCTTTTAATAGTGGCATTGAGTTTGTGTACAGAAAGGTTATTCATTTTAAGATTTCTGGGCCTTAACTGTTATTTGTTTTGCTTGGTTCCAGTGTGCTATAAATTAGTGATATCCACACAACATATTTGTCTTGGCCCCATGGCGTATTGTCTGCCCTGAGCGCTGTTTGGCCTGGCACAGGCCTGGATTTCCCCATCTGTTTCTGATGTTTACATCGTTAGAGATACGATAGGCGCAGAGGACACGGCCACATGCAGAGAGGGAACTTTTTTCCACTCCAGTGCATCAAACAAGGTCTGAGCCTGTAATAAGCACAGCCCTAAATTACACTTGAGCCTGCTAACGGCGGGCCCAGCCTGGTGACAGGAGGGCTTGATTGCTGGGGCCCCGGGGTATTCACTCCCAGGAATGCTTCTAGCTGGCACAGTGGCTCAATCTCGAGAAACTCATTTGTGTCTTTTATTTGAAAAGGGAGACACACACAAATGGCCTTCCAAAAGGTACTCTGGAGTGGGTGACAGCAAGGAGAGGGTCATCTGCCCCTTAAGAATCTCAGTGCTGTGCCCTGGGTTGGGGGGAGTGGGGGTGAATCTGTCCTGGAGGCTGGGGACCCAGGAGGAACAGAGGCCTTTGTCAGCTCTGAGGAGTGACTGGTCCTAAGGCCCAAGCAATTCTCCCACATGGTTGTCCCCAGTTTGCTAAAGTGGGGGCCACATCTTTGAGTGAGGAGATCTTAAATTTTCCTTGCTGTGTGCGAGATCATGGGAAGGGAAGAAAGGAGAAGGGAGGTGAAGAGGCTGGGTGGGGAGGGGCATTTGGTGTCTGTAGAGAGCAAAGGCTTTGAGGAGAGAGGAGATGGGGCAGGGCTCTCTTTACATTCCCTAAATGAGCGTGTGTGTGTGTGTGTGTGTGTGTGTGTGTGTGTGTGTGTGTGTGTGTGTGTAAAGGGATGAAGAGAGAGCATGGCTGAAGGCTGTTTGTGGTGGGGACATGGTTGCTGGTGGCTGCTTAGGGTGATTTTGATGTCTGCTGTCACATCATTGTTTTCAGTCTGGGATTTCCTCCTCTGAACCCATTTGAGTGGAGTCCTTGGGTCAGAGAAAACCTGCCCACTCTTGCTAAGCCTTCCTCCCCTTCCAGTCCCCTGAACCGAAGGAGCTGATGGAGAGACTGGCTGAGTTAGTTCCTCCCCATATATCCACAAGGGCACTGAGGTCTGGGGTTTTCAGAACTCAGAGAGGAGACAACATCTTCACATCCTTAGCTTCTGTTGAAGTAGAAGCCCCGTCTCCACCTTCCTTTGCCTTCCACTTGCATCCTTTTCTAATCCTGAGTCCTGTTTGGCTAGATCTAGCTCCCTGTGGAGGAGAAGAGGGTGGCAAATCATGAACCATGGTTTGATGTTGCAGGCCCGTTCAAATATCTGCTCATTGCCCACAGAAAGACGCTTAAGTCCCCTAATTCTGGCCATCCATCTTGTACCAAAAACTCTGTCTCCTAAACCATCTCCCAACTGCTGTCTCCAATACTGCAGTTAAGAAGAACTTTCTACAACATTCATGGAAGGATAATACTCTGAAATATTCAGTGGTGCTTTGTTCTTCCTGCATTTTCCCATCAACAGCACTCTTACCCCTCTCTTACCTCTGAAGAAGGACACCAGAGCCTCAGCCCCAGGAAAGGTTTGTGTTTCCTGGGCAGAAAGTGGGAGTGACCTGCAGAGAAGCCAATGCCCTTCCTAGGCTGTTTTCCCAGAGCTTGAACTTCTTGTGGGGCTTATGCTAGGCAGGATCTTGGGCGAAGTGCTGGGAGAGGGAGGAGGGGGAAGAGTGGAGCACTGGAAGTCTACCTGCTTCCAGCCTCTCTGCTTTCTGTCCTGCTGTTTCCTCCCCCTGGAAACACTCAACCCTCCCCTGTACACCCCCACCCCCACCCTGCATCATTCTTCAAAACTGAGCTCAGGTGTTTCACCCCTGACTCCTCCTTCCCTGGGTTGGTCTCTGCTCCTGTGAATGCCTATAATCACCCTGTCTGTCTCCATCACAACACTTGTTGCACTGGGTTCGTATTAGCTGCCTTCCCTCTCCAGGGCTGCTGACTTGCTCATCTTTGATCCATGGCACCTGGCAAGGCGCTGGGCACCCAGGAGGCAGGACTGCACTTGCTGTGTGGCTGGCCGTCTGCCAGGGCTTCTCTCTAAGGTCTCTGGGCTGTCCTGGTGTGCCCTCTTATTTGCTTGGTGACATTGGGAAAGATCCCTTCATTCCCATTAGCCTGTCAAACAAGGGGGTAGGTGCTGGGTAATCTCCCCAGTCCTTCCCAGTGCTCACATTCCCAGGGGAAGAGGATGTAGGAACTTGATCCAGTAGAAATGGCCACACAAAGTCGCCTTTTAAACTCCATCGTCTTTTCCACTTTGGCTATGGTTTCTGGCAGGTGGTATTGTTAGGGAAGGACAGGCATGGACCTATCAGTCAGAGTTCCAGAAGCTTCCCTTTTGTGTGTGTGTGTTTAAGACCACACCATGCGGCATGTGGGATCTTAGTTCCCTGACCAAGGATGGAAACAGAGCCCCCTGCATTGGAAGTGCAGAGTCTTAACCACTGAACCACTGGGAAGTCCCCAGGAGCTTCCATTTTTACCTGGGCCTCCTCCAGCATCTAAAAAGCAATCTCAGTTTGTGGCAATCCCCTCCATCCAGTTCTACAAGCCAGAAACCCAAGAACATCCACTGACACTCGGTTTGTGTTCACCACCATTCCCATTCAATCTACTCCCTTCTAGATAGCTTCAGAGTAGCTCTTGAATCCAACCACATCTTTCCACCTCCACCCCAGCCAACCACCAGCACTCCGCCAACGTTGCCTTCCCCTTTTCTCTTGCTTCTATCATCTTGCAAACATACTTAGTTGGTGTCCGCACATCCATCTTGCCTCCCATCATCCCATTTAGACTCCACACTGTAGCCAAGTTCAGTTCAGTTCAGTCACTCAGTCGTGTCTGACTCTTTGCGACCCCATGAATCGCAGCACGCCAGGCCTCCCTGTCCATCACCAACTCCCGGAGTTTATCCAAACCCACGTCCATCGAGTCAGTGATGCCATCCAACCATCTCATCCTCTGTCGTCCCCTTCTCCTCCTGCCCCTAATCCTTCCCAGCATTAGGGTCTTTTTCAATGAGTCAACTCTTCTCATGAGGTGGCCAAAGTATTGGAGTTTCAGCTTCAACATCAGTCCTTCCAATGAACACCCAGGACTGATCTCCTTTAGGATGGACTGGTTGGATCTCCTTGCAGTCCAAGGGACTCTCAAGAGTCTTCTCCAACACCACAGTTCAAAAGCATCAATTCTGCAGCACTCAGCTTTCTTCACCGTCCAACTCTCACATCCATACATGACCACTGGAAAAACCATAGGCTTGACTAAACGGACCTTTGTTGGCAAAGTAATGTCTCTGCTTTTAAATATGCTATCTAGGTTGGTCATAACCTTCCTTCCAAGGAGTAAGCGTCTTTTAATTTCATGGCTGCAATCACCATCAGCAGTGATTTTGGAGCCCCCCCAAAATAAAGTCTGACACTGTTTCCACTGTTTCCCCATCTATTTCCCATGAAGTAATGGGACCAGATGCCATGATCTTGGTTTTCTGAACATTGAGCTTTAAGCCAACTTTTTCACTCCCCTTTCACTTTCACTGTAGCCAAAGTGATCCCAAAATTCAAATCTGACCCTGTCAGTCTCCTTTTTAAAACCATTTGCTGGCTTCCCATCATTTTTAGGAAATGATAACACTCCTGTTGACAAGCTCCTATGTGCCTCCACCTCATCTCACACCATGTCCCCCCTCAGGCTTGTTGTTCCAGTTGCTCTAGCTCTCTGCTCCTTTCACTGAATGCTCCAGGACCCGCTCTGTCACAGGGCTTTTGCACATGCTTGCTTATCACCTTTTTCAGTTGAGATTATCTCTTCACTAGCATAATTGTTTGATTAATATCCGTTTCATTTACATAGTCGGACTCAGGAAGGCAGGATAATCTCTATTTCTGTTCATTAGTGTATCTCTAACCCTAATGTGGCGCTTGACACTCAATAGACATTTGTGAAATAAATAAATGAGAGAAGGAAGGACAGCATACTCTGGTCAATTTGTACACTTATTTTATGGGAGCATGTCTGGTTTGTCGTACTAGCTGATAACTGCTGATGTTCAGTAAGAGGGAATTTTACTTGGGCAACCCTGTTCTCTGCATTTTATTAGACAAAATCTCAATATTTTAAAGAGAATAAAGATTTGCTCCATTGTAAAAAGGTTCCATATGGCCCTACGAATTAGTTCTAATAAAATGATGGGAGGCGGGGCTAAGATGGCGGAAACTATAAGCAAGGTGAAAAGACAGCCTTCAGAATGGGAGAAAATAATAGCAAACGAAGCATCAGACAAACAATTAATCTCAAAAATATACAAGCAACTCCTGCAGCTGAATTCCAGAAAAATAAACGACCCAATCAAAAAATGGGCCAAAGAACTAAACAGACATTTCTCCAAAGAAGACATACAGATGGCTAACAAACACATGAAAAGATGCTCAACATCACTCATTATTAGAGAAATGCAAATCAAAACCACAATGAGGTACCATTACACACCAGTCAGAATGGCCGCTATCCAAAAGTCTACAAGCAATAAATGCTGGAGAGGGTGTGGAGAAAAGGGAACCCTCTTACACTGTTGGTGGGAATGCAAACTAGTACAGCCACTATGGAGAACAGTGTGGAGATTCCTTAAAAAACTGGGAATAGAACTGCCATATGACCCAGCAATCCCACTGCTAGGCATATACACCGAGGAAACCAGAATTGAAAGAGACGCGTGTACCCCAATGTTGATCGCAGCACTGTTTACAATAGCCAGGACATGGAAGCAACCTAGATGTCCATCGGCAGACGAATGGATAAGGAAGCTGTGGTACATATACACAATGGAATATTACTCAGCCATTAGAAAGAATACATTTGAATCCGTTCTATTGAGATGGATGAAACTGGAGCCCATTATACAGAGTGAAGTGAGCCAGAAAGAAAAGCACCAATACAGTATACTAATGCATGTATATGGAATTTGAAAGATGGTAATGGTAACCCTATATGTGAGACAGAATAAGACACACAGATGCATAGAACAGTCCTGTGGACTCTGAGGGAGAAGGCGAGGGTTGGACGTTCTGGGACAATAACATTGAAACATGTATATTGTCATATGTGAAGCAGAACACCATTCCATGTTCTATGCATGGGACGGATGCTCAGGGATGGAGCGTTGGGATGACACTGAGGGATGGGAGGGGGAGGGAGGTGGGAGGAGTGTTTGGGAGGGGGAGCACATGTGAATCCATGGCTGATTCATGTCGATGTATGGCAAAAACTACTACAATATTGTAAAGTAATTAGCCCCCAACTAAAATAAAAAAAAAAAAAAAAAATAAAAAATAAAATGATGAATGGTTCTTCACTCCATTAGCAAATGATCATTAATTTTAATTTATATGTCTGACATCTGCTCCTGATCTTTATCCTTTCAAGTGTAATTAAAATATTGTAAATATGCAACCCATCACTGAAAGTTACAGGTGATTGTATCATACTGTGTCTATCCTCCAACCAGTGAGGCTGTATTTCCTTGAGGGTGGGGTCCAACCCAGCTGGGCACTCAATCAATATGGGGGAAATGGTAAGTGTTATAAGGGAACAGAGATGATGGTAATCTGTGTGAGAGGCAACTGTTTAAAGAGATGGCTTGAAAATAGATTTCTTTCTGATATAACCATGAAGCAGTTCTCCAAAGGATAATTCTGTCTGTGGCCTTTTTGCTTTCGGGGCCATGTTTAAGTATCCATCCAGAAAATGATGGCATTTCACGGAGTAGGAAAAGTCCTCCTTCTCACTCTCTCTCCCAAAAAAGTTTAATCAAATATGCTTGAGATTTTCTAAGAAGTAATCTTTCTCACAATTAGAAGGGTTATAAATTAACATGTGCTTGGAAGAGGAGATATTTGAATTTTCACTAAAGTGTGAATGACTGACATGAGGTCATTTCTTTCCTGAGAAGTTTTGATATGAAAAGTGTCCTAACTGCCTAGAGTAAGAAAAGCACCCCCCCAAAGGGAGGCTTAACAATACTCTGTTGCTTGAGCATTTCCAGAACTCTCAGGTTTCATACCTTACTGTGTCCTTCCAAAGTCTGGTACAGGTAGTGTGTGGAAGAAGTTAGCTCTAGGGTCAGAAATTTGTGCTACAGGTGTCCCTAGGCTGAGTTCTAGGATAATTCATGGGAAATCCGTGGAAGATGACCTTCCCCATGACTGCTGAAGTTCCTGGTCCCTAGCGCACTGGAGAAAACTGGCCTCCATAAACTGAGTCAGCAATACTGCAAAGCCACTCCCTTATTAAACCTCTCATATCTCTTTCTGGGAGAAAACAGCCTTTATTGTGGATGAAATAAAAATTTTAATACACTTGGGAAAAACTATACAAGTGAAGTGTTTTCCATATACCTGGGTCTAAATTGTTACAGGGAAATTTTATTGTCATAGGTCCCATGATCTCAGAAACCAGGTTTTTATCCGGAGGCTATTCTTCTTTTAAAACCACATCAAATCGGTGGAACATATGAGCTGATGACGATTCTGTTTTTCAGATCTGCGGAGTTCGTGAAGCCAATTTCTGCTCTTGACAGAGATTCAGCCGTGATGTTGTTGGAGTTGTATTGGGGGGAAAGAATGGATGTCCCTTTCCCTCTTCTTCCTTTCCTCCCTCTCTCCCATCTCTCTCTCAAGGCACCTAATCAGTAAGAGAATTTAAGTTTTCTGAGAACATTTTCTCTTCTTGGAGATGCTGGTTCTGGGAATAGAGCAGAAAGCTCTTTCATTCCCTTCCCATCTTCCATTCTCCCTGTGCTTTCCTTTTTCTCCCTCTGCATTTATATAGTGGTGATGAGAGTGGGTAGGAGAGATTCCTCCCCTGACCACAGCCCACTCACAAGCAGAAAAGATGGCTGTGGTGTTGTAGTAACCGTGGCAGAGCAGTTGGTTTGAATGAAAAGAGATATGAAGCCCAAACCATCTTTTCTGTTTTCTCCTGGGCCCTTGTGGATACAGTGAATCTGTAAACTTCCCTGAATTAAACTGGCTATTTCCAAGTTAGTGACTTAGCTGTTACATTCTTCCAAGATGGGATTTTCTCTGTCAATTATGTTGCAAATATTTAAACTAAATGTTTAAAATATCACCTTTGGCTGTCTCTAGGCATACTACATTCATCAGAAAGGGACAATTATTTCTGGCCTTAAAATTGACTCTCTGAACCTGTATTTGAATCTTCCTATAATGCCAACAGCGTAATAGATGAAATACACCTTTTAGTTGGTGGGAAGAAATAAAATTCTGTATGTGGAAAGTTGGATGGCTGGGTGGAGAACTTACTGTATTTTCCTTTGCAAAAAATGTATTTCAGTGTATTTAGTTATATGTTCTGGAAAAAGGAACATAGTTTCTGTAAAAGTAAGTCATTGCTGTAAGAGTGGGAGCTGTGGAAAAATGCTCCCACTGGGAACTAACCACTGTTAATATTGGTCTAGACTCTTTTCTAATGGATAGATGCATGCTTGTGTGCTCAGTCATGTTCAACTCTTTGAGACCCCACAGACCGTAGCCCGCCAGACTCCTCTGCCCATGAAATTTTCCCAGCAAGAATACTGGAGTGGATTGCCATTTCCTCCTCTGGGGGATCTTCCCGACCCAGGGATCAAACTCGTGTCTCCCATATCTCCTGCATTGCAGGCGGATTCTTTACCACTGAGCTACTGGGGAAGCCCCTTTTCCTATGCATGTATCTTTATATTTTTCAAAAGTCATCCCATGTTACACATACTAGTGTCTGATCAACTGCTTTTGTCACTTAGCAATGTTCTGTGGATCTGTTTCCATAACAACATGCAAAAATCTACAGCCTATGTTTTATTTATTTTTAAAAGAATTTAATTTATATATTTACTTCTATTTTTGGCTGTGCTGGGCCTTATTGCTGTGTACGGGCTTTTCTCTAGTTGCATCAAGGGGGAGCCACTCCATTACGGTGCTTGGGCTTCTTGTGGTGGCTTCTCTTGTTGCAAGCTCAGGCTCCAGGGCGCGGGGGCTTCAGTAGTTGTTCTTGGACTGTAGAGCAGGGGCTCAATAGTTGTGGCACATGGGCCCAGTCACTCCACGGAAAGTGGGATCTTCCCGGACCGTGCATCAACCTATGTTCCCTGCATTGGCAGGTGAATTCTTCACCACTGAGCCTCCAGGGAATCCTACACATGCCTTTTAAATGGTTACATAGAATCTAGTTGTATGGACGCATGTTAATTTACTTGTCCTATTTTTTGCTGTTGTAAGTAACGATGAGGGGATTTACATCATTTAAAAAAATTTGGCTTATTATTTTCATAGAATGAATCTTAGAATTCCTGGGTCAAAGATATCTACCTAGAATATATGACTATTTCCCTGTTACACAAATTCGAGGAAAATGCTCCTCCAAGCCCAGCCGCTTTCCTCCTCCTATTTGCATGTGTTTGTTAAGCTGAGGTTTTACTAAAGATGAATGAGACCCAGGAAGGATAACTTCCCGTTAAAAATAACAACATCACCAACTCCTGTTGGTGATTTTCCTTCTGATTCCTCCTCTCTGGTTCCCTACCCTTTCCCTCTGGTATCACTCAGTGTCTCCCTTTAGTCTAGTCTCCTTTGCTGTTGTTGATTAGTCACTAAGTCATGTCTGACTCATTGCGACCCCATGGACTATAACCCACTAGGCTCCTCTGTCCCTGAGATCCTCCAGGCAAGAATACTGGAGTGGGTTGCCATTTCCTCCTCTAGGGGTCTTTCCAGGGATACAAACCTGCATCTCTTATCTCTTCCATTGGCAGGTAGGTTCTTTACCACTAGCGCTACCGGGAAGCCGTTAGTCTCCTTTACCTCCTAGGTTTCTCAGACAAGGTTTCTTCTTCTATTCGGAACCCAGGTGCCTACTTGTCCTTCAATCATTTAGCAAGTTCTCATGAAGTGTTACCCAGATCGTGTCCTGTTTTAAGCTTTAGGTGTTTGGAAAGGAGCCACAGAACTCTAACCCTACAGAACAATTTAGGGAGAGGATGAGAGGGGGAGAAACCATGTGCTAATAACTGGATACAGAGATCTATTTGTTTATTTTGAACCTCTGCCATATTGTTTTACTTGTTGCAACTATACAGTACCTTTTACTATTGGGCAAGGCAACACCCTTAGGACTATTTTTAAGGGGATCAGTTAAACAGAGATACAGGATAAAGATCAGAAGAAACGAGGAACCTGGAGAGATTTAGTGATAGGGTTTGGAAACTCTCTTCTGGTTGGCAAAGATTTGAGCACCTAGCGATTTTTTCCCAACCTCCTGGGAGGGACCCATGTTGACTGCACATATAGGGAACCTGAGGCATCCTAAAGTTCTGTCAAAGCAAGCTGTTTCCCTCTCTTCTCTAAAAAAAATGGGTGACAACAGCAATCCTTGTGACTAAAATGATAAGTCCCTGGAATGGGCAAGGCCATTAGCCAGAATAACAATCAAACTGAACTGCAACATCCTCAGCGTAGTGCATGGAGGCAAGGCTGATCAAGATGAGAAGAAAAATCATCCAGTTACTCAGGCCAGGGCTGACCTGGTTCCCTGAATGTAACCCAAGTATGAAAACTCACATTTCCTAGGCAGCTTTCCCTTTCAGTTTGATTCCTAGCAAGTTCTATTTCCTCCTAAAATTCAAACAAATATTGAGTTTTTATTGTTGTTGTTGATGTATAATTTGTGAGGTAGTGTCTTCCCACTCTTGAGTTTTAACTTACTACTGTACTTCCTAGCCTAAGTAGAAACTGATTTCAGAAAATCAAAGGATATAATTCTGTTGAATGATTTTCATTTTACAATGGTAGTGTGGTAGTAAATGAGGACATTAGAATAAACATCATGAGGTCCTGGCTGAGAGTATCAATAGTGTTTTTTAAATAGCTACTAGAGTTATGGAGCTTTGCACTTTATACAACCATTTGTGATTATGCTGGAGTGGGCAGAAAAGAGGAAGTTCTGGTAATATGCATTATTTTTTGATGCATTATGGAGGCACGTTGGATTCAGAATTCAAGCATTTGGTGTTAGATACAGCCTTACGAGCTATGTTTCCTCAGTATGTCATTTCTCTTCTGTGACTCTCAGTTGTAGTGTCTATAAAATAGGGAAAATAGACCTGTTTTTCCCACATACTTTAGGCTGTTCAATGGACTCAAAAAGATAAAGCATGATCAGTGTTAACGTACTGTTTTAGAAATTATGCCTATAAAATGCCAGGCAATTACCTAGGGACACAAAACACTGGTGACATTCCTTCTGAGTGGTACCTTGTAAATAATTCATTTGTTGTTGTTATTCAGTTGCCAAGTCATGTCTGACTTTTGATGACCCCATTAGGCTTCCCTGTCTCTCATCATCTCCTGGAGTTTGCCCAAGTTCATGTCCATTGAATTGGTGATGCCATCCAACCGATTGGCATTAAACAATTCATTTAACCCACTAATTAATTTTTTGATCTGATTAAAACAGTCTCAGTCTATCCTGCTTTATGATTTGTAGTGATGCTAATATCATGAGTAGATGTACGCTCTTCCCTAGGTTTGTTTGTTTTTCGAAGAATTATCAATTGCCCTTTGGTATCTGGGCATGGTACAGATTAGTGATTCCTAAACCTGGATCTTCATCAGACACACAGGAACTTTAAAAAATGCTGATCCCAAGTTCTCAAACAGAATCCTCAGAGCCTGCAGTCCCCGCTTCTAACTAGTCCCCCAGTGCTTCAGATACACAGCAGGCCTGGTGTGGAAACCAGGAGGTGAAGGTTCTAGTTCTTGCTCTGGGACTAGTTGAGTCTTTCTGGGTCTCGCTTTTGTCATCAGTAAGATGATTGTGTTTTTAAGCTGTAATCAAAATTCAAGAGTAGCAGAGCTTCAGCTATTTCAGATCTGTAAACAGCGAAGCATTTAAGGCAATCTGAAGATCTGAACTGTCCTGAGAGCCCCTCATTGCTTTTGCTTACTATTTGGGATTTTGAACGCTTCTGTCTGCAATGAGTTCCATAGCTAAAGAAATTTGGAACCCACTAGGCATCTACGACCTCTACATTACCTTCTTACTCTGACAATCTTCGGTTATGTGGCCGCAGTTAAAATGCTCTCGGAGAAGGTGGTATAAAACTTCTTTCTTTTGTTTCATGCTCTGGTTATTAAAAGTCAGCGCAAATCTCAGCAAAGTTGAGACCAACTCTGAGGATAATTTGGATCTTCAAAGAATACTCCTTTGCCTCCTTGTAAAAGTTATGTTAAAGCAATTAAATGCTATTGAAGGAAAGAAAAAGTGCACACTGACTACTGAATAACAGGAATGGTGTTAAAAGACGAAACAATTCCTCACCCTGGGATCAAAGCCAGAGAGAGGCAGAGTGATTGTGTGCAGGGGGTAAGGGGAGAGGGGAAGAGAGGGAAGTGTTAGAATGGCCTCGGCTCGATTAAAGATGTGAATGTGCAGTTTGGGGATAGTCTTCTGAATTCAGAACAATAGCTGGCAATGGAAACGTGAGTGAGAACTCCCAGTGCAAGAAACCCTGGATTATGCATCTCTTCTCAGACAAGGGGCCACGTAAAGGAACAAAACAAACAAGTGGACATAATTGTTTGCCATTCAAGGGAGCCACACAGGCCCCTCGGCATATGGTGTGGGGAGATTCTGGAATGCATGGGAGATCTCACTGGGGACGACTATTCTTGTTCCAGGGACCTGGGAGCCAGATGAGAATGGAGCCGACTGAAGTATGAAGTGAATTGTATTCTCCATTTTTGATCTGGAATCTTATTTCTCAACTTCACCACCCAAGTCATTCACTAAACTTGGCTCAAAAAGACATTTATTGTTTCCAAAACTCAAATCTCTCCCACAAAGGGCAAGGATATGCCGTTCTGGCACAGTGGTAAAGAATCTACCTGCAATGCAGGAGACACAGGAGACTCTGGTTCAACTCCGGGGTTGGGAAGATCCCCTGAAGTAAGAAATGTCAACCTACTCCAGTATTCTTGCCTGGAAAATTCCATGGACAATGGTGCCTGGCGGGCTACAGTCCATGGGGTTGCAGAGTCAGACATGACTGAGCACACATGCATTCAGAAAAAAAAAAAAAGCGTTCAAATGCCATTCCTAAAGATATTTTTGAAAACATGCTACAGATGCAAAGCTCCTTTGAGTAACATTGGGACTACATGCATTTGGAGTCCTTTTGTACCACTGGGGACCTGTGATGCCTGGTCCTCTGCTGCCCTGATGGTGGAGTTTTCAGAGAGTGGTGAAGATTGAGTTGTATTATATGGGGGCCTGCACAAGGTCTGTGGGACTTTTGGGTTTAGATGGAAGCAGTCACAGAGCACCATATTCTCTGGGTGAGGGAAAGAGAACAGAACGTATGTGCATGCTAAGTCACTTTAATCATGTCCAACTCATTGCAACCCCATGGACTGTAGCCTGCCAGTCTCCTCTGTCTTTGGGGATTCTCCAGGCAAGAATGCTGGAGTGGGTTGCCATGTCCTTCTCCAGGGAATCTTCCTGGCCCAGGGATCGAATCCATGTCTCTTACATCTCCTGCATTGGCAGATGGGTTATTTACCACTAGAACCACTTGGGAAACCCGGAAACAGGACAAATTTGTTAAAAAAAATCTAACTCTCCAAGTCTGTACATATTAAGGGAGTTAGTACATCAGAGGCAGAAAGAGAAACTCTTAGGCCAAATACATCTGGAAAACAGTTGAAGCAAAACTTTTTTAAATTGCAGGATGTCTCATAACTTTTGGTGTTCTAAGGAAGAGATACTGTAAGCAGCATTTTTCAAGTGTATTTGCTCATGGAAACATTATTTGCATAGTGTATCTTAAGACGAGTATTCTGTGGAACACACATCACAAAGAAAAGAAATGGGGTCAAAGAATCCTAGGGGTTTTAGAATCTGGTTCCTCATCTTAGAAATCAGGTTATAGATCTTAAGAGAGAAAAGGATTTTCCCAGGATCACACAGATGATTTTTGGCTCTCACTGGATGAGAAACCAGGGTATCATGTAGAAAGTAACAGATCTTAGGCATCCAGGCATATCTGTTTTTACGACATCACATGGCTCTTGTCACTGTCCCTTTGTACAGGGGTTGAATGCTATTCTCCAGTAAAGCTGAGATGAGGAAAGACAGATCATCAGGGGTCAGGTTCTGGAGGGGTTCCCATGCCAGATACCGTTGGATTGTCCCCTGTTGTGTTGTAGTTTCATCTTGGCCCTTATCACGTGGTGTCACCACTGTCTCCAGTGGCAGATTATATTATTTCACTCACAGTTCTTGCTTCTTTTCCTACCTTTGCTATGTGGGTGAAATCTACATCTGTTGCATTGATGTTAGCTTGGCCATGTGTTACGGACTGAGCTATGTTCCTTCAAAATCCATATGTGGAAGACCTAACCCCTAGTACCTTGGAATGTGACTATATTTGGAGAGAAGGTCTTTAAAGGGGTTATTAAGTAACATGAGGTTATTGGGATGGGTGCTAATAAAATATGACTGGTGTCCTTATAAGAAGAGGATATTAGCACACAGATAAGTCCAGAGGAAGGGCCATGTGAAGACTCAGAGAGAAGCTGGCTGTCTGTAAGCCAAAGAGAGAGACCTCAGAAGCCAGCTCTGATGATACCCTAATCTTGGATCTCTAGCTTCCAGAACTATGAGACAGTACATTTCCATTGTTTCAGCCACCCAGTTTCTGACCTGTTGTCACAGCAGCCCTAGTCAACTGATACAATGTTTGAGGTTGTGTTTATGATTGGTTAGTTCAGTTCAGTTGCTCAGTCATATCCGACTCTTTGCGACACCATGGACTACAGCACGCCAGGCTTCCCTGTCCATCACCAACTCCTGGAGCTTACTTAAGCTCACGGTTATTGAGTCAGTGATGCCATCCAACCATCTCACCCTCTGTCATCCCCTTCTCCTCCTGCCTTCAATCTTTCCCGGCATCAGGGTCTTTTACAATGAGTCAGTTCTTTGCATAAGGTGGCCAAAGCATTTTATTTTCAGCTTCAGTATCAGTCCTTCCAATGAATATTCAGGGCTGATTTCCTTTAGGATGGACTGGTTGGATCTCCTTGCAGTCCAAGGGATTCTCAAGAATCTTCTCTAACACCACAGTTCAAAAGCATCAGTTCTTTGGTGCTCAGCTTTCTTTATAGTCCAACTCTCACATCCATACATGACTACTGGAAAAACCATAGCTTTGACTAGACGGACCTTTGTTGGCAAAGTAATGTCTCTGCTTTTTAATATGCTTTCTAGATTGGCCATAGTTTTTCTTCTAAGGAGCAAGCATCTTTTAATTTCATGGCTGCAGTCGCCATCTGCAGTGATTTGAAGCCCCCCCAAATAAAGTCTGTCACTGTTTCCATTGTTTCCCCATCTATTTGCCATGAAGTGATGGGACCAGATGCCATGATCTTTGTTTTCTGAATGATGAGTTTTTAGACAACTTTTTCACTCTCCTCTTTCACTTTCATCGAGAGACTCTTTAGTTCTTCTTCCCTTTCTGCCATAAGGGTGGTGTCATCTGTGTATCTGAGGTTATTGATATTTCTCCTGGCAATCTTGATTCCAGCTTCAGCTTCATCCATCCTTGCATTTTGCATGATGCACTCTGCATATAAGTTAAACAAGCAGGGTGACAATATACAGCCTTGATGTACTCCTTTCCCAATTTGGAACCAGTCTGTTGTTCCATGTCCAGTTTTAACTGTTGCTTCTTGACCTGCATAGAGATTTCTCAGGACACAGGTCAGGTGGTCTGGTATTCCCATCTCTTTAATAGTTTTCCACAGTTTGTTGTGATCCACACAGCCAAAGGCTTTGGCGTAGTCAATAAATCAGAAGTAGATGTTTTTCTGGAACTCTCTTGCTTCTTCGATGATCCATTGGTTGTTGGCAATTTGATCTCTGTTCCTCTGCCTTTTCTAAATCCAGCTTGAACATATGGAAGTTCACAGTTCACATACTGTTGAAGCCTGGTTTGGAGAATTTTGAGCATTACTTTGCTAGCGTGTGAGATGAGTGCAATTGTGTGGTGCTTTGAACATTGTTTGGCATTGCCTTTCTTTGGGATTGGAATGAAAACTGACCTTTTCCAGTCCTGTGGCCACTGCTAAGTTTTCCAGATTTGCTGGCATATTGAGTTCAACACTTTTACAGCATCATCTTTTAAGATTTGAAATAGCTCAACTGGAATTCCATGACCTCCACTAGCCTTGTTTGTAGTGATGCTTCCTAAGGCTCACGTGACTTCGCACTCCAGGATGTCTGGCTCTAGGTGAGTGATCATGCCATTGTGGTTATGTGCATCATGAAGATCTTTTTTGTATAGTTCTTCTGTGTATTGTTGCCACCTCTTCTTAATATCTTCTGCTTCTGTTAGGTCCTTACCATTTCTGTCCTTTATTGTGCCCATCTTTGCATGAAATCTTCCTTTAGTATCTCTAATTTTATTTAAGAGATCTCTAGTCTTTCCCATTCTATTGTTTTCCTCTATTTCTTTGCACTGATCAATGAGGAAGGCTTTCTTGTCTCTCCTTGCTATTCTTTGGAACTCTGCATTCAAATGGGTATGTCTTTCCTTTTCTCCTTTGCATTTAGCTTCTCTTCTTCTCTCAGCTATTTGTAAGGCCTCCTCAGACAACCATTTTGTCTTTTTGCATTTCTTTTTCTTGGGGATGGTCTTGATCCCTGCCTCCTATACAATGTCATGAACCTCTGTCCATAGTTCTTCAGGCACTCTGTCTATCAGATCTAATCTAATCTTATGATTTGTAGTTGGTTGTTATGCAAGGGGTCATCAGGTACCTAAAGATTTCCTATCGTGGGGCTCTGTCATCTTCAACCCGTGGCTTCCATGGTCACTGTGCTTGTCTGCAAGAAGACAGTAGAAGGGGAGGAGCATGGAGGAACACAGTGAAGAAAGGTTTATGACTACATCTGGAAGTGACATGTATCACTTTCACCCACTTCCCACTGGTTAGAACTAAGTCACATGGGCACACCTAATGAAAGGAATGCTTGGAACTGTAGTCTAGCTGTGTACCCAGGAAGAAGAAGAAATGGATTTGCAGATTAGCCAAACAGGCTCAGCCATGTCTTTTAACTACCCCATGGGGTAGGTAGCATGAGATAAAGGAAATAATTTGTCTCAGATCAGAGAGCCAGAAAGTGGCATGCACCCTGTAGCCCACCTGGCTCGCCTGTCCATGGAATTCTCCAGGCAAGAATACTGGAGTGTGTTGTCATTTCCTTCTCCAGGGGATTTTCCTGATCCACAGACTGAACCCAGATCTCCTGCATTGCAGGTGGATTCTTCACCATCTGAGCCACCAGGGAAGTCCCAGATGAAACTTGCCCTTGTAAAAAGTAACAATGTTTGAGGTTGTGTTTATGATTGGTTAGTTTTATGATTGGCACTGTTTGTGCCTCTATCCCAAAGTCAGGTCCCAGGGGAGACCAGAGCACCGGTGCCTTGGCCTCATGTGCAGCATCCTCCGTCTGCCAAGGTGGTTTGGCGACTTGACGGAGGTGCGGATTCATCTGACGCTCAAACAATAACTGCACAGACCGTATGTCTCTTCCCTAAGACGAAACTTAGCCCTGAGAGTGCCCTGATTGGAAAATCGCTCTGGTTTCCACCACAGGGAACCTAATGGCTCCTCCATTTCTGACCAGTGTTTATTCGGTGGCCACCGATTGAGACTCAGGCAAGGTCAGGAGGTCAGGAAAGCATCAGCTCATTCTGGCTGAGATGAGTCGATTGATAGCTGGAGGAACAACCTAGACACATACTCAGAGTGAGAATTCTCATTTTTAATGTTGGTGGCCTGCTCAGATTTCATTTGCAAAATTAAAACAGAGTCTTTAAAAAAAAAAAATTGGGGGGGACTGTGTCAGGTCTTAGCTGTGTCGCACAGGCTCAGTAGTTGTGGAGGGCAGGCTTAGTTGCCCTGTGGCCTGTAGGATCTTAGTTCCCTGACCTAACCTGTGTCCCCTGCATTGGAAGGTAGATTCTTAACCCCTAGACCACCAGGGAAGTCTGTGAGACAGAATCTGACAGAAGCTCTAAGTTTGATATGACAGTGGTGTTTTGACTCATTTGCTTTTCTCCTTCCACTGGAAAACATTGATGCTAACTCAGCCCTGTTTAAGCCTGAGGCAATTTAAGGTTTTCTTTTCTCACATTAGGCAAAGAGGTGAATTTAGTTGGATTATTACCAAGTCATCTCTTATGGAGAGCATTTGCTCTGTGCACAGGAATACCCCTCTGGCTCGGCTCCCTGACACTTGCTACACTCACTTTGGTGTTTTGCTGCTCAATTCTCCTGGGTGGCTCCTATCTCCCTGGAACACTTGCCTTGTTCAAGTGCTATCGTGTAGTTAGAAAACAGGTTCTAATTCTGTTAAGGTGAAACATTGCCCTCATTTACTTTTCATTCGTTCAACGAACATTTATCAAATGCCTTCTAGTGCTAGGTTCCCTGGGTACAAAAGTGAATCAGACAGTCCCTGGCCTCCAAAACCCAGTGTCTAGTGGGCTTGGCCCTATTGTCACGGACACTTGTATGGTGTGTTGTGCAAAGCCTGATTATCTTATCCTGTGTTCCATGGGCAGATGAACACACTGAATGAAAATACTGAACATCATCTTGATTTTCTTAAAATTCTAAAATGTGCTTCCCTAGACTTATACATAAATATAAATAATTTCCCTTATTATTGTAAAAGGTACTTGAGCAGGAAGTGAAGGTGGTATTTCTGGAAAATACACGTTACTCAAAAGTGACATGGAGTGAAGTTCTATGTCTAGGATATTCCAGTATAGACTCTATTTCCTATAATTTTATTCTTTTAAAATAAGATTTTTATTGAATATTTAACTAAATACTATTTGATTTTTATACCTTTGTTAAACTTTTCAGATAAAAGAGCCCACCAAATGAAAAATAAATCCTTACCAGGCCTTGCTCTTCTCTCTCTGGTTTGGACAATATGGCCCCTGGGTGTGTTTTGGGTTCAAGGGGAGGCCCTAATGGATAGTGTGGGAACACAGATGAGTAGGGCTCAGCCCAGCTCTGATCCAACAGGAGATGGAAGGCGGAAATCCACATCTCTGTCATAAAGGCACGATTTGGTGCATTCACCTCATACTCTCACAACCTCATAGATTTTTCCCAGCCGGTCTTTCAGGAAGAGTGTGAAAAGTGAGGAATTACTTCATCTGCCTGAATTTATCCCCGCACACTTATGTTCAAAACAATCCCTCGTGACAGTGTGTTTCCTAAGAAGGGGCTTTTTGTAGATTTGATAAAATGCAAGTCCCTGAACTCCTTGGGAGAATTTCTGACTTCCTCTGCAGCATATTGCAGGGGTCAGCAAACTGTGGCCATCTGTTTTTGTAGGGCCTGTGGGCTAAGAATGGATTTTGCATTTTTAAATGGTTGAAAGAAGAAAAAAGAGTATTTCGTGACTTGAGAAAATCATATGAAATTCAAACTTCTGTGTCCATAAATAAAGTTTTATTGGAACACAGCCATGCTCATTAATTGATGTATTTTTATGGCTGCTTTTGCTACAATGGCAGAGTTGAGCAGTTGTGATAGAGGCCATATGGCTGAGAAGCAAAGCTGGAAATATTTATTATCTGCTCCTTTAAAAAGGCCTGCTAACCTCCTGATATATTGTTTTGTTTGCTAGTGGAGAAAAGTGTAAAAAAAAAAGCATCTTCACACCTGGCCCCAGAGTCTCTTCTAGAGAAAAAAATTGTCTTTGTTTAGAAAAGTCCTCTGATGGACCATTTGGGCGTGAAAGAGCAGGCCCCAGGTTAGGTGGGAGTAGCACCTAGCTGCTCTGTGCAAAAATGGAGGACTGGGCCCCTGTCCCTGGACCTCCTTGTCCAGATGGAAAGAAGATGGCCCTTGGCATGAAACATGTTTAAATTTGAATTCCAGTTCTGTCTGACTTTGGGCCAGTCATTTAACCTTTCTAAGCTTCAGATTCTTGATTTGTAATATGGAAACAATAATCAAATTGACCTCTCAGGTTTCTGTGAGGATAAAACAAATTAATGTATATAAAGCACTTGGTACAGAGCCTGGCAACCTCTTTTAGCTTTGAGTTATAATAATTACTATTATATTTATAGGATATAGGAGACTTGAATGAACTAATATATGTGAAGTACCTGGAATACTGGCTAGCAATATTTCTTTTGCGTTCCAATGGGAAACCCCCTGATGTATAATCCTTGTTGGACCCAGGTCTGCACTCCAGTCTGCTCTGCAATGTCAGCAGTGTTCAGTTGCTCAGATGTGTAGAGCAACCAGGGCTGGTGATAGAGATTCCTGGAAGGATGGGGTAATGTGGCCCTTGGATGTGAAGGATGCCAACTATAAATTGGCACTTGCCATCTACATCTACAAGTATTAAATAAGGAGCCTCTGAAGCTGCCAACCTTCAAAACCTCCTGAAAGGAGTTCAGGATAGAGATTAGAAAGGAGGCCCTTTGTGCTCTGGGAAAAACTAGCAGAACAGGTCTTCAGATAGATGTTTTTAGGAGAAGATTTTATGAGATCTATTCTTGCATTTCCTCATATCTGTGTGTGTGTGTGTTAGTAGCTCAGTCATGTTCAACTCTTTGCGATCCCATGGACTATAGCCTGCCAGGCTCCTCTGTCCATTGAATTCTCCATGCAAGAATACTGGAATGGGTTGCCATTTCCTTCTCCAGGGGATCTTCCCAACACAGGGCTTGAACCCTGGTCTCCTGCATTGCAGGCAGATTCTTTTACCATCTGAGCCACCAGGGAAGCCATCATATTCAGAAAAGCACTAAAAACATTAACAGTGACATTTGCTGCTCATGACTAGCAGCAAGCCTCTGCAAAAACATGTGCTTGACTGCCCCTACCCCCTTCACTAAGATCATATATAATACTGACCTTCTTCCTACCTCTTTGGAGCAGTTTCTTTCTTTTCAAAAAATACTTCTTTATTTGGCAGTGTTAGGTTTTAGTTGCAGTCTGTGGGATCTTCATTGCATCATGCGAGATCTGTCATCATGGTGCATGGAGTCTCAGACTCTCTAGCTGTGGTGAGCAGGCTTAGTTGCTCTGTGGCATGTGGAGTCTTAGTTCTGCAAGCAGGGATCCAACCCACATCTCCTGCATCGCAAGGCAGATTCTTCACCACTGGACCATCAAAGAAGCCCCTGAGCAGTTTCTCAGAGCTATCTGAAATGCTGTCTCACAGGCTATAGTCCTCCTTTTGCCTCAAATAAAACTTAATTCACAACTCTCACAATGTACATTTTTTTTTTTGAGTTGACAAGGAAGAGTGTGCTTAACAATAGATGTTAGCACAAGTAGTGTCCTTACATAGAGCTGACAGTGATTAGAGAAATTCAGTCTCAGAGTTTGAAGCAGGAAGAAGTGTATCAGTGGTGCAAGGTGAAGTACAACACCTAGAAAGAATCTAGTAGTAGTGAAGGCTGTTCTCTTGGTTTTGCAAGAGAGTAAGGAATTCCCAGGAAATGGGAATATTTCCCTCCCACAACAGAGGCCAGGGGAAACAAAGGAGCATTTTTTGGTGATACTGAGTAGTTCAGATCTTTCGTTCTCAGCCAAGATTCTCTATCACCTATGAATTTTTTTTAATTAAAAATATTTATTTATATTTATTTAGCTGTACCAGGTCTTAGTTGTGGCCCACGAGATCTTTAGTTGGGGCACGTGGGATCTTTTTTTGTTTGTTTTTAGTTGCAGCATTCAAACTCTTAGTTGTGGCTTGTGATATCTTGTTCCCTAACCAGGCATCAAACGCAGGCCCCCAGCATTGGGAGCACAGTTTTAGTCACTGGACCACCAGGGAAGTCCCCTCACCTATGAATTTAGAACAGATACTACTGGCTGGCTTATAAGCATATGTTAAATGGTTCACACATTTTGTGTATGAATAGTTGTTCAGAGCTTGGATTCTGGAGACAGAATGTCCAGCTAGATTCCAATTTTAGCTCTTCCATTTATTAACAGTGACCTTGGGCAAGTGACTTCATCTGTCTTTGCCTCAACATCTGTAACTCAGAAATAATAATACTCACCCATCAGGCTTTCAGTGATCCCCACCTACAGGTTTTCACACTGTTGTGTAGGCCCCTCCTCCATTGTGCCAGGGTCATCTTTGTGACCGAGTACAGCAGAAGTGATGGTATATTGCTCCGATATTAGTTATAAAATACACTGTGGCTTCAAAAATACTGTTCCCGGTATTTCTTCTCTGTCTGTACTCTCTCTTTCTCTGTGCCTCTCCCTCTCTTAGGCTAAGGGAAGCCAGATGTCACGAAACAAGGACACTCAGGCTGTCTGTTGAAAGGCTCACGAAGGGAGAAAGAGGCCTGCAAACAACCTCATGAGTGAATTTGGAAGTGGATCCTCCAGCCCCAGGTGACTGCAACTCTGGCCAAGAGTTTGATCCTTGTGAGAGATCCTGAGCCAGACCACCCAGCTAAGCCTCTCCCCAAATTCTGACCCACAGAAACTGTGGGATAACAAATGTTTGTTGTTTTAAGCAAATAAATAATGGACACAGTACCTTATAGGGTTGTTAATCTTTATAAAGTTCTAGAAGAATACCTGCCACATAGTAAACACCATGTATGTGTCTGTCAAATACATGCATTTACACATACATACCTAACTGGGGGGTTAGTGGGAGGAAAGTGGCCTTCCAGTTGGTCAAAGCCCAGTCAAACCTTAGCTGTTTTAAACTCAAAAGCTCTTGCTTTCTTTGAGGCAGTCTTGACTGTTTTCACAACAATCTGAAATAAGGAAGAGACCCTGATTTATATTTCCCGCAGAAGAGAAGAGAGATTGAAATGGTAAGTGCCAGAGAAATTAAAAGTAATTTCGTTTTTTCAATTCATTACTTCTGGAAAAAAAATTCGAGCCCAGCTTCATTACTAGTGCTCTGTTTTAGTGCTGATGATAATTGCAAAGGCAGTATTTTAAATTAGAATGTATAAGACCACATGTAATTAACCTGTACAGAAGGGCTGAGACTTCATATTAGACTATTAAATCAATCCCAGCAGAATCACTAATGCTGAGCAATTGATTTGAAAATACTGTAAGGGCAGAGTAAAGAAGCAAGATGCTAATTACCATCCAGGAGAATTTAGCACACTCCTCAGTTAGAGTGGCAGACTTTTTCCTCTGGCCCTTAACCCACTCAGAACTGAGGATGCAGATCAGTTCAGAATGAATACTTAAAACAATCTGGAGTTTAAGGCGAGAGAGGGTTTTTCTGCCACTCTGTGAGTCTGATGCTCATCAGGGGACTCTCAGACTGCCTGGGTGCTGGAGGACCTGGCTGTGTGCATGTTTCAAGCTCCTGGAAGAAAGTTCCAAGAAGAGTCTGCCTGTAGCATCTCCTGATGCAGTGGGCAAGAGCTGATCCCTCTCCAACTTGGATTTCGTGTACCAATCCTTTACACATTCCTCTTTCAACTCATCTCTCCTCTCATTTCTACCCTGCGGCATTCATTTTCTTTTTTTATTCTTCTTCCTTTTTACTGACTCATTCAAGCAAGCAGCAAAAACCTACTGGCTTACCAAACACAAAGAGCAATGACAACAACAGCTTGTGTTTACTGAGTTCTGGGGGAGAGAATGCAAACTGGTTATCAGAATTCAGCCCCTGCTTCCCCTACAGTAAGATGGCTGTAAACAGGCATGTGGCTAAATTACACTTCCCAGCCTTTCTTGCAGTGAAGTATGATCATGTCCCTCTGTGGCACTTGGGGCGGGGGTGGGGACGGGTGGTAGGATGAAGGGGGGTGGGGAAGTGATGCATGCTCCTTCCAGGCTGAGCTTTAAAAGAATGGGTATGCATCTTCATTAGCCTCTCCCTTTGCTGCTGGATGCAGATGATAACATGGCCCTAGCGCCACAAGATGGAGTGAGCCTGGGTTCCTGAGTTACCATGTAGAGTTAGATAAATGTCAGCCAAGTTCACATTCCTGGGTCTGTCATGTGAACAAGAAATATATTGTGTCTGAGGCATTGTAAATATCAAGGTTTACTTTTGTATCTCTTTAGTTACCCCTACTAATGTTTACATGCATTTAATCCTTATAACAACCCTATTAAGAATACTATTTTTATTCTATTTTACAAAAGAACAAACCAAGGCTCAGAAGATTAAATAACTTGTCTGAGAGCACCCAAATAGTAAATGACAAATCTGGGAGTATTTTAACCTGGCACTGGGCAAGTGCAAAGAAGTTTAAAATGTTGTCTTGAAGCTCTAATAGCCTACAGCTGTGGAGGGTTATCTTCTTTATGACCAAGAATTGGAGAACCCAGGGATACTGATTGTTTACAGCTGCCATCCATTCCATTTGGTTGGTACCTATGCCATGCTGTTGTCAAATATTTTGAGTATTATTCTGCTTAAGGCAACTGGTGCTTCTCTCCTCTGTGGCTGTTGAGGTTCTATGGGGCTCCAGAGTGAAGAGGACAATAACATAGGGAAGAACTTCATGGACATCAGTCTTAGTGATGATTTTGTGGATCTTCCTCCAAAAGCAAGGGAAATAAAAAGAAAAAAAAATCAGTGGGACTACTTCAAATGAAAAAGCTTCTGCACAACAAAGGCAACCATCATAAAAACAGAAAAGCAACCTACAGAATGGGAGAAGATATTTGCAAATCATATATCTGGTAAGGGGTTAATATTAAAAATATGTAAAGATTCATACAGCGCAACAACTAAAAACCAAACAACCTGATTACAGAAGAGGCAGAGGATCTGAATGGACATTTTTCTAAAGAAGACACACAAATGACCAAAGAACACATGAAAAGATGCTTAACATCACTAGCTATCAAGGAAATGCAAGTCAAAACCATAGTGAGGTATCATCCTTCATGTGTTAGAATAGCGATTGGAAAGATAAGGAATGACAAATGCTGGAGAGGATTGGAGAAAAGGAAACCCTTGTGCGTTGTTAGTCAGAATGTATACTGGTGCTGCCACAGTTCCTGGAGATTCCTCAAAAATCAGAAATAGAACTACCATGTTGTTTTTGTTTACTCCCTAAGTCGTATCTGACTCTCTTGCAACCCCATGGACTGTAGCTCGCCAGGCTCCTCTGTCCATGAGATTTCTCAGACGGGAATACTGGAATGGGTTGGCATTTCCTTGTCCAGGGGATCGTCCCGACCCAGGGAACAAACCTGCTTCTGTATTGGCAGGCAAATTCTTTATCAATGAGTCACCGGGGAAGCCCATAGAACTATCACATGATGCAACTATTCCGATTCTGGTTATTTACCCAAGGAAAATGGAAACACTAATTTGAGAAGATAAAGACAGCTCTATCTTCACTGCGGTGCTATTTACAATAGCCAAGATATGGAAACAACCTAAGTGTTCATCGATATGAATGGATTAGGAAGATATGGCACATATATACAATGAATACTACACAGTCATAAAAAGAATGAAGTCCTGCCATTTTGTGACAACATGAATGGATGTGGAGGGTATTATACTAAGTGAAAAATTTGGATGGAGAAAGAAAAATATCATAAGATTTCACTCATATGTAAAATTAAAAAAAACAAAACACAACAAAACCCAACAATCAAAATCCCCTCGAACCAAAGAATAAACAAAATAAAACAAAAGCAAACTCATAGGTACAGAGGACAGGTTAGTGGTGATGAGAGGGGAGCGATTTGTAGGGTGGGTGAACTGGGTGAAGGGGGTTGACCGCATGGTGATGGTTGGTAACTAAACTTGTGCTGGTGATCAATCTTCAGTGTATACAGATGTCAAACCTGAAACTCACATAATAAAATTAAATTTCAAGTAAAAAAAGTTAAAATCTGAGCCTTGGTTGGAGATTTTATAGAGGGACAGAGAGAACCACTCTCATTCTGCTTGGACTGGATCTCACTTAGGTCTAATTAGTTTAGGAAAATAGTGCACTCCACATGTGGAATTTAGGGTCAAACTATTGGGTAATAATAAAACATTACTTTACTTTGCCAAAAGGGTTTTGTGTTGAGGTCTGGGTATAGAGAATACAAATTTTCAACAAAGCTCCATGGAGTTGCCTCACTGGTTTCCCTGTGTTTTTGCCTAGATATTCTCATGTTTCTAATTTTTGTGACATTTCATAACATTTGAAGATGGAAAGGATCAGATGCTAATGGGTTAAATTTAGAGGCCACTGTTGCTTGCTTGTATTGTAAGACAAACAGCTTTATTAATAAGGTTTTAAAATACCTTTTAATTATTTGCAGTTGATTAGATCTATCTGAGGAATGTTGCATACAAGTGCCACGTTAAGGAAAAGAAGTAAGAGAAGAAAAGAAAGAAAAATAAAAAAAGCCTTAAATTCTTCAAAAGAGTCTGATGTTACGGTTTATGAAACTTCTTGGCTAAGACCCCACTGAGTTGTGCTCCTCAGAGTTTGTAGCTGTTCGCTGATCATCCAGAAAACTTCCACGGAACTTGGAGATTTGGAGGAAGACAAATGAGAATCCCATCTGCAACTTTCAGTTACCCCCAAGTTGCCAAGATGTCTGGGGATCAAAGTCGAGCAATTTAGTTTTCTTCCTTTGTCTGTCCCAGACTGAAAACCGAAAGTGGGATTTAGGGATTCAAAGAGATTATCACCCAAACAGAATTTACGTTCAGTTTGTATAAACAAGTACCCTTCAGGAAATTAATGAAGCCTGTTGAGCTTTACTATTCGATAGGCCCAAACTTAATGTGTTTTAAGATTTATTTGGGATAGTTCTCACGCTGCAGGCATGGTCATTGCTGTGTTCTGACCGCCTGCTAAATTAAGATAGCCTGTTTCTGTTTGGCTGATTTAACACGTCCTCCGAGGTGGGGAAGGGCCACTGCAGCTCGAGTATTTGGACTTTGTTAGGCACGTGAGTCATGACTTAGGGGTTGTTTCAGAGTGATTTATTGATTTATTGTTCTTCAATTCCCAGGTTACACCATGGTTCTACACATGTTTCAGAAGATCGGTCTTCCTGCTTATTAATCCAAGTGGGGGACAAAAGCAAGACACAGGAAAATGGATCAGTACAGTGAAATGGGGTTGAGATGGAGAATTCCAGTTATTTTTGTTCTTTAGCTCCCAGGGCAGCAGGGGATACAGGCCCTATCAGAGGCAACAGGCAGATTCAGTCAAGTTTGTCTTCTAACCTTTTCTAGAACCTATTGGTGCTGTTTTTCTTTAATCTTTCATATTTTCTTCCCTTTTCCCCTTCCCTCCGGGTTAGTTTAACTGAGGTCTGGCTTTAAGCATGGACACTTAGATGTGTCTGGTGCAAATTACACTTTACAGCCTTGCACTTAGAGGACAGAGGTCTCAGCAAATGATATGAGCTGATATCAGGTTGGGCCCCAACATAAGAGATGTTGATGTTGGTTACCATCCTGTCCAAGTAGCAATCCTACAAGTTGGCAGAAGCCTTAAAACTGGGCTTTCCCAGATTCCTGGGCTCCCACCCAAATTCTGTAGAACTTAAAAATTTTCCCTAGCCTTATTATTTGGTTGCAACAACTGCCTTTAGCAAACCATGTTCTGGGATTTATTACAGCTTTGGGTACAAGGTCACACCATGCTAAGAGTGCTATATTTCTGCATTAGCTACAGGGTATGTTACAAGTGAGAATTACACAGTTGGTCTGTGGGCATGCTCATTTACGTGCTGGAGCAGGAAAGCAGAAGGACTGAGCCTGGTGTGACTGACCTTAACATACCACACTGTCCTAGCTTCTTCTACTCAGTGGTAAACACCTTCCCTAGAGAAGATTGGTTCATGAATGAATGAATTTAACAATATTCATGAAGAGCCTATTATACCCTGAGGGACTTTGCTGGGCATGGGCATATGTTAGGTGAGCAAGGTGGACATGATCTCTTTCTTCAGGGAGCTTAGAGTTGAATGGGGGTGATATACACTCACACCAGAGACCTGACTCCAGCACAGAGAGCGTCATGGAGGAGGTGCAATGGGAGCCATCATCACATTCACAGGAGGTACTTAGTATAGAGTAGACAGGAAAGGCTTTTCTAAGGGATGGCATTTAACCTCCAACATGAAGGATAAAAGGGTACCGTGGTTGAGAAGGGGAGGTCAAGGGGTGAGGGAAAGGGGCAGATGACCTCAGTGAGGAGTGGCTTGTGCTTTACAGAGAATGTTGAGGGTGATTTGTAATATTACATCCTCCCTAGTGTACTGACTGAGTCTTAACTCTCATGGGGCATTTCCAGACTCAGCGGACAGAGAGAAGGCATTTAACTTGGGGCTGAGGGCCCTTGGGGACCACATGTGCTCTTACTATTACAGTCAGGTTGAACTTAAGGTGGTCTCCTGGGAGTTCCTGGATGTAACCCAGATTCCATCCCCTCTTACTGCCACTCTTCACTTGAAGGCAGTTTTCAACTCTATTGGAGAAAGGAGCCAAGGAGCTGTGGGGCTGAGGGGTCTTGCCAGGACATGGTTTTGCCAGGTCAGAGAGGCAGGGGGCTGGGCCTGGGCTATTCAGCCGCCCCAGAGGATGATGCGGTGGGGTGTAGTCCTCCAAGTGTGAAACGCCAGCTCTGGGCCCCCAGAATCCATCCACTCCTCTTCCCAGAGTCCTTGCCATAAAGGCGGGGCAACGCAATGAACCACATAGGAAGGGGTGTTGTCCATGTGCCTGTTCAGGCAAGCACGCTTGCACACTCACTAATCCAGCGGGGGTGGGGTGGGGTAGAGAGCCTTTCTACAGATTCTCCAAGCTCATTTAAAAATCTTAAGAAAATTCCTCAAAGGCTCCATTTATCTGTTAGAAGGTCAATTTCTTTCAGAGGTGTTCTACATCAAGGCTATTTACATAGATTTTGCTGGAGGGAAGGGTATTGCTTATCCAACAGAAAGTAAATTCACGTTTCTCGTGCTTTTTACTTTTCTTCTCAAGAGCGTTTGAGACAACTCAGCATCCATCTTTTTGGAATCTGACTCTGAGCTCCAGTGCCTCATGTCCCTGATTACAGTGGCTTCTAAACCTTGGCTCATCAGAATCCCTCACATCGCAGGGTATCCTGTGGGGACTCACAGGACATCTTATTGTAAGTAATCTCAGATAGTTTTGCCAACTATAAATCAACTCCCAAATCCTTGAAGCTTTGGGAATATTCCTTGTTGTTTTTTTCTCATGGAATTATGCAGTTTAGTCCCCCTGAGTATGGTTTAGTAAGATCTCAAACTAGAAACTTATTGAAAGTAATCCCCAACACAACTTCAGACTTGCTTGAACATTTCTCTCAGCAAAAAGCATAAAGTCTAGTTTTCTACCCCCCCCCCAATAAATGCATATATTCTACAGTTCTCCTTCCTTCCCAAATTTAGGAGAGAATAAAGTGTTATAACCCTAGGCTGGAGTCGTTACTTTTTGTCTCTGTAAGGTCCTGGGATTCACTAAGCCATCACTGAGCTCCGTAGGACTTGATGGGCACCTGCTGTGTGTCACGCTCTCTGCTGGGCGCTGGGAATATAAGGCCGTTCAGTACACAGCCTCAGACTTGGGGTAACTGAGATCTGCCTGAGGAGAGAGACATGCAGAGAATTAATCACAAAATGGAATGACAAAGACAAAGGGAGATATTGTGTGTGTGTGTGTGTATATATATATATACACACACACATATAAAAATATAAAATACAGGAATATAGGTTGTTCTTGGTCAGTTACCAAGTCATATTGGACTCTTTGAGGCCCCATGGAGTGCAGCATGCCAGGCTTCCCTGTCCCTCACCATCTCCCAAAGTTTGCCAAAGTTCATGTTCATTGAATCAGTGATGCCGTCCAACCATCTCATCCTCTGTTGCCCTCTTCTCCTCCTTCCCTCAATCTTCCCCACCACTGGAATCTTTTCCACCATTGGAATCTTTTCCAATGAGTCAGCTGTTTGCATCTGGTGGCCAAAGTATTGGAGCTTGAGCTTAAGCATCACTCCTTCCAAAGAGTATTCAGGGTTGATTTCCTTTAAGATTGACTAGTTTGATCTTCTTGCTTTTCAAGGGACTCTCAAGAGTCTTCTTCAGCACCACAGTTTGAAAGCATCAATTCTTCAGCACTCCACCTTGTTTATGGTCCAGCTCTCACATCGGTACATGATTACTGGAGAGACCATGGCCTTGACTTTGCTTTTTAGCACACTGTCTAGGTTTGTACATACATAATATTGTATATTATATAATGTACAATATATATTATATATGAGTCAGACATGACTTAGCAACTGAACAACTATAAAATATATTATATATAGACATATGTATGTAATAGAAATATACAGATGGAAGAGGAAATCCTTCTGCAGTAGGCTGGAGGAGGCAGTGAAGTAATTTGTTCCTTAGGAGACATGTAGCAGTGTCTGGAGACATTTTTGATTGTCAGACTTGGGGGAGGAGGGGCTACTGGCATCTAGTAGGTAGAGGCCAGGGATGTTGCTAAGCATCCTGCAAAGCCCAGGACAGCCTGCTCCAAAAAAGAGCGATCTGGTCCCAAATGTCAAGAGTGCAAAGATGAGAAACACTGTTTGAGTGTTTAGGGTGCTGTCTGAGTTGGTCCTTAAAGATGACTAGAGTGTGTTGGCAGCAGCCAAGGAAGGTCATTATGCTCAAAGGCTTCACGCCATCCCTATCTTTGGGGACCCTGGAGGGGGCAAGACTGAGAAGAGATGAGGCCCTGAGTTTGACGGGGCGGTCAGCTCAAAATGGGGGGTGTTCCTGGGAGGCTTCAGAGCTGGCTCCAGGTGGCTCCTGCACCCACCATGGTGCAAGTCAGGGGTACCCGGGCAGGAGAATGTATTTTCTCCTTTTGTTGGCAACTCAGAAGGGAGAACTGAGGACTTCATCATTCTCTTGGCCCCAAAGAGGGTGGGCGGTCAGCATGCCAGGGGAAAACAAGAGCGGGGAAGATACCTACCAGAAGAAGTGACTTCACTTGGGCTTGTGGTTTGCAACAGTGTGTGAGGTGTCAGACCACTGAATACTTAGAGACTTTTAGGTGCCAGCTGTTTCATTAAAACTGTTCTATCCCCAAATTTGGAATGAAAGGATGGTACTATCGAGTCTGCAAAATGTCTTTTGATTGATGCCAGGGAAATGTTCTTAAAGGAAATGAAACGGCATTATCTGAATGGTCCTTCCAATATCCCCATGTGTGCTCAGTCGCTTAGGTAGTGTCTGACTCTTTGCGACTGCATGGACTGTAGCCCACTAGGCTCCTCTGTCCGTGGGATTTTCCAGCAAGAATACTGGAGTGAGTTGCCATTTCCTCCTCCAGGGGATCTTCCCAACCTAGGAATCAAACCTGCACTTCCTGGGTCTCCAGCATTGCAGACAGAGTCTTTTACCGCTGAGCCATTGGGGAAGCCCAACATACCCATAACGTTGGTCAAAATCAGTAGTGTAATAAAGGCAACTGAGACTCAGAGCAGTTCAGTGTTGCTCTGTTCAGAGTGCTGCTGATTGTGAGAGTGGAGAGGCCAGAGTCCCAGTCTGGTTGGTAGACCAAGGCTGGGCTATTGGCTGAGCTTGTCCATAGTTGATCGGCTCTGCCCTTTATCCCTTTGACTGCCGTTCTCATCATGCTGGCATTTGACTACTCTGTTCTCTCTCTTATCACCATCACGAGAACACTCCAAGCTATAAGGAGAATGAGATCTCCCACAATATGTCACACTAAGACAGTTTTTCTTCCTGCTGTTATCCATACAAATCGATAGATGCAAAAATAGTGTAACTGGCCACTGAGTTCTTTTTCACAGATGATGTGTTTGTCCATGTTTTCCCCTAGACCCCATGAATCATGTTAATGAGCCCATATTATTCCATCAAGGTGATGCGCCATCATTTACCTGTCAGTTTCCCTCTTTGGTCATTTCAGAGGCTTCCAGAGTTTCAGTATCACAAATAACATTGTAGTGAATATCTTTGTGTAAATAGATCTTTTGCTCCTTTTCAAAGATTTTTTGAGGATACATCGTCAACAGTGGGATTAATGTGTCAAAGGCTATGAATATCTTCATAGATCTCGATATATATATTGTCAAATTGCTTTCCAAGAGTGTAGCAATTTACATACCTGACATGAATACATGAGTGTAGCTGCTTGGCAAAATATTGCCAGCATTGAATATTATTATTTTACTTTCAAACCTTTTTTGCTGATTTAATAGAGGCAAAAGGATCCCATTAAAGATAGGTAAGCCATCTAGCATGATGCTTGACACATGCTGGTTGTTTTTGCTAGTGTTTCCCTTGCAGCTTTCCTTTGATACCTTTCCTGTTCCTTGGATCACAGCCTAGACCTTCTGTCTGTCCTACCCCCCAACTCGTACCCCCTGACCTTGATTGCCATCAGTCTCCAGTGAGTGCCTGGCCTTGGCTTGGGCCAGCTGCATATAAATGTTAGCCATTCATGAGAATATGGAGCATCTGGGTTGAGTCCACATGTAGCACAGTGATTAAAAGACTGGTCATATTCATCTCTTGTCTCCTCAATTTATCGACTGTGTGATCTTCCATAAAATACTGAGTTTTTAGAAGCCCGAGATTGAGATAATGTATGTTAAGAAAGTAACACCATACCTGGATACAGAGTAAGTAATGTTAGTGTTAATAATAGTAATAATCTATTTTGATAAGTCATGCCAATCTTCGAGATAGGTGACATTCCTACCCTCATTTTAAAGATGAGATGTTGAGGCTCTGAGAGGTCCAAGTACTTCGGTGGATGTGGATCCTAATGCAGAGTGACCTCTAGCACCTCCCCTCTGCAGCATTAGGTAGAGAGCTCTGTGGGTGGTAGGAAGAATATTCATGGAAACACTTTCTACACCAGCACAGCCAGCACTAACTTTACATGGTAATGACTGCAGACTACATACATACAACCCTCTGAATTCAAAGTAAATGCGGTTCAAACTGCCTCTTATCCAGAGTTGACAAATGCCAGCAGCTACTCCAGTGTTACCCAGTCTGAGGGCAAGTAGGGTAGAGGAAGAGTTAGAATGGAAAGAGAGATGACTCTTAACCAGTTGTGGTTCACATGTCTTCAGAAAAATTTACAAAAGCATATGACCACATGAACTGACTGCCTGGGGCCTTGGAAAGAGCCATGAGGAACATGGGCAACAGAGGAACCTTGAAGCTGAAGTCTCATTAGCTTCACAGTACATTAGCCACTGGCCTGATGACTTGACTGGCAGTTAACCAGGAATCGTGTGGGCTAGTTACTTTTGATCGCTTGTCGCTTTTCTCTGAATCAAAACTTTGTCATTAGCATAGTTTCAGTCTGAGAGTTACAGCCAGGGTGGAATTACTCTAATTAAGAGGAAAAGAAAAATATGTGGCTAGTCATCAATTTTTCTTGATTAGAGGGTGACCCAGTTTGAGGTTAAGCGAAGAGGACTGAGGTAGTGATTTAGCACTCTGGGAGGCTGGTGGCGATTTTTGTGAGCTGGAGAAGTAACAGCTGGATCCCAAGATTGCCATCTGATCTGAATTCTTAGCTCCTTGCCAAATAGATGTGTACGGGATCTTTGGGAATGGTGTGCTAATTTCTAGAATGAACTCAAGCAAGGAGAGGGTTGGAGTCTATAAATTGAATGCGATTGACACATCACTCAAGTGGCAATAGAGGAAGTTTTTCCTGTGTGAAAGTACCATATTTTCATATTCTCTTGTTTTGAGGATCCAGGCCTTGACTTGTCAGATTCTGAGAGAGCAAGAATTTGCCGCAGCACTTTCTCAGCACTCCACATCCTCTTTCGTGTGGACTCTTTTTAATTCATGTAAGGAGAAATGGGGCAATAAGATTTGGTAGAAGAGAAGGAATTGGTCATCTAATCTGGTCTTACTGCTTGACTAAAATCCATCCACGTTATACCCCATCAGAAATGCCCTAAGAGTCATGCCACAGAGTCACGAAGGGAATGTAGTTTTAAACAAGTTCTTCTTGTGAGATCCATTCAGTAAGTGTTTATTGAACGTCAACTTTCTAATTTCTGTAGCTAATTCCAGTGAAGAAAGGGGACAAAAAACTCTGGCTTTGGGAGCTTACAGCTGGGAGCAGAGCAGAGAAGATAAACAAAAGAAGTAACTAAATCATATGTTTTGGATGGTGATAATTGCTATGGAGAAAAAGTAAAGGAGGGGAGGGAGATGAGGAATGTGTGTGTGTGGGCACTGGGGGTGGGGTGGGGTGCTGGGAGGGTTGCAATTTTAAAAGGGCTGATCGGGGAAAGTCTTGCCCAGAAGGTGACGTGTGTGTAAAGCCTTAGAGGACACGAGAAAGTGACCCTGTTGGTACCTGGGAAACGGTGTGCGGAGGGGATAGGGTTGCAGTGGCCCCGAAGCAGCCATGTTTTGGGGTGCTGCAGAGATGAGGTTGGGGGTCAGCCATGGGGCTGGGGGCTTGGGGCCTCCAGGGCCCTCGGTGAGAGCTTGGGCTTGGACTCTGAGTGAAGTGGGGAGCCCCTGGTGGTGACCGAACAGAACTTCTATGAAGGAAGCCCAGGGCTCTCTGCAGCCTCTACTAGCTAAGCTGCACCCTTTACAGATTGTGGTGGGGGTGAAATGGGCCCATGTGTGAAGCATTCCCAGCGTGGGTGGGGCTGACTCAGAGTAACGCCTTACAGAACGGAAGCCATTATTATGGCCAACAGTCAGACACTTTAAACTGAGGTGTAAGTTATTGACTTCAGGTATTCTCTCTCTCTCTCCCTTTTTTAAAAAATGTATTTATTTATTTAACTACACTGGGTCTTAGTTGTGGCACCCGGGATCTTTAGTTGCAGCATATGGGGTCTAGTTCCCTGACTAGGGATAGAACTCGGGTCCCTTGCCTTGGGAGTGTGGAGTCCTAGGCACTGGACCACCAGGGAAGTCCCAACATCAAGTACTCTCTTTAGGGCAGATTTGAAGGTGACACACATAAAGAGTTTGAGTCATTGAAGAGAGGAAGGGAGAGGGAGGAAGTGAAAGTGAAAGTCACTCCGTCATGTCCAACTGTTTTCGACCCCATGGACTATAGAGTCCATGGAATTCTCCAGGCCGGAGTGCTGGAGTGGGTAGCCTTTCCCTTCTCCAGGGGATCTTCTCAACCCAGGGATCAAACCCAGGTCTCCCGCATTGCAGATGGATTCTTTACCAGCTGAGCCACAGGGGAAGCCCAAGAATACTGGAGTGGGTAGCCAATCCCTTCTCCAGCAGATCTTCCTGACCCAGGAATCGAGCCAGAGTCTCCTGCATTGCAGGCATATTCTTTACCAACTGAGCCATCAGGGAAGCCCAAGGGAGGAAGCAGCCCCAAAAAGGGGGGCAAAGAGAAATAGGGCTGCTCCCCACCTGCTCTGTTCTTACCACATGTTTCCAAGGGCTGACACCAATAGCCTGTTTGGAACTGCATGCTACTCAGAAGTCCTTCTACTATATGGAGTATTGTGTAGACCTTGATATCAAGTGTAACCTCATAAATCAGTGTTTAAAGAAAGAATAAATGGCATCCAGTTTGCAGCATCTTTACTGAGCTAGTCACAGCAGGTACCCCCATCCCCTCCCCAGAGCCACTGAGTCACTGCTGACTGGAGGACATCTGGAAAAGGACTGATGTCTCCAAGATCATGGCTGAGCACCAGGAGCTCGCGATGATGGTTATTACACCTTGGTTCTCTTTGAGTCTGAATACCTGTTGGTATCTGTCAGCTTCTAAGTTTCATTTTAAGGGCAAAGAGGCAGGAGTTACAAGATGTGGAGGTGCCTCTGGGGTGGTGGGAAAGGCTGTCTGGGCCCCCAGGGAACACACACCTTCCTCTTTCCTCTGCAAAGGCTCCCTTGGCCCTGGGGACTGTGCACGTTTTGGAGAGATGTAACTTCATAATTTTTTTATGTTCTATGGCTGAGTTTAAGGAAGAGGTGGCAGCTTGTAAAATTTTTATTTATGGCGTGGTTTTTAGAATTCAGTGTTTGCAAATACTAGCAAGGTGATTTTTATGAAAGTGGAGGCTATTTTAATATGTCATCCACGCAGTTTCAAATGTTACCCTGATGGAGATCTCAGGATTTGGCTGTAGCAAATGACATCCTGGGAGCTGCTTGTCCTCAGTGGACACTTTCCTGAAATTGTTAGGCCTTGCAGTTGAAAGGCTGAAGGCCATGCATTCAACTTGTAACTCACATATAGGTTTCAGTTTGAGTGAAGAAAGTTCTGTTTTCCTATGTCTATTCCTAATTAGTAATTCGATTCAGGTTTATTAACATTGTCCAGTGACTGTTTTTGCCTCCTTAGCTTTCTTTAACCTATTAGCTTTGAAATTTGAAGTCACTATCTCAAGTGGGTAAAGAGTAATTTTTTTTCTTGAGGAAAGTTTCTTACATGGCAAGATGGTAATGCTCAGTTGTTTGCAGTTGGTATTAACGGGTGGAACAGGGGCCAGGGGTTGGAGTAGAAGTTGTGACGGTGGGCATTGCACCAGTCCCCAGAGACCCCTGCTTGTTGGTGCAAATGCAGGGTTGGGCTGACTCATTAAACCAAAGTCTTGGGCCAATGTGTGAACATAAAAACCTTCCTAGACTATTTTTGAAACTTGAGCTGCCTTTTACAAAAGAAGTCTTGCATTTATATTTTTAAGGGAAAGACTGAGTGTCTGTGAGCCATGGATCATTTTAGAGAGATTCTATGTGACAAGAGAAAAAGACTGTCATATATTCAAATTTTTCAGAAATGTGTAGAGAAGCCCAGTGATAGAAATAATCAATAGTTTGGAAACTGGTGTTCCTTAAAATGGGGCATATTTGAAAAGAGGAACCTAGAAAAAAAATTCTTTAGCCTGATGGTGGATTTCCCCAATGCAACCACAGTGTAGCAGAAGTATTGCAAGAAAAGCAACTCCTGAGTGGAAAGGAGGTGGTCCCAGTGGTCCAGAGCCTCTTAGGAGACATTCTCATAGGCCTTCCTTTGGGAAGCAGAGATCAGCTAATACACTCGAGCTTGAGCCCAAGTAGCTGGATCACTGGTGACTTCCTGTGCTCTGTCAGGTCTTAGTGATTTAGTGAGGAGCTCAGATGTGGGTCAGAATCCTACCTTCAGCCCTGGCTGATCACATGACCTTGGTCAAGTCATTCAGTCTCTCTACATCTGTAAAGTGGGGATAAAGGACATGTGTTGCTCTCAAGTGAGGCTTCCCTGGTGGCTCAGTGGTAAAGAATCCACCTGCCAGTGCAAGAGATGCAATTTTGATTCCTGGTCTGGGAAGATCTCCTGGAGAAGGAATGGTAACCCACTCTAGCATTCTTGCCTGGAGAATTCCATGGACAGAGGAGCCAGGTGGGCTATAGTCCATGGGGTCACAGAGTTGGATATGACAGCGACTGAACTACACCACCACTCACTCTCAAGTGGTTGTCGGGATGAAATGAGACAGTGTGCATCAACTGCCTCAGTGTGTGTCAAGAGGCACTTTCCTCCTAGCCTTAGCCCCTTGGAGCACAGCCAGTCACCTCTCATTTTTAGGGGCTATTCTCAAGAGAGATAGAATAAGTCAGCCTGCCTAGGAGACCCTCATCCTTAACTTGGAGATGTTTGTCTTGGAAAGGCCCCTCTGTCTTTCCTTTGGCAGAACTGGGCACCTGTGATTACAAGGAGAGCCTTGAGCTTGGACTTTGCGGAGTGTTCTGGCTCTCAGGTTCCTCTTTGGTGTCCAGCAGACAAATCTTCATGCTCTCCTAGGGCCTGGGAGATGAATTCTGAGACCAGAAGTGCACAGGGGATCACTGAGACCCCGGGCAGCTCTGGAGGATGGGAGAGTGTGGGATGTTGTTTTCACTGAGCAGTTCCTCTGGTCTCCTTAATTCTGCTTGGGGGATTAGGAGCCCCCTTTAAAGGCATCATCAACTCTCCCTGGTGAGGTGTGATCATCTGGTCTAGCCTGCTGTTGCTTTAGCATCACCCCCCATCCCCTGCAGGGCTTTCCATGTGGCATGGGGGTAAAGAATCCACCTGCCAATGTAGGACACAGGAGACGTGGGTTCAGTCCCTGGCTTGGGAAGATCCCCTGGAGAAGGGCATGGCAACTCACCTGGTATTCTTACTTGGGAAATCCCATGGACAGAGGAGCCTGGTTGGCTACAGTCCATGGAATTGCAAAGAGTCAGACATGACTGAGTGACCGATCACATGTGATTTCCTGCAAGTGGGTTGTGCAGGCTGCATCTTGCTTTGTAGTGAGTGACATGAGGAGTTAAAGTATGCTCGCATGTAGTGAGTGAGCACAGCGAGGAGTTAAAATATGAGCAACAAAGAAGTAGCTGAGAGTTAAATATTGAAAAGCATAATTCCGAGTTGTTTTATAGGCAGAGAGTAGATGCTTAGATGTATACTGTTGAGTTCTGGGTTGATTTTCCTTCTCTACCCTTTCTTCTTCACTCCTGTTGCTAAGAAGAGGTAAACAACTTTTTGGGTCCTTTCCATTTTTTTCTGATTTCATCTCCCCATGAATTTAGTTTTTTCTCCCAGAAGCACATAATAGTCTAAGGTGGGGGTAGAGATTGTGTTTAGAAATTCTGTATATGCCTTTCCTTCCCCCACAAAGTGGGTGAAATGGGAGTCCCCAAACCAGGTTCTTCTGTGTATTCCTGCCACCTCTTCTTAGTATCTTCTGCTTCTGTTAGGTCCACACCAATTCTGCCCTTTATTGCGCCCATCTTTGCATAAAATGTTCCCTTGGTATCTCTAATTTTCTTTAAGCGATCTCTAGTCTTTCCCATTCTATTGTTTTCCTCTATTTTTTTGCATTGATCATACCAGAAATGGTATGGACCTAACAGAAGCAGAAGATATTAAGACGAGGTGGCAACAATACACAGAAGAACTATACAAAAAAGATCTTCATGACCCAGATAACCATGATGGTGTGATCACCTACCCAGAGCCAGACATCCTGGAATGTGAAGTCAAGTGGGCCTTAGGAAGCATCACTACAAACAAGGCAAGTGGAGGTGATGGAATTCCAGTTGAGCTATTTCAAATTCTAAAAGATGATGCTGTGAAAGTGCTGAACTCAATATGCCAGCAGATTTGGAAAACTCAGCAGTGGCCACAGGACTGGAAAAGGTCAGTTTTCATTCCAATCTCAAAGAAAGGCATTGCCAAAGAATGTTCAAATTACCGCACAATTGCACTCATCTCACATGCTAGCAAAGTAATGCTCAAAATTCTCCAAGCCATGCTTCAGCAATACGTGAACTGTGAACTTCCATATGTTCAAGCTGGATTTAGAAAAGGCAGAGGAACAGAGATCAAATTGCCAACATCCAATGGATCATTGATAAACAAGGGAGTTCCAGGAAAATATCTATTTCTGCTTTATTGACTATGCCAAAGCCTTTGACCATGTAGATCACAACAAACTGTGGAAAATTCTGAAAGAGATGGGAATACCAGACCACCTGACCTGTTTCCTGAGAAATCTGTATGCAGGTCAAGAAGCAATAGTTAGAACCGGACATGGAACAACGGACTGGTTCCAAATTGGAAAAGGAGAACATCAAGGCTGTATGTTGTCAGCCTGCTTATTTAACTTATATGCAGAATACATCATGTGAAATGCTGGGCTGGATGAAGCCCAAGTTGGAATCAAGAATTCTGGGAGAAATATCGATAACCTCAGATACACAGATGACACCACCCTTATGGCAGAAAGTTAAGAAGAACAAAAGAGCCTCTTGATGAAATTGAAAGAGGAGAGTGAAAAAGCTGGCTTAAAATGCAACATTCAGAAAACTGAGATCATGGCATCTGGTCCTATCACTTCATAGCAAATAGATGGGGAAACGATGGAAACAGTGAGAGACTTAATTTTTTTGGGCTCCAAAATCACTGCAGATGGTGACTGCAGCCATGAAATTAAAAGATGCTTGCTCCTTGGAAGAAAAGGTATGACCAACCTAGACAGCGTATTAAAAAGCAGAGACATTACTTTGCCAGCAAAGGTCCATCTAGTCAAAGCTATAGTTTTTCCAGTAGTCATGTATGATATGAGAGTTGGAGTATAAAGAAAGCTGAGTGCCAAAGAATTGATGCTTTTGAACTGTGGTGTTGGAGAAGACTCTTGAGAATCCCTTGGATTGCAAGGAGATCCAGCCAGTCCATCCTAAAGGAAATCAGCCCTGAATATTCATTGAAAGGACTGATGCTGAAGCTGAAGCTTCAATACTTTGGCCACTGATGGGAAGAACTGACGTATTGGAAAAGACCTTGATGCTGGGAAAGATTGAAGGCAGGAGGAAAAGGGGACAACAGAGGATAAGATGGTTGGATTGCATCACTGACTCGATGAACATGAGTTTGAGCAAGCTCTGGGAGTTGGAGATGGACTCTGGAAGATGGACTCTGGGAGTTGGGAAGCCTGATGTGCTGCAGTCCATGGGGTCACAAAGAGTTGGACATGACTGAGCAACTGAACTGAACTGAACTGAAACCAGGTTCTCTTCATATAAAGTCTACCAAGAAGGGCAAACAGAAGGCATGACCAGAAGCAGTGTTCTCATTGCTTTTTCCTTTTCACCTTTACTCTCAAAGGTCTCATGTTCCAAGATGTGATAGGGCACAGCAAATCCCAGTGGGCTCCACGCTCTTCCACACCATAACAAACTGAAGGGAATGGGCAAAGAACAGGGGAGCAGGACGAAAGCTGATCGTGAGTGATTGGCTCCTGTCCCTCCACCCCCCAGATCCCACCCCTCTGTACCCAGGAACACCTTCTTGAGGCCTGGGCAGTAGGGAGCAGGGAGTCCAGGGCACTAGAAACCTTTCTGGTAAAAAGCTGAGTTTTGTCCTTTGAAAGTGGGAAATGGTTTCAAAAGAAATCACACTTTCATCAGGGTCAGACTGGAGAGCCTACAACCTTAACAGAACTTTAGAATTTCAGAGCCAAATGGATTTGTCCAATTTCATTTTTCCAGGGAGGGATGGAAGGCCCGGGGAGACACAGTGACTTCTGGCATGTACCACAGCACCCACCTTGTGGTATACCTGGAGATACAGTGAGGATCTGACAGGTGGGCTGTAGAGAAATAATAGTGGGCAGACTTGGAACCAGAATTCTTTGTTCCTTTTATAAGGAGGTGATTACTTTTGTTTCACTCACACATCATCTTGGTGGTTTAGTTGCTAAGTTGTGTCTGACCCTTGCGACCCCATGAACTGTAGCCTGCCAGACTCCTCTGGGATTCTCCAGGTGAGAATACTGGAGTGGGTTGCCATTTCCTTCTCCAGGGGATCTTCCCGACCCAGGAATCAAACCCCGGGTCTTGCATTGCAGACAGTTTCTTTACCGACTGAGCTACGATCAGACTCAGAACTAGAATTCTTTGTTCCTTTTATAAGGAGGCAATTACTGTTGTTTCACTCACACATCATCTTATATCTGGGGAAAAGTCTTTAAAAATCAAATTTGATCATTCATAGCTGAATCTCTGTTTCCTGCTTAGTGGAGAAGATCAATGAATGCAGTTTGATAGGAAAGTTCTGAGGCTGGAAGTGAGAGGGGAGGAGTCAGAAGACCTAGGTCAAGTCCCAGATATATCATATGTACAATGAAGAGTTGGACTGGATTCTTTCTAATTTACATGATTAGGCTAAAGTTCTGGAACTAAATGATTGCACAAGCAGCATTAGTTAGGACATAGTTTCTGCTGTCTGAGACAGAAGTGTAAAAAATAACGGTGGTTTAAACAGACCTGTATATATTTCTTACATAGAAGGTCAAGTTGATACGGTGGCTCTGCTCTCTGACATTATCATGGAACCCAGAAACCTTGTGTGCTGTTGCTCTGCCAACTTTAGACTGTTCCCACATCTTCACAGTCCAAGATGTCTGGCCACCTTGTCCATGTCCATGTTCTAAGCAAAAGAATGAAGGATGGAGAAAGAAGAGAGGGAGAACCTCTTCCCTTTATGTGGCTGGCTCATAAGTTGCACTTAGCACTTTTGCTCAAACCTCAAACCCTGTTGGCCAGAATATAGTCCAAAGGCCATAGCTAGATACAAGAGAGCCTGAGAAAAGTCACTTTTATTCTAACTGGCCATCTGCTTAACTATAAGTTCTAGTTTTATAGGAGAAGAAGAAATAGAGTTTGGGGATAACTATCAGTTTTTGTCATGCATCATGTTTGAGACGATGTAGAACACAGGATCTCCTATTGCCTGCATCGGTGCTCAGCGAGGCATGGGAGGAACCAGGTGGGGATGTCCCTGATATCCTTGACAAAAGCCCAACTTGGAGGAATAACTGTGGGTCTCAGAGACCTGGCTGCTTAAACTCTATTATTCAAATAAGTGAGCAATGGTTAGAAACTCCTTGTGGGAGATTCTGCCCAGTCCCTTACGTTCCCCTTTCTCTGAGCTTTACTTCTTGCTCTCCAGCATAGCGGGCAATGGTAGCCATGTTTGTACCTAATGCTTTTCCCATCAGGGGCCACAGACTGAAACAGGTGTGGACAACTGACCTAGGCTGGGCCCTCACATCCTTTCTCTTGGGCATTCAGAACTATAACTGAGAGACTCCTGTTAGTTGAGGCCCATTTGCTTTGAGTTTGAGTGTTATCAACAGTGGTGAGCACCATCTTTAGTCATTGGTGCGGGGAATCAGAGAAAGGCAGTCCTCAGACAGAGAAGAACGAGACAGTGTCTGGAGAGAGCAGCTCCCGAACTCTGTAGGGACTGCGAGAGAAACTGGGAGCCGGTGGCTGATTCCTGTTGGTGCCACAGTTTCACATAAGGCTGAGATGCATTCACTCCTGTTGAGTTTATTAAAAATACATCATGTATTTCTAGAGAGAACTTTAAAAAAAAAAAAAAAGAACTTCTCAATGTATGGCAAAAACTACTACAATATTGTAAAGTAATTAGCCCCCAACTAAAATAAATAAATTTATTAAAAAAACAAAAACAAACAAAAAACAAACAAGCAAACAAAAAGAACTTCTAATCTGACCAGTTTTCTTTCTTTTTTTAAAAACAAATCTTAAAATCTCATGTATCATTTTAACAGCTAATGGCTTGCAAATTTCAATTTTCTGCTTGTCACTAAGAATGACCACTCAGAAGGGACTATATAAATTGATTCACCTAGCCAAACTTATCCAAAGTGGGGAAGCTAAATAGGTCAGTCAATGGAAACCAAAAACCACAGTGTCTTTTCCCAAATAAAACAGCAAGAAATCCACATAGGAAGGGATGAAATGCAGTGCATTTGTTCAGAAGGGAGACTGAAAACAACCCCTCTTTATTTTTATTTTTTTTTTTATTTTTTTTTTTTCCTATTTTATTTTATTTTATTTTATTTTATTTTATTTTTTATTTATTTTTTTTTTAATTTTATATATATATTTTTATTATTATTATTTTTTTTATTTTAGTTGGGGGCTATTTACTTTACAATATTGTAGTAGTTTAAAAATATGGAACGCTTCACGAATTTGCGTGTCATCCTTGCGCAGGGGCCATGCTAATCTTCTCTGTATCGTTCCAATTTTAGTATATGTGCTGCCGAAGCGAGCACCCCTCTTTATTTTTAAATATCTCCCTCTCTAACTCCAGGGAACATGGTTTTGAAAAAGATCGTATACATTGGTCTTAGAGGACAGAACTCACTCTACATTTATAACTTGACTTCAAATGAAAAAAAAAAAAAAAAAAAAAAAAGCAAGTCATCAACTTACTTAAATAAAATTTAAGAGTGGAAATTCTGATGAGGAGTAGAGTCCATGCTGTGAAACTCCCCATATGAAATATAAAATGCACTAACAGAAATATGTTAGTGTAAGAGTTCCACTAACTGGAACCTAATTAATCAGAGGTTTCAATGATTATCATTCTTTAAACCTTAAATCAGGGATACAATAAAACAAATGAAGTCCTTGGGAGTGTCATAACTTTAGGCTTAAAAATTGTTTTTACTTCCAATACTTATCTAGAGCCAGGGAATTGGCCAAATACTTGCATTTTAGAGCTAGTAAGACCTTAAAGGCGGTCAAGTGTATGGGTTTTCATCCTTAGCTGCATATTACAGACCCTTGGGGAACTTTTAAAACTCTGGATGTTCAGGGTATACCCCATACCAATTAAATTTAAATCTCTGGTTGGGGGATACTGGGGATCCATAGTGTAAAAAAATCCCCAGGTGATTCCAGTGGGCAGTCAAGTTGGAAGACCAGGGATCTTCTTCTGTAACTGTCCCCAGAAATGAAATGATTGAGTCAGATTGCCAGTGGATGCAGAACCAGGACTGTTATCGAGGACTTTCCAAACTAATGCGGCCTCTTCCCCATTGAGCCACACAGGTCCCACCTTCTCAGGGAACCCCACTCTGACTGCTAAGCTGGTGCTCCTGTGACTTTGATGTGTCTCCCAGCCACCAGAGATCTTATTAAATCCAGGTGGTGCTGAGGCACCGGGTACCACACTTGGAGGACCCCTGCTGTAAGCACCTGTAGGGCTCTCCCTTCACCCTCAGGCACACCTGCCGAGCACCCAGGGCAGAGATTTGGACTCTTCTCATCCTCACTCCAGTATACAGTTGCTGTATGTTGCAGTATCTCTTGGTTCCTCCAAAAGCCTGTGAAGCTGCTCTGTTTGCTCAGAACCTAAGAACCATCCACAGAGGAAGTGTTCTTTCACAGCGAGGGATTCTATAGCTGGTGTGCTTTGCTGAATTGCAACATTTGGCTGCATCCTTCCAGAGCAGGGTTTTTTCCTTTGTTAGCTTATCCCTGAGAGAGTGAAAGATGTGCTTCATAATGGGCGGCACCAAGGAGGTTAAAGTTCATTGACAAGGACCATTCGTTAGGCAGGATGAGTGTCTGAGGTCTGCTTATCAGCCTACACATGTGGCCCGTGATGGAAAAACTGACAGGTGGTAGAACAGGCACCTGTGGAAATCCAGGCCTAATCCCATCCCATAAAACAAAGTGGAAGATAAGTGAAAACGGTTGAAACCTGAAAGCAGATGGCTGAGTTCCTTCACACTGGGCTGTAAAGGGGGACCTTCGTGACAGAGTATTTATGGGTTTGGGGAAACCTGACAAGGTGTTACTGTAAATGCCAAGAAATACACAGAACAGTGATTTTGTTATTTGAACACATCTCACAATGACTGCAGCTTTGGGAAGATGGAGAAAGATAGCCGCTCTGTTTGATGTGTGTGTGCAAGTTAGTTTAGCTCACATTACTGTAAGCAAGACTGACTGGGTGGATGGGGAAAAGGGCTGCCAAGGGAAATTCCTTGCAAACGCAAGTAGAGGCTAGCTGACCACTGGTTCCCAAGGGAGTCAATGTGGGAGTTTGGGAAAGGGGGCTTGGAAGTTTGGGCTGTAGTGTTCTCCTTAAAGAGCTGCCCAAACCAACTTGGGTCCAAAAAGCCACCAACTAAACCAAGTATATTTTGCCTATCCCTGTTTCAGGGCATTCCGCTGTTCTATGAGGCGGCAATGTCGCTATGTTTTTGCATTGTGCATTTTAGCATCAGTACCTAGAGCAATGCTGCGTTTTTTGTATAGGTATAAAGTAGCGATTAATATCATCACTGGTCAGCCGATAATTCTCATCTTTTAAGGTTCTATCCTTGCTCCTGGCCTGGCCCATAGAGTCCTTTTGCTAGATAAAAGAAATTTTTTAATAGGCAAAGCAGTAGTTAACTGGACATTTGAAAGCTATTCTCTCTGAAAAAAAAAAAAAGTCCCATATGTATTATTTAGAAATCCATTTTTAAAATCCAAAGAGCCCTTTCTAATTGCAGTGCTGAAACAAGCCTTCAGAACTGTGGCTGGGGGGAGGGGCGGCCATTTGTCTCCCATCCGAAGAACACGTGCTCTCTGTTTCAAAGTGGGTGAATCAAGCAGGAAGATTTTCAATTGTTTAAACCAAGTGGACCCCTCGGATTTTCCTGGAGCTTGTCGGAATTCTATTTCTGGGAAACTGCATTGTGATAGAGAAAGACAGGGAGGGGGGAGAGAGGAATCAGAATGAGAAACATGCAAAGGGAAAACAGATGTCTGGAAGTCACATGCTGGGCCCCTCGTGTGCAGTGTGTTCGGGTAAACGGGGCCGAGTGTGGAGCAGCAGAGTTGGACATGAAGACACTCCGTGAAAGGAAGGAGGCCGTGGGCCTGGAACCCCCTGCTTGGGGATGCTCCACCTGCCATGTCCCAGACTTCAGACAGCAACCACAGCTGCCTTCCCACCCGGGGGTGGTGGTGTGGCTAGCAGTGTGTCCTTCTGATGGAAGGGAGTGAAGGCCCCCTCACTTCCCACCCTATTCCCCATGGAGTTTTTCCAGGCCCCAGAACTCCCCTGGCACAGGCTGGTCCTCCAGTGAGACTCTGCCCACTGCTGGGCAGCACTGTTCGCCTGAGATTACCTTGCTTGCTTCCGCTGTTAAAATCCCCAACTGTTCCCAAATGCATCCTGTCCCTTCCTAAGAGGCTCTCTGCCAAGTGGCAGATGCCAGGCTCAATGAAGCCAGCAGCGGCTCTCCATGCAGACCTGCTGTTCTTAAAGAGTGGTCCCTGGAAATTTGTGTGTGTGTTCAGTCTCTAAGCTGTGTCCAACTCTTTGCGACCCTGTGGACTACAGCACGCCAGGCTTCTTTGTCCTTCACTATCTCTCGGAGTTTGCTCAAACTCATGTCCATTGAGTAAGTGATGATATCTAAATTCTTAGACCCTAGATCTGCCCTGGGAGTGGGCCAGCGCCTTCTGATTTTGGAAGCCCTTCAGATGACTCATGCTGAGGTTTGAGAACCACTGTTACAGACTCTTAGGAGCCATACTTGTGTTGGAGCAGAGAAGGTCATCTCTGTGGACAGAGGTGAATTTCTTGGTGGGAATTTGGGGAACTGTGGCAAGTCAGTGGAAGAGGTAGAACTTAGGGGTGCAGCAGGGCCCCCTTTAGGCCTCTGGGTGACTCCCTGTTTTGTCCACATGGGAGACCCACCCTTGGCCATGTTTGGTGGAGATGGCCTTGGGTAGGTGTTGTTGCTGCTGCTAACAGGGTTATTCTTGCCTTAAGGGAGCAGATGGCTCAGCCCACCCCTTCCCATCCCTCCTCTTTATTATCCAGCAGGGTTTGGATGCATCTTCTGTTGGGGCTGTCTTTTCTTTTCTGGAGTGGTTCTCACTCTTCCCCAACACTGTACCAAAACACACACACACACACACACACACACACACACACACAGGGCATCCCTACATGCTCTTTCTTCTCTCCTAGGAGATGAGCCCAAGAGAGGCAGGCAGCAGAGTTTCTTTGATGAAAACTCTTTAAAATATTGCTCACAGAGCTGCTTTCCACATGTTCTGGCTGTAGAATTTCCAATTGCAGATTAAATAGTGCATGTGTCTATTTAAATTAACTCCTCCTTGCCTTCAATCCTGAGTCAACTATACGGTGTTTCTGACCTCCACTTGCTGCCTGCATGCTGATGCTGATTTAAGAGGCATATTTAGCCAAGTCTTCAACTGGACCCCTCTGGCCCGTGGTGATCTCTCCCTCTTTGGGACCTGGGGTTGGGGTTTGGGTTTTTGGTTGTAAGAGCCAAGCTTCCATTGCTTTTAATTACTGAGGCTTTTAATGTCGCCTGTACATTCTGGGTCTTCTTATAAGTGTAAATAGAGGAGGCTGACTATACCCTCTTCATTCCACGTCCCCCTCCCTAGCATAAGAAAGCACAATGTAATCCTGACCTTTCTAGAATGATCTATCCCAGTAACCAAGGGACAGCCTTTAAAAAGGTACAAAGGCTTCTCTCTTGAATTTTTCTCCAGGATGGAGCTGAGAAGAAACCCTCACCCCCCCATCAGCCCATACTGCATTTTGGCGGGGATCATGCTGGGGAAGGATTAAGTTCCTAGGAACTTTACCTGGCCTTCTCTTGTGTTATCATTCCTTGAGGCAATTTGTCCCAATGCTTCAATAAAGAACTTCATAAATACCTGGCCAGACCTGTGTCGAAACTTTGGGGAGACTGAATAGAGGGCAAAGGGGGAGGGGACTCATTGCTGATTTCAGTGAAGAGGGTCCATCCTAACTGTTGAATGACCTACATTCAAGCTTAGAGGTGGCCCTGGGAGGAGCTGGAAGACCGCAAGTGGGGAGGAGAGCTTCTCAATGGGGAATCTGAGAGGAGCAGTCCAGGTGGCCTATGGGTCATGGATCTCTGGGTCCTAAGGGAACAATTGCCTGGAAATCCAGGCAGAGCCACAGAGCCAGCCTCAAGGAGGGTGGGATTGGAGGCTGGACCCAGAGCCCCCAAGGTTGCTTTGGGGACCACAGGGGTTTGTGAACTTGGCCCTTTGTTCATCATTTATTTCAGGAATTCTTCTCTCCACTTGTCTGCTCCTTAGTTGCTTTCTCTATTGACCTTTCTCCCCAGCATTCACTCTGAAGAGCTTCCTTCACCCCTGTAGATCCATTTTTCATTCTTCCCTACCTTGTTTTTGTGGGCTTCTCTGGTGGCTCAGCAATTAAAAGCAAACAGACAAACAAACAAACAACAATCCACCTGCAATGCAGGAGACCTGAGTTTGATACCTGAGTTGGGAAGATCCCCTGGAGAAGGAAACGGCAAGTATTCCACTCCAGTATTCTTGCCTGGAAAATCCCATGGACAGAGGAGCCTGCCAGGCTACAGTCCCTGGGGTTGCAAAGAGTTGGACACAACTTGGCAACTAAATGACAACAACCCTGCCCTGTGCCCTGGGAGGCACAAAGACCATTAAAATACAGAAATGGAGTTTTTAAAAACTTGCCAGGTAAATGAACAACACCCCAGTGAGTTAATCCTCTGCGTTGTTCCCAGAGGAAGAAAAGCTAGGTTTAAAAAAAGACTCAGTAAGAAGGTTTCAGGGTGGTAATGGGGATTAAGGATCAGAAATGAGCCCTCTCAATAGGTCAGAGCCCAATCAGTTGAAACAAGTCCGATTATTACTTGGTGAGGAAGCAGACAGCAGTAAGGGTCCAGTAAGGACCCAGCCTCCACTCAGAGTTCATAGTTGGTGGATGACTTCAGCTGGTCAGGACCAGCCTTGACACCACGCAGATTCAGTGTTGATCTCCTTCGGGGCAAAGCACCCTTGCAGGGAGGACTCTTTCCCTCCCCGCTTGAATGGATCACCCACTGGCTCTGGTTTGTTTTGGCCAGTGGAGGCAGGGCTGGAGGAAGATGGAACTGAGGACTCACTCCTCCAGCTCCTTTCCTTCTAGGAGGCTGGGGGCTGGCTGACTGCCTCCTTGGACCTAAACAGCCTCTCCGCTCAACTCGCCTCTCCTGGTGCTGATGACGTCAGGCCTGAGGGTGGTAAGAGTCCCGCTGTTACCAGCTCTCAAGTACTGCGTCATCCTTTGTAAATTTCCCTTAACCCTGCCCCCAGCTTTGAACATAATCTCTTTATCCAGTCTTTCTCAAATTACTCAGTTTGAATGTAGAATCCTTTTCCTGCCAAGACCTTGACAGGTAGGTTGACAGATACAACCTACACTGCCTGATTTTTTTCCTGCCTTCTTACTCATACTTTTACATCCTCCCAACTTTAGCTTGCATGCAGCTCGCATCATGGCACTGTTATCTGCATTATAACTTTTCAGCATTAGCTCCCACTGCAAAGGGCCTTGGTCAGTTAACATTTCTGAGCAAGTATCAGATGGGCTGAGAGCCTGTTCTGATATCGGGGCTACGTAACTTATGCCTGGCAAACCTTTAAATCAGCTCATTTGTTCAAATACTCTCAGTTCCATCTCCCATGGCTAAAGGTGGAGGGAATTCTATGGTACAAAGAGTGAAGGGTGGGGGATGGGTGGGGTCAGAGGCTGTGATTGACATAGAAATTTTCATTCATTTCTGTCTCCTCTCCCTTACTTGTAGGCCAGGAGCATGTCTTAACTGCCTTTGTATCTACCTAAGTATCTAGCCTGGGGCTTGCCAGGTGGCACTACTAGTAAAGAACCCACCTGCCAAGGCAGGTAGATGTAACAGACCTAGGTTCAGTCCCTGGATTGGGAAGATCCCCTGGAGGAGGGCACAACAACCCACTCCAGTATTCTTGCCTAGAGAATCCCATGGACAGAGGAGCCTGGTGGGCTACGGTCCATAAGGTCCCAAAGAGTTGAACATGACTGAGCACGTTTACTGACTCAAACAGGACTAAGTGACTTAGCACGCAGACAAGTATCTAGCCCAGTTCTTTGGGCTAGTTCTTTGTTTGGTGAATCTGAGTTCTTTGGCTGGGTGAGGGCTCCTTCTACAAACCCTCCTGTCCTCCTCAGAGAATAAGCAGGCTGCCTAGTTCAGTAACAAGGGAGCAGGAATGTCTTTGCAAAGCGTCTGCTCACATTCTCTATTCAATTTCTGAAATGCCTCAGTCATCTTTCCCAGTGTTGGATCCAATTTCTCCCCACCCCCAGGCGATTCTTTTTCTCCCCTGCTCTGCATCAGTGAGCAGGTGAGCTGACAGTGCCAGAGTGGACAGGGGAGTTTACCTTCCCTGCTGTGTCCACGTGCCCTCCTCTTTGACACGAGGGTGTGGAGGAGAGAGTCCATGTTTGTTTTCTGCCATGGGACCCCTGCCAAAGACCATGAAGAGAAGGGGAGGTAGCTGATATCAATCAGCACCTACCAGGTCTGAGGCATGTTCCCAGCAGTTTATATGTTGCATCGTTCAATCTTTCAAGAAACTGCACAGGCTAGTCATTTCTCTCCCCATTTTACAGATGGGGAAACTGAGGCTCAGATCAACAACATTCCCTGCTCAAAGTGAGGACTTGGGACACTTGTTTCTGTTACTGTAAACCTTTTTCATTTCCACTCAGCCACACTGACAAACACCTATCGTGTGAACGGCCACCTCCCCTTGCTGACTGACTCCCCCCCTCCCCCCACCTGCAGAAGGGTTACCAACTGCCTCTCCTTTACCCACATGCTGGACAGTTTGGAGCAACCTGAGATGCAGACCTGTTTTAGGCATAGACAACATAGACCCTACAATGCTTAACACATAGTAGGTGCTCATAAATCCATAATAAACTGAGTTACAAACAGAGTGATGGGAGGCCGTTTTGATTAGATAATTTCTTTTCCAGTGGGGCCAGGGTGGAAGAGACATGGCTCTAACATAATTTGCCTTGGCTCTCATCCTGGTATTGTTTTTCGCTTTTCATCTCTTTGGCCCATAGATGAGTAGATGTTTGATGGCCCCCATAAGTTAGAATCCAATCAAAGCACTGCAGATTTCAACCCTTTGATGCCCCCTCTCAGCAGCCTGTAATTTTCAGAATTGCTTTCTTGATTGGCTATTGTAGCTAGGTAAGAAGGGGCTGGTGCTCAGGTAGAGATGCTTCTGGAATTTCAATGTAGGTCTGCTTTGGATGCTGTGTACTTATTCATGAGAACTCTTCTACACAGAATCACACTTCCCTCACAAATGAAAATATTTATATGATGGTATTCATGCAATTTGAAAAAAAAAATTGCAGCGTGCAATGCCTGCCCTGACTCTGTGCCCCGGCATCTTAGAATATTTTCTTTCCCTCCCCCAATATTAATGAAAAAGAAATCAAACTTTTGCAGGCTTCGCTTAGTTCCTGACTTTCAATCAGATAAATTTGTGACCTGAATATTTCCTTCTCCTGTTTCAGTATTCATGACAGATCACTTGTGGCCTGGCTGGTGGATGTAAGCATTTGTCTAGTTCAGGAGAGACAGATTTATTCCCCGGGAGTTGTGTGTAACTTACAACCTACATATTTCTTGCCCCTTCTCTGCTTCCCCATCCTTTATTTCTGTTTTTAAATTTAGAGGGCATCACTTTTTTTTCTTCTGGTTTGTTGTTAGTACAAAGTTAAGGAGTTTGGGCTTAAAATATTGATCCAGCTTTTTCTACAGAGACTAAGGTCTCTGAGTTTGGCAGCTTGGATGGCTGATTGAGAGCAGTCTGGGCTGAATTTGCTTAATAGAATGTTGTACTCCTCTCCTGGGTCAATTTTTATCCACTTTATCAAGTTACTTATTGATTACAGCTCTTGTCACATGCACATTAGTTTGCTCAGAAACTTAAAGATATGTTTTGTTTCTTGCTTAGAGTAAGCCAGGAATGTTGCGGACTCTAGTTCACTAGGGACTCCAGATACCCTAGTTTTTAAAACTGACTACATTCCCTCTGGGGGGCTTCCTAGGTGGCTCAATGGTAAAGAATTTACCTGCCAATGCAGGAGACACAAGAGACACGGTTTTGACTCCTGAGTTGGTAAGATTCCCTGGAGTAGGAAATGGCAACCCACTCCAGTATTCTTGTCTGGAAAATTCTGTGGACAGAGGAGCCTGGAGGGCTACAGTCCATGGGTTCACAGAGTTGGAGACAACTGAATGACTGAGCACGCACGCGCACACACACACACACACACACACACACACACGCACGCACACATTCCCTCTTAAGCACTTGGCTCAGAATTGTGAAAATGATACTGATTGTTGAGAATGGGAAAACAGAACAGAAAAGAAATCCCTGCCTCCCCCTGCTCCCACTGGTTAATTTTCTGGGAAAATGTAGAATCAATCTTATCTTGAATAAAGGGAATACAAAGAAAGTCCTGGGATGGAAGGGCTTCTCAGGTGGTGCTGATGGTAAAGAACCTGAGTGTTTTCCTGCCTATTAAAAAAATGATATGGAAAAAAGAAGAGGAACATGCTTTATGCTTCTGTGCTTTGGGCCTGTCCACCCTTCAAGATATTTGCTGCCTTTCTTTTGCAACCAGATACAGAAAAGTCCATCATGCAAAGCAGAACTCATTATAAGCCTGATTCTGAAGATTTGGAACCCCTCGGCAGGTCATGGACTCCTCCCCCATTATCGGGATTTCGCTGCCAGGGGAACAAAGCACACGTAGGAACACACTCAAAAAGGAAACGTATTTTCCTTATTCGTGCTCACTTGTGTCCAACTCTTTGCAACTCTTTACAACTAGCCTGCCAGGCTCCTCTGTCCATGGAATTTTCCAAGCAACAAGCCTAGAAAGGTTTGTCATTTCCTCCTCTAGGGGATCTTCCCATTCCAGGGATTGAACCCTTGCCTCCTGCATTGCAGGCGAATTCTTTACCAACTGCTCTCTCTGGGAGGTCCATTTTCCTATTGAATCTCAGTTTTATATGTGCAAGTGGTTATTTCTAGGGCCAAGTTTAAGCAGAACTGTGAAATTGTCTTTAGTAACATTTTACTAATAACCCAATTCAAAGTAGTGGATAATGTCACTCAAAGAAGATATAATTTGACACTTACTTATACCACCAGGGAAGCCCAAGAATGCTGGAGTGGGTAGCCTATCCCTTCTCCAGGGAATCTTCCCAACCCAGGAATCGAACTGGGGTCTCTTTCATTGTAGGCGGATTCTTTACCAGCTGAGCTACCAGAGAAGCCCAAACGGGGATCAGTTTAGTTCAGTTGCTCAGTCGTGTCCGACTCTTTGCGACCTCATGAACCGCAGCACGCCAGGCTTCCTTGTCCATCAACAACACCCTGAGTCCACCCAAACCCATGTCCCTCGAGTTGGCGATGCCATCTAGCCATCTCATCCTCTGTGGTCCCCTTCTCCTCCTGCCCTCAATCTTTCCCAGCATCAGGGTCTTTTCCAATGAGTCAGCTCTTCGCATCAGATGGCCAAAGTATTGGAGTTTCAGCTTCAACATCAGTCCTTCCAATGAACACCTAGGACTGATCTCCTTTAGGATGGACTGGTTGGATCTCCTTGTAGTCCAAGGGATTCTGAAGAGTCTTCTCCAACACTACAGTTTAAAAGCATCAATTCTTTGGCACTCAGCTTTCTTTATAATCCAACTCTCACATCCATACATGACCACTGGAAAAACCATAGGCTTGACTAGACGGACCTTTGTTGGCAAAGTAATGTCTCTGCTTTTTAATATGCTTTCTAGATTGGCCATAACTTTCCTTCCAAGGAGTAAGCGTCTTTTAATTTCATGGCTGCAGTCACCATCTGCAGTGATTTTGGAACCCAGAAAAATGAAGTCAGCCACTGTTTCCCTGTTTCCCCATCTATCTGCCATGAAGTGATGGGACCAGATGCCATGATCTTAGTTTTCTGAATGCTGAGTTTTAAGCCAACTTTTTCACTCTCCTCTTTCACTTTCATCAAGAGGCTCTTTAGTTCTTCTTCACTTTCTGCCATAAGGGTGGTGTCATCTGCATATCTGAGGTTATTGGTATTTCTCCCGGCAATCTTGATTCCAGTTTGTGCTTCCTCCAGCCCAGCATTTCTCATGATGTACTCTGCATGGAAGTTAAATAAGCAGGGTGACAATATACAGCCTTGATGTACTCCTTTTCCTATATGGAACCAGTCTGTTGTTCCATGTCCAGTTCTAACTGTTGCTTCCTGACCTGCATACAGGTTTCACAGGAGGCAGGTCAGGTGGTCTGGTATTCCCATCTCTTTCAGAATTTTCCATAGTTGATTGTGATCCACACAGTCAAAGGCTTTGGCATAGTCAATAAAGCAGAAATAGATGTTTTTCTGGTAGTCTCTTGCTTTTTTGATGATCCATTGGATGTTGGCAATTTGATCTCTGGTTCCTCTGCCTTTTCTAAAACTAGCATGAACATCTGGAAGTTCATGGTTCACGTATTGCTGAAGCCTGGCTTGAAGAATTTTGAGCATTACTTTACTAGTGTGTGAGATGAGTGCAATTGTGCAGTAGTTTGAGCATTCTTTGGCATTGCCTTTCTTTGGGATTGTAATGAAAACTGACCTTTTCCAGTCCTGTGGCCACTGCTGAGTTTTCCATATTTGCTGACATATTGAGTGCAGCACTTTCACAGCATCACCTTTCAGGATTTGAAATACCTCAACTGGAATTCCATCACCTCTACTAGCTTTTTTCGTAATGATGCTTCCTAAGGCCCACTTGACTTCACATTCCAGGATGTCTGGCTCTAGGTGAGTGATCACACCATTGTGATCATCTGGGTCTTGAAGAACTTTTTTGTACAGTTCTTCTGTGTATTCTTGCCACCTCTTCTTAATATCTTCTGCTTCTGTTAGGTGCCTACCATTTCTGTCCTTTATTGAGTCTATCTTTGCATGAAATGTTCCCTTGGTATCTCTAATTTGCTTGAAAAGATCTCTAGTCTTTCCCATTCTGTTGTTTTCCTCTATTTCTTTGCATTGATCACTGAGGAAGGCTTTCTTATCTGTCCTTGCTATTCTTTGGAACTCTGCATTCAAATGGGTATATCTTTCCTTTTCTCCTTTGCTTTTTGCTTCCTGTCTTTTCACAGCTATTTGTAAGGCCTCCTCAGACAGGCATTTTGCTTTTTTGCATTTCATTTTCTTGGGGATGGTCTTGATTCCTGTCTCCTGTACAATGTCACAAACCTCCATCCATAGTTCATCAGGCACTCTGTCTATCAGATCTAGTCCTTTAAATCTATTTCTCACTTCTACTGTATAATCATAAGGGATTTGATTTAGGTCATACCTGAATGGTCTAGTGGTTTTCCCTACTTTCTTCAATTGAAGTCTGAATTTGACAATAAGGAGTTCATGATCTGATCCACAGTCAGCTCCCGGTCTTGTTTTTGCTGACTGTATAGAGCTTCTCCATCTATGGCTGCAAAGAATATAATCAATCTGATTTCGGTGTCAGCCATCTGGTGATGTCCATGTGTAGAGTCTTCTCTTGTGTTGTTGAAAGAGGGTGTTTGTTATGACCAGTGCATTCTCTTGGCAGAACTCTGTTAGCCTTTTCCCTGCTTCATTCTGTACTCCAAGGCCAAATTTGCCTGTTACTCCAGGTGTTTCTTGACTTCCTACTTTTGCATTCCAGTCCCCTATAATGAAAAGGACATCTTTTTTGGGTGTTAGTTCTAGAAGGTCTTGTAGGTCTTCATAGAACCGTTCAACTTCAGCTTCTTTGGCATTACTGGCAGGGCATAGACTTGAATTACCATGATAATGAATGGGTTGCCTTGGAAATGAAGACAGATCATTCTGTTGTTTTTGAGATTGCATCCAAGTACTGCGTTTTGGACTCTTTTGTTGACTATGATGGCTACTTCATTTCTTCTAAGGGATTCCTGCCCACAGTGGTAGATATAATGATCATCTGATTAAATTCACCCATTCCAGTCCATCTTAGTTCACTGATTCCTGGAATGTCGATGTTCAGTCTTGTCATCTCCTGTTTGACCACCTCCAATTTTCCCTGATTCATGGACCTAACATTCCAGGTTCCTATGCAATGTTGTTCTTTATAGCATCGAATCTTGCTTCTATCACCAGTCCCATTCACAACTAGGTTGTTTTTGCTTTGGCTCCATCCTTTCATTCTTTCTGGAGTTATTTCTCCACTGATCTCCAGTAGCATATTGGGCACCTACTGACCTGGGGAGTTCATCTTCTGGAGATAGTATTATTTTATATGTTATTAATATTTTCTTCTATCAAAATGCCAACAACCCAGAAGGCAGGCTCTGTGCCTAGATGGCACTTGCAATGGCCATTAACTATTATGGGCTTCCTAGTCTTTTAACACCTTTCCTAGTTTTGGGGAAACCCAAGTGTAGTTGCCAGGCTCCAGGGTAGCCACTAAAGATTCCTGTTGTCTGTCTTTATGTCCTTCTGTGGTCCCTTCCAACATCATGTTAGGGTTGGTCCAGGTGAAGGATAGGATACAGCAGAAGTGATGGTGGTATGTGATTATGAGGCTGGGCCACAGAACACACAGCAGCTTCTGCTTTACCCTAACTTTGGATCCCATGCTCTGGGGGAAGCCAGCTGCTCTGTTACGAGCACACTCAAGCAGCTTGATGGAAATCTACATGGGAGGCTTCTTGCCAATACTAACTGGCAATGTGGATAAGCCACCTTGGAAGTGCATCCTTCAGCCTCTGTCAAGCTACCTTGCTAACATCTTATCGACACCTTCACAAGAGACTGAACCAGAACCACCCAACTGCTTCCAGATTCCTGACTCTCAGAACTGTACATGCTTATTATTTTAAGCTGCTGCATTTGGAGATTATTTGTTACACAGCAATAGCTAAATAATACCTGAAGGGAAGCATGCCCTACATCCCAAAGTGGAAGCCAGAAAGGGGTAGACATTTCTTCTCTCAGGTTCTTGGCAGTTTGTGTTTAGCCTGTGACCTCCTCTGGGCCAATTAGTTGCTCGTGTTTGGGCTTACAATCTATACCTTGAGTCTGAAGAGAGTCATAATCAAGCAGAATCTGCTTTAGAATTAATTCCTTCTGCAGCAGCAATAGCAGCAAATGGTATCTTTTGTTGGCAGCAGTGAGAATAAGCTTCTGTTCATTGAGCCTGGCCTGCTTGGGGGACCACACTGAAAAGTGAGTTGGCCACCCTTGGATGGCATGTGGTGTCTGTAGCCTGATTTTTGCCTGATTTTGGGTGTTATTCTGCCTGTTTGGCTTCCCTTGGTTCCTCCCTGTTTTCAAAGATGTCCTCTCTAATCTTTGTAGTAATTCTTCCAATCTGATATCCTTCCAATGAACTCTTTCTATGTAAAAGTTAAACTAAATTAGTTTTTATTTTATGCAACCAGGAACCCCGACTACGACAGCACTCAAATACATCTTTTAAGGATGGTGCTATCTTCTTTTTAAATATGTCCATTGCCCTGAGCATGGGTTAAACACAAAGCAGATGATGAGTAGATCTTTATGGATTGAATAACTAATTAGTGTGCCTCTTATCTCATAGGACCCTACGTGCTATGAGCAGCTTTGTGGAAATGGCAATCTTAGGGGCAGCACCTGTCATCGAGGAGTTTATAATCTGGATTAGAGACAAGTCATTCCACCTCCCTACCCCCTGTAGTGACCTGACCCCACCCTGCTCCCCATGTTGTGGAAAGAGGTCTGTCTTTGGAGGTTATGCCATTCCATCTATTAGCTGTGTGATTTGGGAAAAGTTATTTGACATGTTGGAGCCTCATTTATCTCATTGACAAAAATCATAGCCCCAACTCCACTGGATTGCTGTGAGATTCAATTAGATAGTGAAAAAAACCTGGCATCCGTCGGGTGTAGGAAGGTCATGCACATGCATGCGTGCTAAGTCGTGTCTGACTCTTTATGACCCCATGGGCTGTAGCCTGCCAGGTTCCTCTGTCCATGGCATTTTCTAGGCAAGAATACTGGAGTGAGTTGCCATTTCCTCCTCCAGGGGATCTTCCCAACCCAGGGATTAAACCTGTGTTTCTTGCATCTCCTGCCTTGGCAGGTGAATTCTTTAGCAGTGCACCACCTGTGAATCCCATAGGAATGTCATGACTGCACACTTATTACCTGAATCTGGCTCAGGGCTGGTGGGGTGGCTTGACCCTGACCTGCGAATAGTGGGATCTTGACCATCACTGGCCTTTAATTCTGATCAGTTTCCTCATCTGAAAGATGAGCAGGTTGGATCAGAGCCGAGGCTTTCAACTCTTTTTGTTCTTCTTTTGGAAATCTAAAAAATAAAAATCATATCTGGACTTGAACATAAAATAAAGAAATAGTATCCTGTTAGCATGAATTTACTCAGTTATAGAGAACAATAGAGCTATTCCAATGAATATAAACATTTGAAATCAGGGCTATGAGTAACATTTGCCATCCAGGCTTAAGTATTAAATTTAGTTCTGCATATTTTTTTGGATGTACATCAATGAGAAAGTCCTGTTTCATATACATAAGTAGTTGCAAATGGTAATTCTTTTTGATAGTGTATCTTGCACTCTAGGAAGATTTTTAGTTAAATAGAGAGGCTTTGGTGTGAGGCCTGCATGAACATGAGCTTCTTGAAGTGCAAGTTAATGTGCTTAAGTGTGGTTTCTGCCACATTTGATGGTGCCTGTAGAACCCTCAGGAAACCAGTTTATAAACTCCCAGAGCAGGTAACCCTAGGTTCCTTGCAGCTCTCACATTCAGTTGTTCTAAGCTCTGACACAGGGGTGATGTCTGCATGACATTAGTCATCTTTTTAACTTGTGAAAATGGTATGTGAACATATGCATGATATGAACAATTCAAACTGCATGGAAGTGTTAGAGGAGCCACTGATTAAAACCACCCACTCTGGCCAGACTCCATAGTAACCATTTGGATGAGTTACTTTATGACAGGAGGTCCTGGTAAGGAACATGGAACTAACAAGCCACCACCAACAGGAAGAGTTCAGGAAAGGTCAACTGGAGACAGGAGATGCCAATCTATATGTTCTCCCCAAATCCTTTTTGCTGGAATCCATGCTGGCTGAACAATGTATGGGTCACCAGGAAGGATCCTGAGTCAGAATGATTGGCCAGAGACAACCTGGAAATTTATCCTATCACCATAAAATGGGAGACTGTGAGCCACGAGGCAGAGCAGTCCTCTGGGGGTTCCTTTACCTTTCTGCCCACCACCTGGGTGCTCTTTCCTGATAAAGTCTATTGCTTTGTCAGCATGTGTGTTTCCTTGGACAATTCATTTCTGAGTGTTAGACAAGAGCCCACTCTCAGGCCCTGGAAGGGGTCCCCCTTCCTGTAACAGGAGCGTATAGAATTAAAAGTAAGTGTTTCCATTCGGCCGTCTTCCCTATGGCCCTGTTCCCCCTCCTTTTCTCCTGAATAACTCCTTTCAGGATTTACTGTTTTTGTTGTTCAGTCACTCAATCATATCTGACTCTTTATGACTCCATGGACTGCAGCATGCTAAGCTTTCCTGTCCTTCACCATCTCCCCGAGCCTGCTCAAAATCATGTCCATTGAGTCAGTGATGTCATCCAACCATGTCGTCTTCTGTCGTCCCCTTCTCTTCCTGCCTTCAGTCTTTCCCAGCATCAGGGTCTTTTCTAATGAGTTGGCTATTTGCATCAGGTGGCCAAAGTATTGGAGCTTCAGCTTCAGCATTGAATCCTTCTGATGAATATTCAGGATTGATTTCCTTTTGGAGTAACTGGTTTGATCTCCTTGCAGTCCAAGGGAGTCTCAAGAGTCTTCTCCAACATCCTATTGCTCTGCATTTACATATACAGGCATGTAGGTCATTTCTTTTTTCACATAAATGAGATCTTACTAACCATATTGTTTTGTGACTCTCCTCTCCCTCTGGCTTAAGTCTTAGCAGGATTTCTGTGAATATATAGCTCTGCCTTATCCTTTAAAACACTTATTTAATATTTTATAATGTAAATATCAATAATTCATGAATCATTGCTCTATTTAACAGACATTTAAAGTATTCTGTGTTTTTCATGATCCCAGATAGTGCTGTAATAATCACCTGTATGCATGTACCTTTTGTTGGCCTTTCAGCAGGATAGGTCCTGAGAGTTGAAATTATCTCATCCCAAGTGAATAAAGATTGATAAATACTGCCCATTTCCCCTTTCAAAAGTCTATGTCAATACATACCCCACCAACAGTTTTTGCTATTTTAATTTACAATTTGGTGGTTACTAGTGAAAGTGAGCATCTTTTCATGCTTATTGGCCACTTATGTTTATATTTTGATGCATTTCCTCTAACTATCTTTTTCCATTTTTCTATTGGCTTATAATAATTTTTTCTTTGCTAACTGGTATCTTACATCTTTCAAGCAGTATCTGACATGAAACTATTCCAGAGGAGTAACCAAACCCAATGAATTTTTTTAGCAACTTGTTGCAATAGCAATTGATCCATATAAATAAATGTTTCTATCTATTCATTGAGACAACAAACATTCAAGAAGTGTTACTGTGTATCAGATACTAGAAATACAGAAATACATGTGCTCCTTGTAGTCAAGGTGCTCACATTTTACTCGGGGAAGAGGCATATGTAAACAGTTACAGTTCTCAGTGACAAGTGCTCTAACACAGGTGTGTCTGCGGAGCTGTGGGGGCACCAGACTGCCAGGCATGTGTTATATGTACAGGTATGCTCTCTGGAGCATCATACTCTATTAACTCTGAAACTGAGTGATAGAGGTAGCCAGACACTGCCTATGCCTTTTAGGGAATACATTTTAGAAAGTTGGAATTTCAAGACATGTTTGAAAAGCTGGAAAGAGAAGCTTAGCAGACTTAGGAAAAGAAAATAGCAGCAAAATGCTGTGGACTGCAGCCCGCCAGATTCCTCCGTCCATGGGATTCTCCAGGTAAGAATACTGGCTGTGCCCTCCTCCAGGGGGTCTTCCTGATTCAGGGATGGAATCTGCACTTTGAGAAACCACTAGCATGATGGATAGGGGAAACATCAGGGAACTACAGCAGGCCACACAACACAGGTATTTACTTGGCACATGGGGCTTCCCAGGAAGGACTGGAAAGGGAGATCACATTTGAATGAAAAGTCACACCTCCCAGTTATCCACAAAAGAGATAATGTGTGGGGAGTTTCATAGCCAGCCTCCTTTTCTCTCCGAGGAGGGAGAGGAGGAGGAGGAGGGGGAAAGGGGAGGAGGAGGGAAAGGGGAGGACATTCTTTAGTCTTAGTCACATAAAATGTTTTTTTTTTTCTTTAAGTCTGGAGCTGATGATTATACAACAAAACAACTCAGCTTAAACTCTGTACTATGGATTATACAACAACAATGTATCCTGCTTGAGGACAGTTTCTCCTTCTTGAAAAACCTTCAGACTAATCCTGTTATCTTAAAATGTATATTATGGGAGTGAGTCTGGTAAGATCTTTACAACCTTGAGACATTCTTTGGATTTATCATAATAACTAATTAAAAAAGTATATAGTTCCCTTGCTAAAACTAGCCTATGGGGGCACTCTCTGTCCCCCTTCTGATGTCTGTGTCAGAAGCTTTCTCTGTCCTCTTTCACGTTAATAAAACTCTGCTACATAAAAGCTCTTGAGTAATCAAGCCTAGTCCCTGGTCCCAAAGCTAAATCTTCTTCTTTGGAGATCATGAATCTGACACCATTCACTGTAAGCTATCATTCCCCTGATCAGATTTCATTTCAGTGGGGAGCCGATTGCCCCATGCTCCTTTCTGCTTAGAAGAGGCAGCTTCTGCTGCTTGCAGTAAAGGACCCTGACCGACCCCTCCTGTTGTGACCTGCTTGGGTTCCCATCTCTGTGGCTTACCTCTCTCCACCTGTGACTCAACCTGATAGAGGGTGTCCTTAGGAAACTTACTGAGCTCAGGGGATTCACCATCAAACTGCTCTTTCTTCCAGCTACTCCCATTCTGACCATAATCTCTCTTCTTAGTAACTTCATTTCTATCTCTTCTATGATCAAGTCTCCATCCTATGTGCCAGGTCCATAATTGGCTCCATGTCTTCATCCCTGCCTCTCTTCCCTTATGACCTGGGAGGGATTTACAAGGAAGTATATTAGAAATTAATGTACTTGTAAGTCAACTCCAATCTGGACCTCATGTGGTTCTAGCCTTGTGGAGAATTGCTCAGGAATTCTGAACAAGGAAATACTGTCCTGACTCTCAGGAATCCTGTCCAACAACCAAAAGCAATTCAGCTCAGTTCAATCACTCAGTCGTGTCCGACTCTTTGCGACCCCACGAACTGCAGCACACCAGGCCTCCCTGTCCATCACCAACACCCGGAGTTTACCCAAACCCATGTCCATCGAGTCAGTGATGCCATCCAGCCATCTCATCCTCTGTCATCCCCTTCTCCTCCTGCCCCCAATCCTTCCCAGCATTAGGGTCTTTTCCAATGAGTCAACTCTTCACATGAGGTGGCCAAAGTATTGGAGTTTCAGCTTCAACATCAGTCCTTCCAATGAACACCCAGGACTGATCTCCTTTAGGATGGATTGATTGGATCTCCTTGCAGTCCAAGGGACTCTCAAGAGTCTTCTCCAACACCACAGTTCAAAAGCATCAATTCTTCGGGGCTCAGCTTTCTTCACCGTCCAACTCTCACATCCAAAAGCAATTAAGTTAATTTAAAACTTTACTGGTGGGTTTGGGGATAATGTCAAAGGACGTAAATATATTTTTAATGTATAGCAAAATGTGTGAAACTTTTTCTCACTTCTCATACTTCCTGTATCTTCTACTCCTTGCCCCACCAAACACCTCTCTCCTTCACTCCTATTCTAAAACAAGAGTTTCCCCCAATACCCTGTCTTTGTGAATTCCTTATTTTCTTCCTTTTCCGCTTTCCTTTTGCCTTTATTGTTTCATGTGAACTTCTCATACATGTTTCCCAGTTTTGCACTTCCATTTCTGTCATTTTTCTTTCTCCCCATTGCCCCAGAAACTGAGCTGACAGAGACAGAATTCTCCTTTAAAAAGGTAAAGGAGAGGAACACTTAGACATTAATAATTTTTATTTTCATCTCTGACAAAGAAGTTGCTAATCATCAGAGCAGTTCAGCGATGGAATAGACTGCTTCGTTAGGTAATGACTCTCCTGTCGTGGGGATGATTCAAGCAAAGGCTGGATGATCAGTGCTCAGGATGCTGGGAAGGCCTTCTGGTTCCAGGTCATGTTGGGTCAGATGATTTATAAACTCTCACCATGTCGGAAATTCTAGGTTTAGATTTGTGATGTCTAAACTCTACCATAGAATTGAGGCTAAATCCTGTAAACCTCTCCCTTCTTTACAAATCTCTATTCCAAGGATTGGGAACAATGAATGCTGAGCTTGATCTAACTCTTGTCTTGATTTTAATTTCTTTGAGATTTGTTATTCAGTCGCTCAGTCATATCCAACTCTTTACGACCCCATAGACTGCAGCATGCCAGGCTTCCCTGTCCTTTGTCATCTCCTGGACATCAAACTCATGTCTGTTGAGTTGGTGATGCCATCCAACCATCTCATCCTCTGTTGTCTCCTTCTCCTCCCACTTTCTTTGAGATAAGTTGTCTAAATTATCTTTTTAGCACCCTGATCATTCCTGCTACAGTCAGTGAGCATAGTTATGTGTGCTCTCAAACGGTTTGGATTTCCAACAGTTGTGTCAACAGAGGATGATGTGGTTGGATGGCATCACTGACTCAGTGGACAAGAGTCTGAGCAAGCTTGGGGAGTTGGTGATGGATAGGGAAGCCTGGCATGCTGTAGTCCATGGGGTCGCAAAGAGTTGGACATGACTGAATGACTGAACTGGGACTGTGTGTGTCAACTACACAATCTGGCTGGGCCAGGCCTTTGTTTAATGACTCATTTTGCTCGGAGACAGCACTTTCCAGGGGAAGAGTGGACATGGCAGACATTGGATTGGTGGGAGGTCAGAGCCCGGATTTCCCAGGTGAGGGTGACTGTCTCCCAGACCCACCGTGTTCTAGGGAGGCAGTGCAGTGTGGGAGGAAGGGGTCACACTTGGGGGTCAGATGGACTTGATCTGAATCGGCTGTTTACACACAACAAATGTTAGCCAGGATCTCTTGGGTTTTAAGTGGCAGAATTCATGCTGGCTTGAATATAATAAAAAGGGTGGTGGTGGCCATGGGGACCCACCGGCTTCCAAAGCTGGAAGTACAGCCACGGCTGCACACAAGGGCCCAAGGAACTTGTGAGGACTTGTCTCTTACTCAATCTCTTTACCTGTTTCCCCACCCTCAGCTCTCCCTTTTTGTATGTTCGTTCATTTTCTAGTAGAAAGAACCCCTCTTTCTGAATGTTTTGAACTGAATTCTCAGCGTGGAATCTCCTTGCCCTGGATGGGATCATGTATTTGCCCTGCCTCAGTCTTGGGTTCCTGGGGAAGAGGTGAACTGATTGGCCAGGAGAGGGTTTTCCCAAAGGGGAAGGGAGCCTTGGTTACCAAAGAAGAGGGTATGGATGTTGGGTGGACAAAATAGCTCACGGTTATTATAGCCTTCAGTTATTTCTCCAGTATGGCCTCTAGTACAGACTTCGTTATTTCTGTGTCCAGTTTCTTCAAATGTAATATTCCTGCTTCCTAGAGCTATTGTGAAGACTGTAAATAATACATGCACAGCACCTGCTAAGGAGCAGGCTTTCACTAACTAGAAGCAGTTTTTATTGTTAGGTCCAGAGAAGCAGATGGTGAGAGGGAGACTTGTACCCAACAGGAGGATGTATGTGTGTGTGCACACAGCGTGTGCACACAGGCGCGTGTGCATGCATGTGCGTGCATTCCTATGTTGCTATCAGGGAGGCACAGGCTAATAAGACCTGGTTTCTACCATTCCAACCTTCCTGTCCTTTTCCTTCCCCCTTTGCTCTCTGACTCATTATGTTTCCATCTTTCCTCCTCTCTTTCCTTCTCTCTCTCCTCTTCTCTCCTTTTCTTTTCCTCTCACTGGCCGTATGTATACATGTACAATAAGTCCCCTATATACGAAAACCTTCAAAGATGTGAATGTACACCACTAGATTGTTTTTTCAAGAGAGTAGATAGAATCGAATCCAGCAAGGAACCAGAACCTGTGCCTTCCACATCAGGTGTGAGTGACATTGCAGCTTGCCATTCATCTCCTACTGCAGATCATCCTTCAGCTTTACCATCTCCCATCTCCTCTCCCTCCTCCAGTCAGTAACTCTTCCTGCCTGTTCACTCGATGCAAGCCTCTGTAAACCAGCTGTTGCACTACTGTACTTTTCAAGGTACTGTACTGTAAGATTAAAAATATTTTCTTTATTTTGTGGTTTTTTTTTAATGTATTATTTGTGTAAAAAGTATTGTAAACCTATTACAGTCTAGTGCTGTATAGCCAATTGTGTTAGTTGGGTACTGAGGCTTACTTTGCTGGACTTATGAACAAATTGGACCTATGAATGTGTTCTTGGAATGGAACTCATTTGTATGTAGGGAACTTAACTATATTATAAAATCCCAGTATTTTCTTATTTGTGACATGGATCAAATTTATTTTTGTGTTTTTTACATCCTGACTTAAAAGAAACGACTTGAGATATCTCAGCCAGGTTCATGCCACAGGATTATATTATTTATATAATATAATAAATTGAGGAAATCGAAATGGAGAAAATAAAGAGAAATGAAGTCAAATTAGAAGACAAAATGGAGTCTGCCATATCTTGTATGATTCCTTGAGATGGGCTGTATTTACTGAAAATAAAGTTTCACATCCCCTATTCTGAATTTAAAAACTAAGCGAACAGATTTTTTTTCTTTTCTCCAAAACAAGCCAAGCAAATGAAATCAGCTGAATGTGATTGTTATATATGGTCCTTGGTCTCATCCTTTGAGTAGTGGATCTTGAGAGTGAAAAGGTTCCACCCATTTGTAGGGACCAGGGGGAGTGTTAACGACAAGGCAGGCTAGGGGGATGTCAGGCTGTCAGGCAGACAGGAGAAGGGAGACGGCAGATCCTCATCTGAGGACCTTTGGAGTGGAAAGAGATCAGTATAGCGGGGGTATGTTTTGAAAGGGAAGTGTAAATAAAAATGGAAAACCTGCCTTGTTAACACCCAGCTTCCTGAAGAATTAGACTCATAGATTTACCTCTGTGCTAGGGTCACGTGTAGCAAGAGTACTGGAGTGGGGTGCCATTGCCTTCTCCAGTGTAACCACCAGGCTGGCTATTTTCTGGCTGATCCTTTGGGGAAATCCCTTGTTGCTGAGGAAGGTGGTTCCATGTTGGAGCTGTCAACAAGATATGGCCATCTGGACACCTACATAGAGACCAACTTCAGTTCAGTTCAGTTGCTCAGTCGTATCTGACTCTTTGCGACCCCATGGACAGCAGCAAGCCAGGCTTCTGCTTCTTTAATGCCACCCACAAATATGACTGCCTATGATTTTGTGTTCATAGGGACCCCAGCAATCCTTGGGAAGATGGGAAGGGGAAGGGGCATTAGGGAGAGATGAGGAATTCTGCCTTGTTTCATGCAGTTAGTGGAGAAGGGCAGAAAGTAAGAGTTGAGAAAGCTGAAGCACTTGAGATGTGGTGTTGGCCATGCGGGGAGGCAGTGAGATTTCAACGGACCTTAACCTGGCTCTAGAGAGGGGCCCAAGCTCATGAGAGTACATGAAGCTCTATGCGGTGTGCTGCTAAGTCTCTTCAGTCGTGTCCGACTCTGTGCGACCCCATAGACGGCAGCCCACCAGGCTCCGCCGTCCCTGGGATTCTCCCGGCAAGAACACTGGAGTGGGTTGCCATTTACTTCTCCAATACATGAAAGTGAAAAGTGAAAGTGAAGTCGCTCAGTTGTGTCTGACTCCTTGCGACCCCATGGACTGCAGCCTACAAGGCTCCTCCATCCATGGGATTTTCCAGGCAAGAGTTCTGGAGTGGGGTGCCATTGCCTTCTCCAGCATGCGGTGTATGTAGGCTCTAATGTCATCACAGGGGATGCAAAACTCACCAGACCCCTCACATCCTGGTTGAGTCTGGGGGCCCTTGCATGGGCTGCGCCCTCCTCTTCTGTAAATGTGATTCATGTTACACTAGAAACTGTAATCCTTGCCTCATGTCCTTCCTGGGCCCATCCCAGGGATTCTCTCATTTGGAAAGAATTTACTGAGCGGCGACCACACATTCTGCACTGGGTCGGACACTTTGGGGAATAGGGAACAAGGTTAATTCTCAGCCTTTATCCTTAAAGAACTAACAGATGTGAGTAGCTTTATAGAGCTGTTAGGGGTGTTTGTGGATCAGTTATGCAGCCTGGAGTGGGTAATCTGGCCGGCTGGGCCTCCAGCTTGGTTCTGCTCTGCCCATTACTGACCCGGTGCGGCCCCCCATCCCAGGGCCTCACCTACAAAACCAGGAGGTGGGAGTTGTTGCTCTTGGAGGGGGGGGTCTCTTCCACTTCTGCTCCCCTTCAGTCTCCTGACCGCTCAGATCTCTGGCTTCTGAGGTTCAAAGTGGAGGCCTGGAGGTGCTGGGTTTTTACTTATAGCAAAGCCGGATCACCTACCCTGTCCCCCAGCCCAGTTCTGTGAAGTGCCGTGACTCTCCAAAGTTCAAGTTGCAGGGTAGCAGGCTGATTATTCTGACCCTTGGCTGTGTGTCTGGGAGGGTGCAGGGTCCGTGGGTCTGTTCTGACAGGCAGGGGATGGGAGCTGAGGCTGCTGGTTTCCACACCAGAAGGACAGGAGAGCTGGCTGGTGTTTCTCCCTGGGGTCACGAGGAGGGGTGTCTGATGGTTACCTCTGGCCTCGGCATAGGCACTGCCATTGTTGTTCTTCTCCTTAGGGGTCCCACCAAGGCAACTTTAGACTGGCAGAGCCTCTCTGAGGCCAAATGTTTTCATTTTTCTCTTGGCTGGACTCCTGGCGCTGTCATTCTCGGTTGCCATGGGCAGGCTTGTGTTTCAGGAGCGTTTTCTGCTTCACCCTGTGGGTCTTCTCCGAGAGCCATCTAAGTACACAGTCCAGGCCATTCCCCAAACAGGAATCCGCATGGTCACTGAGCCACAAGCCAGAGGCAAATTCCTGCACTTAGCCTCCTGAACAGCTTTTGCAGCTCCCCATGCTTCCCCATTTTTAAGATAGTGTAAAGAAAAACAGGTGCCCACTGGTCTTGTCACATCCCCTATAAAACGATTGGCATCTCTTTTTTTTGGTGGGAAAATAGCAGAGGGGGGCTGGGGACCCTGATTAAAGGAAGGTTGAACAGTGTGGGAAAGCGAAGGGAACCGCCTTCCACATCTTTCTCTGTAGAGCTGAGCCCTTTGCAAGTTGAAGAGGCTGCCTAGAGGCAGAGTGAGACTCCTGGCTCAGGCAGTGATCAAGCAGGGGCAGGGTGGCCGCTCGGGGGAAGAAAGCACAGTAAGGTGACTAAGGAACTTGGCAGAGGTTGGAGTAGAGGATCCAGTTTTACGTTGAAGCTGAAGTTGCCTTTCAAAAGCTGAAGGGCAGGGGAGTGGGCAGCATTGTGTCTCTCTTCTTTCTATATTTTTAAAAAACAGGGTTTTTTTGGTGGTAAAATACACATGACATAAAATTTGCCATCTGAATAATTTTTAAGTGTATCACTTAAAAGTGCCATCAAGTACATTCTCATTGTTGGGCAGGTATTGCCACCATGCAACTCCAGAACTGTTTCTTCCCAAACGGAAGCCCCATATCTATGAAACAATTTTCTCCAGTCTCCCCTTCCCCCAGTCCCTGGCAACCAACATTCTCCTTTCTACGAACTGGACTAGTCTAGCCAGATACCTTACATAAGTGAAATCATACAATATGTATCCTTTGGTAACTGGCTTGCCTCCCTTGCGGCTCAGTTGGTAAAGAATCTGCCTGTAATGCGGGAGACCTGGGTTCAATCCCTGGGTTGAGATGATCTCCTGGAGAAGGGAAAGGCTGCCCACTCCAGTATTCTGGCCTGGAGAATTCCATGGACTGTATAGTCCATGGGGTCGCAAAGAGCTGGACACGACTGAGTGACTTTCACTTTCTACCTTTTTTCTTCACTTTTATTTTATTCAGTGTCAAGTCTTCAGGGTTCATCTATGTTTTTAGCTCAGTTCAGCTGCTTAGTTGTGTCCAACTCTTTGTGACCCCACGAACTGCAGCACACCAGGCCTCCCTGTCCATCACCAACTCCCGGAGTTTACCCAAACTCATGTCCATTGAGTCAGTGATGCCATCCAACCATCTCATCCTCTTTTGTCCCCTTCTCCTCCTGCCCTCAATCTTTCCCAGCATCAGGGTCTTTTCAAATGAGTCAGCTCTTCCCATCAGGTGGCCAAAGTACTGGAGTTTCAGCTTCAACATCAGTCTTTCCAACGAACACCCAGGACTGATATCCTTTAGGATGGGCCAGTTGAGAGTCTCCAAGGGACTCTCAAGAGTCTTCTCCAACACCACAGTTCAAAACCATCAATTCTTCAGCATTCAGTTTTTTTTATAGTCCAACTCTCACATCCATACATGACTACTGGAAAAACCATAGCTTTGACTAGACAGACCTTTGTTGACAAAGTAATGTCTCTGCTCTATGTTGTAGCATATGTCGAAATTTCATCCCTTTTTTAAGACTTGTATCCCATTGTATGTATATAGCATGTTTTGTCATCCATTCTCCCTCAAAAGTGATGGACTTCAGAGTAATTTCTATCTTTAGGCTATTATAAATAATGCTGTTGCGAACATGGGTGTACAAATAACCATTAAGTTCCACTTTCAATTACTTTGAGTATATACCTGGGACAAGAATTGCTGGATCATGTGGTAATTCTACACTTGATATTTTGAAGACCTCTGACACACTGTTTGGGCTTCCCAGGTGGTGTTAGTGGTAAAGACCCGCTTGCCAATGCAGGAGACATAAGAGATGCAAGTTTGATCCCTGAGTCAGGAAGATCCCCTGGAGAAGGGCATGGCAACCCACTCCAGTATTCTTGCCTGGAGGATCCCATGGACAGAGAAGCCTGGCAGGCTGCAGTCCATGGGGTCACAAAGAGTTGGACACGACTGAAGCAACTTAGCATACCCCCGCGCATGACAGCTGCACATTTTTTACCTTTCTACCAGCAATGCATGAGCGCCCAGGGTCTCTACTCTTAATAAGTCACTTCTTTGTAGTCTCCCAGCCACAGAGGAAGCAAAAGATGTGCCATTGTGCTTGCCTGGCCTGGGTCATCGAAAGAGAGTAGAAAGGAGGGTCTCTCTGCCTGCACTCATAAATGCCCTGAAGCTGGAAATGGAAATAGCCCTGGAAGTTGCCAGCTCTAATCAGTAGTTGGGGTGAATTAAGCATTTAACCAGAAGGATCCAGTCACTATTACTAAAGTAGAGTTGTGAAGATCTGGGTCTTTGTTTTAAAAATCAGGGTTGAAGGAGGGTCTGCCGCAACTTAAGGCATGGTTTGTGGCCTTCACGAGTCTCTTTCAGGGTAGGTACCAAAGTTTCGGTTTCTCTTACCTCTTCCAGACCCAAAAAGTCAAATGCACCTTCAGGAATCAACATTTATTGAGCGCTCACTATGTGCCAGGCATTTTATAGGTACTTTATGTTCATTTGCTCATTAGTCCCCTTTAACATCTGGAAGGCTTATGTCCTTCACCAAATTAAAAATCACCTCTGTAGCCTAGCCTCCCTCCCCATAAAGTGCAACAGAGCGTGACCAAACATTCGAATGAGCGCTAAAGACTTTAATGAGCGTTTCTGAGAATGTGACAGTAGGGGGACAATAAACTTCCATGAAGATTTGGAGGCTGAGCCCGGGCTCAGTCTGACCCTAGGCTCTGTGCCTTTTATTTTGCTGCTTAATGAATATTCACTGATTATCCTGCTTCTGCAGTGACTCAAGGTCTTGTCAATTAGCCCTTTCCTAGCCTAATTGTCAACTCGACTTCAGACAAAACTGTAAGTAATGAGTTGATTCTGATTTTCTCTTGAGTCAGAAACAGGAGATGGAGCTGTCCTCCCAGGTCCAAAAGGGAGAAGTGTTTGTCTCTGGTTTCTGGACAAGGATGCCCATTCTTGGCACTTGCAAAGCTTAGGGATATGGTTCCAGTTCTTCCTTCTTCTCCAGCCATGACCTTCACCCTCTCTCTTTGACTGGGTTTTCCTATGACACTAAACACGTGGCTGCCTAGCATCGTGTCCTCTCTTGTGCTCCCGGGCATGGGGGCATCCTGGCCTCCCAAAGCATTCAACATTTGGCATCCTTTCTTGGTCGCCCCACTCAGAATGGGCTGGCACTTCTATCCCCAGGATCTGACCTTCTTGAGCCATTGACACAGCCAAGCCACCCCCGGCATCCAGGCTCTGAAGGCCTCACCTGATGGTTTCTGCTGCAGCCTCCTTCCTCACTGGCCTTTCCACCTGCAGCCTCACCCCTCCCAGTCCTTTCTCTACACAACAGCTAGGCTAATTTTCTCCAAGCACTGTTTTGGTTTTGTCACTTGCCCATTCAGAAATCGGCAGGAGCTCCCATTTGCCTCCCACCTTTAATCTAAACTCCTCAGCATGTGTTTTAAGACCTTTGCAAACTCACTTTTAACTGCCATCATCTTCGGCTACCCTGGCTTCTCATCTTTGCTCTGGCCTGACACAGACCACTTAAGTCGTTGGCTTCAGGGCATGGCTCTGCCCTCACCCCTCAGATTCCTGTCTGTCCCTATGAAGACACAACAAAGACGTGGAGCAGGATCTCACCAGGCTCATTTGACACTGTAGCCCTACTTCCTGGGCCAGGCCTGTCCCATAGTAGGTGCTCAATAAATGTTTATTGAATGAATGAATGAATGTTGAAGACATCCCCTCTTGGATAACACTACTTTGGGTTAATTAGCAACTATACAAAAGACTTCATCTTCAGTGTTTAGGACACAAAATGAGGAAACTCAAGCTCAAGGAACTCATGATCTAGTCCAGGCCTATAAAGGAACAGCGTATTTTCTTGATTATATGATAGACTGATCATGAGATGTAGTGTTAATTTAAAAACAGCTTTTGGGAATAAAAGAAACTCTACCAATTTGCTGATACACAATGTATGCTGAACTTTAATCTCAGAAACTTTGAAATGTGAAAAAATGTGCTTCTTAAAATGGAGAAAATAAATGCTGCAGTAGGGGGCTTTCGGTGTGACAGTGGAGGGATGTGCCAAATGCCACCAAAGGATGCTGTTGACTGGATCTTAGTTGGGTCTTTGTCAGTTTCCCAGGTGGATTGAGGAGGAAGGTAGATGTCAGTGGGCTTTGAACACGCTTGTCCTTGGCTCTTCCAACTTGTGAGGCCCAAGACTAATGACTTCATCTGTTTTAGCCAAGTGAAATGGAGATAATAAAAGACCCTACCTAGCTACCTGTTCCCACTACTTACTAAGCATTGACTGTGTACCCATCCTGGGCAAAATGCTTAAAATGTATTATTTCATCATTGGTTGTTGTCTTGTTAAGCCAATCCGGGGCACATAGGAAACACTCAACAAAGGGGTGTGCTTAGTGAATATCAGCTTTGATGGTGGTCAGTGTCACAGTGTCTGCCTGCTCTGTGTGTGTCCCCTCTTTTCCTGGTAGCAGCACTCACTGTTCCATTCTCCACTGTTGGTTCATCCTGGTGTGACTGCTTAGTCTACCCCTCCCAATGGGACCCAGGGGTGGGCATACGGTCCAGACTTGGCCAGTGAGACCATTGTATCCCCTGGTGGCAGTGACTGGCTCAGAGATAGTGCCCGACTCCAGCCTGCTGGAGCTGTAAAGAGGACCCCTCTTACGGTGGGGGCTGCTGGATTGAGGGGGGATGTGAGCTTGAACCAGGAGGTAGGCCTCTTGCTGTGGTGTCCTGAGCACCTGTGTGGGTGCGGGGCTGGCAGGGAGGCATCGATCCTGTTTCAGTGTTTGGCTCCAGCTGCACCTTTTTATCCCAAGGCTTCAGCACGCCTGCACATCTCAGTTACTAGAGCCAAAACATTCCTTTTTAAAGTTCTAGCCAGTTTTGGTTGGAACTCTATATTTTACAGTGAAAAGTCTTCTTTGACCCAAACAGAAATTGTGATTATAATGATGTGATTATAATGATTATATTCTGGGAGAGTGGAGAAACTTATGGAGCTGGCACACAGTGGGGTGTGTATGTGGGGAGTGGAGGCCACGTTAGACACTTCGTTATCTCACTGCACAAGCCTGAAGACGTGTGTTAAGAGAACTGGGCACTTGATAGGTATTGGAGGGAGGTGGCTTGCTGGGGGGTGTGTGCGAGGAGGGCTTGGGAAAGGTCAAGACTTGAACTTGTTGGGGAGACTGTGGCCAGCAAGGAGGAAGGGATGGGTCCCCAGGCAAGGGGTGAGCACCCTTGTGGTAGCTGGCAAGGCAAGGTGTACTCGGGCCAAAGGGAGTAGATCAGCCTGGCTGCTTCCATCAAGAGGAGAAGACACAGGGCAGGCAAACAGTCTGGGAGCCGACACCTGTGGCTTTGGGTTCCAGATCTGGAAGGCGAGGTCAGTGCCTCCCTCCCCGGGAGCCCTGTTACGGAAGCAGCATGGGTTTACTCTGCGGAGCAGGACGTCTAAGCAGCTACATGTTTGTTTTGTTCAGTCTTCCAGCGTGCCTTTCACCTTTCTGCATTAGAACGTGGGCTCCTTCCCTTGAGGAAGCTCTCCTATTTCCTTGTTTTGTATCGTTTAGCACGGCGGTCCCACACAGTCTGCCTGGGTTTGAACCCTGGCCCAGCACTTACCGTCCATGACTCCTGGGGCAAATCACTCCTTCTCTCTGCACTTCAGTTTCCTTGTCTGTAAAATGGGACTATTAGTAGTAACTAGCTCAGGGGGTTGCTGGGAAGATGAAATGAGTCAGTGAATGCACAGTGTTGAGAACTGTGTCTGACCCAGAATAAGGCTATATGTGGGTAAGCTATTTATTATTATTTTTATTGTTATTCATTCCTTTTCACAACACTCAGCATAGACTATTACATAAAATGGGTGCTCAGAAGCATAGCTTTCCAAATGAGGGCCCCCCTCCCCCACCGCAGTGTAGTTAAGTGTCTCCCTTAGGCATGAACTGATTTGGAAGCATAAGCATCTTTGCTGTAACAGAAGCACTTGTGTCTCTCTAACCAGAATCTCTCTCTGTGTGTATTTGGCTGTTTTTTCTTGGCCCCCCTGCCCACACCCCCTTTTGGGATTTCACGACTGGCCTATCTTTTGGGGCTCCTGACCCGGCAGAGGCTCTGACTGGTGTGGCAGTGAAATTCCCTGCTTGCTGCAGTCTTGTCTTGAGTTTTCTTTGTTATTTGGGCTTCTTTTTATTTTGATTCCAGGAGCATCTGCTCGCGGGATTTCCGACACTCCTGGGCTCTCAGAGCAATGGGGTCTCGCTAACGTATGGGCCCCTCTGTTACTACATCGGAAGACGATTTACCTAACAGATGGGATCTTTTGAATATTTATGTCTGGACACATCTGTTCTGGACTTGAAAGTTTAATAAAGCTTTTCATTTTCTGAAGCGCGGGTGAAGCCTGTCTGTGGTGAGCTGACAGCCCCACGGGGTCAGCCCCTCAGTGGTGACTCTGGGGCAGGAGGTACGGCTTGGGACACCCCAGTTGGCAGGCAGCCATGATCTCCAAACCCCTCCTCCTTCCTGCACAGGTTAAGGGGTGGGGGCAGGTGGTGAAGGGCTAAATGCATGGACCAGTTGAATGTGTTTACAGAGAGAAGCAGCAACAATTATTTGTGAAAGGAGGAAATGTTTTCTTGTAATCTTTGCTTTCCTGGGGAAGATGGGTCCCCCGGTTTGGGTGCAGGATAGAGCAGTCTGGCCTTGTCTGGATCTTTTCCCCCGTAAACCACTGGGACTGTTGGGGGAGTCCAGATGGATGTGTAGAAGGGGGTTTTCACAACAGTTCTCTCAGAGTTAGGATGTAGGGAGGGGTTTGTCTTGAGGATCCTCAATTTCTCAGTTGTTATTGCTGGTTCCCTCCTCTCCTGATCTTGGTGGCATTCGCTAAAATCCCCACTCCTGGGACCTCCCTGGCGGTCCAGAGGTTAAGACTCCACGCTTCCACTGTGGGGAGCACAGGTTTGATCCCTAGCACAGGTGAGATCCCACATGCTGAGTGGCCAAAAGAACCAAAACATAAAACAGAAGCAATATTGTAACAGCTTCAATAAAGACTTTAAAAATGGTCCGTAAAATGGTCCACATCAAAAAGTCACTGCAATGAGAAGCCATTGCACCTCATTGAAGAGTATGTAGCCCACACTGGCCACTCGCCCCAATTAGAGAATGCCTGCACGCAGCAAGGAAGACCCAGTGCTGCCAATAAATAAATAAATAAAATCCCCACTCCCTTAGAGTCTGTTCCAGCCCACACAGGCTCTCAAGAAAGAATAGCAATAATAGTAACTGCAGGAATAACAATAATATGCAGAGCGAACATGCTTTGAGCCCTTCCATGTGCCAAGCACTGTGCTTCAATTTTTATCTTTATTTTCATGCCTGAATATTCCCACAACACCAAAGTGAGAACTCTTATTATCACCATTTTATAGATGAGGAAAATGAGGCACAGAGAATTTAATTGACTTGCCTAAGGCTGCACAGTGACTAAGTGGGGCGGCATGGATTTGAACCCAGGCCATCTTACACCAGAGCCCAAACTCTCAATGCTTTATTGCTTGTTGATTGGGATCTGTCAGCCAGCATTTTCCAAAATACATTTTTTTAGAACCTATGGGACAGTGATCAAATAATTTCAAATGTAATTTCCCTCCAGGCCAATATAAACTACACATCAACTTCCTAAAGGGTCTGAGGAGTCCCACAGTAAAGAATTCAGTGTTTTCCAAATTTCTTTAACCTAAAAAGATTCCTTTTCCTTAACACCAATTAACAGAAGTCTCATAAATCTAATACACTGCAGCCACTTTGGGAAACGCGACTGAAAACGAGTGTTGGCTTGAAGTATTACCTTTCCCAAGGATGCTTGCCTTTTAACAACGTTCAAAGTTCTAAGTCTCAGAAAGCAGAGGGTAGTGGTGGAATCTTAGGTATCATCAGCTGGAGAAAATTTAATGGGGAAATTTCAAAAAGCACTGGATTACTGTTTTATATACATTTAAAAAATATTCTATTTTAAAGCTGTTTTCCTGTTTATAGAAACTTAAGAAAACAGGACAGAGATCTGTATACCTTTTCTCTGACACCCCAGTATGTCTTGCCAGTGTTCTGGTAACATCCTCTTCTGCTGGGGCCAATTCAGGGTCACACATAGCACTCACTTGTCATGTCCCTGTAGGCTCTTTCAATCTGGAGTGCTTCCTCCTTTTTCTTTGATTTTCAGGACTTTGGAAATTTTGATGTGTATAGGCCATTCAACATTTTGTTGAATGTTTCTCAGTTTTTGTTTTCCATTGCTTTCTCGCCATTAGACCCACAGAGGATAAGACGGTTGGATGGCATCACCCATTCAATGGACCTGAGTCTGAGGAAACTCTGAGAGATAGTGGTGGATGGGGAAGCCTGGCGGGCTGCAGTCCATGGGGTCCCAAAGAGTTGGACACGACTGATTGACTGCACAACAAATGTGTTTTAGCCAGAATATCATAAATGTTGCGTTCTTTTCATGGAAACCCATTGGGTGGTAAGTGTATGTTTTTCCTGTTATGCCTGGTGTTAACTTTGATCCTTGGTGCCTGTAGGTTTCTCCACTTAAAGTGACACTTCCTCTCTCTCTGCATTTAACAAATGTTTCGTGGGGAGGTGCTTTGAAACAGTGTAAAATCTCATTCCTCATTCCTCCTGGGCCCACTTGACAGAGCCATCTCTTGCTGTTTCTTGCCTGAATTGTTCCTATGGTTGTTGTCAAGTCGTGAATTTCTAATTCCATGACTCCTACCTTTAGTAGTTGCCTTGCTATTACAAGGAAGAGCTTTCTTTCTCCTCATTTATTTATTCATTTAAAATTTTACATTTGTGTAAATTTATAGGGTCTTATTTTATTCAATGTCTATAACTTATTATTATCATAATTCATTTTGATGTTCTAATTTTTCCAGATTTGGCCAGTGGGAACCCCTTCAAACTGGCTCCTACGTTGTTTTGACACATTTCCGTCAATCTCTGAGCACTTACTTTATGGCAGCACAGGGTGTTCCAGACGCATCACCTGCTTTTCCTGATCTAACCCTATAACAGCCACTTCTCCAGAAGCTCTGGTTCCTTTTAGTGGAGCTAGTATTTCAAAACCAAGATGTGGGCAGTAGGTGTGCTCATTGCTAGCAGAATGTCACAGTTCTGGCCTTATCAATGAACAGAGCTAGGAAATTATACATTATGTAATATACACACATTGGAATCCACATTGATTGAAAACCGTGAGTTCACATCAATGCTTCCAATTCCAACCCAATATCATAGAGTATTTCTTTTTCTCTCCCTTTCCATATTTGTACATCTTTGCTGATTGTGAGAAGCCCGGCTCCCCGTATTTGAACCCCCTCTAGGTAGTCAGTCTGTGGACTCGTACACCAGCCCGGTCTGCTTGCCCCAGTCCTCCCGTCCTGTTCAGGCCTGTCTGATGGTGTTTGGATGAAGAAAGGAATAAGGGAAGAAGGAAGGGTGGGAGGAAGGGAAACAGGGAAAGGGAAAAGAAGGGAGAAAGCTCGTAAATGTTTTTTAAAGAAGGGAGAGAGAAGAGTGGGGATAAGGAGAGCCATAGGGGTTTTGGAACTTGGTTTCTATACTCAAAGTGAACAAAATCTGGGTTTGTGGGAAACAGTATTAATTTATTTTATTCTTAGTATTCCAGTGGGCAGAACCAAGGTCAGTAGGTAGGAATTATATGGTGGCAGATTTCAACTCATTCTAAAAATATTTCTCTAGTCGTTTGGGATTAACAGACACACACTATTATACTACAGATAAACAACAAGTACCTACTGTACAGCACAGGGAACTGTATTCAATACCTTATAATAACCTATAAGGGAAAGGAATCTGAAAAAGAATGTATATGTATAAGTACATGTATATGTATATGGGCTTCCCTGGATGTTCAGACAGTAAAGAATCTGCCTGCAGTGCAGGAGACCCAGGTTCGATCCCTGGGTTGGGAAGATCCCTTGGAGCAGGGCTTGGCAACCCACTCCAGTAGTTTTGCCTGGAAAATCTCATGGACAGAGGAGCCTGGCAGGCTACAGTCCATGGAATCACAAAGAGTCAGACACAACTGAGCTCAGCAACTAATGCTAACATATGTGTGTGTGTGTGTGTGTATATATATATATATATATATATATATATATATATATATATATATATATATATGTAACTGAGTGACTCTACTGAGTACTTTCCCAAAGCATTGTAAATCAACTATAACTGTGGTGGTGCTGTGCTCAGTCATGTGCGGCTCTTTGGGACCCCATGGGCTGTAGTCTGCTAGGCTCCTCTGTCTGTAGGATTCTCCAGGCAAGAATACTGGAGTGGGTTGCCATTTCCCGCTCCAGGGGATCTCCCCACTCCAGGGATTGAACCCACATCTCCTGTATTGGCAGGCAGGTTCATTACCACTGCACCACCCGGGAAGGCTTCATTAAAAAAACTTTCTCCAGTTGGAGCTTCCTGACGCTGAATGCTCTTGGTTGCAAAGGTGTGAGCTCCTCATCAATTGACAAGTTCTTGTAGAGACCGTAGGACCGCTAGTGAGAGACAGTGGAAAGATTTCTTGTGTTGGGAGAGAAATGTCTGCAGAGTTCATTGCTGACTCAGTGATAGCACCATAGCTGAAGACGAGAAGTTGACTGAGGTTCCCAAGGACCATTGACACCAGACTCCTCCATTGATAGCTGAGGAGGCGGGTGGGGCTCCAGAAGGAGGCTCCTCTCCCCTTCCTGCTGGTGTTTGCAGAGCCCTCTGAGGATGCAGCATTGACGTGGGGCAGCCCAGGGTTGCACCAGTGTGAAAGAGCTGTAAGTGTGTTTGCATGACAAATTTGCATCTTGAGATAAAACATAGCTCCAGATCGAGAGAGCCTTTAGTTCTAGTGCCAACAATCTAATGTTGGCTTCAAAGAAGAAATGAAAAATGTCTTCTTGGAACCAGTTCTGGCCCTCATAGTTCTTTTATTGTTCCCAAATGGACCACATACTGGGGAGCTCTTGTGATTGCCCTAACAACAGTAACCTGTCAAACACAACAAGCAAAATCTTAAAAGGGTTTCTTCTTAAGAACAGTTTTGAACATCAGATGTTTTTATATTCAATCCTCTTGGTTTTTACAGCTCCCACCCAGCCAATCTACCTATAACTGCATTATTAAGAAGCTGGAGTTTTAACATCTTTTCAGATGTTGAAACAAACTTAAGACAAACTTCTATACAATACCAGCAAGCGTGCCTTTAATCACCTGGGACCAGTATCAGTTCAACCAACATTAATTGAATGCCATTTTTTTTGTGCCAGTGACTGAACTACAGAACAACTAACATAGCATCACTGGTCCCATTTCACAGGTGAGAAAACTGAGGCAGAGGCGGTTAAAAAAACTTTATCAGGAGTAATAACAACCTCCAGGGTCAGGCTGTATCTTCCCTTTCTGCTTCCCAGAGTAGAGTGGTTACCTTGTTAATGGGAAGGTATGGGTTGGCAGCTCACACACCTTTCCCCAGGTAAATGGCAGTATTCAAAACTGTTTTCTGTTTTCTTGAAGAAACTGCTGTAAATCAGCACCATTTGGGGACCATCAGGAGGACCAGGGATGAAATCCTGATGGAATTCTGCATTTGGGCATTTCTTTAATATTTTCGCAAACACCTGATGCTTGCTCCCTGGCTGTGTTAACATGTGTGTAGATGTTTGTGTGTGTGTGTGTATCTCTCAGCATGGGGTATTTGTGCTTTGAGTGTGACTTTTGCAGATAGATCCCCACTTGCTGCTGCTGCTGCTGCTAAGTCGCTTCAGTCGTGTCTGACTCTGTGCGACCCCATAGACGGCAGCCCACCAGGCTCTCCTGTCCCTGGGATTCTCCAGGCAAGAACACTGGAGTGGGTTGCCATTGCCTTCTCCAATGCATGAAAGTGAAAAGTGAAAGTGAAGTCGCTCAGTCATGTCCGACTCTTAGCGATCCCATGGACTGCAGCCCACCAGGCTCCTCTGTCCATGGGATTTTCCAGGCAAGAGTACTGGAGTGGGGTGCCATTGCCTTCTCCAAGACCCCCACTTGAGTCACTGTGAATCCTGAAGAACTAGCTCTTCTTTCAGGGAAGAGTAATAATAATGACTGTTGAGTGAGCAGATTGCTGCCTGCTGGGTTCGTATGCTTGTTATCTCCTTGAATCTTCCCAGCAATAGAGTGAGGAAGACTAATTTACAGAGGAGGAAACTGAGGCTGAGAGGTTATGTATTCCATCCAGATCTCCCCAGCTAGAAAGTGGCAGATGTATGTGGCAAGTCATTTCAGTAGTGTCTGACTCTGTTCGAACCCATAGGCTGTAGCCCACCAGGCTCCTCTGTCCATGGGATTCTCCAGGAAAGAATACTGGAGTGGGTTGCCATGACCTCCTCCAGGGTATCTTCACAACCCAGGAATGAAATCTGCATCTCTTATGTCTCCTGCATTGGGAGGCAGATTCTTTACCACTAGCATCACTTGGGGAGCCCAGAAAGTGGCAGAGTCAGATGTTAAACACAGACTTGTCTGATTCCAAAGGATGGTAGCATCCATTATGCTACGATGCCCCTTGCAGGGCACTGCCCCTAAAGCCAAGTGGACAAATGTTGGGTGACAGCGTGCCACAAGAGGATCTGAAGAACTAAGTTATGTAAGAGTTAAAAAGAATCCCACCAGGGAGGTTTTTTCATGAGTCTTCTCCAAAGGCCAGAGCTCAGATTTATGATGTTAGAATATTCATGAGTTGCCGCAGTGTGCAGTACTAGAGGTAAAAGTTGCCTGTGATAGAAATTAACCTAAAGGAAGAGCTCTTCTGAATGAAGGTTCAAATATGGAAGATATGATCAAGCAGGCACACAACTCATCTGGGAGGCTATGGATTCACATCTTGAAATGATGGTGATTGGGAACGTGGCAGTATCTATTTTCATGTATCTATTCATCCATTCATCCATTATCTGCTGTTTGTGCAACCCCTACTGAAGCCTAGAGAGTTGTACCAAAACCAAAGCAAAGCAAACCAAACCCTCATAAGTGGCTTTCAGTCACTCTGGGGAAAGACAGATTCATGTAAGAATAGACAAACCACACGGCAATGAGGTGTCCAGTTGAGTATCAAAATGGGTGGTCCAGAGGCTGGTGTTTCCTAGTGACCCAGAAGAATGAGGTCTTGCAGGATGTGGTATGGCCTGTCTGGCCATATTGGTTGCCTTCAGGGACCACTGTGAAACCTGTGAGACTGCCAGGAGTCCAGTTAATTCTAGTCTTGAGACAGGCTGAGCTGCAAAATTGGATATATAGTCTACCCACTGCTGAGATACAGTTTGGGTCTCTGTAGCTCTCTGTTTGAAAATGAGATGTCACCTTTAATCTTAAATACCAGTGTGATGGTCCTGCAGGACTGAAAGAAGATGAAACAAGCCAGGATTCATTTGAGGAAGGACTGTTCCTCTTCACTCCCTGGTTTCACCGCGAAAATGTAAGGAGACTGTGTTTAGATGTCTGAAGCTGGAAAAACCAGTAACAAAGCCAGCTCTCCAACCTCAGACTCCCCTGGCTTTTATGACCTCCAGGGCTGCAAGGTTGACAGTAGGGGACCCAGACGCTGAGGGGGCTGTGAATGCGAGGTGCAGACATATGTGAAATAATTAGTCAGCCTTTATGAGGAAAGCAGAGAGAAGTCATTAGGACTGCTGTTTAACAAAGGGTAACTTCCTCTCCCACCCCCCTATTAAAGAGCTGCTTTGCGACTGTGTTGCCTTTCTTTGATCCCCAAAGGCTGGTGATGTTTCTCTCGCATCCTGTCATGATATTTAATGATGCCTCACATATGCCCGGGAGCGTGGCCCTACAGCATCCTTTGGGGAGAGGCATGGTAACATGGCAAGTTTTTGATGTGGTTCCTTGCATGGCAAAGGTGAGTGAGGCAGCTGCACACGCTAGTGAAAGCCCTGATTCTCAGCGGTGGAAGGGGGTGAAAGGACTGATGGAGGGAACAAAATCCTGCCGAGTTCTCTGGCAGAAACTTTGTTTATTGTGGGGCCTCTAGCATCGGCTGGTGCAATGCTCAGGAGAGGAAAGAAAGAACGTGGTCTTGGATGGTCTTCTTTCAAAAGGCGGGGGAATGTTTTGGAGAGTCAGATCTTCTTCCAGCCTATCGTTCCCTGTGATCACACACACGAACAGCTGCTAAAAGGAAGATTAACAGGCCCGTAGGGACCCTCCTGCCCATTCCAGATCTGTGAATCCTCCTACAAAGTTCCTGGTGGGCAGCCTTCCTCTGTCTGCCTGAATGCCTCCGGAGGTGAGGAACTCCCCACCATGAGGCCCCCAGTGCACTGGGGCTGGTCTCACAGTTCCAAAGGTCCTCTCTATTTAGCTGTCTCTTGCAGCTTCTAACACCGGTCCCAGCTAGGCGCTTGACAGCTACACAAAACAGCTAAACTCCTGTTTGGGGTAGTTCTTCAACTCTCAGCCCTCCCCGCCCCCAGCATTCTCATTTCCAGGCTAAGCACCCTGTTTCTGTGACTGCTCCTCCTATATGCCCTGGTTTGTGCTGTACTAATTCACTTTAGTCGTGTCCTCCTCTGTGCGACCCTATGGACTGCAGCCTACCAGGCTCCTCTGTCCATGGGATTCTCCAGGAAAGAATACTGGAGGGGGTTGCCATGCCCTCCTCCAGGAGATCTTCCCGACCCAGGGCTTGAACTCGCATCTCTTATGTCTCCTGCTTTGGCAGGTGGGTTCTTTTCCACTAGTGCCACCTGGGAAACCCATACTCTGGTTTCCACACCCTCAAATCTGATGGTCCTTCTTGGAATGTTCTGGCTGGATATCACCACTGCCCTTGTTCTCTGAATACTGGTTAAGTTTCCTTTGACCTCTTTGGTAGCTCGAGGTCTGAAATGGAGCGAAAATCTCAATATGCAAAGGCAATAATTTGGGTTTCCCCTGAGAGTCCCAAATGGGTCTAAGTTCATATTCCAAGGGTTGGCTTGTGTGAACATTTCCTTTTTCTCCCTGGCTATTCAGATGAAAAGCATGTCAGGGCTAACTGCTTGGGCCTGACTTTTTTGTGACCTCGCTCGGAGGACAGTCCCAGTGCCCCACAAACGAACGCCGTGGGATTGAAGTGAGCCACTCCTCGCTACCTCTTAGTGGCAACGCTCCCGATCCATTCTCTTCTCTCCATCGGCATTGCTACCGCCTTGTCCCTGCCCTGTCACTTCTCTCCAGGATGACAGCCAGAGCCTCCAAATGATCTCTGGACATGTTCCTGTCCCTGAAAACACACATTGCTGACAATGTTTCACTCAGCTTCCTATCGCACGTGTCGTAAGACCCAGACATGCCGTCTGGCCCCACTTGCTTCTCCAGCATCACCATGTACCTGTCTTCCCCTCGACCCTACACTCCATCCACTCTGGCCCCCTTTCAGTTCCTTGGATATGCTGGCTCCTTTCTCCTACCTGGGCTGTTACTTGTGGTTCCCTCTGCCTGAAATGTTCCCAGGGCCTTGCACTTTGCCTGCCTGGGCTCCTTCCCATCTTCAGACCTTAAATATCGTAGGCCTATATACTGCGCCCATTGAGAGACCCTCCCTCCTGGGGCTCAGATTCCCTGTTACCGTTGTCTGACCCACTCTATTTACTTTACAGAACTGATCACAATGTGTAATTTATATTTGTCTACTTGCTTATTTTCTATCTCCCCTTGCCTTCCCCACTGTCTCCCGTTACCTCCTCCCACCTCCTGGTCCTCCATCAGGCCAGGGTTTTGTCTTCTCTGGTCTCCAATGTATCCTCAGTCCCAAGTTCAGCTCCTGGTGTATGATAAAGGCTCAATGCCTACTTGTCGAATAAGTGGACGGATGGACAAATGCAGTGGCATATTTGTCTCTAGCTGTCCGTCGACCCAAATACAAGATTCATTCTTGAGTTATAAACTATAAGTTTTAGGAGAAACTTTTAAACCTTCCTGAAGGAAACTTCCCTTTTGCTTTCTTTATTCTCCATGTCCCAACAAAATGGAGTTTTACTGGAATCTCATCACAATGTAAATGCAGGCCCCTGATTGTCCTGGTTGAATTATAGATCTTCCAGTTAGATTTAGATTGCTGTTATTTTTGACAGGTTGAAAATATTTTTAAAATTGCCCTTTCTTCAGTGTCTTAGTGCCTATTCTAGATGAGAAAAGGGAAAACATTGAAACTTTGAGTACCATTCCCCACTGTACTCTCAAAACAAAGGATTCACATGTCTTTATTTTTTTAATGTGAACTGAATTTTCCTGCAACTCCACCCCAAATCACAGAACGGAGAGAACTGACACTAAACAAACTGATGCTTTCAGGTGTAACCACTGAACTGGAAAATCTGTATTAGTTTCTCAGGGCTGTCATAAAAAAGTACCACAATCTGTTGTTGTTCAATGGCTAAGTGGTGTCTGACTCTTTGCGATCCCATGGACTGCAGCATGCCAGGCTTCCCTGTCCTTCACTGTCTACCAGAGTTTGCTCAAATTCATGTCCATTGAGTTGGTGATGCCATCCAACCACTCATCATTTGTCGCCTCCTTCTTCTCCTGGTCTCAGTCTTTCCCAGCATCAGGGTCTTTTCCAGTGAGTCAGCTCTTCGCATCAAGTGGCCAAAGTATTGGAGCTTCAACTTCAGCATCAGTCTGGGTGGCCTAAAACCACAGAAATGTACTCTGTCCCAGTACCGGAGACTGGAAGTCTGAAATCAAGGTGTCAGCACTGTTGGTTCCTTCTGATGGCGCTGGGGAGAATCTGTTTCATGCCTCTCTCCTTGCTTCTGGAGGCTGCTGGCTGCACTTGGTGTTCTTTGACTTGTAGTGTCTCACTCCAGTCTCTGCCTATCTTCCCCTGGCCTTCTTCTCTCTGTGTCTCTATGTCCATGTCTCAGTTCTCTTCCTTTCTCTTAGAAGGACACCAGTCATTGGGTTTAGTGTGTGTGTGCGCGCTCAGTCATGCCTGACTCTTTGTGACCCTGTGGGAGCCCATCTTAAATCCAGGATAATCTCTTCCTGAACCCTTAACTACATCTGCAAAGACTCTATTTCTAAATAAGGTCACATTCACAAGTACCAAGGTTTAGAACTTTGACGTATCTTTTTGGGGGACACAGACTGGATGGTGACATCCAGAGAGGAAACATGACTCACCCAAGACATATAGCTATTTATCAATGAAATCAGAACTACATCTCAGACCTTTTGGTCTTTTCACTCTAGTGAATTGTCTCTCGAAAGAATACACTTTGGGCTTCTAAGGCATTGGTTACTTAGATCTTTGTTTTTCTGCTTTAGAGCCCCTTTTATGAGCTGGCAAGTGACTGTGTAAGTTTATACCAGGCCAAAATAGTTTGTCAAAATAGTAATCACACTGGTTTGTGCAGGTGATGTTTCTCTCAGTTTGGAAAAGAAGATAAAGGATAAGAAAATACATTTTTTGTTGAGTTGATTAAATCTATCTGGTGTAGTTATATTTGTTGATGTTCAGTTGGAGCCATTCAGGCTTTTGTAAATTGACATGATAATTTCCCCAGCTCTGCCAACTCTGTCTTTGACCGCATGAGCTAGAAGCATTTGGTGAACCCAGTGAGTAGCAGCCGGGTCAGAATGGTAGCTTGACCACAGGCCAGGGCAGTTGGTCTCCATCACGTTCAGCCTTGACGCATACCTTAGTTGATGGTTGTACATGTGATAAATGCCAGTGAATCCACCTAGGTTTTCACAGAATCCAAACTGTTTTGCAGGAAAATAAAGCCAGTAACACCACAACCATTTCCATTCTCTCTCTCTATCTCTCTTTTTTCTTTTTTTTTGTGGAGGAGTGGTGTGAGAGGGAACCTAATATTCATGAAAGCATTTTACAAGCATGTGAGTAATAAAATCCATCTTTTAAAGATGTAATGTATTTTACAGGCTTTCTTAATCTATCCTCGCCTTCCTTCTTCCATATAAAAAATTTAGCAGTGATTAAATTAAAAGGAAAATGGAAGTCATAATAAAATTAAAACACACCAGTACCATGGTACTTTGTAATTGCCACAAGTATTAATGATACATCCCTAGCTGGCATGCATGACTCCTGTGACTGAGATAGGACAGGATACACGTGCCTACGAATTTCTTGTATCTAGATGCTCCACCATCCCTTCCTCTCCACTCCAGAGAGCATTTGGAAGGCAAATGACTTGATAGATAACTACAAGTAGCCCATTCTTAGGGCTTCCCTGGTGGTGCTAGTGGTAAAGAGCCTGCCTGCCAGTGCAGGAGACTTAAGAGTCACGGGTTCGATCCCTTGGCCGAGAAGATCTCCTGGAAGAGGGCACAACAACCCACTCCAGTATTCTTGCCGGGAGAATCCCAAGGACAGGGGAGCCTGATGGGCTACGGTCCATAGGGTTGCAAAGAATTAGACACGATTGAAATGCACGCACAACCCATTCTTAAACTATAAAACTAAAGTTTATCATTACATGGCCACGTAATAGAGAACCCAACTTGAAATTCCTTTGATACTGTGGATTTACCAATGTGAGCACATTGACCTGGTCCTCAGACCAGTGTCCCTCATGGTTGCAAAATGGCTGCTGTAGCACCATATAAGGGACATTCAAGTATGAGGAGAGGATATTCAGAAGGGGAGGCAAACTCTCTTGTGTCTTTTTTTCCTAAAGCAAGGGACTTTCCCTAGAATTGCCCAGAAGATTTTGCCTCCCACTTGATCAGCAGATTTTGGGTCACATTTTTACCTTAAACTAGTCCCCAGTAAGGAAATGTGACTACCACCATTAGTTTAACTAATCACATAGTCAGTGTAGGGATTTAGAATGCCAAACAGGGCTTTCCTGGTGGTCCAGTGGTTAAGAATCTGCCTTGCAATGCAAGGGACACAGTTTTGATCCTTGGTTCAGGAAGATCCCATGTGCTGTGGAGCAACTAAGCCTGTGTACCAGAACTACTGAGCCTGCTCACCTAGAGTCCGTACTCCATAACAAGAGAAGCCACTGCAATGAGAAACCCATGCAATGAAACTGTAGAGTAGCCCCCACTTGCCGCAACTAGAGAAAGCCTGAAGCACAGTAGTGAAGACCCAGTGTAGTCAAAATAACTAACTAGCTAAATGTGTATGTGTTAGTTGCTCAGTTGGGTCTGACTCTTTGCAACCCCATGGACTGTAGCCTGCCAGGGTCCTCTGTCCGTGGAATTTCCCAGGCAAGAATACTGGAGTGGGTTGCTGCTTCCTTCTCCAGGGGATCTTCCCGACCCTGGGATCAAACCCGGGTCTCCTGCATTGGAGGTAGATGCTTTACTGTCTGAACCATCAGGGTAATAAAACAATATGTATATATTTTACATAAAAAATTATATATATATATATATATATATATATATATATATATATATATATATTCTATATATATGTAAAGAATCCCAGACAAAATTGGGATTCTGTTCCAAAGGAACAAGGGGGTATATATATATATATATATATATATATATATATATACATATATATATTTATATATATTTTTTTTTTTTTTTAGGGGGTATATTAAGACAAGTTTTGGTTATAAGTATCAGGACAACCAAATAAATATGGCCTAAATAATAATGGAAGTTTCATAGTCTTGTATAACAGGAAGACCAGCCTTAGATGGTTCCAGAGTTGATGGATTCAGCAGCTCAGCCATGCTGGCCCCTCCATATTTTCCTGGCTTTATCAATGTGATTGGTTTTACTATGGCTGCCACAGCTCAAAACACTTGTCCACAGTCAAATGCAGGAAGAGGACAAAGTCTCTGGCTTGTGTCCCTTTTAAAGAACACTGGAAACTTTTCCACTGGCCCACAATGGTCATGTCCTTAAGCCTTATCAGCCAGGGATATAGCCGATGCCTGGGCCTATGTCTGTCACTGGCATATAAACAGGATCAACATGACTGGCTTAAACTGATCATCATTTACTATTGATCCCTGATGGTGGGATGTGTGCTTGACTAAAGACACAAGGAGGAAGAATATGCAGACATCTGCCAGCAAGGAGAAAAGAGGTTGAGAAGACCCGCTGGTAGCCCAGCACCATGAATTGACTGTGAACTTAACATACATGAGGAGCATCCATGTTTGATTGGAAAGATTTAGGGACCACAGACTTCTCCATGAGTTGTCATGGGTACCTCATGGGAGCAGCAACCAGCAATGCTGCCCTCAGGGTTCCTTCTTCTGGGGCCGGGACCAGAGAGGGTGGAAATCCTTTAGGCTACATTAGAGTTATGAGCTGAGTTCTCATGACATACATCCGCTGCCTGCCCCCCGTGGAACTCTGTCATGTAGGAACCAATGGCAGCATAGACCTCTTCCCATTGCTCAACTCTGATTTACAGTTGGGAAGGAAGGGAGATTCAACTCCCACACCCCAACACTGCCAGTAAGGAATTTTTTTCCTTCCCATTCCCTCCCGAGTTGTCAAGAAATACCTCTAGGACCTATGGTTCTTCCTCCTTAATTTTTCCATAGGGCATCACTGGAAAGTAGCCAAGGTGAGTAGAGGGATTGTTGACAATATCTTTTCATCAAGATATAAGACATCTGGTCACTTTCTTTCTGGAGCTCAACATTTTTTAAAAATTTATTTTTAATTGAAGGATAATTGCTTTACAGTATTGTTTTTTTGCCATTCATCAACATGAATCAGCCATAGGTATACATATGTCCCCTTCCTCTTGAACCTTCCTCCCATCGCCCATCCCATCCCACCCCTCCAGGGTGTCATGTCACAGTGCAGCTCAAATCTTGAAGGCATCTAACTTTACTCAAAAATCTCAGATCCCTTACCGTCTATTAATAGTTTCTTATCTAACTTGCTGTTACTGGCTGGCTTGCGTGCAGAAGGCAGGCAATGCCTCATCACTGAGGAAGGGGAAGGATCTGAATAAATCTTCTGACAATTGTGAGGCCTGGTTCTCCATCTCTCAAATTGGGGTAATTACTCCTGCCTTGAAAGAGCCAGGCACGCTGTATTCGTGCTGTGCAAGGATCTCCTTCCCTTTCCTTCCTCTCAGCCTTGCTCTCTCACATCTGTGTTTTATAATCTGCCTGTTTGTTTGGTTGTTTACCTATTTATTTGTGGCAGTGAAAGCTGGGCCCCTTTGCCTGATGGCTGAGCGTTCAGAAACTGCTCCTCTGGACTCCTCCTTCATTGACATTCAACCCAGGCCCTTGCAGATGGCTCTGGAGGCCTCCCCTTCCTGGGAGCTCTAATGTGGCAGTTATGAAAGCAGCTCAGACCAAGCTCGATTAGCATAATAATGAAGCTTCGGCTGCAATGTTATCATCCTCAAAGGGGATAGCTGGAGTGGTCACAGAGCCCTTAACAAGTGCTGCTGTAGGATAAAAGAGGACACGGTGGGAAATGATAGATGGCAAGTGGGGAATACTGGGGGGGATTAGGAGGGGTGGGAACCAGCAGGGGAAGTGGGGAGGGATCTTGTTTGCTGGCCTCTGCCTTGTTTCGAAGAGATGTCACTGAAACCACAAAATTTCCTCTACAATTGGCCTTTTAGAAATGCACTGATGTGAGCATTTCTAGAAAAATTTAATATCTGTCTCTTGTGGCTGTAGAAGGAAATAAAATTGATCTGCAACAATTGCAAGCTCTTTTGGATGCTCAGTAACCAGTGAAAATAGGTTGGGCATTATTACTTCCCTTTTACAGATGAAAGTCCATCCATCCATTCCTCTATCCCTCCATCCCTCCATCCCTCTATCCATGCATGCATCCATTCATCTTCTATCTTGTTCTGTCATTTAATGTAGTTGCCAGATGAAATAACTGCTAGCAAGAGACACCGGGCAGATATGAACTCAGATCTGACTCCTGTAATCAGTTAAAAATCCAAACCAAAGACCATATGTCCCAATTCTGGTGGTTAATTGTAATGAAGCAGGGTCAGCTGGATCTTTGAGGCTGATCCACACTTACTCCCTCTCAGTTGTCTTCTCAGCTGAGGAATCCAGACATGTGTATGACCAATGCCTCTACCAGGGCCATTTTGATGGTCATTGGCTCAGTTTAGGCCAGCATGATAGCTTCAGTTTGTACATTTAAGCCATTGGTTATTGTGCTGGATTTAAAAACAACAGAGATCAGCTATCCCCTAGTTACACAGGCATGGAAAACAGCAGGAAAGCTGAAGCACATCCAGGCTTTCTTGTGCCATGTAAAATCAGGCGCTAACTGGAAGGACTAGTCTGGGTAATTCAAGAAAATCTCCCCAGGCCCCACCCCTCTTCCCCAGCATACAGATGGCAGGAGGAAGGAAAATCTCTGTTGAAAATGAGGACCAACTATGACTGGTCCAACAGACAAGGCCAGTGGCACACTTACATTAGGGGAGAAGGTTCTTGGCTTAGAAAATTTCCCTAATGGCATCTTTGGTATGAAAAATGAAGTCCCCACCCAGCCTCCCCCAAAAGATGATTTGGAAGAAGGGTGAGACCGAGGAGATCAGAAGTATCTGCATAATGAAGATGAGAGAACACAGAAAAGCAAAAGAGGGGGAATGATGCCAATTAGTGAGGGAGTGATGCCAATTAGTGAGGGAATGAGGCGCTGAGGAAAACAACTGTCCAATGCAGGAGACACCCAGGGCGGAAATGGCCCAGGAGCCCTGCTTTTAAGTTGCTTGTGGTTCTGTGATATAGTTCCCTCTGGAATTCCCAGTCTTTAGGATAAAATCCTGTCTGCAAGATACAGCCATTTTAATGTGGGGTGGAGCTTTGGAGATTGAAGAGGAAAAGGGAGGCACCTCGCATTCATTTGGCATAGGACAGAAAGAAGAGAGTTGACCCCAGAGGGGGAGATGTGACAATTTGAGAGACCCCTAGAAACAGGAAATGTGATCGAGGGCTGACTATGTAAGAGTCCTGGGAATCCACACCAAATCTTTCAATATGTAGAACGTGGCTTAAGTCAGATTTCTTCCCAGATTTAAAGGAAATGGGACTACAGAGGTTTACCTAGATAGAATATATTTGTTTCCATTGTCTTGAAGTGTTAATAGAAGTCCGAATGATCAGTTCAGCAATTATGATAGTTGCTTGAGACCTCTGCATCTTTTTGTAGATTTTACCATCCAAGATCAATGACCAGAGATGCTGCACACAGTTCTTAACAGTTTATAAACACTTTGCATTACTTCACTTAATCTTCATAACCACTTGGGGAGGGAAGCTGAAAACCCATATCATCCTGGGAGCATTGATTTATTGTCAGTAACTTAGAGTTTACACACTTGAAGTGACTCCACTCATTGTATATGCAAGCACAGTACTCAACCCAGTGTTTATATGGGGACATTGCAAGACTGTTGATTGAGGGAGGTGGGGGGTAAAGAGTAGAGTTTGCAGCTATAGAGAAATTTCTCTTCCAGTTTGTTTTTTAAGTTTTAAGTACAAGCTAAGAAATATCAGCATGTGCAGTCCTATTGAGGCGATGGCGGCATGTGGTCCCATCTCATAGTCAAAGAAATCACCCAGAAACCAAAAAGCAATTTTATAATATCTGTAGTTCTTATCTTTATTTCCATGTAGCAAAACTTGATCTAATTTAGTATTTATTCCTTCTGGTATGCGTTATAAGACACAGAATCTAGCATAAGTCAAGGAAATCCGTTCATACTTCAGGTCTTATGATCTTTAAACATCATGAACTGGAAACAAAGTCCACAACAATGCTTCTAAAAATTTGCCTTCTTTACTTGATTAATTCTCTCACACTCCCTTCATTATTCAGAATGGCTGGTCTCTGAAATCACTCCCTTGAGGTCTTGCCTTGGTGGTGTCTCTGTTCCTTTTGTCCTTTGCTATTCCACTGAAACCTCACAACCTTTCCAATTCTGCTTCACAAAAGCACCATTAAATAAACTTGGCAATGGCAGAGCCCTCCTCAAAAGGAGAGGAGGAGAAGAAACTAAGGGAAGGTGGAAAATGGTTTTGTGGTAGGGGGAAGAGAAAGGCAAAGAATACATTTACATAAACATTTCAGGGTTGTAATAAATAAACGCTGAAAGTTAATCTGGCAATATGCATGATTATTGTTTTGTTGTATATTAATTAGGCAATAAATGGTAATGGTTTATGCAAATGATAGCACTTATTTATTTTTAAGGAAGAAATTGTGTTTTTATTGTTCTTCTCTTCTGGCTCTGTGAGTTCTTCGGTGTTTTTAAATAAAAATAATGGCTATCTTGTCGACTCTTTATCTGACACCATGGATATAGTTTAATTCTCATCTGAGACAGACTTGTCAGAAGACCAATACTTCAGTCTGATTCCTCGGAAATATTGGTTCCAGAGGAATACTGGTTCCAGTAATTCCTCTACTAATCCTTTATGACTCATGGCTGTAGATTCTTGAGCAAATGTTTTTTTCTTCCCAAAATATCTTAAAATAATTAAAGCTGATTTGCCTGTAAGATCAACCTTATGGTGATCACCCATAAAAGTGATGTGATTTGGGGTACAAAAATATGTCCTCTTGTCCCCTGCATCACCATCCCCTGTTTGCTAAAACTTACTATTTACTAAAATGATTTCATTATTCTGAGCAATATATTTTCTTAGCTCAAGGAGAGAAAACATTTTGAAGTCATTCACACATCTCCAAGGAAAAACTGAGTGAGGAGGTGTTTTAGGTGCTAAAAGGGTTTAGAGGGACATTCATGTGTGACTTTCTAAGGATTCGAAATCCAGGCTTTTGCTGGTTCTAGAAAGTAGGCATGAAAGGACCTAACAGCCACGCTGGTTTGTGTAGGTCACAGATCAACTGGTGGACTGGTAAGAGGAGAGAATTTGAGTGGTGTTTTCTATAGTTTGTAAGAGAGACTTCTTCCAAGGCATCCCACATCTGTGGGTATCTTGCTAGCCTTGGTGACTGCTTTTTTTCCTTGAAAGAAGGGGAGCCTGTCATCCCCTTCCAGGTAGGAGATGTTCTACATCTACCGTGATATCGTGGGGCTTTGTGTTCTATCATTTCACACTACCCGGAGACAGAAGAGATGAACAGACAGTTGAAATTCTTACCCAAGGCTCAGGCTGACTGTGATATTTCTCACTTCTTACTCTTTAGCTCTTCTTCTTTCTCCACAGGTAAACCAAGGCTGATTCTTCTACCCTAACCTCTTCCTCTCCCAAGTTGTTATTTAAACACCAGGGGTTTCTGGGCAGCTCCTCTCTGCCTCGGAGCTGCCTGGAGGGCAGGCCAGGATCACAGGGCAAGTGCTCACTCTCCTTCCTGACAAGGTGGGGCAGATTTTCTCCTCCGAAGCCTCAGAGCTGGGCTGATAAGCAGCCACACCAACTGCTTTTCCACTTCTGCAAAAGCGAGACCATAATATCAATGCTACCATGGCTTTTAGGACTATTAAATGGTTGCAAAGAGTGAGACATGACTGAAGTAACTTAGCACAACACAGCACAAATGAGATACTGTATTTGAATCACATAGCGTGTTGCACATCAAGAACTTTGACTATTATCCAAATCTGATGCAAATTTTTAAGAGCCAGCTTGAGTCCTACCCCCTTCATGAAAGTTTTCATTTCCCCCACAGCTTGAAGTAATCTCTATATGCTTCTGAGGTATTTGTTAGCTGTGCAATTCATATGGAAATTAAAAATGCATTGTTTCACGACTTGCCCTTTGTTGTTGTCTTATTAATTAACCTGTGTGTTTATTTAATTAACTCTTCATATCTTTATTCTTTCCCCTCCATGGATCACAGCCTTGTTGTGGCTAAGAGGCTTGTGTAACTCAATGAAGCTATGAGCCTTGCTGTGCAGAGCCACCCAAGATGGATGGATCATAGTGAAGAGTTCTGACAAAATGTACTGGAGAAGGAAATGGCAAACCATTCCAGTATTCTTGCTGCGAGAACCCCATGACCAGAATGAAAAGGCAGATAGACATGACACTGGAAGAATGAGCCACTCAGGTTGGAAGCTGTCCACTATGATACTGGGGAACAACGGAAGGCAATTACAAATAGATCCAGAAAGAATGAAGTGGCTTGGCCAAAGCAGAAATGATGCTCAGTTGTGGATGTGTTTGGTGGTCAAAGTAAAGTCTGGTGCTGTAAGGAACAATATTTCATAGGAGCCTGAAATGTTAGGTCCATGAATCGAGGTAAATTGGACATGGTCAAGCAGGAGAAAGCAATAGTGAACATCGACATCTTACGAATAAGTGAACTAAAATGGATGGGAATGGGTGAATTTAATTCAGATAACCATTATGTCTACTGTGGGCAAGAACCTCTTAGAAGAAATGGAGTAGTCCTCATAGTCAACAAAAGAGTCCGAAATGCAGCACTTGGGTGCATTTGAGAGGATGAAAATGAGAGGATGGTCTCTGATTTCAAGGCAAACCATTCAGCATCATGGTAATTCAAGTCTATACCCAACCACTGATGCCAAAGAAACAGTTGAAAGGTTCTATGAAGACCTACAAGACCTTCTAGAACTAATACCAAAAAAGATGTCCTTTTCATCATAGGGGATTGAAATGCAAAAGTAGGAAGTTAAGAGATAACTGGAGTAACAGGCAAGTTTGGCCTTGGAGTACAAAACGAAGCAGAGCAAAGGCTAACAGAGTTTTGTCAAGAGAACGCACTGGTCATAGCAAACACCCTTTTCCAACAACACAAGAGATAACTCTACACATGGACATCACCAAATGGTCAATATCAAAATCAGATTGTTTATATTCTTTGCAGCCAAAGGAGAAGCTCTATATGGTCATCAAAAACAAGACCTGGAGCTGACTATGACTCAGATCATGAGCTCCTTATTGCAAATTTCAGGCTTAAATTAAATAAAGTAGGAAAAACCACTAGGCCAATTAGGTATGACCTAAATCAAATCCCTTATGATTATACGGTGGTGGTGAGGAATAGATTCAAGGAGTTAGATCTGGTAGACAGAGTGCCTGAAGATTTAAGGACAGAGGTTCATAACATTGCAGGCACAAGAGGCAGTGACTAAAACCATCCCAAAGAAAAAGAAATGCAAGAAAGCAAAGTGGTTGTTTGAGGAGGCTTTAAAAATAGCTGAGGAAAGAAGAAAAGTGAAAAGCAAGGGAGGAAGGGAAAAATATACCCTACTGAATGCAGAGTTCCAGAGAAAGGTAAGGAGACATAAGAAGGCCTTTTTCAATGAACAATGCAAAGAAGTAGAGGAAAATAATAGAATGGGAAAGACAAGAGATCTCTTCAAGAAAATTGGAGATATCAAGGGAACATTTCATGCAAGGATGGGCACGATAAAGGACAGAAATGCTAAGGATCTAACAGAAACACAAGAGATTAAGAAGAGGTGGCAAGAACATACAGAACTACACAAAAAGGTCTTAATGACTCAGATAACCACAGGGGTATAGTCACTCACTAGAACCAGACATCCTAGAGTGTGAAGTCAAGTGGGCCTTAGGAAACATTACTATAAACAAAGCTAGTGGAGGTGATGGAATTACAGCTGAGCTATTCAAAATCCTAAAAGATGATGCTGTGAAAGTGCTGCACCCAATATGTCAGCAAATTTGTAAATCTCAGGAGTGGCCAAAGGACTGGAAAAGGTCAGTTTTCATTCCAGTCCCAAAGAAGGGCAGTTCTTCTTTGAGAACAGTACAATTGCCCTCATTTCACATGCTAGCAAGACAATGCTCAAAATCTTTCAAGCTAGGCTTCAGCAGTACGTGAACTGAGAACTTCCAGATGTGTAAGCTGGATTTAGAAAAGGCAGAGCAACCATAGATTAAATTACCGACATCCATTGGATCACAGAGAAAGCAAAGGAATTCTAGAAAAAACATCAATTTCAGCTTCCCTGACTATGCTAAAGCCTTTGATTGTGTGGATCACAATAAACTGTGGAAAATTCTTCAAGAGAAGGGAATACCAGACTACCTTACCCATCTCCTGACAAACCTGTATGTGGGTCAAGAAGTAGCAGTTAGAGCTGGACTTGGAACAACGGACTAGTTCAAAATTGGGAAACGAGTATGTCAAAGCTGTATATTGTCACCCTGTTTATTAACTCATATGTAGAGTACATCATGCAAAATGCTGGGCTGGATGAGTCACAACCTGAAATCAAGACTGCCAGGAGAAATATCAACAACCTCAGATATGCAGATGATACCACTCTAATGGCAGAAAGTGAAGAGGGACTAAAGAGCCTCTTGAGGGTGAAGGAGGGGAGTGGAAAAGCTGGCTTTAAAACTCAACGTTCTAAAAACTAAGATCATGGCATTAGGTCCCATCACTTCATGGCAAATAGAAGGGGAAAAAGTAGAAGCAGTGATAGACTTTATTTTCTTGGGCTCCAAAATCACTGTGGATGGTGACTGCAGCCATGAAATTAAAAGATGTATGCTCCTTGGAAGAAAAGCTATAACAAATCTAGACAGCATATTAAAAAACAAAGATATAACTTTGCAGACAAAGATCTATTGTACAGTCAAAGCTATCGTTTTTACATTAATCGTGTACAAGTGTGAGATTTGGACCATAAAGAAGGCTGAGCACTGAAGAATTGATGCTTTCTAATTGTGGTGCTAGAGAAGACTCTTGAGAGTCCCCTAGACTGCAAGGAGATCCAATCAGTCAATTCTAAAGGAAATCAACCCTGGATATTCATTTAAAGGACTGATACTGAAGCTGAAGTTCCAATACTTTGGCCACCTGATGCAAAGAACTGACACATTGGAAAAGACCCTGATGCTGGGAAAGATTGAAGGCAAAAAGAGGAGTGGGTGGTAAAGGATGAGATCGTTAGATAGCATCACCAGCTCAATGGATATGAATTAGAGCAAATTCCAGGAGATAGTGAAGGACAGGGAATCCTGGCGTGCTGTAGTCCATGGGGTCGCAAAGAGTCGGAGACGACTTAGTGACTGAACAACAACAGCATCTTTAATATTTATCTTCTAAACTTGGCTTTAAGGTCTTTGAGGAGGGAAACTGTGTCTAATATTTTATAGCCTCCCCAAGATGTCCAGAAGAGTGTTTCATAATAAATACAGATCATATTTCTCTCCATAGATTTAAAAGCAGGAACACAGGACATCACTGAGTCTTCCTTAGTGGTCATCTAGACCATGGGATGTAACTCTTTACATGAGGAGCTTATACTCTAACAAAGTACCCCCCACCCCCACCCCTTTGTGCTCATATGCATGTTTTATGTCTTACAAATTCTGTTTTAATGCAGAACAATAAAGTCCAATGTTAGCCCACAGATTTCAGCAGAAGTTAATAGCAGTAGGCACAATAGTCTTAGAAAATAGATGAAGAGGTGGACAAAGTCTCCTTAATTAGACCTGCTTATTGAAGAGTGGCATTGGGACTTAGCACACTCTGCACCTCCTCACCAGATCTTTACCTTGGAGAACCACTGTTCACCTCTTCACCACTGTACCTTGACTTCACCCCATGAAGCTGCATTCTTAGCTCCAGGTCCCCGTGTTTCAGGGTTGGAGCACTGTCGTGGCAGAATTTGTTTTATCCCTAGAGTAGACCAGATGATCCTAGGTGTAAAGATCAGGAAGTCATCTGTCCTGCTGTGCTGCTTAGCACTCTGGAGAAATCTTAGGAAGCAGATGAGAAGCTTAATGTAAAATCAGTCTATTTCTCCCAGGGTCGACCGTCATGAGGATGAATGAAATCTGCCAGAACTTTGGTTATAAAATGCTAAATGCAAAAGCAGGTTCAGGAAAACTAGAGCTTTTCCTTTTGAATGGCATTGTTAATGCTAAATGCTCCATGTGCATTTGCCATATTTGCATATAAATATGGGTTTGTTTGAGGATCTGGGTGACGAATTCAGACCAAAGTTCTGTTGATAAACCTGGTGTCCTCTGTACTTTGCTCTTGGATGGCTGTCTCCCTTTCTCTCCTCCTGGATGTATGGTTGGTACCAGGTCTCAGGCTGCTGCCCAGCAAGTTCATTTTCTTTCTTTGCTCTCTTTCTTCTTCTTTTGCTCACTTTTCTCTTATTTTACTCTTTCTCAAGTCTTGTCTCTTCCCCCCCATTTCATCTTTCTTCATCCACCTCTCCTAACCCTCCACCTATATTTATGCTTTTCCTTCCTTAACCTTGACTTTTTCCCCCAGTAAAACACCATTACATTATGCATTAAATAAGTGATACTTGCCAGGCTCTTTATTACTAAAAAGTACTCTCTGGTATAAATAAACAGATTTCAAATTGAATAGAATTCTTATAAAAAGGGAATAAAAGGTGAAAACAATCATGACATCTGGGTGAGGAAGATCCCGTGGAGGGGGAAATGGCAACCCATTCCAATATTCTTGCCTGGAAAATCCCATGGACAGAGGAGCCTGGCGTGCTACAGTCCATTGGGTCACAAAGAATTGGACATGACTGAGCAACTGAGCATGCATGCACTCTCAAGTATAAGTAAACAGATTTCAAATCAAATAGAATTCTTTGAAAAGGGGGAAAAAAAGATGAAAACAATCATGACATCTAGAAACAAACTGTGCACATATTTCTTCTGTAGTGGAATCCCCAGAAAGGAGTGATTTTTTGGAGATTAAAACTGTGCAGTGGGCAGTGCCTGACGTTCATAGAGGGGCAGGTGGAAGGAAACTGATTTAGTTTTTTCCCTTTTCTGTTGGCTGAGCTCAGGGAAGTGTTGGGAAAGAGGAGATCTGGGTCTGGGGCCAGAAGGAGATGCCAACGAACCCTGGGGTCTTTTCCCTGCTGTAAAAAGAGTTATTCAGTTTTTCTGATTAACCTCTGGGGAATGTTGGTCTGACAACAGTTTGTCATTGCCAGAAATGGAACTCTCATAAGTGTGCATGATTATCTCAGCAATTCCTCACAGTAAGAAAAGTAGTAAGGAAAGAATCTGCCTGCAATGAGGAAACCCCAGTTCAATTCCTGAGTTGGGAAGATCTCCTGGAGAAGGGATAGGCTACCCACTCCAGTATTCTTGGGCTTCCCTTGTGGCTCAGCTGGTAAAGAATTGGCCTGCAATGTGGGAGACCTGGGTTCGATCCTTGGCTTGGGAAGATCCCCTGGAGAAGGGAAAGGCTACCCACTCCAGTACTCTGGCCTGGAGAATTCCCTGGACTGTATAGTCCATGAGGTTGCAAACAGTCAGACACAACTGAGGGACTTTGACTTCACTTTAAGGAAAGTAGTACAGATTTTCCAGCTGTCTGAAAGGAGAGCATTCTTATGAAACATTTCATAAGCAGAAATGATGTAAAGTGGAGAAGTAATTACCTTAGGACACATCTTGCTAATGGATGCACAGAATAAATCAGGATAAAGCATGGATGCTCAAAGATGCAATTTAAAGCTCTAGTGATTTGATGCTGAGATGCTAAGTGTAGTTCCTGGGGAGGGAGCTTGGTGGTGCCAGTCTCACTTCTCAAGGTGCCCGCTCCCTTCAAAACAAATGCTGAGTGCAATTTTTTCTTTTTGCCTTTACTGTATTATTAAATTGAAAATCCTCTTTGGATTTCTCTCAGTTAGCGAAAATGAGAGTTATAGTAGGTCTTTGGTAAAAGCAAAGTGCTGTAAAGTGAATTTTTCAAAAGCCAGACTTCTTGTATTATTATTCATCATTTTACAGATGAGTACGGTGCTCATTGAGGATTTGGTCAACTGCTAAGGTCACTTGATGAGGAAGTGATGGGGCTGGGAATCAAATCTGGGTAATCTGACTGGGGAGCCCCTTCTTAACTTGCCTCAAATGTACTGTCTCTGGACACTGTAATCAACAACGTCTGCTTGTATTTATTCCACCTGGTTTATTTTGCACTCTACGTTTCCCCGTTATCAATACCAGTATTGCTTGTCTTATCCATGATATCCAAATGATGTGTATCCATCAGAACTAAACTGATGTCAGACAAAATTTTGTTATCAGACTCCTTTTTCCTTTTGTTCCCTCTGCCTTCTCTCTTTTTTCTTTATTTTCTTCTAATATTTAGTCATTTCCATTCTGGAGGTATCGGAGAAGGCAATGGCACCCCACTCCAGTACTCTTGCCTGGAAAATCCCATGGACGGAGGAGCCTGGTAGGCTACAGTCCATGGAGTCGCTAAGAGTCAGACACGACTGAGCGACTTCACTTTCGCTTTTCCCTTTCATGCACTGGAGAAGGAAATGGCAACCCACTCCAGTATGCTTGCCTGGAGAATCCCAGGGACGGCGAAGCCTGGTGGGCTGCCGTCTATGGGATCGCACAGAGTCGGACACGACTGAAGCGACTTAGCAGCAGCAGTAGCAGCAGCAGCATTCTGGAGGTATAGGTCAAATATCTCTAGTTTTGGTGGTTAGCTTTATCTGATTAGAAACAAACAAACAAACCACGTTTCAAGCCTTCATTCCAGGTCCTGCTAGAAGTCTGGAGCTGTACTTTTTTTTTCAGATTCCCAAATGGCTGATGTTCCTGTGGTTGCCTTTCAATGATTTCCTGCTCCTGCCGAAATACTTGCTTGCATGCATGTCTTGCTTTCTGAATATCTTTTTTTTTTTCTGCTCTGTATCATCTTGAACATAGCAGGAAGCCCCTGTTCCTTTTCACAAAGTTCCTCCACGGCAGGCTCTTGCATACAGCCAATGTTACCAAAGATTTTGGATCACATTGCAGAACTAGATGTTTTATTGAAGGTCATATACCCCATCCCAAAATGTTTTAGGCTTTTCCATCATGGAGGTTTCTTTCTAAGCTTCCTTTGTAGGTCTCCATATCCCTCATTCAGTGCCGCCTCTCCTTAACATTTTCCTCCTTTTCATGTTTCCCAAGTCTCTTCCTTCAGTTACCAGTAAGCAGCCATTGATAACCAACCCCCTCCCTACTGTTGGGGGAGTTTGTAATTTCCTTGGTTCTGTCTCGTTGCAACAAAAATTTGAAGCGATAGACCAGCGTTACAGCCCTCGGATGGACCAGTGTTACAGCTCAGTTTTATTTAGAAAATAAAGGAAAATACATCCTCGAGGCGTGAGGACATGCTGACCCAAAAGACGTGAAGAGAAGAGAGGCCTTCTGGCCTGATTTTGGCTCCTCTTTTTATATGTTTTTTTCTCCTCCTCCTGAGCCTGTCCTATGTAAATTGGGCCAGCCAGGAGTGCTGTTTGTTTTACCTGAGGTCCTCACTCCGGTCCTTGGACCTTCCTTTGCTCTATTTTCGAGGTCTTTTTCCCTTTCTTGTCTTTTAGCCACCACCATTCTGGACTCCCTTTTCCTATTCTAACTACCTAACATTACCAATTTCTGTTACTTACCCAGCCAAAATGATTTATCTTCTCTTTGTCTAAACCTTTCCAGGGATGCTATATTCTGTAATAAAATATTTTAATATATTTTTCTAACCAAAAAAAAGTTTTCTAAGAGAAATTCTGTCTTCCTCCTCAGTTTACTGGCTCAAAGTTCACTCCACTTATAAAAATGCCAGTTTTCTTCTTTCCTTTGACATCATCTGTATGAAATCTATATCCATGCTGTATTTTTATTTTATTTTCTGTTGGCCTCTGGAAATCAGGTGACTTGATGGTATAAACTCCTTTTGATTCAATTGGTGTTTAACCCTGTTTGTGCATTATTGTGTTTTTCTTTTAAAAGTCCAATGAATTCTTCTACTTTGAACAAGATAAGTATATAAAATCACTTTCTCTTAATAGTAGGTTGAAATTCACACCATTCATTTTAAAGATAACTCCAAGATGAAACCGTGCATGAACTGAAACAATCAAGTTTTATAGCTGTTTTTATTCGTTCTTCACTGTTTTTCAGTCGCTAAGTCATGTCCGACTCTTTGTGATCCCATGAACTGCTGCACCCCAGGCTTCCCTGTCCTTCAGAAGTTTGCTATCTCCTGGAGTTTGCTCAAACTCATGTCCCTTGAGTCAGTGATGTTATCCAACCATCTGATCCTCTGCCACCTTCTTCTCCTTTTGCTTTTAATCTTTCCCAGCATTAGAATGTTTTCTAGTGAGTCAACTCTTTACCTCAAGTGGCCAAAGTATTGGAGCTTCAGTTTCAGCATCAGTCCTTCCAAAGAAGATTCACTGTTGGTTTCCTTTATGATTGAATTCTTTGATTATTTGCAGCCCTATATTATGCTCCTTCAAGTGTGGAAGAGATTTCAGGGGGAAATGAAACAGTGTTATCTGATTATGAACTCACATGGGTGTATGTGAGTGTATGACATCTCTTTACTTTTGCCATCAGTTGGATTTTTGGTTACATGGGTTAATCTTGGGCGAGCGTCCAGAGTCTCTTCTCTCTCTGGCCTCCCTGTCTTTCCTCTCTGTTTCCGTCATGCCCATACTCAAGTTCTCTCCCACCCCAGGGTCTGGGTGTTATCCTGGCTTACCAGTCGAGGTAAAGTGCTTTGGGATGTTTCTGGCTCCATCCTAGTGGCTGTGGCTTCATAGAGTCTACTGAGCTGAGGAGGGGAGAGAACAAGTCAGTGAAAAGGACAGAGAACCTCCTCCCTCCAGGCATGAGTACATTCATCAATCATGAGGGTTTCCAGACGGCTTGCAGTCAGCTCACAGAAGAGGTGATAGGAAATTCAAGATCTGGCTTTCTAAGGGTTTTGTCTCCAGAGGAGCTCAGAGTTGGAGGTGTACTGAGAACGTTTATGTTAGAGCCATATGGAGGAGCGATCCCGGTTGAAGTGTCTGCATTCACCAACTCCCTGATTTTTGTAACATCCTAACAAATTTCCTCTCTCTGCTGGTAATTACCAGGAAGGGTCCTACTTTTGCGGAGGGTCCTACTTTTGCTTGGTGTCCAGACTGGCTTCTTCCCCCGCTGGGCAGCGTCTGTGTTTGCTGTAACTGGATGATACCACACAACCCACTGCCGTTGCCAGATTTCATTATGACTTGGCATTTTCTGTATTAATTTCCCCACTTTGGGGCTGTTTTGAAGCAAGTGAGGCCAATTTCCTTTTGAACGGCGCAAATCTGAAGGCCCCGTCTGCACTGTGAGCCGAGTGGGTGAGTTTGTGCAACTCTCACTGACTGACGGTGCACTCTGTGTTTGATTTGATTTTTTTTTTTTTAATCAAGAGCTTGATCCTGAGAGGCAGCTGGCATTCACTGGAAGTCGGGGGACCCATCTTTGGAAAGCCAAAGAATATATTGGGGCAGCTGGTTTTATCCAGAATTATTTCTTTCTGAGGAGTGAGACCATAGGCCTGGAGTTCTGAGCTGGTGCTGCTTCTTGGTGGCACCCACTCTAACTGACCCCTGGGAAACTTTACATTCTGGAGGAATTTGGAGTCGCAAGGATGTAGGGGGATAGGAAAAGATTTGCCAGATAAAATCCAAGAGGCCCAGTTAAAATTTTTTTCAAAGATTTTCTTTTTTTGATGTGGACCATTTTTTAAAGTCTTTATGGGGTTTGTTATAATACTGCTTTTGTTTGATGTTTTGGAGTTTTAACCCCAAGGCATGAGGGATCTTAGCTCCCTGACCAGGGACCGAACCCGTAACCATCCACATTGGAAGGTGAAGTTTCAACCACTGGACCACCAGGGAAGTTCCAGGCCCAGTTAAATTTGAATTCCAAACAAACAACAAATACTTCCTAGTATAAGTATGTCCTTTGCAATTTCTGGGAAATATTTCATTTATCCGAAATTCAAATTTAACTGAACATCTTGTATTGTTTTTTGTTAAATCTGGCAACCCTAGATACCTATGAAGAGGTAAGGGTGGTGGTGGTTACTGTAAAAAAAAATCAAGAAGATGAAGGGTTCAAATCCAAAGAGGAGGGGGAAAAAGGATAAAATGTATCATTTCAAAAAGCAGCATGCCACAGGATAACTTGTTTAATTGGCACAAAAATAAAAACAAAAAACATATTTCTTGGGAACCAAATGTGCTATTTTAGGCTCCCTAGCAACAGGAAAACAGAGCGAGTTTGTTTTTTTAAAGACTCATATCCCCCATTAGACATTGGTGGTTGTATGAATTAAAAGCATATTAATAATTTCTGATTTGGCAGCATGTAGACCAGTGGTTCTCAAACTTAAGTGAGCATCAGCCTCACCTGGAAGGCTATTTATTTATTTATCTATCTATGCTTTGGCTGTACCACATGGATCTTAGTTTCCTGACCAGGGGTCGAACCTGCAGCCCCTACCATGGAAGTGTGGCATCTTAACCTCTGGGCTGCCAGGGAAGTCCCTGGAAGGATTTTTTAAAAAAACAAATTACTGGGCTGCATTCTGAATCTGTGACTTGGTGGGGTGGGACATGAAAATTTGCATTTCTAACAAGTTTCCAGGAGATGGTGTTGCTCCTGGTCTGGAGACCAAACTGGGAATCAAGAGATAAACCTGAACTATTTAATATGGTGGCCACCGGTGTCTGGACTGTGGCTTGTCTGAACTGAGATGTGTTTTATGTGTAAACACATACTAGATTGTCAAGACAGTGTGAATAAAGAATGTGCAACATCTCTTTAGTAACCTAAAAATATTGATTACATGTATTTTGCATACAATGGGTTAAATAAAATTATTATTAAAATTAATTTCACCTCTTTTCCCTTTTTTAAAACTAGGTCTACTAAAAAACATAAGATTACATCTGGACTCATGTTTGTGGCTTGTATTAGATTTCTATCAGAGAGTGATATTTTAAGCCATCGTTTGGGTCTGAATTTGGGCATCTGTGAATTAGTGAGAGGGAGGAGGGTAAAAATGCTTTCAATTTTTGTGACCTGTTTTTTTTTTGGCTATGCCAGGACTTAGTTGCTGCACATGGGATCTTTGTTCTTCCTTGTGGCATGTGGGATCTAATTCCCTGACCAGGGATGGGAACTGGGCCCCTTGCCTTGGGAGTGCAGAGTCTTAGCCACTGGACCACCAGGGAAGTCCCTTGTGACCTGTTCTTGAGTGGAATAGTATCTCGTCCAAGATTTACTAAATCCTCTCACTTGGGTGTAACTTTTGCTCCAATGTCTTGGTGCTTGATGCTATTAGGATTTGGGGTATGCCCTGAGTGACTGACCACGTGTGCACACGTGTGCACGCGCGCGCACACACACACACACACACACACACACACACACACACACACACACAGACTGGTGATAGTATAGCTGTTTGTGAAAGCAAAGACTTCTTTTGCGGAGGTATAAGAAATGACCAGGCTGTCACTGATGGTCAGGAGGTCTTCTGCTCCATCTTAAGGGGTGATGCTCACAATCAGAAGGGTGGCTGCTTCTCTTCCTAAAATCAGCTCCTTGCCCCATATTGGCTACTGGGTGGATTGGAAAGAGAACCTGTAATAGTGAAATTGATAAACAACCATTTAATCGACAGATCTTGAGACCCCTTTTTCTTCCCTGTTTTCTCTGCAGTCAAAACTCAGCAAGAAACCTGGACCCAGGTCTGGATTCTGAAGCTAATAAGGACATGTAGATCTTGGACAAGGTTAGAAAGAAAGCCCCAGAGAAGTTTAAAGGATCAGAAAATTGAATTTCTGACAAAAGTTCAACCTAACTTGGACTATTTCCTCTGGAAAAGAAAAGCCTTCAAGTATGTGAAAGGTTACTCTATGGAAGGTTGTAGATAATTGCTATGTCTCCACTAAAAATAAAGCTGGTAGAAAAATAAAGCTGGTAGAGAAACATTTAAACTCCTACGTGGGGGATTTGATTTTCAGGGAGAGAAGAATTTCCTGACATTGAACACAGTTTATTATTGGAAGAGTTTCTGTTAATGTCTGAACAACCCTTTCTCTCCAACTTCTTGCCCTGACAGCAGTGACATCCTTGGATGACCTTTGCTCCCTAGTTGGGTGATCAGGAATTATCCTCAGAGAGGTAAGGGGAAGGCTTAGAGTCATTTTGGTCAGACAAAGAGAACAGAAGTCATATCTATGATGCCAGACTTTGGTATTTGTCCAATTCCTGATTCCCAACCTGTGTAATCTTCACCCTTGCTATTGATTTTGTTGTTTAGTCGTTCAGTTGTGTCCAACTCTTTGTGACCCCAGGGACTATAGCCTGCCAGACTCCTCCATCCATGGGATTTCCCAGGCAAGAGTACTGGAGTGAGTTGCCATTCCCTTCTCCAGAGGATCTTCCTCACCCAGGCATCGAACCTGTGTCTTCTGCATTGGCGGGCATGTTCTTTACCACTGAGCTGTCTAGGAAGCCTTCATAATCTTCCCTCTTGCCATTGATTTGCATTGCTTAGGTTTTTAGTTGAAAACATGAAATCAGTTTGAGCAGAAAAGGACTTTCTTAAAAGATCTTAAGAAGGGGTGAGCTGGATACAGCTCATACTGATTCTTGACAGCCAGTAGTTGAGTTTTCAGGAACTCCATGAACTGGCCGATGTCACATTGGTAGCTTGCAGTCAGACATGGTTGGAGTACTTTCACTACGGAAGTTGGCAAACAATACAATTCAGAGCCCTTGCTCCATCCTTCCCCTGGAGAGCCTGTTAGTTGTTAAATACCAGCACCTGGCTGGATGTTAGGTAGCATAGCAAATGCTTTCTGTTCTCACATCTTATTTACCTTCGTGGACCACTTTTGATTTCAGCTAGGGCTTTAGCAGTTGGTCCCACCGCACACATTGCATCACCTCTAGTGTCCTCTGCTTCTATCCTCTTCTTTTGATTCAGGGATTCTCCTGGCCATGAAGTTCACCCAGCTCTTACACAGGACAGCCTACTAGCATGGAGGAATCGGTGTTTCTAGGTGCAAACCTCAACAAACGGAGCCTGAAAACCAGAGGATGGATGCCTCTGACACTCATCCTTTGGAGAGATAATTAATTCTGCAATACATTCTGCATGATTCCTCAGTGGTTCCCCTGTAGCATAGAGTGCCAGTCACTCATACTTACTGACTCTTCCTCCTTCTCTGTCTACTCTCCTTCACTCCTGATTTCTGAGACCATCTCCAAGTAAACTACTTGCACTAATATTGTTACCTTAGGCTCTGCTTTTGAGGGAACTCAAACGAGGACAGGTTGCCCTGAGAGTCTCTAGCAAGGTCAGAAAACCAGGCTGGGAGGCCACATAGCCAGAAATGATGTTACAAGTTGTCTACGGAGCTGGTTCATTGTCTATACCACTGCTGCCTCACTGGTCCACAAACACATCAGTGCTGATCCTGGCCACTGGACATCCTTTTTAGATTCTTTGCACTGCCCCTTGAAATCCAGACATAGTTGACTCTACTCTTTTCAGAATGCTTGTTCAAACTGCTAACTTCTGATCAAGTGAAAGTGTTAGTTGCCGAGTGTGTCCGACTCTATGCAATCCAATGGATTGTAATCCACCAGGCTCGTCTGTCCATGGAATTCTCCAGGCAAGAATGTTGGAGTGGGTTCAGCTCAGTTCAGTCACTCAGTCTTGTCTGACTCTTTGTGACCCCATGGACTACAGGACGCCAGGCTTCCCTGTCCATCACCAACTCCCAGAGCTTACTCAAACTCATGTCCATCAAGTCGATGATACCATCCAACCATCTCATCCTCTGTCGTCCCCTTCTCCTCCCACCTTCAATCTTTCCCAGCATCAGGGTCTTTACCAATGAGTCAGTTCTTCGCATCAGGCGGCCAAAGTATTGGAGTTTCATTTCCCTGTCAAACAACAGCCCAACAACAGAAAATTGGAGTGGGTAGCCATTCCTTTCTCTGGGGGATCTTCCCAATCCAGGAATTGAACTTGGGTCTCCCACCTTGCAGGCAGATTCCTTACCTTTTAAGCCACCATGGAAGCCCAACTTCTGACCAAAGCCCAGAGTAAGTGTGTGTCTCATTGGTGGACCCTAGAGCTCTTTTTTTTTTTTCTAGCTGTGAGGAATGCTGGAAAGAAAGTGTTTCAGTTATTTATTACTGTGTAAGAAATGATCTCGAACACTCAGTGGCTTAAAACAACTATTTTCTTTGCTCATGATTGTGTAACTAGCAGATTGAGCTGGGTTGAGCTGGACGATTTTTAAAATTGTTCTTGCCTGCTGTCGCTCATGTGATTGTACCATCTGGCCATTCAGCTCAGCCTGGACAAACTGTGATGGCCTATGTACATGAATGTTGGTTGGTCTTGTTGGCTGGGCATCTCTTTCTTCTGTCTGGCCTTTCATCCTGTAGGAAACTAGCCTAGGGTTTCTCCCTGGGTAGCAGGAGTTTCAAGTGGGTGATTGTGAAAGTTTCAATGCCTCTTGGAGCACAGGCTCCAAAGCACCAAATCGTCACTTATGCCCAGACTCAAGGGGTTGGGAAATAGATTCCAGTTCCTGATGAGAAGACCAGCAGGGTCACATTGCAAAGGGAAGGGCAACAGGGAGGAGAGGATCATTGTGATCTTTTGCTAACAATCTGACTCTGGAAGTATCTGACTTCTACAGTGGGAGATGAGAATTCATAAGGTGGGGAATTCCTCAGATACAAAAGAGGTGTTCAGAGATGCTGGGTGGCTCAGAGGGTGACAGGGTGTTCACTCTGATTGGCTTGTTCCTGAATTGGGTGATTACATCTCCCATTCTTATTCCCAGGCATTTCTGGTTCTGTTGACCTCCTAGGAGAACTCCTTCCTGGTTCCGTTCTCATTGCTGCCTGGCCAGGAGGGCACTGAACCTGACTTTGTGACCAGTGTGACTCTGAGGGACCACAGATGCTGGACAAGATTGAAAGTCTGATGCTGGATGTAATTATCAAATAATTAAAATGAGAGTTTTTAATAAGGCAGTTTTTTTGTTGTTGTTGCTCAGATGCAGTGTGTATTTTTGGAAGATGATGCAAGCCTGAACCAGTGCTAATTCTTGCTCTAATTATCAGTTTTCCTCAAAAGAGAGTATAAGGATTAGACAGGAAGAAGGAAGGAACCATGGGAAAGGATTTATTGAGGACCAATATTGTTGTGGTAGGTGTTACACCATTCTGGCACATTTGCACTTGCTCTATCCTAACAGCTTTTGAGAAGGAGAAACTGAGGCTCAGAAAGTGTACTTAAGTTGATCAAGTTCATGTAACTAACAAATACTAAGCGACAAAATCAATCAAGATTCAAGTTTGACTCCGAAACCTATGATTTCTTCACCTACTATGCTTTCTAGCTGGATATAACTGAAGCTACCGGGCATGCACCATGCATTCTAGCCAGATACAAAATTTTAAGATCTGCCGAGAATTTCTCTAAAGAGGTGTTATCGTATGCCAATGAGCTTGCTATTCGAGGGCTCGGCTCCTGCTTTGGAGTCAGAAAAGAATTGGCTTCTCAAATCCTGATTCTGCTGCTTAGGAATTATGATCATAACTAAATCATTTAACTTCTTTGGTCCTCAGTTTTCTCATCTGTAAAATGGGGCTAATAATAGTAACTTTCTAAAATGTTAGCATTGAGCGTGGTGCCTGGAGCTAGTAAACTGGGTAATGCCAACTGTTATTGTTAATAATGGTCAGCAGATGGTTTTATTATAGAATATGCTTTATATTCTGTCTACATTCAGTCACACTGAAAAAATACTGTAGATTTACTTTGTGGGGTAATTGTAAGTGCTGACTATGGTACAGTTGATGGGATTGTGTGTGTGTGGTTGTGTGTGTGTGCTCAGTTGTTCAGTCATGTCTGACTCTTTGCAGCCTCATAGACTAAAGCCTGCCAGGCTCCTCTGTCCATGGAATTTTCCAGGCAAGAATATTGGAGCAGGTTGCCATTTCCTACTCTAGGGGATCTTCCTGACCCAGGGATTGAACTCACAACTCTTGCGGTCTCCTGCATTGGCAGGTAGATTGTTTACCACTAGCGCCACCTGGGAGACCCGTTGATGGGATTACTGCATAGATAATCTGGTTGGTTTTTAGGTGTTTAGATTCTTGTTGAAATAAATTGTGGGAAAAAAAACACCCCCAAACTGAAAGCCCTGTTTCAGCTGTTTAATGATATGTTTAGTAGGGATATGATAATGACTGAATTGGATTAATTATGGGGTCCTTCAATGGATTGTTTCATAGTAGATTTGCAGATATTTTTTTCAGATGAGTCCACATGTTAGATGAATGGTTTGAATTTCAAGTTTACCTGCAGCAGCCTGAAGGCTGGTTTTCTTCATTTCTGAGGAGGTACTTGTAAGAACTAATATTTTGGGTCTTCCAGGGCATGGACACTGATATCACTAAAACTGCAAAGAAAGGAGAAGGGAGGGTTTGTGCATTGCTGATTTACATTTATTTTTGTATTTTCAAAACTCACACAGAGCCTGTATGAGACCATTCTGCATAATCATTGTTGCTAGCATCTATTTAATGCTTGCTATTTCCTAGGCACCATGCTAAGTACTTTGCATGTAGTTTCTTATTTATTCCTTACATTAAATCGTACTTGTGCCAGTAGATATCATTAGTTTGCCCATTTCTATACACAAAGAAACTGAGGCTCAGAGAGGCTAAGTCACTTGTTCAAGGATGCGCAGCTGGAAAAGTGAGAGGATGGATATAAACCCAGGGAGACTGACTGCAGAGCCCTCACTCAGCCTAGACCAGAACTTGTGAATGAAAGCCCTTGTTGACAATGAGATTCCTATTGGCTCTGAAACAGGGAAAGGTATTCAACGTGTATCCTGTGCAGCTTAGTGTCTGTGCTTAAAGGTGGCCCCTTGCTTCCTTGTTCCTAAGAGAGATGAATGGAAAGCCAGAATCACTTGCTGGATTGGAACAAAGAGGCATGTAGCCTGAATGTATTGGCAGCCATCCCACCAAGTGGAGAAGAGCTGGTCTTAGGCTGAAGTCGGTGCTCTGAATAGTAGAGTGGAAATGTCTGGGTCTTTGATGACATCACAGGATTGACCTGGAAGCCTGCTCTGCTTCTGGTCTTTGGCTCATGTAAGTGATTTCCTTATTGACTGTGGCAGAAACATCTAGCTGCCTCTCCAATATCATTCTTTCCTCTTTTGTTACTAACCAAAGCCTGGTTCGGTTCAAGGTGGCTGTTGCTAGTTAGAAACCTAACCTTCTCATTCTTCCTTGTGTAGGGTCAGCATTCAAGATGGTTCTAGCCAATGAAATATAAACAGAGATCCCTGCTGCGGAGTTCTATTAATAGTAAAGCTTTGCTTTTCTGATAAAGACATGTCTCTTCTTCCTCCTCAGCACCTGTAGAATGCTGGTTACGGGCTGGAACAGACATTCTGGTTGCATGATGGAAAGACCAAGAGATTTGCAGGGACCTAGGCTCTGAGCTACCATATCAATGCTGGGAGGCCTTACCTTCTCGTTATACGAGAGAAAATAAAACCCTAATGTGTATAAACTAGTGTTTCCCAGTCTTTGTTATTTACATACAAATGCAATTCCTAACTCAGAAATTGAAATCTTTCATTGACATGGATCCTTTCTTGGTGTCTGGTTACCTATTGCTGCATAAAAATCCACTGCAACACTAAGTAACTTACAACAACAATTGTTTTCTTATTTTACACATGTGTGTGACTGTGGGACAGAAATTTGGACAGGGCACAGGGGAATAGTGTGTCTCTGCTCCAGGATTTTTGAGGCTCAGATGGGATGAGTTGAATGGATGGGGGCTGTGACATACAAGATAGATTATTGACTCATCTGGTACATTAATGATGCTCCCACATGGCTTCTTTCTCCAGCAGCATAACCTGGTCTTCTTCCACAGATGCTCAGTGATCCAAGAGGGATCCCTGAGCAGCAATATTAACAAGGATGCAGAAGTCCGGGGGATACACATAGGGCAGATGGCCATTTACCTGGTAGGAAGTGCACAGTATTCTTTTCATGTGAAAATTCACCCACATGTTGTATTCGAGGGCACATAAAGTGTGTGTGAGTGCTTAAGATCCATCTTTGAGGAAACAGGTGAGACAGGATCAGGGTGAGTCTCCTCTGTGGTAAGGGGTAGACACTGTTAGGCTTATGTCATTATGAGCAACTGCATTCTCAGTTAGTCCTCTGCAGAGAACAGGGCTGAGTGTGCAACCTTCCACAGACCATGCTGGCGACGCAGACATCAGACTGGGAGTTGCCTGAGTGGGGCGAGGCGGGGAAATGATTCTGCCTCCTTTTCTTTTGTCCCCTGTGGTGGATTTCCCTGGCTTCCTTCAGGCTGGTCCAGACTAGGAACACATGTTGGTTTTCAAAATCCCCATTATTATTTGCATAGATATACATGCAGGCTCATGATCTTCCTTTCTGTTTTCCGTCTTTAGAATTTCAGAATCCACTGTCTGGCCACAAGCATCCCCTTTGTGAGTTCCTTCCTGTGTCTTGGACTGCATGGCCACTACCTGGGTGACTGACCTGGGCTCATTAATTCTACAGTTTGACACCTCACTGCTGCTGACTCTGCTAATTGTAGGTACTGCCCCAGCTTTGGTTCTGTGTTTTCCATTTTGCTCTTCTGAGCTGAACCTTCAGGGAGACTGATTTTGTCATATTGCTCATTTCCATTTTTTATTGCTTTTCAATATTTCTGTGGCAGACACAGTGACAGGCAGAAAAGATATGTATTCCTATTGTTTTTTCTTAAACGCAATCTAGGAAAATCCAGAAGAGAAGCCACAACCATCATTTTCCCCAAAATACGTTCTTTACTTTCCCTGTGGTAATTGTTTATTTATTATTTTAAACAAAGCCTATGGAGAGTCTTAAAAAATCCAGAGATGAAACATAACAAAATACAACAAAAACACCATACTTGCCCAAATATTCTCGGGCAGACGGTGGGAAAACAGAGTGAAGCAGTCACTCTAGTGAATCTTCCTCGATACTGTAACTACTTGGTTACAAATATGACTCTCGGGAGGGAGGGGACTTGGGAGTCTTGAATCAAAAACAAGAGCAACAACAAACAAACTGACAGCACTTGACTGGTTGAGGAGACATAAGATAGAAGATTCTAGAATGGAAGTAGCGGACATGATGAAATATGATGAAGTGGGGCAGAGCCATCATGGGCCGTGGCTCCCAGCTTCTCTGAGTTTTCCAGTCGCTCTTCCATTCTTGTGAAGTAATGTGCACAGGGCAGTGTGGGTTTCTGGTGTCCAGAGAGAGTAGCAGAGGCGCTGCTGTGAAGGTGTTAAGACCTGGCCAGCAGCTGGTGTGGCACAAGTGCTGGAGGCTCTGTGTGGGGGGCCTTGCGCGTCTTGGAGTGAATGGATGTGGTGGAAAAACAACACTGGAGAGGGGGCTCGGGACACAGGAAGGCTCTGAATGCCACACCGACTTCACAGTGGTGCCCACCTTCTGGTGACGTTTGTGTTAACCAGGGTCCCAGCATGCTCATATGAGGATTAAAGAGAGTTTCATAAAAGGATTGTTTGTGAAGAGAAGAGCAAAGTGCAGAGAAATCATTAAGGGTTAGTGCAGTCCCCCTGGTTTAGTAAGAGAGGGCTTGATTATTACCTGAAGGCCTGATGATGTGAGGGGAATGTATAGTCACCTTACCCAGAGGTGGCCAGGGCTGCATCCTGACAGTGCCTGTCCAGAGTGAAAACCTTTGTGTGACCCCACAGGGGAGGAGCTGGCAATAGATACCTGCTTCTCTTCCTTGCTCTGATTTCTTAGTATTTCCTCCTGTTTTGACCAGGGTTATCCAGAGAAATGGAATCAGCAAGATGTGTACACACACACACCCCCCCACACACACACTCACACACACACACACCCACACCCACACACTTGATTGATTGTTGGATTATATTCAGGAATTGGCTCACTTGGTTGTAGGGACTTAGTAACTCAAAAGTCTGATGAAGTAGGCTAGCAGGCTGGAGACCCAGGGAAGAGTTGCAATTCAAATCCAAAGGTCATCTGCTGACAGAATTCCATCTTGCTGGTAGGAGGGAAGTCTTTGTCCTAGGCCGGTCTTCAACTGATTGGACAAGGCCCACTCAATAGGTAGAGTAAGCTGCTTTACTCAAAGTCCACCAATTTAAATGTTAATCTCATTAAAAAAAAAAACTGAACAGAAAACCAAACCACCTTCAGAGAAACATCTAAAATACTATTTGACCAAGGTACCATAGCCAGCCAAGTCGAACGATGAAATTAACCAACATACTGCCCAGTGGTCAACGTCAATCAGAAGCCAAAGAACCTCTTGATGCTATGTAGGTGGGTCAGCCTCCCAGGCACAGAAGCTGGGGGAGGCTGGGCCTGCAGGAGGCCAACCATTTACTCCAGTGTGATGTGGAAGAAAATCATGTCAGCATTTTGTTTTTACACCCTCACTACCCTGTCTAGGAGCTGAGTTGGAAGTGGCAGGTCTTTCTGAACTTTAAGTGTTTCCAGAGTCCCTGTATAATCTAATACCTCCTCCTGCCCCCAGCAAATGGATCCAAGCATCAAATAGAAGGGAAATCTCTTAAAATGCTGCTGGTTTTCTTTTATGCTTTTACTTAATTGTTTTTTTAAAGTACAAGAATAAGGATATAAGCCACGTGCAATTTTGAAATACAAGCACCTGGACAGTTTGGAGAAACAAAACTTTAATATCAAGATCTGTGTACCGATTTCACTTTAAGACTGCCCCCTCCATATGTCCCCCCTCTTTCCTGTCACAGTGCATATGTGAGCACACACACACAGACACGCACACACAGACACACACACACACATCGGCTGTTCTGTATTTCCAGAGGATGACACAGAGAACTTAGCCCTGAGAGATTTAAGTTAGATCCAATAAGAAGCTTCATTACTGAGGCTGTGAAATACCAGGAGGGGTTTCTCTGTTGTGTTGTTTTGAATGTTGGACTTTATTGAAAAGTAAATACACTGGGGTCAAATTTACATCAAATGAACACACGTAAAACAGAGACTTGATGAGTTATTTAGGCATTCAAGTCAGAAATGGATTTTAAAAACCTGATAATTTCCGCAGTTCTTCATTTTGTATGACTCTATGTCTAATGAGTTCAGAAATGTTCTGCAGAAGTGGTGAGAATCTGAAGACGGCTGTTGTGGATAAACAGAACAAGGCCCTATGGTGGAGATACCATAAGGTTGAAACTCAGGTGACCTAAGGAGTGGTTTCTAGATGTGGAAAAGCATGACCACAGGTGCTGCCCAGGTAGGGGCATGTAAATCAGCCTCAGTCCTTGTTAGTGGGAAAGTAACTGGTTCCTTCTTTTAGGCAAGTCTCTTCTCTTTCCCTGGAGTCTTCCTCCCTGAAATGGAGAACAGTCAAGTCTCAGTCCTGGAGTGGCCGATGTGAACACACATCAATCCCCCATCAGATAACAGCCCTTAGACCATTTCTTTGCCACATCTCACATGTGGCTTTGGGACTGGAATGAAAACTGACCTTTTCCAGTCCTGTGGCCACTGCTGAGTTTTCCAAATTTGTTGACATATTGAGTGCAGCAGTTTCACAGCATCATCTTTCAGGATTTGAAATATCTCAACTGGAATTCTATCACTTCCACTAGCTTTGTTTGTAGTGATGCTTCCTAAGGTCCACTTGACTTCACATTCCAGGATGTCTGACTCTAGGTAAGTGATTATCTAGGTCATGAAGATCTTTTTTGTACAGTTCTTCTGTGTATTCTTGCTACCTCTTCTTAATATCTTCTGCTTCTCTTAGGTCCTTACTGTTTCTGTCCTTTATTGAGCCCATCTTTGCATAAAATGTTCCCTTGGTGTCTCTAATTTTCTTGGAGAGATTTCTAGTCTTTCCCATTCTGTTGTTTTCCTCTATTTGTTTGCACTGATCGCTGAGGAAGGCTTTCTTATCTCTCCTTGCTATTCTTTGGAACACTGCATTCAAATGGGTATATCTTTCCTTTTCTCCTTCGCTTTTTGCTTCCCTTCTTTTCACAGCTATTTGTAAGGCCTCCTCCGACAGCCATTTTTCTAACCAGAGATCAAATTGCCAACATCCGCTGGATCATCGAAAAAGCAAGAGAGTTCCAGAAAAACATCTATTTCTACTTTATTGACTATGCCAAAGCCTTTGACTGTGTGGATCACAATAAACTGTGGAAAATTCTGAAAGAGATGGGAAAACCAGACCACCTGACCTGCCTCTTAAGAAACCTGTATGCAGGTCAGGAAGCAACAGCTAGAACTGGACATGGAACAACAGACTGGTTCCATATAGGAAAAGGAGTACGTCAAGGCTGTGTATTGTCACCCTGCTTATTTAACTTATATGCAGAGTACGCTGGGCTGGATGAAGCACAAGCTGGAATCAAGATTGCCAGGAGAAATATCAATAACCTTAGATATGCAGATGACACCACTCTTATGGCAGAAAGTGAAGAAGAACTAAAGAGCCTCTTGATGAAAGTGAAAGAGGAGAGTGAAAAAGTTGGCTTAAAGCTCAACGTTCAGAAAACTAAGATCATGGCATCTGGTCCCATCACTTCATGGGAAATAGATGGGGAAACAGTGGAAACAGTGTCAGACTTTATTTTTTGGGGCTCCAAAATCACTGCTGATGGTGATTGCAGCCATGAAATTAAAAGACGCTTACTCCTTGGAAGGAAGGTTATGACCAACCTAGATAGCACATTTAAAAGCAGAGACATTAATTTGCCAACAAAGGTCCGTCTAGTCAAGGCTATGGTTTTTCCAGTGGTCATGTATGGATGTGAGAGTTGGACGATGAAGAAAGCTGAGCACCTAAGAATAGATGCTTTTGAACTGTGGTGTTGGAGAAGACTCTTGAGAGTCCCTTGGAGTGCAAGGAGATCCAACCAGTCCATCCTAAAGGAGATCAGTCCTGGGTGTTCATTGGAAGGACCGATGTTGAAGCTGAAACTCCAATACTTTGGCCACCTCATGAGAAGAGTTGACTCATTGGAAAAGTCCCTGATGCTGGGAAGGATCGGGGGCAGGCAGAGAAGGGGACGACAGAGGATGAGATGGTTGGATGGCATCACTGACTCGATGGACATGGGTTTGGGTAAACTCCGAGAGTTGGTGATGGACAGGGAGGCCTGGTGTGCTGTGATTCATGGGGTCGCAAAGAGTCGGACACGACTGAGCGACCGAACTGAAGTGAACACATGAAATTAACACAATATTATAAATCAACTATACTCCATTATAAATAAAAATTGAATTAAAAAATATGGTAAAGTGAAAGAAAAGATGTTGAACTGGAGCTGAATCTCCAGAAGACTGCTGGATGTCTCAGAGCTGGCATGCAAAGTCTATGAGCCATCTTCCTGTGATTCCCCACTTTCCTATGTAGCCTTGCAATAAATCCCCATCACCCAAGGTAACCTGAGTGCCTCTTTTTTGTCCACTTACCTAGCTTGTCTCACGGGTCAGAACATTCAAAACAGTCAAAACAACTAGTTACAAAACCTGTATGATACCATCTAGCTCTAATATTTGTCAATTCCAATTCTACTCTGATATATTGCCAGGGAGGCAGGGTAGTACAGGGGCTGAGGGAATGGGTTCTGGGGTCAGATGCCTGGACACAAAACAACAGCACCTTTGACAAGTGAGATGGAAGTTTATTTCATGTTCCCATAGCAGAGTGGATATAATCAATACAATGCTGATTCCTGTAGTCCAATGAACAGAGAAGAATGAGAAAAAAGACATTGGGGTTAACTAGTGGCCTCTGCAATAGTAACTTACTAACCATCTGGCTTGTTGAAGGCTTTTAAAAAACAGGAATAGTCATATTAACTCACTACTAGGGTGGCTGTGAAGCTTAAATAAGATTGCATAAAAAACAGTACCAGACACATTAAAATACTCTTCAGTTCAGTTCAGTCTCTCAGTCATGTCTGATTCTTTGCGACCCCGTGAATCGCAGCACACCAGGCCTCCCTGTCCATCACCAACTCTCGGAGTTTACCCAAACCCATGTCCATCGAGTCGGTGATGCCATCCAACCATCTCATCCTCTGTTGTCCCCTTCTCCTCCTGCCCCCGATCCTTCCCAGCATCAGGGACTTTTCCAATGAGTCAACTCTTTGCATGAGGTGGCCAATGTATTGGAGTTTCAGCTTCAACATCAGTCCTTCCAAAGAACACCCAGGACTGATCTCCTTTAGGATGAACTGGTTGGATCTCCTTGCAGTCCAAGGGACTCTCAAGAGTCTTCTCCAATACCACAGTTCAAAAGCATCAATTCTTCGGTGCTCAGCTTTCTTCACCGTCCAACTCTCACATCCATACATGACCACTGGAAAAACCATAGCCTTGACTAGACGGACCTTTGTTGGCAAAGTAATGTCTCTGCTTTTAAATATGCTATCTAGTTGGTCATGACCTTCTGGTTAGCAATTCTTTTTCTTCTTATTCTTCTGCCTATATTTTTTTCTTACGCAAAATTAGGGATGATACAGAGGAATAAAATATGGAAAAAGTTCAAGTGTTGTCAAAATGTAGCAGTATCTTTAATGCTTGGTGGTGATAGTTTAGTCGCTAAGTCATGTCCAACTCTTGTAACCCCACAGACTGCAGACTGCCAGGCTCTTCTGCCCATGGGATTTCCCAGGCGAGCACACTGGAGTGGAGTCTTTAATGTTTAGTGGGTACAAAAAAAGGCTTGTTGAAGTCTTTCTGGTTTGACGGTTTTTTTAGACAACTGCTAGGATAAAGAGGAACCTGCAGGTTATTTCCAGCTTTTCGAGCTCACCACTGCCTCATGAATGATGTCACACAGTCAAGAAACCCCCTCGATTACATCATATCCTGCAAGGAGGAGCCACTATGGCAAAACCTCAGAGCTTGACGGGTGTTTTGCCAGGGAAACCTGAATTGCATGATTTCTACCAACTTGAAAGTTAACTGTACCCAGGATGGATGTAAAGTATGTGTGCACATGTGTGTGGTGTGCCTGTGTGTGAAATTAGCCACATACTGATTAAACCTTCCTATATGCTGAGGGGGTGGGGTGATTTTGAGAGCCATCGGGGGAAACAAAACAATGAACTTATCATGTTGCTTGACTCCACGAGCTCTGGGATGTAGAAACTGAACCTGAGCCACAAGTGTGTGGCTTTACTTTTTTAATAGGAAAACGTTCTACACAGGTCGAGCTGTGTGCGCGTTAGGGTTGCTTAACACTTTCCCGTGCTTCTGAAATACTGAGCGTGGAGTGTTCCTCAAGTAACACAGAATGCAAACAATTATTTTATACATTCCAGAAATGAAGTGCTACCAGGCTCATTGTGTCCCTCTGCTCTGGCGAGTCATGAAAGACATATTCTTAATGGGAAACAAAAGAGGATTGTGACTATTAAAAAAGCAGCCCAGCCAGCTAGAGTTAAACTGCGGGGATAACATGTTAACTGAAGCCACATGTGAAGTGCAGCTGTTTCTGCTGAAGCTTTCATCGGGCTCAAGTGGGAAGATTGGTGGGTTTTAATATGTGGTTTCCAGCCAAGCCAATAGGAATCTGGGGAAAATGTGTGTGAGATCAGGGCTCTGCCAGGGGGGATCCTGGGCTCCGGGCTGGCTTTTCTTTCTGTTAATGTCAACAGGGGTAATCCAGCGCTGAGGGCAGGCCTGCCCCCATCCGGAGGTTTAGCTGAAAGAGTGACCAGCTGTCGCTGGAGTTTGGGGCCTCTTCAGATTCCCTTTTCAAAGAAAGTAAGTAGGTCCCCTGGCGTCGGCAGTAGGGGATGAAGGAGGGGTCTTCTTGTACCTGTCCTCTGCTACTTCCTCGCAGATGAACTATAGACACGAACCCTGAAAGCAGTCTTTTGCTACTTCCTCTCAGAAACATCTAGAATTCATTTAGCTTTTTATAACTTATAGCATCGAGAGATGCCAGCTCTGTGCACACTTTGCAATATGCCCATTGGGTCCAACCTCTGTGGATTTAAACTTGCTAAGGAAAGTGGTGAGGGGTGCATATCGTATAACAGATACGTATGATATCTGTTACATGAACATGAAGACCTTAGAAATTAACTAGAGTATCAAAGGTGTGAGATGAGTGTAAAAATAAGGATGGATTGCACAGTATTTCTGTACAAGGACTGCATTAGTTAACTACCTTAAAGATTGGTTGGGGTGCTGCCTGATTTTGTCCAGTCTGCTCTTGCAGTCTTAGATTATTACTAGATTATTAATAATCTAGAGATCCTAGATTATTATTTCTGGACAGACTATTGGATGATGTCAGCCTTCCACCATGTGCCTCTAGCATCCCAAGTTGCTTTCAGCCTAAGAGGTGTGTGTCAGAAATAATCTTTATGGGTCCAAAAATTCAGGTAATAAAGGAGGAAAGTGAAAATATGCAAATTGTACTCAGTGATCTGAGTTGTAAGACCACCATTTACATGCATTGATTTATGTGTTCAGGAAGTATTTATTTGGCAGCTGCAAGATGCAAGGAAGTTGCAAGGTGCTCTGGCTCTGGGGGGTACAAAGACGTATAAGGAGGAAAGGAACTAACATTTATTGAGCACATACTATGTGCCAGGCAATAGGTAGGCCCTTTAATAACATTTTCTCATTTAATTCCTAAAACTGAAAGGGAGAAATTATAAGACATGATCTTTGCTCTCAAGAGCCTTCAAGTCTGGGGTTAAGTAGGTAAAAAAATATATTCAAATACCCATTAAATAAGATAATTATAATCATCTGCCAAAAGAGAGGTTTCACTGGGAGCTAAGAGCCTCTGTGATTACTTGAAATCAAAGAAAGTTTATGGGAGCAAATGCAACTTGAATCGACCATTGAGGCTTGGGGAGGATTTGGGTTCACAGAGAGGTAGGCCAGAGGAGGCTCCAGATGAAGGAGAGGAGGGGCAGGGGAGAGAAGAGGAAAATAATGTCTGTGAGTCACACACTACTCAGAGGTCAGGCAAAAATCACTGATAACCAAATTTCTTCTTCTTATTGCTTCTTGGGTCCAGTACAAGTGGCCATAGGTGGCTTGCCCTCAGGGCCACACGGCATGAAACATGCCAGTCTTCAAACACTAGATGCATATTCAGTGTGGCGAGATGCTTGAGCCATCAGAGATCTGTTCAAATTAAGACTTGCTTTGGGGAGTGCAGGTTCTCCTCTCTAAACTCATGTCCAAGTGCACAGAGTGGGATGGCTGACAATGTGGCCAGAGCTGTTGAACGTGTGGTCATCTCTCTGTCTAGTTATGCTGGGACTGGGCTGTTGAATTTCAAAGGTTAACTCCACATAGGATTTGAAGATTGAGAGGGACCACAGCAGTGTCAAGCCCAATTTAATTATACCATAGGGGTGTGTGTGTGTGTGTGTGTGTGTGTGTGTGTGTGTGCTGGGAGTGGTGATAGAAGGTAAGGGTAGAGCTGGGCCAAGCTGGCAGGGAGAGAGCAGAGAACCAAGGGCAGGAGTTTGGGCTGCATTTCATGCAGGGTTTGGCAAAAGTAGATGGAAGGAAAGGATTGGGGGGGAGCTGTGGAATTGCAGCTGGAAAGCAGGGCTGTATTCTCTGAAAACTAGCCACCCCAATTCTGTTTTGCCACATTGCTAGAACTCGTTGAATCTGAGTAGAAAGCAAGAGTTCTTCCTAATGCAGCGCCTGTTCCTGATGGAATACTGAGAGCCACCGTGCTTGAGGTTACATCTATTGAGCCTCTGGGGGGACTACAAAGGCATTGGAGAGGCAGTTCCTGTGTTTAGGCAGTTCACAGCCCAGTGACGTGCTCACGAGAAGATGAACCAGGTATTTACAAGCCCAAGGAATGGCCTGAGATGTTCTGGAGGCTAGAAGTTCAAATTCAAGGTGTTGGCAGGGCCATGCTCCTGCTGAAGCCTCTAGGGATGAATCCTCTGTTGGCTTGTCTAGCTCTGGTAGTTGCTGGCTATCTTTGGCTTGTGACAGGACAACTCCAGTCTTTGCCTCTGTGCTCACAGGGCCTTCTTCCCTGTATCTCCCCTGTTTCTTCAAAGCTCCCTCCATATAAGGACATCTGTCATCAGATTTAAGGCCCGCCCTAATCCAGCACAACCTCATCTGAATTTGAATGTATCTGTAGAGACCTTATTTCCAAATAAGGTCACAATGATAGGTATGGGAGGTTAATACTTTGGCATGTCTTTTTAGGAACTACCATTCATCCTACAGCAGATATCAAGTGTGCGCTGGCTGAAGAAGGAGAGAAAGACGGTGGGTTGGGGCAGTAAGGGATGACGTTTTGGACATGGTGGGACTTGCACTTTTTCTCAAGGAGGTGTGGTATCTGGATCAAGAAATGGAGGGCTGGGCTCCAAGGTGGGTGGAGGGGCAATAGGGAAGCATGAGTGCCCGGAGTCACGGAGGCTGGCATGTGTGAGGAACATCAGAGAGTGGTGAGGAGACCAGCCTGGAAGGAAAAGAAGAGTCCCCTGGGGAGTGAGATGGAATTCCTGATGGCTCAGACGGTAAAGACTCGCCTGCAATGCAGGAGACCCGAGTTTGATCCCTGGGTTGGGAAGATTCCCTGGAGAAGGAAATGGCAATCCACTCCAGTATTCTTGCCTGGAAAAATCCCATGGACAGAGGAACCTGGTGGGCTACAGCCCATGGGGTTGCAAAGAGTCAGACACGACTGAGCGACTTCACCCTGGGGAGTGATGGAGCTTGAGAGTGGAGAGAGATACTGGGGCCAGCTGTGGAGCTGCCCAAGGATTATCAATGAACTGATGGCCAGGCTTGGGCTGTATTTCCCATATTCTGGAAAGTTTTTGGTTATCAGTCCCGAATACAATCAGGAGACAGAGATAGGAGGGATCTTACACCCAAATCTGCTTCTGGAGTGTATTCCACTTGAGAAAATCTTATGGTCTACCCAGTGAAGTGAGTGCTGTGGATTTCTTTAGCCTGAAGAAGATCTGCTGATTTTGGCAAGGGCACCCCGAATTTAGCCAATATGTCATCAGCAAGGTGGAGGCAGTGAGCCAGAGGCCAGGGTTCTTCCTTCAATTTGAGCTGCAGTTTTCTGTCTGTAAAGCAATGACTTTGGCTGTGACACACTGTAGTTCCTTTATATAATACGTGGTATAATTTGTATTTGAATAGATTTAAACTATGTTCACCTATAAATGTTACTTCATTTGATATAGCATCCCCATAAGATGGATATTGCAGGGGTATTTTACCTCATTTGGAGAGATGAGAACATAGAATCAGAGAAAGTTTATTGACTTGTGTGGAGACCCTACTCAGTTGATTCATGTCAAAGCCAGAACTTGACTGGCTTCAGATCACTAGGGTCTTTAGATCCCTAGTCTAGTGTTTTCCATTCCACACAGAAACTGTTATTCCACACCTCCTATATTATCAGAATCTCTGTTCATTCATCCATTCATTCAACAAGCAAATATGCACTCCAGGTTCACTAAGTGACATGTACTCTGCTAGGCATTGAGATGTGTCAATAATTTCATATGGTCCCTGCCCTCACTGGTCCCCTGCTGGCCCAATTTGAGGTTGAGACTAGAATCCAGTTTATATGTCCTCCTTCTGCCAAACCAGGTTCACCTTGAGATCAAGGGTCTACAGGGCAATAGTCCTGGGCCAGTTTTTTTCCCCCCAGTTTATAAACATAGAGTTGCTACTGAAAGCATGTCTGACTTCTTGTGTAATTTAGTTGTGTCCACTTTCAGCAACACTTAATATTAAATAGAGAGAGGATCATCTAAAGGGAAGCTCTGAGTCAGCCATACTACTGAAATAGTTGTTGTTCAGTTGCTCAGTCATGTCCAACTCTTTGTGACCCCCACAGACTGCAGCACACCAGGCTTCCCTGTCATTCACTGTCTCCTGGAGTTGACTCAAACTCATGTCCATTGAGTCGATGATGCCATCTAACCATCTCATTCTCTGTCACCACCTTCTCCTCTTGCCCTCAGTCTTTCCCAGTATCAGGATCTTTTCCAGTGATTCAGCTCTTTGCATCACGTGGCCAAAGTATTGGGGCTTCAGCTTCAGCATCAGTCCTTCTAATAAATATTCAGGGTTGAATGGCTTTAGGATTGACTCGTTTGATCTTCTTGCAGTCCAAAGAACTCTCAAGAGTCTTCTCTAGCACCACAGTTTGAAAGCTTCAATTATTAGGCTCTCAGCCTTGGCTAGTGCAAAAAAAAAAAAAAAAAAAAAAAACCACCTCTCAGGCCACATTCCTTATATTTATGTTGTATTTCTCAGTTGACAAAGTCCTTTAATATGCGATTGTACTTTGCTCTGTGTCACAATCTGAGGCAGCATCTACTTGAGGATCAGGCAGACCTTAGACCCCTTCTACCTCTAGGTAAGTGAAATTAAGCTAAGTGAAGTTCAGATAAGTGACTGCCCAGCACAGCTAAAACTCTGTTTTCTCATTTGCAAAATTAAGGAGGGTTGGTAGTGACACCAACATTATAGGGTTTCTGGTGAGAAGCTGAGTATGAGACCCTCAGGAGACCCTCAGAAAATGTGAGCACCTTCTCCTCCAGCTCTCAGTCAATAACTCCCTGACCTGATAGGAGTAGCTCAGGCTTTTCTTGGATAACAAGCTTTTCTTTGCATGTGTTTTAGACTCTATGCTGTCCTTTGCAAGAAGAAGACATGTTTTTATGGCTCCCACTTCTTCTAAGATTTTCACAGACTCTTCTTTATAAAAACCAGTAAGTTGGACAATTAGTGAGGTGTAACTTGGGAGACATTACTTTGGCAACAAAGGTCTGTCAAGGTCAAAGCTATGGTTTTTCCAGTAGTCATGTATGGATGTGAGAGTTGGACCATAAAGAAAGCTGAGCGCTGAAGAACTGCTGTTTTTGAACTGTGGTGTTGGAGAAGACTCTTGAGAATCTTCTCTTCTGCAGATCCAACTTCTTCTTACAGTTGGATCTGCAAGGATATCCAACCAGTCCATCCAGGAAATCAGTCCTGAATATTCATTGGAAGGACTGATGCTGAAACTGAAACTCCAATACTTTGGCCACCTCATGTGAAGAACTGTCTCATTGGAAAAGACCCTGATGCTGAGAAAGATTGAAGGTGGGAGGAGAAGGGGACAACAGAGGATGAGATGGTTGGATGGCATCACTGACTCAATGGACATGAGTTTGGGTAAGCTCTGGGAGTTGGTGATGGACAGGGAAGCCTGGTGTGCTGCAAACCATGGGGTCACAAAGAGTCTGACATGACTGAGCGACTGAACTGAACTGAACTGAACTTGGGAGACCTCTGATGGATTCTGCTATTTTTAGTTTCTTTTAACTTGGTTAAATTCATGTCTGAATGTATACAATGATGTGCCCAAGGTTCCAGCCATGGATCTTGTGACTCCAAATCCAGAGTTCTTCCCATTAAGCCCACTTTCTGTGATACAGGCCCCAGAGATGGGGGCATCCTCAGTGCAGATGAGAAAGGAGATTGTTGGGTTTCTAGACTCAGGGGATGCTGTTTCTCAAAGATCAGCCTGGGGGCCTGGAATGAAACACGTGGCTTAGTTTTACAACTGCTGTGGTGGTGGTTTAGTTGCTAAGTCGTGTCCGACTCTTGCGACCATGGACTGTAGCCTACCAGGCTCCTCTGTCCAAGGGATTCTCCAGGTAAGAAAACTGGAGTGGGTTGCCATTTCCTTCTCCAGGAACTCTTCCTGACCCAGGAATCAAAGCTGGGTCTCCTGCACTGCAGGCAGACTCTACTGACTGAGCTATGAGGGAATCCCCCTTACAGCTACTATTTCCGCTTTTTTTTTTTTTTCTGTTCAGCTTGTCTGAATTTCAAGCTGCTAATAGACTCCCCTTGTGGCTCAGATGGTAAAGAATCTGCCTGCAATACGGGAGATCTGAGTTCAATCCCTGGGTTGGGAAGATCCCCTGGAGGAGGGCATGGCAACCCACTCCAGTATTCTTGCCTGGAGAATCCCCATGGACAGAGGTGCCTGGTGGGCTACAGCCCACGGGGTTCAGACATGACTGTGCTACTAAACATAGCACAATCAGTAAGGACGATTTGTTCATATGCTGGTCGCATCTATCAGTGATAAACGTGATCCAGAAATATGTGGAAACCCAGGGAGCATAGAGCTAGATTCCTTAAAAAATGATTCTCCAGCAAATTACCTTGCTTGGGTTGGAGTACTCTGTGTGGTGCTCAGTCACTCAGTATGTCTGACTCTTTGTGACCCCATGGACTGTAGCTGCCAGGCTCCTCTGTCCATGGAATTCTCCAGGCAAGAATACTGGAGTGGTTGCATTTCCTCCTCCAGGGGATCTTTCTGACCCAGGGATCAAACCCGGCAGTCCTGCATTATTGGCAGGTGGATTCTTTACCACCAAGTCTTGTGGGAAAATTTCAGGCTGTTAAAAAAAAAAAATCCAACTGAGTAAATTTTCAAAGATCTTATTGGCTGTATTCTGTGAATTCGTGAGTTGGGCAAGCATTCCTATCAAGCAGATAGAAAGTGGCTCTGTAAGAGCTGTCCAATAATGAAAGACTCATAGACAGAAAGGCACCAGGGGCAAGGATGTTATTTGGAAAAGAGTGGAATGTTTGTGGCAAAATCACCTTTCCAGGGAACTTTCCCTGGTGGTCCAGTGGTTAAGATTCTGCCTTCCAATTCAGGGTAATGAGGGTTTGGATCCCCAATGGGGGAAAAATAGGATCCCACACGCTGTGGGGCAAGTAGAAAAGCCATCTGCTGCAAATTACAGAAGCTTGAATAACACAGGGAAAGTCTCAGCGCAGACACCAACATACCACAATACAAAAGGAATGAAAGAGAAAGGATATTTTCCTTTATGGGGATGGCAGGGGTCTTTATGGGGACTTCCCAGGTGGCTCAGCTGGTTAAAGAATCCGCCTGGGCGGGGCTAAGATGGCGGGAGGAAATAGGGACGGGAGACCCCACTCTATCCCACAAATTTATTGCACAAAAGAACCTCTGAAAGGCTGAGCAAAGTCTCACTAGCACTACTTCCGAACGGTGGCAGAGGGACGTCAACATTAATCCCATGTCAGCGCATTTTCTTCAGAAGGTGGTAGGACGAACAATTATAAAAGATAAATTGAGAGACAAAAGAGTTAGGACGGAGCCCGTCCTGGGGGAGGGAGTCGTAAAAGAGGAGAAATTTCTAGCACATGAAACCCTTCCTCACCGGCAGGTTTGGGGGATGATTTTGGAATCTGGAGGGCACATAACCGGGTGAATCAATAAATTAAAAACACACTGATTACGTTGCCTAAGGGCAACTTCCAGTGAGAAAACCAGCGCCGCATCCGCCACCAGCAAGTGGGGGCTGAACGGAGCGGAGCGGGCGGCACTGCTTAGGGTAAGGACCGGGCCGAATGCCTGAGGGCAAATCGGGGAGCTAAACGTGAGATAGTAACCTAAAAAACGTGGACAGCCAGAGAGAGAGGAAAATGTCTCCTCGGAAAAGCCAAAAGCTAAGGCTCAGACGGGCCCGCTCACAGAAACAAAGGGACTGATGTGATTACAGGGGAAGAACTAGCGGCTTTTTTGCGGTCGCCCCATCCCCCGCCGAATACAGCTGGCAGGCGGGACCAGCCGGAGCGGAAGGGGGCCAAACTCGGCTCCAGAGAGGGGCACCCCCCCCTACCAATGCAAAACTGGCTCCCTGGTTTTAAGCGAAGACCTTGCCTGAGATCCCGGAGGGTCTTACAGCCCGCCGGGAGGGGGTCGCAGCCAGAGACCAGTCCCCAGAACCGACCACAAAGCACCACTGGAGCCGGAGCCGGGCGCGCCCGTAAACCGAGGCGGGGACCAGGGAGGTTCGATAAGCCGGCACCCGCCAAAAGGGGAGTGTGCGCTCGCAAACTCCTGGCTGCCTGATGCTGCTCCGACCGGGAAGCGGCGGCAAAAAACCGCGAAACCCAACAGTGTCTGCGCCTCGGTGGAATGTAACCCGGGAGGCGCGGCCCGTAGTGTGGACTGAGGCGGGGGGACCAGGGAAGGTGATAAGCCGCATCGCCCAACAGGAGAGAGTGCGCTCGACAAACTCCTGGCTGGCCTGAGTGACTCCGACGGGAACGGCTAAATTACACGCCAGCCCAACCGAGTCTGCGCCTTTGTGGAGTACACCGGGGAACCTGAACCTGAGCAGTTTATACTGCGGAAAAAAGGTGCGAGCTTATCAGGGCCACCCCGGCAGAAGTAACCTGAGCCTGGAGTAGGGGTAGACGGGGAAAGACAAACGCCGCTGAGCGGGGGTGAAAACCCAGGGTGGCCGAGGCACTGCGAGCTCTAACCTCACAAGCCAGTTGGTTATTGGTTTGCAGTGGCCCTTCTCTCCCCACCAGCAGGACTGAGCAAGATGAACCTAAAGAGAGCACCTTCCGTCCCTTTGTGGCAGGGCGGAAATTAGAACTGAAGAGACCTTCCAAACAAAAGCCAAATAAACAGAGGGAAGCGCGTAGTGGAAGGGGACAGGCCAACAGATTAATAATCCCTGTAAGTTTAACACTGGAACTGCACTGAAAAGGGGCCTATAGATCTTGAAAAGTATAAGCAGGAACAAGGAATCTATCTGAAACTGAAGGAGGAACCCCACACGGCTCACACTGCTCCGGAGAAAGTCCGGGTTATATATATATTTCCTATTTATCATTTTTTAAATTTTTTTAAACATTTTTTTTCTTCTTTTTTTCTTTAATACCTCTATTACACCTTTTAATTTTCTTTTTCAGAACCCACTACTTACCTTTGAAAAAAAACAAAACAAACTGAGAAATATATCTTATACTTTTGTGTTTTTCTTTATTTTATTTTATTTTATTTGATTTTTTTCTGTTTTTTCCTGTTTTTCTTTTTCTTTTTTTTACTGTTATACTGTTTTTACTGTATTTTTCTTTTTATACTGTTTTATTTTTTCTTTTGTATATTGTTCTTGCATTTATAAGAGGTTTACCTCTAATTCTAGATTTTTAATCTTTGTTTTTACTATTTGATATTCCAATTTTGTGCATGTTAAGAATACAATCTTTAGCACCCCATTTTTACTCAGGAGTGTGATTACTGGCTTATTACTCTCTCCCTCTATTGACGTCTTTTATATCTCCACCAGGGAACCTCTATCTCCCACCCTCATCCTTCTCTTCTCAATCCCCTATTTCTGTGCTCTCTGAGGGTGTTCTGGGTACCAGAGAACAATTCAAGAACAGAATACTGCCCTATGGATCTCTACTATTCCCCTCTTGATTCCTCCATTTCTATCATCATCACCTCTATTGCCTTTCCTCCCCCCCCCCCATGTATCTCTGTGAACCTCTCCTGAGGGCTCAGGACTGTGGAGAGCAAAGAGGGAAGTGCTTACTGGCTAGACTGCTTCCCCACGTTTGAGTCCCCCTCCTCTCCTCCTGGTCCACCCCTAAACTCCCTCCCCTTCACCTCTCCATGTTAACTCAGTGAACCTCTCTGAGTCTCCCTCACTGTGGAGAATCTTTTCACATTAACCTAAAAGTTTTATTAATTGATGCTGTATGGATGGTGTTAGTCTAGGAGGCTACTGCAAGAATAGACTGAAAAGCAGAGGAATACATTTAATTAATAAAGGAGATATCCAAATAGCCTCCACATATACACTGAAACAAGCTCCACCCAAGAGCCTAGTAAGTTCCAGAGCAGACATACACGCAAAATTCTCAGCAACGCAGGAACTATAGCAGTGGAGCCTCAATATTACAGGCTGCCCAGAGGATACACCCAAATCTTAGACATCTCAAAACTCAAATATGTGGACCTCCATGCACTCTAAGAGAAAAAAAATCCAGCTCACCCACCAGAACTCCGACACAAGACTCCCCAACCAGTAAACATAGACAAGCCACCATCCAACCCACCCCAGTGAGGAACCTCCACAATAAAGGGGACTTCAAACTTAACAGAGGAATACAGAAAGGCCACGCCTTAAAACACAGCAATCTAACAAGATGAAAAGGCAGTAGGAAATTATTCAACAAGTAAGGAAAATGAGAAATGTCTACCAATAACAAACAAAAGAGGAGGAGATAGGGAATCTATCTGAAAAAGAATTTAGAATAATGCATAGTAAAAATGATCAAAAAATATTTGAAAATAAAATGGAGTTACAGATAATAGCTGGAAGGACAAAGGATTTTGAGAAGATGCAAGAAATGTTTATCAAGGAACCTAGAAGAAATAAAAAAGGGTCAAATATAACTAATTGAATAATGGAAATAAAGGAGATAAAAGACTCGCAGGAGGGAAACCAACAGTAGAATAACAGCGGGCAGAAGATAGGATAAGTGAGGTAGAAGATAGAATGGTGGAAATAAATGAAGCAGAGAGGAAAAAAAGAAAAAAGAATCAAAAGAAATGAGGAAAACCTCAAGGGCCCTCGGGACAATTGAAACGCCCCAACTTCGATCATGTGAGTCAGAAGAAGAGATAAATGGAAAAGGCCTGAAAAGATACTCGAGGAGAAATAGTTGAAAATTTCCCTTAAAATGAGGAAAGGGATATGTCACAGAAGTCCAAGAAACCCAGGAGTCCCAAAACAGGATAAATCCCAAGGCGAAAACCCCAAGGGGGACCATATTAATACAATTAACAAAGTATAAACACAAAGAACAAATATTTAAAAGCAGCAAGGGAAAAAACAACAAAATAACCACAAAAGGGGATACCCATAAGGATAACAGCTGATCTTTCAATAGAAACTCTTAGGTAGAGGGAATGGCAGGACATTAAAGTATGTAAAGAGAAAAATCTACAAACAGATTTACTGTACCTGCAAGACACGATCTCATTCAGATATGAAGGAGAATTCAAATGCTTTACAGACAAGCAAGAAACTGAGGAATTCAGCACCACCAAACCGCTCTCCTAAAAATGCTAAAGGATTTCTACTTAACCAGGAAACCAGATAGGATGTTTAAACACGAACTTAAAAAATACAAAGTAAAATGGCAACGGGGACCATACTTTTCATTATATTTACCTTAAATGTATATGGGTTGAATTGCCCCAACCAAAAAGAAAAAGAGTGGCTAAGTGGATACAAAAACAAGACCCCTACTTATGCGGTCTACAAGTGACCCACCTCAAAACAGGGACACATTACAGACTGAAAGTGAAGGGATGGAAAAAATATATTTATGCAAATGGGTGACCTAAAGAAAAGCAGGAGTCGCATTACTCATTTCAGATAAAATAGACTTTAAAATAAGGCTGTGAAAAGGGACAAAGTAGGACACTAACATATGATCATGGGTCAATCCAAAGGTAGAAGATGTAGCAAATTATTAATTATATATGCACCCATCATGGAGCACCACAATTTATAAGGCCAATATACTAACAAAGTATGAAAGGGGAACATTAACATAAAACACAATATGTTGGGAGACTTTAATACTCCACTCACATTATGGATAGATCAACTAAAACAGAATTAACAGGAAACTACAAAACTTTAATGATTACTAATAGACAAATTGGATTTAATTCGATTATTTTCGGAACTTTCCACCCCAAAAAAGCAATTTCACCTTTTTCTCAAGTGCACACGGAACTTTCTCCAGATAGATCACCATCCTGGCCATAAATCTAGCCGTGGAAATTCCAAAAAATTGAAATCATCCCTGCCATCTTCTCTGACCACACTTTGCAGTAAGATTGACCTCAATTACAGGAAAAAAAATATTAAAAAATGGCCAACATACGGAGGCTAAACATACACGCTTCCTGAATTACCAACAAAATTCACAGAAGAAACCAAAAAAGAAATTCAAAAATAGCATAGAAATCGACTGAAAATGAAAACACAAAAAAAAATAAACCCAAAAACCTAATGGGACACTTGTAAAAGCAGTTGCTTAAGGGGAAGGTTCATAGCACTAACAGGCAGGTACCTCAGAAAACAAAGAAAATAGTAATCAAATAAATAAAACTAACTCTACACCTTAAAAGCAACTAGAAGAAGGAGAAATGAAGAACCCCAGGGGTTAGTAGAAGGATGGAAATCTTCTAAAATATTAGGGTGGAAAATAAAATGCAAACAGAAACAAAAGAGTCCATAGCAATAATCAACAAAACTAAAAAGCTTCTTTTTTTGAGAAGATAACAAAAATTGACAAAGCCATTAGCCAGACTCAGCATGACACCAAAGGGAGAAGAATTCAGATCAACAAAATTAGAAATGAAATGAGAGATACAACAGAATACACAGAACATAACAAAGGTTCATAAGAGGGACTACTACCAAAAGCTATAGCCAATAAAAGGACACTTGGAGGAAAATGGACAAATTCTTAGGGGAAAAGTTAACTTTCCAAAATTGAACCAGGAAGATATAGAAGATCTTAAGACCCATCACAAGCCGGGAAACGAACTGTAATCATAAATCTTCCAGCAAACAAAAGCCCAGGACCCAGTACGGACTTCACCTCGCGGAATTTCTACCAAAAATTTATGAGAGAGCTAAAACCTATCAACTCAAACTCTTCCAGAGAATTGCTGAAGTGGTAACTTCCAAACTAATTCTTAGGAGGCAACCATCACCCTAATTCCCAAAAAACAGGACAATAAGATGATCACAAAAAAAGAAAACTACAGGCCAATATCACTTGATGAACATAGATGCACAAATCCTTAATAAAATTCTAGCAAAAACTGAATCCACATCATATTAAAAAGTTCCATACATCATGGACAAGTGGGCTTTATCCCAGGAATTGCAAGGTTTCTTTAAAACATCCGCAAATAATCAAATGTAATTCTACCACATTTACAAATTGAAAGATAGAACAAATATGGGATTATCTCAATAGATGCAGAATAGCTGTGACTCAAAATTCAACATCCATTTATGATAAAAAACTCTCCAGTAAGCAGGAATAGAAGGAACATACCTCAACATAATAAAAAGCTATATATGACCAAAACCCACAGCAAACATTATCCTCAATGGTTGAAAAAACTGAATGCATTTCCCCTATCGTCAGGAACAAAGTCTAGGATGCACCTTTCCCACTCCTATTTCAAACATAGTTCTGGAAGTTTTGGCCACAGGCAATCAAGCGGAAAAAGAAATAAAAGGGAATTACAGATAGGAAAAGGGAAAGAGTAAAATCTCACTGTTGGGCAGATGACATGATCTCTACATAGAAACCCCTAAAGATTTACCAGAAAATACTGAGCTAATCAATGAATATATAGTAATGTTGCAGGATACAAATTAACTCAAGAAATCCCTTGCATTCCTATTACACCAATAATGAGTAAACAGGAAAGAGGAAATTAAAGGCAACAATACCATTCACCATTGCAACAAAAAGATTAAAATACCTTTAGGATTATTTCTACCTAAAGTAAACAAAGACTTATATATAGAAAACTATAAACACTGATGAAAGAATTCAAAGAGGACACAAACAGATGGGAAATATTACCGTGTTCATGGATTGGAGAATCTAATATAGTGAAAAAATGAGTATCTAACACCAAAGCCAATCTACAGATTCAATGCCAATCCCTATCAAACTACCAATGATCTTTTTCCACAGAAACTAGAACTCAAAAATCATTTCACACTTTTGTATGGAAGTTATAGAAACCTCGAATAGGCAAAGCAATTGAGAAAGAAGAATGGAACTGGGGAAATTCACCTGCCTGGAACTTCAGCTCTACTTGCAAAGCCACCAGTCATTCAAGACAGTGTGGTACTGGCAAAGGATTGAAATATAGATTCAATGGAACAAAATAGAAAGCCAGAGATAACCCAGCACCTATGAGCACCTTATCTTCGACATAAGGAGGCAAGAGGTTATTCAATCGGAGGAAAAGTCAATCTCTTTAACAAGTGGTGCTGGGAAAAACTGTCAACCACTTGTTAAAACGAAAAAATTGAAACTAGAAAAACTTCCTAAAAACCATACACAAAAATAAACTTCAAATGGATTAAATATCTTAAATGTAAGACCCAGAAACTATAAAACTCCTAGAGGGAAACATAGGGCAAAACACTCCGACATAAATCACAGCAGGGATTCCTCCATGATCCACCCCCCAGGAATATTGGAAATAAAAGCAAAATTAAAACAAATGGGACCTAATCAAAATTAAAAGCTTTTGCACAACAAGGAAATATAAGCAAGGTGAAAAAGACAGCCTTCAGAATGGGAGCAATAATTAGCAAACGAAGCAAACAGCAAAAACAATTAATCTCAAAATATACAAGCAACTCTGCAGCTGACTTCCAGAAAAATAAACGACCCAATCAAAAAATGGGCAAAGGAAACTAAACAGACATTTCTCCAAAGAAGACGTACAGATGGCTAACAAGACACATGAAAAGATGCTCAACATCACTAATTATTAGAGAAATGCAAATCAAAATAACCAACAATTGAGGTACCATATTTTTACCCCCACACCAGTCAGAATGGAAGCTATCAAAAGTCATACAAAGCAATTAAATGCTGGAGAGGGTGTGGAGAAAAGGGAAACCCTCTTACACTGTCTGGTGGGATGCAAACTAGGAACAGCCACTATGGAGAACAGAGTGGAGATTTCCTTAAAAAAACGGGAATAGAAAACTGCCAATAGACCCAGCAATCCCATTGCTAGGGCATATACACCGAGGAAACCAGAATTGAAAGAGACGCGTGGTTACCAATGTTCATCGCAGCACTGTTTACAATAGCCAGGACATGGGAGCAACCTAGATGTTCATTGCGACGAATGGATAAGGAAGCCTGTGGTTACATATACACAATGGAATATTACTCAGCCATTAAAAAAAATACATTTGAATAGGTTCTATTGAGATGGCTGAAACTCCGGAGCCCATTATACAGAGTGAGTGATGGCAGAAAGAAAAGCACCAATACAGTATACTAATGCATGGTATGGAATTTGAAGTTGGTAATGGTAACCCTATATGTGAGACAGAATAAGAGGACACAGATGCATAGAACAGTATGTGGAACTCTGAGGGAGATGGTGAGGGTGGGACGTTCTGGGACAATAACATTGAAACATGTATATTGTCATATGTGAAGCGGAACACCATTCCATGTTCTATGCATGGGACGGATGCTCAGGGATGGAGCGTTGGGATGACACAGAGGGATGGGAGGGGGAGGGAGGTGGGAGGAGGGTTCGGTAGGGGGAGCACATGTGAAAACCATGGCAGATTCATGTCAAGTATGGCAAATAAACTACTACAAGATTGTTAAAAGTAATTAGCCCCAATAACAATAAAAAAAAAATAATATTATGGGCAAAAGAAGTATAATATAAAAAAAAAAAAAAAGAATCCGCCTGCAATGTGGGAGACCTGGGTTTGATCCCTGGGTTGGGAATATCCGCTGGAGAAAGGAAAGGCTACTCACTCCAGTATTCTGGCCTGGAATATTTCATGGATTATATAGTCCATGGGGTCACAAAGAGGGACTTATTCACCTTCACTATCAGGGGGTCTTGATAGAGCATATTCCCTTGGTAACATTGTCCAGGGGATTCCAGAATGGCTGGGTGAGATTCTACTCCTGGGAGAGGTTGACACTGTAAAGAAGTTAGATATTGGTCTTGGTTTTTGTCGCGCGGCTTAGTGCAAAGTGAGCTGTTTTGGGGACTGTTGTCTCTTTTTTAAAGGCCGATGAACGGTTAAAGTGTAAGAAAACGGTAGGACAATAGGAAGCAGGAGTTATAATTTCTTTCCAATCCTGGCCGGCTTCAAGTGATTGGCACACCATCTCATACATCTCTTCGGAAGGAAAAACAAACTAGAATTTGCCACTGGGGACACAGGGCATTCTTTCATGCTAGGGAGCCAATGGAGTGTTGGATACACCTTATAAATTTTGTCTCCGTACCATGACGTCAGCTCTTTGGGACTGGCATTCCACTTTTATTCTTCATCAGGAACAATGTAGAATTGGGACCTGTAGCAGGGACCCCAGGGATCCGCATCTTGGGAATCTTTGCCAAGGGTGAACCAAAGGGAAAGGAGCTGCCGGCGGGCCGAAATGACGTTAGGGTTGGGCTCTGGTTTTCCCAGGCTTGAAAATTCAATTCACATTCCAAGCTGCCAGTGAACAGCAGTCGCTCTAAGGAGGTTGCCATGCGCTGAAGGGGGAAAACTATACGCCTTTCTTCTCGCCCTTTATTACGCTCAGTGGCTTCTTAGGGAAGGCTGACAGCATCCTTTTGTCTGCCCTGTTATGATGCTGTGTCCATTGCATAATAAATTCGGGTTGCAGAAAAGACTGCACTTGGTAGGAGGGAGGCTCATACTTTATTGGTTAGAAGTAGATTACCTTTTAATTTTAATTTTTTCAGTTTCATGAAGGTGTGGCCTAGAAAAATTCTTCAATATTAATTTGAAACAGGACTAAACCCAGGGGCAGACCGTTGAGTAGGCAAGGCCCGGTCAGTCCTGATTTACTCGCGGTACCTGGGCTATAAATCCTCGCCAGATACTTGGGGTTCCCAGGGTGGCAAGAAGCAGAGAGATGCTGGGATTTTTTTTTTTTTTTGTTGGGTTCAGGGCCCTGGCATCTTTTTGGACTCCCTCCAACAGGCTGTGTGGGAGACATAATCTGGGATGCAAGAGGATGGAGGGAAGATACTGTAAAGAGCTTTGCAGCAGAAACCAAAGTCATCTTGAGTCATTGGATGAGGAGCGGTGCTGAAGGCACCCAGAGGGCCCTCTGTTTAAAATTCTGAATCACTCCATACGCTTCTGGGCGCAGCTCACTCTGCACCTAGTTCAAGGTCTCTTCCCTGCTGTCCCTCTGGGGCTTCCTCTCGCTTCAGAAACTGGATATGCTCAGAGTCTCTCTCGCCCATTTTTGGCCCTGAACTATCTTCAGCTATTGCTTGTGAGTTTTAGAGTTTCCTCGGTGAGATTACTGAGGCCCCTTGGAAAGTTCTTGCTTATTTCTCTGCCTTGAAGCAGACCCAGGCAGGAGAAGCAGGCCCACATAGTGGGTCCAACACTTTTCTCCTCCACTGCTGATTATCTTGTGTCCTTGGCTTTTGTTATTCAGTCCCTCAGTTGCGTCCAACTCTTTGAGACCCCATGGACTGCAGCACGCCAGGCTTCCCTGACTTCACCGTCTCCTGGAGCTTGCTCAAACTCACATCCGTTGAGTCAATGATGCCAGCCAACCATCTCATCCTCTGTCATCCCCTTCTCCTCCTGCCTTCAATCTTTGCCAGTATCAGGGTCTTTTCCAATGAGTTGACTCTTCACATCAGGTGGCCAAAACATTGGAAGTTCCGCTTCATCCTTCGTGTGCATCATGCCCTCTGGCAGGAGAGTAGAGTGGCTGGAACACAGAAGTTTTGTGCTTCTGACTTCACCAGGGCCTGACTGGGCTCCCTGGAGAGAACATTTGCCGTGGCTGCCTGCTGTCTCAGTGGGTGTCTGACGTGGCTGCCAGCTCCGCTCTCATCTTCCTGCCTAAGGCACCATTGTCGGGGAGACCCAGGCGATAGCACTAGTCATGGCAATCATGCTCTCTGATACTGAGCTTGACTCAGTGGCTTTTACGTCCAAGTCAAGTCATAGCTCCTACCCTCCAAGCCTTATAGAGGATCACAAGACAGGAAGATGTGTGGAGCAGAGGGTGTATTGCACACATGGGAGGTAGAGAGCATAGTGGTTAGTGCCCCACTTGTGCTGTGTCTGGTCAAGGAGTTGAAAATTCTGGTCCTACCGTCTGTTGTCTGCATAACTCCAGCACATGAGTACTGTCTCTGAGCCTTGGTTTTTTGATCTGTCGAATGGGCTTAATCATGGTGCCTTCCTTGGGGGATTGTGGTGGGAGTGAAGTGAGATGTGTCCAGCAGAGCTTGATATGCTATAAGCACACAGATATTAGATCTCCCTCAGGAAGGCGCTGGGCTCCTGGGTGGGGTCTTTAGTGCCTCTTCCTAGCATTGCCTTAGAGCACACATCATGCAGGACCCCCTGTCTACTTGACTCTTCTGTTAAGCTCTGACTGCCTCTGTGGAAGAAGCCATTCTTATTCATCCTGGTGTTCCTCTGAATCCCATGAACAGTGCCTGGTGTAGAGAAGACACTTGGTGTGGAGAAATGTTAGTGGGGAGGGTGTATGTCCGTGGTGAGAATGGTGCAGACAGAGCAGAATGGAAGCCATATTTGTCTCCTAGTTACTGAGAACATAGCAGGGCTTCCCTGGTGGCTCAGAGGGTAAAGGGTCTGCTTGCAGTGCGGGAGACCTGGGTTCGATCCCTGGGTTGGGAAGATCCCCTGGAGAAGGAAATGGCAATCCACTCCAGTACTCTTGCCTGGAAAATCGCATGGACAGAGAAGCCTGGTAGGCTACAGTCCATGGGGTCACAAAGAGTTGGACACGACTGAGCGACTTCACTACTGAGAATATGGACTCTGGAGCCAGCCTGCCTGGCTCTGTTCCCCCCTTTGACCTTTGCCATCTCTGTGACCTTGAGCCAGTTATTAATACTTAGCTGCTTTCCCCCTTAATCTCCTTGGCTGTGAAAATGGGTAAAGTAATGGAAACTAGTGCATGTGGCTGTTCTGAGGATTAAATGAGATGATACATATAAAGCACATAGCATGGAGCCTGGCTTGTTGTAAGTTCTCAATAAATGTCAGCTATCATTATCACTACTGTGACAGACATAGTGAATTTTAACTCATCTAGTTCTCAAGACAGCCCTCCCCTGTAGATCTTGCTCCCCCATTTCACAGATGAAGAAACTGAGGAGGAGTGGAGTATGTACACATCTAGTGTGTGGCAGAGCAAGACCCAGTGCCAGACCTGCTGGTTGTGAGACCCAGTTCTCCAGCTGGCCTGAGCTAGGAGGGGCCGAGGGTGCAGCTTCTAACATCTGCTTCCCTGTAGGGGCACAGAGTAGGGCTGGCAAGTGATGCCCCTGAAACCAACTACAAGTCTACTCCTGTGCTGGCTCGTCCAGGCTGTCTTTGTTCCAGCTCACTGGTGGGCAGCCAGCATGAGGCAGGACAGAAGCCTACACGAGTGAGGACAAATAGACAATCTCGGCTTACTTCTCAGTGGCCAGCTCCCAGGCCCTGTCCTGGCCTTGGAGGAGCCTCAGTGGGGTTTCCAGAAGGCTTCACTGAGGAGCATCCTTTTTAATGATGATGTGCTTTGGGGGCATCTGCTGATCATTTGAGTGAAGGCTTTCCCACCCTTTCCCTAAATGGATTACATAGACACAGACTCACTTCCCTGCAAGTGGCAGAATTAACAACAGCAGCAAACAAAACCAAAATCAAAACTGAACTCAGGCCCCATGCTGGCTGCTTCTCAGCTGTGCCTTCTTTACTGCCACTGTCCTGGGTCTTGCGAGTGAGTGGCTTTTTCAGTATTCTAGAAGCTTCTCATATCATAGGGTGCAGTTTTAGCAGACACAGCCTGTCTGTCTAGCTTGTACTCCAGTTCATGTTCCCTCCTCCCTGATTCCTGTTAGCTGTCCAGACTTCCAATTTAATGATTTTGGGGCTGAGGATAGTGAGTTTGCATAAAAACAGTATCACAAGATTGTCTCTGAGGTTACTAGGTAGTTGCTTTTTCTCAGCAATTGATGAAAGAGCAAGAGTTTTCTTAGACTCCTTTTCTCTCTCTGATGTGTTCGGTGGGAATGTGGCGGAAGGGATGGATTTGGAGTTAGTGAGGTTTGGGTTCAAATGCCTCTTCCATCACTTTTGACTATTGAATCCAGGTTAGAAGCTGCCTGTGTCATTGTAAGATGGGGGGGGGGTGTTGCAGTGCCATCCTCACATGGTTTTAGTAAAGATCAGAGATGTCCTTGAGACACAGTGTGAGTTCCACTGCCTTTAATGTTTTAGCAAGGTGAATTTAGATTTCCTTCTTAGCTCTTCTAAACTTACCAACGTGTCATTACTAGTTTTCAGAAACCTTCACTTCTGATGGTTTTCTAATAATTAGAACTTCTGGAGGAGAAGGAAAGGATTTTCATGACAAAGGAAGGCTCTAGGACCTTGTCAGCAGCCCTTACTCAGGCTTCCTGGGTGCTCATTGTACAAGGAGAAGAAATCACTCATTTATTATTTATTTATTTTTCTAGTGGTTCAGACAGATAGTAATAAAATACCACCTAGGGCTTATTAGATACTAGAAGCGATCTATTCACTGCTTTGATCCTCATAAGGAATCTGTGAAGAAGGTACTATTATCATCTCCATTTTGGAGACAGAGAAATTAAGATTTGGAAAAGTTAACAAAATTGCCCAAGGTAACACAGTCCATAAACAGTGAAGCCAAGATCTGAATCCCGGTACATTTACTTCTTTTATTAGGAGTTTTTCCTTTGAGTTCTTCCATTGTTTTATCTCTTCTACTATTCAGCTCTACTTTTACCTGTAGAAAGAAAAGTGTTAATGGTAGAGGGTTGGGTACCCACTGATTAGAAAAAATTAAATCCAAGAAACAGAAACCCACCGCTTCTTCTGTCCCCCAAGAAAAGCAGTGTAATGCGATGTTCATGGAAGGCCTCTTGGTTGTGGTGGGAGGGAAAGTGAGAACGAAGTTGGAGGGATCAGAGACTGTTCTCTGCGGTCACAGTTGAGGTTCATCCTGGGCATTACAAGGGATTAAGGGGCTCTTCTGAGTCTTAGAACTTCAGCTCTGTGATGTCTGCCTTGGGCCACTGGAGATAAATTTGAGCTCTCTCTCTCTCTGTCATTCATCATGGAGACCAGCTCACACTTGGTTGAGTTCCTTCAGCTACTGATGCAAGAGTTAGGCTCTCTGTTCAATGGCTGGGTAATAAGCACTCAGAGGGCTCCTTCCCAAGTCATGGCGATGGTACCCTGTGACCATAAATGGGGAATTTGTGCAGGAAGCCTCCATAGAAGCTGTAAATGAATAAACAAGTATAAAGGCTTATTATTACAAGTGTAGTAGGTGTTAGAGTTTGGAGCATTGGGAATTTTAAATTGAGAGGAAGTGTTTGCATTCTCCATTAAAAAGAAATATTAGGTACTTGGATAGAAATCATTTGTAAGGAAGCAACGTTTAGAGGCGTTGCTCCAAATTGTGCACCAGTGAGGCCAACTCTGCATGGGTGTGATGCTTGGGAAAGACATCAAGGCTTGAATTATTGGAGGAATTTAGGAAAAGGGAGGGTAGGAAAGCACCTGAACATTTTGTTAAAATAAAAATTCGGTTAGGAAGCATGGGGCCAGATCAAGGAGAAGAGAGTTCTTGGCAGAAATCCCTTCTGTAATTTATCCCAGACCCTTTAATTCCTGACCATGACCCTGGGGAGGAGATTATCACCTTCCCCAGCCAGCACAATTGGCTGGTACTGAGGTTGTTAACTTGAGAAAATCACCAGAGATAGTACTGGGCAACTTCAAAAGTCCACTGTCTTTTTCAATGAGCTTGTCATGAAAGGGCTTAAACAGAATACTAATAACAGCTAAAGATCTAACTGCAGGTGGCTGTCTAATTCCAATCAAAATAATTTCCCCCCAGTCTTGGTGGAAAAAGGAGGGCAGAATTAAAAAGGGAACCAGGGGTGATTTTTGGCACGGGCACCAAGTCTGTTGTGGAGGAAGACAATTGGTGTTGGCATTGGGCACTTGGGTTTCTTTCTCAGCAACAAATTTTCCTCTCCCTTCGATAGCCTGGAAGGTCTGGACACAAATGCTTGTGTCAGTGGTCCACAGCTGCACACACCATGGGGCTCTTGCTTTAGCTCATGGGATGGCAGGGCTAGGGTAGATTGTTGGGTTTTGAAAAATCAGAATTGTTAGAAACCAATATGTTGTCTCTTCTAGAAGTTTTCATGTGCTGTGCTGTGCTCAGTTGCTCAGTCATGTCTGACTCTTTGCAACCCCATGGGCTGTAGCCCATTAGACACCTCTGTCCATGGGGATTCTCCAGGCAAAAATATTGGAGTGGGTTGCCATGCCCTCCTCCAGAGGATCTTCCCAACCCAGGGATTGAACCCAGGTCTCCCACATTGCAGACAGATTCTCAACCATCTGAGCCACTAGGAAAGCCTCAGAATACTGGAGTGGGTAGCCTATTCCTTCTATAGAGGATCTTCCTGACCCAGGAATTGAACCAGGGTCTCCTGCATTGCGGGCAGACCCTTTACCAGTTGAACTACCAGGGAAGCCTAGAAGTTTCCATGGTGACTTGCAAATATTCCATTTGAGGATTTCAGACTTGATGTCATCAGAGCTTCTTTCTTTGTGGTAGTTTGTGTTTAATCAGTGTTCCATCAGTGTTTCTAAGACCCTGTTTCTTTTCATTTTTTAAAAAACTTTTTAGTTTATATTGGAGTATAGTTGATTAACAGTGTTATGTTAGTTTCACGTGTAAAGCAAAGTGATTCAATTATATGTATACATGTATCTTTTTTCAAATTCTTTTCCCATTTAGGTTGTTACACAACACCGAGCAGAGTTCCTGGTGCACAGGAGGTCCTTGTAGGTTATGCATTTTAAATATAGCAGTGTGTACATGTCCATCCCAAACCCCTAACTTCCCTCCCCCTCTTCTTGCCCCCCCAAATCGACCATAAGTTTCTTTTCTAAGTCTGCAAGTCTGTTTCTGTTTTGTAAGTATGTTCATTTGTATCTTTTTTTAGGTTCCATATGTAAGCAATATCATAGGATATTTCTCCTTCTCTGTAAGACCCTGTTTCTCCACAAGGCATGTACCTTGAATAAAATTTACAGTCATCAAATGGGACTGCCCAGTGTTAGGTCAAACAAAATTTAAAAAGTATCTTTACTGTGGCATTTTCCAGAGCCTTTAATATTAAAATTTGTTTTGAATGCCATAGAAAGAAATAGATTTTTACTCCCTAAATCATCTGACCCATTTTTGCACAGCCACAACCTCGGAAATACTGCTTTCTTTAAAATGGCAGGATTTTAGAGTGACCCCCACGAGAAACAGGTTGAGCCAGCATTTCCTGTGTAATCCACAACCTTTCTGCTAAGATGCCAGGCTGTTCTTGGAGAGGAGGCCTGAGTCAGGTGTCATACGAAGCCCACGGCACAGAGTTGTGTGTGTATAGGGGGCAGGCTGGAATGGGAACAGTTAAACAAGGAAGGTGAAAGCATTGAGGAGAAGCTGTTTGCTCCCTGAGAGAACACCCAGGCATACGGATCTCCTCTAGAACTCTTTCTACCTAGGCCTCAACTGCCTAGATGGGATCCTAGGTGTAATTGTTGTAAAAGCTGTTCCCATGTGGCTGGGTATTTATAGCTTGTCATTGACGTGAGCAGATTTCTGTGGCTGAAAATAGTGACATCCAGGCATTTGGGCCAATTTGTGAATTTTCCTCAGGGACATGTGTTCAGGGAAGTAATTTTATGGCAAGAAGAATGCCTCTGCAAATGGTTGTTTTCCTGAGAAATTGTGCCTTTTTATTTACCCTTAAGAAGGATACAAGGCCTTTCAGGATTGCTCCAGCCCAGGCATCTCGGACACAGTGGGTGAATTCTCTTCCCTGGCTTCATGGGTTCCCAAGGGGTTGGTCATTTTGCCAGGCGCCTGACATTGCTGATTGAAAGGGTCTGAATCCTGTACGTTTGGGGGTCTGTGAAGGCTTCCACATCCTCCATCAAAATCAGTTTTGTCTCCCTGGACTGGGGAAAGAAACCACACCAAAAGACCCCTGTATTCCTCTCAGACTGGTTGGGCAAATGTCAAGAACAGTGGAAATGGTGGAGCCAGAAAAGTCATACAACATACCTGTTGTGAAAAACAGCTGGAAATAGAGCTTAACGAGTTTTTTCCTAAGCATGGCCCCTGCCAAATAGATTCTCTTTTAGTGATTTAGTAATTAAAGAAGCAAAACCTCCCAGCCCCTAAGAGCTGAAGCCAGCAGCTATATCAGGTCAAAGAGAACAGGCTTGTTTATTAATCTTACAGTATCTCTTTCCTAATAAAACCCCAACAGTTGGGCTTGTGCATGTTACCATTACATTCAAACCAGGTCTGTTGGTTATTTATTTATTTAAGATGTTTGGCCTGTTTGGAAATTAAACACTTTCTTGGATTTCATCTCCTTGGGCCAATGGCAGATCTGCTGGGGGTGATCCTAAGAGGATACGTTGATAAAAGCCTTAATAGGGCAGCACAACGGGGGGGAAAGCCAAAATGAATTAGCTTGCTGTGACATGGCTAACATCATTGCATTTATATATGTTTCATTAAGTGGGGGCTTGACAGCTTTATGAGGAAGCAGTGGGCTTTGCAATGGAGGAAGGCCCTGTACCCCTGCCAAAGCTGATCTCGGCCTGTGCCATGCCTGCTCTTTAATAGAATAATATTTGTGCAGTGAAAATGTCATTTTAAATGACTGGCTTGATAATCCTTTAAGCTTTTAAATGATCTGCAAAGTCTGGAAACTCTACTCCAGTGTTTAAAATTGACGGGGACATTAATGAACGCACATATTAAAGGATGGTCCCCAGCTTTGTTTCCTGAGTCAGACGTTGCTTACTGGGGTGCACTCCTTTTGTCTGTCTGCCCTTTCTGTAACACAAGTGTGTTTGCTGAGCAGCTGCAGCGGGGCCTTCTCTGTGGGGATGTTTTTGGGGAGGGGGGCACCACAGACTGTGGTGGGATGTGGAGGGACCAGGATTGCTGCGAGCCTGAAGTCCATCGTGCAGAGTAGAAAAGGCACTCCCTCCAGGAGGGAGTTTGTGGAAAGGGCCCCCTCTGGGCAGAGCAATTAGCAAAAACTCACTTCTCTTCAGCTGGTGGTGCGTCCTAAGCCCAGGGTCTTAGCTCAGTGATCAGAGAAGAGGAGGGATTTCAGGCCCCCTGCAACTCTTGCAGGGTGCATCTTACATAGCCCTACCCAGCATCCCTGGTGAGGTCTACCTCGTTTGCTCAACCTTCTTTTGGACGAGGATACAAGCCTCCCTCTCCCCAGAGAAGTACCCTGTGCTGTATGAGATGCTGGGAGGGGCTTTCCTTGGACGGACAGAACCCCACTCACTCCTTTTTCCCTTGAGTGACTCTGGAATAGGATAGGAAGGCTGACATAGAGAGTACCTTCTCATGGATTGAGCAACATTATGTAAGCCTTTCCTAACTACAGCCCTACAGGCCCCAATCAGGCCCACTGCCTGTGTTTTTAAAATAAAGTTTTATTAGAACACAGTCACGTCCGTTCACTTCTTGTCTATGATGGCTTTCCTGCTACAATAGCACAGGTGAATAGTCATGATGGAGACTGTATGGTTCACAAGGCTTAAAAACATTTGTTATCTGACCTTTTCATAGAAAGTCTGTGGAACCCTCCCTCAGAATACTCAGCAAAATGAAGTGAAATTCCTGGTTTGAATCCTGGCTCTGTCAATTCCTGTGTGTCCTTGAACAAGTTACTTACTATCTCTGTTCCTCAGTTTCCTCATCAATATTAATAAAATGGGGATAATATTTCTGTCCTGCCCACTTCGTGCAGCTATTTTGAACACAAGGGAGAGTGCAGTGCATATGTGAGTTATTATCCATCTGAGATATGCCATGGGTTAGCCATGGGACATTGGGGAAAGCCCCTTGGCCTCTTTCAAACTGTTTCCTCATCTGTCAAGCAAGAGGGGTGCTCTATATCAGTGATCCTCAAAGTTTAATGTGTGTAGGTCACCTGGGGAGTTCAGTAGAATGCAGATTCTGATTCAGTAGGTCTGGGGAGGGGGTTGAAATTTTATATTTCTAAGGAGCTCTCAGGTGAAGTTGCTGCATGGGGGCCCACACATTGAGTAGCAGGGGGCCAGGTGATTTTGCTGACACTCCTTGGTAGCATGAACAATGAGCTGTTTTGCAAACGCCATTGTCAGCATATCAGTGACAGTCCTTTTTCTGGGCACCCCTCTCCAGTGTATGTCTTGGCAGGAGGGTCCTATACTTGTTTCTGTTTGTAGCCTAACCCTGCATCTGATACAGGGCACTGGTGAGATGAGATGGGTTTTTCCCTCTTCCTGAGTGTGTGCATGCGAGCGTGTGTGCTCAGTTGTGTCTGACTCTTTGTGACCGCATGGACTGCAGCACACCAGGCTTCCCTGTCCATCACCAACTCCCGGAGCTTGCTCAAACTCATATCCATCGAGTCGGTGATGCCATCCAACCATCTCATCCTCTGTTGTCCCCTTCTCCTGCCTTCAATCTTTCCCAACATCAGGGTATTTTCGAATGAGTCAGTTCTTCGCATCAGGTGGCCAAAGTATGAATAGTTTCTCTTTGGACATCCCTGGCGGGCCTCAAGTCGGCCTGAGTGAAGCTGAACCCGGGAACGATAGGGCAGCGGGAGGGTACCTGACCTCCCTGCTTTCTGCCCCAGACAGCAAAACTAGTCAGTTACACCTTGGTGTGTGGATTTTGCAGAAGTCTAATCCTTTTGCACCAAAGTGAAATGCCTTCTGGGCTCCAACTGGCTGCCAGTGCTGCTGAGGAATTCTCTTGGGTTTCTGTTTTCAATCACATTTTCCACCAGCCTGGGGAAACTGTTGGTCCCAATTGCCATCTGAAGCCACTTACTGCAGCTGGAGCCAGAGCCAGGGTTCCCCCATAGGGTGGGGCAGGTAGGTGAGGACAGAGCTGGGAGTATGCAGCTGGAGCGGGGAGCGGGGAGAGAAACACATCAAGGGGATTGATTGTTCATCAACACTTGCCCACAGGTGAGGATCCTAGGTTAGTCCTGGATACACTGAGGGCAGTACAGTGTTACGATGTAAAATATATTGTTTAGATTCAGGTAAACCTGGGTTCAAATTCCACCTTCCCCTCTTTTTTCCAGGAGTGCTTGGGCCAGATTCTTAACTTCTCTGAACTTCAGACTTGAGAAGAGGAAATGAAATGATGTAAGTTTTCCTGTTCTGAATCCTCTGGGGCTCTTTTTGCATCTCGTCAGCTCTGAGCATCTTCTGGACCTTGGATCCTACTTAGCTCAGACTCTGGTGCTAGTAGAAAGTCAGAAATCCAGTGGACAAAAAATGGGCCATGAAGACCGTACACATACATTTTTACGAAAGGATATAAGGAGACTTAAAACTTGCATTTGGTCAATTCACAACATTTTGGTCCTTCTACTCAGAAGATGTGGGAATTCCGCTGATTCCTTAACTTCCTGTGTCTCAGTTTATTCATCAGTGAAAGGAGGGCAACCACCGGACTTGTTTGATGGGATTGTTGGGAGGATTGAAAAATATAGGTGAAGTGTTCATGCAGCCTTGGCACACAGTAAACACTCACTAGCTTTTAACTTTTCATGCAATTATTATTTCAGGGTCCTCACACATGTTGAAATGTATACAGAAGTAGTGTGTACAAAAGTTGAATTATAATATTCTGCACATGAAACTTATATAATGTCAGAAACCAATGTTACCTTAATTGAAAAAAGAAAATGCTGCAGAGCAGTAGTTGTGTAGTCCCTACACAATTATAGCCTGTAAGGTGTTTTACAAATGAGCTGGGAGATCAGGATGAATCCCCCAGAGAGTGCTGCTCCCTAAAATGCTGGGAAAAAAAGACTGAACGCAGACCTGACCCATACTGTTCAACTCTTCTTTTGAGCCCTTAGCGTTTTGCTTGGCACACTCTCCACAATGGCAGTTCTAGGCTTTATTACTTGTATCCTGAAGTCATTTTTGAGGCCGTCTTCTCTGAGTACACAGCGTCTCATCAGCACCTTGATTCTTCCTTTGCTATAGTTCTCAGGCCCAGCTCTCCCTTCCTGTTTCTACTGGCTCCAGCTTGCCTTCCCCTCCCCCATCCCCTGGTCGGCTGCAAAGCTGGAGGCCAGCAGCTTTCAACCCTGACCACACCAAAGTCACCTGGAGCAACTTGACAAAGAAAATACCATCCTAATGCCCTAAGCCCCAAGATTCTGATTCCTGTTAGTTAGGGATGGAACCTCAGACATCTGTGTTTTAAAATCTCCCCAGGTGATTCCAATTTGCAGTCTGGGTTAAGAACCTGTGTTAGAGGCTTTCCTGCATTCACCTGCAAACTCAGGAGCCCAACAGCTTTTATAACTTCACCTTTCTCACCTGCAGAGAGGAGCCAGTGCACTTGGGTCAGATGCTTTAACTCCAGCTCAAATGGCTCTCCCTCTACAAATAAACAAACAAATTTCCCTTCTTTGATCATCTGTTGCCTTTCATTGTGTTTATTCCAGCAATATCTTATATCTTTCATTACATAATAAACTTCTGAGGAAAGGATCAACAGCTTGTTTAACTTTGTGCCCCCCATAATATTTAGTACAGGGCTTCTCACATAGTAAATATTCAATATATAATCACTCGATTGATTTATAGCTGCTTTGCGTGCCCCCACAGGGTCTAGAACAGTTCTGAGAGCATAGTAAACACTTAATAAACATTTTGGTGATGGATTGATTAACGTATCTACTCAAAACTTACTGAGGGAAGGAAAGACACAGAAACAATTCCCATCCCTATATTGACTAAACGATCATAGGTAAGTGATTTAACTCTGTGTACCTTTGCCTCTGGTGGGGATGCATGCAAGAGCCTGTGGACAGACAGACAGACAGACAGACACACCCACCAGTTCTTGGAAATGTAGAAGGTGATTATCTACTTCCATGAAAACTGAAATGTTAAATGAGAACAATGGTAAGCTCAGTTTTGTCATGCTCAGCATAATAAGATAATTTCATATAAAAGTACTTTGAAAACTACCACCCACGTGCAAGTTAGTACAAAGAGTAGTAAGTGAAGATGCCTGGGTCCTTGTCTTGGAGCTGCCACTCATTTGTTAGACAACATTGGTGACATCTCTGAGCTTCCTTGAACTTTGTGTTTCTTCTGGAAAATCAAGCGTTGGATTAAATCAGCCATTCCCATTTCCTGAAGTGCATTCCCAAAAAACTTTTGGTTTCTTGAAAAATGTTAATAGGTGTTCAAAGCCAAGCCATCAACAAAAAATTTGAGGAACAAATGAATGTTGTCTGGGAAATTCTGGTCAAACCCAATGAGAGAACTCAGGACTTCTTAGAACTTTATCTTTTTTGTCTCTTGTGACTTACCAAGAGCACAGAGAGAGGTTTTTCCCCGAACCGTTTGTCTCTGAGAGCTGTTTTCCCCACAGGATACTTAACAATGATCCGAGGAGTTTGCCACCTGAGCCTCAATAGCAGTGGCTGGGCATATCCTGGCATTGGACCAGGGCAACCGCTTCTGAGGTTGCCTTCAGATGCCGACTCACATGAAGAAAGTCTCCTTGCCTCTGGTGTTTTTACTTTGATCTCCCTGGCATCCAATGATAGTCTTTCCTATGTTCATTAACTCACCTCTTCCAGGAAGTCTTCCCATCTTGCTCCTTCCTGTGGTGATATCCCCTGGCTTTGCATCTAGTAAGACAACTTTGCTGTCAGACAGGAGGGTTTGGATCCTAGCTTGATCAGTTGTGTGAGTACTTGGATGGGTAACTTAGCTTCTCTGAGTCTCATTGTATTTATCTGAGGAATGTGGATAATACTCTTGGACATTGTGATTTGTCCTGAGCAGCATCCATTTGTACTTCTAGTAAAACATTAAATGAAATTTCCCTCAGGAGTTCATGCCAGCCACACTCCCAACCCAGGGGTAGGTAAGTGTCCAGACCCAAGGTGATTAGTCCATCATATTCCCCTGGCCAACACAATAAGCATGTTGGCCGATCAGGATCAACGGGTCATAAGCATAACTTTGTTGGTGTTTCTGGAAAAAAGCCTCTTGCTCCTTCCCACTGGGTTTGAAGCACAGTGAAGATAAGGCCTGAATATCTTACAACTATCTTACAGCTGTGAAGGGAGAACCTTTCTGAGAGCATAGAATTAGTGGTTGGAATTTCAGCAGCCATCTTGAACGATTAGGTGATCTTTGGAAGGAAAACTATAGAAGATGCCTGGTTCTTGCTACCATGGATTACCATTTCAGTTCTGGACTATTTCTTATCTTTTCGGAAGTGAGAAAAAAATATCTATTATATTTAACCACTGTTTGTTGTTGCTATTCACTACTGAACTTAATCCCAACATATAGTTTGAATCAGAGTCAGATTTTTCTGTTTTCTTCGTGTGTTCATTAGTGTTTTAAACAGAATACTGTCTGACATATTCTCTCACCTCCATAGTATTTATATTATGGACTACATTGAAGCCCTAACCATCCCCGTTTAAGATTGTACTTGGAAACAGTGTCTTTAAAAAGATAATTAAGTTAAAATGAGTCTTTAGCAGGGGCCCTAATCCAATAGGACTGGTGTCCCTATAAGAAGAGGGTATTTGACCACAGATACTGAGCGTGCATAGAGAAGGACCAGGTGAAAACAGAGGGAGCTGACGGCCACCTACAAGCCAAGGAGGGAAGCCTCAGAATAAAACCCAACTCAGCTGATACCTTGATCTTGAACTTCTAACCTCCACAAGTGTGAAGAAATACATTTCTGTTGTTTAAGCCATGTAGTCTGCGGTACTTTCTTATGGAAGCCCTAGCAAACACATACAGATTAAGTGAAAGAATCTGCCTGCAAGGCAGGAGACCCAGGTTCAATTCCTGGGTCAGGAAGATCCCCTGGAGACAGGATTGGCTGCCTACTCCCAGTATTCTTGCCTGGAGAATTCCATGGACAGAGGAGCCTGGCAGGCCACAGTCCATGGGGCCACAAAGAGTTAGACATAACTGAGCGACTAACACTACTAATGTATGTTGGGCATGTAACACTGTATTTTTACCCAGGAGGCCTTGGGTACAACAAATGTTCCATCCTTTTCCCCACGTACTAACTCACACTGTCAGGAAACCCTCTAGGAGGCAATGTGCTCCATTTTCCTAACTAGATCTTGAAGGCTCCACAGCACCTGACTCAGTACTATTATGCACATTGGAACACTCAATAAATGCTTATTGATTAATTAGGACTCCCCAGGCCCTGCTAGGCAGGCAGAGATGGATTAAGTTGTTTAATAAAGTCTGTCCTAATGCACCAGAATCCTCTGGCAGGCTTTTCCTTTAAAGGGAGGAAAGAAGGAGAAGGCAGATTTTACAGCTGGTTGAAATACACTGGAAGAAGCTGTCAGGGGAAATAGCCGTGAGATGAAATTGACAGAGTGATAGCCGTTATGTCTGCTTTAATCTGGAGGGTGCTTTGGTAGTGAAGTGAGTGTGTGAATCTCAATAATGAAAAGTTAATGGCATTAGTATTTGTGGCCATCGCTACTGCATTTTTGTCCTACAGGGAGTTTTTATTTTGTGATCCTTCGGAACTGTAACAGGATGGAAATATTCTTCCTCGCTGTTATTTTCGAGAACTGTAAGTGATTGTTGGCCCTTCTGCCCCTCAAATCCATAGCAACAAACCTATTCCTTCTAATACCTAATTTCAAATCGGTGGCTAGACCTAGAAATCTATCCTTTTAAGCTCCCATGTGGCATGGCAGAGGTTATATCTTCACTCCTGTAATTTTCCTCTGGGGAATGACTAGACCTTCACTAACAAAGTGTTGGTTAAATTTCACCCACTGGGAAAAAGAAAACTGACAAAAATGTGCCACACTGCCTGGGTGCTGGGCTGCAGATGGTTTTTCCCCCGGTAGGGGGTAAAGATATGAACATGTTGCTTGATCCTCTGCCCTTCCCTGAGTGAAGGGGCAGAGAATGTATTTATCTGGATAATTAAGTGAATGTGAAAACAGAAGCAAAAACAAACAGAAAACATTTTGTCTAGCTCTCTGAAGCTTTTCTTGAGCTAAGATGAAGTAGAAGAGGTGAGAGATGGAATTACGCAGATAATCACCTCAGTTCTCTAGTTCACTTTGTGCAGGGGAATGGTCTTAACCCTGGAGGTCCAGCTTTTCTTTTGGGTTGGCTCTTTTCATGCTATTGTCAGAATAAGCCTGAAAAATTGCCTGAGAATATTGCCTGCAAAACCTGCAGCTATCTTCTAAGGAATGCTATGGAGAGTCCATTAGATGTACAAGTCCTTGTAAATATATTGTAGGAATACTCTTTAGGGGCTACTGGCTGACTCGATACTTCTTAATTTTTGAAAATATCTTTGCATCTGATTCTGCCAGGAGAAATATTCATTTGAAAATATGTTGATTATTAAACAGTCCATTATATATTTTACCACTAAATTTTTTTCTTTTTTCACCAATTAGCATCAGATAGCATCAGATATAAAGGTTCTATATCAACAGAAGCTTTTGGGAAATTTTACCATTGTTTCTATATTTTGACCTTGGGTAAGATGAGGAGCATCTCACAGTTAAACATTAGTTTTCAGATGTTTGGGCTTTCCTGGTGGCTCAGATGGTAAAGAATCTGCCCGCAATGAGGGAGACCTAGGTTCTACCCCTGGGTTGGAAAGATCCCCTGGAGAAAGGAACGGCTACCTAATCCAGTATTCTTACCTGGAGAATTCCACGGACAGAGGAGTCTGGCAGGCTGCAGTCCATGGGGTCCCAAAGAATCAGACGTGACTTAGTGACTTTCACTTTCAGATGTTTAGCTTACTTTTTTTGTATATGCTTTATGATGAGATTCTACCTATGAATATGGGTGTATCTTTGTGTGCACATGTGTGTGTAGAAGCAGACAGGATGAGTCCAGGTTTGACTCTTAGGATCCCTGAGTTCAGCAAACCCTGATGGTCAGAGAAGTAAAGATTCTTGTCCTCTCTGCCTAGCACATCTGAGGTGTCCTTGGGGCTGACATGCAGAGCTGCTGCCATTGCTGGCTCTCAGGCTCAGGGTCTGCCCAGGGGCCTCCTTCAGTAAGAATTCTTGCCTTGCCCCACTGTCACCCCACGGCTGAAAGTTAGATTGGCAATGGGGGTGGAGAAGGAGTTAGCATGGATGGACAATGGTGTGGACCATTGGGGGGATAATGGGGGGGTCTCTTCCAAGGAAGATGATCGATACCACTGTACTGAATAGATAAGCATGTGTTATATAATGGGCCAAAGATGGCCTATGGATATTGGTCCCTAAGTTGTCTGTTTCTTTACTGCACACTGAGACCCATTAGCTTAAAAGCTTGCCTTTACCAAACTCAAATTTCTATTATCCAGTTATTAAAAAAAAAAAGACCCAACAAGTACATTTTTAGTCACTTAGGGCCTGCCTGTTTTGCATACCATAAGAAACTTTGCATCACATCTGCTGGCCATTCATGAGCTAGAGACTTGTGGTTATAGGACCCCAAGCTGTGAGGGCCCTCTGGAGTTCTCCAACGTAGAGACTCCCTAACATTCTGCTACACCTAGATATCACCGAGACATATAAGCCCCCTCTCTGGTCTCCTGTCTCCCAAAATTTCCTTACCCCCTCCCCTTCTGAGTAGCAGTCTCCCATGGACGGTCTCATGCTGTGAGGGACGTCCCTTCTCATGCAGCCCTGTCCAGGTACCTACCAATGAAGCTTGTGTGTTACGGACTTTCATGGTTATATCTTTTTCCTTGATCAACCTTCATTCCACAAGTCTTCTATAGTATGTTATAGTCAAGGCCCTGCAGCTCTTGGCTGTTGGTCATACTCTGTCTCTGAACTTAAAGGCTGCCCACAGAAAGCATGTTTGACCGCATTTTTTATTTTTTCACTTCTTCTCTAATTGGAAGAATGCTCAGTTTTCCAAAGTTTGTCCATTCTGAAACATTTGCAAAAATCAATTATCTCACCTTCTAAGAGGCAACCATTGACTGGAAATATTTGTATTGCTTAAGTAGAATAGAAAGTACATAGATGTTTATTTGATTATTGTCCTTTAAACTGAAGTTGTATTTCAGCCTTTCAGTAAGAGCCAACTAATTTTTTTTTTATTTTTATAATGGAAGAGACAAGGGAAGGTATGAGATTCATGGTGGAGAAAAATGAGAAGTAGAAATAAAATTAGAATCCAATTGTTTCATGTCTTTTGCCAATATTCTCTCTATAACTAGACTACAAACTTTTTGAGAGTGTGAATGAAAATCTTATTCCTTTACCATTTGCATCCAAGTACCATATTGGATCAGTATTTGTTCTCAGTGACTATTGCTGATGAGCGAAAAGACAGAGAAGAGAAAAATGATTGGGAGAGAAGAGAGAGAAGAAGTAAGAGGTAAGGGCTTACACAGGAAGAAAGAAAACTATAAAAGGAAGCTTAGCTGTGTGGCCTCAGACCAGTCTTTGAACTTCAAATTCCTAAACTGCAGAATGAAGATATGAGCAGTTATGACTAGAGATGCAAAGTCCTGTAGAAATGGAAGGACTTCTATTGGACCAAAGGTACATTTGTGTATTTTCTCTTCTCTTCTGCCAAAAAACATGAAGGGAGTCCTCTGGAGAGCAGGTGATATGTGGGTACCTGGGATCACTTAGAAGGTCTCAGAGAATTAGGAGAAAGGTCCCAGGAGATCACTTTAAGAGATAGAAGAGGAACCCTTTGCTTGGGGGAGATGTTGTCTAGTTAGGCTCTTTGTATTTAGGGGGTTCAGAAGGCTAAGCCTGGACCTCCAATCATGGATCTTAGGGGAGCAAAGGAATGCTGGGACTCTGCTCTCTGGGCTCAAATGTTAGCTTTATGTGGCTATGTTACTGAAGCAAAGGACTGAGAGCTAAATCTTAAGTACCAACACAGATGTTCCTTCAGAGGAGTGGAGCCCTGAGGAACAGGGTGACACTGCCAGAAAGTGGTGGTCCCTGGTATAGGAGTCGCCATCTTGGAGGAATGCTGTCAGCCAGTTTGTATTATCAAAGGGTGAGAGGAGTTTCAAAGGAGAGACCCTCTCCCCACCCCCCATTATTAGCCACCCCCACAGCTAATAAGGTATGTGGGGAACGAAGGAACTGATTAGAAAAACAACAGAGGACTGCGCTTGATATTTGTAGAACAGTTCCTATTGGTTATATTATGATTAAACTTGTTGCATGCCTCCCACGGATGATGGACCAAATACGTATTCCAGGGCAAGACAAGAACAACTGTAAAAAAGATTTAGGAGAATGCCAAAGTTGTTATTGATTGGAAACATCCCTTGTTCTGAGTTATGTGGCATTGCTTGAGGTTTTTTTTTTGCCCTGGTGAAATCATATTACAGACTATCACTTTCATATTGATTTCTACAGTATGTGGGCAAAAACCAGAGGGTTTAAAAAGTCTTTATAGTTGCAAATCAGGGATGGAACCCCATGCAATTGGTTTCAAAAAGTCAGGAAAAAAATGAGAACTTGAGAACTTCTCACAAGTGTTTTAGATTTCAGTGCTTCTAGGACAAGGGAAGAACTAGAAATTTCTGGAAGGTTGTGGGGGACTCTTCCAAAGTAATTATGTCACTTTGGTCTGAACAGGGTGGGGTGGGGGATATATCTGCCTTTGGAGACCCTCCTCCTCAGCAGTATTCAATTAGGTAAACCTTTATCTCAGGCACCAACATATATTGTATCATTTTCTAAGTCCCTTTTCTTAAAGAAAAAACTCTTTTAATCTCGGTATGAGAAACCTGGACAACCTATTTTTCAATTTTTTTTAAACAAAGTCTCCTCCCACCTTTCTTCAATCAGAAAATTGAAAAAAGTGGTGAAAAGTAGAAAGAATAAAATAAGTCTCCTGTAATTCTACCATTCTGAGACAATCAAGCTACATTTTGGCATACATACATACATACATACATACATATATGTATATGCAGGTATAACATATATTTATTAAATTGTTTACATAATTGAGATCATATGGGACTGAACATATGAATACTTTTTTAGCTTTTTGGCTTAATATTTGATATAAGCAGTTACCCATATGACCAAAAGCTCTTTATAAGCATTTAAAATAAGTGAACAATATTTTCTTTCCAAGGCACCATGATTTACTTATCCAGTCTCCCATTCTGAAGCATTTCAGTTGTTACCATCCTCTTTGTTATTATAAATAGTACTGAATTCAGCATCTCTGTGCATGATTCTTTTTTCCTGTTTTTAGACTGGATGGCTTGACTGATAGGAATATTTTTCAAGCTGTTCATTTGCGTTGCCAAAACACTTTTAAAAAAGATTATACCACTTACAATCCACCCAGCAGTGAGTTTCCTTTTCACTCTACCTCATCAGCACTGGGTAATCCTATTTTTAAGAAAATGGCTAATTTTAGAGCTAAAAGAGCTGCAGTTTATTACTTGAATTGTTGCCTATTTTTCCTTGTCAGCTTGCCATCCTATTTTTGCTTGTGACTCTTCCATGTATTTTTCCCATTTATTTGTTGTTTTATTCACCAATACGCTGCACACACACACATATAAAATTCGTTTTTGCATGGTATTTACTGTAAAAGTTTTTGTCCCATTTATTTTTAAATTCATGAATTATAAATTTATTTATTGTTTCCTTTTATTTTTTCATTCCTTGTAGACAGAGATTATACTGTTCAACTATATGTTCTTATGGTTTTGTTTTAATCATTTAACTTCTTATATTTAACTTTTTAATTTATCTAAAACTTACTTTGAAATATTTCTGAAATAGTGTTTTTAAATGAACTTTCTCCCCTACGTGGAGAGATTTTCACAGCTTCATTGACTGAATGGATCTTCATTTCTCTACTAATTTGTGATGATTTTTTTATTAGGTACTGAAAATTTACATATATTAATGTTTGGCTCAAGGCTAAGTATGTGTGCTGTTTCATTAACTATTTTAAAACACAATAGGGCTAGTATCCTCTCATTACTTTGGTTTTTAAGAAATGTTCTTGATTATTCTCAGATGTTCATCCTCAGAGATGAACTTTAGAATTATTTTGCCAAGGTTAAAAAAAAAAGTCGTTTTGGAATTTGATATTATTGTGGAAATAGAAAGACCAAACAAATGAGAACAAATAGAGGCTATTTATTCAGAGTTTTTTATAGCATGGGAATAAGCTATCATCACTTGCATTTTGGCAGACGCTCAAAGGCAGGGAGAGGAGTATGAAAACTTTACAGTGGAAAAACAGAAAGGCTTCAGGTTGCCCTGATTGGAAGTTGTTGGCATGGGGAAGGTGAAGGTGCATGCACTAGAAGAGGGCATCCTGCGTTAGGGTGCATATCTGGCTTTCTCTGGTTGGTCCTAAGTTGTAAGTGGGGACGACAATTAGGGAAGCTGCTAGTTATCATAATCAAGCCTGGGCCATTTTGGGCTGATTGTTACAGAAATTATTAGCTTCTTGGATTGTTACTGGATAATAGTCTGATTTCCTACAAGTCTGACTTGTAGTAAGCTGGCTTCCTGGGCTGTTTTTGTAGATAGGAGTAGGTTTCCTTAGCAGGTAGATTGTGAGTCAGAGCTCTGTTTTTGCACAGGGCCTGGCCATTGCCTGTTTGTATGTTCAGTCTCTCATTATATGAAAACTATAAATTAACTCAAGAATTGGTAGCTTAATACTTATTCAGTATTCTCACCCAAAAAATACCTCAAGTTTTTTATATGTTCAAGAGAATTTTGAATTTACTTCTTATGGGTCTCTCATCTTGCCTTTAAGAGTCATTTATAGTTTTTGTGGCTTTTGTGCATGGTCTATTTCCTTGTTTTGTATTTTTAATTACTGATAAATTATACAAAGTAAAGCTAATTACTTCTTAAAATATTTTGTCTGATATTTCAGATAATTTGCCAAAATGTTAGATATTCTAGGTAAAAGTATGTTTCTCCTCCTTTTAAAAATGCTAATACTTCTTATTAGTATTCACATTTTATTGCATCATGGAATTTCTACACAATGTTAATTAAAGTGGTTATGGTGGAAATTCTTATTTTGGCCTCAATTATAAATGAGGATGGCTTTTGAAACTATGTTTCACTGTTTTGTATTTTGATGGTAAATGTTTGAGGATATTCTTCATTACATTCAGGATAAAGGAAACTCTCAATAAAATATCCTTTTATTTTTAGTTTAAAATACTTTTTTGGATTTAATGATAAATTTTATTGAAGGTCTTTTCTGATAATTTCATATGTTTGAAAATTCTACATTGAAATGAGCTGTTATATTACTAGATTCTTTTCTTTCTCTAGATTTTTAGTACTCATTTTATGAAACTAAAACTTGACTTTGAAAAATTATTTTAATGTTTGGTAGTACCTTAGAATTGTTAACATCTGTATATAAGGGCTGTTGCCTATTGGGGTGACCATCCTCAGATCTGTTAATTGGTGAAGACTCATAAGTCTCAGCATGTGTGTGTGTGTGTGTGTGTGTGTGTGTGTGTGTGTGTGTGTGGTTACACTCATGCTATGATTTATTACAGTGAAAGAATATAGAGTAACATTAGCAAAGGGAAATGTGTACAGGGTAGAGTCCTGGGGAAACCAGGCACACACTTTCAAGAGTCATCTCCCGGTGGAGTCATGTGGGCTGTACTCAATTCTTCCAGCAACAAGTGTCACAACACATGTGAAATGTTGTCCAGCAGGGAAGCTCATTAGACTCCGTGTCTAAGGTTTTCATCAGAGGCTGATCACGAAGTCAGCCTCTGCTCGGCACATGTCAAAATTCTAGACTGTCAGAGAGAAAGTTTGTATTCCACACAAAACATACTATTTGTATAAACAGTTTGGGCACTGTAACCCACTCTTATCAATCAAGGGGATGGGAACCTCCAGAATACCAGGTTCCCGAATGCCAGGCAAGGGTCAGTCTTGTAGGCAGACGGTTGTGTTAATGTTTCTCTGCACACCTATATTTGAGCGAATATGTATGTCTGTGTGTGTACTGTTTTGTCATGCACAGAGTCGTAGAGTTTGGTATCACAGTTAAGATAACTAAATTGGGCAATTCCTTGTTTTCATATAATAGAATGGCTTATATGGGCTGGGATTTTCCGCTCTTTGAAGGTTTATAAGAGCTTACCTATAAAATTACATGGATCCAGAACTTTTTATGGAGGATAATTAAAAATTAACTTACTTCTTGAGTCAGTTTGTTATCCCTCACCCATTCTTGCCCCAGCCAGAGTTGTCCACTTCATTGAGATTTGCTAATCTATTTACATACCTGGTGAATTTTTCACTTATAATTTTAAAATCTTTTCTGTATCTATTCCTCTATCATGTTTCATTACTAAATGTATTTATTTTTGATTTTACTTTCTGTTTTTATTGATTCGATTATCCAGAGATTTGTTTGTTTTATTAAATTTTCAAAGCACCAGTTCTTGGTATCATTTATCAATTTTGCTTTTCTATTTTTAAATTTATTTATGTATTTGTTTATCTTGATTATCTCCTTCCCTTGCTTGAGTTATGTTTTGTCATTTTCCCCTTAGTTTGAGTTAGAAAACTTTGTTTTCTTACTTTCTTTTAAAATAGTACCAAATATTTGAGGGTACATACTATAAAAAGACGACTTCCATGGTGGCTCAGACGGTAAAGCGTCTGCCTACAATGCGGGAGACCTGGGTTCAATCCCTGGGTTGGGAAGATCTCCTGGAGAAGAAAATGGCAACCCACTCCAGTGTTCTTGCCTGGAAAATCCCGTGTACAGAGGAGCCCGGTAGGCTGCAGTCCATGGGGTTGCAAAGAGTCGGACACGACTGAGTGACTTCACTTTCTTTCTTTCACTATAAAAAGAAGTATGCTGCTGCTGCTGCTACCGCTTCTAAGTCGCTTCAGTCGTGTCCGACTCTGGGCGACTCCTAGACGGCAGTCCACCAGGCTCCCCCGTCCCTGGGATTCTCCAGGCAAGAACACTGGAGTGGGTTGCCATTTCCTTCTCCAGTGCAGGAAAGAGAAAAGCGAAAGTGAAGTCACTCAGTCGTGTCCGACTCTTAGCGACCCCATGAACTGCAGCCCACCAGGCTCCTCTGTCCATGGGATTTTCCAGGCAAGAGTACTGGAGTGGGGTGCCATTGCCTTCTCCCAAAAAGAAGTATAGCTTTAGCTATATCCTACAAGTGTTTATGTATATAATTATCTACTGTTATACTTTTTATTTCTACCTTGACCTTATCATTATTTAAGAGAGGTATTTTTAAATCCCAAGGTTTGGAGAAGTTTCTTTTGTTTGTATTTATTTAAACATTTGTTATTAACTTCTTTTTTTATTATACAGTATTAAGAGAAATAATGGAATATATTAAGGATTTTTCAGTAAAATGCTTAAAAAGAAGCTGTTTTCTTAGTAAGGCAGAGGTAATATTCCAATATATGTCAATTTAACATCATAAATTAAAAAAATTTTTTTGATTGCTTGATCTGTCATAGGTTGATAATGGTGTGATAAAGTCTTCCTCTGTAAGTGTGTGTTAATGGCAGCAAAATGTATTAATTTGTAATCAGAAAGACCTGCTTCCAAATCTCAGATCCATAACTCACTGGCTGTGTGACTGTCTCAGACTGAGCTTTCTGAACGCAGAGCCTGAGGCAAGGATTTGAATACAAGTAGATTGTTTGGGAGGTGTCAAAAAGACTGGTAAGAGAGTGAAGAAATGAATCAGAGAAGGGATAGCAATAATTTAGTAAAAATAGGTTCCTGTAACACATGCTATCATCTATCTACCTACCTACTTATCTCTCCATCTACTTATTTCTTCTTTTTTTAAACTGAGCTACTATACATGTATAATGAAAACCATAGATCTTAAATGTACAGTTTGATAAATGTATATATAAAATGTATGCATTTTAAAATGTATAAATGTATACATGTATACATGTATAAAATGTGATAAAATGTATGTGAAACATATGACAAAATGTATGCATCCATGTAACTTGCACTCCAGTTAAAACAGAACATTTGTATAACCCCTAAAATCACTTTCAAATCAAACCCATTCTTCTCCATAAGCAGTTACTGTTTTGACTACTATTTCCACTGATTGTTGCTGTGGTTCAGTCACTAAGTTGTGGCTGACTCTTTTGTGACCTCATGCACTATAGCCCCTCAGGCTCCTCTGTCCATGGGATTTCCCAGGCAAGAATACTGGAGTGGGTTGCCATTTTCTTCTCTAGGGGATATTCTTGACCAGCGATTGAACCTGCATCTCTTCCATCGCAGGCAGATTCTTTACCGTCTAAAGTCACCAGGGAAGCCCATCTCCATTGATTAGCTTCATCCATTCTACAACTTTATCTAAATGAAATCATATATATCAATACATGGAAAAGTATAAGGTGTACTCTTTTGTGCTCAACTTCTTTTATTTAGCATACTGTCAGTAAGATTCATCTATTATTTTGCATGTATCACTAGTTCCTTTTTATTGCTGAGTATTTGTATGAAAATACTACAATTTGCTTATCCATCATTCCTTGGATGGCTGTTTGAGTTGTTTTCTGGAGAATAGGAATGGAGCCATTGTGAACGTTCTTGGACATATGTCTTTATCTGTCTGGAGGTAATAGTTAAGGATGGTATTGCTGGGACATTGGGCAGATGTATTAATATATTTTGCCTTATAAGATACAGCCAAATGACTTTCCAAAATGGCTGTGCTATGTTCCACTCCTACCATAAGGAGTGAAAGTTCCAGTTGCTCTACATTTTTGCCAACATTCAGTGGTGTTAGTGTTTTTAATTCCAGCTGTTTGAGTGGATGTGAAATGATATCTCATTGTGGTTTGTCATTTGCGTTTCTCTGAGGATTAATGAAATTGACTGTTCATGTGCTAATTGGTCATTTCTTGTATCTTTCTTTATAGAATGTTTATCCAAGACTTGGGTTGTATACCTTTTTATTAGTAAGTTGTAGGAGTTCTTTCCATACTCTCCATACAAAGTAGCTTTGGGATTACCAGCAATAGTTATTAAAATATATATTCCTGGGGTGCACCTCAGACCTTCTGTAAAGACTCTTAGTCAGAGTGAGCCCTGGGAATTGGTATTTTATGTCAGCCTCCTGATGATTCTGATGTGCAGTCAAGTTTAGAAACTACTGTAGTAGAAGGGGCACTGGATTGGACTCCTTCAAATGACCCAGGGATGAACCCAGTCCATTCACTAACTCAGCTCCTCCCTCTAGGTCTGTGTCCCTATCTTTCTAATGAGGAAGTCTACCAGTTGGCAGCTGAAGCTCCCTCTGGGTTTGAGGTATTTTCTATTATCAGCTGCATTAAGAGTGGTTTATCACTTGCTATTAGTTGCTTATCACTTGCTATCAGTTGCTATTATCACTTGCAACTTGGCAAACTGAAGACAAGTCGGCGTGTGTGGCACCCATCAAGCCACACATGCTTCCCTACACACCTTATCTGATCGTCTAGCTGAGGCAGAACTGAAATCAGGAACTGCAGCTCCAGCTTGGGAGCGATCTCCGAAGGATCCAATGGAACAGCCGTTGGCTGGGAGTCGTCGAGTAGCAGCTGGTTGGGTCTATGAGCTTCTTGCAGCTGTTTGCGATATGTCAAATGAATTTTTGTTTTTATGTGTTAATGTACTCTGAGCTATTTTACAGTGTGTTTGACATTTTACAGTATAGTAAAGTGTGTACATGCCTAATTAAAACAGATGTGCACTTGATAAAATAATTACTGGATACACTGAAGAAAAATGGCTAATTATATATACAGCATAAACACCTAAACATATGTTATAAATATGTACTTGAAAAGTACTGGAAAGTAGGTATAATTGGCTGGATTCTTTTTTTGTGTCCAGATTTAAAGTCATTCCTTAGACTCTTCTGGCTTTGGGATCCACTGATATTAGAATTCTCTGCCTAATTTTTTTTACCCTCTTCCCCTATCTTATCTTTCGTCTCCTGGAATGAAGAAGAGGAGAAATTCTCTCTCCATGAACAGAGGTGGAGTGAATTTATAAAAAACATAAAGATAATTGTATTACTGCGTGCTAGGCACTGTGTTAGATACAATATATTATCTCATTTAATTATCACAGATACAATATATTATTTCATTTAATTATCCCTGAGGCAGCTGCTTTTTTTTTAAAATTTTCATACCACTTTATCCCAACCTGAGCACCTCAATATAAAACTAAACACTGGTGAGCTGTTTTCCTTACTAATTCTGAATTACTGTACATTTGTACAAGTTCTGCTAGCAGTTCAACACTTAAACAGATTAAATCATCTCAGACACATGGTAGATCTCATATAATTAAAATACCTAAATCAGTTAGTGCAATATACTAAACTAATCTAAATAAAATGAGCTTTGGAAAACAAGACTGTGAGATTATTACTAACATAGTCAACGCTGTCCCTTTTACAAATGAGGAAACTGAGGCTCAGAGAGGTTAACAGCTTGCCCAAGATCGCTAAACTGGGAAAAGATTTCAGCTGAGGTCTGACTACAGAACCTGTCTCTTTAACCACTGCCTTACACTGCCTTTGTAAGAAGGTCTTTCTGCCTTTCACTTCTGTGCTCCATGATGGGGAATATTGCTGGTATGGGGAACTCAGCTCAGACATCTCTGCCTCTACTTTATATATTTTGGAGCATCCCAGGCCAGACTTCTTCAACAGGAACTCTGTATGCCCTCTTTTTCTAGGTGCATGGGGTGGGACTGTTGTGCTAGTGAGTGGAAAATCTGCTCTGGATCTCCCATGGACCCTGGGGGTTGCTGCTTCATGGGGACTCAGCTTTGGGATGCTGTCAGCTGGGTGAATGTGTTGGTGTTAGGCTTTCAAAGGCCGTTGGTTGCCTGTGCCTGCTGTAGGAGGTGGGGTGAAAAAGCATTCTGGAGGCAATGTAAATGTATACAGAAAATATTGAGAAGTCCTATAAATACCAAATGAGGGTTTGTTTTCTCAAGGTTTTGTCACATGGACTTGACCTTTCTATGGACAATCCAGCTTGCTTGGAGCTTGGAGGACTAAAACACTTAGTCTCTCAGACCCTACTCATGGGAAGGCAGCTGCAATCTGTTTTATGATATTTTGGGGAAATGGGTAACCCTGGTTCTCTATAACCATATAAGATCTTCAGGGATCCTGCAATTAATTTATATAGTGATGATTCATGAGGTGCCTAGGGTCACGACAGGAGTATCAGATGTCAGTGTGTGTAGAATGTATGGCTAAAGCTGTGAGCTCTTCCATCCACTTGCTATGTGACCTAAAACCAGCATCTTAAACTTGCTGCAGTTTCTACATATCTGACCTGGAAATAATGAGTACGTACCTCACAGGATTGTTGTGAGGTTTAAATGAAATAATCCATGAAGGGGTGTCAGCACTGGGCCTGGCAACAGTAAGTACACAGTAAGTAGTATATTATTATTATTATTGATTTGGTAATTGATAGCTTTTTATTTTGGAAGATAAAGGAAGGAGGGTATGCTAAATCAATTTTAGGCCACCAGATTCATCTTGGATCAACCACACATACCCTCTCTTGGCCATAATGTTTTGTTTCTGTAAAACAAAATGGTTGGATTAGAGAACCCTGTAGGTCACTCTGGCTCTTAGAGTTTGAGACTTGGTGTTACATATTCCTTGGCCTCCTCCTTCTTTTCTAAGCTTGTGAGAGCCATGAGTGCTTAGAAGGAGCCCATGTGAAGGGAAGGACTTGTATATGGTCAACAGTGAGTGCTTGAGGGGGAACCACCATGGAGCAGTCTTATTGGAAATGTCATATTCTGAGCTGTTTTCCTTTCCTTCCTTTATAGTTGCACTTGGAAGTCAGGGAGAGTGGAGGTGGGAGACTCCAGAAATCTTTATTCCTGGGCTCCAGGGTGAGCAAAGTCTAGCTAAGCAGGAGGAGGCCTGAGCTTTGTGACCCTCAGGATTCGGAGGGCTTTGCTGGTGCAGTCAAAATGCGCCCACCAGAAAGTGTTCATTGGCAGCACCCGGATGTAAGAGCTTTCCAGAAGTGGCCTGGTCCCAGCCCCGCTCTGTTGGTGAAGGGAGAAGGTGAGAGGGAGGGCAGCTGTTGGCACATGTGGACTGAAAAATTCCAAAGTGCCAGAGCACCACTGGAGTGCCCTTCTTGGGTTCTGCATCTGTAACTCTAGAGTGGAGTGAGCCTCAGTGCATGGAGATGGGGTGGAGGGGTTTTTCCTACCTTCCCCCATGGTAAACACAGGTGGACGTATTGTTAAAGGGAATAACCATACTATGTGAATGTGAAAGTCATTCAGTCATGTCCAACTCTATATGACTCCATGGACTGTAACTCTCCAGGCTCCTCTGTCCATGGAATTCTCCAGGCAAGAATACTGGAGTGCATTGCCATTCCCTTCTCCAGGGGATCTTCCTAATCCAGGGATTGAATCTGTGTCTCCTCCACTGCAGGCAGATTCTTTACTGTCTAAAGTCACCAGGGAAGCCCAACCATGCTTTGGACATATTTAAAAAATGATATGGGAAGACATTAAGAAGAGGTGGCAAGAATACACAAAAAACTGTACAAAAAAGATCTTCATGACACAGATAATTACGATGGTGTGATCACTCACCTAGAGCCAGACATTCTGGAATGTGAAGTCAAGTGGGCCTTGGGAAGCATCACTATGAACAAAGTTAGTGGAGGTGATGGAATTCAAGCTGAGCTATTTCAAATCCTAAAAGATGATGCTGTGAAAGTGCTGCATTCAATATGTCATCAAATTTGGAAAACTCAGCAGTGCCCACAGGACTGGAAAATGTCAGTTTTCATTCCAATCCCAAAGAAAGGCAATGCCAAAGAATGCTCAAACTACCGCACAATTGCACTTATCTCACACGCTAGTAAAGTAATGCTCAAAATTCTCCAAGCAGGCTTCAGCAATACGTGAACTGTGAACTTCCAGATGTTCAAGCTGGTTTTAGAAAAGGCAGAGGAACCAGAGATCAAATTGTCAACATCCACTGAATCATTGAAAAAGCAAGAGAGTTCCAGAAAAACATCTATTTCTGCTTTATTGACTATGCCAAAGCCTTTGACTGTGTGGATCACAATCAACTGTGGAAAATTCTGAAAGAGATGGGAATACCAGACCACCTGACCTGTCTCTTGAGAAACGTGTATGCAGGTCAGGAAGCAACAGTTAGAACTGGACGTGGAACAACAGACTGGTTCCAAATAGGAAAAGGAGTACATCAAGGCTGTATATTGTCACCCTGCTTATTTAACTTATATGCAGAGTACATTATGAGAAACGCTGGACTGGATGAAGCACAAGCTGGAATCAAGATTGCCGGGAGAAATATCAATAACCTCAGATATGCAGATGACACCACCCTTATGGCAGAAAGGGAAGAGCTAAAGAGCCTCTTGATGAAAGTGAAAGAGGAGAGTGAAAAATTTGGCTTAAAGTTCAACATTCAGAAAACTAAGATCATGGCATCTGGTCCCATCACTTCATGGCAAATAGATGGGGAAACAGTGGAAACAGTGACTGACTTCGTTCTTTTGGGCTCCAAAATCACTGCAGATGTTGACTGCAGCCATGAAATTAAAAGACGCTTACTCCTTGGGAGGAAAGTTATGACCAACCTAGACAGCATATTAAAAAGCAGAGACATTACTTTGTCAACAAAGGTCCATCTAGTCAAGGCTATGGTTTTTCTAGTAGTCATGTATGGATGTGAGATTTGGACTATAAAGAAAGCTGAGCACAGAAGAATTGATGCTTTTGAACTGTGGTGTTGGAGAAGACTCTTGAGAGTCCCTTGGACTGCAAGGAGATCCAACCAGTCCATCCTAAAGGAAATCAGTCCTGGGTGTTCATTGGAAGGACTAATGTTGAAGCTGAAACTCCAATACTTTGGCCACCTGATGCGAAGAGCTGACTCATTTGAAAAGACCCTGATGCTGGGAAAGATTGAGGGCAGGCAGAGAAGGGGACGACAGAGGATGAGATGGTTGGATGGCATCACCGACTCAATGGACATGAGTTTGGGTAAACTCCGAGAGTTGGTGATGGACAGGGAGGCCTGGCTTACTGCGGTTCATGGGGTCACAAACAGTCAGACACGACTGAGTGACTGAACTGAACTGATGGGCTTCCCAGGCAGCTCAGTGGTAAAGAATCTGCCTCCAATGCAAGAAATGTGGGTTCAGTCCCTGTGTTGGGAAGATCCTCTGGAGAAGGAAATGGCAACCCACTCCAGTATTCTTGCCTGGGAAATCCCATGGACAGAGGAGTCTGATGGGCTATAGTCCATGGGGTTGCAAAGAGTCGGACATGACTTAGAAACTAAATGACAACAAAAAATGATATTGGGAAAACTTTATTAATGACATAGTTTATATAATTACCATGTGTAGTGAATTTTTTAAAAAAGGCGAAATCACTATTTCTGCTTGTTAAGAGGGTGCTGTGAGGTACAGGGATGCTGTTTGCAGATTCCCTCATTCCCTCTGTTGCTCATCATGTGGATTTGCCTACAAGCAGACTAAGCCTTTGAGTCACAACAGGATGTAACTGCAGAAATGGATGGGCCTGTGTTTTTCTTCTTCCTCTGACTGCAGAGATGAAGGGAGTCAAAGTTGGAGTAGGGATGGGATCTTGGAGTATGTAGGGGGTAGAAATGAGGGCAGCTGTGTGGGAGTTGGGATCTTAGGACTGGTTATAGAGATGGATTATGACAAAGGACTTCCATGAGAAAACACAGAGAGCAGCTTTAATTGTGTTTATCAATCTTTCTGAATTCTGCAACTGATTTGATGACTTAGATTTCCACAAAAGGACTAATTGATGGATGTCAAGCAAAATGCCTTTGGGGAATCAGTCCTAGTTGAAGTAATTAACACCTAAGTGTGTGAAATACCATGATGTTCTCATTTGATACTCAATCTGTTTCTTGGCCAAATCTCAGGCATTTAAATTTATATTTGGATTTAATGTGGCATATCTTATATTGGAAAATATGCTTGTTAAAGAAATAAATATTAAATATCTATGGAAATGGAATAGTCTCCTTCTCTGAAAGATGGAAACTAAAACCTAGTTTGTTGTGGATGTAATTACCATCACCCATGGTTTACAAAAGAAGATAGATACATCTAGTGTCCCAAAGAGGAAGACTCTTTCATTCCATGGTCATACTTATATACCCGTAGAGTGAAAATGTAGTCTGGCCAACGAAATTCCTAACCTCCAACCTGATACTGATGGCTGGCCCCTCCCTTCTCAAAGATTGGACAACATATGGCTCTGCCTGTTCCCCACTGGTATCATTATGGAACCCCAGCAGGGGACCGCTATTCAGTGCTGACCACTCCCCACCAAACACACACACTCACAGCAGCTGCTTTTCCAAACACACCCCTCCTCCTGCTTCCCCATCAACAGCCCTTGACCCTGGCCAGCCTCGCCCCAACACGGGCCACCAGATGGGCTCCTGAGATCCTTCTCTGGCAAAAGGTTGCCTACATGGAGCTCATTGCACTGGGGGTGGAGAGCAGGAGGGTGTGGGCTAGACCTTGGACTGGCAAATGGAAGGCTGGGGTGGGGGGAGGGTCAGTGTTCCTCAGTTTCCTCCTCAAAAGCAACTGCTTTTTTATGGTATCTGAGAGTTGGAAGGGGGCTGGGTCCCCTGGTGGCTCAGATGGTAAAGAATCTGCCTGCAATGCTGGAGACCTGGATTCAATCCTTGGGTCAGGAAGATACCCTGGAGAAGGGAATGTCTACCCACTCCAGTACACTTGCCTGGAGAATCCCAGGGACAGAGGAGCCTGGCTAGCTACAGTCCATGGGGTTGCAAAGAATTGGACAGGACTGACTAACATACAACCTGATGCAAGTACAGATTAAGGTTACAGAAGAATGATGCAAATAGCTGGACCTCAGCTGTAAATTGATTTTTGTCTCATATCTTTTTTTTCTTTTGCTCTTCTTTTCTGATGAAAAAAAGTATAAATTACTTCCGAAGAGGATTTCAGCTTTTGGAAAAAAATCCAATTGATTGAACTTGATTCTCCAACTTAAAGGCTGGAGAGCAGATGTCTGAGTATACAGATGGAATAAAGATGGAAAATTGGGAGGAGACACTCAGGGTTTATGCCAGTTTCTAGTAGAAGATTTGGAAATGTTATAGAGATAAGTTTTCTAAGAGATTTGTTTTCCAGAACTGTTAGTGATGGAGAGGATAATTGTGTAGACTGATTTTATTCTTTTTCTAAGTAAAAGGGTGACATTTTTGATGTCCTGAATATGAGTAATTTATTGTACTTTAAGTGGATGGAAAGCTACATCTCATCTGAAAAAAAGAAAAAAAACCCTTGACAATGATTAAGAGTTGAACATATTTTCTACCAAAACAACGTTCTTGCTCATAAAAAAATACATCCTTGGTGGGTGTTTTGAATCCTACCTAAAAATAATAAGATGAAGAGAAAATTGAATGCTGTAAGAGACTAACAACATGTGTGGCATAGCTTAACATTTGGTTCTTTTCGAGAGGCAAATTGAATATTCTGAAGTCTTCAGATCTCAGATGGCCATCTGAAAGCTAGTGATATACTATGTGGGCATGTCTGTTGGACAAGGAACTGCTGTATCATTTCCAGATCTTTCCATTTGTGAGAGGAGTGTTTTTCTTCCCTCCTCCCTCTAAGGAAGGAAAGGCAGATAATTAATTTGGCTCTTAACTCTTCAGCCTTAGTTTTAAAAGATTTTTCTATAAAATATGGATCTTTTTAGGGCTTCCCTGGTGGCTCAGTGGTAAAGAATCTGCCTGCCAATGCAAGAGATGCAGGAAAATTGGGTTTGATCCCTAGTTGGGAAAATCCTTGTGTCAGGAAGATCCCCTGGAGAAGAAATGGCAACCCACTCCAGTATTCTTGCTGGAAAAATCCCAAGGACAGAGAAGCCTGGGTGGCTACAGTCCTGGGGTCGCAGAGAGTTGGAAATGACTGAGTGACTGAGAACACACACACACACACACACACACACACACACACACACACGCACACACACACACACACGGACCTTTTTAAAGCGCTTATCTTTTCTAGGTGTGGTCTTATCTTGAGAGAGTCATTCCAGAATCTGCCCACCTCTGGATTTACAAGTGGCTCTGTTCAGGGAGAAACCATTTGATCCTTCTGATTCCATTATTAGGAATATACCACACAAGACGTAGATATCAGGACTGATCTGTCAAGCACATGAAGAGGTGTTCAATGATATGATTCACTAGAGAAATACAAATGAAAACTGCAAAGTGAAATCCCTCTCTGCACCCACCAGAGCATCTAAGATTAAAAAGACCGATCATACCTAGTATTGATGAGGATTTAGAACACCTGGAATTGTCACATGATGCTAATGGGGATGCAAAATATTGCAGCCCCATTGGAAAAAAGTTTGGCAATTTATTTTAAAGTCAAATATATCCACTATGCAGGGAACCCGGTTTTGATCCCTGGATGAAGAGAATGGCTACACACTCTGATATTCTTGCCTGGAGAATCACATGGACAGAGGAGCCTGGTGGGCTACATTCCATGGGGTTGCAAAGAGTTGGACACGATGGAGCGACTTACACTTCCATACTTATACCATATAACCCATCAACTCCACTCCTGAGAATTGACCTGAGAGAACAGAAAACATGTCCATGCAAAGACTTGTGCTTGCGTATCCATAGCTAGTTTATTCTTATAGTTCAAAACTGAAAATAATCCAAATACCCATCAGCTATGGTACATCCATACAATGGAATACTACTCAAAAATAAAATGAACTGTTGATATACATGTTGAGTGAAAAAAAAAGTGTAGCCTAAATTGAGAGTTATGTTTTATTTGGAAGACAAAACTGAGGACTTAAGCCTGGGACACAGCATCTCAGATAATTCTGAGAAATTATTCCAGGGAAACAAGGTGCGGGCAGGATATATAGGACTTTTTGCAACAAAAGATCAGATTGTTGGAACTTCAAAATATTACTGTTAATAAAAGAAAACCAGATATCCCAAGTTAAGGAATTTAGCACTTTTCTTTGTATGGGAAGGTGCAAGAATCTGGGCTCACTGAAATCACTCCTTTGATATGCACTTTAGCTGTCTGGGGCCAACACCCTGTGTTTTCTCATCCTGAGTTTCTGCAGAGTGCACCATCCCAGTGACTGTAAAGTGATGGCTTGATGGCTGCAATGTCCTTTGTTTACTGACGTGGCAGGCAACAGTTTAGTTCTCATACACAACAACATGAATAAGCCCCAAATACATTATGATGAGTGAAAGACAACAAACACAAAAGACTACTTACTGTATGATTCAATTTATGTGAAATTCTAGAAAAGGTAGAATAACAGTGATAGACAGTGGTTTCCTTGGACCAGGAATTAGGGAGATGAAGCTGACAGCAAATGAGCAGGAAAATCTTTTTGGATGATGGCAGTTTTCTGTATCTTGATTGTAACAACAACTGCAAATATTTGTAAACTCATCTAATTGTACTCTTAAAATTGGTAAATCCTGTTTTAGGTAAATTGCAGCTCCATAAATCTGATTTGAGCAAACTCTGGGAGACGGTGAAGGACAGGGAAGCCTGGCGTGCTGCAGTCCATAAGGTTGCAAAGAGTCAGACATGACTTAGTGACTGAACAACAACAAAGCTGAGTTATTAATAACAAAAAATGACTCAATTTTACTTTTGTTAGGTGCTGTGGAATAAACTTTGGATCCTTGTTAGAAAGGAGAAACTTGTCAACTTATTGGGGAAAAAACTTTTCCTCATGTTCCATTAGGGAATAAGACTATATCTTAAAACATACCTTTACACATTCATAAATTCATTTATCCAAAATGTGTATTGAGACACTACCGATTCTACTCAAGATTAGCTATGACCAACAAACACATAAAGTGATTGCTGAAGATATAATTGGTGCTCAAAAATACTAAATTTAAAATTTGGATGTTTTATGAGAATAATATGCAAATTTCTACAAAGTGCATAGACCCTTCTTGAATTCAGTGACTGTTGAGTTAAAACCAGTGGATTTTAGGCATCTGTGATAATGAGAAAACATTGACACTGACTGAACTCTTGATTTAAGTTCAAGTCTGGAGCCAGAGAAATGGCATTCTCCCCAGCTGCATTTCTCTCTGGGCTTCGAAGATGGTGGAGCCTCCCTGTAGGAGAGCCATTCTGATTAGTGAGAGGACAACCTGGAGGTATTCTCACTCTATGGATATTCTTAGAACTTTATGGTTGGTTTTCTATGCGATTATATAATCTCCATGCAAGTGCCATCTGCCATGTTTGGCACTTATGATAAAATATTTGAGATATTTTATTCATTTTGCTTGAAAAACAGATTTTGAAAAATCTGATCTTTCCCTTCCTGGGAACACAGTTCTGGAGAGGCTGTGTATAAGTTTCTTCAACGCATGACTCTGATTTCTATTTTTATCCACGGCTTGAGCTATAAACTTGGTTTAAATTTTTTTAAGTTTTTGTTTGCCATTTTGAAACCGTCAATTTAAAAATCAACTTTAAGCTTTGCCTGCTTTTTTGTTTTCCTCTTGGTATGCATTTTTACTGTTCTTTTCCAAGGCAGTTGGCACTTTTAGAATGATGCAGTGAAGATTAACTTCCAGATTTTGATAATAAAAATCTCCAGAAAGCAAGACCCAAATCTATTCTTATCTGGGTAAAGAAGAGCCTGGTTTTCTCTAACACAGTGGATCTCTGATTCATAAGCACTCAGTTTAAAAAGAACCTATATTGGTGAATTATAGATCTAATCATTCAAATGGTTGCTGCCTATCCCTTCCATTCCTGGATGCTTTGAAGGGAGAAAAAGCAATAAACGAAACAGAATTTGAATATTCTGGAGAATCTATAGGTTCACAAGCAGAGAGAGAAATAAACAAATTTAATATGTTGGAGAACAGGATCTGGAAGAGTTACTAGGCCAGGCTGATCTCTCCATGTGGTGGGTTCTTTAAATAAAAAAATATTTTCCAGAAAGTTTGCCTTTACTTTCTTCCCTGTGTGTGCTCAGTCACGAAGTCATGTCCAACTCTTTGCCACCCCATGAGCTGTAGCTCACAAGACTCCTCAGTCCATGGGATTTTTCCAGGCAAGAATACTGGAGTGGGTTGCCATTTCCTTCTCTAGGGCATCTTCCCAACCCAGGGATTGAACTCACATCTTCTGCTTGGCAGGAGGATTCTTTACCACTGAGCCGCTAGGGAAGTCCTCATTTTCTCCCCTACTTATTGTGATTTAAAGCTTAAAGTTGATTTTGGCCCTACTTATTGTAAGCAGGACAAGTATGAATTCTAATAACTAATCAGGGTTCTACTCAAAACTTTTAAATAACTTTGAAAGAGTTGAGAGGTTGTTAACCAGTCAGATGTTAGTGTTAAAATTTCCAATAGTTCACCTTTTATCTAATTCCCACCCTCGGCCAACAGGAAGTTTTTTATTTTTAACTTCCACATATTGTTATGAACATTTCCAAATATACAGAAAAGTTGAAAGACTTGTGAATAGCCATGTATCTATTTATGAGCTTCCTCTTGGTGCTGTAACAAATGACAACAAACTTTGTGGCTTAAAAGAACACAAATGGATTCAACATTCTGGTGGGCAGATGTCTGAAGTGAGTCTTATAAGACTAAAATCAAGGTCCCAGCAGGTTGTGTTCCCTCTGGAAGTTCTAGGGGAGGATCTATTCCTTGCTTTCTCCAACTTCTAGAGGATGCATTTATTTGTTGGTTTGGGGCCACATCATTTCTCTGACCTCTGCTTCTGTGTTCACATCACCTTTTCTGTTTTTGGCTTTCCTCTCTCCCTCTTTAAGGATTCTTTGATTACATTGGGTCCACCTGGATAGTTCAGGCTGATGTTTTCATGTCAAGATTCTTAATCACATCTGCATAGTTTTTATTTTTTTTCCATATAACATATTCACAAGTTCCTAGGAATAGGATGTGAGCTTTTATTTGGAAGGGAACATTAGTCAGCCTGCCACAAACTACCACCTGTATTCTAAAATTAGCATTTTGCTTTATCATGCCTCTATCCATCTATTCCTTTTTAAAAACTGTCTATCAGTTTATTTCTCTCTCTCTCTTTTTGGATGCATTTCAAATGAGTTGAAGATACCAGTTTACCTTTCGCTGTTATACCTCAACATGGATATTATTAACTACAGTTCAATGTTTGTTTATGTCACAACATATTATTGTTTATGGCAAATTTATATATAGTGAAATTCACAAATCCTAAGCATGCTGTCAGGGAGTTTTGACAAATGCATAAACCTATGTAGTAAAAAACTCCTATTAAGATACATAACATTACCATTTCCCCAGCAAGTTCCCTCATTCTCTTCCTCAGTCAAACCTTGTCTTATTCCAGGTTTTCATGATTTTTCACTAGAGATAAATTTAGTATCTTCTAGAATTTCACTGAGATAATGTTTCCAATGTTCATCCAGGTTGTTCATCAGTAGTTCTTTCCTTTTATTGTTGGGTAGTATCCTATGTATCGATTGTCTGAGTAGATCACAGGTTGCTCAGTCACTGCTCTGTTAATGTACACCTGGGTTATTTCCAATTTTTGGTGATTATGAGTAAAGCTGCTGTGAACATTTTTGTAGAATTATCTCTGTGAAATTATGCTCTTATTCTATTTTTTGAAGAGGCATGAAACCACTCTTGTACTTCTTTGAGTGTGTGTGGCTCTTCCAGGCATTACAATATATATCCTCAACTTCTCACAGCCTATTTCTATAGATTTCAAGGAGCCTGCTGTGCTATAATCCATGGGATCACAAAGAGCTGGACACAACTGAGTGACAAATACACACACAAAATAGTACTATTTTGCAAAAAATATAAAAATCTTGCAGATTTTTGGTCCATATACCCACACCCTCCATTCTTTATGGTACAGTTGTCATATGTATTACATCTACATGTTACAAACCCCACAATAAAGAGAATGCTGTAATTTTTGCTTTAGTTATATGTATTTTAAATAAATTAGGAAGGAAATACAGTTTTTATCCATATCTTTACCAGTCATGGCATTAATAATTCCTTCATGGAAATTTAAGTTTCATTTTGGTGTCACCATTTCAGTTTGAATAATTTCCTGTAGCATTCTTGTAGTGAAGATCTGATGGCGATGGATTCTCTTAGTTTTCATGTATCTAAAAATGTCTTCCTTTTCTCTCCATTTTCACAGGATATTGTTGTTATATAGATTCTTAATAAACATATCTTTTTCTTTCTGTGCTTTAAAGAAGGTGTTTCACTGTCATCTTTTTTTCTGATTATAAGTAATAGTAATTCATATTATTGTTCCCTTGTATGTAATGTGTTGTTTCCCCCTGGCTGCATTCAAGACTTGTTTCTTTTCTTTGGTTTCAGCAGCTTGAATATAATATGCTTAGAGGGGTGTGTGTGTGTGTGTGTGTGTGTGTGTGTGTTTTGCATTCATTAAGCTCCTTGAATCTGCAAATTCATATCTTCCCCTAAATTTGTGAAATTTTGGTCATTATGGTCTCAGATTTTTTTTCTACCTTATTTCTCCTTTCCTTCTGGTACTCCAATGACATGTATGTTAGACCTTTTGATATGGGCCTTTTTTCCCAGACACCTGTTCCCCCTCTGATTTTAATATTGGATTATTTCTATTGATTTATCTTTAAGTTCACTGGTTCTTTACCCTGCTATCCCTAGTCTTCTGTTAAAACCACCTATTGAATTTTTAAATTTCAGGTGTTCTGTTTTTCAGTACTAGAATAGTAGTTTCTGTTTCTCTGCTGAAGTTACCTATTTGTTCCTTCATTATAAACCCTTTTTTTTCTTTGTATATATTAGCAGAGTTATAAAAACTTCTTTAGCATTCTTGTATACTAATTCTAGCATCTGGGGCATCAGGTCAGTCACTCTTGATTGCCATTTCTTTTGAGTATAGATTACATTTTCCTGTATCATGACATGACTAGTAATTTCAGATTGTATTCTGGACACACTTTGTAAGTAATATTTTGTAGAGGTTCTGAATTCTGTTATGTTCCTCTGAAGTGTACTGATGTTTTGTGTTAGTAGCAATAGCTGGACTCAGACTCCAAACTGCCTCTCCTCTGAAGTTGGCAGGAGCTGAAATACCTGTAGTTCTTTGAGTCTTAGCTGGGTTCCCTGAAGTCTCCTCTGTATATATGCAATTCAGTGGTGAGCAGAGATTTGGGCAGAGCATGTAAAATTAGGGGCTGCTCTTTAACACCCTCCTTTCCAGGGTTTCCCCTGTCACTGACCAGCTGCTGTGGTCTCCCAAACTCTAATTGTTGATTTTCTCTCCCAGTTTTAGCTCCTTGGTCCAACTCTAAGTCCCGAGGTAAAAAGCTATCAGCACTCAGGGTTCTTCTCAGTGAAACCTCCTCACCATCCTTCATTTTCTCACTGCTCTGGTTGCTCTCCAGGGACTTATGGTTAATTTTTACATTTTATAAAGCGTTTATAGCTGTGAACCAAAGGAGGGTTAGTCTGAGAGGATCTTCTCCCCTGTTCCCAGCAGAACTCTGATTTAAGCAGATAAATGTGAGTTTTTAGCCCTTGGTAGGGAGAGACTTAGGCCTGAGTGTTAACTTGGGCAAGTATTGAGAATGTAGTTCAGAAAGTGGCATAGAGAAATGTCCAACATAAATGTTTAATTTCTCATAATTTTGATTCAGGCCAACATCTTTCTCCCCTTCTACCTCCTCTTCCTCTCTCTGCTTTCTTCCCTTCCTCCTTTCCCTGTTTTAGTGTCTCATACCGCCTCCCTCATCCCATGATGCAGACCTGAGCAGAGCTGGCATCAGTGCTTCTCTTCAAGGGCTGTGTATGCTGTGCTGTGATAAGTTGCTTCAGTGGTGTTCAACTCTGTGGGACCCTATGGCCGGTAACCCACCAGGCTCCTCTGTCTCTGGGATTCTCCAGGCATGCATACTGGAGTGGGTGGCCATGTCCTCCTTCAAGGGATCTTCCCAACCCAGGGACCGAACCTGGATCTCCTGTATTACAGGCGGATTCTTTACCATCTGAGCCGCCAGGGAAGCCCTCTCTTCAAGGGCATTTAGGATTAAACAAATGCTTGTAGGCTGTCCGGGGAATGAGACTACCACCTGTGAGATTGAGTTTTGAATATTTAGTAATCAGTCTCTGATGAAGACTGCCCATACTTTAAAATGCAATTTCTCTCGAATTTCAGCCTTGTGGCTGGAATTTATTCTGTATTCCATCCCCTTCTTTTGCCAGTTGCTCCTGAGAGGTTACCTCTGTTAGGCTCTGAGGTCATAACAGCTGTAGTTGGTTGCTAACTTGCAGAATAAATTACTTTTAGTCTTCTTTTTGAAGGAACAGAATGTTCTAATGTTCTGTGCCTCTATTTTTCCATCTACAGTTCGACCAACTAGACCAGGAAGGTTTTTCTTGTGTTACAGTGGAGCACAGAACAATCAAGTGAGTTCAGGATGGCCCATGGTGTTATTTCAGGCAGCCAAATCACCTCAACCTCTCAGCAGACAGTTATCCTATTTGCCACAGTGATGGAAAATTTATTATAGAAAGGCCATTTAGGTAGAATGCAGAGATGTGGTCTTAAATTTTTGTTAAGTTTCAGACCTCCTTTTCAGAGGGAAGAGTATCTCAAAGTTTGCAACTGGAAAATTGAGAGAAGAAAAACAAAACTTTTTTATCATTATTATTATTACATTAGAAGCTTATGACTTCTACTCAGAACACTTATTTTCTTAAATCTTCTCGGACATACACACTGTTTGGGATATGCATTGGAAATAGATTCAGTGCACCGGAAGGAAACCCGCTCTGCCACTGCCATGCCTAACTCACAAAGCAGCTACAGTCATAATTTAATGCTCACAGTGCTAAAGGGTTATTTGTTTTACAAAAAGCTTCTCTGAAGTGTTCCCTAAAGATACCAAACTCCCTGAGTGCCTTGAAAATGAGAATCACACTACAAAATCCTATTTAACAGAGCATTTTGGGAACGTGCAAAGTGTGATTGTAAAAGATTATGGCTGATTTTAAGAAAAATTCCAGAAGTTACAAATAATTCAGTGGAGTGGGGGTGATGGTTTAGTCGCTAAGTCATGTCCGACTCTTGCAACCCCATGGACTGCAGCCTGCCAGGGTGCTCTGTCCATGGGCTTCTCCAGGCAAGAATACTGGAGTGGGAGTGAATTTGGAGTTAATTGTGGAGTAAGATGGCTGATGGAATGTGTGTGTGTGCGTGTGCATGTGTGGTGATTTGTTTATTTATATTCATGAGTCCCTCAAATTACTAATCTCACAGAAATATATATATATATATGTAAGTATACACATACATGTAATACAGATAATATGATAATAATGTGTATACTATTCATGTACTTAATTTGGCAGGATGGAGGGATAAAGATAAACAAGTGTCGTGTTTCTGTAGTTAGGGATGTAACTCAAATGCCTTTGGCAGTGATTCTTTCTTTTTTTAAAAAAATTTTATTGAAGTGTAGTTACTTTACCATGTTGTGTTACTTTCTACTGTATAACAAAGTGGATCAGCTACATGTATACGTATATCCTCTCTTTTTTGGATTTCCTTCCCATTTAGGTCACCACAGAGCACTGAATAGAGTTCCCTGTGCTGTATAGGGAACTCATTAGTTATCTATTTTATACGAAATATCAATAGTGTATATATGCCAATCCCAATCCCCTTTACCTTCTTGGTATCTATATATTTGTTCTCTACATCTATGTCTCCATTTCAGTAGTGTTTCTTAATCTTTGATAGATATTTAATCACCCAGTGAACATGAAAATATCCTGGTATTCAGCCACAGCCCATACTAATTCAGTCAGAACCTACAGGAAGAGACATCAGCAGTGTTAAAGACACCCTCACCCCCCAACACCGCACCACCACCCCCCCAAACCAAGTGATTCTGTTGTACAGCTAAGCCTTAGAACCGAACCCCTGGGTAGGGGGCCTCAGTTCCAGATGTACATTAGAGTCATCTGGGAGCTCTTAAACGTGACCAATGCCTGGACCCTACCCCTCACAGATTCTGAGTCAGTTATCTGGGGGGAAGCCTGGGTGTGGGGTATTTTTTGAGTTCTGCCATTGGTTTCAAAGTGCAGCCCAGTTTGGGAACCAGCTGATAAGGTAGGTGGGTGGAGTGGGGAAGGAGGCAGCCACACAAAGCCCTACTGTGTCTGCCCTGTCGTAAGGGGCCAGCTGCCCTGAGAATCCTTGTAGGAACATGGGCCCTGAATTACCAGATCTTCTATTTTCCAAAAGACACTGGAAGTCTGGATGTTTAGATGGACACTTCTTTTCATTTTTTTTACTGTGGTAAAATATACATTACAAAATTTATCATTTTAACCACTTTTCAGGTAACCACTTGGTATTAAATACATTCACATTTCTATGCAACCAGTACTATCATCCACCACAGATCTTCTTCCATCTTCCCAAATGGGAACTGTGTATATTAAACACTAACTCACCACTCCCTTCTCCCCTCAGCGCGTGCTCATTTGTTACCATTCTACTTTCTGTCTCTGTGAATCTTACTACTTTAGGGGCCTCATATAAGTGGAATCATACAATATTGGTTCTCTTCTGACTGGCTTATTTCACTCAGTATAGTGTCTTCAAGTTCGATCCATGTTGCAGCATGTGTCAGAACTTCCCTTTTTAAGGCTGAAGAGTATACCATGTACAGAGCACATTTTGTTTCTTCATTCAGCTGTTGAGGGACACTTGGGTGGCTTCTACCTTTTGGCTACTGTGAATAACAGTCCTATGAAGATGGGTGTGCAAATATCTGTTTTCAGTTCTTTGAGGGGGGGCATTGCACCACTTCTTTCCTTTACTCTCATGCTGTAACCACACACAAACTGCTTCACTTTTTAAAACAAGACCTACAATAATCAAGCTAAGTTTTTAAAAGTCTTTATTGAATTTGTTATCATACTGTTTTTGTTGCATGTTTTGGTTTTTTGGCCATGAGGCATGTGGGATCTTAGTTCCTCCAACAGGGATCGAACCTGAACCCTCCTGCATCGAAGCCAAAGTCTCAACTACTGGACCTCTGGGGAAGTCCCTTCACTTCACTTCTGATGTCAGTTGTGTGGGTCTTTTCCCTCCTACAACCAAGCAATTCTTTGTGACACCGGTTGGGGTCCTGTGATTCACTTTGACACTGACCGCAGTTAGTGCAGACCCCACAGTTAAGGGCTCAGTCCCACAAGACCGTCCTGCCTCCCCCCCCCCCCCCGCCCTCCTCAGACAGTCATGAATCCCGCATAGTCACCTGTACTTTTGATTGATTGGCTATAAATCAGAAGGTCATAGCAATGCCTCCTTGGGTTTGCTTGTTTGCTTGAACAGCTCACAGAACTCAGGAAACACACATTTACATTGACCACTTTTTTTTTAGTACGAAGAAGGACACAGATGAACAGGTAGATAAAGAGGCACACAGGGCAAGGTCTAGAAGGGTCCCGAGCACAGGACCTTCTGTCCCCATGGAGTTGGGAGTACCACTGTCCTGGCATGTGGATGTGTTTACAGATGCAGAAGCTCCCCAAAGCCCATACTTTTGGGATTTTTGGAGACTTTCTCATTTAGTCATGAACAGTTGTTAACTTAGTTCTTCTCAGAGGATAGGAGGTGAGGTGGAAATTTCCAAGTTTCTCCTCATGGCTCAGTCTTTCTGGTGACCAGCTCCCCCTTTCTGAAGCTTTGGAGAATCCCACCAAGATTAGTACAAAAGACACAGCTATCACCTAAGAAATCCCAAGGGATTTAAGAGCTCTATGTCAGGAACTGGGACCAAAACCCAAATGTTAGAACAAAAAATGTGCTTAGTGCTCTTATCACCTAGGAAATCACAAGCATTTTAACAGCTCTGTGCCAGGGGCCAGGGCCAGACACACACACACACACATACACACACACACACACACACATATTTCCATTTCACAGGCATATACCCAGAAGTGTAATTATTGGGCCATATGGTAGTTCTGGGGCTTTCTAGGTAGTGCTAGTGGTAAAGGTCTTGCCTGCCAGTGCAGGAGATATAAGACATGGGTTCAGTCCCTGGGTAGGGAAGATCCCTGGAGGAAGGCATGGCAAGGGAGCCTGGCAAGCTATAGTCCATAGGGTCATAAAGAGTCAGACAAGACTGAAGCAACTCAGCGTGCATGCATGGTAATTCTGTGTTTAGGAGCTGCCATCCTAAACCTCCTATTTTTAAAATGTTTGTAAACAGTTCCTACTTGAAACAACAATAGCAACAGATGTAGAACTGCTGGTTTGGCACCTTGTGGGCTGAAGACTCTGGTATAATGCAGCCCCTCTTCTTGCATGGTTCACGAGGCCACAAGTCATTCCTCCCTGTGCCTCAGTCTCCGAATCTCCAAAATGAGAACACTGGACTGCATCATCCCTGGTTCTGTTTTACTGGAACAGATGTTGGGAGTCAGTATGATTCCAATTTGATTGTGGTTCTTTTTCTTGCTTGTAGATCTTGAACCTGAGGCCAGCATTCTGCATCCTGGTGCTCACATCACAAAAGCCCACATGATCTGGCGGTCTAGATAAGACAGAGGGAATCAGAGCAGACACTTGTTTGGGTCCAATCAGACACAAGTAGAATCTAAATCAGCCAAGATAAAAAACCTGTTTGTGCTAGCCACAAAGCAGTCGGTTTGCCCTTTTAAGGAAAGAATAATCTGTTTTCCAGTCCCAGCAAATTTCAACCACATTTGAACAAAAAAGATCACATTTCTGAGCTGTAGGTAAAAGACTCCTGTGGTAGTAACATGAATCTTTGTATGTTTGTGACAATTTCTTAGCAGGAGCTTAGCTGTTGGCTTTTTAGAAGAAGATATAGGCCTGGCCTTTTGAAAGTTGGTTTATTTATTTTTATGAGCCTCTTAAATGACTAATCTTGCAGGACTAAGGCACAGAGAGGACAGCTGCTCCCACAATCCTCTGGGTCCTGCCTACTCAGGATAGCATTCACCTCTCCCTCTTTGTGTCCTTCAAGGACTTCAGCTTGTGCCTTACTATTATTTAAACAGGTATACAGCACCTCCGGACTCCCAGTTTTCTCTCCCTTCCTACTTTTTGCTTGATTCTGTTTTTTTCTTAAAATTCTCACTAGAAGGAAATAGGTTTTCAGACCTTCCCAAAAAATGCATTAACAATTTATTAGTCATCTCAGGGTCTTATGACATTGAAGATCCATGTCAGGAAATGTATTTGGTTTCTGTTGATCAGGGGGAGGTGATTCTTGTGGTGGGGGACTGGAAGTGTGGGATGTGGGGCCAGGCTGGTGGAAGTCCACCAGACAGCTCCTTGTTCCCTGACTTTGGATAGATGGGGCCTTTTGTTCAGCACTTACAAAATGGGGACTGCTTAGCTTCTAATACTGCAATAAAATTAAATTAACAATGTATGCATGGTGCTGGGCCAGGGGACATGGCACAGAACAAGTCCTCAATCAATGGAAGCCATTATTAATCATCTTGAACTCCTTTCCAGGCACTGAAAAAGAAATACAGGAGGCTGGGAAAGACTTGAATTGATTCTGTTGCTAATTAGCTGTGCAATCTTGGACAAGTGATAAACTCCCTGGGTGTCAAATTCAACATCAGTTATTTAATAAGCACATATTAATTGCCTATTAGTTGGTAAGTTCTGTCTTAGGAGGTGAGAATAGAAAGATGAATGGGACATGCCCAGCTCTTATGAGTTCATCAGCTAGTTGAAGAGGACAGATACCCTAAGGTTGTGGATATGAGTTAGAAGGACTCCATGAACCTTTAGATGGGAGCATCGGTGGACCAGCAACTCAGGGGTGCATTAACATTTGCCTTGAGTTACAACAAATTTGGACTTCTGATAGCTCAGTTAGTAAAGAATCCACCTGCAATGCCGGAGACCTGGGTCAGGAAGATCCACTGGAGAAGGGATAAGCTACCCACTCCAATATTCTTGGGATTCCCTTGTGGCTCAGCTGGTAAATAATCTGCCTGCAATGTGGAAGACCTGTGTTCGATCCCTGGGTTGGGAAGATCCCCTGGAGAAGGGAAAGGCTACCTACTCTAGTATTCTGGCCTGGAGAATTCCATGGAGGTTGCAAAGAGTCAGACAAGAGTCAGACATGACTGAGCAACTTTCACTTTACTTTTACTTTACAACAATTTTAGTTGGAAGCATTTATGGGGCTCTTGGGCACTTTCAGGGGTTTGATTACCTGTTTCTAATTGGCACCACCTTCTGTGGGTAGGCAATGCTCTTTGAACCCCTACAGTGAGGCAGAACCACTACCCCTTGCTGCCCAAGGGCATCAAGGTGGAAAATATGGTTTTGTATAAACTGTTATATATAAACTTCTCGTTGGCTGGCACTGATAGGAACACCAGTTCCTGGTGCTATGTATTCACTTTGCAGCAATTTTACCACTAAGAGTGACCAGTAGGGTGTCTGTGCTTCATTTCTACTCCTAGTTGAAAGAAAATCATTCTTTGTTAATCGTTGTATTTTAATTGTGAAACACCATGTTCGAGGAAGAGTTTCAAGGCAGAAATGGCCTTGAGGTCTCGTTTTCTTGTTTTTCAATTTGCAAGGAAAGAAATTCTCTCACCCGAATTCCCCGATAGCCTGCAGGCATTGGCATTCTAAATAGCATGCACACAGGAAAACAGATCATATTTAAAAAGGGTCTTCTTTCTTTTCACTCCATTTACCTCTGTACCATTCAAGGTAATGTGAAAAAACATGGGACTCTTCTATTTTAAAGAAATGCCTTAACAAAAAAACATCAAAACATCAGTCTTTGCCATTTCCCATTGCCTGGAGAATTGGCACACGTCTTCAATGCTAAAAGAATGTTCTCTTCATGCTGCTTTGCATTGCAAATGAGCTTCATTCTTGGAAGACCTAGCAGAGCAGGGTGACACCTTCACCATTGATTTCCTGCTACCCAAAGAGATGTGGTAATTCATAGAGTCCAGAAAAGCAGCTTGATGGGATGCCTGGGGCTAGCAAGTGATCACACTGGTTGGTCTGGCTACCCTTGAAGACCACTGTGCTCACCACGCTTATAGGAAACTGGGACTGGGACTAATATAGGGACAGGGACTAACCCCTTTAGCTATAAGCATGGAAACGAAAAGGCTGGCCAGTTTCCACCAGAGGGAAAGACAAAATAATTTGAAATCATCTATCATTGGAAGGACTGTGCTGAAACTCCAATATTTGGCCCCCTGATGAGGAGAGCCAACTCACTGGAAAAGACCCTTATGCTGGGAAAATATTGAGGGCAGGAGAAGGGGGCAACAGAGGATGAATGAGATGGCTAGATAGCATCACCAGCTCAAGGACATGAATATGAGCAAACTCTGAGAGATAGTGGAGGACAGAGGAGCCTGGCGTGCTGTAGTACATGGGCCCATAAGGAGTTGGACATGACTAAGGGACTGAACAACAGCAACAAATACAGCAATTGAAGGGCTTCCCTGGTAGCGCAGTGGTAAAGAATCTGCCTACCAATGCAGGAGCCTCAGGTTCGATCCTTGGATTGGAAAGATCCCTGGAGAAGGGAATGACAACCCACTCCAGTATTCTTGCCTGGGAAACCCCAAGGACAGAGGAGACTGGCAGGCTACAGTCCATGGAGTTGAAAGAGTCAAACATGACTTAGCGACTAACCAGCAACAACATAGCAAATGAAATAGCTATTGAAATAACCAAGAAATACATTTTCTTTCTTGCGTCATTTTAAAGTTACTTAGTTCCCAAGTGCCACTCTACTGAGCCTCTTATTACCGCTGCTTCTGTCTTGGAAGAACTTTCACGTTCCAAGTCCTAGAACACTGATGCTTCCCTTGTGGGACTGACCTCCACCTTGAGAGGAGTAGCCAGGCCCTAGGATCCTTGTAGGGAGCTGGGCTATGGACAGGATACCCTGTGGTCAGGTTAGTGAACCTGATGGGATGTGTGTCTTTGTACATATCTCCAGGTCTTGCTTTCCCATTACTCCCTGTACATCGCTTTCTCTCTGTAGAGTCCTAGCAATTGTCAGGTCTACATATTAACCTCAGAAAAATGTTGAAAAGGCATCACTCTTGGAGGCAATGCTCCAGCTCCCCTGCTTCCTCCCAGTCCTGCTTCTGCTTCCTCTGACTTATGTTACAGTCATTAATTGCTTGTCCAATTCCCCACCCTCTGGCTCAGCTGCCTTGCAGCATGCCCCCAACCCCATCCCTCCCCACGAGGTGTTCTGTGGCCCTATCTCCCATTAGAGTGTAAGCATCTTGAGCAAAGTGGCTGTTCTTTTCAGCTACGTGGTCTTGGCACCCACAGACACAGTCAAGCGCACCTAGTAGGCATTCAGTAAATGCGCGCTGCACAGAGTTGCACATATGGTTTGCATTTTCCAGGAATGTCTGTTTGTTCTGATTATCTGCCAGCCAAGTGTACTCTTGGGTGGAGAAAGGGAAATGGACTAAGAGATGTGGTTCAAGGAGTAGTCAATAGCCTGCTCATAATTACTAGTGGGAATGGAACAAGCATAAACTTTCTTGCATAACTACTCAATATCTTAATATATCTCCATTAGGGAGGTGTATTTTATGTTATTGATATTAAATATCTACCTATTGTGTCAGAAAGGATTCAGGGTAATTGTTATTGATGGTTAAAATCTTGTCGGCTGCTGGATGTAGACTTTTTTCTTAAATGCATGATGACTGGCTGAGATTTATTTTTCCTGTATTGCTATAAGCCAGATTCTCCATTAAGCTATAAAATATTATGATACACTTGAAGCAATGTAATATGATCCAAACACATAGTTATAACTCATTTCATTATTAGTCACATGTGCCCAGACATTAGCATAACAGTTAACTAGTCCTGGATAAGTGTGTTGCTTAAGAATATTTTTTAACAACACAGTTGCATTAGTGCCAGTTATAGTTTAATTATCTGATGGTTATAATCACACACTTAATGATAATTGGGCAGTGGAATGACTGCTGACATGGATTTTTGAGGCAGAATCTCAGTTTTAGTTCTAAATTCAAAAATCTAATCTAGAGAACAGTGTGATATCTGCCATCATTTGGTGGATTTCAGTTTGTTAGATGAGACTCCAGGCTCCGTGGTGGGTAGTACCTGAGCTGTAGCCATTTAGAGATGGATTTCTCTGCAGTCCAAATATTCTGTGCTGTTCTCATATTTCCCTGAACTACCTCAGAGTTATGAAACCACAGCACTCAGGCTGCCACATGTATTAATAGTTCAGAAATCCTTTTGCTTTAGGTGATTTCTCCTTCTTTCATGGAATGCTGCTGTGGTAAATTGCATGAATGGTCCCAATTCTTCACCCTCCCAATGGCCACATCCTTTACTATGTGACTTGGCAATTCCTGCCACTACAGAGGAGTGCTGTTTCCCTGCCTTTGACTTTGAGTGTGGCCATGTGACTTGCTTTGGTCACCGAGATGTCAGAAGGTCAACATGACTGCTCTCCACTTCCCTGAATTTCCCCATCTCGAGTTCCAGCTGTGCTAATTCTGAGGTCCCAGAATGCATCATGCTCTCCAGCATTAAATAGTCCCTGGTTTCAAAATAGTCTCTGTGACATACACATCCCACCATAGCCCTAGGGTTCCTTCTTTTTCTGGGCAAGACTGAGTCAATCGTCAGTCACCAGTCAAGAATCATCTTTTCCAGGAACTTCCCTGCTCCTGCACCTCCCCTCTTCCTCACCGTCCTTCAGGGAGCTTCTCTTGCGGCACTTGTTGGCTTGTCTTCTAATTGCTGGCTGCTTCTCCCTATGAGTCCCTAGAGGACAGGGACATATTCATCTCTGTATTCCCAGTGCCCAGCACAGTTCTTGTCTCATAAGAAGCAAGCGAGCCAGTTTCATCTCTTTTCTCTTTGGTTGCCACCTGCCTCATTCCAAAATAGGATTTTAGTCATGCGAAAGAAATTGAGGACACAGGATAAAGATTTAGCAGTTGAAAAAATTGGGAGGGAAAGGAAATAAGGGGAAGACAGGTGATGAAACCAAGACTTAGGTTGGAACTCTCAAAGGCCAGGAGGTCTCCTAGTTGTAATATTTCACTCTCTAAGTGAAATTGTTCTATTGAGCTGTAAGTTTCCAAGTAGCCAAAGCAAACAGGAAAATCAGAATTGTTATTAATGTTCACAGTTTTAGATAGCTCACAAAAGAAAATGTATGAATGGCTGATAAGCATCCTGAAAGATGCTCAACATTAGTCATGAGGGAAATGCAAATCCAAACTACAATAGGTGTCATATCATAGCCACTAGATTGCTTTATTTTTAATTGAAGCAGAGTTGGTTTATAATGTGTTAGTTTCTGGTATACAGCAATGTGATTCAGTTATATACATATAATTTTCATATTCTTTTCCATTATAGTTTATTGTACTATAGTTTATTATAGTATATTATATATATTTTATTATAACAAGTACACCTTATTGTTTATCTATTTCATATATAGTACTTGTATCTGCTAATCCCAAATTTCTAATTTATCCCTCCTGTTCCCACTACCCTACTAGACTGATTTAAAAGATTTAAAAGAATGACTAGGCTAAAAAGAATGACAATAGCAAGTTCTAGCAAGGGTGTAAAAAAACTGGAATTCTAATATTCACAGTCAGAAATTCTGGCAGTTTCTTAGGAAGTTAAGAGTTCACCACCTTATGACCCAGCAATCTTACTAAGTGTTTGGCTCAGAGACTTGTACCTGACTTGTACACAGAAGACTTGTACATGAATGGTAGCAGCAACCTTGTTTACAGTGACTAAGAACTGCAAATAACTTAGTGGTTTATTAATGGGTGAATGGATTAACAAATTGTGGTATGTTCATACAGTGAACTACTACTTAGTAATAAAAGTGAACAAATTGCTGATGTCAGCCGTAACCTGGATATGTTTCAGCGACATTATATTGAGAGATTCAGCCAGACAAAAAAGATATAGATATCTCTTTCTATCTTTTGGTATATATGTATATATATGGATAGCATATATAATAACTATACATAATCATATGTCATCATATATATGGGCTTCCCTGGTTTCTCAGCGGTAAAGAATCTGCTTATCAATGCAGGAGATGTGGGTTGGATCCTTGGGTCGGGAAGATCCCCTGGAGAAGGAAACGGCAACCCACTCCAGTATTCTTGCCTAGGGAATCCTATGGACAGAGAAGCCTGCTGGGCTACAGTCCATGGGGTCACAAAGAGTTAGACATCACTGAGCAACTAAAGAACAACAACAAAATCATATATATGTATGTGTACATATAGGACATCACAAATATAAAATATGATTTAATTTATATGAAATTCCAGAACAGGTAAATTTAATCTATAATAATAGAAATTAGATCAGTGTTCCTGGAATGAGTGTAGACTGTGGAGAGTTTACTTTTATAAAGGGGCATAAGAGAATGTTCTGATGTGATGGTCATGTTCTCAACCAGGGTTTGGCAAACTTTTTCTGGTAAATATCAGCTAGTAAATATTGTAGGCTTTTCCTATCATGTGGGCTGGGTTGCAACTACTCTGCTTGGCTGTTGTAGCACCAAAGCAGCCAGGCATACATGCGTGCTAAGTCACTTCAGTTATTTGACTCTTTGAACAAACCTGTGAACTGTAGCCTGCCAGGCTCCTCTGTCCATGGGGTTCTCCAGGCAAGAATACTGGAGTGGGTTGCCACTTCTTCCTCCAGGGTATCTTCCTGACCCAGGGATTGAACCCACCTCTCTTATGTCTCCTGCCTTGGCAAGTGGGTTCTTTACCACTAGTGCCATCTGGTATGTGTGTATGTGCTTAGTAGCTCAGTCATGTCCACCTCTTTGCGACCCCATGGACTGTAGCCCACAAGGCTCCTCTGTCCATGGGTATTCTCCAGGCAAGAATACTGGAGTGGGTTGCCATGCCCTCCTCGAAGGGATCTCCCCAACCCAGTGATAGAACCCAGGTCTCCCGAAATGCAAGCAGGTTCTTTACTGTCTGAGCCACCACGGAAGCCCCTCAAAGCAGCCATAGATAATATGTAAATGAGTGAGTATGGCAATATTTCAAGAAAATTTTATTTGTGGACATTGAGATATGAATTTCATACGTATTTCATATGTCACAAAATATTCTTAAAATTTTTTTCTTCAACCATGTTAAAATATAAAAACCATTGTTAGCTTGTTGGCTCTGTGAAGACAGGCAGCAGAGCAGATCTGGCCCACTGGCTGCAGTTTTCCAGCTCTTATTCTAAATCCTATTTGGTGTGATGTTTATATGGGTATATCCATCTATAAAACTCATCAAATCACCCTTTAAATCTTTCCATTATTTTATACATAATCTTCAGTATGATGTAAATTATATAAGATAAAAAAATATATATATCTCTCTCAATCTGTTGAAACTCAGCTTTTCAGGATAGAAATTTGTCCTCTGGGTTCTAAATAAGGTGACAGTTAGGTGGTTACTCTAACTATTTTGTAGCTGCTGGTGGGCTGGCTCTTGCCTACAGATAAGTTTTGCTTGGCCTACAAAGGGTTAAAAACATGTACCTGATTTTGACTAGCCCTTGCCAGGCAACACCCTCCAGTCCCACAGACCCCACTGTGCCCTAAGTTCTTTATTGGATTTGTTTTCCTTCCTTTACTTTCAACCTCTTACTACTCTTATATTTGTTTCCCCCATAAGTGGTATTTGGATCTCTTACTCATTTTTATTCCTTTGTATTGTTATGCATATTTCAGCTTCTTTAAATCATTTGTAGAATAAAACATGAGGGTTGAGACCTTGTCTGTTTTGCTCACCACTGTTTCTCTGGAGCCTGACTTAGTGCCTGCATAGCAGAGCTGAATGCATCCTTTTGGGTATATGGGTAAGTCCACAGATAAGTGAGTGTCCTTCAGGCAGTCCTCATGATGCTCATCCTTTCAAGGAAGATCTGATAAGAACTGAGAAGCAATGAATCTGAGATTCTATTCTCTGGTAGGAAATTACTGTGATCAAATGAGTGGTCTCTTCTTCCTGGGTGTGGATGATGGAAAGCATAGACAGTAGCAGGTACAGTTCCCATGTGAGTATCCATGTTTAAATTAACTCAAAACAAAATTTAAGAATTGAGTTCCTCAGTTTCACCAGTGGCATTTCAAGTGCTCAGCACCACATATAGCTAGTGGCTCCTCTGTGAGATGGCACAGAGAGAGAACACTTCTGTTATCACAGAAACTTCTATTGGACAGTAGCTGCCCAGCATCTAGACATGTGTCTATGTGTCATGACCTTGACACATGCTGTTTGTCTGAAAAACTACAGAGAAAAACAAAAAAAGTATAGTAAGTCCCCTTATGCATACTAACAAGTTTCATTCCGAGAGCACATTCTTAAGTACAGTTTGTTCAGAAGTTCAACAAACTTAGCCTAGGTACCCAACTAATACAATTGGCTACATAGTACTGTATTGCCATAGGTTTATAATACTATTTGCACAAATAATACATTAAAAAAAAACACAAAAAGGAAAGAAAACATTTTTAATTTTACAGTACCATGAAAAGTACAGTACTATATGTTACTGCTACTTTTACGATTGCTTTGGGCTTCCCAGGTGACTCAGTGGTAGAGAATCCACTTGCTAATGCAGGAGACACGGGAGACATGGGTTCGATCCCTAGGTTGGGAAAATCCCCTGGAGTAGGAAATGGCAACCCACTCCAATATTCTTGCCTGGAAAATTCCATGGACAGAGGAGCCTGGGGGGCTACAGTCCATGAGGTTGCAAAGAGGTAGACTTTACTAAGCACACACCACACCTGGACATCCTGGGCTTGAAATAAGAATACTGTACATATAGTTTTATGTATCTTTAATTTCCAGATCTAGAGTCAGGGGAGATGTACAAAGTATAGTCCTGTATCTTTCTTGGCAATCTCTCAAGTTTCTCATTTCATAGAGGTAGATGTTGAGATAACGTAAAGTGAAATTTGGGTATCTAGTTTAGTCTTGTTTAATACATAGTGGAAATTCTTTTTAGATTCTGGAACTAGATTGGCCTCCACATTGGTTTTTGCTGTTGGACATTTTGATGTTTCCCGGTGCCATTATAGTCTTTTAAATTGGAAGTTGGTGGAGGCTGCACTATGTGGTGATTACTAGCTCAATAGTATTTTAAGCTGAATGTTTGGCTTATTTTTTCTAAATTAGGATTGCTCAGGCGGCTACTTGTTTATCACTTGATCGCTCCTCCTTCCAACGCCTGCAATGTTAGTGCGGGGACACTTCATGATTTCAGCTTTCCATTTAATGGGGTACTGCCAATGCTTGCCACTAAAGGGGCCACCCCTTTCTTTTCTCTCTGAACAGTTCAAACCACATTTGAAAAGAACATTTAAAAACAGGATTCTATAGTGAATTTGTCAAATCTACAGTCCTTGGTGAGAAAACATGAAAGAAACCTCTGATAGAAAGTGAAACAGTGAATCCTTTCCTTGTATGCTTCAGCTTGACAAAGGGATTACAAAGCTATTGTTGGACCACAGGCAACTCAAAATGAAGAATTTTCTGTCTGTCCTGTTGAAGTTTCGAAGGGCTTTCTGAATCAAAAAGGTCAATTTTGCATTGAGGCCTTGCTATTTATTTTAGAATTTAATTACACAGCATGGTGACATCTTGACTCAAGAGACCTGGATGGGTATAACAAGTTTTGACCACAGTGGGAGATCAGCAAAGGAGAAAAAGAATGATATGAGGGCTGAATTTAAGCTGCAGCCTTTATTTCATCTTTATATAACACTTACTAGGAAATAACTTCTTATTGAGAGTTAATGTTAACATGCAAATGCCAAAAGAGGGGTGCCAGTGAGGCTTAGTCATTTTGGAAACATATATCATTAATGAGAAATGTAAAGTTACTCACAAATGTGTACACAGAGCACCGCTTACTAAAAAGCCTGGATGGTGCCATGATACTTTACTTCAAAGTTGGCGACATAGGTTTGATCACTGGACTGTTCTCTGTTTTTATTTCACCCACGGGTTTTTATTTTGTGGTTATGAAAGAAGCAAGTGAGGGGTTAAGTGTGAGTCTCAATCCAGCTCACGTCATCTCTCTGAGCCTTCTCTCCTCATCTGTAGACAAAGGATACCTCCAAGACTCCTTCCTTAGAAGGCTAAGCCTTGAAGAACTGTTGCTTTTAAACAGTGGTATTGAAGAAGACTCTTGAGAGCCCCTTGAATTGCAAGGAGATCAAACCAGTCAATCCTAAAGGAAATATTCATTGGAAGCACTGATGCTGAAGCTGAAGGTCCAATACTTTAACCACCTGATGAGAAGAACCAACTCATTAGAAAAGACCCTGATGCTGGGAAAGATTGAAGGCAGGAGGAGAAGGGGACAACAGAAGATGAGACAGTTGGATGGCATCACTGACTCAATGGACATGAATTTGAGCAAGCTCCAGGAGATGGTGAAAGACAGGGAAGCCTGGTATGCTGCAGTCCATGGGGCCGTAAAGAGTCGGACATGATCGAGTGACAGAACAACAACAAAGGCTCCTTCCAGCTGACATTGTCTGATTCCTTGTAAAGTACACTTGGAACACACAAGGTGGCTTTTTCACGAGGTGGAAAGGCTTGCCATTGTGTGGTCAGTCCATGTTAACTAGCCCATGAGCAGCAGGGATCTAGAATTATTTGCTGTGCTTGTTCTCTGGGGCATGCTAATGAGCTCCGGCAAATTGGAGCTGCTGAATCTTTCAGGCAAGACTTGCTCCCCCAGTGATATGTTCTGAGATAGCACATTACTGAAATGAAGATGTGTTTTCATGGACTTTATGCTATCAAATATTTATGCCCTGCCTTTGGTTATAGAAGTATTTTGCAGTGTAGGTCATCTTCTCAGAAAAATGTTCCACTACAAGAACAGCTTCTAGAGCCCCAGTGGATCCTTAGGGCAGGTGCATAAGATGGCCCTACAGAACCAGACACTGTCAGGGTGAATGCCTGAATATAAATGGATCATGCATGACTTAACTCTAAAAGAAGATTTGGAGTGAATAGAATTTCCAAGATGTACAATTAACTCTTTTATATTAATGAGAAATATAACCTCCGATGATGTTATCTGTCTCAGGGTATAGTCTACTAAAATTTAACTCTTTCCTTCCTCCATATGGAGCAATGTTTCATTATTCAAATCTGTCAAGGTGCACAGGGGGGAAGGGATGATCAGACCTGCTGCTTCCTTTGTCTTGTCCATCTTCTCCCTTCTTTATGTGCTCTTCTTGGTATCATAATTCTTTATTAGGTCTCTACTCCAATATTCCGGCCATGCTGCAGGAGGTCTGCAGAAATGCATAATATGATTTCTGCACCAAAAAGACCAATCATTCTTTCTCATCTTAAAGAAAGAAACAAGTTAAAACAGCATACAATGAGATGTGTTACATGCAATCTGATTGGATTCTAATTTATATGATGATGATAGTCAGCATGGCTTTGATTACAAAGAGTAAGGCCAGGCTGGGGAAGTTAAGGAAAACATTTTGGGTGTGTGGAATTTTAGCTGGCCTGTGAAAGATGGAAAGGTTTGGGGCAAGTAGGAAAAGGGAGGAAGTTGTGTGACTCATTGGGTGAGACTTACCAGCTGCTAAAGGTAGAAGAAGGGCGTTTGATGGCTATGCTGGCCAGGATAGACTGGGTTATGCTGCAGTAACAGACATGCCCAATTCTTGGTGGCTTAATTAGTCAAAGCTTACTCTTTCCTTGAGTTACAAGTCCATTGTGGATGGACTGAGATCTCCATTCTGAGTTGTCCTTCTTCAGGGATGCAGGCCGACAGAGGCACCACCACCTAGAATGTCTCTGGTCACCTTGGAAGGGAGGAGGGAGGGCAGATCACACACTGGCTCTTACAGGCTTTTGACTGGAAATGACCCGTGGCATGTCTTATATTTCACTGACCAAAGTAAATCACGCACGTGTGTTCAACTTCAAGGAGAAATACGTTTCTCCTATGTGTCTGGAAGGAGGAGAACAGGCGATGTCAGTGAGTAGCTCTGAGAATACCAGCTGCATGCTGAGGAGGAGAGAGGCTGTGTAGAGCAGTGAACAGCACAAGGACATTGCAGACACAGGCCTAGATTTGAAAGTCCTCTCAGCGGCCAGCTGAGTGACCTTTGGCAAGACACTGTGTCTACAGAATGAGATGAATTATTATGATATAGCAAGGAGGTTATGGAGACTACATGTGCAGGTAAATACCGATATATTTAGTTATTGCCTTTCCCTTTTGACAGCTTTCTATTGGGTTGGTCAAAAAGTTAGTTCAAATTTTTCTAAGAGATGTTATGGAAAAACCCAAATGAACTTTTTGGCCAACCTAATATATATATATATATACAAACATACTATACATATATATGCATATATATGTATATATGTATATATATGTATAGTATGTTTGTATATATATATATGTATGTATGTATATTTGTAATTCCACATATCTACTGTACATCTTGCTCTTGAGTCCTAAGAAATAAACTTGCAACCTTGCAATAAATTTCCATTCTTTGCTTAGCTTAGTTGCTAAGTTGTGTCTGACTTTTGCAACCCTATGAACTGTAGCCTGCCAGGCTCCTCTGTCCATGGGATTTTCTTTGCTTAAACTAGGCCAAACGGATTTCAGCCAAGACCTCTGCTGGTCCATGGGGTGCATTTGCAAAGTAGAAAAAGATAGCTCCTCTTCAGTGGGACTGCATGGGTTCATGGGCATTCAGTCACTTTAGATGGTGCTGGTGGTAAAGAACGTGCCTGCCAACGCAGGAGACATAAGAGATTAATGTTTAATCCCCAAGTCTGGAATATCCTCTGGAGGAGGACATGGCAACCCACTCCAATATTCTTGCCTGGAGAATTCCATGGACAGAGAAGCCTGGTGGGCTACAGTCTGTAGGGTCACAAAGTGTCAGATATGGCTGAGGTGACAGCATGCACACACAGTCACTTTATGTGAATTAAGAAAATATCATTGATTGTTTTGATAGCCCTATGCTAGGATGTATGGTTTGGTAGCAGAACACAGGCCATATTTCAGCCTCAGTTCATTTTGGTGGTTGCCTTTGTGCAGTGAACAACCTGTACAACTGTATGTGGTAGTCTTGGCTTTAGCTCCTTTTAACAGATTCTGAGAAAGACAGTAGTCCTTTTATGGTCCAGCTTCCCTTCACAAGAGAAGACAGGATTTCTAAAAAGGTGTGCAATCCATTCTTGGGAAAGTGTGCTGTACAAAGATTCCCAATACATGCATTCCCAAGAAAATTACTAAGAAGCATTATGCTCTTACAATCTGAGAATATCCTCACTTATCTGCAATATTTCAAATCAATATTATCGTTATTTATAAGCAATTCCCACTGATCTTAATGAGTTTAATGAATAAAGAATGAGCATAATAAGGGAGCTTAACTTTACCAAGAAATCATTTCTTATACAAAAGAAGTTTGATATTAAACTACCACCAAATATAATACAATTAAATCACATCAATTCTCTTGGGTATAATGCAATTGTCTGTGTGGAACATAGATAAGCTGAAGGCAAATTTCTGGTATGCCTTTGAGTAAAATTTGTGTAACTTTAAAAATAATTCAGGGGAAAACAAGGCCAATATTGAAATGGTTTTCTAAGGTAGAGGAGTTATTTTCATTTGCATAACTTCCTCAGAGCAATGTCTAATTTGCTGATCATGATTCATAGGAAAAGGTTAGAGAGGTGAGGTTGGGAAAACATTGACCTCAGCATTCTCCTCGGTCTGTGGGGGGAGCAAAGGAAGGCAAGTGACCCTTTGTGCGGATACAGGTCCACGTGCTGAGTGGTGGCCCCTTCTCTTGGAGGCACTGACTCTGTGAAAGCCTGATAGTGTGGTTGGCTGAATAAAAGTGTCCCCCCTGAGCACCGAAGAATTGATGCTTTTGAACTGTGGTGTTGGAGAAGACTGTTGAGAGTCCCTTGGACTGCAAGGAGATCAAACTGGTCAATCCTAAAGGAAACCAGTCCTGAATATTCACTGGAAGGACTGATGTTGAAGCTGATACTCCAATACTTGTCCACCTGATGTGAAGAACTGACTCACTGGAAAAGACCCTGATTCTGGGAAAGAGTGAAGGCAAGAGGAGAAGGGGATGACAGAGGATGAGATGGTTGGATGGTATCACTGACTCGATGGACATGAGTTTGAGCAAGCTCTGGGAGTTGGTGATGGACAGGGAAGCCTGGTGTGCTGCAGTCCATGGGGTCACAAAGAGTCGGACATGACTGAGCGACTGAACTGAACTGACCCCCAAGAAGTCTACATTCAGATCCCAAGAACCTGTGGATATGTTCCTTTACACGGCAAAAGGGACTTTGCAGATGTGATTAAATCATGGCTTTTGGGATGGAGAGATTACTTTGGATTATCCAGTGGGGCCCAATGTAGTTATAAAGGTCTTAAGAGGCAGGAGGACTCTTCAGAATCAGAGTAGGAGATGTGGCCATGGAAGAGAAATTGTAGCAATGTGGCCACAGACGCTGCTGCCTCTGGAAGTCAGAAGAAACAAGGAAAGGATTTTTCCCTGGAGTTTTCAGATAGAGCCATACCTACTGACACCTTGATTTTAGCCCAGTTAGAGTCAGGTTCCGCTTCTGACCCCTGGAACCATAAGAGGATACATTTGTGTTGTTTAAACCGCCGTGTGTTTGTGGTGATTTATTACAGCAGCATAGGAAGCTCTTACAGGAGCAAGGATGGGGCTTTTGGAAGATTCACCTGAACGGAGGGTGAGTTAGCAGACACGGTGTCCTTGGGTCAGTTCACTAGCCCAGGAGTTGGAAAGAACTATGACCTGTGAGTCAAATCCAGCCTGCCACTTGTTTTTGTGCAGCCCTGAGCTAAGAATTGTTTATACATTTTTAATGATTGAAAAAAAAGTGTATCATCTTTTTGTGACATGAAAATATTGCATTCAAAATTCAGTGTCTATAAGTGAACACAGCTGCCCTCATTCACGTACATATAGTCCATGGGCATTTTCACTCTGCAGTGGCAGAGCTGAGTAATTATGACAGAGATCGGATAGCTTCTGAAAGTGAAAATATTATCTGGCCTTTTTCAGAAAAGAGTTGCTGATCTCTGTACTAGAGTCAGGGAATCAGCTTTGAACCTCGGGTTCTAATGTTTTTCTGTGTCTTTCATGAGACTGAATTTACCCTCCCCTCTCCTGCCCACCGGGTTCACTTGGTCAAATCCTCCACTTCACTTAATGTTTCTCTGACCCAGACTCTGGCCTCCTCTATGAGGCCTGCTTGCCACGTTCCGTACTCTGTGATACATGTTGGACATACAAAGGTGACTAAGATGTGATTTATTCCCTCAAGGACTGTACACCCACACACCACAATCAACAGCAAGAAACTCTATTGTGTATCAAATGCATTTGATAGCTGTTAACACTCCAAAAAGTCAAGTGAGGTAAACATTACTAGATCAGTTTTCCAGATGACAAAGTGAGGCTCAGAGATGCTAAATAACTACCCATAGTTAGCTGAGCATTTCTATTTAATGCCTAAACCCAGTCTCTTTCTATAGTATCACATGGGGATTCCAGAGTAACCTGGTCCTGCCCCCATTCGTCCCACCTCCTCCCATCGGCTGAAAGCTCTTGTGACTTCTCTCCATCGCTCAAAATCTGTACCTGTTTATGGGACTCATGGTTTCCAGGCACCTAGATGAATTTGGAAAGACCCCTCAGAGTTTTGTTATCAAAAAATCCTAAGAGTCAACAAATTAGGAAGTTGAGAGCAGGTATTAGATTAAAATTTAAAACTGCAGGCACAGTGGTCGCTGGCCTTACTGGGCAGTGGGCAGTGGAATAGATTCATTTCTGCCCCTGTGCCTTGAGTCCTGTAAGGCAGGGTTGTGCTTACAGTTTTGACTTTCTTCTTAGATTTCCTTTGGTATTAGACCCTTGAGTGACCAGCTGTGTGTCTAGTGTAGAAAGGGCAGAAAACTATATGTTGATTGTTTTAATTTCTCTCCAGGCTCAGACAATAAAGAATCCATCTGCAGTGTGGGAGAGCTGGGTTCAATCCTTGGGTTGGGAAGATCCCCTGGAGGAGGGCATGGCAACCTACTCAAGTATGCTTGCCTGGAAAATCCCCATGGAGAGCAACCTAGGGGGCTGCTGTCCATGGGGTTGTAAAGAGTCAGACACGACTGAATAAATCACCATCACCACCAGGCATATGTGGTAACATCAAATGTTGGCCACCTTCTTATGCCCAAGTATGGAGCCAGAAAGGACAAAGGACTAAGGGTCATTCAGGTGCCATGAAGAAAATCAGTTTTTTGACTTATTTTTGACCCAAGTGCTTCTCTTACCCTTCCTCATAGGATTGTGGTGATCATCTAATGGAAGTGTGCATGCTAATTTGCTTAGTCGTGTCTAACTTTTTGTGACCCCATGGACTATAGCCTGCCAGACTTCTCTGTCTGTGGGATTCTTCAGGCAAGAATACTAGAGTGGGTTGTCATGCCCTCCTCCAGGGGATCTTCCTGACCCAGGGTTTGAACCTATGTCTCCTGCATTGGCAAGTGGGTTCTTTACCACTAGCGTCACCTGGGAAGCCCAATGAAAGTGTACAGGTGAAGTATTTTATATGTCAGAAAATGTTTTCACCAGTGTAAGACTTGATATTAGATTATACCAAACAAAATGTATTCTTATTTTCAACAAAATTTATTTTGTGCTTTCTGTGTTCTTAGTTCTGTTTCATGGATTCCTAGAGGACTATTAAGAAGCATTGGCGGGTACTACAAATTCTTTTTCTTATTATTAGTGTTTTTGTTTTCCTTGTATGGCTGCTAAGTACGGAGAAGGCACGAGAAATCATATTTTATCTCACTTTGACCCTACTTCACTGCTGCCGACTGTGGTTCATACATTTACGAAATATAATCTAGTGAAGGGAAAAAACAGGCATTTTTCTTTCTGGAAAGTCTCGTAGGTTTGTCACACTGCTCTGAGCAACAGTGGTAGAATTTCCATACTCCTATCAGTGAGAGAACAACTTATTCTTGGTAGGAGGAGGGGGATAGAGGGAGGAAATCTTGGCCAAAAATATATAAAACAAGAGACATACCATAGAATCCCAGTTCTGAAGGCCTTTCATTACAACTCTGCTAATTTGTGCTTGAGTAGGGTATGAGAAAGATTGTCGAGGACTGTCATAGTAACCCAGCTTTGAATCCCAGCACATCAGATTATCCTCCCAAAGCAGTGGTGTCAGGATTGACCCAGGAACTGAGGCATATAAAAATAGTTATGGGAAGCTTTAAAGAAGAAAATAGATGTAGTTTTGAAATTGGGATGAGATCTATTTTGCCAATGACTGTTTATATGTTTATATGGGTGTGATTAAGTTGGACGTGCTTTTTATAATTTACCACAACTTATCACAAATGGCAGAATTGCATCAGTAGTGGTATGGCTTTCTTTAAGAAAATTCAATATTTATAACCCCACAGATTTATAAACAGATGAATTAGCGGGTGGGTATTTCCATTGTAAAAGTATACACTTACAGGATTCTCTTCCAGAATATTTATAACTTGATTTACAAATATGGTTTGCCCATGTGTTTTCAGAAATGCATCTGAGAAAAGTATGAATACACATGCACACACTCTACTGGGTATAGATCCTTTGTTAAAGTAGGTAGATGGCACCTTATGTCTCAAAGTGACTATACCTTCTACAGGCTTGTTCCTACTGCAAATAGCTCACTTGGCTGTCGAGAACTACTTATTGTTGGGAGATACAATCTGCCATAGGCTTTGAATGTCCCTGTAGTTTTTGCTGGATATGCAAATCTCTGACTATTCTTTACCTGGACCATTTCTCAGGGTTGTGTTGACTGTGAATATACTTGAGGGACATGATAATGTCCCTTGCTTACTGCTTACCAGCAAATATCACAGTCCCTAAGCTCACTGTTCCTCATCTGTGTTGCAAATCTAGTGTGTGCACAGCATTGATCTGGGCCCCTAACTTTACTCCAATGGGACTTGAGGGCCAGGGGAACTGACACATGCTGATGTTCAAATTCCTTGCTGGGCCAAGAGTAAAAAGGTCTTTTGTCTCTAATCCAGAAGTCCCATGTCTTCCACCAGTACCCACGAAACAGCAAGCTGCTAACTTATTAGCTTGTATATAAGGTAAAAATCAAATCCTAGACTAGATAGTTATTTCAATTTGATTTGTTGAATCTATACCTGTGGATTTTGCTTTATCTGGATACATTGTTAACTTTATATAAAAGGCATCTCCTACTTTGTTTTCCCAACTTTTATTTGGTTAGGACTGACTGCATGCTAAAATAGTAGTTCTTATTTTATTGTCATGGGTCTCAGCTACAGCAGCTGGTATTTGGCTTAGATTTTTACTGTTGTTTCCTTTTATATTTAGAAAGGCAAAATTCTTAGTACTATTGAAATAACTATTGAATTAACATTATATTTTCCAAGTGAAACTTTTGATTATACACGGAAGGGAGAAACTCATGATTATTAAGGAAACTGTAAAGTGGGACTGAGTTTGTATGTGGGATTTATGAACTGATTGCACATGTAGGATGTATACTTTAAAAGTTATTTTTAAAATGCTTCATGCGTGGTTACCTGTGCTGTGTGGTTGCTACTAGGGTGTACGTATGTATCTGGACCACATGACAAGTGGTACTTTGTGCTCTGAGAATTAAAATTCAGCCCCCAGGTTTTGCTTTTTTTCCCCTGAGGTGGGGTCCAGTGCCTCAGCACTTAGATGGATTTCTACAAGATTTTTTGGGAAGTAAAAGCCCACTACTTTTGAGGTAGAATATATGTGTGGGTGTACATATGGGTGGATCTGTAGATCACATTTGTTGCATATATTTGTGAATGGACACAGCGATGAGCTGGATTTGTTTTAAGTGAACTCTTGAAATGATCCAAATGAATGTCATCCTCTTCAAATTATCACCTTGGGATATCTATATACTATTCCCAAATTATTGCCAGTATTATGACTCAGACTTTCCTGCAACTTCTTTTATGGGGTGTGTTCAGAGTCTGAGGTCCAGTAGTGATCAATCTTTGTGCTTTCTTCCCCCATCCTCTTACATTTAGCTCCATGGCTGAACCATCTGGCATGTCAATACCAACATAACTCTGTGTGGGATACTGGGTGAGTATGTGCTTCAGGGCCAACTGCACACCTGATTAGAACTGGTTCCAAGCAGCTGATCTTTATTATTTAATTCATTGCTGAAAGCTCTGTGAAAAGCCAGGTCCTTTAATACCGATGAGACTATTTTAATGACTGGTGACAAGTTGGTCTCAGAATTCTGCCTTGTCCTTTATTTTCCACTTTTATGATAATAGAGCAGGTGCAGGGATCTTGGACATCACTCGGTTAAGTGTTTCTCAAATTTTCATTTTTACACATCACGATTTTGCAGCATATATGAGCCAACTATGTTATTATTTACTTACTTTCTTAAAAATAAATCACCTGAAAGAATAATACATTTATTTTATTTTTTTGATTTTTTTGATCAAAAGTGTGGAACACTTTTAAAGACTTTATTGAATTTGTTACAATATTGCTTCTGTTTTATGTTTTGGTTTTTGGTCACGAGGCGTGTGGGATCTTAGATCCATGACTGGGGATCAAAACTGTACCACCTTCATTGAAAGGGGAAGTCTTAACCACTGGACTGCCAGGGACGACCCATAATATTATTTTAAAAGGAGACCCTCTATTACTACTAGAAATGAAAAGCCATTTGACACGAATATAAGAAAACCATAAAATAAATATGAGGAACATAAAAAATGTTATTAAATTTAAATACTGATTCTTTGAGCCTGAGTTCTAGTTTTTGTTTGCTAACAAGGAGATTAGCAAGTGCTGGATAGATGTTAAAGACATATGAAGCCTGTGATGGATTATTGTGCCTGGATTCCTTTGTGTCTGTTTGTGTCTATACCCTTGGGTAGTCATTCCCACAGTGACTCTGTTTTTGACCGTGGTTTGTTTTGGCCCTTGAACTAAGTCATTGCTAGCTGTGACTTGAAAAGTGCTTACACATTGGAGCTTTCCCTGTGTTGCTGTTTTGGAACTTTTGACTGGCACATGAACAAGCGTAGGCTAGCCTGTTGGATGATGAGAATTACATGTCCCAGTCACCCCACCCCTCAGCCAACAGCCAACCAATGACCAGACATGTGACAGACTAACCCTGGTCGATCTGGCGCCAGATGCACAGTGAGCCCAGTCAAGATCAGCTGAGCCTGGTCCAGGTCAGCAGGACCAGTAGACCCATAGATATGAGAGCACTAATAAATCATTGTTGTGCTACAAAAACATGTTGGGGTGGTTTTTTAGTCAACAAAAGTTGACTTAGACCACAGACTGTGTGCAGCAGAGAAAATCTCTCAGGCAGGATCTTTCCCAGAGTTCATAAAATATGCAGAAGTTCAGTCTGCGTGGGTAGTTAGCGTTCACCAAAGTATTCTATGTAAGTTCACTTTATTTGGGGTGTGATGAACATTTCTATCTCCTGTCAGTGAAACCATCTTCTTAGACTGCAGAGAGATACACCCAGAGTTGGAATTCCCTCTCTTCTTCCCCCTTATTATACTGTGATCCTGGTACTGGTTTTCCTACACAGGAGTTATGTTGACATTCAGTGAATTTCTACCGTCTGCCCGTTCAGCAGTCAGAGCAACACTTCCTTTTCTTGGTCGCAGTCATTATCCATTTACAGTCATTTGCATTTTGAAATACTTATCCTGTCTCATCAAAGTATTAATGAGGGCTGTGGGGCAGATCCACCAAGGCCATTTGCTTGGCTTCGGAAAATTTCCTCCCGATAAGTCCCCCAAATCTGTCACTATGGGGACCCCAACTTGTCTGATCACCTTTTTGCAACAGATGCTAGGGTCATATCCTCAGACTTTTGTTCTTGTTGCTTTCCTTTGGTTAATTCTATGAGTGACTTACTCTGGACATGAAAGTCGTTTGCTATTAAAAACAAATGTCATCTCAAGAGGAAAATCCCGAGGCTGCCTTTCCTTCTCATCTCTGCATCAGCAGCAGCACTCTGGATGTTCAAATCAAAAGTGCTGCTTTGCATTTATTGTCTTCGCTCCACCCGTACCTCTTCAGTATTTGGGAAATAATGGCTCAGACTGAAGAAGAAAAAGAGGTCATGAGTAACTTTGGGGACTGAATGAATTAGAAGCTGTTCCTTAGACTGTATCTGGATGGCACACTAAACATGATGCCAACGTTGAAAATTTTTGGTGAATTTGTCACTGACTGCCCACCACCCCCCAACCCCCAACACTGCTGTCTTGGAATAACATTTCACTCCTCCTTCCTCAAGTGCTAATTTACTGGGGCTACCAACGTGCTCGTCTACAAAACCACATTTTCCAGCTTCCCTGCAGCTAGGTGGCCCTGTGGCACAGGTCTGGCCAATGGCATATAAGTGGCAATCTGCTGGGGATTTCTGGGAAAATCTTTGCTTTCTTAATACAGGCTTTGTTCTTCCTTTCTTCTAGACCCATTTCCCCTCCCTCTTGTCTGGAATGCCTATGAAATGTCTGGAACTGCAGTATCCATCTTGTGACAATAATGTAAAGAACAAGGGAGTTGCAGAAACTTCTCTATGATGTGCTTAGTGACAAACCAATGCCAGGAACCTTCTATCTCTGGACTTCTTTCATGAGGAAAAATAATTTCCACTTACCCACATCACTGTTAAGTGGCTTCTTATGTGCAGCCAACTTGATCCCTGGGTGATATAGTGTGCTGCTGCGTTTTGGGCTAAAGAGTTGTTTGGAGCTGGAAGGAAATATGAGCCAGGGCAGGGAGGGAAGACTAGCACAGCAGAGAGCCCTGTCATTCCTGTGTGTGTGGCAGACTGGGCCTCTCCTCATATTCTCCCATGGTTTCGCTCTTTATTGGTGTTCTGGATAACTTGTCAGAAGGATTCCCTGCGCTTCCGTGCCCTTTTGGGGAATTGCATTTAATGAACTTCTGCTTTGTTCATTTCCTCTCTAATTTTCCATTTCTTGAGAAAAAAAGGAAGCTCTGACTGAGATAATGATATCCTAGTGCCTGTTAGGAGAGAACTGTGTACTTCTAAGTAAGTTGGGGGGGAGGAAGGATACATTTTTGTGAATTGAAAATGTCATTTTGTGCACAAGAAGTCATTCCAAGTGAAGACAGACACACTCATAAAACCTAGAAATGTGGCTGAATGGGATGATATCTTTTCCTGATGTAGTTTTAAAAAAAATGTTTCAGAATGTTCAAGTTATTATTTCCCACTGCACTCTGAAGATTGGAAGTCTACTGTGGTCTCTTAAAATAGTCCTGTCTAGATGACGGGGTCAGAGTGTCAGTGAGTGGGCTACTTATGCTACTGCAAGCTGGGGAGCCTATGCTTGCTCTTGGCTTTGGGGGAGCCATCTGTGGAATACCCTCATGGCTTTGGGTCCAGATGTAAAGAGAGACAGCTGGTGTGGACGGGACCTCTGGGATGCAGAGGGACCAGCTTCCTCATGAGGAGAGCAGGGGACTCCTCTTTGAATTTGTTTCTAGCATCTCTCTGGCTAGACTCAGGGACTTCTTATTTACTTCCAATTGTTGGCTGTTCTCTTCACACAGCTTGACACAAAATGCACCTCCTTAGTGAACAGAAAGTGGGACAGTATAATGATTGAGAACCTGGTCTGGAAGATCTGAGTTCTGCCCTATTTCTGCCATTTATTTTTTCGCTAACCCTCAGGTAAGTTACTTAGCCTCTCTGAACCTTGGTTTCCCCACCTATACAATTAAATATTGATAGTATCTACTATTGATGCATAATAAACACAGTCTCAGTAGCAGGTGACAATAAGCATTTATTTCTTCCTCACATATGGCTCGTTAGCTGGGGCAGTGCTTCTTCAGATTGCTGAAGAATGAGCCTCAAATCCAGGTTGCTCCATGTGGGTTATTCTGGGGCCCAGGCAGGGGAAAGGGGCCACTAGAAGCATGTTCTTCCCATGGTGGAGTCAGGAAGCTCCCACAGTGATGGGCAGGAACCTGTGATCCTCCTTAAGCTTACAGCTCAGGCATTGTCACTTCTCCTGTTCTGTTGGCCAAAGTCAGTTACATGCCAAGCCCAACATCTCTGGAATAATAAATACATCAGACTGGTTCCAAATAGGAAAAAGGGTACGTCAAGGCTGTATATTGTCACCCTGCTTATTTAACTTATATGAAGAGTACATCATGAGAAATGCTGGACTGGATGAAGCACAAGCTAGAATCAAGATTGCTGGGAGAAACATCAATAACCTCAGATATGCAGATGACACCACCCTTATGGCAGAAAGTGAAGAAGAACTAAAGAGCCTCTTGATGAAAGTGAAAGAGGAGAGTGAAAAAGTTGTCTTAAAACTCAGTATTCAGAAAACTAAGATCATGGCATCTGGTCCCATCACTTCATGGCAAATAGATGGGGAAACAGTGGAAACAGTGGCTGACTTTATTTTTTTGGGCTCCAAAATCACTGCTGATGGTGATTGCAGCCATGAAATTAAAAGACGCTTGATCCTTGGAAGAAAAGTTATGACCAACCTAGATAGCATATTAAAAAACAGAGTCATTACTTTGCCAACAAAAGTTCGAACAGTCAAAGCTATGGTTTATCTAGTAGTCATGTATGGATGTGAGAGTTGGATTATAAAGAAGGCTGAGCACCGAAGAATTGATGCTTTTGAATTGTGGTGTTGGAGAAGACTCTTGAGAGTCCCTTGGACAGCAAGGAGATCTAACCAGTCCACCCTAAAGAACATCGGTCCTGAATATTCATTGGAAGGACTGATGCTGAAGCTGAAACTCCAATACTTTGGCCACTCGATGCGAGAAACTGACTCATTTGAAAAGACCCTGATGCTAGGAAAGATTGAAAGCAGGAGAAGAAGGGGATGGCAGAGGATGAGATGGTTGGATGGCATCACCGACTCAATGGACATAAGTTTGAGTAAATTCCAGGAGCTGGTGATGGACAGGGAAGCCTGGCATGCTGCAGTCCATGGGGGTTGCAAAGAGTCGGACATGACTGAGTGATTGAACTGAATAAAGGGAGGTGGGAAATGAATATTTACTGAACAATATTCTAATTACCAGGGCCTCCCAGGTGACACTAGTGGTAAAGAACCCGCCAGCCAATGCAGGAGACAGAAGAGACTTGGGTTCGATCCCTGAGTCAGGAAGATCTCCTGGAGGAGGGCAGGGCAACCCACTCCAATATTCTTGCTTGGAGAATCCCATGGACAGAAAGCCTGGTGGGATATGGTCCATAGCGTCACAGAGAGTCAGAGACAACTGAAGCAACTTAGCACCCACACACACGTTCTAGTTACCACTTCCAGCTTGAACAGATGTTTGGAGACTTAGAGAGGTGAGGGTGAGAGGCATTTGGCCTGGAGCCATGCACATAGTAAGTACTGGTCAAACGATAGTGGCTTTTTCTGCTGCTGCTGTTACCACAATGTCTTGTTACTGCTACACTCCTGTTGTCAGTGTGGAGAGTTATATAGACTCTCAAGGAATGCACAGAATAGGCTGTGCACTGTTGAAGACTTTGCTGGCACGAGAATCAAAGCATTATTTCCTCCTCTCCAGCATGTGGTGACCTCCCATTTGACCTCAAATGGGCCTGAGGAAGCTTCTGAAAATTTTTGTGATATTTGAGATTATTGAGATATTTTGAGATATTATTTGAGATAAATTGAGATATTTTGAGATCATTGTGATATTCGCTTACTGTTGTATATCCTACTCCGTGTAAAGCACGTTCATGTCCATTCTGACTTGAACCTCTTAGTTATCCTGAGGAGTAGACTGAGAAGCCATTGCTACTGCCATTTTGTGGAGAAGGGTGCAGGTTGGGTTGAACCCAAAATCCCTTGGCCTTTAGACTAGCAATTGGATAACAAAGTGTCATTTTCATGAGAAGGGCATTAGTAAAGGTGTATAGGAATCAACCATAAAGATTTGGAACTTTAGTATTTATTTATTTTTTGGAACTTCAATATTTACTTCTTCATTCATCTATTCACTCATTTAACAAGTTGGCATTTATGGAGCCCCCATTATTTGCTCTATAAACTTTGTGGTGAGTGCCTTACGTACCTCCTGTAAGGAGAGAAGAGCTCAATGGACTCTCGTAGCTCCAGAGTCCATCTAGGGTTCAGAGATTGGCAGGGAGCTGGGGATGAGGACCAGAGTCAGGCAGCCCGAGCTTGCTCATGACTCCTGTGTCACTCTTTATTCTGTATCTCTATGCACCATAAGCAATCTCCTCCCACATCTCCTTAGAGTGCACATCAGGTCCAATGAAACCACTTCTTCAGGAGATGCTGGTTCAGCCCAGGGGCCCCAGAGGGGTCCAGACAATTCCTACTCCCCAGGATCACACAGTGACCTGCTTTGAGATGCACATAGCCTGTCACTCTAATAAGCACCCGGAGAGAGTGGGCAGCAAGGTCTGAGGCCTACAGTTGGGAGTCAGGAATGTGGGTTGCTGTACTGACTCTGGGGCCAACTGGGAGCTTGGGAGGCTATCTAACCACATGCCTTCCCATTTCATTTCCATTTTTCTGGCTCTGAGATGGGACTTGTGGTACACTGGATGGAGAGAGTCTTGATTAATTAATTTCCTATTCTCAAGCCTTAGCTAAAGCTCACCACAATTTATTCCCTTATACAGATGAAGATACAGGCTCAGGGTAAGTAAGTGGCTTGTTCACAGTTATGCTAGAATCCCTACTGACCCCACAGATTCTTTCTAGTCTTCAGATTCCATGATGGATTTCAATTCACAAACACTCACTGTGTGTTGGTCCTTGTAGCGCCCCAAGCTTGTCTGTGCTCCCTGGTCAGTGGTCTTGGGAAGAGGCCTGAGGTAGAGGGGCAGACAGGAATGGGAGTCTTCTTTCTTTCTCTGAGGGAATTCTGATCATCTATTGCAACTTCCTGGCTCCTCACCACTCCTATAACACTGGATTTTGTAGGGGAAGGAAGGTCCAGTCCAGGACCTGAGCTCATTGGAACCAATCCTGACTGAGGCTGAGCTGGAATCTACAAGCATGGCCACTCTGCTCTGGGTGGGCAGCCTTACTTCGCTGCCAGTGCTGGCCCCTTGACCTTTGGTCATCTTTGGCCTTAGCCTGCTATGGGCCTGAGATCTTTTGGTTGCTTTGTCAGTCTCCCTCCTACCCTCTTGTTGAAGGTCTTGACTTCAGAACTTTATTTTTTCAAATAATAAAGGTATTACTGCAGTGTGCCCTCTATGCCAATTCTTTACTAAATGCTTTGCATCTGCTGTTTGTTTTGAGTGAATTTAATCCCTCCTTCTGTGATAGAGGTTGTATTCTCTTCATTTTACAGGCAAGGAAACCATGAAGCTCAGAAAGGTTATTTGTCTTTCTCAGGATTACACAGCTGGTAAACAAAACTTCCTCTTTCCATCACATAATTCTAGTCTTGGTAACCACTGCTGATAAGGGTCAGGGACTTCTTATATATTGATTTGCAATTCTCATAACAACTGCTTTCTCATCAATTGCATAATTGACTGCTTTCTCATCCCCTTTTTTTGCCAGGTGAGAGAATCGAGGCACAGAGAAGTTAAGTAACTTGCTCTAGTTCACACAGTGAGTAAGTTACAGTTAGGTGGTTCAAGCCTGAGGATCCCAGATTCCCACACTCTTTTTTATTTTCTTTCTTGCTGAGAAAGACCTTAAGGGCTTCCCCATGATCTTGCTGAGCCCTTCTCCCACACCCATGTGTGGTAGAGACTAATTAAAATAACATTGAGAAAGAGGTGATGGAGAAAACAGGTCTCATTTAAAGGGGGCACCTGTGTGTGTGGTGTTTGGAGGGAGACTGACGGTGGGAAGAAAAAGCTCATCCTGTTGGTGCTGGTTGGTGGGCCTACTGGAAGACCCTCATACCTTCTTTTTGAGCATCTCCTCTTGGAGCCACCTCCTTTTCTAGCCTTTGACTTTCTGAGTCTCTGGTCAACAGCCATCACTCTAAGGACTGTCTCTCCTCTGGCTGAGCCCCTATGACCTATGCCCCCAACCTCAAACCATTTGGAGTTTGCATTCGTCTTAGCAAGGTAAGCCAGGCACACACAATAAACCAATAACAACAGCACACATGGCTTCTAGCACCAGGAAGTGATTCAGAGTTTTGCCTGGACCCCAGCCCGAGCCCAGAACACACAACAAAAGGAGATCACTTGGAAAGGGTATGAGCTCATGGCAACCTTTAGGAGCTGTGGTTTTGCTCCTGCCCTGGGAAAAACTGCCCATTTTTTCTTACTACTCCCCATTTCTCCCACATAAACCCAGAGGCTCAGGGTCAAAACTTGTCAGGGTGAAGCAAGCAGGTCGCCCTGTGCTACGAGTGCCATGCGACTCTGCACATCTTCTGATCTGATTACATTTCCAGTCCAAACCATCTTCATTTCTCACCTCCTAATTGATTTCCCTGCTTCTACTCCTACAAATTATTCTTTACTCAGCAGCTTCCCTGATCCTTCTAAATTGTGAGTCTGGTCATGTCACTCCTCTGTTCCAAGTCCCCTAATGGCTTCTCGTGTTCCTCCGAGAAAAGCCAAGTTCTTGATCACAGTGGCCTCTGTGATTGAGGGCAGGTGCCAGCACGCTTTTTCTGTAAAGGGTCAGATAGTAAATATTTTTGGCTTTTGTGGGTCACCTTCTCTGTGGCAACGAAACTCTGATATAGCAGGAGAGCAACATGGACAATATGCAAATAAGTGGGTGTGGGCATCCCAGCTAGACTTTATTTACAAAAACAGGCAATAGGTTGGATATGGACCATGGACTCTCTGCTCCTGCTGATTTGGCTTCTGGTACCCCTTGGTCCTAATTGCTTTCTGCTCTTGCCCTCTGCTTCAGCTCCAGTGAGCTCTACAAACACTCCAGGCCTTTGCCTGAGCCCTTGCAGTGTCTGTTCTATCCAGAACATTCTTCCCTGATATATACGAGTGGCTCATTTTTTTTTTTTTTTTTTACTTCTTCCAGGTTTCTGCTTAAATGTAATAACCAGGGAGCCCTCCCTGACCACTCAATCTGAAACAGCTACCCTTCTCATATTCTAAACCCATTTGCTGCTTTATGTTCCTCAATAGCCGTTGCCATCAGCTAGCATATTTATTTATTTATTGAATGATTTAATGATTTCTTCAGCAATTATTACTGAGTGCCTCCTTAATGCCAGGCAGGTGCCAGAATTCCATCAAAAACAAAAGAAAGGCCTTACTATCACTGGACTTGAGGTCTAGCTGGGAAAGACAGACAATAAAAGTAGTGAAAATAAGTATAAATGTGGCAAGTGGAGATAAGCACCATGGAGGAAATGAGGCTGTGCCAGGAGACAAGTTGTGGGGGCTGCCTCTCTGCTCCTCTGTCGCTGTTTGCTGCCAGGCATCACCGCTAAGGTTTCCCAAGTTACAGCTGCGGTGACATTCACTCCCTTTGCTCCGCTTAGAGTCTGTAGCCGAGCTGGTTTGTCTGACATAATCCTGGAGCCAATAGGGGGCGCCCCAGACTGTGCAGAACTGGCTGTGCAAAGAGGTGTGATGGAGACAGGCGCAGCCAAGCTTCTGCACAGGAAGGGACGGGAGGTGAAGGCTGCAGCGGAGGGATGGGGAGGTTGGAAGCTGTGGGATGTAACAGGATCTGAACACAACAGCTTGCACCACAAGTATTTTTCATGGAGCGCTGCCTAAACTCCGAGGCATTACGGAACAATGCACTTCTGAGTCGGATGCTTAATAAATCAGCCAGGCGTGCATTATTATGCCGCAGTGGAGCTCTTGTTGTGTCTTAATGCTCAATTATACAGCGCAGAATCTGGGTCGGGCTTTCTATCATCTTGGATAGCAATGGCCTAGCTCTAATTGCTCTACATGGGGATGGATTTTTTTGTGTCTTGGAAGAGTGACTCACTCTGATTGACGTTTAGATCGATGGAGCCTTCCGTAGAAACACAGGCTCAGAGAACTCTACAGACCTTAGAGGTGATCTTAGTCCAGTCTGCTCACTATACAGATGGAAAAATCAAGGCTCTGGAGAGAAAGTTACTTGCCCAAGGTCATAAGATAAGTAGCAATTGAGGTTTCAAGTGAGGCTACTGATTCTGAGTCAAATACACACTTTACCACCCCAGGGGCTTCTGTTGGTGGCTCAGGCAGTAAAGAATCTGCTGGCGGTGTAGGAGACCTGGGTTTGATCCCTGGGTTGGGAAGATCCCCTCGAGGAGGAAATGGCACCCCATTCCAGTATTCTTGCCTGGAGAATTTCATGGACAGAGGAGCTTGGTGGTCACAAAGAGTCAGACACGACTGAACAACTAACACTTTCTAACACCTGACCACCCAGACAGAGTGTCAGGACAGCTACTCTGCCCTTCCCATCTTCGTCAATGTTTGCAGTAAACGCCATGGACTGATATTCCTTCTTGCCATCTGATTCTGAAGTTAAACATCAACCAGAAGAAGCTGTGCCTCATTTATGTGAATAAAAATGGACAACCAGTTAAAAAACCACAGACTTCCATATTTTTTGGATCCCTAGGGACTCATGAACTCATGCTTCCAGATTAAAGGAAGGAGGAAAAACATCCCCTACTTGCCGAACTAGGCTGCCTGCTGGTTCCCCAGAGCCCCAGTGGTCTTCAGGATGGAGACAGTCATATATGACAGCTGGAGAGCATTATCACTTGAAGGTTTGCATTCCAGTTTTTATATTTGATTTACACAGATCTGCATGCTGTATGCTCTGGGCATGGTTTTCTGTTTCATTCCATCTTCACAGCCTCCTTTCTACAAGCTCAGTTGGTATTTTGGCTTCCTCAGCTGGTGAGATGAGCACTTGGCTATCTAGAGAAACATCTGGAAGTCCATCTCATAATGAGAGGCTCTGGGGAAGAAAGTGTCCGCTGAGTCAGTGATGTGGGTTTTTGGTCATCAGTTCCCTTAAGGTTCTACTGTAAAGATCTGTTAATTGCTGTCCTTATCTGTTTCTTATATCTAGGGCCATCTGTATGTAAATGCCCAGAGGGTGGCCCGTGTGATCATAATAACTCTCTGAGTCAGGGAATGCTGAAGAGGATAATCCACAAAGCACTCTGGTATCAAGAGTCTAGCATAGAGGCTTCTTCTAGGCCAAGTGAGGCAAAGTGGCACCTTCTAGATGCCGTGGAGAAATGACCACCTTTTGGGTAACTAGATCAGTCTTAGATGGGAATTAGTCCTAGGTGAGAAATGCATGCTAAAACCACAGTGAGATACCACTACCCACCCACTAGGATGGCTAAATTGACAAAACTGATGATCCTAAGAGTTGACAAGGTTGTGGGTCAAGTAGAACTCTCATGTAGAACTTCTAGGAGAGTAAACTGGGACAATCACATTAAAGCATCACTTGACAGACCTTCTAGAGGTAAACATGTTTCTCCTGTGACCAAACCATTGCATTCCCAGACCTTTCACCAAGAGAAATGAGTGCATACACCCACCAAAACACACATATAGAAATGCTCCTAGCAGCTTCATTCTTAACAGCAAAATACTGCAAGCTACTCAGATGGGTAAGTAAGTTGGATATGCTCATAGAGTGGGAGAGCAGCCAGAAAGATTAGATGACTTATATGCAATAACATGGATGAGTCTCACCCATGCAATGTGCAGCCGAAGAAAACAGACACAAGAGTCCATGCTGTAGGATTCCATTTACACAAAGTTCGAAAACAACAAAGCTAGCTGATGGTGATAGAAGTCAGAATTATAGCTACTTTTGGGGAAGGGAAGTGGATTAGGAAAGGGCATGGAGAAGATTGCTGGGTGTTGGGAATGTTACCTGTGTGAAAATTAATTCACTCCCTTAAGGTTTGTGCACTTTACTGTGTGTCTATTATACCTCAGTGAAACCTCAGAGGCAAAAAGGACTCAGGAGAGAAAGCCTCCAGGGACATTTCAGATAATGTCCCAGGGCTCTGACTTCCAGGATTTGGCCTCTATTCTAGACTCTTGATCTCAGTTTGCTTTGTGGATTGTCCTCTTCAGCATTTCCTGATACCAGCTTTACCACCTGCCTAAAGCCTTTATGTTCAAACATGCCCCAGGCCTGCCACCAGCCTCTGTGTTTGTACAGTATATGCACACTTTCAGGTTTGTCCAGCTTCAAGTTGAGTGCATGGTGTCAGAGTTTGCCTGCAGCAATATAGCTCTTCTGTGGCCTGCCTTCCCCCACGCCCCAGCCTCTTAATCCCACACTCAGTAGTCAGGGTGAGATGGGAAATCCCCACACCATGCCCTCCATTAACTACCCACTGCTGCCAGAATTTCTAAAAGGCATCTGCAGAGAGAACACCCAAGATCACATGTACTGTCTTCCAAACTGTGTAATAAACCCTGGGTAGTCCCAGTGAGCTGGTCTGTGTAGACCTATCCAGACTTCTTTGGGCTGAGCTAATGGCCAGCTAAAGGCTTAGAACAAAAACAGACTCCATCCTCCTTGGGCCCTCCCCTCTGGGACAGGGGTGGCAAATCCTTTATGTATGGGCCAATCCATCCTCCTCCCGATCATTCCTACCCCGTGGCAGACATTAATAATCGATTATAGCACTTTTCTAATGAGCCTGGATGGAATGGCAACCCACTCCAGTACTCTCACCTGGAGAATCCCATGGACAGAGGAGCCTGGTAGGCTGCAGTCCATGGGGTCCCTAAGAGTCAGATACGACTGAGCGAATTCACTTTCACTTTTCACTTTCATGCATTGGAGAAGGAAATGGCAACCCACTCCAGTATTCTTGTCTGGATAATCCCAGGGACGGGGGAGCCTGGTGGGCTGCCGTCTCTGGGGTCGCACAGAGTCGGACACGACTGAAGTGACTTAGCAGAAGCAGCTGGATGGAAAAGCACAAGCGACAAATTGTGGGCTCAAGCTTCTGGAGAGGAGCTGCCCTTTTAAGTCCTAGCCAGGGCAGCACCTCCTCCCAAACAAAAGGCCACCCTAGGCTCCCCTTACCATACCAGCTGCAGATAAGAGAGATGCAAAATTCTAGGGTATTCAAGGCATATGCTGAAAGAAGGATTTGCCTGTAAGAGACTTATTAAGGAAGTGCTCCCAGGTTACAGAAAGGGGTAAAGCAAGTAAAGGTGCAGTCTCAGGCAGAAGGCCCCCAAAATTGTCTTCACTCTGGTTGGTAGGGTGTTCTGAAGCATCAGTTTCTCCAGCATCAGTTTGTCCAAGGGAGCTGGGCTTGCACATTTTCTCACCCTCTGTTGGTCAAGGGCCTCTGGGAGAGGGAGGTTCCTAAACACTCCTGGCCATCTGCATGCAGGGGTGCTCCAGTGGCCCAAGGGCAGTCCTCTGAAGATGAGCCTCAGGGTAGGTGAGTGATGCATCCAAACTGGGGCATGCAGAAACAGTAAAACACAAACACTCTCTACTACTGTGTTAGTCACTCAGTTGAATCCAACTCTTTATGACCCCATGCACTGTAGCCCACCAGGTCCTCTGTCCATAGAATTCTCCAGGCAGGAATACTGGAGTGGGTTGCCATTCCCTTCTCCAGGGGATCTTCCTGACCCAAGGATCCAACCTGGGGCTCCTGAATTGAAGGCAGATTCTTTACCATCTGAGTCACCAGGGAAGCTGAGGCAAGTCAAAAGGACAAAACCAATGAGAAAGGCTTTGTGATGAGCAGCAGAGTGGTCTTTAATCCTTCCTGACTCCTGGAAGGGGTGAGGCAGGAGGAAGGTGGTTGAGTTCCTTATGGTCAGTCCCATCCTGACCCCCAGCCTAGTTGTCCCTAATGGCTGAAGATGGTTAGAAGGGGCAGGGACACTGCCTCTAGATGCCACTGTTGCAAAGACACAAAGGGATCTTCTTGGGAGAGGCTGCTGGCTCCTAACCCTTGTGTGAAATCCATGTGAATCATGATCACTTCTGTTTTTACAGCAACATATGGTTTCAGAGCTTTCAAGCGCAGGGCTGTATTTTCATGCTCTGTGAGGTGGCAGGGGCTTTGATTTCCATCAGTCACATAATATAAAGGGTTGGTGCTCTCTGCAACATACTTCTGTGTGCTGCTTCTCCAATTAGTTTGTATTTTTGTCTGGAGCTGACCCTGACTGTACATATCTACCGCTGAACTGGGTGGCAGTGCGGGGTCAAGGGCTGGTGTTATATGCTCAGAGGCGGGTGCTGGTGTTACTTGCCCACCTTTAAACAGTCCTCTCCCTACTCTAAATAATAGAATGATTTTTTTTTTCCTTTTGTGCAAAAAAGATGGGGACTCTGAACATCTGGCCCGAGTGTGGCTCAGCCCACCTGCTGGCTGTTAAAATTCTTTAACCTCTCTGGGCCTCAGTTTCCTTATTTGTAGTATAAAGAGGTTGGCCTAGATTACAGCTGCAGTCCTTGTTCTGAAATGGTGCGCACACATAGCTCCCGGTTATGGGAATTGTGTTTCTTTGTTCATTAGGAACAAAGAGCAGGACTCAGATTTTAAAGGTTGCTACTATTTTTTTTGGCTCCAATACCTTAAATTTTAGGTAACATGTTTCTTTAAAAGGAGGGAGCTGACGGGTGTAAGGAATCCTGTTTTTTCTTTTCTTTTTTTAAAAACATTAAAGCCGCTGTCTTCAGGGAAGAAGAGGCTGTTGGATGTGTTTTGAATGTTTCAAATCAAAGCCTGCCAAGGAATGGAGAGCTATAGGTTTCAATAAGCACCTTCTTTCCGTAATTTTAAGAATTTCACTTATGAGGATAATGAAGTCCTCAGAAACCCTAGGAGACATACCAGAAAAAAGTATGATTTGCCGTTGGAATTTTCCTAAATACTCTCTCTCCCTACTCCACGTGCCCATCAGGAGGGGTCTCCTCTGCGAATTCTGATGTTTTCTACATCCTAACTTAGGGATCTTTGGAAGCTTGAGACCTTGAGAGTTTTGACCCTCTACTCCTCTTTCTAGTCCCCTTTCCCCACTCCCCCTGCAGTATCCAGGCCCACGGTTGAGCACCTTGTCCCTGGGGCCCAAGTTGCCATCATGGGTGGCTGTGTCTGCCCGTGGCAAATGTTTCCACCAGAAGCCCAGGCTGTTCATAGCAAATGTTTGTTGCTTTGCCTCCTGCCTCTCACAGTGCTGCTTTAATAAAAACAAAGGTGAAAGTGCATTCTTTCTGTGACAAGATGTATAGATTTCTTGTAGATGTAGAATCTGCACCCACCCTGGGGTTTGTGGGCCCCAGCTGAGTGATAAATGCCCCAAGGTCAGTTGGTATGTGTAGGTTCTGCCACATAGAGTGTGCCCTGCTCTGAGTTGGGAGAGAAACGGGTATAGAGCTGACTTCTTCCCTTTGATAGCTTTTCTTGAGATTTTGCCGAAGTTTGTTCCTAGCTATTTAAAGATTAAGAAGTACATTTTTGAGAACTTAATTTGATGTAATATCAGGCCCCCCAAAAGGATCCATTTAGAAAAGGCAATGTGAAATCCTTAAAGACCTGGTTGAAAGGACGAGTTGATGTTTAATTAAAAGCAGTGGGCATGGATGGATTCTGTACATTTTTCAAGGATCAAGTTACATGGAAAGAAAGAAAAATTGTGGGATAGGTATAATATAAACAAAAAGCAGAGTTCAAATGAGGACTTTAAGAAATTAAAATCAAAAGAAACCCTTCAAAAAGAGTGTCCATCTTGGGTATTAACCTTCAACATTGAAATGAAAACAATTTTGAAAAGCTTTAAAACAAAAGGCACATTGGGGCATCCTTCAGATGTCTTGGCCTCCAGCTTTCTGTGGGAAGCTATGGCTTCCCATTGTTTGCTTGCTGGGTCTAGCATTTATTCTCTGCCAGTGCATCTAGAATTTCTTACCAAAGCCATGCTTACTTGAAAGAGGACACTTTATGGCTCTTGTACAGTGTGTGTGAATCCAGTGTAATGGTTGAAACACAGAGCAGAAGCCAGGAGACGTGAGTTCTTGGTCCTGTTTCTGTTTTGCACTTACTGAGTGACTTGGGGGAAATTACTTTCTTCCTCTGAGACTCAGTTCTCTCTCGCTATAAAACCAGACCCTTTTTAGCGCCACCCAACAGGACTTTCTGTGATAATGGAAATGTTCTATATCCGCACCATCCAGTAGAGTAGCTGTAAGACACATGTGCTGTGAAGCCCTGGAAATGATGCTAGTGCATCTGAGGAATACACATTGTACTTTTATTTAGTTTTGGCTAATTTAAATTGCCACACATAGCTAGTGGCTAATGTATTGGATGGAGCAATTTTAGGTGGTTGCTGAAATCCCTCCTGGTTGTAAAATTCTGTGTTTCCATCCTCAGTGCTCATTGTTAATCAATCACGAGCAATTATTATTGGGATCATTATTTGGGATCTTGCCTGATCCAGGCGCAATTTTAATTCCTAGGAAAACAAAGATGAGTAAGGCAGAGAACTTGTTCTTTAAGAGCTCACAGTCTCGTGGGAGAAAATCATAAACTCTAGAAACCATAGACTGTTAAGGCCTGGGACTCCTGGGAAAATGAAGAGTCAGTGGAGCCAACCTTCGTCAATATCGGTTACACGTGAGTCTATCACGTTCGTGAGCAGGGAGGCACTGTAGGCAGTTTGGCCATCTGAGTCTGGCTCACTTTTCCTCAACCTTAGATGCTAAGAGTAAACTTGGACATTTGCCAGCTGCTGAGTCAAAACTTGGTTATTTTTAGTGTCAGGAGCCTTGAAACCTGGTTAGGGTAGAGAACCTAAAAGGATGGACTGAGAGATTCATTCTTTCATTCAATAAGTATGTGTGTGTTTTGAGCATCAGATGATGGGCTGGCATGGGGATGTAGCCATGCAGGAGGCTGAAACCTGTTTTCCTCCTGGGGAGCTGGGTTAGCTTTCTTGGGAAAAAGGTGGGCTCTGCACAAGCAAATAGAGATAATGCTTTTAGATAGTGTTAAGGAAAGAAGGAGATCCAACCAGTCCATCCTAAAGGAAATCAGTCCTGAATATTCATTGGAAGGGCTGATGTTGAAGCTGAAACTCCAATACTTTGGCCACCTAATTCGAAGGACTGATTCATTTGAAAAGACCCTGATGCTGGGAAAGATTGAAGGCAGGAGGAGAAAGGGATGACAGAGGATGAGATGATTGGATGGCATCACCGACTCAATGGACATGAGTTTGAGTAAACTCTGGGAGTTGGTGATGGACAGGGAGGCCTGGCGTGCTGCAGTCCGTGGGGTCGCAGAGTCGGAGATGACTGGTTGACTGAACAGAACTGAAGAAAGAAAGAGGTTGGCAACTAATAAAAAAAGTTATTTAAAAAGTCATTTAGGACAAGCCCACTAAATCTGCTGGCCTCTAGCTTGTGGTCTCTGGGTAGTTGGTGGTGTTGGGATCTTGGTTTTGGAGTAAAACAAAGGAGTTCCAGGCCTGGCTGTGCTGCTTTTGGAGTAAAACAAAGGAGTTCATTGGGCATTCAAAGGAGTTAAGATTGGGCTAGATTAGGGTCAGATTACTGGACTGGCCTCTTAGGCTGTACATTGTACAGGAAGGGGAGACCCAGGAGAGAGATGGAGAACACAGAGCAGCCATGATTTCTACCATTTGTTCACATAGTGTGCAATTCATGTTGTGTCCAGAACAAATTGCTAGTAACATGAAGTAACAGTTAATACAGTATATATTGAGCGTGTGCTCCAGGCGCTTTTCTATGCTGCCTCATTGAGGTCTTAGCACTCAGTAATTTCCATTTGTCCCTGCATGTTCGCTCTCTACTTTTCTCCACCCTGCTCGGTGCCCCATGTGGAATATATTAAGGGGCTCCTCTGCCCTCTGATTTCTTTTGGTTTCAGCAATGGAAGGAATAGGGGGAGGAGAGTGAGGTCAATACATTTATTCATGTGGCTCCTTCACTGTGGGGTTGCTACCATCTGGTTGCATCGCAGTCTTGAAGGTCATATCAGGCACCCTCTTCATAGAGATCTCACTTTCTCTGGGTATAGGATCCCATGTTTGTCATCGTGCCCCTTCAGACCTAGGTGGAATGATGACACCCACCGGTGCTGGCCTGGGGTTCCGTACCCTCTATTGCAGTTTTGCTACATTTTTTCACACTCCTGTGTAAATTGGTTTTTCATTAAACCCTCCTTGTGTTATCCCAATCTGAGGGTACTGTTTTCTCCTGGGATTCTAATGGGTGTAGGCACATCAGTAAGGTATGTACAGTTATTATACCACCCTGCAGATGAGGAAATGGAGAAACAGAAATGTTAGGATATGCATCCAAGATCACACAGCGAATCAGTGAGCCCAGAGGATTAAAAAACCAGGCAGTGTGCCCTTGAGCACCTCTTCAAGCAGTGGGGTGAGTGGGTGGATGAGAGGACAGGCTTTCAGCTTGGTTTCCATTACAGGGAGCTTCCTGCTTGTTGCCCTGAGATCCAGCCTTTCTCATTAGCCCCTCTTATCTAACAGCTCATCCAGCACCATTAAGTGCTCCCAGGTGGGCAGCCTATAAGAGGTGACAGTGGGGTGAGGTCCCGGGAAGAGCAGACAACAAAGTTGGTTTCCGTGGTTGTAGAAAACACCACCACCCAAAACAGTACAACTCCTAATTAGTTAAATGAGCAGAAAATAGCCTCCTGGATGTGGCCAGGGGCTGACATCTTCCCCTCCATGATTTCATTTGGGGGTGACAGTTTTGTCAATACAACATACTGCCTGGAACCACACACAGTGTCTGATTCTGTCTGAGAACAATTTTTTTTTTTTTCTTCTGACTTGCACAGGCTCTGGCTGGGAGTGACAGAAACCAGCCTGTAACTTCACTGACCTACTTCCCGGCTGCCTCTCCAGCCAGCAGCCCATGCAGCATCCATTTTAACCAGCTTTTCAAGGTCGGGACTCTTCAATGCAGAGGCTGGCTTTTGCTTGACACAAAGCCAGGTAGCATCAATTGTCCTGTTTACTAAATTTCCAGTGTTCCCTTTCTTCAGCTGAGTAAAAAGTATGGATTGGGCTCCTGTTTAGGACAGATAACAAATGCAGCTGCTTTGAGCCGAAAATTGGCCACTTGGTCTATACTTTAGGTGCTTTAAAGGGCAGGTTTTCTACTATTATGGAATACCTGGGCCAGACCAAATGCAAACAGTGCGGATTTAGGCTGTCCCAATAGACGGTCAGCTTCCTCTCTTTTTTTGTGACGCAGACAAATGTATGCTCCACATAAACACAATGTCTTATTTTTCACTTTTATGAAAGGATCATATGAAACCAGCTCTTCGCAGATAAAAAGCAAGTGCTTTGTGTATCTATTACTGTACCTTTCATCTCCCGAGGCTTTGTGAGAAACTTCCAGCTGGAGCTACATTCTTTTCTGGTTTGATAAAGATAAATTGTATTCAGTGGGAGAGAAAGGGGAAACCTTTTCTTGATTATTCTCTAAATAAAAAGTCAGGGGAAATGTGATTTTTTTTTCTCCAGCCCTCAAAGAAATTAGTCCCCCTTCAAAATGACCCCACATTTTCTGTGCTGCTCAGCAGACTAAAACTGTTTGATCTTTAAGAGAAGCTTGTTATATATTGGGTCCTGGGAACTCATTAGAGAATACAGAGGACAGATCTTTTTCTTGACTAGTATCTGTTCATGATCAACACTCAGGTTCAGGCAGTGTGGTCTAGTGGTTTCTGCCGTAGGCTTTGGTGTTTAAACCTCAGCTGTTTTACTTGTCAGACTGGTAACTTGCTGGTACCTCAATTTCCTCATTTGGGGCATTAGATATAATATTGTTGTTGTTGACGTTCAGTTGCTAAGCCATGTCTGACTCTTTGTGACCCCGAGGATCGCAGTATGCCAGGCTCCCCTGTCCTTCACTATTTCCCGGAGTTTGCTCAGATTCATGTCCATTGAGTTGGTGATGCTATCTAACCATCTCACCCTCTTCTGTCCCCTTCTTCTTTTGCCTTCAATCCTTCCCAGCATCAGGATGTTTTCCAGTGAGTTGGTTCTTTACACCACGTGGTCAAAGTATTGGAGTTTCAGCTTCAGCATCAGTCCTTCCAATGAATATTTAGGGTTGATTTCCTATTAGGTTTCCCATAAGATATTCTGAGAGGTAAATGGAATATACCATAGAAGGTGTTCTAAATAATGCTTGGCACATTGTTAGATTTTAGCAAATGTTCACAATCATTATCCACCATAAGAAAGATAGAAAGGTGGGAAGAAACCCAGTCCAGTGAGTGTGTGTGTGTGAGTGTGAGTGTTTGTGTGTGTGTGTGTGTGTGTGTACATAAGCAAGAGCAAGTATGGAATTGAGATGCTGGGAGAAGGGAACTTGGAGAAGCAGGGAGCAGAGCAAGAGGAAGGTGGCAGGGATTCTAGAAAGAGCTAAGTGAGATCCAAGTGTCTTCAAGACTGATTCTCATTTTGTGTTTGCTTTCAACACAAGAAGGACGGAGAAGCAGCCAACTGCCTGTCGGGTTGCTGTCCTTGCCCAGGTGGTGCCATGAAGAGCTCTGAGCTTTGCTTTCAGTGGAACTACAAGTGTTGGGGCTTGCAGTCTCCTGAGGCCGGTCAGAAAGGGGCACAGTGGGGTTGACTCCTGATGCTTTGAATGCTGCAGTGACCTTTTGTCTTCCAAGAAGGTCTTCTTTCACCACACCTGGAGCCACTCACAGACCACAGAGCTGCTGAAATGGACCCAGCAGGCTGCAGGTGTCTGTGACCTCATGGTTTAGGGATTTGGAATATTTTGACCTTACCATTTTGTTCCAAGGACATTGTGAATATCAGACTTTTAATAGAATCTTGCCAATATTGATTGTTTTATGTTGGAAATGTGTTTTTTTCTTAGGGACTCCCATTAATTCAGTTTCAAATCTTGATTAATATTCTAGCTAGCACAGGAAATACTTTTGGATATTTTTCTATTTTTAATAAGATTATTTTCATTTGGATCTGATTCAAAGAGAAACAGAAAAGAGAGAAGGTTGAAAAAGGGATCAAGAAAGGGAGACAGAGTAGAAGGCAGAGAGAGAGGAAGTAGAGGAACACAGAGGAATACATATACAAGCACATTTACACAAAGACACAAAGGAAAATCCAAAAATGCAGACTTAGAAAAATTGGGGGGTTTACAGAGGTTGTCACACAAAGAGAGAGGGAGACAGAAAGACGAGGAGAGAGAGAGCTACATAGGACAAATGTTCAGGTATGCACATGTGTGCACACACGTGCATGCACAATCACAAAGCAAGAGAATTGTAGACAAGATACCCCCCCCCACACACACACACAACCAATGAGGCAGCAGCTGTTCTGGTGCATTGATTGCCAAATTTTGGGGAATAGCAGGATCAGAATACCATTAGGATCAAACGGTGGGGTTGAACTTCATGATTAAAATGGCAGAATTAAGATCAGGTATATAAAGTTCTTCACAGAGTGCTTGATAAATAGAAGTTATTAATTGTAATAGGATCTCTGCCCAGATACTTGCAGCAGAAACCCCATTCCTGGTTGGAGGACCACTTTCAGGTGATCTTAGAGAATTTTTTCCTTCCAGGGTTGGGAGCAAGCTGGTTCAGAGCCTCCTCCTCATCCATTGACACATTACCCACTCCTCTCTTTTACACTCTTGAGATGCATGGTGGGCACAAAATAAAGCTATTATTTGCTCCTCTTTAGTAAGGTGGCAAACCTTGTAAAGACTAGTGGAATGGGGGCTGATGGGCAATGAAATTTGGTAGGAGAACAGACTGAAATAAAATAAAATGTCTGTGACTGGGGGCACCAAATACCATGAGACTCATTCTAAGCAGTGTTTTTTTATGGCTGTTTCAAGATCTCAAAATCCTTATGGTTTCTTAAATCCCAAGGAAATGGGCCTGAAGACACAGAGAATGTAAACTAGATCTTTGAAATTCCCTCCGGTTATTCTCTGGAAACCTATTTCTGCAGAAGTGCATTCTGATTGACAAAAGCTCACTTTTATATTCACAATCTCACCCTGTCAAGGTCTAGTCTAAAATCACCCTCAGAGAATATTGTGAGTGCCTATTGCACACCCCTAAACCATGATGTTGGAAGGTATTTTTAAAATTTAGAACTTGAAATTCCCTTCATTTACTTTCAAGTCCCTCAACCTTTGGAAATTTATATAAAATTTCCCATCCCTCTCAATCTCCTACTTTATGCTCCCTTTGGAAGCAGTTAATTAATTTCATTTCTCAAAGATGCTTTGTTTCCTTAAGTAGTTCAGTCTGGCTAGTCTTCTACTGGGTATCACTTTTCGCCAGCACTTTACGTAGATTCATTCAGAAATGGTTCATTGTGGGCCAGTTGTCTGGGTTTGATGGGGCTGTTGCTTATGAGGTCAGGGTCTGTATGCATCACTCCATTGTTCAACAATCATCCTTGAGTCTCTGATATGGGCCAGGCACTGAGGATACAAAAACCTGACCTATTGAATCCCTGCCTCCAGGCCCTAAAGCCCCCAGTGACAGAGCTGGGTGGGGTCCTCACAGGCGCTTTGGGGGATTTCATACTGAAAATACAAGATGTAAGAGCTGGTGAGTAAGGCCAGGCCAGTGCCTTTGACGGGGAGTTGAGAAACCAGCAGAGTACACGCATCTGTCAAGCCAGCAGGCCTGTAAATGGGAGATAGAACCAAGAGTCAGTAACCAGACAAACAGCAGATTAGAAGGGGATTAGGGTGAGTCCGTTCCAGGATGACCGCCATAAGCTCAGTGTGGGGTGTTGACAGCTCAGACTGATGGTCCTGGAGGTACACAGCACATGGGTGTTTCTGCTGGATTAAAGGCACAGGCTCTGGATGGGGTCTATCCACCATCCACCATCATTCAGGCCTTCCATGCAGTGTGGTTTGGAAGAGGGCAACCTCCATTGCACTCAGTCAGAGAGCAGAGGGATGTTCTGGGATGTTCATATGAAAGGCCTGATTAACATCTCTGAGTCATCTCCTTTGCATGGTTCTAGGTGTTGAAGCTGGAAAAGGTGTCTATGGTAACCTATGTTTCTTTAATTGCCTTCTCTGGCTTCCTGTCTTGGGCTGGAGGCCAGAATGAGGAAATGCAGGAAAGCCCAGATTCGGACAGGTCAGGCTAGCAGAGGTGGTGGTTGATAAGACGAATATGCAGAGATGGGATAGCTTGGGGCAAAGATCAACATGATGACTTGCATGACTTAGGGTGAGTCTCAGAAGTGACTTCGAGTTTGGGGGAGGGCCATACGGTAAAGATAGAGATGTAGAAGATGGGTGGACTGGTAGAGCAGCCAGAGGTCCAGTGTAGAAGTTTAAAATTTTGGTGAGTTTTCCTATTATTGTCAGAAACACACTGTGGCCTTAGAAGCATGGTAGCTCCATTTATTGTTGCTGTTCAGTCGTTAAGTCATGTCTGACTCTTTGTGACTCCATGGACTGCAGCACGCCAGGCTCCCCTGTCCTTCACTATCTCCGGGAGTTTGCTCAGATTCATGTCCATTGAGTTGGTGATGGTACCTAACCATCTCATCCTTTGTCAACCCCTTCTCCTTTTGGTAGCTCCATTATAAACCTAAAATTATGGTTTTTAAGGAGTTTTCAGGACTGAGAGTGAAGGAGCTATCCCTTGGGAGTGTTACACTGGGGAGAATTGTGCTAGATTTCACATTGCTCATGGACCTCAGAGAACTCTCTACTTCTGCTCACTTCTCCAGCCCCTTGCCTATTCCAAGCCCTGGGACAAAAGTCAGCATGACCACTTGCATGACTTAGGGTGAGTTCAGGCTTCCCACAAGGCCTGGGAAGTAAGACATTTGGGTAGAGCTAGGTCTTTTGGTAGAAGAGACCCACTTACACTCAGTCTATTTAGTCTATCAAATGATGCCAAGACTGTGTCAAGACATACCAGCCATGACTGGGCATAAGCAATCTCTGTCTTTCACACTAACTGATTCTAATTTTACCAGTGACTGGACTAATTTCTGGGCACAGAAGTTCTTGGAGCAGGATGTTTTACTGTTGTCTTGTAGATTGAGAAATTTGCTTAGCAGTTTGAATCTGAAGCATTAAAAATAATTTCATCTCGTGAAGGTCCAGAAATAAAAAAAAATTGACGTTCTGACAATGGCCAACATGGGGCACAAATGACATGGTCATAGATGATAGATGAGGGATGAGGTGCCTTACCAGTAGAATGGGACAGAAATGACAGTGCTGGGCCTAAGCTTTAAAAGACAAATTCATTTCCCCTTGTATTCTGGGGAGTCCTGAATTGCCACATAATAGGAGAAACACAGTAGCTGGGATTTAGACTTTTATGAGATCCAGCTGAGCCCAGCTTTCTGGTCAACCCTGGCAAAGTCCCAGATAGGTAAGTGAGCCATCTTGAATGTTCCAGCCCAGTTGATATTACCAGATGCAGCCAGTATCACATAAGGCAGAAGAATCACCCATCTGAGTCCAAGCAATACACAGAAACTTTAGAGATAATAAATTAATTGCTGTTTTAAGCCACTAAGATTTGGAGTGGTGTGTTGTGCAGCCATAGGTAATCAAAACAAGAGACATATCCTTCATAGTCTTATTTATTGGAGAATTTAGCAGATTATGACCCCTGGACCAAATCTGGCCCACTGTCCATTTTTGTAAATGAAATTTTGTTGGAACATAGCTCTGTGTATTTGTCTAAGTATTTGCCTATGTCTGCTTTGGCAGAGTTGAGTAGTTGCAACAGACAATGTATAGCCTACAAAACTGAAAAAGATTTACTCTCAGATCCTCTATAGACAGTGTTTGATTTACTTGCCCATGATCTATTATAGTAATCTACAAAAAAGGTAAAAGATAAGCAGAAATGATCTCTTTTAAAACAGTGAGAAAAACCCAGTGTGTAGAAACCGTTGGTATATGGGAAGTGATTTGTCTTTCATGGTCAGAGGTTTTAAATGCGCTGTGTGGTTTGGCTCAACTTCTTGAGCCCATGCTCTCTGCCATGAGAAAAACATGCTCCAGATAGCTGTAGGTGATTTTGCCTAGGTCTCAGGATGAGTGACACATAGAGCAGAACTAAACCTGTAGTCCTGTTGGTGAGCTGGTCCAAATACAGCTGAGTCCAGCAGAGTCCAGGAAATCCTGCAGACCTATGAAACATAAATAAATGTTTCTTTCTCCTGCTCCTTCTCTGTAATTGACATTTATAGTCCTACTGTTGTTAGTCACTGAAATTTTTGGAATTGTTTGTTACCTAGCATATTTGCAACTATGCCTAACTAATACAAAGCTCAAGAAGTGTAGAAAGAAAGGGAATTTTCTTTACATTGGGGTGCTACTAGTCCATACAGTACCACTGAAAATTAGAAAAAGGTGGTCCTCTGTCAAGATACTTTATTTCCCATCTGTCAGAAAGTTTACATATTATGACTATGCTGTAAGAAGACACTTGATTGCTAACATCAGATGTATTATACTGGATAAATGAAGTTATGAGATCTGTGATGTGAAGGTTACCAAATCAGATGTGTCACCTGTGTACAGTGAACACATACAAAACCAAAAATGATAAGTCTGTACTGTGAGAGAACTCAGTGAGTTGAGTCCTCCTGAATTAACGCACTATGTATGAGGCAGATGCAAGGGTATCACTGAAGACATTAGCTTGCTGCATAATATTATGTTTCACTGAAAGAAATTGTAAGTTATTTTGCATGTGTCTTTGCATCCTTTCATGGGAGAATTCTATTCTCCCTCCTCACAGATGGTAGCAAAGGTGGACTAGGACAAAGGTAGTGTACTAAGAGAGATAAAGAAGAAAAGCTCATTAAAATGTTAAAATATTACCACAATGACATGTGCCAGTTCCATCTGGGCAAATGCAAAAAAAAAAAAGTTTCTTCTTTGTCCTCTTTTTCTCCTTTATTTCCCTGTAGGGCAGGGAGGGATAAGTTATACCTAGTTTACTGACAAGCCAGGACTGAGCTGGGTGTTATTGGATTAATTTTTCCATGTGACTTGTCTAAATTAGTTCAGGTTGAGATGTGTAACTTTGCAGACTGCTTCTGTTACTAACTTAAATTCATGCATCCAGAGCCCTAGGAATCAATCATACCATATGTGCTAATGGAGAAAACCTAGGTTGTTTAGGGGAAAAAAAGGGCTTTGAATTCTGGCCCTTCAATTTTTTAGTGAGCTGAGTTTCAGTTTTTCATTAATAAAGTGGTGAAAGTACTTCCTGCTTCAAAGGGTTGTTATGAGGATTAAATGAGATATTGCACAGGAATAACTTAGAAAAGTGTGCTACAGAATTGGCATTTTTTGTTGGTATCCTGTCCATTTCTCTTCAGGCCAAAACAGGGGAAAAAGCAAAGTGGAAATTATGTGTCTTTGGTGACTTCCCATCTCTCTTCTTTCTTATCTTTGGTGTCCTTTTATTTATCATTTCTCTATCTCTGACATCCTTGCTTCTATTTTGTGAGCATCCAAGTTTACATTTTTGTTCATATAGAGTTGCAGAAGCAAGTACATGATTGTAGCATGTGTGCTCTTGCTCAGTTAGATCCAGGCAAGCGCCAGGCATGTCTGCATCTGTTACTGAACTCAGGTTTGGCTGCTTGCTGCTTGGAAGCCAATCCTCAAGAGACAAGTGCTGGTAGATGGCTTTATTCAGGAGGCTGGCAATCAGGGGAGACGGTGGACTCATGTCCGAAAACCAACTCTGAAGATTCTGCTCAAGCATGAAAGTTTTTAAAGAGAGTGTCATTTACAGGAGGGTGTCAGAGTCTTTGTTATCTTCCACAGTGCAGACTTCCTTCTAATTGGATAGAGGTGTAGTAACAGGATGGTGTTCCAGGAATCTTGTTTTCAACCTGAAGTTACCATCCTTCACTTGGGTGGGGACTTTAATTCCTGCAGAAGAACTCAAAGGTATTGTTATCTGTATTGTTATCTATATTCCTTGAGGAGGGTTTTCCAGATGGCTCAGTGGTAAAGAATCCGCCTGCCAATGCAGGAGGTGCAGGAGACAGGGGTTCGATCCCTGGGTGGGGAAGATCCCCTGGAGGAAGAAGTGGCAACACACTCCAGTGTTCTTGCCTGGGGAATCCCATGGACAGAGGAGCCTGGTGGGCTACACCTATGAGGCCACAAAGAGACAGACATGACTGAAGTGACATAGCACACGTGTATTATTTCTTGACCACTCTTCCTTTGTTTCTGTATTCACTCTTTTCCCTGATGAGCAACTGTTTGAATCTGGCCTGTGGAGCTCAGGGAAGGTCCCAGAGGCTGAATGAAGCCTATTTCCTACAGATAAGAAATAGGGGACACAGAAAGGGTTTGTACCTGGGAGGATCCCATAGGGTCCTGTTCCATTTCTCATCTCTTGAAAGTGAAAGTGAAAGTTGCTCAGTCATGTCCAACTCTTTGCGACTCCATGGACTATACAGTCCATGGAATCCTCCAGGCCAGAATACTGGAGTGGGTAGCCTTTTCCTTCTCCAGGGGATCTTCCCAACCCAGGGATCGAACACTAGGCTGTAAACTCTCTGAAGACAGGGGTTTGTGAATCTTATTCACAGGGTACACACAGGGTCCAGCCAGCACCAAGTACACTGTGAACTAAGCAGTGATGCTTATTGAATTATAATTGTATTGTGAAAACGTGTCTATGTCACATTGTGAAAAATTCTTTCATCTGTCCATTTAACATTTATTATTTGTTCACTGTTTGTATGTCTGAATTTTCTGGCTGTGAGTAGAAATGATGATATTGTTGGAGATTTCATTTGGAAAGGAAGTGTTTCTCTAGTGCTCCTTTTTGAGCTTCTGGGTCAGATTAAGACATCCTTGGAAAAAAGATAAATCAAAGTGTAAATTGTATACCAGTGGTGGAATAAGACTACATGACCATGTGAAGCTGCTCAGTCATGTCTGAACGACCCCATGTACTGTAACCTACCAGGCTCCTCTGTCCATGGGATTTTACAGGCAAGAGTACTGGAGTGGGTTGCCATTTGCTTCTCCAGGGGATCTTTCTGACCCAGGGATTGAACCCGGGTCTCCTGCATTGCAGGCAGATGCTTTACAGTCTGAGCCAGCAGGGAAGCCAATGAGACTACAACTAAGCTCTAAACACTTCTCACTTTGAAATTTTGTGTTACTCAAAACTAACTTTCAGAAATCATATTGATTGAGTTTCCAATAAGCAAATGTTACATAAGTTTGAATTTCTAAAATGTAGTTCTAACAGCATTTGGCTTTTTATCTGTTTTGTATGTACGTTGGGGATCCTGGTAAGATTTAATTTGAGAAAACAACACAACTGCTGAGAAAACTGCTCTGGAGCAGCTGGGCAAACTTTTCCTGCAAAGGGCCAGATATTACATATTTTGGGCTTTGCAGACTCCATGGTCTCTCTTGCTATTACTCAAGTAGGCTGTTACAGCTTCAAAGCAGCCACAGAAGATAAAGGAGGGTACTGAGTGTGGCTGTGTTCTAATAATACTTTATTTACAAAAGCAGGCAGGGGGTAAGGTGTAACCTTGTAGTTTGCAAACCACTGATCTAGAAGAGAGGATGATTGACTTTGTAATTCATAGACTTGTGTGTGTGTCGGGGGGGTGTCACTTACTTATTCTCTCTCATCATCAGTGTGTGTGTGTGTGTGTGTGTGTGTGTGTGTTAGGCACTCAGTCATGTCCAATTCTTTGTGACCCCATGGACGGTAGCTTGCCAGGCTCCTCTGTCCATAGAATTCTCCAAGCAAGAATACTGGAGTGGGTTGCCATTCCCTTTTCCAGGCATCATCAGTGTCCTCATCTGTAAAAGAGGAATGATGAAATCTACCTCACTGAGTGTTGAGAATTTTAAGTAAGATAGGCTATGAAAACACCCAGTATTGCCATCGTTTTCTTTCTTGATTTTCTTTCTTCCCTTTTCTCTTGCCTCAACCAGAACACTTGCATTTCTTTGGTGCAGCTACCTGAGCTAGTCATTGCTTGGGGTTTGATACTCACAAAAAAGAGAATTAAGGCCTAAGGGGAATTTGTGTTAGAAACAAGAACTTACCAGCTGAACTGGCACTCCAGAGAGAAGATTCTGAAGCCAAGGCTCTTTTTCTATTCTCCCTTTTAAAATTTTTTCTTTGGTCATGCTGAGCAGCATGAAGGATCTTAGTTCCCCGACCAGAGGTTGAACTTGTGCACCCTGCAGTGGAAGCGTGGGCCGTCAGGGGAATCCCTCCATACTCGGCTAATATCCTTACTTTGGGGAAGTTATTTCTTCACCTTTGATCACTACCTGCTCACCTCCACTGCAATTAGTTCTTCAAATAGTAAAACATGGACTCAGATTTTCTTTGAGCCTGGACAAGTCTAACAGTACTCATTCACTCTCTCCGACAATGCAGGGAGTTTTGTACCACAGAGACTCAGAGAGCATAATTTTGCTGTTCAGTTGAAAAAGAGCTTAGATTGACATAACTAGGCAGGTTTGGAGGTAGACACACCTGGGGCTGAACTGACTCCTGTCCTAAAAAGTGATACGATCTTGGGCAAAAGAGTGAAGTTCTCTGAGATTTCATTCTTTCATAATAATTAAAGGGATGATAATACCTACCTTGAAGGGTTGTTGAAATGAACTATAGGAAATGTGTAGGAAAAAAACAAATGCCTTAGACTCGGACTGGCAAATGGAGAAAGCTAGGATTAAGTTTGATATATAAATACTGTTGAAAAAATAAATGAAAATCAATATCACCATTATGATTTTTATCATGACACATATGGTAACTGAGATGCTGTTGTTCAGTTGCTAAGTCATGTCTGACTCCGTGACCCAATGGACTGCAGTAAGCCAGGCTTCTCTGTCATCTGCTATCTCCCAGAGTTTGCTCAAATTCATGTCCATTGAGTCAGTGATGCATGCTATCTAGACAGCTCATATTAATCTCTACCATTACCACCATTTATTATTGTCTTCAATCTCTCCCTTTTTATGTTACCAACAAGTTATACATCATTAAAAACAATGCGTTGCCATTTTGAATCTCAGTTACAAATCTCAGGATATTCAGACTGTTTGAAGCTGAGGATTTGGGAAATCACTGAGCCCTGAGCTTAAATGCCTCCTCCTTTCTTTAGCTTCCTTTGTGTAAATTCTTGTAGACTAAGTGAAGTGGGGTTAATAGAAATCAACTTACAGGGCAATTGGGAGGATTAAGTACATAGTGCCAATAAGTAAACAGATAGATAGACCGAGGCTTAATAAAAATGAGTAGTCATACCGCTTCATTCTCTTCTAAGCAAAATATACAAACAAGGCTAAGTCTGTTTGGTGCCCCCTGGAAACTCTCTCTCATCTTCCAAACTATGTCTCCTTGGGGTCCTCAGAGTGTAACTCCCATTGTTCGTCCACACCAGGTGTGAAGGGCTGTTGACAACTTGAAGTGTGGTCACTCTGGGATGGGGAAGCAGGGTGGATGGGGTGGTGGTGGTCACTGTAGCATGTGTTTAGGCCATTATTGCAAACATAGATGGCTACAGGGACCACAGAGGAAACTCAAACTCATGGTGCAGCCTGGATGTACATGTCCAGTTTCTTAAAGCACATCAGATTGTGATGTCATCTTTTATTTTTCTCTTTGGACTTAGAAACAAGAATAGAGAAATACTTCTCTAGCTGTTCTCCAATGTGATCTGTGGAACTCTGGGATGCCTGAGATAATTTCAGAAGGTCCATGACGTCCAAACTAATTTTATAAAATACAAAGCATTACTTGCCTTTTTCACTGTATTGGTATTTGCTGTGATGGTGCAAAAGCAATAGTGATTCAGCAGGAATAAAGGCAGTGACACCAGACCATTCTAGTAGTTATTATATTCTCCATGATCATGCATTCAAGTTTAAAAGAGAAATGCCAACTTCACTTATAGATGTCCTTGGTGAAATAGTAAGCATTATTAATTTTATTAAATCTGTTTCCAGAAAAACATTGTGCAATTGTTTGAGTTACAAGCTGAACTAGCCATATTTTTTTTTAATTCATGGAACACCATTTTTCAAACTATGGATATTCAGACATGGGTATCTGGCATTCATTAAAAAATGAATGAAATCAGCTTGTTACTTCAAGGTAAATGATTGTCAGAATTTGTTGCCAGTGGCGAAGTTGGAGCTTTCAAGTAATATTAATATTTGGGAAAACCTATATCTGTAAGTGTGAGCTTGATAGCATGCTAATACTTTAAAGACTTTTTCCAACAAGATAACATTAAAAACCAATGTTACTTTTTTGATGCTGTAGAATGGAATGTGTCAACACTTGGAAGCTCTGCACAACTCATTAAACCAATATTTTCCAAATGACTAATACATTGTATTGTGAAATCTTGCATGGGTAGAATATGCTTTCAAAATGTAAGACCAATGGATTTTAATGTAGCAGAGTATGAGTTTGTTGGTATGGTTGCAGATTCCACATTATAACTAACATTTAAGAATATACCACTTGCTGAGTTTTAGTGTAGTATCAAAGAATCATGTTCACAATTATATGAAAAAGCTACAAAAGCATGTTTCCATTTTCCAATTGTGTGAAGCTGGTTTTCTTCATTTGCTTTAGCCAAAATAACATAGCACAGTAGACTAAATGCATAAACTGTTAAGAGAATCCAGTTGATTCTACTGAACCAGACATTAAAGAGATTTTCAAAAATATAAAAACAAAGCCATTCTTTTTGTGATCTTATTTTGTTTTGGAAAAATAACTTTTCATAAAAATATGTTATTGATATGAATAGGAAATACCTTTATATTTTATACTTTCTCAGTTTTAATTTTTAATATAGTAAATATTTATAGATCTACACAAAACCCATTTGTAGATTTACACAAAAACAGAACATCTTTGAGGGCTTAATTATTTTTTTAGAGTGTAGGAGGATCCAAAGACAAATATTTGAGCATCTCTACTCTATTATAAGACATATAGGAGCTTAAGAATAGTGATAAAAGCAGCAAAGGCTTGTCTTTGCTGTTGGGAGCTGCAGAACACCTGCTCTGTCTAGTGGGGCTGCAGTTCCTCAGTGCCTACTGATTGTTGCTATGAGGGGAAAGCAAGTCCAGAATTGCCAGAGGTTCTGGTTTTCAAAGAAAAGCCAAAATTCCACACCCTAGTGTCATATCTCTCAGTTTTTATATTGATAGCATATTCAAGAAAATTTTAACACCCCGTGTGGATAGAAGAAAATTCACGTGGGTACAGGATGCTGCCTATGGGACAGCCTCTGGTCCAGGCTTGTATGCTGACAAAGCTCTGTACCAGAAGGGAGGAATGTATGATTGTGATGATGATAATATAGTCAAGATTAAATAATAGTAAGGATTTAAAGAGGAAGGATTTTAGAATTTTGTGTGTATGATAAAAAATTCTTCAAAAAATCACAAATTCCTAGAAACTTGCCAGATGATTGTGTTCTACATGGTAGACACTGTGTTCAATCCACTGGGGAGCCTGGGAGAAGAAATGAGGTCTTTTCCTTGCATCCTTTTAATTTCTTTTCTGAGAATGAGCGCGTTTGGTCTCTACTCCTCAGTGTAAAGAAAACCAACTCCAGACAACATAATAGCTCTGTTTTATTATAGTGTGGTTGCGTTCTGTTCTCAACAGTTTGCCTCCTTATAAATTGGCAAAAAAAACCCCAAAACGAAGCGATGCTGGATTCCTTAAAGTTAAGCAGTTTGTAGCTCCATTTGCAACAGAAGTGAAAAACAACTCAAAAGTAGCACAACTGGGAAATTCATCAGGATTGTGTAAATAAAAATGCTTTTAATTTAGCAGACTAATTTCAAGAGCAAATCAACTCATATAAAATGTGCTTTGATGTTTCTAAATCAAATGATTCTAGATTTGTAAAGGGTGTGAAATAACAAGTATTGCATATATTTACATTTTCTTTAACAATTTTAATTCTGTTTACTTAAATATATAAGCAAACAAATAAACCTTTTCCAATCCAACTATCAATTATTATTTTACTCATGGCAGTTTTTTTTTTTTTTTTAAACACCAATATAATCCACCTTTTTCATTTGTGTGAAGTGAGAACAAAATCAATTTTTGAGGTTCGTGGTGTAATGACAAGAAGTAGAATGGGGTCAGATATTCGAAAATTGAGGAGCCAGGACTTGAACCCTGGCAGTAGCAGCTTGCTAATTTCTACCTCTCGGCTTTAAACATTTCCATGGTAAGACTACTGGGTCTGTGATGCTTATGAGTAACAACAACAACAAAAGAACACAGAGCTGAAGGTGGGTTTGTCTGTAATTCAGGCAGCACCTTGTGGTCCTGCCAAAAGCATCAGGGGTTGGTTGGTACCCCTAGCTCCAGTCACTAAATCAGACTCAAATCCCATTATGATTATCGCTCTGCATTTAATAAATCTTTCAGAAATCAATATTCAGGGACTCATTTTAAGAAAGAGAGTACAAAATTTGCTCAGAGCTGAAGAATTATTTAGAATAAGAGAAGTCATCTATTTTTAAAAAGCTGATAAATATCACAAGCACTGCAAAATGCAGAAAAAATCTTGTATGTCTTCATATGACAATGATTTTATAAAATCACTTTCCATAATGAAAATATAAAAATAATTCAGTTTGTTGGCATTTTAAAAATACGTAAATAGTTTAGAAGAGTTCCTTTGAACTTTGTAATTTGTTCTTGGTAATGTCATTTATATTCAGGTTGGCTGTCAGATTTGAGAAAACCTCTAGTGAGTTTCATTTGTAATTGAGCTGTTACAGATGAAGAACTCGGTTTGTGGTACTGCTCTGGGTTTTCCCCCAATAGATCCAGGAATTCTGATAAATTTATTTCACATGTTTTCCATCAAAAGGAGAAAAAACCCAATAGTGCATTTATAATTGTATATGCTGCATTATGGAGTATACGTCCTCAATAAGAAAGAACTTCTGTTCTTATTAGGCATTAATGAGAACCAAATCTTCTACTTACAGTTTTAAACCTCTGGTGATTGGAAGAATTTTCCTCAGGCTGGCTTCTGTTCCACACATTTCAAATTACATTTCTCATCCAGTACCCACAGACTTCCATGCTGGGTCCCTAGGAGCTGTGAATATCTCCAAATGACCTCTGGCCCTGGTGCTGATGCCAGATGAGTTGGCACAGTACGCAAGAATTGTGTTCCTAAGAGTGGTCCTACCCTGGGACAGCTAACGATGACTTCACTATCCACAGAAGTGACTGTGAGCCATCGAAATGCCTCCCACTGAACTCAAACTAAATACACTCCAGCTTAACCTGCCCTCAGCCAGATCTCTTGAATGCTATGACTCTCTAAAACACCTGGGTCAAGCGGAAAGCTTGATGGAGAGGAAATGAGAACAAAAAGCATGGTGGTCTTAACACATTGCAGTTAAACTGTCTTACTTTTGCACATTTTCCCCAAATGGTTGACCGTACGAAACATTGCTTGGACATCTCAAGTCACCAGGTAATTGGAGAAAGATCAGGTCGCTGTGTGGTGGAGAACAGTTTGAGAAAGACACATTATTATTATTATTTTTTAAAATAATTTTGTTTATTTGTTTAATTTTGCCTTCACTGGGTCTTTGCTGCTTTACGTGGGCTTTCTCTAGTTGCGGTGAGGGGGAACTGCTCTTCCGTGTGGTGAGTGGTCTTTTTGTTGCAGTGGCTTTTCTTGTTGTGGAGCACAGGCCCTAGGCATGTGGGTCTCAGCAGTTGCGACGTGTGGGTTCTAGAAAGTGGGCATCAGTAGTTACAGCACATGGGCTCAGTAGTTGTGGCTCACCAGCTTAGCTGCTCTGTGGAACGTGGGATCTTCCCTGATCAGGGATTGAACCTGTGTCCACTGCACCACTAGGAAAGTCCCAAGACACATTATCTTGAATTGATCTTCATTAATGCTAGCTAATCATCTGACTCAACAGGCAAACCTTTAAAAAGAGGCAAAATATTGAATACAATTTAGTAATTAATTCTGAGTTTTTGGCCTTGTAGTTACAAATGTTGGATGTCACTTTAAGCCAGCCTTTTAAAGATTGTTTGAAACAGGTTGTCCAGGCTTCAGATAGCTAATGTGTATGGGAGGATTCAGAGTCTGTATTTATAATCCTTAAAGAGTGGGTCACTTGATGATTAATACCTGTTTTGGAAGCATTTGAGAAATTACTAATCATTTTACAAAGGAGGAAACATATTTGGGATAATTTTTCTTTATGTTTTGAAATGCCATACTTGTAAGACATTGCTAATTGGTTCATGAATTTGTCATTAGGTTCATGTATTTTTTAAATTTTTTTTAATTGTGGAAAAATATACATACCATAAAATTTTTATGTGTACCAAAAAAAATACAATAGGTATGACATTATTGGAATTGCCATGAATGAACAAAACTAAAACAAAACCCAAAAAACCTGTTCTACTATTGCGAGTCTGGGTACTTTTTTATTGGGATGAAATTTTCAGTGCAAAATTGGGCAGTTAAGTCCTCACACAACTTAGATGTAAATGAATACACTGTATGCTGGAGAACTGTATAGTACTAAGAAGCTGCTGTCCAAGTTATGGAACATTTAATATGATGGTTTTGGGAAGTGTGAGAATGGAAAAACAAAGTGTTCATGTATTATTTTATATAAGTCTCTTAAGTACATGTTCATAACTACATTAATAAATTAAATATTATAACTAGAGCTAATGATTTCAACCATCTGTCCATATAACAAGCAGCCATAAAATCTCAGTGGGATAAACAACGAACATGTACTTATCACCCCAGCATGTTGTTCAGGCTGCCTGGGATTGAGCTGAGCTGCTCCCAGCTCTCTGGGCTGAGCTCCAGGCTGTGGGCTCTGTTCAAGTTGGCACCTGGGGCTTATTCTTCTGAGACCAGTGGGCTGCCCAGGACATGTTCTTCCCTGGCAATGACAAAAGTACAAGTCCAACCTTGCAAACACATCTCAAGCCTCTGCTTGCATCGTATCTACTAACATGCCATTGGCCAAAGCAAGTCACATGATTGAGTCCAATGTGAAGGGGCAGAAATGTGCTGTCCATTTACCTAAGAGGTGCCAGGCAGTCTCATGGCCAAGCCCTGCATCAATGGCAGTCACATCTTCCCTTCTCACTGAAGTGAAAGGGAGGAAATGAACAGATGCTGAATTAGTTTCCCATGGCTGTTCTCTTAAATGACCACAAGCTTGGTGGCTTAAAACCACAGAAATTTATACTGTCATAGATACAGAGGCCAGAAGTTCGGGATCAGGATCACTCATGGGTGGTGATAGGGCTATGCTACCTCCAGAGGCTCTAGTGGAGAATCTTGACTCTTTCAACTGCTGGTGTCTGCCAGCATTCCTTGGCTTGTGGCCACATCATTGTGGTCTTCAAGGCCAGCATCTTCAAATCTCTCTCTACTTCATCATTTTGCCTCCTGCTCTGCATCAAACACCCCTCAGCTTCTCTCTTATATGAACACTCCTGAGGGTATTTAAGGTCCACCTACATAATCCAGATAATCACCCCCATGTTGAGATCCTTAACTTAATCATACCTGTGAAATCTTCACCATGTAATGTAATATTCACAGTTTTTAGGGATTAGGACTTGGCGTCTTTGGTGGCTACTATTCTGCCTGCTACAACCACAGTTCCTGCAAATGTATATACTCATGTTGAATAAGAATTTAAAAAAATCTTTTTGGAAAAATAGTGGATTACTGTATATTTAGAGTGACTTCAATTGTAATTTAATTGGTTGTATAGGACTAGAAAGACTGGGAATTAGGGCTAACACTTGCACTTAGGTGTTAAAGTCTGAAATTCACATCCTTTAACAGTTCTGCTAAGTCAGAGTCAGAGTCAGGAACCTGCTGTCTTAGTTAGCTCAGGCTGCTACCCATAGACTGGGTAGCTTAAACAGCAGAAATTAATTTTTCACAATTCTGGAGGCTGGAAAGTCCAAGATCAAAATGCCAACCTATTTGATTCCTGGTGAGAGCCCTTTTGCTGGCTTATGGACAGCCACCTTTCTGTTGTGTTCTTACCTGATGGGTGGTGGGGGGAGGAGAGAGAGAGAGAGCTCTGGTCTCTCTCTTCTTGCAGTCACTATGTTGTACTTGACTCTTTGCAACCCCATGGACTGTAGCCCTCCAGGCTCCTCTGTCCACGAGATTTTCCAGGCAAGAGTACTGGAGTGGGTTGCCATTTCTTCTTCCAGGGGATCTTCCTGACCCAGTAATTAACTCCTATATCTCCTGCATTGCAGGCAGATTCTTTACCACTGAGCCACCTGGGAAGCCCCTTCCCCTTCTTATAAAGGCACTAATCTCATCATGGGGGAACCCACCTCAAGACCTCATCTAAACTCAATTACCTCCCAAAGGTCCCACTTCCTAAAGCCATCGCACTGGGGATTAGAACTTCATCGTGAAATTTTAAGGGACACAAATATTCCATCCATAGCACCTGCACAGCTCAATATCTCCTCCACCCCCAGCTACCTTCAAATCTCTGCCCCCTTGAAGTTTGACATTCCCTTTCTGAAAGGATAGAGGAAAAGGGACGCTGAGAGATTAATTTCAAGATAGCTACTTGGAGTAACCAGATAGAGAGATAATAAAATGTGTATTTCATTGATGTCAGGATGGAATCCTGCTTGGCTAGTTCAGCCTTTGGGGAGGAGGCCAAGTGACACATTAGAGGTAATAAATACATAGTGGCTTTCTAAGAGGAGCCCTGAGAACTACAGAAGCCATGTACCACTGCTCTGACCTCAATGCTGTCTGAATGAAGAAGGCATGGGAATGTCCCCAAAGGTGACAGACTCTTGTGACTGATTTAATAATAATTTTTGGAGGCTTACTTTGGAGGAGAGGAGCTGTGTAACATAACCTTTTCAAGCACCTAACAGCTGAAAGAGGTGCTGCCTAAGAGGATAACCTGTGGTTTTTTTTTTTTTTAATTAAATAAAAAGGAGTCTTAAAGGTGGAGAAAATAGGGTAAGTGTAATCTATTAATATTTGCTTCATTTTATAAATGAAGTAACTGAGTTCCAAATTGATTCAGCATTACCAAGATTATATAATTAGCTCCAGAGCAGGAACTAGGACTAGGTTTTCTGAGACACCAGGTTCAGAGTGTTCTCACTGCAGTAACATAACAGATGCTCTTTGGTTGGGTTTCCAGGCTGCCAGAATTTCTCTTTCTCTGGGGCCGGCTTGGGATATATGGGTATTGTCCTTGTAGACCATGGTCGTATAGCATGGCCCTGTCTCTCTGACCAGGAGAGTGGGTAGGAATGTCTCTCCCATGAACGTGGAATCTAAATAGTAACACATGGAGAGTGGTAACTGATGGTGCTCTGTCACCTGGTGACCATTCTCTAGGAAGAAGGCAGCATGTGGGAGCAGTGTGGAGTCAACTCTGCTACTTATTATCTCTGTGACTTTGGGCAAGTTGCTTCTCTTTATCTATCTTCTTTGTCTTTGAAATCACCTACTTGGTGATACTGTTTTGAGGACTCTATGAAAAAATATCTTTAAAATATATAGAACGGTGCTAGACATATAGCAAATATTCAACATGTATCAGTTACTTATCTCTTGCTGAGGCCAGGAGATGCCCTGGGCAACTTTGCTTTCTGAGTCTTGTTATTTAGTTCTTCTTTTGATTCTAAGTGATAACATGGGATCTTCTCTACAAACGTCGTTTCTCTCCTCCTTTATTTAAGCAAGTCAGAGTCAGCTTCTATTTCTTGAAACAAGAATAAATTAAATAATATTGATGTTCATGCATTATGGCTCCTACATTATTAGGAAAATTAAATAAAGTGTTATGACTCTTAAAGCTACTTCTAGATTAATCTGATTAACTTGAGGTACAATTCAATAGGCTTCCCATGTGGCTCAGTGGTAAAGAATCTGCCTGACCAGCAGGAAACACAAGAGACTCGGGTTTGATCTCTGAATCGGGAAGATTCTCTGGAGGAGGAAATGCAACCCACTCCAGTATTCTTGCCTGGGAAATCTCATGGGCAGAGGAGCCTGGCGGGCAACAGTCCTTGGGGTCACAAAGAGTTGGACATGACTGAACATGCACACATGTGATGACTCTCAGCTATGGTGTGCATGCATATGTGTGTGTGTGTGTGTGTGTGTGTGTGTACCCTGACAGTACAAAATGAGAGCACATGTTCTGTTTGACAAAAATAATTAAAAATCAATATTTGAGGGAAGCAGTATTAAAAGTAATGTGTACTAATGCTACTTTACATTAGTGAATGAAATTTGAGCCAGTTAGATCTGTATAAAGAGGGGATAGACAAATTGATCTAGATCTTGATGTGTAGTGAAATGGTTCATCATTAATATATTCAAGAGCTGGTTATCAGTGCTTAAATTACCAAAATATTGACTTTATCTGCCAATACTAGTTGAGAAAATTGTTGCATTCCACCATATTTATTGGATTACATAGATCTTAGTACATATACTATGCAACCATAAATAAAATACAGCTGATATATTTAGGAGAGAAAGATCATTTTGATAGCCTATATTCCATAACATTAAAGGGAGTGATTCCTAATATTATGCACCAGATACACTTTTGTTTAACAACTTGCTGTCTTTGTACTTTACATAAATTAGATATACAGCAGCAGGTTCAATTAACTCTACAGAATAAAAATAGCAATTTCTAAAAGCAACTTCAGGACATTTCTGTGTGTAATTCTACAGGATGCCTTCATGCCATTCAATGAATGTAATAAAGATGCTGGTAAAAATAGCATTTGCATTGAATTTAGAATGGAAAATAGAATCAGTGGGGATATTAATAAATACTAAATCTCCAAATGAATCTCCAAGTCTATTAAGAGTTTTAATGCTGCATTTGAAGCTCATAACTCCAGGCAATTCCCTACCTAACTTAGCTTTGGCAAATGTTTATTTTGAGAAATGTTCAGTCATCTGTTTTACAAGCTGATTCCCTTTATACCTGAAACTTTTCATAAGAAAGTCGGGAAAAAAATTGATTCCATTTTTAGGAAGAGTGGAGCCCATCTGCTTTAGGGTTGGGGACATACACACAAAGGGCTTCCCTAATATCTCAGTTGGTAAAGAATCTGCCTGCAGGAGACCCTAGTTCAATTCTTAGGTTGGGAAGATCTGCTGGAGAAGGGATAGGCAACCCATTCCAGTATTCTTGGGCTTCCCTTGTGGCTCAGCTGGTAAAGAATCCACCTGCTATGTGGGAGACCTGGGTGCGATCCCTTGGTTGGGAAGATCCCCTGGAGAAGGGAAAGGCTACCCACTCCAGTATTCTGGCCTAGAGAATTCCATGGAATGTATAGACCGCATGGTCGCAAAGAGTCAGACATGACTAAGTGACTTTCACTTCACTTCACTTCACACAAAGAATATTGCTTATTTGAACAGGAAGAAACCTGAGAGGCTATCATATCTAATCCTTTATTAATAGATTGTAAATTCCCAGAGTGGTGGAGTACTTGTGTAAGGGTGCACAGGAATTTGGCAGAGCCGGGGTCATGCCCAGTCCCAGTCTAGGACTCCTTCCACCACATCCATGTTGACTTTCCTTTTACATATGAAGAAATTGAACCCTGAAGAGGTTAAATGACTTACCAAGAAGGTCAAATAGCTAGCTAATGGCTGATGGTGACCAGCAGGCCTCTTGATGCTTTTCTGTGGGTTTTGATCAAAATCTATAAGGATATGATCCAATGGGCCCTGTTCTGTGATTGAGAGGTTATTTCTCTAATGTCCATCCAGGCATCTGAATACTTTATAAAGAAGAAACTTATCTCAATAAAGAAGAAACTCCTTTTCTTCTTAATCAGGCATTAGACAGAAAATAAAATTACCCTTGGGAAAAGTATTGGCTCAGATTTATGCCAGAGTACCCTGGATTTTCCCAGGTCTCACCAGCCAGTGGGTGCAAATAAAATCCCAATGATATTAGGATCTCTATGTCTGGGGCTCATTCTTCCCCCTGTCAGAGACAGAAGCAGGCTGGGACTCAGTTTAGCCACTAAGGCACCTGTCCACGAAGGGTGAAAATGATACATAGGAAGAAAGCAAAGGCACTAGAATCAAACTCTGCCTTTCATACTGTGTCCCCTTTAGACAGTCCAACCCACATGAGTTTCAGCAATCTGGCAATTGCTTGATTTACCCTGTTTCTCATTAGTATCAATGACTAATTTTTCTTTGTCAATTGAACCTGTCATTTCTCTCCTCCAGTCCATTCATTCAACAAACTTTTATTGACCTCCTACCTACTGGGTTCTAAGAACTGGAAAAAGTGTAATGAATAGACAGATGTGGTTCCTAGCCTCATGGAACTTATGTTTTGGAGGGAGACACAGGCAATAAATACCTAAACAAACATACCAAAGGTTTACAGATTATAATAAGTGCTTTGTTCGTTATTCCCTTGGTTGTGTCCAACTTTGTTACCCCATGGACTGTAGCCCGCCAGGCTTCTCTGTCCATGGGATTTCTCAGGCAAGAATCCTGGAGTGGGTTGCCATTTTCTTCTCCAGGGGATCTTCTCGGATCGAACTCAGGTCTTCTGCGTTGTAGGCAGAGTCTTTACCATTTGAGCCAAGGAAAGCTCCATAATAAGTGCTAGGTAGGCAATATACAAGGTGCTGTAAAAAGAATAATGGTGTGAGAGCAAGCCTGTGTTATGTAGGGTGCTCAGTATGCTATGAAGAAGGACTCTACAACATAGCAGCAATATATTCAGTAGTAATTCCCTCAGTTCTTCTCCCTAAGAACTTTCATCCACTGTGCGTTGGGGAAAAGGAAAATACCAAGCTCTTTCCAGTACACCATTGTAAGATGGGAGAACACTTGTGAGAAGATTCCTGCAGGACCAGAGGCTACAAGTAAGCTGTAGGAGCAGATGCTGCAGACTCCGAAAGACATAGTCTGTATTGATAATGATACCAGGGATCCAAATTATCACCATAGCCCCACTTTTCAAGTGAAGGTGTGTGGGGGCCTGGTAACAAGGAAAGCCTGGTACAGGCCTGGATCACAGTGGGCCCTCTGGATCCATACCCACCTGATGGTCATTCTAGTCCCCAAGTGTATAATTGGAACAAACTTACTTGGGACTTGTCAGAATCTTCCTTACCTGAAGGGAAACAGTTATCATTGTGGGGATGTCAAGTAGAAGCCTCTGGCCCTGGGTCTTCCCCAGTCCTAACCCAGATAGTAAATCAAAACCACGACTGCCTGCCAGACATCCAAGACTTAAAGACAGCGGAGATTGTTGTCCCTTTCATATTCCCATTTTCATTCTTCAGTATAATCTGTAAAAACCAGGTGGATTGTGGCTGACGACAGTGGAAAACTACAGACTTTACCAAGTAGCTATCCCAGTTGTGGTTCTGAGCCAGAGGTGAGTTTCTTTGCTGGAGCAGATGAGCTCAGCCTTGGGCTATACTATTTGGTTGTTAATCTTGCAAATCTGTTCTTTTCCACCTTTATTAGAAAGGATGGTCAGAAACAATTTGCTTTCAATGTAACAGAAAAAGGTAACCATTGTTTACTTTGTTCCATGGCCACACTAACTCTGCCCCTGCCCTGTATCATATTCTAGTCTAAAGGGACAAGGGCCATTTGGACATTCCTTAGAACATTACAATAGTCCACTGTATTGATGATACTGTGTTCATCAGACTAGATTAGCAAGAAATGGCAGCTGTGTTGGAGGTCTTGGTAAGGCACACATGCTCCAGATGGTAGGAAATAAACCCAGTGAAGATTCGGGGCCCTGTCACATTAACGAAGTATATTAGAGTCCAGCGGCCTGAACCGTGCCGGGAGATCTATAAGTAAAGGAAAACGTCACAACTTTCATTTCCCATTACTGAGAAAGAGGCACTATGTGTCAGGTTCTGGAGGAAGCATATTATACTTTGGAGTGCTGTTCCTGCCCATTAACAGGGCGTCATGGTAGGCTGTTTTGAAACAGGCCCAAAGAAGGAGAAGGCTCTGCAGCAGGCCCAGGCTGTTATGGAAGCAGCTCTGCTGTTTTGGGTCACATGGCCTGGCAACCTCTGTGGTTCTGAAGGCATTGGTGGTAGAAAAAAGCACTGTGTAATGTTTATGGGAAGCAGTGATAGGAAAATCTCATCATGGACTCCTAGGGTTCTAGAACTAGACCATTCCATCTACAGCAGAGAAGTATACATCATTCAAAACAAAGCTTCTGGCACACCTCTGGACCCTGGTAAAGGCTGAGCATCTGACTATGGGACATCAAGTGGCCATGTAGCCAGACGTGGCCATTCTGAGCAGGCTGTGTCCTCAGGCATGGTGGACCCTCCAGCCCTCCATTGTAAGTTGGGAGAAGAACACTCATGATAAGGCTCCCATAGGACCAGAGGCTATAAGTAAGCTGTAGGAGCAGATGCTGCAGAGTCCACAGTGCCCATCATTATTGTACCAGCCCTGGGCCTGCACTTACATCTGTGGTCAATCAACCCTCATAACCAACCAGCTGACAAAGAAGGAAGATGCCTTAGTCAGGCTCATGGATTGGTGGATACAAGCCAAAGTCAGAGAGTAGCTGCACTCTAGACCCACTTCAGTGTCTCTGAGAGACACCAGGCAGGGGGAAGTCCTGCAGTGGGTGGAGTTCCACGTGGTACAGTGGGTCGTCCAGTTCATGTGGAAAGTGAAGTGGTCCTGTGTGGGAATATATTCAGACTCATGGCCTTGCTGCTTGATTAGAGGCTTAGAAGGAGAAAGATTAGAAGATCAGGGGCAAGGAGGTCAAGATGGATCTACGGGAATGGGCATAAATTTTGTATGGCATGTGAATGATCACAAGAGATTATGAGGCCCAAAACAAAGTTGTAAAGTGACTCAGCCATGTGACATCAGCCTAGCTGGCATGGACCATCTCAGTGGTGGCACAATGAGTAAAAGGAAAGAATAGCCATGGTGTCAGGATCAGGGCAATTCACTAAGGCTGATATAATTGTATCCACTGCCAAGTGTCCAACTGACCAGAAACAGAGACCACTGCTGAGCCTTTAATATGGCACCATCCATTAAGGAAACCAACCAGCCTCTTGGTAGTAAGTTGACTACATTGGATACTTTTTACCTTGAAACAGGCATCAGTTCATCTTGACTGGTGTTGACCCATACTTCCCTTATGAGTTTGCCTATTGCTTGCACACCCTCAGCAAGTACCAGAACTTCAAAACCTACAGAATATTTAATCTACTTACATGAGACTCTGTATAACATTGCTTTGATCTTTATTATTTACTATACTACCCAGAAACCACAAGAATGATAGGGTGATGGAATGGTCTATTAAAGAAGCTGCTCAAAAGCCAGCTTGAAGATGATATATTGCAAAGATGGGACACATCATCTTCCATTTTAGGTATATGCCTTAAATCAATGACCATTCTGTAGTATTCTTTAATAGGTGGAATACATAGGTCTGGAAACCAAAGAGGTAAAGAAGTAAGAATGACCCCTTACCATTTTTTCCAGTGACCTACTTGCAGAATTGCTACTTCCTTTTCCCATAGCTCTGAGTTCTGTGGATCTCAAGATCCTGGTCTCAGAGGAAGAATGCTTCCCCAAGGGGACACAGTAAGTGTCCTATTGAACTGTGGTTGCCACTGAGTCACTTTGACTTTCTAATCTCTAGAGACCAGCAGTTAAGGAAATGAGTTACATATTGTTATGAGTAATTCACCCTAATTATTAGGCAGACGTGGTAGCACTATTGGTAAAGAACCAGCCTCCCAGTGCAGGAGGCATGAGAGACACAGATTCCATCTTTGGATGGGGAAGATCTCCTGAAGTAGGAAATGGGAATCTGCCCCAGTATTCTTGCCTGGATAATCCCATGGACAGAGGAGACTGGCAGGCTTCAGTTCATAGGGTCACAAAGAGTCAGACAGGACTGAAGCAACTTAGCATGCAAGGGCTACTGCTACACAAAGAGAGTGGGACGAGTTTGACTTTTAGGTGCTGCACTGGGACAACTTACCCAGTTTTAATTGAAAATAGGAAAGTACGACAGCTTCTGCCTGAAACTGACATTGGAATAAGTAGCTCAGAACCCTCAGAAATGAAAGTCTGCTTCATCCTACCAGATATGCTCTTTAGAACAGGAGAGGTTCTAGTCAAGAGAGCAGGGAATCTAGAATACGTGTGGCAGAAGAGCCAAATGATAATTATCAAGTTTCAGCCTTGAGATCAAGTGTAGAAGCCAGATTATTCTTTGTACAAGTCTTTGTCTTATAATTTTATCCCAGAAACAAAGTCAACCATAATTATGCAAAAACTGTTCCTTTCATGGGTAGACTTACTGTAAAAACAAGTGCATAAGAGGTGGGCTATCATGAGCCATAATGTTCCATCTAGATTCCTCTTGAGATCTGATGCATCCCTAGCTGCTGGGGAAACTGGCTGCTCCTGGCTCACAGCATGGTCACTTAGTGGCAATTGCTCTTGACCCGGAAGAACTGCCTTCCCCAAGGTATGTAATTGGCTGATAAGGGATTAAAATGCCTGGCCTCTTCTCTCAATTTGGGACAATTCCTACAGGCCCACCCAGTTTTAGGGCTCCCCATCAGATTGACTGAGTCTCTGTTGCCACCACTCTGTTGGCTGGCTTCTCCCTCTGCCCTGTCCTGTGGTCCTCTCTTCCCTCGATCCCGAGAGCACCCCCCCCACTCCCCCAGTAAACCGTCAGCAGGCAACTTTCCATCTCAGAGTCTGTTTCCAAAGATCTCAGTTTCAGACACCATCCGAGTGGAAACACAAACCCATACCAGTTCTTTGATGACTGTACATGCGGCCAAGGCCTAGAACCATGATTCGATGGAATGTAGCTGGCCCCGTGGGAAAAGGGTATAAAATGTTTTTAACCATTTTGCTCTGAGCTATTTGCATCTGGAGCACAGACCTCTGTTGGGGGGTTTAAATTCGTGAGCAATCATAATTATATGCCTAAGGGAAAATGTGATGGTTTGGGGAACAGGGGAGACAGAGCTGGGGAATAGAGGGAGAACTTGAACTGAGCCTTCTTGTAAAGGGGAGCATGCGCAGTTTGTAACATGGGAGCCATGATGTAAGGAAGCCAGCATGAAAGACAAGGAGAAAGAGGAAAAGGAGTTCCCTGTCAAAAAATCCTGTCCTGCCTTTATGTTAGGTTTTATCTTTAGCAAAGGGTTTCACCCTATGTATTTATGTAGCTGAGTGGTTGTAGGAGAAATACCCCTGGGGCAGGACCTCTTCCTGAGATTTATAAATCACATTGTCTTCCTTCTGAGCTATAAGGTGTGGTTACTCCGCTCTCCACCAGCTCTGATAGCAGGGTCACCCTTCTCACCTCACTCACAAGAGTCTCTGACTGTGGTCAAGTTAGATAAACAGAGGCCTCCGGGAGTGGGGAGCATGAGGGAGTATTCAGGGAAACCTTATTGAACTTGTTTGTGAGCTCTTAGTAGGGGAAGGAGGCTTGTGTGTGAGGCAGGGCCTCAGTGTTGGCTCCACTTCTTGAGAGGCTATGAGTGGTCAGATGTCATGGCCTGGGGCTGGAGCTGCAGCTGGGTCCTCTCATGAACTTCATTTCAGCCCTCCTGGGTGGTACTCAGCCCCTAAGGCCATGAGGACATGCGACATTGTGCAAGAATGGGTTCCCCTGCTCAGATCTGTAGATGGATTGCCAGGCAGAAAAATGTGGTCTGCAACGGGGTCTGCCAGCTGTAGCTTGTGGGTTGGGGGGAGTAGGGTGGAGGGAGGCCTGCTGGGTAGGCAGGGGGTTGTCATTTTTAGACCATGACTAATAAGAAATCTGGATATTCTCAGTTGTAAAAACTCTTCCTGCTCTTCCCTTTCCCTGTCCACAAGGTAATTGCGAAAGTCTAGAGCTCTGGAGTCATTTTATGTTCTCTTTTGATGGCCTAAAGCGAATTAGAAGCTGGAAAACATTGTACATGGGAAACACTATATGTGTATTGTGTATTACATCTTAAGCTAAATGTTATATGAGAACAAATGGTTTAAGGGAGTTGGAGCACACAAAAGAGGCTGGCAATCATTTTAAGCCCAACATTTGGCCCATATTAGCAATTTTCAAATATTCATGTTTATATTTAAATACAAAGATTTCTTATTTCAAACCAATTGCTGCTGATCAGTAGCATAACTTCAAATTTGTTACAGCCTACAGGAATGGGGAGGAGGGGCGGGCCAGAGTGAAATGGAAAATTTGAACTTGAAGTTAGAAGAACTTCAGTCTCAGCTTTTCCATTACAAGCTGTATGACCTTGGGCAACTTACTTAACTTCTCTGTTTACTTGTTAATAAAATTAGAGTAATAATTTTTAACCTTGTAGGGATATGGGGAGGATCAAGAGACATTGTGTGTTTAGAGAATAATGTTTTAGAGAAACCATACAATCCACATGGATGCTAGTTCTTATTAGTGGGAATGTGTATGGAAGTGGTGCATCAGCTTAGTAGGATTCAGGTGGCTTTGGGGAAAGCATCAGCTATGTCACAAATAGAAATACATGTCATTCTAGAAAAGGGGCTTCCCTGGTGGCTCAGATGGTAAAGAATCTGTGTGCAATGCAGGAGACCAGGGTTCAATCCCTGGAGTGGGAAGATCCCCTGGAGAAGAAAGTGGCAACCCATTCCAGTGTTCTTGCCTAGAGAAATCACTGGACAGAGGGGACTGGTGGGCTACAGTTCATGGAGTCTCAAAGAGTCAGACACGACTGAGTGACTCACACTTTTATAACTCTAGAAAACAAGGCTGTCATTGAATTCAATTCCTCTTTTCAATGAGTGTTTTTCCACGAGTCCTAGACCCCAACAAAATGACCTTCTCTTTTCCCCACATTCTATGATTGTTATGTAGTTATTCACCTCTAACCTGCTGGCATTGAACAAGAAAGACTTCTGTTCCATGGTCTACTTCCCTTGGAAATCATTACTGTAGCTTCTAGGTTGATCTCTTAGGACTTTTTCAGCCTCTGGGACTTCGATCCATGCTAATTTTTTGCTAAAAAGAAAAAACAGCAAGATTCACCCCTAATTCTACAGCAGGCCAGTTTCATAGAATACTCCACCAAAGACACCAAACATTGAATATACAGGCATACCTTGTTTTATTGTACTTTGCTTTATTGCATTTCACAGATACTGCATTTTTTTACACACTAAAGGTTTGTGGCAACTCTGCAATGAGCAAGTCTAATCAGTGTCATTTCTCCAACAAATTTACTCACTTTGTATCTCTGTGTCACATTTTGGTAATATTCACAATATTTCAAACTTTTTATTCATTATTGTATTTGCTCTGGTGATCTGTGATCAGTGATCTTTGATGTTGCTATTGTAATTATTTTGGGGTACTGTGAACTGCACTCATATAAGACAGTGAGCTTAGTCAGTAAATTGTGTGTGCTCCGACTACTCCACTGACAGGCTGCTCTCCCATCTTTCTTTGTCTTTCGAGCCTCTATTTCTTGAGACACAAAAATGTTGAAATTAGGCCAATTAATTACCCTACAATGGTCCTAAGTATTCAAGTGAAAGGAAGAGTCATATATCTCTCACTTTGAATCAAGAGCTAGAAATGATGAAGCTTAGTGAGGAAAGCATGTTGAAAACCAAGTTAGGCTGAAAGTTAGCTCTGTTGTACAAAACAGTTAGCTAAGTTGTGAATGCAAACAACGAGTTCTTGAAAGAAATTAAAAGTGTTATTCTAGTGAACAAATGGATGATAAGAAAACAAAACAGCCTTGTTGCTGATATGGAGAGAAATTTAGTGGTCTAGATCAAACCAGCCACAACATCCCCTTGAGCCAAAGCTTAATTCAGAGCAAGGCCTAACTCTCTTCAGTTCTGTGAAGGCTGAGAGGTGAGGAAGCTGCAGAAGAAAAGTCTGAAGTTGGTTCATAGGGTTTAAGGAAAGAAGTCATCTCCATAACAAAATAGTGCAGGGTGAAACAGCAAGTATTGATCTAGAAGCTACAGCAAATTATCCAGAAGATATAGCTAAGATAATTAATGAACACTAAGCAAATAGAATTTCAGTATATTAGCCTTATGTTGGAAGAAGAAGCCATGTAGATCTTTCATAGCTAGAGAGGAGAAGTCAATGTCTGGCTTCAAAACTTCCAAGGACAGGCTGACTCTCCTGTTAAGGGCTAGTGCAGCTTGTGGCTTTTAAGTTGAGTCCAGTGTGCTTTTACCATCCCCCATGTCCTAGGGCCTTAAGAATTATGCTAAATCTACTCTGCCTGTGTTCCATCAGTGGGAAAAACAAAGCCCAAACGACAGCACATCTGTTTACAACATGGTTTACTGAATATCTTAGGTCGAATGTTGAGAGCTACTGCTCAGAGAAAAAGATTCCTTTCAAAATACTACTGTTTCTTGACAATGCACCTGGTCATCCAAGAGCTTTGATGGAGATATACAATGAGATTCATGTTGTTTTCATGCCTGCTAACACAACATCCATTCTGTAGCCTATGGATCAAGAAGTAATTTTAGCTTTCAAGTATTATTATCTAAGAAACACATTTTATAAGGCTATATATAGTGTGATTCCTGTAATGTATCTGGGCAGAACCAGTTGAAAACCTTGTGGAAAGGATTCACCATTCTAGATGCTGTTAAGAATGTTTGCAATTCATAGGAAAAGGTAAAAACACCAGCATCATCAGGAATTTGGAGGAAATTGATTCCCACCCTTGGATGACTTTGAGGGCTTCAGGACTTCATTGGAGGAAGTAATTGCAGATATGGTGGAAATAGAAAGAGGAGTAGAAAGCTTGGTAGAGACTTATGACATAACTTTCTTTGTTCCTTTTCACTTAAGCTATAAAGAAGAAAAGTAGAGCTCTGAGAAAATCTGGTTGCAAGTTGTGAGAAGTTATTTCAAAATTAAGTTGCAAAAGAGGTAAATCACAGTTTCCTAGGCTGAAACAACCACAGCTGGCAGTTGGGGAAAGCAGTATAAAGTTTTGATTCTAAGTTGGCTTTAAGTCCAAATCAATCTCAAGGAGGCTTTGACTTACAATAATTGTAAATCTGGGTGATTTGGGAAAGAACTCTAAACAAATTCCAAGAATAAGGCTAAATTTTTAAAAAGTTATAATTGATGAAATGTTATTTACTCTCTTGATATGGACTTAAATGTGGCTTCCATAAAAGCTTGATCCATAAAAATCACTGACTTTATTGGTTTCTATTGTTTAGGTGGAGAACTAATGTTATACTTTTCAAAAAAACACTTTGGTAAAAGGATCCCAATTGCAGTAGCATCTGAGAGATAGAGACCCTTCTGTCTAGTATTGGCACAGTAATTCTACAGTTGGGAAGTGAGGCAGGCTTCACAGGGGTAGGGTGATGCCACAGGCTTCTCAGTTCCTGTTGGGGTTCCTATCTCTTGATTTGGGTCTCTGATACTTCTGCAGCACAGGTGATCTTAAAAAGGGTCACCTCCCCACCATTACTCCCTGGCTTGATTTCTGTCTGCTTCTGGCTAATCTGCTTCACTGACAATGATGTCCATGAAAATTTAAAGCACCTCTTCTTACCTCCAAGCACCGTTACTCCATAAACTGGCCATTTGTTAACTTATTGGGAAGGACTCTGGGATCCCTCTATGGGGATATGTCATTCTAGGCAAGGTCTTTTTCCACTTAACCTCATTTCGTTTCTGTCTATAAGACAGATTTCTTTCCAGGACCTGTTGTTTTGAACTAGTCTCGTCACACCTTGTCATCAGGCCTTCCTCATAAAACTTCTCAAGAAAACAAATGAGCCAGTCATATTCGGCCGTGGGCTGGCAGAGGAAGGAGCCATTATATGGTGTGTTCTGAGGGTTCCCAAAGGACTTTGTGTCCCCAGAACTATCAGGTGATTCTCAGATTTGAATACTGCAGATAAACTCTAGCAGTCCCTAAGAAGGGTCTTTGTGAAAATTTTAGATATGCCTGCTTGTGTTCTAAGACACAGAGTCCTATTTCTAACCAGCTGTTGGTTAAAATAAAGTGCCTTGACAGTGCTGCAGGCTATAGAGTGGAGAGTGCTAGAGAGAGGGTCAAAGTTCAAGACACAGTTGTGGGGATCCATAACGAGTCTTGGGCCAGCCATTTGACGATGCCACACACAACGGAGTGGAGGAGTCAGATGAGTTTTAATAAGGTGGCACTGAAGGAGAACGTGGCTGAATATAAGTTTTGCTGGTAACAACCAGCAGGACTGTGTCTTGTTGTGGATATTTAGACAGAGTCTCTAGAGGTCTTTAGAGAGGCATACATACTGGTAGAGGCTGCACATTTTTTGTCTGTCTCCTAATGATGATATAGGGATTTGTACATTAGTTCATTTTCTTATTCTCAGTGATTCTACAGATTTCACATTAGTTTAATGTGAGATTTTCTTATGGAGATTATTTGTACCACAACCCAGCTCTTCCATAAGTTTTGAATATCATTACTCTCTTAGCGGGGTCTTCTTTTACTTCTGATAATAGCAGCAATAGTATCACTAATTGATTTTCTTCTATTTTGGGTGAAGTGTACTTTATACATGCCTATATTTTTTTAACCTATACAGAAACACTACTTATAATTCCCATTTAATAAGTGAGGAAATTGAGGCTTAGAGACTTGACTAAGGTCACACAGTGAATGGTGAAAGAGGGGGCAGGAACTCAGATCTGTGATTCTCCAAAGCCCCAATGTACCCAAAGCACCTTGCCATTCCTCCTAAACCATGAGGAAAAATGTGGCTTTGCTTCTTTGCAACTCTTCTCCAAGCTGAGTTAAAGGATAGTGGATGGTGATTATGTAAATTGGTCCTTCACAATTTAAGAATTCCCACATAACCTCATAAATGGCTCATGAGTGCTAAGTCACTTCAGTCATGTCCCACTCTGTGTGACTCGATGGACTGTAGCCCGCCAGGTTCCTCTCTCCATGGAATTCTCCAGGTAAGAATACTGGAGTGGGTTGCCATTTCCTTCTCCAGGGGACCTTCCCAACTCAGGGATCAAACCTGTGTCTCTTACTCTTATGTCTCCTGCATTGGCAGGCGGGTTCTTTACCACTAGTGCCACCTAATAATTTGATTTATTTTCATGGAAGACTATTCTATCACTTTAAGACATTAGCATTTCTGTTTGAGAAAAATTATTTCTCTCCAATCTTGTGGCCGAGAGGCAGGCAAATCAACATATCCTAAATTCTATTTTAAAGTTGTGATTAGATCCGACCCTGTATAGAACAAAAGGAAGTGAATTTAGAGTTAGTATTGATGGGTACCATATGGCCTGAAAAGAAAAAAGAAAAAAAGGAACTTTCAACAGGAGAGTTAAACTTGAGTGTCATCCAACCTTGTGCAAACCAAAATTTCAGTCTTGACCGCTGCTCTCAGGCAGATTTCTCTCTTCCTCCCATCCTGTAATTAATTAGGGTTTGGGCTAAGAGAATGAGGGGGCAGGGATCAACAGAGTGGAGGCCTTGTTGAGGTTTGAGTGAAAATTTGGCTCATAGTTTCCTTACGTTATTTGTGTTTTGTTTCAGCCTTCATGGTACTGGAATTAAAAAATCTGTCTGTGTGTGGTGTTAATGTATTTAGCAGCATGATTGATTTAACAGAGCCTCGGTGAGGCGGACCAGGAGAGCACTCTCTCAAAAGGCCAGCCTGGAGGAGCGCGTTCCATGTCTAGTAGCCGGCGGGTGAGTAAAACCACGACTTCCGTGGCCTTGCCCCTGGCCCTCCCCCGATCCGCTGATGAGCTGTGTCTGATGCCTGGCAACGGCGCCATCGCCAGAGGGGGTGGCTGGAGAACCGGCAGCACCATTACAACTATTACTCTAAACTGAAGTATTGGAAATATAAATAAAAGATTGTCATGGCTTTCTTGGTTTTGGAAGAAAAAAGCTTTTCAACAGTGATGTTATTCAATTCAGCTCCTGCTTTCTTTGCCAGCAGCTCAGTTGAGGAGAATGGGACCTGAAATGGAGTAGGGTGGCAAGGATGCCGCCAGTGGAGGCTCTTTTGTCAGCAGCTGAAATCATCTGGGGTCAATATGCAGCGTCCACCCTCTATATCCTTCCATATCTCCATTGCAACAGGAACAGATGAGGCCCCCCAAACATATCGAACCCTCAGACATATCCAGAGGGAGGCCTTGAAGAGCCAACGGTCAGTGCACAGAAAAACCCTTTTCTCTCCTTTGGCACAAAGGTGATGTGTTTTTCGTTCAGGAAGACCCATGGGTATAGCTTCCCATATTGGAAGTGAGATCATCAGATTCACTCAGCTAGTCAAAATTACATTTCTTGAGGCCTTGGCTGGGGAGTTCAGTCACTCAGTTATGTCTGACTCTGCGACCCCATGGACTGCAGCACTCCAGGCTTCCCTGTCCTTTACCAACTCCTAGAGCTTGCTCAAACTCATGTCCATCGTGTCGGTGATACCATCCAACCATCTCATCCTCTGTTGTCCCCTTCTCCTACTGCCCTCAATCTTTCCCAGCATCAGGGTCTTTTCCAGCGAGTCGTTCTTCACATTAGGTGGCTAAAGTATTGGAGTTTCAGTTTTAGCATCAGTCTTTCCAATGAATATTCAGGACTCATTTCCTTTAGGATGGACTGGTTTGATCTCCTTGTAGTCCAAGGGACTCTCACGAGTCTTCTCCAACACCACAGTTCAAAAGCATCAATTCTTCGGTACTCAGCTTTCTCTATATTCCAACTCTCATATCCATACTTGACTAGTGGTGAAACCATAGCTTTGACTAGACGGACCTTTGTTGGCAAAGTAACATCTGCTTTTAAATATGCTCTCTAGGTTTGTCATAGCTTTTCTTCCAGGGGGCAAGCATCTTTTACTTTCATGGCTGCAATCACCATCTGCAGTGATTTTGGAGCCCCACAAATAGTCTGTCCGGAGAAGGTGATGGCAACCCACTCCAGTACTCTTGCCTGGAGAATCCTAGGGACAGAGGAGCCTGGTGGGCTGCCGTCAATGGGGTCGCACAGAGTCGGACACGACTGAGCGATTTTTACTTTTCATTTTCGTGCATCGGAGAAGGAAATGGCAACCCACTCCAGTATTCTTGTCTGGAGAATTCCAGGGACAGAGGAGCCTGGTGGGCTGCCATCAATGGGGTCGCACAGAGTTGGACACGACTGAAGTGACTTAGCAGCAAGTAGTCTGTCATTGTTTCCCCATCTATTTGCCATGAAGTGATGGGATAGGATGCCTTGATCTTAGCTTTCTAAATGTTGAGTTTTAAGCCAACTTTTTCACTCTCCTCTTTCACTTTCATCAAGAAGCTCTTTCGTTCTTCGCTTTCTGCCATAAGGGTGGTGTCATCTGCATATCTGAGGTTATTGATATTTCTCCCGGCAATCTTGATTCCTGCTTGTACTTCATGCAGCCTAGCATTTTGCACGATGTACTCTGCATATAAGCTAAATAAGCAGGGTGACAATATACAGCCTTGATGTACTCCTTTCCCAATTTGGCTGGGGAGGAACAATTTCAATCCTGTAGTACACTTAACTTCCACTTGGCTTCTGCTCCACACCAGTCTGGAACATCCTCAGCAATGTGGTCAGAAGCTGGGCTGGGACTGAGTGTTTTGCATCAGATTGGACATCATAGAAAGAGCTGATGGCTCCCAGGGTTCTGAGCCAGTCTCAGCATTGCCAGCTGGTAGGGAGGCTGGAGTCATCATCCATGCTACTGGCAGAGCTGTGCCCACTAGCAAATCTTGAGATAGGAAAGCTAGAAAGGACTTTGGAGATTATTTGAGATTGTTCATTTCGCCTCGTAGTCAGGGAAGCAGGCCAGAGAAGACGAATGACCAGTCTGAGGCCACAGAGCCCTTGGTGCAGAACTGGGGACTGGCCGTGGCTCTCCTGGTCTCGGTTCCTTGGCTGGCTCACTGCACCACTTCCTCTGGAGGCCGATGGGTCCTTCGGGTTTGCTGAGTCCTGACTGAGCCAGAGCAGGGCCTGGCTGAGGGTGAGGAGCACTCAAGGAACAGCTGCCTTAGAGGGAGCCCCACCCCCTCTGAACAGGGGACATGCTTGCTTAGCACCTTCTAGGAGGTAAAAGAGAATGAAGCTAATTACCCATCCAGAATGCTGGAACCTTCTTTTTCACACTCGATTCTCTGGTCTCCCATGGTGTATGAGTTGCTTGTTAAATTAATGTTTGCCTGTCTGGAGTGCCAGAGGAATAGACATTATAGACCAATTAGAGATAAAAATCAAACCAACCAGAGTTGTCCTTTTAAAAATTAAAAGTCCTTTTTATGTGCTGTGGAGGTGTCGGCATTATCATAAAGACTAATTAGGACATTTTACAACATCCTGGTAACAGGAGGAAACAATCTTGTTGGTAACTTTAAAGATTATTAAGCATCTTTAGCACTTGAGGTCAGATATTTAAGACGCTTTCTGTGCTCACCTACTGTTGCTGCAGGAAGTATTTTATTGTCTCATAAGAAGAAAGGAGCATTTGAAAGCGTAAATGCCCAGCTGTAATGGATGGTCCTGCACTTTGCAAAGCCCTAAAACAGGGTCTCCAGGAAGAGCTGGCTGTGACTTGAGATGAGATTTGTCATGCTGTGTTCCGTCGGGCTGTACTGAAGGCCAGTTTCCATCTTGGCCTCCTGGAGAAAAGAAAGCATTATGAGAAGGGTGTGTTCTGGCATTGGCAGCAGAAATAAGGAAAGCGAACCGTGCAACTTCCTATTAAAAATGCTGTTTTTCACTTATGGGCAAATGTGTCTCCTATACTCTAGCAAACAGGTACAAAAGCACTGAAGGAAATAAGGGTAGGGGAGGCATGGGGGTCCCTGGAGCATTTTGGGGGGACATTTGCTCTTTCCCTCTAGAAATCACTATGAATTGGAACACACTTTTGGAACTTGACTGAAGACAAAAGGCGCCTGGCAGATGTGGGTTGGATGCTTAAATTGTATGTCATTGTTGTTTAAAGAACTGCATATTGTCTTGAAATTCAAATGTCCTTTAACAAATAGGGAAATTGTATCGAGGTCAAAGCAGAAGGGTAAATTTAAATGTCCCAGAAGTATCGAAAACTCATACGATCTCTGCAGAGATTTCTAGAAAGCAAAGGAAATCTTGAAGAATTCCCAATCGAAGGCTGTGCGTTTAAAGTGTCATTTGTCTGTGAGTCTGTCGGAAAGGCTTTCAGATTTTCAGTAATTTTAGTTGAGACTAAAACCACACAATTAGGCTTCACTTAGTTATCAGTGAGAACACTAGCTATTTACTTTATAGTCTTAATGATATAACAAGTGTAAAGAAAACATAGGGCACAGTTAAAAGTTAATTCTCAGCTTTATGCTCTGGGATTTAGCCACATGAACTATTCACATGAATTGGGGTTTTTAGAGTAAAATCTCAGAATATGGTTCTGAAACTTGACTGTTTCCTGCTGACCCGTCTGCCATGCTGCAGTTTTCAAACAACAATTTCTCTTTTTAAAAGGTTATTTTTCACTGTAAATATAATGCAGTCTTATTAAGCAGAATCTGAAAAAAGTCACCAACATACACCACCCACACACAGTTCCCGTCTTTGTGGATTTCTTTTAACCTTTTCCCTGTTATTAATCAGTTTATTTAAGATTTATGTCATTGTAACTACAGTATTTACACAATTTTATATCCTGCCCTTTTCACCTAATATATTGTAACCTTTATCCACGTTAGTTTATGGTATTTGTGAACATAATGTTTAATGACCTCATAATCTGTTATTAAGTGAATATATTATAGTTTGCTGAGCCAGCTCTCTTTAAGACCTCTCAGTTGTTTCCAGTGTTTTGGAGAGGTTACACAGTTAGCCGTAGGAGAAATCTGGCTTGACGTCCTTCTCTAAATTTGTGCTTTTTTGCCATTGCAGACTGCAGATATGCAATATATGAGTGTGTTTCATACACTCTGGCCACCATGAGTGTTGCTTCATATTTGAAAAGTGAAAGTCACTCAGTCGTGTCTGGCTCTTTGTGACCCCATGAACTATATAGTCCATGGAATTCTCCAGGCCAGAATACTGGAATGGGTAGCCTTTCCCTTCTCCAGGGGATCTTCCCAACCCAGGGATTGAACCCAGGTCTCCTGCATTGCAGGTGGATTCTTTACCAGCTGAGCCACCAGGGAAGCCCTTAGATAATTTGATAGATCACAAAGGGGATTTTCGATTAACTTGTTTTTTTTTTCATATTTTATCAACTATTTGTAATTCTTTCATTATGCAAATTTGTTTCTCAGTTTAATATCTTTATTTCAGTTATTTTATCTTATTGTATACAGAAGCTTGAAATTTGTACTGTTAATCTAGGTAGTTTCTCTTTTCGGGTTTTCTAAGCTCTTAAGCTTAGAAATTTCTTTTCATTCCAGAAGTTTGACCAATATTTATTTTTTTTGTTTCTTTCTATGGCTTTATCCATTTATATTTTACTCTTTAGTGCACCTGCCGTATGTTTTGCTGTATGGTGTGAGAAATGGATATGAATTGTTCTTATTTCCAAATTGCGAATCTATTTTGTTGACTGAACTCCTCTTCTTTTCTGATTTGTGATGTCTTCTTTATTATATATAAAAATTTTTAAATTGCATGTTTTCATAAAGCTATACCAAAAGCATTTGGCATTAGTTACTTTTATTCGTGTATTTATTTTTGCATTATGGCAGGTTATCATGACTAGACAATTATATGACTTGCTTTGGAGTAAAATAAATGGGATAACTGTGAATAATAGCTTGGTGTATGTAGGGAGCCCCAGAAAAGTCTAGAAAGAGCAAAAATCTGGAGCACACTGTCTAAATTAGGGGCGTTTATCAGAATCATTTGCAGATGGTGACAGCAGCCATGAAATTAAAAAACACTTGCTCCTTGGAAGAAAAGTTATGACCAACTTAGAGAGCATATTAAGAAGCAGAGACATTACTTTACCAACAAAGGTCCACCTAGTCAAAGCTATGGTTTTTCCAGTAGTCATGTATGGATGTGAGAGTTGGACTATAAAGAAAGCTGAGCACTGAAGAATTGATGCTTTTGAACTGTGGTGTTGGAGAAGACTCTTGAGAGTCCATTGGACTGCAAGGAGATCCAACCAGTCCATCCTAAAGGAGATCAGTCCCGGGTGTTCATTGAAAGGACTGATGCTAAAGCTGAAATGCCTATACTTTGGCCACCAGATGCGAAGAGCTGACTCATTGGAAAAGACCCTGATGCTGGGAAAGATTGAGGGCAGGCAGAGAAGGGGACAACAGAGGATGAGATGGTTGGATGGCATCACCGACTCAATGGACATGAGTTTGAGTAAGCTCCGGGAGTTGGTGATGGACAGGGAAGCCTGGCATGCTGCAGTACATGGGATTGCAAAGTGTTGGACACAACTGAGCGACTGAACTAAACTGACTGATCAGAATCATCTATGGAACTCAAAATTTATAGTCTTGGATTTTGCTCCCAGAATTTTTCATTTTGTTGGTTTTAAGAGATGTTTGAACATCCTTGTTTTAAAAATGTTGCACAGATGGTTCTGATGTATACCCCAATTGAGAACTATGGTCTAGATCTGGGGTCAGTAAACTGTGGACCACATACGAAATCCAGCCTGCCGTTTACTTTTATATGGCTCATGAACCAACCATTTAAATTTTTAAATGGTTGAAAATAAATTTTCAAGAATAGTATTTCATGACATATGAAAATAATATGAAATTCAGACTCCAGTATCCAAAAGTGAAGTTTTATTGGAATCCACCCATGCTCATGGGTATATGTATTGTCTATGACTGTTGCTCCCCTACAGCAGCAAGATTGAGCAGTTACAGTAGAGTGTAGGGCCCACAAAGCCAATACTTAACCATCTAGCATGTTAGAGGAAAGGTTTGTGACCCTTGGCCTAGGGTAGTGAAATGAGACTCAGAGATCCTTGGTTTTAGCATATTACTGAAGTGCTATCCCAGAATGTTTAGTTGCCCATTTCAGAAGCAAGATTACTATAGTTATATCAAGATTCTAAAGGCAAGAAACAGATCTGAAAGTGATTATAAATTGTAGCTCTTCCATTTTTGGCAATAAAGTGAATTCTATATCCTGAAATCCTGCTCCAACATAACCAGAATAGCTGTGTGGAAGATAGATAAACCAGGCTTTAAATGCATAGCTGTATTGGAAGGAAAATAATGGTAAATTTCAGATGCATCAAACAAGAAAAACAAACTATAAATATGTATAACTGAGTCACTTTGCAGAAGAAATTAACACAACATTGTAAATCAACTATACTTCAATAAAAGTTTTTTTTTTTTTTTTTTTTTTTTTAATGAAAAAGAAGAAGAAAAACAAACCCAGGTGGCTGAGAGAGCTCTGAAGCTGGCAGCTGCCCTGAGGGAATCTTCTGGTCTGTGGTCACTGCTGAAGGGATAGGACACAAAGCCTTGGGCCAGCGCAAAGTAGAGAGTTGAACTGTCCCATTCCCCACACATCTTACTCCTAATAACACTGGAACTCTTGAGAACAACACTGTTACTGAGAGAGTGGCCTAGAAAAACAAGGTACACAAAGGAAGACAACAGAGAAAATTGCTGTTTCAGTCTTTGGTTCAGGGTAAGGAAAAAAATATTCTGCCCTGAAGATTCACAACACAAATCTAACTAACTCCCATGCAGACTTGGGGCCTGAATTCACACATTGTGCAAGATATGAAGATTCCAAGAATTTAGTTTCAAGTAGTTTCAAATTGGTAGTGCCCCAGGTACCTGGCAGCAGCAAATCTATATTTTCTCTGGAAGAAGAAACATGTAACACATGCCTCATGTAACTGCTATGTATAAAGTTCCAAAAGACGCAAACTCACAACAGTAGACAAACAAATGACAAAATACATGAGAGACTAAGGCACCACGGGTGAGAGTCAGAACAAACAACAAATAGCTGAAGCAGTCCCAGAAGAACTTCAGACAAAGAAACTACTGGGTACAGGATGTAAAATAGATATGGTTGATCAGTTTAAAGAATTAAAAGTTTAAATCAAAAGTATGAGTAAGCAAGAGACCATTCAAAATGACCAGCAGATTGGAAGGAGAATGAGGTAGAACATCTAGAAATAAAAAAACAAAGCTTAAAATAGTGTGTTGTTGTTCAGTTGCTGTTTTATCATACTCTTTGCGACCCCGTGGATTGCAGCACGCCAGTCTTTGCTGTCCTTCACTGTCTCCTGAAATTTGCTCAAACTCATATCCATTGAGTCAATGATGCCATCTAACCATCTCATCCTCTGTCATCCCCTGCTTCTCCTGCCTTCAATCTTTTCCAGCATCAGGGTCTTTTCCAATGAGTCAGCTCTTTGCATCAGGTAGTTAAAGTATTGGAGTTTCAGCTTCAGCATCAGTACTTCCAATGAATGCTGCTACTGCTAAGTCACTTCAGTCGTGTTTGACTCTATGCGACCTCACAGATGGCAGCCCATCAGGCTCCACCGTCCCTGGGATTCTCTAGGCAAGAACACTGGAGTGGGTTGCCATTTCCTTCTCCAATGCATGAAAGTGAAAAGTGAAAGTGAAGTTGCTCAGTCGTGTCTGACTCTTCGCGACCCCATGGACTGCAGCCTACCAGGCTCCTCCGTCCATGGGATTTTCCAGGCAAGAGTACTGGAGTGTGTTGCCATTGCTTTCTTCGTTCCAGTGAATATTCAGGGTTAATTTCCTTTAGGATTGGCTTGTTTGTATATACTTTCCATTTAATCCACTGCCCCACCTTTCAGGAGAATAATTGACCATCCCAAATGAGTGGTGGTTGTTCAGTCACCAAGTTGTGTCCAACTCTGTGACCCCACGGACTACTGCACCATGCCAGGCTTCCCTGTCCTTCACTATGGGTGGTGTGGGTGGAGATAAGATAGGTTTGGAAGGAACTGTAGAGAGATCTGAAAGACAGACCGAAGAGTTTGGAACTTATTCTGTGCCTCATGAGGAACTGGTGACATTTTTTGAGCAGGAGTGGTGGCAGTGGTCATGTGGGAATTCAGAGTCCCATCCTATTTAACCCCAAGCCTATCGTCTTTCAGAGCATGCAGATAAGACCCTTCTTAAGAGACTTAGAAACCTTAAATATTGCAACAAAGTTTCAGAGTGAAAATAAGGGTCCATGTGGGGCAAGTGGTAAGTTGGTGAAAGTGAAAATCGCTTAGTTTTGTCTCTTTGCGACCCCATGGACTATACAGTCCCTGGAATTCTCCAGGCCAGAATACTGGAATGGGGAACCTTTCCCTTCTCCAGGGGATCTTTCCAACCCAGGGATCAAACCCAGGTCTTCCGCATTGGGGGTGGATTCTTTACTAGTTGAGCCACAAGGGAAGCCCAAGAATACTGGAGTGGGTAGCCTATCCCTTCTCCAGTGGATCTTCTGAACCTAGGAATCGAACCGGGGTCTCCTGCATTGCAGGTGGGTTCTTTACCAACTGAGCTATCAGGGAAGCCCTGGTAAGTTGGTAAGTTTAGCCTGTCTCCAAAGGGCTGGAACAACAAATCGATGTATATAAGCTTGACCATGGAGAAGTAGGGAAAGGAAGAGCAAAAACCCAAGAGAAACATGATTGGCTAAGAGGGTAGAGAAGTTTTATAGGCAAAGGGGGATTGTAGCAGAGTGAACAGGGAGGTTAATAATGTTGATATTGATGGAAGGTGAAGGCAGGAGGGAAAATAGTTGAGGACACATAGCATCAGCATCAGGAAGTTACCAGTAAAGCAATGCTTTGTGGTTCTGGGAATCTAATTGGCTAGGAGAGGAGACAGTTTCTCATTCTTTCTATTTGTTCAGAAGATCAAAGCCTTGATTTTATGATCATTTCTAAACTTTGTGTTATTTCTCTAACATTTCTTATTTTTCAATGTTCTTCATGAGCCTCTTTTTGTACATTCATTGCTCTAACGGATGTTGTTACAATTATGACACTGCCACTCCCCTGCCCCTAAGTCTCTGCCCACACCTTCTGAAGGCTAATTTTTTGAAAATTTGCCCAGGCAGCTCCAGAGAGATTCTCTGATTCTGCTTACATCCTATGTTTTCTGCCTGATCTCTGTAGGTTAATTTCGTTGTGAGGCGGCATGCCATTAATGAGACTTATTATGTTAATGAGCACAGAAGTTATTATTTAATAATTATGTTAGCGATGAAAACAGTTATAGGTTAATTGTTACAATTACTATTAAAATAACAAACTGAGGGATGAATTTATATCTATAGTTCAATTGAAAAGAAATTTAAACAGAATTGTAAGCAAGTGACTGGTATGTAGGAGACAAAGAATGTGTTTATACATGTAAAAGTTAACAGCTATCAACCTCACCAGTAAATGCGGAACAAGAAAGATTTTGACATAAAGAGACTTTGCACAGAGCAATCTTAGGTATTTTTTTAAGAAAAGTAAAACTGAGAGAAAACCACTCCAGTTTGGAAGGCCATCAATGGATAAAATATTGGGACCTTATGTAGATTCTAATGTCAAGGTCAAAAAAGTATCAACGGAACAAAAGCCATAACCAGATCAGAAGACTTGCTTTCTTGGTCACTAAATAGCCACTGACTTTCAACAGTTCATTTTACCCTCTTGGTATCTCAATTTCCTCATCTGTCAAAAAAGGCGTTAAAATTCTTTGTAAATGAATATTTATGGAGGCATTGACTTCCACACACCAGAGCAATGAAGGCTGTTCCATAGAGTGGGCCTAAATATCGATGAAATGTGTGTGTGTGTGTGTGTGTGTGTGTGTGTATGCATGCTTGCTCATAGACACATGCAGACATGAGACTAGACAAAATTCTATAATTAGTCTTTTTGCAGTGAGAAAGCTTTGTCTGTAAATGATTTGTCTTAAAAATCTCCTTCTTAAGACATTTGCGTTGTGCGTTCCAAAACCTATTCGTTGTTACCAGCTACCCAGGATATGAGGGCATGTCTGAGTTCTCAGAGGGAGTGTCATGATCAATAAACCATGTCTGCCCTGGCCAGCCCTTTACAGTAACTTCTGATTTTTTACATTTTCTTTATTAATAATATTTTAAAATTTAGTCTAAAAATTTTTTTGGACACATATCCATTTTATATCCATTTTATTCTCCTTGTTTTCCTTTGACTCATAGACTGTTGATTTGAGAGGGACCCTAGAACTCATCTAATTTAACTGTGTCATTTATAGATGACAAAACTGAGGACCAGAGAGGGGAACATATTTGTTTGAACTTACAGAAAATCCCATGGACAGCAGAGCCTGGTGGGCTGCAGTCCATGGGGTCACAAAGAACAGGATACGACTGATGTGACTTAGCATGCAGCATGCACAGGGTGAGCTGTAGCAGATTTGGAACTAGAACTCCAGTCTTTGACTCCTTGTTAAATATTTTGTATATTCTAACCTTGCCAGGACTCATTATAAGGTATGTCATGATTGTATATCATTTTATATTGGTAAAGCATTTTATAATTTTTAAAACAAATGTATCATTTCACTGCTTCCTTGTAACATCCGATAAGGAAGATTCAGGCAGCTTTGTCTATATTTTAGCTGCATGAGAACCCCGAAATTCCCTTGTTCAAGGTCACATGATAAGTAAGAGTTATCAGGGCTACTAGAAACCAGTCTTTCCAGTTCTTTCTGGCTTATTGCTCTTGCATTGCTCCATGCTATAGAAAAATAGGGGATGAAATGATTAGGATTTATTTCAAAAATTCTAAAGCTGCTTTAAATTTACCTTGTAAATAATTTTTCAAAATATCAATTCATCACATCTAAGAATTTCCCTTTGGCATATTTTGCCTTGACCCTAGGCGATCTCTGCAGTAGCAGAAAGAAACAGACTAACACTCGGGCTATGAATAGCACCACTCTATAAGAACTGTTTTGTGCACTGTTCATGGATCAGGAATCTCAGCCATGTGATACTGTCAATACTGCTAATGAAACCCTAAGGCCTGGCTTCCCAGATGGCTCAGTGGTAAAGAACCTGTGTGCCAATGTAGGAGGCTCAGGAGAGGTGGATTCGATTCCTGGGTTGGGAAGATTCCCTGGAGGAGAAAATGGCAACCCACTCTAGTATTCTTGCCTGAAGAATCCCATCGACAGAGGAACCTGGAAGGCTCATGGGGTCGCAAAGAGTCAGATACAACTGAGCGACTAAGCATGCAAGGCGTGTAGAGGTATTAAAGTGAAAGTGAAAGTGAAGTCGCTCAGTCGTGTCCGAGTCTTTGCGACCCCATGGACTGTAGCCTACTACGCTCCTCCATCCATGGGATTTTCCAGGCAAGAACACTGGAGTGGGTTGCCATTTCCTTCTCCAGAGGATATTCCTGACCCAGGGATTGAACCTGGGTCTCCTGCATTGTCGGCAGATGCTTTACCGTCTGAGCCACCGGGAAAAGAATGCAAATAAACGTAAGAATTTGGAAGAATAAGAATGGAGAAAGTGACCTAGGACACGGAGGTTGAAGAAGAGGACCCCAAGGTGGGGATGGGTGTAGTACCACTGTTAGTGCTGTAAGGGCTCAAGGAGCATGGGGGTGGGAGGTGGCTGGTATCAGAGGCTCAGAATTTGAATTTAAAATTGCTCCTTTCCCCAGGTCTTTGGGCTTCCCTGGTGACTCAGTGGTAAAGAATGCACCTGCAAGGCAGGAGATGCGGCTTCGATTCCTGGGCCAGGGAGATCCCTTGGAGAAGGAAATGACAACCCACTCCAGTATTCTTGTCCAGGAAGTCCCCTGGACAGAGAAGTCTGATAGGCTGCAGTCCATGGGGTCATACAGAGTTGGACATGACTTAGTGACTAAACCACCACTTCTACACCAGGTCTTTAATTGACCTATTTCTGGCTCCATTTGATAGGATGCAGGGTAGCAGCCAAAATGGACGAAACTACATTTAGGTTTTCCCAGGTTCTGGTGGACATGGCCAGAATTAATAAAAAGGGCTACTAGGTATGAAGATAAGCTTATAATGACAAAACTAACATTTATTGAGTTAATAGTTATTAAAATTAGTTTCCAATAATAAATACTACATATTGAATGCCAGCCCTGTTCTAAATACTCTGGGGGTAGGTACTGAGATGTTGAATTCTCACAACTCTATGAAATAGTTCCCTTTTACAGATGAGAAAATTGATATTCAATGAGGTGACATATCTTGCTCATGATCACACAGCTAGTAAGTGGCAGTTAGGATTCAAAGCAGAGTCTTTGGGACTAATAACCAGCCTACCCAAGTCAATGTTGAGTAAATAGTGATACCAGAAAGGATTGATTGCTTGGGTCCTCTAATGCCATCACTGCTTGCTAGGCAGGCAGTAAGTTGAGGTGCAAACTGTGGGCTCAAGTGTAAAGTCAGCCTCTGAGGATGACTGTGTGCAGACTGAACATTCCACACTCTATATGTCAGTTTCCTGTGCGACTGTGAAAACCACTTAGCTGAAAGATGTTCAAACCACTGCCTCAGCAATGAGTGGTTCTCTGCCTGAATTAGAATATGCCAGTGTCAACGGAAGTGTGCAGAAAAGTGTGTTGTAGCATTTTCCAGCCCTCCTTCACTGCTAGGTTCTGGGGGTATACAGTATCATGCCCTTTCAAGGGCAGAGGGAGAATCAGTCATGATAGGTGTTAGAATCAGGTCAGGGCTATTGGCAGCTTGCTGTGAAGGAGGAAAAAGGGATTAGGAACAGGAGCAATTCTCTGTCCTCATTGATTTCAGAGGCTGTTTACCTGCAAGTGTTTCTGCAACTTTCTTTCTCCTTTTGAACAGATTCACAGTGGAAGGAAAAGATTTGCTCAATGGTGGCTCTGAGAGAGGCCTGCAGAGCTTAGAGCTGCCAAGGTCAGGAAATGGAACACATGCTTTTTGCCAAGGCAATTTTTTTTTTCTCATCAGATTAGTGGTCATGCAAGGAAAAGGGCCATTGATAGATCCAGAGGCAAGTATAGGAGGAAAGAAATAGCCACAGCCTCCTGTGTGTTAAGAGCTTAGGATCAGAGCAGCTTGAAATTGTCTGTTCAGTTAAAACAGGGACCTGCCTTGAAGTGTTGGCTTCTGAGTGCTGGTTTGAGGAAGGTCAAATAGAATCTATACCATTGCTTTTGCTGTAGCTGTTATAAGTCATCAGAGGAATCATGAATTCAGTTAAAGCAGAGCAATAGGATTTAAAATAAGTAGAAAGGATCTACTTTCTAAGGGATGACATGCAAGTGAGGACATGCAAGATTTCCTTTGTTCTCCCAGGATAATTTGCTGTTTTGTAGATTATAGTTCTGTGATGATGCTGAGTATTTTTTGAAATTGTCTAGCTTCCTGACTCTTTTAAGAGACAACCGAGGAGGAAATACTCTTTTATTTACCCTTGTGAAACATTTCCCAATTAAAAACCTAGCAAGCAAATAACCCTATAAACCTACATTTAAAGAATCTGAATATCTCTACCAGCAAAATCTTAATTGTGGGAGCATGAGTTTGGAAATACAGTTCTCCCTCAGTGTCTGCAGGGGGTTGACTCTAGGATCTCCCCCGGCACCCAGTGGATATAAATATCTGCAGATGCTAAGTCTCTTAAATAATGTAGTTTAGCATTTGCATGTAAACTATGCACATCCTCCCATATACTTTAAAATCTCTAGATTACTTATAATACCGAATACAATGTAAATGCTATGTAAGTAGCTGTAAATACAATGTAAATACTAGCCAGTAAATTCAGGTCTTTGTTTATTGGAACTTTCTGGAATTTATTTTTTCCTGAATATTTCTGATCCCAGGTTGGTTGAATCTCAGGATATGGAACCCATGGATAGAGGGCTGTCTGTACTTGTTTTCCAAATCCAAAGAGAGTAGATGGTGTGAACATTATCTGGCAAATCCAGGGCATTGTTATTAGCTGTTAATATGAAAAATGTTTAATAAGGTTATTTTCCCCTTTGAGTATAGCTAGGCACACAGCGGGAGAGCACGCTGCCCCCAGGGTGCTATTTACAAGTAACTTCAGCAAAGGAGGGGCTCCTTGCTGCTAAAGCCTAATGGGCTGCTGGGGTGGGGCTTGGCTCTGCTGCTTTCTGGTCAGTGAGGCAGAAGGACATAACACAGCTGGATGGCGGCTCATGGTGGGGCTGGGTCTCCATCCACTCATAGCCCCTGGGTCTTCCTTTGAAGTGTCACCTTTGGGAAGTGCTAATAAGAGCTGTTACAATCACTGTGGTGAGAGTTTGTGCTGTGCATAAAGGGGCTATGTGGCAGCTCCCTGCTTAAAAAGAAATGGAAGCACAACTGACCCAGGATAAGGACCAGTCCTTGCTGATGTTGAGACTCCCGAATGAGATGCATTCCTACTTGAATCAAGTTCTGTGCGCCAGCCTGGAGGTGGCTAGCTCCCTCCACTAGAGGAAGAGCAGGAGTCTGCAGGGTAAACTCTTTGTGATAGATCCAATGGAAGGAGGATTTCTCTAGGAGGATTGTGGAACATAATGTCTTGGAGTTACTGCTATTTGGAGAGTGTCTCCATGGAGAGATTGGCTTTCTGCAACACTGGAGCCTGGAGTCTTGTTCAGGGACAGCTGGGCATCAACATAGCTTTGTCTGCTCTGACAAGGATAAGGCAGAAAGCCTTGGCTGACAGTGCATTTGATTTAAGATCTGGGAGGACTCGAGGCATTCTCCAAATGGAAACTCACAGAATGGTAGAGTCACGGTGATGTGAGCCTGAGCGCAAATGGGCAGGAATCTGTGTTCTCTCTAAACTCTGGCGGAGAAAGAAGCTGAGGCAGTCTTTGCACCTGCTCCTGAGCCAGGAAACCTCCCTGCTGGCTTCTCTGCATCCCTGGTTACACAGGATGGGAAACTGCACGGATGTGGCCTCACAATTTGTAATAATGCTGCAAATAATTTCTCCATTTTAGCTTTGTTTATTTTAAAGTGTGTTTGTGTGTGCACGCGAGCAGTAAGGGGAAGTAGGTTTGAACTAAACCAAATATGAAAATTAAGAGTACTAAATTTTCTGAAATTTGAGTTTGACCAAGGGGTTACCTAATGGCTAAACTGTAAATAAACCACATTTAAAAGAATCTGATGAATTAATTTGATCCAGAACTAAAGTCGTACTGTTTTTAACTTTTAATTTTTTGCATAATTTCAGACCTATAGCAAAACTGCAAGACTAGTACCAATGCCTTTCACGTAGATTCCCCCAATATTAACATTTTACTGTTTTTGTTTTTATCTCTCTCTGCTTCTCTCACTTCCTGACTGTTTAAGATGAAGTTGCAGACATGACGCCTCTTTGCCTATAAACTCTTCAGTGTGTGTTTCATAAAAATAAGGAAATTCCTTTACATAGCCAGAGAACAGTTATCAAAATCAGAAAGTTAATATTAACACAATTCTATAAACCTCACTCAGATTTTGCCAGTTGTTCTAATTATGTCTTTTATAGCAGAAAAACCCCCCAAATCGTATATTCCTTTAGTTGTTGTGTCCCCTTAGCTCTCTTTGTTTTGGAAAGGTATCCTAGTCTTTCTTCAAAGCAATGCATATTTAAAAGTATCTAGAGTAGATTAAAGGAGGGAATCAAAATATTGTGGAGCCTGCTAATATTCCTTTCATCTTTATAACAGAATTACACAGTCTTAGAATTTTAGTTGGATACATGATCACCTACTTAAAGACTATCTTTCCCAGGTGACCTCTAGTTGTGACCCTGTGACTAAAATAGGAAGCAAGTAGAAGTAATGTGTATACCTTCTAGATCAAGCCCTTAATGGGAATGATTGTGTCTTATTTACATATTTTTGCAAGGGAGAATAAAGATATGATAGCAAGATAACTCCCTTGGATCATGAGGCTCATCAACAACCAGATAATGTGGAGCAGCCATGCCAGCCCTTGTCTGTCTAGATAATTACCCCTACCTCCTGTTCCTCTAAAAAAATTAAGGACTTGAAACCCACCCCCCCACACCATTTTATTTTGTATGAGTCATTCTTATTTTGGGTCTTTTCTTAGAGCATTTGTACAAGAATGCAGTTGTCTGAACTACTATTTATGGAATTGTTCAAATCTCTGGAATAGTTCTGCCAAAGGAGAAAAAAAAAGCACAAAATTTTACAAACTACTAACCATATAACAATGAGGTGAACTTGTATTGCAATTTTTTATTGGTAATTTTATCAAGACTGGAAAATGTTGTCCCCTTTATGCTTTTATTAATTCTTTTAGTGATTGCATTTACTCATTTGCATTGGTGCCAGTCAAAGTTGTATTCTTTGTGAAATTACAAAACTGTCTTTGTTCTGCAAATGTTAAGTCTTAGAGGAATTTTGGGTTGAAAGATCTGCACCTGCAATTTCCATATGTTGGCATCAGGTGGCAGTAGAACTATATATGTTCTGATCAGCCTTGTGTAACAGCTTTCACTGATGACATAAGCACGAGTTTCAGAGCTAAAACATTGGATAAAATATGATTTAGTTATTTTAAAAATGCAATACAAAGTAAAGAAAAATTATTTCACAGAAAATACAAACAGAAATCTCATATACATTTTTCATGTGTTCTTTAGCATAACCAAGCTAAAACATGGTCTTGATATTAAACCTGCAAAAGGCTTTATTTCCTATTTTCTATTTCTCATAGAACCACTATTATGAACACTCCTTTCTCTTTATTGTTTTTTCAAGAGAGGTAGTACTCTCTATCATAATCTAGACAAAAGGGTAGCCTTTCTGGTCAACTAAAAGGGCATAAATTAAACTTTTCTCTTTAGCTTCCTGCTAAAATCGTTTCTTATTTCTACAAATTCAGCAAGAGTGAGGAAATTGTAAATGATTGCTCTTTAAGCATATTAAAATCTTGTGTTCATCTCGGGTTAAACTACATGTGGTATTTTGCCACTTAGAAGTCTTTCCAAAAATTTCCCTCCCAAGTCAACATAACTTGGGAACCTACTTGACCAAGTATGCATACATACGTGGGTGTTTACTCAGTTGCGTCTGACTCTTCATGGCCCCATGGACTGTAGTCCACTAGGCTCCTCTGTCTATGGAATTTTCCAAACAAGAATACTGGAGTGGGTTGCTATTTCCAATCCTAGAGGAACTTCCCAACCTAGGGATTGAAACCCCTTCTCTTGTGTCTCCTGCAGTGACAGGTGGATTTTTACCACTAGCGCCCCCTAGGAGCCAGGCTTTAAAAAACTTAATAGCCTTGTTTAGTACCTGGGTTACCAAATGTAACACCTAGAAGAAAAAAGGGAAGTTGAGCCAAAGTGAACAGTATCTGGACTAGTTTAATGATCTCAGGTAATTTCCGCTTTCCCACCAACAGGGGCTCCAGGAGAGAATGGGAGAGGAATCTTCTATGTCTCCAAGCAAAGATGTGAAGAAGAAAGAAGCTGTTTTGGTCATAAGTGAGGGTAAGTCTGGTGTAAGGGTGTCACTTGATCTCTGTCCTGGGGCTGTTATGTCATTGTACATGGGATTGGGACATCTGCTTCCTGATGCAGTTTATTTGGCATTTCCAGTGTCAATTGGGCTAGAAATAGTATAAGTGTCAGGCACACAATTCAGAAGTTTGGGTTCTGAAATCCTTGCAGGAAGGTAGAAAATAAAATATGCAACTCTTTGTCCTACCCAGGGGCAAAAACATCCCTGGAAAGTTTCTTTTTTAGATGGATTTGGGCCTACAGCTCTGTCCACAGCCTCAAATATGGTCCCTTTTGAGTCTTTTTCTTTCTTTTCATACGGACTTCCATAAAATGGAGAGAAATTACACACACATACATGCATACACATGCACACACACATGCATGTGTATATGTGTATTGATATAATTCACAGCTTCATTTATTTCAAGGAACAGTATAAAACATGTGAGCCAAAACAAAATGAGCTGTTCATTGATGAAACATTTACTGAGTACCTGCTACGTGTCTGATACTGTATGTGGTGATGTGATGTCAAAGATAAAAATATATGGTTTTTACTTCCACAGTGTCCTCCATGCAATACTTCTGTTCTAAAAAAGTATAAAGAGTAGTCTTATAATAGACTCACAATATTATTGAGGCTGTCAGTTTTCCTTTAAGTCCTATTTTTTAAATATATGAATCACTGACATATAACAAGTGCTTAGTCTTTCTTAGTGTTTCCCTTTAATACATAAAAGTTCAGGGAAAAACTTTAGAAGCATGAGACTCAGAATTAGCTACCATGTGACTCAGACCCCAAAGTGGTCAGTACTCTGGAAATGGTAAATCCACTTATAACAGGGAGCAGTTTTCCTAGGACATTTTCACCCCAATTCCCTCACTCTCAGTTGTTTTTCTAAATTCTTTTCTATATACCGAATACATTTAGACCTCACAATAATGCTAGGAAGTATTATTTCTGTTCTCACTTTATAGATGAGAAAACTGGTGCAGAGTGTGGATTAGTAACTTGTCCCAAGGTTACATGTCATGTGTCAGCCAGGATCTAAACAAAGATGGCCAGGCTCCAGGATCTGCACTGTTAGTCAATTCTCTGTACATTTGTGGTCTTCAGTGAGGGAGAAGGGGAGTCCATAACAAGAAACACAATTTTGGAAGTGTGGAATTTCCCCAAAATCCCCATTTTGAAGTTTTATTTCCATTCAACTACCAGTGATTGAGAAATCAGCATAACCAGTCCATGGTTTAGACACCAGGGGCCCAGAATTCTCAAGAACTTACTATGGAATAAGGGAAATGGACATATCTTCAGATAACTATGGTGAAGGGCAGAAAGCAACCAGTGCTGTGAGAGGCTAAGAGAATACTCCATCAGTACAAAGGAGGAAGCCCAAGAGGAAGCAACCTGTTCTGATTTCAGTGGTTGGAATATCTCACCAGAAATGACTGTTAGCTCTATGTTAAATAGAATTTTTGTAGCCCATCTTATTTGGAATGGGCCATTCTTGATCCTTTCCTCTTTGGATAGACTTTCTTTTTTGCCTCATTATTTGGGGCTAACTAATGTCTATCAACCATCAGCAGATATTTAGACACGTGCATGGGTGGATGTTTCTGTCCTCAACCTAATGGCCCCCACTTTACTCAGTCATCTTCATTCAACTCTCAGAGTCTCAGGATACTCATCTCATTGTTGGGTAACTGTGAACTGATTTCTTTGACTTACCCCCTCACCTTGAGCTCTTTTGGGGTAGAGGGAAAGCCTTCTGGCTGGCAGCCTTAGACCTATCCTGGAGTCAGGCACTCACATAATGAAAAATAAGTGTATGTGAAATGAATGAAATGCAAACAACTGACCCTAGGAATAGAGGGAAAAAACCCACCACCTGTTTATCATAGTTCAGTTCAGTTCAGTTGCTTAGTCATGCCCAGCTCTTTGCGACCCCATGGACTGTAGCACGCCAGGCTTCCCTGTCCATCACCAACTCTCGGAGCTTCCTCAAACTCATGTCCATCGAGTCGGTGATGCCATCCAATCATCTCATCCTTTGTCGTCACTTCTCCTCCTGCCTTCAGTCTTTATCATATTGCCCCATCCAATACACTTTTGACCCTCTTAATAAGGACAGAAGCTGTTCATTAAATAAATTAAGCATTAAGTTGAGAACACTAATGTCAATATAGACACAGGCTGTTAATTTACTGGTCAATGATGCATCCAGTGCTCAGAGGACCTCAGCGACTGTACCTCCATTAAACAGCAGATGATTGAAACATGGCTGAAAGGGACGAGGCCAACATAGAGCTCACACAATTTGATAGAATTATCCAAAATGAGATCCTCTTCCCCTTTGAAAAATGGATGCTCCTTGGCATCAAACTTTGAAACTATCTAAGTGATTAGGCCTATCTGTTCCCTTTTGACTGTTTTATTTCCATTTAAAAATAGATTGTACCATTTCTTACTTGTAATTTGGCCTAATGTTGCCTTGAAATAAGAGGGTGATAAAGAAAGGGAGAAGAAATCTTTGATCATTCGTCATGCTATGGAAAATCTGACAGTGGCTTCAATTAACAGATGGGACCCCAGAGAATTTCTCAGGCTGATCTTCCCCCAGTGCTCTGTCTAATTGAGTAGAGGAAAATAGCCTTAGCAGCGACCTGGATAGCTGCCGAATGAAGCCATCGCCGTTTCACTGAGGCTAAAATCTCTGTCATGCTCCGGGCTTTTTTTTTTTTCATGCTGATCTGGCAGGCTACTGAAGCATAGCAGTCAAAGGATGGTGGCATTAGTGAGATGCAGTGGAAAAAGTGCTGGAATGGAACCTGAGAGACTCAGCCAGCCTTGAGACCTTAGAGGGAGCGCCGTCCCTCCTTTCCCTGTCTGGCCTCAGTTTCCACATTTATAGCATCATCGGTTGGAGTAGATGATTTCCTGGGTCTTTCTTAATTCTGACATTTATTAAGTACTTCTCGCCTTTTCTTCAAAAGGATCTTAAAAGGATAGGTTTGGAAAATCCTTGCTTGGGGCATACACAACTGCTATCCTATAAATGGAATTTTCATAAGTGTGTTTGACATACGGAGGCAGGGTGAGACCATTGGGGAGGACAGACTATGAGAATATCTTTGCAAAGGCATCTGGGAAACTCTTCATCCTCCTTCCCCCTCCCATGCCTATCCATCCCCTGCAACTGCTGCAGGGATCTACCTAAAACACGAGGTCTTAACACCTGTTTTTCTTCTGATTAATGCATGCCACAAGACTAGGGACCACATTGGTCTTGTCCAATGACGTATCTTGTAGCTCTGTCCTAGCACAATGCCTTGCCTAGAATAGATGCTCTAGTAATGTTTGTTGACTGAATAGAATGTATACACGTTTAAAACTTTTCAATGGTCAACCATATGTCTTAGTTTCTGGGTTAAAGCTTAATACTTTAATTCATGAACTCCTTCATGATTTTCGCCCTAGTTATCTATCCTGCTCTTATACAGCCCTTCCGGATATAGTCTTCCCTCCAAGTACACTATAATCTCTGCAGATCTCTGAGGATGTCACAATGTTGGGCATTTTTATGCCTTGTAGCTGTTACGTTTCCCATGGATGCTTTTCTCCTAGTGCTCTGGTAGTTAACTAGTTCATCAAAACTCATATCAAATCCCAACTGTTCTGGAGAGTCTTTTCTGATCTTCGCCCTCCATTATGATTTATGATATCTCTTTTTAGGTTCTCATGGCATCCAATGTATCATGCTATAGTTATTACCATCCATAGCACACTCTCTAGAATATGTTAATGCTCATTTAATGGTTTTTAAAAGGAATGATTCAGTGAGTTAAGCTCTATGCCTCCATTTCAGACCCATACCATGTCTGTATTTTCTCCTTTTCAGTCATTTGTGAGGTCTCAAAACCTCAATCTGCTCCCTGGCCTTGGGGTTCTACCACCCCTCAAAACTTGGCTAAGATGTAGAAGTCCATTTTCTCAGTTCAGTCCTTTATGTTGTCTCAGTGAAAAGTCCACAGGCCCTTTTTGTTTCATGTGTTGATTGCTTCATGGAAATGCATGGTAAAAATAACAAGCTGATTCTAGAAGCTTAGGAAGTTTTTGCAGCCACTTTCTCTTCCTGCCTTCTTCATCCTTTCTGTGATGATACTGGAATCTCAGCTAGACTTCTGCCCTCTAATTTATGCTCAGAGTTGGAGCTCCCTAATCATTTTAATTCCTTTGATTTAATCTTCAGATTTTTTCTTCGTGTTATTGTTCAGTTGCTAAGTTGTGTCTGACTCTTTGTGACCCCTGAACTGCAGCACATCAGGCTCTCCTGTCTTCTACTAGCTCCTGGAGTTTGCTCAAACTCACGTCCATTGAGCTGGTGATGCCATCCAGTCATTTCATCCTCTGTCTCGCCCTTCTCCTTTTGCCTTCAATCTTTCGTATCATTAGGGTCTTTTCTGATGAGCTGGCCCTTCGAATCAGGTGACCAAAGAATTGGAGCTTCAGCATCAGATATCTTACGAACCCCATTTTTTATGATTGAACCCCTCTTGGGTCTGAGGATATGGTTAAGGCAATCTATTGCTGCATAGCAAATTAACTGTAAACTTACCAACTGAAAATAAAAAAAAATATTTATTATCTCACATTAATAATGGTAGATAATAAATATTCATTATTTCTGAAGCCTGTTCATTCAGAAGTGGCTTGGTTGTGTGGTTTTGGTTCAGGGTATCTCATGGGCTCTCAAGCTATTGTCTGGACCATAGTCTCAACTGAAGCCTTGATTGAAGGAGGGTCTTCATTCCCAATGTCATTCCCATGGTTGTTGGAAAGCCTCCTAGGCTTTGGGTCTTGCAGGCTCCTAGGCTGAGGGTCTCACTTCCTCACTGGCTGTTGACTGGAGACTTCCTCCATCCCCTTCCTTGTGGGCCTTTCCATTGGACAGCTCAAAACATAGCAGCTAGCTTTCTTGGAACTGACAAATCATCACTTCTGCCATATGCTGCTGGTCAAAAAGACCAAGTCCTGGTAGAATGTGGGAGGGGACAGCAGAAGAGTGAATAACAAGAGGTTAGGGCTTTTTGTCTGTAATGGAAAATAGCATTTTTGAGAACTTCCAAGCTGGCTGGGGCTCAGTCCAGATGGCCTCTGGTCTATTTGGGAATGATTTTCTCTATGCATTTCTTTATTGATGTTTGGGGACTTTAATCCAAACACTTTTTACCATTTTCGATACATCATTTCAGCTGATGTAGCTTTTGACTCTTCAGAAGAAATATGAGCATCCCATGCAATTAAGAGTGTAGAATGTAGTCTTGGCCTTAAGCCATCATATTTTCTAGGCTCCAAATGGCAAATTAGAATAAAAGTTTCTAATTTTTGCTTTATAAGCATGGCATTATTTTCAGCATATTGACGGTGGGTGTCAGGAGGGCACAGGAGTGCCTAAGGCATGCTGACATGATAGATTTAAAAAATAAAATCACCTGCTTTGTGGTTATTTCCACTGCTTGTATATTATACTTCTGTATTATTCACATAAGTGAGTTTCTAATTAGTTAGAAGTCATTAAGAAAAGACAATCAATGCTGTTGTTCTCAGAACTTAGTAGATAAATTGACATGACAGAAACATTTCCAAGGGAATATATTTTGAGTTCAAAGGATCAGATTGTGTTGTCATGAAGTGAGTATACAAACATGCAAGGTCTCCTGGTCCATGTAGTCCTGCACATTTCACAGCTCATCTACTGGACAGTGGTTTTCAAAATAACATGTGTAGAGTTCAGGGGGGTAGATAGGGTAGGGGGAAGAGGTCATGGTTAAGGCCAGCCCTGCACAAGGAAGTTTTCAACCCCTCCTTTCTTCCCTTTCTGCAAGTAGAGTAGCTCTATAATTTTTTTTTTTAAATTGGGTTTCACATAGCAACAATTTCATTTTGAGAAAAGATTTAGCAGCTTGGAAAGGAAGGAAGCTACAAACTTCCAGCCTGGGAGATAACAACTGAAGCATCTTGGGAGGATATCTTTGAGTAGGTGAGACTTTTGTTGGTAACCAAGAGAGTGATCAGAGAGGGAAAATGGGTGGTTCTTCAAAATTCTCCTTTGAGAAAACTGAATCTTTTTCTTATTATGTTGCTTCTTTCAAAATGCTGGCACAGCAAAGGAAACCATAACCAAAGTGAAAAGACAACCTAAGGAATGGGAGGAAATATTTGCAAATGGTGTGACTGACAAGGGCTTAATTTGCAAAATGGACAAACAGCTTATACCAACAAAAAACAAATAGTTCAACTGAGAAATGAGCAGAAGACCTAAATAGACATTTCTCCAGAGAAGACATACAGATGGCCAATGGGCACATGTAAACATGCTCAACATCACTAATTATAAGGGAAATGCAAACCAAGAGTACCATGAGGTATGACCTCACACCAGTCAGAATGGCCACCATTAAAAAGCCTACAAATAAGAAATGCTGGAGAAGGTGTGAAGAAAAAGGAACCCTGCTACACTGTAGTGGGAATGTAAGTTGGCACTACTAACACAATTTTGCAAATCAACTATGTGTTAGTTTCTTAGTCATGTCCAGCTGTTTGTGACCCCATGGACTGTAGCCTGCCAGGCTCCTCTGCCCATGGAATTCTCCAGGCAAGAATATTGGAATGGGTTTTCCTTCCCTTCTCCAGGGGCAGACCCAGGGACAGAATCTAGGTCTGTCCTGACCCAGGGACAGAATCCAGGTCCCTGTCATTGCAGGCAGATTCTTCACCATCTGAGCCACCAGGGAAGCCCAAAAATCAACTATGTTTCAATTTAAAAAATGCTGTTAACTGTTAAAATTACCATCAAAAGGCTCAAGATATTCTTCCAAATAATAAGTCAATTTTCCAAGGGGTCCTTTGGCATTCTGAAGTCACTTAGGGCTTAGTCAGGTGTGGGCTTCTCAATGGTGGTGCTGTTGACATTCTTGGCTGGATAATTGTTTGCTGTGGGAGCCACCCTATGCATTGTGCAGTGTTTAGCAGCATCCCTGGCTCCTAGCCACAGGATGGCAATAGCATCTTCCCTCCCCCAAGTTCAGTTCAGTCGCTCAGTCGTGTCTGACTCTTTGCGACCCCATGGACTGCAGTACTCCAGGCTTCCCTGTTCACCACCAACTCTTGAAGCTTGCTCAAACTCATGTCCATTGAGTCGGTGATGCCATCCTACCACCTCATCCTTTGTTGTCCCCTTCTCCTCCTGCCTTCAATCTTTCCCAGCATCAGGGTCTTTTCCAATGTGTTAGTTCTTTGAATCAGGTAGCCAAAGTATTGGAGTTTCAGCTTCAGCATCAGTCCTTCCAGTGAATATTGAGGACTAATTTCCTTCAGGATAGACTGGTTGGATCTCCTTGCTGTCCAAGGGAGGCTCAAGAATCTTCTCCAACACCACAATTCAAAAGCCTCAATTCTTTGGCGCTCAACTTTCTTTATAGTCCAACTCTCACATCCATACATGACTACTAGAAAAAACATAACTTTGAGTAGATGGACCTTTGTTGGCAAAGTAATGTCTCTGCTTTTTAATATGCTGTTTAGGTTGGTCATAGCTTTTCTTCCAAGGAGCAAGCTTCTTTTAATTTCATGGCTGCAGTCACCATCTGCAGTGATTTTGGAGCCCCCAAAATGTCTCTCACTGTTTCCACTGTTTCCCCATCTATTTGCCATAAAATGATGGGACCAGATGCCATGATCTTAGTTTTCTGAACGCTGAGCTTTAAGCCAAATTTTTCACCCTCCTCTTTCACTTTCATCAAGAGGCTCTTTAGTTCTTCACTTTCTGCCATAAGGATGGTGTCATCTGTGTATCTGAGGTTATTGATGTTTTTCCTGGCAATCTTGATTCCAGCTTGTGCTTCATCCAGCCTGGCATTTTGCATGATGTACTCTGCATATAAGTTAAAAAAGCAGGGTGACAATATACAGCCTTGACATATTCCTTTTCCAATTTGGAACAAATCTGTTGTTCCATGTCTGGTTCTAACTGTTGCTTCTTGACCTGTATACAGATTTCTCAGGAGGCAGGTGAGGTGGTCTGGTATCCCATCTCTTTAAGAACTTTCCATATTTTGTTGTGATCCACACAGTCAAAGGCTTTGGCATAGTCAATAAAGCAGAAGTAGATGTTTTCCTGGAACTCTCTTGCTTTTTCAATGATCCAACGGATGTTGGCAATTTGATCTCTGGTTCCTCTGCCTTTTCTAAATCCAGCTTGAGCATGTAGAAGTTCTTGGTTCACATACTGTTGAAGCCTGGCTTGAAGAATTTTGAGTATTACTTTGCTAGCAAGTGAGATGAGTGCAATTGTGCAGTAGTTTTAACATTCTTTGGCATTGCCTTTCTTTGGGAATGGAAAGAAAACTGACCCTTTCCAGTCCTGTGGCCACTGCTGAGTTTTCCAAATTTGCTGACCTATTGAGTGCAGCACTTTCACAGCATCATCTTTTAGGATTTGGAATAGCTTGACTGGAATTACATCACCTCCACTAGCTTTGTTCATAGTGATGCTTCCTAAGCCCACTTGACTTCCCATTCTAGGATATCTGGCTCTAGGTGGGTGATCACACCGTCGTGGTTATCTGGGTCATGGAGATCTTTTTTTGTACAGTTCTTCTGTGTGTTCCTGCCAGCTCTTCTTAATCTCTTCTGCTTCTGTTAGGTCCATACCCTTTCCGTCCTTTTTTGTGCCCATCTTTGCATGAAATGTTCCCTTGGTATCTCCCTGACCCAAGAATACAATCAAATATATCTCCAAACTTTGGCTAATGTCCCTGGGGAAGGAGCAAAGTCACTCCTAGCTGAGAACCACTGATCTGGTGAGTACAGTGAATGACCAAGGTGACAGTTCCATTTTGGGCCCCAGTTGAGGTTGAGTGTGAAGCACTGTCCTGCTTTTCATGTGGACTCTGAAGGTATTCTCCAAAGAGAAGTGCCAAGATATTTGGAATCAAGTTCTGGCATCGAGGGAAGAGGTCTTTCATCTCCCCAAATGATTTCTTTGTAGGTAGCAGGCTCCTTCAATTGTACCAGTTCTGAAATTTTGTTATAAACCAAGCCTGGTTCATTACAGCTTTGTCTTGTTCTCAATCCAGTTGTATCTCTCACTCAAGGAGAAGCCAAAATGGAAAAAGAAAGATATAGTGGCTTCAGAGTCCTCCTGAAAAGCAGTGACAGGGCTTCACATGCAACCTCAAATGGGGGCCCCAAATGGCATTGTCACTTTGGCCATTCATTGTACTCACCAGATCAGTGGTTCTCAGCTAGGAGTGATTTTTGCCCCCTCCCCAGGACGTTAGCCAAAGTCTGGAGATGTATTTGATCTGCTTGATAGTTCTTTTAGTAAAAGTTGGGAAGGAAGAGTTGTGGAGAAATTCTGTTTTGAAATCAAGCTTTGGAGATCTCAGCAAGTATTTGTGGTGGAGTAGAGATTCCTACTTTGAGCTTCCTCCTGGACATTCCTAGATACAACCACTGCATTCTCTTCTTGTCAGTTAATCATAATATGTATTTTGTTTGCTTACCTGACACTTTACAAAATTTGCATTTCCTTCCTGCCTGTCTCCAGGCACGATAAGAGCAGCAAAAAGAATAACAAAACAAAAGCTTTCTTTGAAAAGAATTTGCCCCTAATTGATTGCAGCTGTAGCAGTCAAAGCCACCAAGGAAAAAGCCTGGCCTTTGGCTCTGCCCACGGGAAGCGTCCACGTGCTGACCTGTGATCAGTTACCTCGGGGGCACTGAGGGTCGAGGGGTGTCTGTTTGAAATTTCCTGTCACAACAGTGTCATTTGCAGACACGGCCAGAGAGGAAACAGGGATGGCAAGGGCTTTCTTCATCAGATGCCTCCTCTGATAGTTTTTGCAGAGAGGTTGTAGAAAAGGAGACAATTGCTGGAGTCCAAACAGCATGTGCTTCTGAGGCTGGGCTGTCCTTGGAGGGGAGGCCCCTGTTTCCTCCGTGGGTCCCAAAGGCAAGAGCAGAAACTCCAATTGAAAGATGCAGCCTAAGAGACCTTTTGGAGCCCTCAGTTGTACTGAGGTGACAAATAAATAGAAAAGTAGATTTGTATTGGTTGGATGCTGCCAGTGGAAAGGGTTGTATAAATGTCTAGAAGAATAAACTGAAACGTATTTTCAGGTGATCTTTGTTATGAGTTAATGTCTTCAGAAATAGGGTTGATAATGATGGAAACTGGTATGCCTGATAGGAAATAGAATGAGACACCCTATGGAAGCAAGCAGAGCTTGGCACCTAATAAATAGTGGATAAAATGATAAAAGGGCTACCCTGGCGGCTCAGTGTTAAAGAATATGCCTGCCAGTGCAGGAAATGCAATGGCACCCCACTCCAGCACTCTTGCCTGGAGAATCCCATGGACGGAGGAGCCTGGTAGGCTGCAGACCATGGGGTCGCTAAGAGTCGGAAACGACTGAGCGACTTCCCTTTCCCTTTTCACTTTCATACATTGGAGAAGGAAATGGCAACCCACTCCAGAGTTCTTGCCTGGAGAATCCCAGGGACGGGGGAGCCTTGTGGGCTACCGTCTATGGGGTCGCATAGAGTCGGACACGACTGACGCGATTTAGCAACAGCAGCAGCAGGAAATGTAGGCTTGATCCCTGGGTTGGGAAGATCCCCTGGAGAAGGAAATGGTAACCCACTCTGGTATTCTTGCCTGGGAAATCCCATGAATAGAGGAGCTTGGCTGGCTACTGTCCATAGGTCACAAAGAGCTGGACATGACTTAGTGACTAAAACAACAAAAAAGATAAAAATAATGGTTTTCATTGCTATTAATTGCAGAGGGGCTATTACTTATCCCTATAACGATCTAAAGAAAAGGAGAGAACCAAGAGAAAGATGGAGATAATTTAGGCTTTCAGGCTAATTGTGGCCTCAGTTACTTGCTTCAGGCAAGCTTTTGATTATCTGGGTAATTCTCTGCCCTTGTATTAGTTTCTTTTGGCAGCTGTAACAAACTACCACAGACTGAGTGGCTTAGAACAACAGAAATTTATTCCCTCAATTCTGGAAGCCAGAAGTAAAATATCAAGGTGTCAGCAAAGACCATGTTCCCTCTCATTTACCCCCAGAGCAAATCCTGTTGTGATAAAAGTGTCCTCAAGGGCAGAAGAGAAGCCTGTTGGAGGGAGGAAAGGCTGGGGTTAGGGTGTTGCTACTGGGCGAGATGTCCTAACAACAGCATTAACTTGCAGTTATGAGACTTAAGAAAATTTCTTCCCTGTAGGAGAGAAGGGGAGAATTGAGAGACTGTGAGTAGAGATGATGGGGCTTATTCACAGATCATGTATAGGGGCTGAAGGGCAGAGAGGGCCTGGTGATGACTGATATCTTTGCTTGAGAGAAGAGTGGTGGGACTGACAGCTGGGAGGGACCTGGGATGGTAACCATGCTGGGAGGGCGGTTGGTGAATTTGTTTTTAAAGAGTGGATTCTGGTCTCATTCAACTGTAGGAAGCTCCTCCCTCATCTGTAGAATTCCCACGACTTACCACCATCGATGTCAATTTTACATGTGGTTTCACCATTACATGTGTGTATGTGTGTGTGTGTGTAGTTGGGTCATGTGTCAGAGTTTCACGTCTCTAAAATGTCAGTGGTTAGAAAAGAAAAACTCCTTGTAGTCAGTTTTTGATGGTTCTGTAGAGCAATTTGTACCAATCATTTAGAGTGATGTGTGGAATGCCAACTGATTTATTATTTGCAAAGGTAGGAAAATATACAACTTCGTATGCTTAGTCAATAATTAGTGAATAATCAACTTCACCAAAGAACTTCTGTAAATTTTCAAGTACCAAATGTTTTACTTCTCAAATATCTGTTTTTCTCAGTCATTGACTGCTGTTCAACCATTTAACTGGTTAATATGAGCACCCAAGATAAATAAATGGAGACCTTTTAACCCTTAGACTTCAAGTGACAGCTTGGACTAAACCATCAGCCTTCCACTCAAAGAAAACACAAATAGGACCCTTAATGAAGTTAGACGCAGACACGTTTTGAAGGTCAGGTAATTTATTTTTTTGAGGGAGAGGAAGGGTAAAGAATTAAATTTTATTAATTATATGTATATTTTCAGTCCCATTTAGTTTTGCAATACTAAAGAATTGCACAGAGTGACTCAAATTATTATAAATTGCAGAAGAGGTCCAGACATGGTGAGTTTTCTAAATTCAAGTTGTTTCTTTCTATGTTTTGGGTCTTTGTGTTCTGTCTCAAAAATGCTTTTCTTTACAATAATTTTGTACAATTTCAGTTTTTCTGATAAGATGTAATTACCTAAACTATGTATATAGTTTTTTCCTTCTCTTAGCATCATTTGGAAACACTGTCATATGAATTCATGGTTTGCACAGTCCAGGAAAATGAAATATTGAAATAGCCTCTTGGTTCAGTTTTGCAAACTACAAATACTGTCTCCTGTGCACGTGTGTGTATGCACACACGTGCACATCTATGCTATCTGAGAGAGAAAATTTCAGCAGGAAGACAGAAGAGTAGAAATGGAATAAAAACAACAGTCGAGCTGAAGTAAGCTCCCAGAAACAGCTTGCCTCATCAGGGAGATGTGTTCTTGTCATTCCTCAGTTCAATATTGAATTGCTCCACTGTTCTCGTGGGATTGAATATTAACTGAACAGACACTTTGGTTGGAAATAGTTCTCCCTGAGTCATGCAGATTTCTCTTCTCTCAGCATCATCACTCCTCCTTTCTCCAAGTGAGTCATGAGAATTGTAGGGTGCGAGTCCACACTTGGTTGAGCGGAAGAGTCTCTTGGTTGAGTGAAAGCCTCTTCAGCAGAGTCAGTTAGAAAGTGATGTGACGGGCTCTTCGTCCTGAAAGGAGAAGCATTTCCAGGTAGGAAAGAGGACTGATGAGTTAAAATGAGGGAGTGTGCGTGGTTTGTATTTGCTTCCTGGCATTACCTCAAAGAGAATATCACTCCGAAGAGCCCAAAGAGGGGGCAGGCCCACTGGGCGATTGCTCAGGGTGTTAAGACATCACCAGACACGCTAGAAATAGCAGCTCAGTTAACAGGTCATTGTAAAGGGCCAGAGAAGCAGACAGCGTCCCCAGTGGAACTTGGAGAATAAAACGTCCTACAGCGTTTGCTCTACTCCTCTAGATAGACACAAGACTAAAGAATATCACCCTGAAGCGACTCCAGACTGTTAGGCTGTCTGGTGTTGCTCACATGACCGGGTGCCACTCTGGCCAGAGCCACTCAGTGTCTTCATGTGCTTCTCTGACCACTGCCCATCACAGGCCACAGCAGCCTAAGTGTTTCCAGAGCAGGAGACGTGGCAGGGAAGCCCATCGTGGTTATGTACCAAACAAACTCTTGGCCCTAGCCCCCACCTCCGAGATATTAATAATTTAAGATGATTTTTCCATTAAATATCAATGATTAATATGCTATTTTCTCCAAGTATGTTTCATTTTTTCTGCCTAGAATCACTGACCATCTTTTCCTTCTTTCTATGGTCACATTCTGGGTTCGTGATGCTGCTCTTGTCCCTAGTGTCTTTCTCACCCATTTCTCTTAACTCCAGCACCACCCTCTCAACCTTTTCCTCCTCCAGACACCCTACTGCACTGCTGCACTTATGTCCCTCCCGTGTGGAGGATAAGCTCGGCTATGGAGTGGAGCTTGGCTGGCAGACTGTAATCAGGGTTACATTTTAAAAGAACTATTTCCACATTTTGATAAGAAGCTGCTAGAGTAAAAGGGTGAGTTGTAATTGTAAAATTTTATCTCTCTGGCCATTGAGCTCTATGGAATCTTACATAAATTATGAACAAATATTTCCATCATAACAGCTTAGAAATAGTCTCAAATTGGTCACAGTAAGAAAAGCAAGATGCATATGAGTGATTATAGAACTCCCACTAAATTCCAGGTAAGTTTGACCTGCTTTGGGACACTGGAAAGGGCCTGCCATCCACTGAGTGAGGTCTCTGTTCCACAGATCTCTGTCTTTCTCGGCTTCAAGTTAGATTTCAAAGCAAGCATCACATTCTAGGTCAGACTGATTTAAAGATGCAAATGATCAGAACCCTCCCCAAAATGCTACATGATGATAAGCTTAAGGGTTAGCTCTGGTCTGTACACTTAAATATTCCTGGAAAACTCTTACAGGTGTGTATCAGACCCATGAATGGAAAGAAATGAACAATTACTGAGTTATTATGACTTAGGAGTTTTATACATATTATTTTGTGTTGTTGTTTGGTCGTTAAGCTGTGTCCAACTCTTTGGGACTCCATGGACTGCAGCACGCTAGGCTTTCCTGTCCTTCACCATCTCCTGGAGTTTGCTCAAACTCATGTCCACTGAGTCAGTGATGCCATCCAACAATCTCATTCTCTGTCGCCCCCTTCTCCTCTTGCCCTCGATCTTTCCCACCATCAGGGTCTTTATCAAAGCCTATGTATATGGACAAGTGTTGTTAGTATTGGGATTAAACTGCCATAGCAAATAACTGCTATGCAGATGAAAGGGACGTAAAATAGATCATCCTTCCTCTATAAGAATAGTCCAGTGTGATTCCAGGACGATGGTATAAAAAATGGGGGTGAGTGAAAGGGGTGGGACCTCTGCTCTATGCAGAGACTCAGGACCCAGGCTAATGGAAGCTCCGCCTTTTACAATGTGGGACTTCCAGGTTTTCCTTTACTGCCAACACTGGGGGGAGGGAGTAAACAGCATGAAGAATAGTGTGTGGGTAAAGGGTTATGATTCTGGCTTAGAAATTCCACCTTATTATTTCTATACCCGTTTCAATGACCAAGACCGAGTCTCAGGGACATCCTTGACATTAACGTTGGCTGGCAAATGTAGCCTATCTGAGTACCCAGGAAGCAGAGGAAATGGAACATCTGATGAATGTCTGGTAATCTTTGTCACAGTCTCTAAGTGGAAGAAATGATTATTCCCCATTTTACAGGTGAAGAAGTTTTAACTTATCCTGGATAGCTCAGCTAGTCAGTGGCTGAGAAAAAATTTGGGGGTGCAGGGTATCCTACAACCTCCAAAAATTCCGGTTTAAAGCCCTGTAGTAATTACGATTGCCACTTGTTGAGCCCTTTCCCTCTACGATGATACTAAGATGTAGATTTTTTACCCCACAAGCACCAGTCCGGGTAATTGAGGCTCAGAGCTGTCCTGTAACATGTCTAACTAGAGCAAGGTAGGACGCAGGAGCAGACTCCTTTTTTTCAGACTCCATAGCCTATCTCTAGGCTTCCCCCATGGCTCTGCAGTAAAGAATCTTCCTGCAATGCAGGACATGTGATCCCTGGGTGGGGAAGATCCCCTGGAGGAGGGCATGGCAACCCACTCCAGTATTCCTGCCTGGGGAATCCCACAGAGAGAGAAACCTGGCAAGCTACAGTCCATAGGGTCACAAAGAGTCGGACCCAATTGAATCAACTGAGCACATATAGCCTATCTCTGTCCATAGTTCTATAATACTTCCTATGTCGGCCCTGTAGAGATTCAGCTTTGAACTCATATGGGCAGCCTGATGGAGTTTGGAGAGGGTTGGGTCTACTAAGTTAGTAGTAGTTAAACTTTCCTTGAGTACATTTTGTCCTCTCCTAAGCAGAAGTTTGTTCCACTCCTGCTGTTTTAAAAATCAATTTTTTCCATCTATTCATACAGCTTTGATTGGATGTGTAAATGGCAAAACAGACCTTTACATGGAAAACTATTACAGTACTACTTTCCCTCACATCTTCACAGATTTATTCTGCAAAAAATATTGGATGGGGATTATCACATAAACAAGTGTTTCCTGAGCACCTTATTACAGAGGAATGCATGATGCTGGGAAAAGTGGAAATATACTATTGAGTCCCTGTCCTTCCTAGGCTTTCAGATGATTTGGGGAGAGGGAAATGACTATATAAAAAGATAAATGATAACACACGGTGGGGATTGCTGGGAGCCACAGGACCAGTGCCAATAATAAGTACTACAAGATGGCTGCGAGATGGTTTTTGAGCAGTGGCTAATGTGCTGGCCTCAGTCCTGGGTGATTTCATATGTTATCACATTAATCCTACAGGAATTCAATGGTGGGGAGTAATCATTTGGGACTGGGATAGTCAAGAAAGTCTTGAGAGAGGAGGTAAGACTTGAGCTGGGTTGAATTATATGGTGCTATTTTACAACAGTAATGAAAGCTGGCTGAGCTGAAACCCAGAGCATAATTTCTCACTGGCTGGCTGCTCCAGATAGTAATAGCTTCAGTGCCCTTCAGAATGGAATTTTCTGAGTCTGTGAAGATGTGTGAGGTGTGCCTGGCAGGTAAGCACTCTTCCGTTTGCCTTCCACCCATTGCTTTAATTAAATATACTGTTCTCTTGGTTACCTCTTCGGATCCTCCAGAAGTTCTGGATCATCACTTGCAGCAGCTGAAATGGAAATTATGCAGAGAGGGAAAAAACTCTCCCCACTCCCAGTTTTATTGAGAAGTAATTAACATACATCACTGTATAAGCAGACACTCTGATGGTTTGATTTACATATATTGTAAAATGATGACCACAGTAGGTTCAGCTAACATCCATTTCCTTGTGAATAAAAGAAAAGATTTGCACTTCATCAGTAAAAAGAAAAGACAAAAAAAGCAAATATATTTTCCTTGTTATTAGAACTCTTGAAAAGTGAAAATGAGTCACTCAGTCGTGTCTGATTCTTTGCAATCCCTCAGACTATACAGTCCATGGAATTCTCCAGGCCAGAATACTGGAGTGGGTAGCCTCTCCCTTCTCCAGGGGATCTTCCCAACTCAGGGATCGAACCCAGGTCTCCTGCATTGCAGGCAGATTCTTTACCAGCTGAGCCACAAGGGAATCCCTTAGAACTCTTTCTTAGGACTCTCTTAATAACTTTCTTGTATATCATACAGCAGTGTTAGCTGTATTCATCGTGTTGTATATTATTACATCCCTAATACTTATTTATATTGTAACTGACAGTTTGTACATTTTTATCACCTTGCTCCAATTAGCCTTCCTGCCTCCCTCTGCCTCTGCTAATCATAAGACTTGTCTCTTTTTCTATGAGTTTGGGTTTTTTTTTTTTATTTGTTTGTTACTTTAGATTCCACATATAAGTGAGATCATACAGTATTTGACTTTCTCTGGCTTATTTCATTTAACATAATGCCTTGAAGGTCCATCCGTGTTTTTGCAAATGGTGGGATTTCCTTGCTTTTTATGGCTGAATAATATTCATTTATCCATTCACCCATCTATGGACACTTAGGTTGCTTCCATCTTTTGGCTATTGTAAATGATGCTGCCATGAGCATGGAAGTCCTGGCATATTTTGGGGTTAATGCTTTCCTTTCCTTTGGTTGTATTTCCAGAAGTGGAATTACTGGGTATATGGTAGTTCTATTTTTAATTTTTTGAGGACCCTCCTTACATTCTTTTCCTTAGTGGCTGCACCAATTTACAAGAGCTCCCTCTTCTCCATATCCATGCCAGCATTTCTTATCTCTTGTCTTTTTTGATGACAGCCATTCTAACAGTCATGAGATGATATCTCATTGTGGTTTTAGTTTGCATTTCTCTGATAATTGGTGGTATTGAGCATGTTTTCATGTACTTGTTGACCTTTCATATATCTTCTTTGGAGAAATATCTATTCAGTTCTGCTGCCCATTTTTAAACCAGGTTGCTTGTTGTTTTGCTATTGAGTTGTATAACTTTTTCATATATTATGGATATTAGCCCCTTATCAAGTATATGTGCTGTTCAGTTGTGTCTGACTCTTTGCAACCTCATGGACCGTAGCGCACAAGACTCCTCTATTCTTGGGGATTCTCCAGGCAAGAATATGGAGTGGGTTGCCATACTCTCCTCCAGGGGATCTTCCTGACCCAGGGATCGAACCCAGGTCTCCCACATTGCAGGCATATTCTTTACTGCCTGAGTCACCAGGGAAACCCAAACTATGTATTATATATCTAGTTTGAAAATATCTTTTCCAACTCCATAGGTTATCTTTTAACTGTGTTGATGAAAAATACTTTTAAATCCTTTTTCACATTGTTGGTGGGGGACTGAAGGCAAGGAGAGAGTGGAGTCTGGCTGGACTACAGATCGTCCCCAGATGACTTCATCTCATTTCTGAATCCCTTTTCTGATGCTATGTCCACCACTCCACAAAATTCAGTTGCATTTGTGGCAGGAGGATCCCAAATTTACACTCTTCCTCTAGGAGTGAGGAAATGACAATATATGTATACCTAATATTTATTGAGAGCTTAAATCCTCCATATGGATTATTTTATTTAATCCTTACAATAATGCAGGTCCATTTGACAGATGAGGAAACTGAGGCTTAAAGAGGTTAAGCTGCTTAAGACTACACAGCTAGTAAGAGGTATGCAGAGGGATCAGAACACTTGATTTTCTCTCTTTAAACTTTTTAAAAGGCAGCAGTTTTATTGAGATATAATTCACATACTTTGTAATTCACCCATTTAAAGTGTACAGTCCATTGGTTTTGAGTTTATTCAGATGTGAAACTGTCACTGCAATTGATTTTAAGAACATTTTCGTCTCTCAACAAAGAAACCTCAGTACCCTTTGGCACTCACTTCCTATTTCTCCTCAACCTCTTTCTCCCCCTCAGCCCTAGGCAACTTCTAATCTACTTTCTATCTTTAAAGACTTATCTGTTTCATAGAAATGGGACCATATACCATGCAGTCATTTGTGACTGGCTTCTTTCACTTAGCAGAGTGTTTTCAGGTGTCATCCACATTGTAGCATGTGCTAGCACTTCATTCCTTTTCATGATTGAATAATGTTCCTTTGTATGGATATACCATATTTTATTGATTGATTCATCAATTGGAGGACATTTGGGTTGTTTCCACTTTTTGGCTACTGTGAATACTGCTTCTGTGAATATTTATGTACAAGTTTCTGTGTTGGCATGTGATATACCTATGAGGGGACTTTCTGGGTCATTGTGGTAACTATGGTTGACCTTTTGAAGAACTGCTAGACTATTTTCCACAATGACGCACCATTTACATTTTTATCAGCTTGAAATCTTCAGTGAGAACAACTAACAACATAATTTATACCTTGGTCACTTATTTGCACAAAAGGTATCCATATAATTTAGTAAATCTCTAACAAAACCAATTAGAAACCAGAGAATTTTCTTAATGAGAAACCAAACTGAACTCTAGGGTTTGGAAGCGTTGGTGCTTTTTGATTTGAAGACATCAATTGAGGGAAACTCGGAAGAGGTAAATGATGAGAACTGCCATATTTTTATTTCCCTTTATTCCCTGAGGTATTATGGGGATTTTCTGCTTATTTTCTAAAACTGAGTGATTTCTAGCAATACATGTACAGGTTCTGTGATAGCCCAGGATTGCCTATTATTCTGAAAAGCCATTGGCATTCACTGAAAGACAGCAGACAAAAGAAGACATGCTTAATGTCTATGTATATGTCATTCTGGTCTCCTGAAAAGTTCAGTATTATGGACATCAAGTTCACTGTCATTTGAATGTAAGTGACATAAACCTCAAGACTATTTTTTTTTTAATGAAGTAGGAAAAAAAAGGGAGAAATACAGAAAGTAATTCTCCCCCCGCCTTTTTCCTTTCACTTGCAGCAGATTTTGAAAGGGGCCCAAAAGGTGATCGGAGAAGGCAGTGGCACCCCACTCCAGTATTCTTGCCTGGAAAATCCCATGGACGGAGGAGCCTGGTAGGCTACAGTCCATGGGGTCGCTAAGAGTCAGACACGACTGAGCGACTTCACTTTCACTTTTCCCTTTCATGCACTGGAGAAGGAAATGGCAACCCACTCCAGTATTCTTGCCTGGAGAATCCTAGGGACGGCAGAGCCTGGTGGGCTGCCGTCTATAGGGTCGCACAGAGTCGGACACGACTGAAGTGACTTAGCAGCAGCAGCAAAAGGTGATTTTCAACAAGGTATATACTTGAAGGAATCTGGAGGTTTGCTTTCTGGGAATGGAAGAGCCTTTGTCAAGTGCTTACTCTGAGTGCACTGGGTGGATATGAGAAGAACATAAGCGATAGTCTCTGCCCTCTGGGAGTTTCTATCCTCTGTTATTACAGAATAACTCAATGCTAAACTGTGATGGTGGAAAGGAAGGAGAGATGGTGTGTACTAGAAAGAGGCTGGAAAGCTTATGCGGGAAGTGGAAACAGTCTAAAAAGTAGCCAAGCCAGGACTTAGTTAAATTGGAAAAAATGGCATAGCTATTCCACGTGGGGTTAGTGATACCAACATGACACAAGCCAGAATGAACTTAGGGGTCAGCAGACAGAGGGTTGGCTGGAGGAGAAGGTGTAAATGAAATTCAGGGTGAGAAAAGTTTAGAAAGCAGTAGAGCATCATGGAGAAGCCTTGGACGTGGATTCTGCTTCCCGTTCTGCCACTAACTAGTGTTTGGTGCTGGTTCTGTGATGCAGCAACTTGGGCCTTCTGTTTCTTTCTTTTCCTTTCTATTTGTTTTGGCCACACAACATGTGGGATCTTAGTTCCCTGACCAGGGGTCAAACCCATGCCCTTTGCATTGGAAGCATGGAACCCTAACCACTGGACCGCCAGGGAAATCCTGGGGCTTCTCTTTCTTAATTACTGGACTATGGAAGTTGGACTAGTTCCTCAAACTTGTTTTTGCATTACAAGGTCCTGTGTGTCTGTTTAAAATACAGATTCCAGGATCCCACCCCTGGAGATCCTGTTTCCATGGACGCAGCTGTGGCCCAGGAGTAGTGATTCTCTTAGCTGAGTCTGAGTTTTAAAACCTAGTGATGCCTTGGTTCCTCCTACAGAGATTCTGATTCAGTGGGTGTGGGGGGGGGAGTGAGGGTAGGCTTTGTGAATTTTCAGAGTTCCCCAGTTGATCTAATGAGCAGCTAGGCTGAGAACCATGATCTCTGGTTGAGTCTGAAGTTTTACTGGAGGGCTGGCTAGACACTCCATCCAAATGGAAGGACTCTAAATACTTCCTAACTCCCAAGGACTTTGATTCTGTGAAAAGTATGTTGGGATCAGGCAGTAGAGGGCCTTAAGTGCTGGATCAAGGGATTTGTACTTTGTTTTATAGGTGACGAGAGACATGTTAGATGTTCTAGCAGAGGAATAATTTAAGACCTCTCACCTGGGACATTTCATTGCTTTGGAGCCTGACAGCCACCATCAGGCAAGGAAGGGAAAAGAGCAAACTGCCCTTCATTCATGCTTTTAGCTGGAAAGGGGTGACCATTGCCAAGTCCATTGTGACAGGGTCTAATGTCTCTACATAGCACAGACAGAAACAGTCAAGGGGGAGAAGTGGCAAGAGTAGAGAACACAGCCCGGGGCAGCAGAAGAGTGGAGCATGGCCTTCATCAGAGAACAGGCCCTGCTGGTGGGCTGGAGAGAGGGGTGCATTGAGTGTGTGCTCAGTCGCTTCAGTCATGTCTGACCCTTTGTGACCCCGTGGACTGCAGCCCGTCAGCCTCCTTGGTCCATGGGACTCTTCAGGCAAGAATACTGGAGTGGGTTGCCAAGGCCTCCTCCAGAGACAGTGGTAGATAGGGTGAATTTCAAATTATATTTCAAATTACCACCCCTTCCCACTTCCAGTTTTCCTTTTAATCCTCGGTTGAATCAGATTGCCTCTCAGTTGACCAGGAGTATGGCTGTGACAGTCCTCTGAGCCTTGCCAATCTCTCCTTTTGACAAAGAGAGAGCAGGCTCCAGGCTTACAGTCCTGGGAAGGTCTCTAGCTAGAATTTAGAAGCACACCCCTTTTTATTTAAGGGATGGACACTTAGTCCTGGTCCCTGGTCCCTCAGTTTCAGTGAGTTCAGACAAGCAGGAATGGGATCTGCATTTATAGTAGTGACTCAAAGTTTGCTTCTTAAATAACCTTGAGTAAATACATGAGTTGGTTGAAAGAGAAATGTTAATAGTAGCCTGGATAGAAAGGTGAGCCTGAAAGGAGACACAATTGTGAAGGATCATGTAAATCAATGACCTTCAGGAAACACAGGTGGGTTCTTTGCAGAACCTGGCCTGGTAGGAGGAAGCCTGGGTTCTTAGTACTGGCCAATCTCCTGCTGTCTCTAGTCTGTAACTGTGGAGGACTCCACTGGATAATTGTTGAAGTTCTTTCTAGGTCTGAAACTCTGTGTTTACATGACAGTAATTTCTAAACACAGTCTCTTCCCAGGAGACAGATCGTGCCTGGAGATTCTCCAGTGGTCATGGCGCCATCCTGTGTCCTGATGGGTGCTGAGAGCTTGTGGACAGCTCCCTGGCTTGAACCCTGACATCATTTCTGTGGGACCAGCAGCTCCAGATCTCCTTGGAAACTGCAGGGCAATTGTAAGGAATGTGGGTGCTGCTGGCTAAAACATCAAAATCTTTCAAGAAGAAAAAACTAAATCAAAACAAACAAAACAAAGCAAAAGATGAATGAAAGCAAATTAAGTAACCTCATAGTTAACAACTGAATTTTCCTCCACTTTCAATTTTTGGGGGGATGGGTGTGTTTCTTTTCTTTTCCTAAAAATATCTTGTTGGGGAACAGATGATGAATCTTATTTCAAATGTGGTTTCTGCCACTATACCTATGCTTCACTGGGGCAACATGAAGAATATCCCTCCAATTCCCCCTCAATTCCCCCCGCCATTAGTGCCAACAGATATTGTCCCACAGATCATTTGAGAGCAGTTTTGTGGTTCTCTAAGTTAGTGGTTCTTTAATATTAGTGTAAGAAGCACTTAGAGAATGTATTGAAATTGCAGGTTTGGGGGCCCCAGCCTCAGCAATCTGACAGAGCAGGTGTGGGTTAGTGCCCAGAAGCAAGAATCTTTAACAAGCTTCCCAGATGATTTTGACACTGATGGTCTGCAGACCACCCAGCCAGAAGTCTGGCGTTAAGGAAAGATAACCATGTATGTAGGAATCTCCTTAAGCATCATGGTGTGAACCAACAGTTCCTTCCACCCCCCTCCTTTTTACTCAGCCCTTCCTTAAATGAATATCAAGGGTATCCGTGATGTGATCAATATTTCAACAACAGGGGAAGGATAATGTAATGGTAGCAGGGCATAAGTTCAGGCAATTCAAAGTCTGCCTTCAAATCCTTACTTTCTAGCTTTGTGATCTTAGGCAGGTTGCTAACCCTCCAGTCTCAATTTCCTCCTCATTAAAATGGGGGGATCACAACAGGGTTAATTGAGTTAACCCATAGAAAGTCCCTGGCACGAGGTAAGCATTGAGTGAGGGTTAGCTGTTATCAGTATGGTAGGAGTTGGGAGAAAAGAAAAGGAAAAGGGGCAGAAGGGCAGGATATGGGAGGTGCAAAAGAGGAGTTGGATCCCCAGGGCTGACCAGCACCAGGAGAAAGATGCAGTTCCTTCTAGCAAGGGATATGCACCTCTCACCTCTCATCCCGACCCAGGTGAGCTTCTGTGTCTCCCTGAGTGGCAGCGACCACCAAGCATAATGTGACGATGGAGTCCAAAGCGCAGAGTCCAGGGCTGGAGAGAGCATGACTGTCTCCAAGATGCCACACAGGGCTCTCAGCTTGGCATTCACACCACAGAGAGGACTCCATGGCCAGTTTCTGAGCAATAGAGGGTATTTAGTGACATCATGGAGCTCACAGCCAAGCACCCCATTAAGCCCAATCTCCCAGGACTGTGTCCTGGGCTGTTCTCAACGTACCATCCCCTGGAAAGCCCCCAGTGCTCTGGGGACATTGGCTCATGCTTCCTAGAAGTGGCTTTACAGGAGAGACTCAGCAAATAAGAGGCATTTGCCCCTGGAAAGCTGGGTGGAGCACTTGCTCAGGGTATTGACACACACTCTCTGGTTTATTTTTCAGGGGCCTACCAAAAGTTTGTGCACAAAATAGCACAGGCATGAGATGTGTGAAACACGCCCTCACCCCCGCCCCTTATCATTTTCCAGTATGCCAAAGTAGGGTACCTTTGGCAGAGAATGCAAACCTTTCTCCCCAAGGTGTATCTGGAGTCTCAGAGCCTGACCTGAGCCTGTTTGAGCTCTTACAAGGTTTTGTTTGAGCTGTAAATCTGCTGACAAGGAAATGTGGGTACATTTAAGGGGTAAAATGAGGGGAATTTCATACACAGAGGATAGAAAGTTCAAGGTTGCCAGTCCAGCTGCTGATGCCTCTCGGGGTGTTGGTGATGGCAAGGAGGAAGAAGATTGGTTCTCTTGACCTGCCTCCCCTCTCTTTCTCGGGATCTTTTCCTTCCTTTTCTCCAACCCTCAGTTTCAGGAGAGGATGAAGAGAAAGTACCCAAACACAAGAAAAGAGCAAGCAGTTACTGTTTTGTATCTGATTTTTATCCCATTTGGAATTTCTAAAGTCACCTTCCAGTCTTGGCATCCAATTTTATGAGTATATCCTAAATAATAAGGAAATGATTATTCTGGCTTCTAGTTGTTGTTTTGTGTAGTCATTAAGTCATCTCTGACTCTTTGGGATCCTGTGGACTGTACCCACCAGGCTCCTCTGTCCATGGGATTTTTTCTAGGCAAGCATACTGGAGTAGGTGGCTATTTCCTTTTCCAGGGGATCTTCCTGACCCAGGATCGAACCTGCAGTGTCTCCTGCATTGCAGGCGGAGTCTTTACCGCTGAGCCATGGGAGAAGCCCGATATGGGATGTTAATTTAAATACTAAGAATGACGACATTTGCTGAAGGTACAAGTTCTTAAGGGTGGATAAACCAGAAAGTACCACCTTAGGAAGCCCTGAGCCACTCCCTCCTCTCTTTGCAGCTTTCCTATCTGGCCACCAGGATCCACTCTTTCCCTGCCTTGTAGCAGCTCCAGCAGTCTTTTTTTCTCCCACTGTCAGCCCAGTATGAATCCAACCAGGGCCTCCCTCTGTGTCGCCAAACAAACCCCAACTCCTGATGCGGGGGTGGTGGTGGGGAGATGCAGAGTCCTGACCCCAGCCAATAATAACAATGTTATAACATGTTCTAGATTTGCCTCTTAGGCGCTCAGCTTGCTTTTCCCCACCTGCCTTTAATTTTTGCCCTTACCGCAAGCCGATAGAGATATACATCAAAGACTTATCAGATGTGCGCGTTCAACAGAACTGAAATGCTCAGTCCATCTAATTTCGAAAATTCTAAATAGCTACCTTCAATGAAGTTCAAAGAATATCATTGTTCGTATGTGTCTTAAAAGAAAAAAACAACAAAAACTCCTTTGGCTAACTGAATCAAGACATGCCACTAGGAGAATGTAGCAAGGTATGAAAAAAAAATAAAGGAAAATACAAGTAAATTGAAAGTTAACAGAACATTTTCAAGCAGTAATTTCAGTTTGTACAAAGGCTCAGGGTTGGTCTGTATTCTGATGTCACTGAAATATCTCCGATTTAAACCTAAGTACTTTAATAACTAGTTAGGGAAAGAAAAACTTTCTTTCCCAGGCAAGGGGCAATAGAAACCTTTCTGTTAGATTCCTTTGATTACAATAGTTCTTTGTTAACAGATTGTAACTTTGCCCCAGGAGTGGTGATAAGCTCCTAAAATCCAGAAGACCTGTCTTTCCTGTGAAGAGACTGGTTCACCTTGAAGATGGCTTGAAAAGAAAATAAACGTCTAATGTTTAAGCTTTATTCTTGTCTTCTCACTTCTCTTTGCCTGAGAAGACTGACAAAGTCAACATTAGTGTGGAAATAATGTAAAGCCAAAGCACACGGAAGGGAAATGATTATTCACATTTGTTGCTTGGAAACCCTTCTCAAATTAGCAAGTATCATCTTTAGGTGTGTCCCTGCTACTTGAAGCAGAAGTTAGGCAGTTATTGGATTTGTTTGATAAGTGGGCTATTGAGAGAAAAAAAATACCCACTTTGGAAGGTCGAGATTATCTCAGCTGATTTTACAATGATCATTTATTAAACAATAACTGGATGAGTAATTAGATGGAGGAGGGTAGTGAAGAGTCTTTGGGTCTCACCTAAGAGCTACCGCATCAGAGAGTGGACCAATTATTTTGTAACTGGTAAAAGGCCAATAATTATTTTGCAGTTGTAAAAAGTCCAATAATAATTTTGGACTTCCCAGGTGGCACAGTGGTAAAGGATATGCCTGCCAAAGCAGGAGATGCAGGAGACTCAGGTTTGATCTCTGGATTGGGAAGAACCCCTGGAGGAGGAAATGGCAACCCACTCTGGTCTTCTTGCCTGAAAAAGTCCATGGACAGAGAAGCCTGGTAGACTGTAGTCTGTGGGGTCGCCAAGAGTTGGACACAACTGAGCGACTGAGTGCACACATACAATAACAATATTAATAATAGTAATATAATTATTATTTTGTAACACTAATTATTTTGTAATACTATTTCCAAGCTACAGCAATTTGAGGGTTCAAAAATGAGAAGAAACTTGAAAGATGGTTCTGTTGTCTCCTACTTTATAGTCAAAGAAATAGAGGCTCAGGGTCACACATCTACCTGGTCAAGATTACAATCCTGGGCTACTAATTCCTAGGCCACTGGATTTTCTGTCCGCTCTCAATGCCCTTATTTGATTAGTAGAGTCATTCACTGGAGGAGCAAAGGAATAAGAGGCAGTGTAATCTGATACTGTGCATTTTATGCATTTTATTCTCCCTCCTCTAGGTACCAATCTATGTGTATCTTGTTCCAATCCATTAATTATGGTGGTCAGAGAGAAAAGAGGATAGGAGAAAGAAGAGAGACAGAGAAGGATGAAAGTTTGGGCAAAAATATTAGAGAAGGATCCCAGGGCAATGGCCAAGTCAGACGGGATGGGTCCCACTCCACCCTAAACACGAGAGGAGGGGCTCAGTTCCCCCTTGCTCTTTTGTCCATATCAGCACTGCTTGCTAAGCGTTTCTTCCTCACTTCATCTCCATTTCCCTCTATGGTAGATGAGTGTTTTCATTCCTGTTATGCCTGAGAAAGTTCCAAAAATACACAGAGAAAGTCTGGTTATATGGTATTTACAATTGGCCCCAGAACAGAAAGTAGTACTTTGAGAAGGAGCTCGTGTGTAGTGTCTGTTTGTTCAGGATCCAGCATCATTGTGTAGGTTTGGAGTTTGAAATAAGCACTCACATATTTGTGTTTCTTTCCAGCCAATCTTAAGCTTTTGAGCTTTTCTCATTGCCTAGGCCTGTCTTAATAATACTGCAAAAAGTTCCTGAACTTTTCATCAGACAAACAGGAGTTGAATTCTGGCTGGACCTGTATTTAACCATGGGCAAATTTCTTAATCACCATAGGCCCTGGTTTTCTCACCTAATATGGGAATAATAATAAATGTACATCTGGATAATGAGGAGCAAAAAGATAATAATAAGGGGATTTCCACAGTGTGGCATAGAGTCAAAGCCCAGGAAGTGGTGATTAGCATCGTCATCATTGTCAGTTGCAGACATGGACCAGGGCTTAGCATGTATCTGTACTACATAAAACATTAATCTAAATCAGAGGCTTTCATGGAGTAATCTAGAATATTCTCTCTATTTTGTTGAAAGTGTAGATATAAATATCAGATGAAATTTAATTTCTGTTGCATGTGTGCATGCTGTCACTTCAGTCGTGCCAGACTCTTTGTGTCCCTATGGACTGGAGTAGCCCGCCAGGCTTCTCTGTCCATGGGATTCTCCAGGCAAGAATACTGGAGTGGGGTGCCATGCCCTCCTCCAGGGGATCTTCCCGACCCAGGGATTGAACCTGTATCTCCTGCAACTCCTGTATTGCAGGCAGATTCTTTACTGCTGAGCCACCAGGGAAGCCCTTGATTTCCCTTAGATGTGTATTATGAAGGATTTGGACAGAAACACGGTCTAGAGGCATGCCGGAACTGTCCCTGCTGGAATGAACAGGCTTCAGGTTTAATCCATCATTTGAGAGGCAGGGTAGTAGGTATGAGAAGAGAGGGGGTCAGTCAATGGCTTCACACTGAGGTTCTGAGATCTGTTTTGGGCAAAGACAGGACCTGGAGGGCTCTGTGGAACCTGGTGGCAATTGGAAAGGATGTCCCCATGCCCCGGGACAGGGTGTTCCAAGAGCAAAACTACTTCTGTATGGGGGATCCTTAAAAGCTTTCCTTCTGACAGCCATGCTTGGCAGTTGTAAAGTTCATAAATCTTCTTACTGCTGATAATTCTCAACTCTAGTGTGATGTATACAGGGAACATAACTTCCCAAGTGGTGTCATCAGGGATTTCTGGGAATGTTTACTTCACCATGCCTATGATAAGACCTGGAACATACCTGTTTGAGGTTTAAGTCCTGGTGCTACCACTAACTAACTGTGGATGTTGGCAAAGTACTTGGTCTTCTTGGGTTCCACTGAACAGGCTTTAGCAAGAGTTGATTTATCAGGTTACTTGCTCATCTGTAGGCTGGCTGAAGAGGTGGGTTGAGAGAGCATAATCAGATACTCCTGATAGGTGTTGATGGTGTTGAGGTTGACACTGGGTAGGCAAGAGATCAAAGGCAGGGGAAGGACACAGCCGGGGGAATTGGTCAGAGTCTCCAATTTTGCAAGCAAGCCAGAGCTAGCCAGGTCTTCTAGTAGCTCTTCAAAAGAGTGACAGGTGGCACCCAATGCAGGCTGGACTATGCATTTGGGCCTGTGAGTCATCAGGACATAGGACAAATTCCTTGACTCCTCTGACCCTCAGTCTTCTTATGTGGAAAATGGGAATGATGGCTACTTCCCTGCTTGTCCTGCAGTGTGTGTGAGATTCAAGGTCATTGTATAAACACACTTTCTAAAGCTGATAGGCAACCGAGACATGTCCATCATTTTTCTTAGCAAAGGAGATGGCTGAGTAATGATACCCCTATTTCTACTCTCTTTTCAATGCTCCCCTTTTTACTTTCTTTATCTCCACTTGCTTGAGGAAGGGGCATTGTATGCCTCAGTGCAAAGTAAGAAAACTGGTCGAAATGGTCTACTCTTTAGAGGACTTATCAGCATGCAAAGAAAAATCGTTGTTATTTTAATTATAATATTCAAAGGCTGATAAATGATTGCGTTTTGACATTTGCGATCCAAAGAGGGCTTATTCTTTCTTAATAACTTTAATACAAAAGCCTTGAAAAATTGCCTGATTTTATAGGTTTATAGAACAGTTTTGAGGGTTGGGGAGTGGAGTGACAATGGAGAGTTGAAAGCTTGAAAAATCAACTAGAGAAATTCAAGTCTGGAAAATGCCTAAAGAACCCATTCAGTTCTGCAAAAGAAATTTCCATATAAGAACAGCTCACTTGACCACATGCCTTATAGCTCTACCTAGCCCTGGTTTTAACTTTTATTAGGTTATTCCATCTGGCTCCTGATCGCCATCAGAAAGTATTGTATGTGAGGAATCTCTTCAGCCTGAGGTCTTAGTTCACAGAATTTTGATACTTCCACTTATCTTTATTGGGCAGCTTGTAAAGAGATTGAAGTTCTTTACTCAAACAGTTTCTAAATCCATATGGAGAGATGATGGGTAAGTGATTAAGTTGTTAAAATGGAGAAAATGCAGGCTCCATTAATGGTCAGAGGGATGACTCCAGGTGGTACACTGAGCTATTTGGCTGCTTGTCTGGGCTACTTAATGAGTGTTGTGATGTGTGTATGCATGTGCATGCGCACGTGTGTGTGTACCATATTCACCTTGGGTAAAATCGTGATGGAGGCTAAGACAGTTCTTGTCATTCCTCCCTCTTTTGTTTGTGTTTGTTCTTACTGCTTCTCCCTGCTGGCCCAACACCTTATTATTCTCTGCTTCTCTGCTGTAGCTTTTCTTTGCAAAGTCTGCAGTAGGGGCTCTGCTCTCCTACATCCCAAGGGTAATTGATCATTAACAGCTTAGAGTGGTATTAAAGGGGATGTGGGAGGCAATTGCTTTTTCAAGTTCGTGCTTCAAAGAAACTCTTGGGCTAAAAAGGGTGGAAGTGTTGACCAGGATATGAGGCACAGGGGTCTAGTGCTTAGAAAAATCACTTCATCCGAGGACCGGATGATGTTCTGCCTGGGGGAGAGTTTGAGAAGGGACACTAAAAGCTGTTTTAAAAAGGAGTAGCAGGACCAGGGTGGCAGGGGATGGGGGGGACTTTGCTCCTGGTTCACTGCAGGACTGGGGGCAGTGGCAGCTTCTTAGGAGAAGGATTTCATCTCGGCTATTGGGATGGAGGACGTCGATCGGAGAAAGTGAGCTCCGGAGCTCTGGCAGGGCTGGTGGGCATTCTTGTGGTGACTGGGAAGCAGGGAGGTGACACGCTAAGGCCCCATCCAACTTTAAGCACTATGATTCTGCCATCACCTTTGACTGGTTCTGAGGGCAGTTCAGCCCCTGGTCTGCATCAACTTGTGTTTTTGCTGGAAAATGCGGTTTTCACTCTGCTCTTCTGTAGTGGGAAAGCAATATTAGGCTTTTAAGAGAGTTCAGCCCATGTTCCCCTTTCCAGCCAAATGTTAGTCTTTGCTTCTTCCACCGTGCTTAGTTCTGTATTTTTCAAGGGGCACTCGGGTAGCTCCAGTCTGCTAATTTAGACATTCACAATTTCCTGGAGACTGAATACATCCCTGTCTTGCCATTCTCAAAGCAAGGTCACTCAGATGACACGAGATACAGCAGAAAATGGCATCGTTCTCGTTTTCAGTAAACATCTCTGATTAGTATTCATTTGAGATATTAACAGTGCTGAGAGTAAACACCAGGGTTTTATTCCCTCATCTAAACGGGCATTTAACTCAAGGTATGTCCCTTCTGTTTTGTCGTGATTCATAAATCACCCGCCTGTAAAAATCAAAGGCTGAGAAGATTTGGTTACCTGTGGCCATGAAGGACTTTCTATCAGTGACATTTGCCTTCCTGCCCTGGGTTCTTCTTAAGTACTGGAGCCTTTCTCCCGCCACCTTTGACCTGGACTTCCTGTTCCAGCATAAACATCTCCTCTCTTTTATTCTGACAGATGTCTGTAGAAGCGCAGTGAAACATTACGAGATGAGGGTTTGTTTGTATTTATTTGGTTCCTTCGCAAAGTGGTCTGGCTGGATGTAATCAGCGTGGTCCTTCTGCGTTGTTCAGCAGGCTTCAGTAATGATGTGCAGATGCTAAATGTGACGTGTTTGGACACAAGGTAGTTTAACTCTAGTCTTATTTGCACCTCATGACTTCATGTCACTGGGGGCTTTGTCTCCAATACGCCAGCCCAGAAAGAGAAGCAGCCGCCATAAATGTGAACACACACTATAAAAAAGGCTAGAGTGCTCACTTTGCTATAAGTTCTGAGGAAGAGCATTTGAAAACTGAGCTAAACCATTGTGGCCTTTCTTTCCTTTGCTTTTTTTTTTTTGTTTCTTTTCTTCAATGACAGTTATGAGTCTGTCCCTCAGTCACACCATTTGGCATTGGGAGGTTACAAGGCTGGGTCATTTAAGAAGTCCATTTCAAAGGGTCTTGAGGTTGGGAGCTTGGACTGAAGTTCGGCCTGTAAATACCTTGTTAAAATTCCTGTGACAGAGTCTGGTGACTGGGAGGTCGATACATTCCTCCCTCGGTGACTTCCTGCATTAACCATTCCTCCAACAAGAGTCTTCTTTTGTCTTCAGATGTTCCACATTGGAAGTGAATCCTGATGGCGTTAATCATATTACTCAATTTTTAAAAACTGTGGCAAAATATGTTGCTGTTTGGTTGCTTCAGTTGTGTCTGACTCTTTGTGACCCCATGGCTCCTCTGTCCATGGGATTCTCCAGGCAAGAATACTGGAGACGGTTGCCATTTCCTTCCCCAGGGGATCTTCCCAACCCAGGGATTGAACCCATGTCTCCTGCATTGCAGGTGGATTCTTTACCACTGAGATACCAGGGAAGTCTGCGGCAAAATATACGTAATATAAAATTTACCATTTTAGCCATTTTTAAGTAAACACTGTGACATTAAGTACACTCTCATTGTTCTGCAACTCTCACCACCATCCATCTCTAGAACTTCTTCACTGTCCCAGACAGAAACCCTGTGCCCATTAAACATAAACTCCCCTCCCCTCCTCTCTGCAGCCCTTAGTAAGCATTATCTACTTTCTGTTTCTATGAATTTGACTCTTCTAGGGACCTCATAGAAGGAAACCATGAACTTGACCATGATTCTTCTAGGAGACCATGAACACTTGTCTATCACCTCCATGTAATCACCACTTCTCTCCCTAGAGATGTCCTCTGCTAGTGGTGAGATGCTTCCTTCTGTTTCTTTTCTCTGTATTTACATGCCTGCACACCTCCACATACATGTTTCTTTAAAAATATCAATGGGTATACAGTGTTCTAAGTGTTCTGCAACTTACTCTTGTCATGTAACAACACTTCTTGTAAATTATTAGGGTTTAATTCTTTGCTTTACTGGCTTCATCCTATTTTGTAATATGATGATGGTTTCGTCACTAAGTTGTGTCTGATGCTTGTGACCCCATGGACTGTAGCCTGTCAGATTCCTCTGTCCATGGGATTCTCCAGGCAAGAATATTGGAGTGGGTCGGCATTTCCTTCTCTAGGGGATCTTCCCGACCCAAGAATTGAACCCAGGTCTCCTGCACTGTGGACAGATTCTTTTATCAACTGAGCTATGAGGGAAGCCCTTTTATGGATCTGTCATAATTTATTTATTGCTCCCCAACCGATGCACATTTGTTTTCCGTTTTCCTTGTCATTCCTGATGAATAGCTGTACATAACTTTTAACATCCTCCTTTTGTGCATGCGAGCAAGTATTTTTGTAAAGCATGATTCCTGGAAGTAGAATTGCTTAGTTCAAAAGCATGTGCACTTACAGTGTTTACAGGTGATGCCAAATTGTTTTTCAAAAAAGCTTTGCTAAATTACATACTCCCTGAGTGACTGATGATGTTGCTTTTCCTGGAATCCCCTCCAGCATTTGATAGTATTAGTCTTTTAAACTTCTTCCAAATCTTAAAATTTGCTATTCACATTGATCTACTAAGATAACAGAAGAACTCAAAGAAGGAGTAGGAAAGAGCAGATCAGAGTAGAAAAAGGGAAGGGAAGATGAGAGGGTTTGTCCTGGGGTGCTAGTACTCCTTTTAAGACTGTGCAGGGTTGGATTAAGGCCATCAAGAACAGATGTTCCTGAAGACATTGGACAGGGTCTCTAATGCTGAGTCCACAATCCATGTGTCCTCTTGCTGTGTGGCTGGGGCTAAGGGGTGACCTAGGACTGTCTGTCCCCCATGAGTTGGCCACAGTTGCCTTTGTTCAAGGGAGAGGCCAACACTTGGGTGGTCTCAGAAGCAGCAAAGCTGTAGGTGACCTGAGATTTATCTTGAATCTGCTTCACCCATGGGGCTCCCTCTGCCTGGAGCACTCTTCACCCAACTCGTCCGCCCAACTTGCTTGTCTTTGAGTCAATTTGAACGTCACTTCCTCAGAAAGACCTTCCTAAGCTCACACTGGTCCAGTCCTTTCCCTTCAAAAGCACTTGTAATAGTTATAGTAAAATGTTTGTGTGGTGATTGCCTCTGACTGTTGATAAAGTCTGTCTCTTCCTTTAAAGCCTAACCTCAGTGAAGATCAGAAATGGGTACATTGTAGGCACTCAACAAAGATTGGTGGATGAATCAAGGAAAGCAAGGCACATACAGGGTAGGGCAATTTACTTTTCCTTCACAAATGAAAACACTGAGGTCAGAAGAGGGTCTAAGGCTTACACAATAGACCATCCTTGTGGACCCAACCGATTTCCAGCACTCTGATTAGTACTCAAAACGGTGTCTAGTGCTTGCTTGAATCATTTCATGTCAAAGCTACCCTATGAGGTAGTTGTTATCTTGACCCCATTTTACAGATGGGAACATTAAGACACAGAGTTCTTCCTGGGAGCTAAGTGAGGCTCATGGTTCACGTCATAGCTGAGGTTGGCCCTGACAACTTTGTAAAAGAAGGGAGAGAAGGTTGGTTACTCTTCTGCTCCCTCCTCTGGGAAGGAGTCCCTGAACTTGCTTGTCTTGGTTTACTTTCTTTAAGGATGCTAGGGGATTGCCTCCCAGCTTTTGAGTAAACCAAATAAGCCAAGGTATTAATGACCCAGTTATCCTACAAGAGAGGGTCCTATGCATTTTAAAAGAGGATACCTGGGGTTAACAGCTTGATCACAAGGGATGGCTCTTGTCTAGTGGAGACTGCAGGCTGGGGAAAGATCTGCAGTGTTTCCTCACCCTTCCTAACAGCACATCAGAGAGGGCTCAGTCCCAGCTCTCCTGGGTGGAAAAGTCTAGTCTTGAGTGTGACTGTATTTGTAACATTTCCCGCCGAAGCTAAAAATGCTCTTACAAGGGAAATTCGATTGCTTCATGAGGATGGATGAAAGGCCTTAGGACTTTTCTTTTCTCTCTCCTGAGCTCCAGAAGGCACTTAGGAATCATATTCCCAGTCTCAAAATAGAAACCAAAACCTACTTTAATTTATCTAATTTACTTATTTATACCTCAAATTTTCCATGAAGGGAGTCAGCCAGAACTATTGTTGACAGCTTTGAGGCAGCATGGGAGAATGCAAAGGGAATGGACTCTGAGATCAGGCTGACTGGAGTCTAAGCCCCAGCTTTTTCTGCTTATTAATTGCATGTTAAGTTTCTTGTTCTGAAGTGTTCCCTTCTGGGAAAGGGAACGATGATGTCTGCCCTTGTGATGATGGGAGGGTTTGTCAGGCACCTAACAGGGAGCAGATCTTGGGCAAACATCAATTGACTGCTGCAACTTTCACATTTAAGTGAATTTACAAAGTCAAGTTTTGGGGCCAGTAAAATCCCCTAAAAAGTGTTAGTTGCTCAGTCATGTTTGACTCTTTGCCACCCCATAGACTGTGGCCTGCTAGGCTCCTCTGTCCATAGAATTCTCCAGGCAAGAATACTGGAGTTGGGTAGCTAATCCCTTCTCCAGGGGATCTTCCTGACTCAGGGACTGAACCTTGGTCTCTTGCATTGCAGGTGGATTCTATACCATTTGAGCCACCAGGGAAGCCCTAAATCCTGACCTTATTAAATTTATTAGGTTTTTAGGACTTTCAGAAGCATTGATATAGATATGATATATGTACTTTACTTCTACTTCCTCTTAATTCGGTGTGTATTACAATGTTATGAAACAATGTGTGACTCATCTAATAGTCATATTAGTCCTGGGGAATGATTTTTAAAATTAGTATGTATCTTTCAATTATTCATATATCTTAAAATTCTTACCTGAAATTTCTCTCCTTAGCTATCCATAAAGCCATAAAGAATTTATTGAGAGTCATTTCCCTGGGACCCTAATCAGGATACATCTCTGAAGCCATGACAATTGCCTTTTAAACTTTTAATGATGTAGAATGATTTTTATTTTTAACATTATAGTTTTCAAATAATGTATGTGCAATGAATGTAAATAGCGATGCTGAGTAAGTATCACATAGTTGGAAAAATTTCAGCGGCTGATCATACTTGGGCCAAAGTAGGTTGAAGATTGAATATAATGGGAACAGGGAATATGGTTCAATTAGAAAACTCTGCCTGTGCATGGATTGGTTTAACATCTATCTTATCTTGCCTATCTTATTTATTCTTTGTGTTCTTAGAATCTAACTTACAGTACGTTCTGAATAAATGTTTATTGTGTGAACACATGAATAGTTAGGAATTATTTCCATATCTATCAGTTATATTGACCTGTGTGGTTACCATAAATCTTAGAGCCTTTGCTAAATTTTCCATTCATTCTGCAAACTTACCGGTGCCTACTCTCTGCCAAGCACTGAGCAGAAGTAGGCATAATTCTTCCCTGCTCTCTTGGTGCTTACATCCTTAGGAGGGCAAGAAATCACCTTGATAAAAATCAAATCACAATTGCTGAGACTGGTGCAGTCCAGAAAGGGAGAAAACCAGAGGGCTGGAAGGTAGAGGTAAGTGGCATGTGAAGGGTCTGGAGAGGTAAACAGAGAACAGGCTAAGCTGGGCCATTGTTATAGACTAAATTGTGTTCCCTCCAAATTTATATTGGAAGCCCTAACCCCCAATGTGACAGTACTGGGAGATAGGGCCTTTAGGGAGATAACTAAGATTAAATGAGCCCATAGAGGTGGGGCCCTAATCCAACAGTACTGGTGCCCTTATAAGAAGAGAGGCACCAGGGACGTGCTTTCACAGAGGAAAGGCCACATGAGGACACATGGAGAAGTCAGCTATCTGCAAGCCAAGGTGAAACTGACCTTGTTGGTACTTTGATCTTAGACATCCAGCCTCCAGAATGGTGGGAAAAAAGTTCTTTTGTTTACACCACCCAGTTGGTAGTATTTTCTTATGGCATCCCAAGCAGACTAATATAGCCATAGAGGCCATATTAGGGAATCTGGTTGTTACTCCAAGAGTAATGAAAAGCAATGGAAGGTTTTAAAACAGGGGTCAGCTTTGTATTTTGGAATGATTACTCTGATTGCAATGAGGAAACAGAATGGGGAGAAGTACAGGCAGATGTGGATCCCTTGGGGAAAAAAATCCCGCAATCATGGTTTAGAACATAATTCTCTTTCCATAATTCTGTTCAAAGTTGTTCTCAAACAGCCTTCCATCCAGAGAAGATTCTGCAAAGAGTGATCATAAAGTCGCACAGTTAGGTCACCAAAAATGGCTTGTTACAGTTTCTGGAAACCTCTTCTTTGACTCTCTGAAGCCAGCTGACAAGAAAGTGTCCTGTAGGAAGACAGGGGCCATTGATGGGGACCTGATTCATCTGTTGTGCTCTTGTTAGGTATGGCTTCTTTCTCTCTGCTGCTAAGGTTCTTTTTGATTGAATGCACAGGCCAGTGAGAGAAGGGGAGGAAAGTCGATGAACTTCAACCTAGAATGCTATGAGTTACCTTTCCCATCCATCCCTCTTACCCTCTTCCAAATTATCTCTGTGTTTGTTTCAGCCCTGAACCAATGAAGAACAACTCTGATGGGGAAAAAGAAAAAAGAGAATTTGGGAAACTATTGTAATCACCAGTCAAAATAAGCAGAAAATTAACAAAAATAGTTAGTGTGTTAGTCACTCAGTTGTGTCTGACTCTTTGAGATCCCATGTAACCCGCCAGGCTCCTCTGTCTGTGGAATTCTCCAGGCAAGAATATTGGAGTGGGTAACCATTCCCTTCTCCAGGGGATCTTCCTGACTCAGGGATCGAACTCAAGTCTCCTGTGCTGCAGACAGATTCTTTACTGTCTGAGCCATCAGGGAAGACCAACATTTAAGTGGTAGCTTAAAAATAGCAACCATTTATTTTTCTAGCTCACAATTCTGTATGTTGGCAATTTGAAATCGGGTTCAGTGGGGTGGCTTGGCTGATCTAAACATGGGGATTGGCCAGCCTTGTCTGGGGATTAAGTCACGGCCTGCCGTCAGCAGCTGGTTAGCTTAGGGGCTGGCTGACCATCAGCTGGTGTCCTATCCTACTTCCTATGGTCTCTCATCTTTCAGCAGAGCAGCCTGGGCAAGAGGGTGAGCCCCTGTGGACATGTACTTCTCAAGCTTCTGCTTGGGGCATACTGGCTAACATCGAATTGGCCAAAGGAAACCCCAATGCCAGTCAGACCCAAGGGGTAGAGAAACAGACTCTACCTCTTGATGGGAATTGCTGCAAGGATGCACTCTGTAGGGACATGGCAACAGGGAGGGAAAGAATTTGTGGCCAGTTTTATAATCACACCCTTCCAACATCAGTCATGTGCTGTACAATGCTTTCAACTTTGCAATGTTTGCCTACTATCCTTGTTAATTTTCTTTAACTTGGCTTAAACAAAATGCCTGTTTTAGCGTCCTCCTGTGCAATCTTATCCTTGAAATCACAATATGTTGGTTACTGTTATGGGTTGAATTGTGTCTCTCCAAAATTCATGTATTAAAGTCCTAACCCCCAGCCCCTCAGAAGATGGGCTTATTTAGAAATAATGCCACTGTGGATGTCATTAGTTAAGATGAAGTGGTACTGGGGTAGAGTCAGCCACTAATTCAGTATGAATTTTTCCCTTATAAGAAGGTGGCCATGTGAAGATGGGGAGACTAGGAGAACACCATGGGATGTCAAGGGCAGCTGCAAACCAAGGGATGCCAAAGATTGCCAACAAACACCAGAAGGTAGCAAGAAGCAAAGGCTTCCCATTGGCCTATGGAGGATCACAGCCCTACTGTTGCCATTTTGAATTTGTAGCATCCAGAAGTGTGAGACAATACATTTTGTTATTTTAAGCCAGATAATTTGTGTTATTTTCCTATGGCAGCCTGAGGAAACTAACACAGTTATTTATTTTTTTTTAATAAGATAATAGCTTAAATCATATGAAATTTCAACCTTTGTATTTTTCAGATACAAAGTGGTTGAGTAACAGCAATTTCACATTAAATGAATACCTGACTATTGAAAAAACTTGTGGGCTACCTAAAATTATGTGTATTCAATCTTTGGTACATTGCTACACTATGGAAGAAGTCAATTTAAAGTTGTCTATTAAAAAATAAGGCATTTCAATTTCAGTGGAAAGGTCAGGCTCAGTTAATGCTTCTCCCCCACAATATCATCTTTCTTGCTTCTACATCCTTGTAGAGTCATTAGAATAAAAAGCTGTATAATTAATTTGCAAATTTTCCAAAAATATTTTTAGTATTGAACTTGATTTAAAAAAAATCATTAATTAGTCTCTGACCTTGGATCATAAAAAATCAAGGAGTGGATTTTTTAGGCCAGACATAAAGTGGCTTTTGGCTTCTAAATAAGATATGTGGATTGCATCAAATTTCCTTCAAGACAGTCCAGATTAGCTTGTAACTATTTCAGTAGAATTGAATTTCAGTCACTTTTGCATGGAAATCAAATAATAAAAAAGTCATGAAATCTAAAATTTCTGAATCTTGCAAATACCAGCTAATTAAGAGACTTTATCTGTCATGATTATTTTGAGCAACTGATTATTTCCATCAATCAACCAAGCAACCCTGATAAGCCAATCATTTTTTAATCGATGTTGAGCCACTGAAAAGTTACCATAGATACCAAATTCTACAGCCATCACAACACAAAGTCAGGTTAGAATTGGAAGTGACAGGTGTATTCATCACATAGTTAACCAGCCTTTGAAGGGAAAGAGAGAGTTTGTCAGAGTCCTTAGGCTGGGTATAAAAGATTGCAGAGAACACTCAAACAATTCCCAAAGAGCACTTCAAAAGCAGGATAAAGGGTCCGTTTTTCATTAGAAATGCAGGAAGATGTTTGCTTGAAATTCAAGCTCTAAGTAACAAGTTCCTTGAAGTTTTGCTTGCCTGTCATTTACCAGGGGTCACCAGTAAGTTATCTTTAGAGCAAAGTTTCCGCTTTTTCTTTTTTCTGCATCAGAAGTAATAAGGATGATTGAGAGCATGGAGCAATGATTACTGTAAAAAGCAGTCCTGATTGCACTGTTTATACATGTGGAAATGTGAATATATATGTGTTTACATATACGTGTATATATATTTACCTGTGGTCAATGCTGTCAGAATAAAAGCACAAAAACAAAAAAATATGTTTTGAGATCCATCGGACATAAGCCAGTGTCTATTACAAGTAAGAATATTGCATGCTCAGAGCCTCAGAGACTAGGTGGGGAGAAAAAGAGGGTTTGGAGTGAAATAAATGAATGTATTTCAAAGGTATAGCACGTATCTTCCAGTTTTTTGGGGGGGTAGCTGAGGCAAACCCAGGTCCATGTCCAACGAGCTGTCCTCCTCATACATACCAGCACTGGACTGGATGGAGACACAGTGTGGACCTCAGGCCCTGGAATGAGCCCTGGCAAGGGAGTCAGGAGAGCACAGCTCCACCCGGCTCTGTCATTTACTCTGTATGAACATGAAGCTCTCCAGGCCTCTACGATCCAGGAGGGGAGCTTGGTCTGCCTCGATTGGTATAAGTTTCATCAGGTGCTAATATTCTTTGAGTGTTGGGGGTCATTTGTGTCTACAACCAGCAGTGGCTTCTAGGGGCTTGTCCATCCTGCCTAATTATCAGCTCTCATCTGTCCCCTAATGTGTGTCATGGGGAGCCCTGAGCGCCATTTTGGTTTCATACTCCTAAAACGCTGGGTTTGGGAATTGTATAAGCACACTGGTTCAAAGAGTTTGATAAGTAGATGAAAGGGGATTTGAGGAAGTTTCTGAGGCTCGGAACCAAGGGTGGGAACTCGGGTATGTGTGTCTCCATGCAGGAAGGACTCTACTCATCAGGAAGGAAGGTGGCTTCCCTGGGCACCAGAATCTTGCACCAACTGATCCAAGCACACATATTACGTGTCAGGACCTGTTAGCCAGAAGCTGTAGTGATGAAGTCTGCAGACAAGACCTTTGCTCTCTTGCTACCTTTGTTCCTTTGCTACATTTTACTGGGTGGCAATAGACAATAAGCAAGTAAAGACATAAACAAACAAGATAATTTGGGACAGTGATCAGCACTTTAAAAAGAATAAAATGAGGAGAAGTGATGGTGTCTGGAGGTCAATGGTACATGAGGGGTTGGCCAAAGTCATTCTAAGGGGTCAGATTTAGTTGTGACCTGGAGGGAGATCGCTACAGGCAGAGGGGAGAGCAGTGATGCTACCAAAAATTACTTGTTCTGAAGCAGAACTATGTAATCCATTGAGTGACTGGTGAAACCTGAGTAAGGACTCTTGGATGCAGTTTGAGCTTCTTCAGTTTTCTTTCTCCTTCCTGTGCCTTGTTCCCCTCCCTGATCAGGAGGATGAGTGGACAGAGGCCACCTGCTGTGGGACAGAGTCACTGGGTTCCCATGTGCTTTTCCTTGATAACAGCGAACTCTTCCTTCATCCCCTCCCCCTCCCTTCCTTCCACCCTCCTTCCCTCCCTCCCAGCGAATATTTGTGGCATACCTACAATATACTAAGCACTGGCGTGGTCATCAGTTAGTCAGTTCAGTCACTCAGTCGTGTCTGACTCTTTGCGACCCCATAAACCGCAGCACGCCAGACCTCCCTGTCCTTCACCAACCACCGTAAGCAGGGTCTTTATGCTCACAGTGCCTATACTCTAAGCATTTTCCCTGTTGAGTTGCATCTTAGGATGCCTTCCTCCCTCCCTCTCCGAAAAGTTTAAATCTAATGGGAGAAATGGTTGACTCCCTTCTTCTCTCTGCTTCCCATCAGGGAAACTTCCCACCACTGCCTTCTCTTCTTATGGTCACTTCTCCTGGTTTGCAATCTGTCAAAGGTGATTAGTTCAGTTCAGTCGCTCAGTCGTGTCTGACTCTTTGCAACCCCATGAACTGCAGCACGCCAGGCCTCCCTGTCCATCACCAACTCCCGGAGTTTACCCAAACCCATGTCCATCGAGTCAGTGATGCCATCTAACCATCTCATCCTCTGTCGTCCCCTTCTCCTCCTGCCCCCAATCCTACCCAGCATCAGGGTCTTTTCCAAAGAGTCAACTCTTCGCATGAGGTGGCCAAAGTATTGGAGTTTCAGCTTCAACATCAGTCCTTCCAATGAACACCCAGGACTGATCTCTTTTAGGATGGATTGATTGGATCTCCTTGCAGTCCAAGGGACTCTCAAGAGTCTTCTCCAACACCACAGTTTAAAAGCATCAATTCTGCGGCACTCAGCTTTCTTCACTGTCCAACTCTCACATCCATACATTAACACTGGAAAAACCATAGCCTTGACTAGACGGACTTTTGTTGGCAAAGTAATGTCTCTGCTTTTCAATATGCTATCTAGGTTGGTCATAACCTTCCTTCCAAGGAGTAAGCGTCTTTTAATTTCATGGCTGCAATCACCATCAGCAGTGATTTTGAAGTCTAAAATTAGGAAGGGTTTTATTTAGTTTTTTTTTTTTATTAGAGCAATAAGAAATAAATAAATTAATAAAATTACATTTGCTAAAGAACAAAATTGAAAATCCAGCTGTGTTTCACGACATTAAGAGGTGCTAATCGTAATGCCAATAAACAAAAGTGTTTGTTGGAAGAAATACATGTTTTGTTGCACCAGATGTGTGCAAACAGTACCTTCTCTGAGGATGGGCCAGGTCCAAACGTTCATTTGTAAGGAAATTGTTTAGAAGGCTGTGTACTTTCCCATGGACACAGGGTTATTACAGAGTTAGGCCTCTAACCCTAATTGCAAAACATTGGTTAACCTGTAATATACTTAATGCATGTATTTGTGTGCATGTTCAGCTGCTCTGTCATGTCTGACTCTTTGCAACCCTGTGGAATGTAGCCTGCCAGGATCCTCTGTCCCTGGGATTTTCTAAGCATTGGTGCAGCAAAGGTAGTCAATAAGTATTTACATAGATGAAAGTTTACAGCCAGGAGTCTGGGAGAGGAAGTAAGGGCTATAGAAACAGGGCTTCTCACACTCATCTTGGGGGTAAAGACCTGAGGTTGGTTCTGGGACAAGGAACATGGTGATGACTTAGGGTGGGCTGGACTCTAAGTGGTCAGTCATATATATGTGTCTCTTAGCTTTTGTAAGGTTGAACCATAGGGTTTAGGTAGGGATGTTAAGGGAAATAAGTCTGGAGAGTCATGTTAAGATCTGGAAAGCCAAATGAAGGCATTTCTATTGCTTTCTCCGAAATAGCAGATGCCAAGTGTTATTTGAACTTGTAAATGACATAATCCAAAGGTGCTTTGGAATACTCATCGGGGGGTTGTGGCTGGGCTGATTTGGGAGAGAGTGTAGCTGGAGAGACCAATGTGAGGTTGGCTGGGATAAATGGGATATGAGCAGATAGGAATCAGGAGGAATGGAAGGTGAGATCTGATGAAATTTGTCCTAATTATGAGGCTATATTTAATATTGACTCTGTAAGATGAACTTTGAACTATTTTGCTCATGACCTTGGCTGCTTTAGAGCTCCTCTGGAGTGAGTCTGTGGCTGCTGGCTCTCCAAAGCCAAGAAGAGTCAAGAATGTGGAGGATGGAGTTGAACTCTGCACCAGAGAATACCAAGATCCACCTGAGAAGGGTGACCGTTCCTTCTGATTTGAAGTGGAGAATTGTGTTTCCTTTTGTAGGTAATAACAATTTCAGGATCAGCGATGGTTCTCTCAAATTCAGTTCTCATTGTTCTTGAAGACAATAGCTACAGTCGGGCTTGACTTATAGGCATCAGTTGTTCACATGTGTATGGTGCATCCCATATAAGATTCTGATGTCATATCACCCCTAATTGGGTGGTTCTTGGGGCTCTACCTCTCATCCTGATGGCTCCAAAATCTTGATGATATGTTGATGTCAAATATACACCCAAAGGTAGAGTAGGGGCAACTTGATGTTGGGAACTCTGAGAGGTCTCCATTACCTGTTAAATACATTCAGGACCCAGTTTCTGATGGATATATTCACCTCAGTAATTGACAAAAAGGCAAAAATGTTTAGGAGAAGTAATATGATGACTTACATTTCCACTGAGGTGTGCAAATGAGTATTGGGCCCCTCTCCTGCCCTGGGCTCTCATCGTCTCTGCCCACTTGGTATTTCTGCATCATCAATGTGTCCTAATAAGACTGTGCCCAACTATATGGTGTATTCCTCTCCTGGTTCTCTGATAATGTGGGACACTGAAGGAGCTCACCCAGCACTCAGACTCATATTATCTGGAAGTGCAGCAGGTTATTGTCTGCTGTGGTCTGAATGCTTGTAGCCCTTCTGAAGTTCATATATTGAAATGCTACCCCTCCAGGTGATGGTATTAGGAGGTGGGGCCTTTGGGGGGTGATGAGGTCATAAGGTGGGATCCTCATGAATGGGATTAGTCACACAGACAGGGTGAGTTGGACCTCAAGTGATTAGGAAGTGGACCAGGGCCAATGATTGGGATACTCTTAGTTATTAGTGAAGATATTAACATCAGCCTTGGTAGAAGATAATGCTAGTAATCTTTGGTGGTGGAGATAAGACAGGTATAAAACAATTTTATGGTCAAGTAGGTGGAGATTCCACAAGTAAGGACTCCCAGGCCTCAAGCAACCAAGGCCTCCTCATCTACTGCCCAAGAGCCATGCCTCCAGTGCCAGGATTTCTTCTCATGCCTTCTCCTAACGCATAGGTCATTACTTTTGAATATAAGAACTCTAGAATCCATCCTGCTCATTGGCTCAGGTTGAAGACCTTCAGTAATGACACTGGGTGTGGCAAGGGCAGGTGGAAATATTGATTCCCTTTGTCCTTCTATTCCTTTACTAACTCCTTAAGGAATATCCAATGAATTTATGGGTTGTTACTGTTTTCTTTCTTTCTAATTATGCCCTTGATTGGGATATAGGTTAACTAGACCATTTCTCAGATGTCTTTGACTTAGTTTTCATAGACTGAGTGGGCCCACCAGGGTTAACTGTTCTGACTCTACCAACTAAGGACTTCCTATTTTACCTATTTATTGCATTGTGCAATCTTCATTGAGTATGATATTCTCCAGAGGCAAATCTCTCTCCTTTGGCTCACTCAAAAATGGGGAAGGCACTCAACAGAGCCCAACCCAAAGAGTCTCTTCTCTCCCTAGACACACCTGGATCTTGAATCCTGAAAGTTACCTGTAACCATAGGCCTGACTTGGACACAGCTGAATGGTTTGGGAGAAGATCAAGGGTAGAGGAGAAGATGAATTGTGTGAAAAGTGCTCATATTATTATGAACCAAAGAGACAGATTAGAACAGTAGTTCTTAAAATGTGGGCCCCAAACCATCAGTATCAGCATCACCTGGGAAAGGCCTCACCCCATAGCTACTTAGAAACTCTGGGGGTGAGATTCAGCAATCATGTTCTCCCAAGTCCTCCAGGTTGCTCTGATCCATGGTCAAGTTTAAGAACCACTGCATTAAGAGACTGGAGCAATGATTCTCAAAGTTGGCAGCTCTGTTGAAATATCCTGAGAGGGGTTGATTTTAGGGCTCCCAGTGCCCAGGTGGCATTCCATAACAATTAGATCAAAATCTCCAAGGATAAGATCCAGGCATCGGTATTATTTTTAAAGCTCCCTGTATGATTCCAATGTGCAGCCCAAGTTGAGCTAGGTCCCTGGGAAAAGGAAGATAAAAACTGAAGTGTCTGTGCTGATCATGTCCTTTCCTCTTTCTCATCCTCTTCCATCTATCCAAACTCAGGGATTATTAAAAAGAGGGCTTCCCTGGTGGCTCAAATATCAACATATTATGTGGCCCTCATTTGAACCCTTCTCAATTACGGAACTGGGTGTATAGACAAAAAATGGGGAGAAGTTAAAACTGTTTTTGTTTCTAAATTTGAAAATCACTAGTTCATGAGCACATGTTCTAGAAGAGTCTCCCCTTGAGAAAGCTTTCAGCATCACAGTCTATCAGTGCAAGCAGGGGTCTTGAGAGCATCCTTTCAAATGCCTTCATTTCAGAGATCTGGCAACCAAGGCCCAAGGAGGGTTAACACTGGCCCCAAATCACACAGCAAATTAGCGACAGAATTAATACCAGAAACCGGATTGCTTCACTCTCACTTGGTTGTCCCCACCCTGCTATATTATGCAGCCTCTTATATTTAATTTTTTTTTTTTTTTGGCCAACATGGGCCTCATTCCATTCCCCCCTTACCTCAAGGATTTTTATTAAGGAAATATCTGTTTTATTTTAAGTGGCTGATAGAACTCATCAGTTAGATCATTGAGATGGTTTTGAGGATGCATTAAGTCATTTTTATATGTGCTGGAAAATGAGTCTGTGAAAGTATAATGCAGGGTAATGAGATGTCAAAAGTCATGGAACTAAGAGGATCTGAGTATAATCGTAAAGACTCTGAAATAGGCTTTGGAATTTTCCAGGGTTTTTGGAGCCCTTTCATTGTTTATGTTTTATTGGTTGTATAGTAATGTGAAAAACCCGAATAGTCACATTTTTCCATTTGGACCCTTGACTCAGAAACTGAAGATCTTTTTCAAGCATTTTAACCATTTGCCACACCTTTAATGGGGGAAAAAAGGTTCAGAAATTCCTTTATTTACTTTTTCACATGTTTTATATTTTCTGGATTTCTTAGTGGCAGCTGTAAAAAGGGTTTTTCACGTGATCATTTCATTCAGTAATTTGTCTAAACCAAGGCCTTTTCCCTTTTTTCTAATGCCTGCCCAGCTGTCACTGTTGCCTGCTAAAGTGATTTTTCTCTATTATGTTGTCACTTTACACTCCCACAGGGTCCAATCCTGCAGGCCTTACATGCATGGAACTCACATTAAAGTCATTGGAAGCTTTAACATGTAAGAATGTGGGTTTGAGGCCCAGAGAAAGAGCCTGTTTTGAAACCTCAGGCTTTTGAGTATAGATGCAGGTTACAGTTAAAATGCAAGGATCCTGCTCTACCTCTGATCCTGCTGGACTGCTGATATGCAGTTGACTGGTATGGTCAATTGTGGGAGGAATTTGGGGACAGAAATTCATCCATCTGAAGATGAGGCTTTCGAGAGTGTAATATTCCAAGGCATTTTGCCTCCACTTCAACTCTACCATTCAAAGTTGGTATAAAAGCAGGAAAATTTTGGGGTGGGGAGGAGCGGGTCCACAAGTGGGAGGAGAATGTATTCCATCAGACTTAGTGTTTTCTTTGGTGCTTTCCTAGAGGAGAGGCCTTGCCTGGTCAGAAAATAGAATCAACAAGTATGAGGAGAAACTGAACTGTACTTACAAAAGGAAAATACCCTGGGCGAGCGGGTAGAAAGCTGGTCAACATGGGCAGCATCTGATAGTAAAGTTTTATTTTGTTTTGTTTTTCTTCTGAGTTGGATGGTTTGGTTCTGCCCTTTCACATATGAGATGGCTTTAGGCTATGGGTGTCATTTTCTCCTGTGATCGGGATCAAGTGATTTTGGGGCCTGAGATGTTCTATTTTATCTTTTAGTCTGAATGTTACTTCTTTAGGAATCGAAAGTGCTACCTCTCAACAGATGCACACCACTATACATAAAACAGAAACACCAAGGACCTACTGTATAGCACAGTAGGGAACTATATTCAATATCTAATAATGACCTATAGTGGAAGGAATATGAAACTGGATCAGTGTTGTACACTTGTGTGTTTATGCATGTGTGTTAGTCTCTCAGTCGTGTCCAACTCTTTACAACCCCATGGACTGTAGCTTGCCAAGCTTCTCAGTTCATGGAATTCTCCAAGCAGGGATACTGGAATGGGTTTCCTTTCTCTTCTCCAGATCTTCTCAATCCAGGAATCAGACCTGGGTCTCCTGCATTGCAGGCAGACTCTTTACTGTCTGAGCCACCAGTGTAAATCAACTATGCTTCAATTAAAAAAAGAAGTTGTACCTCTTCCAGAAAGCCCTCCAGGAGTCCTCCAGACTTGCCTATGTTGGTTTTCTCCCACTTCTCAGAGTGTGTGTGAAGGGAAGAGGTGGCTTCACCTGACCCACTTTTGGCTGTAGAATTGATGTCTCAGAGATGCTTGTGAATGTCCACTGACATAAGTCATCATTGGTATGGGGTTGGGAGGGGGTGGCATTGGGCTGAAGGGGAAGGAGAAATTTTCTCATCGAGAGACAGTTCTCTGAGAAAAGAGGACTGATTATCTCTCTACATAGCCTGAATTTCAGGGGAAAGAGTTGGGTTCCTGAGGACTTTGTGAGATCCTGGGCACACACGGGGTCAATTGAGCGCCTAGGTGACAGAGAGACACAGCACCAGGGACACGACTCCTTTTCTCATCTCCTCACAAGTCTCCATGTGGCTTTGGTACTGAGAGTCCCCCAGTGGGTTCTAGCTGGGCCCCTGGGGAGGTGGCTGAGCCCAGTGGGACTTCACTGAGGGTCCTGGATCACTGGGGGAGGTCTGAGCCCTGCTGAGGGGCTGGAGAACAAGAGACTCCACAGACTTGTCTGGGAGCATGGGGGACACCCCATTGCCTCCCTGAAGTAACCAAGGGAGGTTTTGAGGGGAGGCTGCAGATCTGTGAGGACAGATGTGAGCTCAGAGCTCTACTTGTGGCATGGGGATGACTCTGGCATGACATTCCCTTTAGAGAAGTCTCCAGAGAAGGAAATGGCAACCTACTCCAGTATTCTTACCTGGGAAATCCGATGAACCTTGGATGGGGTCCATGGGGTCGCAGAAGAGTTGCACGTGACCTAGCGACTAAATCACTAGAGTCACACGGCTTCTCTAGAATAAAGGGTGGAAATACCTGGGAAGGGTGAGGGGCTCAAAAGGAAGGCCCCCCCCTCCCCACAAACCTTCCCTCACCCTCCAGTCAGATTGCTTCCCAAGGTCCCTCCTGGGCTGGGGCTGAGTCTCTAGCCTTAGACACTCATGCATGTTTCTAACCACCTTGGAAGCTAATTAAGCACCTTCCCACAGGGAAAATTCCTCTGTTGTTTTAAATATTTATCTGTGTTTCCAGAGCTACAGACCCTGAACTTCCTGCTCCCGGGGGATCTATACCAGCCTGGAGTTTGCTTGTATGCGGTTTCGTTGTAGACATTTTGTTGTGGGCTGTCCAGTGATGCCCAGGAACAAGGCTACCCATGCATTGAGGTACCATGCCTCATTTAGATGAGTCATGGTATAATTTTTTGAGACCTCTGAGTTTATCTTGAGTTAGTACCTGAAAACATAAAGAATCATAAAGAAGAGAGCACTGGTTGTGAAGTCAGAAAATCAAGTTTAATGGCTTTGCCATTTCTAGCTCTATGTCTTGAGTGAGTCACTTAGACTCTCTGTTTCATCCATATGCCTCCTAGAGTTTATGTGAAGTTCAAGTATAATACATATATAAACAGTATTTTATATATATATGTATATATATAGTATATAATATTTAGTGTATATACTATATAGTATTCATGTGTATTATGTAGTATATTATATAATATTTTTATATTATGTACATGTATATAATATTTATGTATATATGTTAAAGTATTATATATATTAATTTGGGAAAACTACTGAACTGCATGTGTATTTGGGATTCTTATTTTTGAAATAATGTAGTTTTCACATCCCGTTATATTTAGTTCTGTTGGAGCATGTTCCCAGTGACGTTTGAATTTTAAACAAGAAGCACTGTGATATAATAGCTCAGTTGTTTTAAATGGACTGTCTCTTCTCCTCTTGGGGAAAATGAAAGTCACACCAGAAAATCATCTAGTATGCTCCTCTTGTTTCCAACTGCAATTTACTGTGGAGGCAAGGAACAAAGAGAGAGGTAAGTCGATCAGCTGTAAAGGGGATGGTGACCTTCATTCACTTCTACTCTCTCTCTTTTTTGTGTGTGATCGAGGGACAATAATAATAAATTCTCTTCCCTTGCATATTTCAAGACAGAGAGATTTTAGGGGTTTTTTATGACTTTGGCTTATCTCAAGCCAATCCGCTCCACTAGTGGTGATGAAAAAAACCCTTGATGCCCATTAGCATAAATGAATATTACTGTGTTAAATCTGATGGGGTCCTAATCAGCACTGATTCTCTCTTTGGCATGGCCTTTGGGAGTGTGCAGCCAGGTGCTCCCCCAGATGTGAAAAGGAGAGGGCCCTGCCTCCCTCCCTCCCTGCCACCACCCCAGAACCTTCAGCTGCACACTTGTTCATGCCTGACTGAGAATCACTCAAGTGTTTCTTGAGCCATGCTCCCTGCTGCATCTAATAAAACATCTCTCTCCCCCAGTCCTGCTCTAAGAAAACAGACATGACTGGGAGCTGGGAGAGTGGAAGACTCAGGCGATCATATCCCCAGGCCTTTCTGCCGAGAGAGCAGGTCCTGCAGCCTGGGGATCCATCACCACCAACAAAGCTCAGAGGATCCATCCTCTTCTCCTTTCCCTACAGAGGGGCTCCTTGTGCCCTGTAGCTTGGCCCTTTCCCTGGCAGAATGTGGGCTAATGAATGAGTGTGTTTGCCAGCGTGCAGGAGGATGTTGTGTGGGGAAAGGGGGAAGGGAGGAATAAAGACCCGAGATACTAAGCCATGAAGGGAGAAAAACCACCTTAAGTCTCTGGTCCCGTCACTTAATGGCAAATACATGGGGAAAAAATGGAAACGGATAGATTTCACTTTCTTGGGCTCCAAAATCACTGCAGATGGTGATTGCAGCCAAGAAATTAAAGATGCTTTCTGTTTGGAAGAAAAGCTATGACAAACCTAGACAGAGTTTTACAAAACAGAGACATCACTTTGCTGACAAAAGCCCATCTAGTCAAAGCTGTGGTTTTTTCCAGTAGTCATGTATGGATGTGGGAGTTGGACAATAAAGAAAGCTGAATGCTGAAGAATTGATGCTTTTGAACTGTGGTGTTGGAGAAGGCTCTTGAGCATCCCTTGGATAGCAAGATCAAACCAGTCAATCCTAAAGGAAATCAGTCCTGAATATTCATTGGAAGGACTGATGCTGAAGCTGAAACTCCAATACTTTGACCACCTGATGTGAAGAGCCGACTCATTGGAAAGACCCTGATGATGGGAAAGACTGAGGGCAGGAGGAGAAGGGGATGACAGAGGATGAGATGGTTGGATAATTACTGACTCAATGGACATGAGATTGAGCAAACTCTGGGAGATGGTGATGGGCAGGGAAGCCTGGCGTGCTGCAGTCCATTGGATCTCAAAGAGTCAGACACAACTGAGCGACTGAACTGAACTGAAGTCTACACTTAGGTCTCCAGGGGACCATGTGGAGTAGAAAGTAAGTCCAAGACTTAGAAGACCTGAGATGCAACTCAGCTAGAGTGTTCCCCAGACATTATATAGTCTTTCCAGTCTTGATCTGTAGAAAGGAAAATGATTCTTATCTTCCATCTCTTCCAGGATTCTTGGAAACTTTTGGTGGCAGCTAGCCTTTGTATGGAATTAAAAAATGCATTTAGGGACTTCCCTGGCAGTCCCTTCTAATGCAGGGGGCAAGGGTTTGATCCCTGGTCAGGGAAGTAAGATGCCACATGCCATGAGGCATGGCCAAAAAGTGGGAAAAAAAAAGCATGTATAGGTAACAAGTGAGCTGTAGTGGTCTTTCAAAGCATGTGCCACTCAATCCCCTGAGTCAGAATTCCCTGTGAGGCTCCTCTAGTAGAACCTGAGCTTGGGTACATGACTCAGGCTAAGCCCACAAGACACCACTGGTACATGAGCCATGTGAGGGCAGATTGTAGTGAAAGCCTGGATGTCCCCATGGATCTGCCCCAAAGAGACCATCTCTGAGCTCCTGTTCTTCGTGCAGCCTGGGTCTCCAACTGCCTTCAGTTCTGTTAAATCTCTTGATATTCTTCTAATAAATGTCCTGTTTGGCTTGATACCCCAGATTCCAACTGATAGAACTTCCAAGCTTTTTTAGTTAGAAAACCCTCTACTGTGAGGACCTTGTGACTTGACCTGTGTGGGGGAAGTTTTCCCTGTGATTAGAGTCATATGATTTGGTCTCATGTTGAACTTAAGGAGAATGATGCCTCCCACTCTGAGCAAAGTAGAGGAGTCACATTGGCAGTTTCTTGGAGTGGAGGAGGGGGGGTGTCCTTAGTGTCAGGTTGTAACATTTCTGGGATGTTTAGAAAAGAGTCACATAATGATGCAGTCACCATCTTGAAACTTCTTGACTGACAGGACAAAGGTGTGGTTGAAGTTGCAGGTTCTGGAACCCATTTACCTGGCTTCACATACTTGTTCTGTTGCTTGCTAGCTATGGGACCTCTAGGGTCACTGTAGCTCAGTCTCTCCATCTGTAAAATGGGGACAATTGTAGTACTACCTCATAGGCTGTTACAAAGATTGAATGAGTTAAGATACCTGTAACATACTCGGAACGGTACTTGGTACAAGGTAAATATTTGCTGTTGTTATTTTCTTCAGACTGATTACTCTTCAGTTATTACCAAAGGAGCCAATCCTTAGGAGAAAACCTAAAGTTGGGTTTACAGAGAAATAAAAGCCTTTTTAATGAACTAAAGGGTGAAAAGAAAAAAACTGCTACTTGCTGGTGTCCAGAGAGATGGAAGGATTTCTTCACAACATTGATCCCTGTCTGGACTCTTGCATCCAGTGGAGGATAAGCTTCTAGCTAAGCTTTCCATCAGTTATCAGGGAAGCAGCTACAGCAGCACAAATATGGCTGGATGCAGAGATTGCAATATGGAATTTTTGCTCATCTGGGGTCTGCAGAGCAGGCTTTGAACACATGGACTCTCCATTTTAGGAGAGAAATGGGCTAACTAATGCTAATGGCTTTAGGACATCTTGGAGGGCATGGGGATTGATGACAGATGGCGTGTGTGCACTACAACATCTATGTAAAACATGTCTGTGGGCCCAACAATGACAAACTACTCACCTTGGCAAAACAGGCATGATATTCATTTGGAGGCTTTCTTCTAAGAAAGATAAATCCTGCTGTCATTGCACAAAGAGATAAGAAAGACCAGATGACAGTTTTCCATTGATAAAAGATTCTGACTGTATTTTAAAAGAATTTACTTTCTTCCCCTCTACTGATACCCACATGAGTTAAGGCAGAGATACGCTATCTTTCATGTTTTTGTCAGAATGTGTTATTACTGCGGGTGGCAGTGACTCAATTGCTTCATTTAGTGATTGGAAGCAAGTAGAATGTCGCCTGCACAGGGGCTGTGGGACCCGAACAGAGTACAACCCCCAGAATTAAGAAGCAAGCTCGGATGCATCCCTGGCTGGAAGGGAGACTAACAAGAGTTAACCTAACATGAGGGAGGTTAAACGTGTGAAAATCTCCCTTAGGAGAAGTTTTAAAAATTTGCTGCTGACTAGGGTATTTCTCAGAACCTCATTGGGAAGACACTATTGTACAATACTTAAAAATAAGCAATAAACTGGGGCTCAGATGATAAAGAATCTACCTGCAGTTCAGGAAACCCAGGTTCAATCCCAGGGTCAGGAAGATCCCCTGGAGAAGGAAGTGGCAACCCACTCAAGGAGAATTCTTTAGACAGAGGAGCCTGGCAGGCTACAGTCTATGGGGTCCCAAAGAGTGCCACACCACTGGGTGAATAATTAATCACCAGTTGAGGCAATATTGCCAAACATGGTTGAAAGAAAAAAAGGGAAGGAGAGAGTATCCATTTGTCAATGTCCTGGTTGGGGCAAAGATGACAGTCCTGTTTCTCCTGGTTGGTCTAAATTTGGGTGCATAGGCACAGTGCTAAGCAAAGAAACGTCTTATCTTAGTTTGGTTTGCCAGGTAGGCTTTTCTGTCGGGAAGACAATGTACTGACCAGCTGGCATGAATGTTCCAGTCTGCCTATCACTTTCACTTATTAACAATAGTCAGTCTTCACAATAACGTAAAGAAGTAGGAGCTTCTATAAATCCCATTTCATTCATTTAATTATTTTTATTGCAGTACAGTTAATTTACAATGTTGTATTAGTTTCAGGTGTACAGCAAGGACATTCAGTTATCCATGTACATGTATATATCTATTCTTTTTCAGCTTCTTATACCTTGTAGGTTATTACAAAATATTGAGTATAGTTCCTTGTGCCATACAGTAGGTCTTTATTGGTTATCTATTTTATATATAGTATTGTGATAAATATTAAAAATTAATATTTTAATTTTTAACTAAATATTAAAAAAACTAAGATGGTGGCCTCTGGCCCCATTACTTCATGGAAAATAGAAGGGGAAAAGATAGAAGCAGTGACAGACTTCCTCTTCTTGGGCTCTAAAATCACTGCAGATAGTGATTGCAGGCATGAAATCAGAAGACAATTTCTTCTTGGCAGGAAAGCTCTGACAAACCTAGTCAGTGTGTTGCAAAGCAAAGACATTACTCTTCTGACAAAGGTCCGTATAGTCAAGGCTATGGTCTTCCCAGTGGTCACATATGGTTGTGAGAGCTGGACTGTAAAGAAGGCAGAGTGCTGAAGAATTGATGCCTTCAAACTGTGGTGTTGGAGAAGACTCCTGAAAGTCCCTTGGACAGCAAGGAGACCAAACCAGTCAATCTTAAGGGAAATCAACCCTGAATACTCATTGGAAGGACTGACACTGAAGCTGAAGCTCCAGTATTTTGGCCACCTGAGGTGAAGAGTTAACTCATTGGAAAAGTCCCTGATGCTGGGAAAGATTGAGGGGAGAAGGAGAAGAGGGCATCAGAGGATGAGATGGCTGGATGGCATCACCAATGCAATGGACATCAAATTGGGCAAACTTTGGGAGATGGTGAGGGACAGAGAGGCCTGATGTGCTGCAGTCCATGGGGTTGAAAAGAGTTGGACACAACTGGGTGACTAAACAACAACAATACCACAATGTGTATATATTAATCCCAAGCTCCTAATCTATTTCTGCCCTCCTACCCCGCTTACTCCTTTGGTAATCATACGTTTATTTTCTTTGTGAGTCTATTTCTGTTTTGTATATAAGTTCATTTGTATCTTTTTTTTTTTTAAAGATTCCACATATAAACCCCATTTTAAAGATTAGGAAACTAAGGCCCCGATATGTGAACTTATCTTTAAAACTGGCTAGAGTAAAAGATTTTATTGTCTCTATTTGACAGACGATAACACTGCAGATCGGCATGCAGTGGATAAGAACTAGGCTCCAGAATGAGAATCTGGAATCCAAAGCTCCATCTCTGATAGCATAGGTGGCTGTAGGAAGGTACTGTAGTGGATTGCATTGTCCAATAATAGCAGTGAAGCCATTAAGCACATGATCTTCTAGATCTTGTCATTACCTGTGAAGGGGTGAAGTCTGGGTAAGACTTTAGGACTCTTCTGTGACTCCAGTGTGGTGGGAGTGATGCTGCATGGCTTCTGACGGTGGATTGTAAAGAGGGCCCACCTTCCCTATGGCCCTCTCTCTCTGGGGACCCTTCCCCTGTGAACCCATGCTGAGAGGAAGCCCTCAGAGAGAGCCCCCATGGAGAGACCCTCTGGAGGGGAACTGAGGGTCCCAGCTGATGGCCGGCATCAGATGATTCCAGCCCCCAGCCTCCGAGGCTTCCAGTGAGGCACCAGACCTTGTGAGGCACAGACAAATAGTCCTTGCTGCGTTCTTTCCAAACCTCTGAGCAACAGAATCCTCAGGCTAAAAAAATGGCTTCTTTACATCACAAGTTTAGGGTAGTTTTCTACAAAGCCACAGCATTTGAAGCATCACTTTAACCCTGAAAATGTTAATTTCCTCATCTGCAAAATGGGAGTAAGAGCAGTACCTATTTCATGGTTGGTTGTGAGGACTTAATGGGTGTGAATTACTCAGCATACTTTCTGGAATAAAATAATAGCTATTGCTTACATGATACTGTGGGCTAGATACTGTCCTAGGAACTTTACACTATACCAATATTAAATCCTTATACCAACCTCATGATGCAGGCATTATTTTAAAAGAAATTTTATTTTTATTGAGTTGAAATTGACATAGCATAAAATCAATCATTTTCAAGGGAACAATTTAATGGCATTTCATATACTCACAATGCTGGGCAACCATCACCTCTATCTAGTTCCAAAACATTTTCATCACCCCAAAAGGAAATATGGGCAAATCTTTAAATCCATTTTGCAGATGAGGGAACTCAGGCAAAGACAGGTTATGTGACTTACCTGTGATCAGATGGATAGTAGTGGCAGATCTGGGTTTAGGACACACTTGGGCTTCAGGGTCTGTGGTCTTTGCTGCCACCCCACAACACCTGGAACTCACGGATGTGAACTGCTCCAGCAATGTGTCCTGACCAAGGCAGCATGACTATCAGGTGGCTTAGCCCTGTCTGCCCTGCAATCCAATTGTGTACTTTTTCTGCTGAGGTAAAACTTGCCTTATCAATCAAGTCCCACAAATAGCAGCCATATGGACACATGGTGTCAACATCCACTGCCTGATCACCCTATAAACTCATTGTGCTGAGGGTCAGACCCCAGTCTTCTGACACGACACCCCTTCCCCAACAAGGTGTAGATGCCCTTGAAACGGCCCACTTCACTAAATGTCTTAATTGCAACATTGATCTATCTGAAGCGGAAAGTATGTGCTACCACTTCAGGAAAATGCTTGTTTGGCAGAGAAAAGAATCACCAGTCCCAGAGTCATAATTCTTTTCTGTGGCCTACCAAAATATTTGGATAATGGCTCGGGCTAGGGCCATCCAATCTGAGGCGACCTGAGCCGCTGTGGTTTTTCTGTAGCTGCCCTCACCCTGTGTGCATAGAGAGAAATTTATGATTCTTGGCTCTGGAAGCAGAGAAGTGTGCTGTCCTCATAAGAATAGAGCTCTCTGCTCTACGGGCTTGTCGTCAGTCTGATTGCCTTTCCTTTCTTTAGCCACATCCACACTCTGGAACATCCCAGAGTTCTATATGCAGTTGCTGTGGAGGTGGGGGTTCAGGTATTGGGTAGAATTGAGGAACCGTGAAATGCTATGGGTGCAGCCAGGGAACCCAGTTAGGAGACAGGAGGCATACCAGTTACAGAACAGAGTTGAGAGCCAATTCTTGCGGTATGGGTCTGGTGGGTGGAGGCCTGGAAGCCCACTAAAGCCCGCAGAGAAATAAAAGGGCTTTTGTAACTAGGTACTGATGTGACATGTCAACTAATGGAAGACAATGGACTTTCCTGATGTTGGGGCCTGACAGGGCAGCAGAGTGGAAGCTGTACCTCTTTGAACCTTGGGCCTTGAACCTGGACTGTCTATACCCCACGTGACAGGGAGAAGGACGCCTGAGGTCCTAAGGGCAGGCACTCTGTGTGCTAAGAATAACCATGATGTATGTTCTGCAGGGAGACGCCACTATTCATCCATCACCAGCAAAGCATAAACTCTGACTGGGTGTACTTTCTCCAGCAGTTGTGGATTACTCTGCGCCAGCCCACACTTGCTTGGCAAAGGGGAAGGGACAGAGATTTGGGATTCACTGAGCTCCTAGCCCAAGTTCTGGCCGTGTCACTTATTAGCTGTGTCAGCAGGTCACAGTTTTCAAGTCGGGTCTCAATATCCTTATAGGTATCCTGCAGCTCGTGGCACCAAGGTTGACTTTTTTGGAAACTGATGTATTGAATGCCTGTGAAGTGCACAGTCTGTAGGAAGGATTTAACGGGTGTCAGCATGGTGTTCGTGTGCGGGGAAGGGGAGATTCTGAGACCATGAGCTGAGCAGAGTAATTGGGCCACATGTTGCAAGCTACTCATGGCCTTTATAGCACTTTACTATAACCAGCTGAGTCAGGGGTATGCTTACCTGTGGTGCTGGGTTGATACAGACTTTTGGTTCTGAGATGTGAATCAACATCAGTGTTTTAGTCTGGTGGCAATTTGCAGCTTTGTGGTCCTGTTGTAGATCCAGTTTGCATTTGCCATTTTGAACCAGGCTGGCATACGCAGGCTTTATTCTGGCAGGTGACCCTTGTGGTCACCCAGTGGAGTTGCGATTTAGTAATGGGAAAGTGTTTCATTTTAACTATGAAATTTAACACAAATAATACAGCTGCTCAAGCAGGCAGTGACAGTGTATGTTAATTTGATTTATATACACGCGATGTACCATGCCTAATGCTGAATGCTGAAAGACTCCAGCGAGGCTGGTACCAGCATCGTAAATGAGCGCGTATCACCATGGGCCCCCTTTGCGTGTGTCAGCGGACAGAGCTGTGGGAGCTGGTCTGTGTGAGAAACGGGAGCAAAGGTTCTCCTGCAGGGCTTGGGGGTGGCCAGGCCTTCCCAAGCCCGGAATGTGGCTTTCCTGGAGGCATCCATCGGAACTCTCTCCATGCATGATATCCATTGATAGGTCCAGGGTATTGCTCTCGAGGAAACCAAGAGTCTCTGGTGTGGAGGCTGGTTTCCAGCTCTCTATCAGCTCAGGGGGTCTTCTGCCTAGAGAGCAAACTTCAGTCCTGTGAGAGCAAAGAGAGACCTTTCCTGGTTCCCCAGCTCACCCTAGAATCCCTGAGAGCAAACGCTTCCTGAGACTGACCCTTGGTAAAATGACACTGACCCTTGGTAAAATGCACATGGAAATAAAAGCACATGAGCTCTCTTTTGTGTGTGTGTGAGATGTGTGGTGTATAGGTGTGGACTGTATGTGTGTGTTTAGTATATATATGTGTTGTGCGCATAGTATGCATGTGTTGTGTGTATATGGTGTATGTTGTGTGTTTATTCTATGTGTGTATTGTGTGTTGTGTGTGATAGATGTGTGTGGTATTATGGTATATGTGTGTGTTGTGTGCATAGTATGTATGCGTTATATGTGTATGGTGTGTGTTTTGTGCATGCTATGTGTGTATCACGTAGTGTGTATTGTGTGTGTTGTGTGAGAGATGTGTGTGGTGTATATGGTATATGCATGTGTTGTGTGCATAGTATGTATGTGTTGTGTGTAAGGTGTGTGTTGTGTGTGCATGCTATGTGTGTATCATGGTTTGTGTATTGTGTGTTATGTGTATTGTGTATGTGTTGTGTATATGGTATGCATGTGTGCTGTGGTGTATGTGTTGCGTGTGTATGTGGGGGTCTGGTTCTCACACTCACTTGGACGCGGTGTAGTCACCCAGGTTCATCCCAGGCACCTCAGGTCACAGCCAGCCAGACCACTTTCTTTCCTCACCTTCCTGCATCATGGTAAAACCAGCCTACCAGCTGGTAGAAAATGTAGAAAGTGGAGAGGGAAGAACCCATAATCCCACAACCCCCTCACACTGCCATTTTGAGGTCTTCTCTTCCAGCGTTTATCCACTGGAACCATTCCTCTAGAAAAGCCACTCTCAAGAACAAGCACAGCAGAAGTAGTCCACACCCTTCTGTGAAGTGAAGGGACACTGTTACCTCCCATGGGACAGGCAGTGGTTGTCTGGTCATATAGAGACCTGAGTTCACATCCTTGATGTGCAACACACTAGTTGTCTGGCTTCACTCTGCTGAACCTTACTTTTCTCTTATGTAACATGGAAATAATGCCTACCTCCCATGGCACAAGACATGTTTGACTCTTTTGTGACCCCACTGACTGTAGCCTGCCAGGCTCCTCTGTCCATGGGATTCTCCAGGCAATAATACTGGAGTGGGTTGCCATTTAATTCTCCAAGAGACTTTTCAGACCCATAGATCAAACCTGTGTCTCCCACATTGACAGGCAGGTTCTTTACTACTGAGCTAGCAGTGAAGCCCCATATGAAATGGGTAGGTTGAGATTAATACCAAGAGAAGAAGACTCTCCTTTGTACGAACATTTAGCAAAGTTCTTTACATCTAAGTATACTATTTATTGATAGGGATCATTTCATTTGGACCTTTGCATTGTTGGAGGAAGAAAATATTTAAAGAGATTTTAAGCTTCAGTAGCAGAATCTTGAGTGTGTGTGTGTGTGTGTGTGTGTGTGTGTGTGTGTGTACTTGTATGTCCATGGATGCAGGCATGGGCAGTAATTTGGATGGGGTTGGGGAATCTCTGAAATCATACAAAGAAAAGAATTTCCTTTGCTTGGTATTCATGTCAACCTACCCATATCATGTGGGGCTTCCCCAGTGTGAAGAAACTGCCTGTCAATGCAGGAGATGCCAGTTCGATCCCTGGGTTGGGAAGATTCACTGGAGAAGGGAATGGCAACCACTCCAGTATTCTTGCCTGGATAATACCCATGGACAGAGGAGCCTGGCAGGCTGTAGTTCATAGGGTCACAAAAGAGTCGGGCACAACTTAGTGACTAAACAACAGCAGCCCATTTCACATGGATGCCACTTCTCATTGTTTGCCTTTATGTCTCAGTTCAGTTCAGTTGCTCAGTCATGGCTGACTCTTTGCGACCCCATGGACTGCACCATGCAAGGCCTCCCTGTCCATCACCAACTCCTGTCCATGAGTCAGTGATGCTACCCAACCATCTCATCCTCTGTTGTCCCCTTCTCCTTCTGCCTTCAGTCTTTCCCAGCATCAGGGTTTTTTCCAATGAGTCAGCTCATTGCATCAGGTGGTCAAAGTATTGGAGTTTCAGCTTCAGCATCAGTCCTTCCAATGAATATTAAGGACTAATTTCCTTTAGGATGGACTGGTTGGATTTCCTTGCAATCCAAGGGACTCTCAAGAGTCTTCTCCAACACCACAGTTCAAAAGCATCAATTCTTCGGTGCTCAGCTTTCTTTATAGTCCAACTCTCACATCCATACATCACTATTGGAAAAACCATAGCTTTGACTAGATGGACCTTTTTGGTAAAGTCATGTCTCTGCTTTTTAATTTGCTATCTAGATTGGTCATAGTTATTCTACCAGGGAGCAAGTGTCTTTTAATTTCATGGCTGCAGTCATCATCTGCAGTGATTCTGGAGCCCCAAAAATAAAGTCTCTCACTGTTTCCATTATTTCCCCATCAATTTGCCATGAAGTGATGGGACCAGATGCCATGATCTTAGTTTTCTGAATGTTGAAATTTGAGCCAACTTTTTCACTCTCCTCTTTCACCTTCATCAAGAGGCTCTTCAGTTCCTCTTTGCTTTCTGCCATAAGGGTGGTGTCATCTGCATATCTGAGGTTATTGATATTTCTCCTGGCAATCTTGATTCTAGCTTGTGCTTCACCCAGTCTGGCATTTCACATGATATAATCTGCATATAAGTTAAATAAGCATGGTGACAATATACAGCCTTAACATACTCCTTTACTGATTTGGAACCAGTCTGTTGTTCCATGTCCAATTCTAAGTGTTGCTTCTTGACCTACATACAGATTTCTCAGGAGGCAGGTCAAGTGGTCTGGGTTTCCTATCTGTTTAAGAATTTTCCACAGTTTGTTGTGATCCACACAGTCAAAGGCTTTGGCGTAGTCAATAAAGCAAAAGTAGATGTTTCTCTGGAACTCGCTTGCTTTTTCAATGATCCAGCGGATGTTGGCAATTTGATCTCTGTAACCAGGAGATCTTTTCTATGTAGCCATGAGATCTTTCTGTCTATAAGCAGCTAATTGTATGTTTCTTCTGAGCAAGATGCTCTCCATGCGCTTACCTGTGCTTTCTCTATGTCCACGTGTCTGCTTCAAATGCCCACTGCCTTCCAGGCAGAGCATGCTAGGCTGTGCATCTGCAGGGAACCCCTGGTGCAGGGCCCTGCTTAGCAAACAAGGACAAAGCTGCCTGAATGGCAACAGCATTCTAGAGAAAGAAGCCTTTTGAAAGGCAATTAGGTCATAACTGTAGAAATTAAAAATATATTCACCTGCTTATTCCAGCTTTAGAAATCTGCCTGATAGAAGATTTGCATGCTAGGCATAAAGAAGAATATATAAAAATGCCCCTGCAGCATTTTTTGTCATGGTGGAAAACTAGACACAACTTAAATATTTGCCAATATGGGAATACATAAATAAATCTCACATATAGAATTCTATGTAACCATGAAAAAGAAGGAGGTTAATTTCTATGTGTTGCCCCAGAAATCTCACTGAGATGGTTACATTTAGGGAAAAGGGAGGAAAAAAAGCAGAGATGTGTGTGGTTATGTACCTTTATATAGAAAAGGGATGGAATGATCGTGCACTGTTGACAGCTGTGTCAGACAGTTAATCAGGGAAGCAGAAATAGGAAGAGGCTTTGAATAAGGAATTTATTGTAGGAATGAGTCCTGACACAGCTGTGGGAGGAGCTGAGTAGGAAAGGGTCTGTGAAGGGGAGGTGAAGGATCTGGAAGCCATCTCTTCCAGCTGCTGGAGTGGGATTGCAGAAGGGGCCCTTGGCAGGTGGCTGAATGTGTGTGCTGCCATCTCTGGATTTTCAGTGAAGCGTCTGGAGGTTACCTGGTGTTGCTGCTGCTTGACAGGGCAGGCTGATGGTTGGAAGGTGAGCTGTAGATAGAGAAGAAAAGAACAGTGACAAACTGGACCCACCAGCACCTCTGCCCTTTCTGTCATCACCTTTGACCAACATGACCTTTAGAGCGTCGTGGCTGCTCCACTTTTGACTCCAAAATCTCATGCAAGCTTTTTACTGACTCTAACCATGGGGCTTCCCTGGTTACTCAGTGGTAAAGAATCTGCCTGCCAATGTAGGAGATGCAGGTTTGATCCCTGGTTTGGGAAGATCCCCTGGAGTAGGAAGTGGCAACCCACTCCAGTATCCTTGCCTGGGAAATCCCGTGGGCAGAGGAGCCTGGTGGGCTGCAGTTCATGGGATTTCAAAGAGTCGAACAAGACTTAGCGGAAAACAAAGCAAAACAAATGGTAGAAATGAAAAGAAAACCAGAGGCTCTTAACTCGTTTGCAAACCCTTAAAGGGTAATTTTTGTTTTCTATAAGTAGCTCCTTTCTGCTGTTCTGATGGTGTAATCTCCCCCACCATGAAATTACCAATGAGTTCTCTCGCTAAAAAGAGAAACCGGAAAGGTACATGTCTATAAAATGTGTGTGTACCTGTATGAGTGTGCATGTGCATGTAGATCTGGCTGAGCCATGTGTGTGCATGTGCATGTGTGTGTTGGGTGTGTGTGAACTCCTGTCTGATTTACTCCTTTTCCCTTTCCCTTTAATGATGAGCCCCAGATTATGCCAAAGACACCCAGGGTATGGGAGAACCCAGAGGAGGGCTTGGGAAGAGCACGGGGAAGATGAAAGCTCCCCGGGAGAGGCAGTTCGTGCAGAACGCAGGGGGTTTTTGTTCCATTAATTTTTATTGGGAGAGGCACATCCCCCACTGCTTTAGACTGCCTCTCCCTCGGGCGCAAAGCCAACTGTACATGCTCCTGCAGCAGCCTCTTTGGCAAATAACTTGGGCAGGAAAGAGACAAAGTTGAGATGGCTGCATCCAGCATGGAAGTGACAGCCCGAGACCCTTGACTTGCTCCTGGCAGTCTAGGAGAGTGAGGAGAAATGAGGGGGCCCGGGATGAGCTTCTGGAACCCCCATTAGTGGGAAGCACAGGCTTTTCAGATCCTGGCTAGGGGTGGGTAGGAGTGAGTGAATTGGCATCAGAAGGTGAACTGGTATGATGGTCTCTGGTTCTCTTTGAGCCAGACCCTTTGCTTGTGCATCTACCAAAGAATGGGGGAAAGTTCGAGATGGACATTCCCTCTTCACACTGGATTCCCGGGGAGTCCCATGTGCAGGAAGATTCAATGTTATCTGATGGTGATGGGGAAGGAGGCTTTGACACAGTAACTCTGATGCCTGCACAATCCGTAGGTGAAAGAAGAACTTGGTCATGGACTGCTGACCCCGTCGTCCCGTCCAAACTAGTCCTGAATAAGGAAGGCCAAGGACTTGGTCAAGCTCTCTGAGAAGAGAAGAGAAGTTGCTCAGTCATGTTCGACTCTTTGCAACCCCATGGACTGTAGCCTACCAGGCTCCTCTGTCCATGGGATTTTCCAGGAAAGAGTACTGGAGTGGGTTGCCGTTTCCTTCTCCAGGGAATCTTCCCAACCCAGAGATCATTAACACAGAGACAGGGTGCTGTGATAACCAGAGCCCTCATAGGTAATAGTAAGCATGTGGTTCCTGACCATTGTACAGAGCTCCATAGATGTCCCATGTCTTGTCTTTGAGCTTCATGGTGATGAATGGAGTAGAGCAAGGCAGACAGCATTACTTTCCTTTTGCACTTGAGTAAACAGCCTCAGAAAGCTTAAGTGATGCACTCCAGGTCACACAGCTAGTGAATGATGTAGGTGGTGCTCCAAGCTGGGTATTCTGATCACTAGCCTCTTCTTTTCTCTATTACAAGGCTGATTTCAACCTACAGCCTGTTCTTTGCAGCCACTTGGAAGGTTCCAGTCAGTGTGGCTAGAGTGAAGACCAGAGGCAGGAAATTTAAGATTGACATTGTACCGTGGGTTCACCCAAGGCTAGGCTATTAGCTGGAACTTTCAATATCTAGATGCAGGATTTCAGAATGCAGCAGGGTGGAGTTGTCTGTAGAAGTCTGGTTAGTTTTTAAATTGCTTTGTTGTTATTGTTCAGTTGCTAAGTCATGTCTGACTCTTTGCGACCCCATGGAACGCAGCACACCAGGCTCCTCTGTGCCTCACTGTCTCCCAGAGTTTGCCCAGATTCATGTCCATTGAGCCAGTGATGCTATCCATCTCATCCTCTGCTGTCTCCTTCTCTATTTGCATTCAGTCTTTCCCCCACTGTTCAAAAGCATCTGAATTAGGAGTTTGGGATTAGCAGATACAAACTACTATATATAAAATAGATAAACAACCATGTCCTACTGTATAGCAGAGGGAGCTATATTCAATATCCTCTAATAAACCATAATGGTAAAGAATGTGAAAAAGAATATCCATATACATATAACTGAACCACTTTGCTGTACACCAGAAACTAACATTTTAAATCAACTATACTTCAATTAAAGAAAAAAAGACTCCTTCTTGGGAATTAATTGGCAAAGGGAACAAGGAGTTACAACCTCCCACGGCCTCCAGCTTGCCATCTGTTGCAGCATCCATCATATTCTGCCTACACCAAGTTGGAAGGTGAGGAGCTACTGTGTTGGAGGGTTGGTATGGGTCTGTGGCCTTCACACGCCCTCCCTGAACCAGGACAAGCTGGTAAACAACTGGCTGGGAGGGAAAAGGCTTTGTGTTGTCAGTCGTCTAGAAGCTCAGGGCATTGCATAACCCAGCTGAGCTCTGAGCTTAATCTGGGGCTCTGACAGTTTTCTGGTACTGCTGGAATGCCTGGGGATATTTGTTCTAACTTGTCCAATTGGTATTGAAATACTTTCCAAATGAAGGATAACACTGTCAACTACTGCTCTGGAAATTAGCATAAGCCAGACAGTGTTTACTTCCTTTCCCTTCCCTTCCCTTCACTTCCCTTGTAAAGTCAAGTTACAATCTTTTTCCTATACACAGTGAGTCTTCCTTTTTTTTGGAGAACAGTATTGGGTAATGGATTGTTACATATACAAAATTGCATATTCACATATATAATTTTTAATAGAATGTTAGTGTTAAAAAAAACTTTAAAAATTACTTATTCTCACACTATTACTTAATGGATGAGGAAACAGAAGCCCTTCAAATGTATTGACAAATTATTTTCTGAGACTCATGGGACTTGAGACTCTCTGCTTTCCTCTTAGCTTTAGGGAACCTGCTCTGTAGTCTGCTTTGCAAGCTCTTCTCCCCTTGGCAGTCCTTAAGTTCTGGAGTAGCTTGGGTTAGTTTGGATCTCCTCCCCTTTCCACTTTACATGTTCTTTGCAGATGATTTCAGCCCTTCCTTGCCATCCATTGCTGCCCATTCTGTGTCTCTCTGATGATGTTTGATCAAGCTATCTCCAGCCCAAGGCATGTGGGTGGGGCGAGTCCAAGCTCTGTTGCAAAGTTAGGGATGAGGCTTTCTGGGTTGGATGTCTCCTTGGGTGAGAGTTTGATCTCCCTCACCAGACCCTGAGCTCTACCAGCCTCTTCATTTCCCCAGAGTCTAGCACAGTGCCAACATCTTTATAAATACTTAATAAGTGAGTAAGTGAATGCAGAAGGAAAATTCAGAGTTGCTGAATTGATCAGAAGAGCTTCCAGAACTAGTAGTATAGCCCAGTATAGTAGACTATATATGTGCTTACCTTCTCTAATTACTTACCAACCAGTGAAGGAGTCCTCAGTCTTGGATATATTATATATCAGAATAATCTAGAAGAATATTTTTGTAGCTGAAGACACTGTCTTAGTATGTTTGGGCCATTACAACAAAATACCATAGATTGAGTAGCTTATAAACAACAGAAATTTATTTCTCTATTTACTGAAATCTGGGAAGTCCAGTATTAAGGTGCAGGCAGAGTCAGTATATAGTTAGAACCTCCCTTTCTATTCACAGATGGCCAGGTCTTCACTGTATCCTCACATGGTGGAAGCGATGAGGGGATTCTCTGGGATTTCTTTAATAAGGGCACTAATCCCATTTATGAAAGCTCCATCTTCACGATCTAATCACCTCCCAAAACCCTGTCTCTGAACACCATCACATTGGGGATTAGGTTTCAGCATACGAGTATTCAGGGGACACAAGCATTTTGTCTGTAGCAGAAGCCATTAATCGGAGTTTTTAGGTGTGGAATTTGGGCATTTGTTGTTGTAGGATGTCTGCTGATGATTTTGCTGTCTGTCTGGATTAAGAACCAACACCTCACAAATGATCTAGTGGGTAATTTGTTTTTATTTGAGAACACATCTTTAGTATTCAGCAGGAAATTAGGAGCCTCTTTGTGGTCATTATCCTGCAATACATCTGTAGTAGAATCTGCTTTATGACTAAGTGTAATCATCCTTTACCCAAGTGATAGAAATTCTTGCTACCACTGTAAGTCGTGTTGGAATGTTGCATTTTTGCTGATCCACTAATGTATGGGAGCCTTGGATACCCATCTTATTCATTATTAAAAATGAAAGATTAATTTAGTTCACATAGACTAATATCTCTGCCCTCACAGAAAATACATTCATGAGGGGAAGACAGTCAATAAATAAGGTAATAAAATATAGTTAGATGGTGATAAGGGCTGTATTAGCTGCCTATTTCTGTATAACAAATTACCCCAAAACCTAGAGGCTTAAAATAACAAAATTTATTTCTTCACAGCTTTTGTGGGTCAGAAACCTAGAGCAGCTTCACCGGCTAAAGTTGAAGACCTTCTCACTAAAGGCCTTCCAAGAGATTGCAGTCAAATTGTTGGCCAGGGCTGTAGCTAAGTTGAAGGACTGACGAGGGCTGGAGGATCCACTTCCATGATGATTCAGTTCTAAGGCTGTTGGCAAGAGGCCTTAGTTCCTCTCCATGAAGGCTTCTCAATAGAATTGCTTGAGTATACTTCCAACATGGCAGCTGCCTTCCAAACCCGATGCAAGTGAACTGAGAGCACGCGAAATGGTGTGTAAGGAGAAAGCCACAAGGACTTTTCATGACCTGGTCTTGGGAAGAACATCCTGTCACTTCCTTCATGTTCTGTTTGTCAGAAGCATCATTAAGAAAAGCCCAGACTCAAGAGGAGGGGAATTAGGCTCCACCTTTTGAAGGGATAACTATCATAGAATTTGTGGATATATCTTAAAACCACCACAAAGTCTAAGGGAAAGACATAAAGAAGAAAGATATGGGGTGCTGGTGAATGGGGCTTGTCATTTTAGATGGGATGACTGGGGAAGGACTCACTAAGAAGGTGAGACTCGAGCCAGTGTCTGGAAAAGGCCGGGGGATTGGAGCAAGGTGTGTGCGGGGGTGGGGAGGGTCACAGGAGATAAAACCAGGGAGGTAAAGGGGTGTAATGGGACAGGTGGGGGAGGGCTTTTACATAAAGGTAAGACCTTGGCTTTCACTTTGACTGAAATGAGGAGTTAATGGAGGCTTTTGAGGGTGATGATTTTTCTGTTCTATGGAGAATACAGTGTAGGGAGGCAAAGACAGAAACAAGGAGAACCTTTAGAAGCTCTTGCAGTTATCTGGATGAGAGAAAATACTGGCTTGGCCTTGGAGGAGCTTGGAGCTGAGTGTGAGGGGAACTTGAAGAAGATGTGGTAAGGAGTGGCTATATCCTGGGTACATTTTGCAGGTAGTGCTTTGAGATTTGCTGATAGATTGGCTACGGGGTGTGAGTGAAATAAAAAACAAAATTAAGGCTCACTGCAAGGGTTTTGGCTGACGTAACTGATAGAACGGAGTTGGCTGGTGTGAAGATGTTAAGGAATTAACATGTGTCTCGACAAGTTTGATGCACAAAACTGATTCAAACATCTTTAATGGAGATGAACATTTTTCCTTCAGCATTTTGAAACCAGCACAAAGACTCAAAAGCAAACAATGGTCATTGAATCCTCTGGTATCGACTTTTGAAATTAATATCCAAAGAGTTTAGAAAAGAACACAAACTTGGTTAGTTTTATTAACCTTCATTATCGGTAATCCAAAAAAGCAGAAAAGATGATTATTAACAGTGTCTACAAATGCTCACAGTCCCTAATGAGTGTAACTTCAGTGATGGACTAAAAAGTTGTCAAGGTAGATGAGAGAAAGAAATTAACATGAAAGACTGCTCCAAAAGAGACAAAGAAACTAACCCAAAAGATATATAACCACCCAGAAAACTCATACTCATTCAGTTAAACATTCATTCACTCACAAACACTCACTTTAACTAATTGAAAATTCATTTCATGATTTACCAATCCGCAGAGCGAATATTTGTGGATTGTCTAGGATCCATTAGGTATTAGGTATATGTAATGTATACATATAGGATATATTAGGTATTGTTCAAGGTTCTCACCTAAGACAGAAGTATTAATATTAGGTTGAACCATTTGAAGTAGCTGATATTTGACCACTTTTTGGTCTACAAAAATGACCATTTCATATTGTTCAAGATAGTATTTTATAAAGAAATTTTGATGTAGAGGCTGATTGCTCTAATCAACATGTCACTCTCCCATGTATATGTGTGTTGATATTCAATATTGTAACGTCCGTTTCCTTTTTACTCTCTTTCACCGCCTAACAATGTTTCCCTTTGCTAACAACTTTAGCTGTCCTCATTTCTGTCTTTTTACACCTGTCACACCTGCCTGTTGTAATTTAAATTTCGTTCCCTCTTTTCCTGTCCTCTGTGTAAATGGAGCACAGCTGTTTCCTGTCACCTGTTTAGTCCAGTGTCCTTTCATGTACTTGAACCTCTCTGTAAGGCCATATTATGAGCTATTAGCAGGCCTGAGGATGTATTTTATAACTAAGCACATCACATCTCAGTTGTTTTTGGCATTAGTTTAGAGTATTGAAGACCAGTCTCAGCCAGTTACAGCCTGACTCTAAGCCCCAGCTGTGTGGACCTTGCACGGTGATGCTGTCTGGCATGTAACATTTGTGACAAGCTCAAGCTGCTGGAAATAGTGTTCCAGCCTTGAGGGTGGGTTTAGCCATGGCTAGTTTATGGTGATGATCATCCTCTGATAATGTTCTTCCATTTCTTATTTCAGAGCTGAATGTCTGTGAACCAAACCAGAACTGTCACTAGGTACACAGGCAATTTTATTTAAGATTGCAATAAGAAGTGGTTTTGTTTCTCAGTTCCCTTGGATTCACCTGCATTTTTTATTCCAATACAACATATGCTCAGCTCTGCACATCACAGAAACCCATCTTATCACTCTGTTGGGAAGGTCCTCGCTTCCTATTATGTGGCTTCTCTGACGCTCCCACAACTTCATTTTGCATTGTCTCTTACTAGAAAACAACATTCTCCCTGTGTTAAGTAATACAATTACATTGAAATAGCTGCAGGATGTGTCCAGACTGGGATAGGATGATTGTAGTACGTGAAACGGGGAAGCCATTATTTTTGCCTGTCTTCCTTAATTAGTATTACACACAGCATGACTTGAGTCCTATCCATACTCGTTTATTGGAGAGTAACACTATGAGGTGGAAAGAATGTCAGTAGATATTGAGAAAAGGAATTTTTCTGTGGCCCATAAACTAGGGGATGGATGGAGAGCGTGTTACCCAGCACCTGCATTCTCAGAGCCTCATCTGATTGCCTTGAAACTCATTCTACTGTTTTTTCTCCCCTTTCTTTATCACATTTGGCTCTAGGCACAGTGGCTGTCATTTATCTATTGTTTGATTGCATCCGTTGCCTTTAAGCAGTTTTGACTTCAGATGGAATTGGTGCAGAGGGATGGAGAGTGGAGGCAGCAGAGCCTTGCCAGGCATGGAATCATGACTCCATTCCAATCACATTTCCCTTTAATGAGGGTCCTGACGTGGCTCTCATCCCTCTGCGAGTGCCATGCTGCATCCGGTGTAATGGCTGCACTTGATGGATAATTTATGCAAACAGAACACAAACAAGAAGTCATTAAGCCACCCAACGAGGGTCCTTGACTTTTGCAAAACCAAACAGTTATTCTGATCCTGATGAGTTTAATTTTACTTTTGGTTGAGTACCGATGAATACATTATATTTAAAATAAATATTATATTATCAATATTCATGATCAAACTGAATGTCACTTGGTGTTTCATATTCCTTTTTTAAAGAGTGATACACAGAGCTTGATTTTCATCAAGTTGCAAAGTGCTCCTTTAATCCTATCTTAAGTCTGTTTTTAATGGACTCCAACAGAGCTAGAGGTAAAAAGCAGGAGGAGGGGAATCTATTATTTGGGTATTTGTAAACTCTTGTACTTTTCATTTGAATAGTTCTTGTTTTGTATTTGCAACTCTAGACTGTATGTAAATGTGAATTTGAGAATTTGACACAAAGAAACAGTGAACCACTGGACAACATAAGGGAAATTGGTATTGAATATGATTTGGTTACCTAGTGATTAAAATCCACTTACAAGGAAATTAAAATTTTAAAAATAAAGCTTTAGCATGCATCATGCCTTTGTTGTAACTCAAGGGCCATGTAGGTGTACAATATTTGGATGTCGGTTTACATAATATATTGTGTTCTCGGTGCTTTCCAGATGCCCGGCAGTTTATTTTAGTAATTTTAATTTTATTAGAACAGCATCCTATGACTTGGTTGCTGCATGGTGTTTCTGGGGGCACTCACATGAAGATCATTAAAGCCTAAATGGTCCTGGCAGGTAATCTCACCATCTTTTCATCTTTTATCTCTAGGAAGGTGGCCTCTGTAGATTTAAAGGAAAAGAAGCACCATTATACCAGGCACAAGCAACAGTGCTGCATCCACATCCCTCCCCTACAGAGGGGAAGAAAGGGAGGCTCTAAATCTCAGAGTGGAATCCTGCAGGCTTTATTACCTGTTGGGGGGCCTGGGAGAATATTCACCTTCCAGGAGTAGGTGCAACATGGCACCCACCCTCCAGGCTCTTCATCCACAGTCAAACCCAAAGGGGATGGAGCCCAGCAGCATCTGTAATGGGCGGGCCTCCCAGACCCACAGCTGGGGCAGCTGTATCTATGACAGCCACTTGCTCTGCCATTTCAGAGTAAGAAGGCAAACAAGAGGAGCTGGTAGCTTGAGGGCTGCTAGCTTCAGGGGAGGGGCTCTCCAAAGGAGGCATTGTGAGGCCCAAATGAGAAAGAACTGGTGAGAATTGCAGTGGAGAAGAGAAGCAAGATTTTACCCAGGAAAAGGAGAAAGATAAAAGAGAACTGAAAATACACAGTCCAGAGATGGAACATATCCCAAGAAATCAAGGTCTGGGCAGTGGGTAGACCTTCTTGTGGATTGGCAGACAGAGCAAAACACTCTTGGAAGCTACAGAGGACATGGGTCATTAAAACTATCAGTAGCTCATCTGGGAAGGAATACAGAGTGTCACATCTTGAATTTCTTGTTGTTGCCAAGGATTTCTTGTCCAGGAACTCTTATTTCCCAAATATCTTGGAGACTCTACCAAAATGTGATGTTCAAGTTCTGTCTCTAGATTTGCTGCTTCTATGGGTCTAGTGTAATGTCTTGAGTTTAGACCTTTCACAAGAGTCTCAGAGCAGTTCTAATGTAGATAACCAGGACCATCTTTTGGGAGTCATTGTCTTAGACTTTGAGGTCAGGTATCCTGAGGCTACAGAACTCTCTCTAGTCTTTAGCTTTGAAGTCCCCTTTTATTTAACTTAGGAGCCTCTGAGGAGAGCTAATTTTCCTGGACCTCCCCTGTTGTTACTAATCCTTGGGTTGCTTCATCTGTTTTGCTTGTTAGCTCTTTAGTTATCTATGTAACTAATTCCCTGATTTAATTTACTCCATTTACAGTTCTTAGAGAGGGAAGATTTCTACTTCCTGGCTGGATCCTGAATGATTCATTGACCCCAGGTAAACACCCCCTTGCACAGAGATTGCTAGAATTTAAGAAAGGTGGTATGGTGTAGTCTAATGGATCTGGACTCAGAATACTGGGATTCAGGTTTTAAACACAGGCAAATAATTTCGTCTCTTTGGACCTCTGTTTCCGTTGCTGTGAAGTCCCAATGTGTGGACTCCAAATGTCTCTTTTGTCCTTACAATGACTCTCCCACAGAGGGAATAGGATTTAGACTTTTAATAGGCTTATTTGAGAGCCATAGAAATATCATGTATGATCTGCCTCATGTTATAACTTATTATAATTACTCATTTTAAATGCTCACTATATATAAATACTCATTATAAATACTCATTATAAATAAAAGTGCTCTTTTATGCTGAGCCCAGGCATAGCTTTGCTGATGCTTTTCAACATAATGATCCTGGCAAAGGATAAGATTTGGCAAGCAAGTCAAAACCCATTTTCCACCCATGATTCCAAGTCTTTACTTTTTTTTCAGAGTCAGAGACTGAGGCAGAGAGAGGCTAAATGCATGTCAGATGCAAGGGAAAATTCATTTTTATTTTAAAATTATCTTGACATGTTAACATAGATTATATCTATGTATATACACAAATGTACATATACATTTATACATAGACACAAATATATTTTAAATATATATTGCACATATATATGTATTGTATATTTAAAATCATAGAATTTGTTTGAATGGAGAAACAGCTGGGAGACCACCTAATTCCACACTTATATTTTATGGATGAGGAAAATGAAACTCACTCTCTGGAAGCAGAGATATGTATGTAAGTTCTTTGGGGAAACTGAAGGAAAATAATTGGGAACTTCTCTGGTAGCTCAGCTTCCCTGGTAGCTCAGCTTCCCTGGTAGCTCAGAATCTGCCGGTAATGCAGGAGACCCTGGTTTTATTCCTGGGTTGGGAAGATCCACTGGAGAAGGGATAGGCTACCCACTCCAGTATTCTTGGGCTTCTTTTGTGGCTCAGCTGGTAAAGAATCTGCCTGCAATGTGGGAGACCTGGGTTCGATCCCTAAGTTGGGAAGATCCCCTGGAGAAAGGAAAGGCTACCCAATCCAGTATTCTGGCCTGGAGAATTCCATGGACTACAGTCCGTGGGGTCTCAAAGAATCAGGCATGACTGAGTGACTTTCACTTTCAAGGAAAACAATTAAAATGGGATGTATTTACTTTTCATTTTCGGCAGTCAGTAGATCCTTTTTTTGGTTGGCAAGCAGCCCTCCACCACTAGATGTACAACAACTTTTGTACTTTTATTTTGATGATAAACACACAGAACAACCTCATATTTTTTACTTGCAGAATTTAGGGAATGGAAAAGTTCACCTGCCAGTTGTCACAGAAAATAGAGGGAATGAGAAACCCACCAATGGCTTTTAATTTCTCGTAGCATTGCCATGTCTTGAGTCTGGTGAAGTCAGCTTGTGTTAAGCTCCATCGAAGTTCTATCCTTGTGGTTTTACAGAGGGGTTAGAAAACAAAAGGTGGCAGACAAAAATGTAAAACTTCTGGGATTTATTTTATCAGCTCATTGTTGGCAGAGATGAGATTGCAGAATATATGAGCCTCTGTTTTATTTTCTATAATCTGTCTACCTGCTGATTTTTTAATCATAAATGATGTAACAGTGATTGCCAGAGATTTCTCATTCATTGTAAAAAGGAAAAGTGTTTGAAAATAAGGAGCAGAGAGGTTGATTTGTTTGGTTACATTTCGCAGGGACAGTCCTTTCCTGGTGTATGTGTTCCAGATGTTGGTGGGCAATAAGTTGGAGCTTTCCAGAATACCGAGGTCAAGATTTTTCCTTGCAGTTTCGTCCAGTTCATTATTTGTGTGCCATATGTTCTCTTGAATTTACCTCTCTGCTCTATCAATTAAAGCCTTTTACTTTTGTTGTTATTGTCTTTATCTCAAAGCATTTTCATCTGGATGTTTATCGTTCACAGTGCACAGCTCCTGAGGTAAACCCACCAGAGGGAGGTTGGAGAAACAGGACATCAATCTTACCAGCTGGGTTTACAGCTTCATTGTCTGGTCTGATTTTATGAGGAGAAAGCACATGCTGGTGGAAGAGAGAAATTGCTGGGGGGTAAACGTGTCCTTTGAAATGCCACTCTCGGCTTCCTGACAAGGTAGAAAGAAAGAAAGAAAAAAAAACTGTGGAGGGTTTGTTAAAACACAGTGATGAAAAAGAAGCCAGGGCAGACTTTCTGGCCGAGAGCCGAATTCTCCCTTGTCACGTAGAGGTCAGCTTTCACAGAGGACACATCTCACACCGGAGCATGGAGGAGCATCTCTGAGTATCTGCTCAGCCAAACAGAGAATTTGATAATTAGTGGTGCCACCTCAAAGAGGGTTAACTAGACCACAGGGAAAGCCAGAGCAGCTCAGGGGCTTCCGTAGGGTCTCGTGGACGAAGAAGCTTGATTCATTATTAGCGCTGCCACTTGAGTGTTAGCCCAAATTCAAGTGCCCGGTTGGCCCTCTGTTCATTGAGAATGGCCTCAACCGTCAACCATAATAGTCCTCGCTTGTTCAGGGAGGAGAAAAGGGCATGATCCTGTGGTTAAGGAAGATAAACTCTGGGTTGAGGTTGCCTGTGCTCAAATATTCCCTGTCACTGATCAGCTCTATGAATTGAGCAGCTTTCTTCATTTCGTTAAACCTCAGTTTTTCCCATCTGTAAAATGGGGATAAAAATGGTACTTCAAGAAGATCATTTATCTACAGATAGTTGCACATTGTTTGACCTGTATGAAGAATTCAATGAATGTTGACTTTCAGTATTTTTAAAGAGATTTTGCCACACCTAAATGGTATTATCTATGCACTGAAGCCATGACCAGGCAACTCAGGCTATTTCCCCAATGTCCAGGCTTGAGGAAAGTTATACGGTAAAGATGAAGGGGAAATCTCTGATGGGCTGCTGGAGGTTTGCTCTACCTGGATATTCTGACTCCTTTATGAAACAGGACGTGTGCACTCTCTATTCACAATGATGAGAGGGGGCCTGGGGTCTTCTGCTTGAGAGGCACTTTTGGCTCTGGAAGGCTGAGCAAGCCCTGGCTCTGCACACAGGAAGAGATGCCTCCACATTTGAGAGATTGAACCATTTGAGTATAGCTGAAGCTCAGAGTACTCGTTAGTCAAGGTGGGTCAAATCTCTCTTAACAGATCTTTTCTCTTCTGCCATCTTCCATCTCTTCTCTCTGTATCCCCAAGAACCCAGCCCTCTGTGCATAGCTTGGGTTGCATACACTTCTCTCCATGCCTTCTGAGGCAGTGAACCCAGTTCCTAAGCACTTCTGTCTCCCTTGCTTCCCCCAGACTTACCTGTCCTGGGCTTTCCCTACTCCATACAATAACTAATCTTATAAACTAGTAGTGTGAGTGAAGGTGAACATTACTAGAAACAGAATCAGAAAGATTTCGCATTTGTTTGGAAGGATATCAACTGCTAATGGGATCAGTGTTTTTGTTTTTTCCACTGGCCCATCCTAGTCCAGGTTCTCACCATGCTCTTCCATCTGTGTCATTATAACACAGGTCCCAGTAGGTTGTCTACTTTTGCTCACTCTCTTGGCCCTGGAATACTACTCATTGCTTTCTGATGAGTGTCCATAGAAGGTTCTGGTCATTTTTGCTCATCTGGAATCTCTATGACCCTCCACTGGCTATAGGCTGCATTTCCAACTTTTCCATCTATTTAAAGTCCTTCGAATTCAAACTCCCAGCAAAAAATCATCTCTGCACTTCGGATGACTTTGATCTTTCTCTGCATCTCTTTTTGGCAATTAATCACACTGGCTTGGGACATTCTTGTACAACATTGATCTGTTATTTATCTTCTGTATATTCTTTCACCTTCTTTGTCTTATCTCTTCAAGTTCCCTGAGAGCACAAAGCAGTATTTATTTTTTTAATTTATTTTTGGCTGCATTGGGTCTCGGTTGCTGCAAATGGGCTTTCTCTGGTTGTAGTGAGTGGGCTTCTCTAGCAGTGGTTTCTCTTGTTGCAGAGCCTGAGCTCTAGAGTGCTGCCTTCAGTAGTTGCAGCACGGGGCTCAGTAGTCATGGTGCACCAGCTTAGTTGCCCTGCAGCCTGTGGAATCTTCCTGGATCAGGGATCGAACCTGTGTCCCCTAAATTGGCAGGTGGATTCTTAAACATAGGACAACCATGGAAGTCTGATCTTTGACATTCTTTTTTATACTCAGCACCTTGCTTGCTTGTCATAGCTTCTCTGTAAGTATTTCTGGAACATCAAGGTTTAACCTTCCTCTGGTGAGTTCTACATTTCTTTTCTAACAGTGATCTCCGAGGCCTTAAGCCAGATAGTAGCTATCATGAGACCTTCTCTGACTAGTGGGGAGGGCGTGGGGGTTATGTTTTGGCACCTGGGGACCTTTGGGTGCCCTTTTAGTCATCCTATAATAACAGTGAATGACTCATCCTAAGGGCCACCCATGCCAGGCTCTGTGCTAAGCCTCTAATACATTATTTTATTTAATCCTTACAGTAGTCATAGGTGTAATTATTATTATGATTCCAGTTTTACATATTAGAAAGTTGAGGTGCAGAGAAATTAAATAATTTTCCTGACTCTCAAAGCTTGTTTGTGTGGTGTGCCAGGATGGTCTGACTTCAGAATGTGAGGTTTTGGCCACTGTTCAGAGCACACCTTGACTACATATGCACCAAAATCAGCCCTCACATTTGTACATTGTTACCCCATTTACAAATAGGTAGAGTCTTATCTAATTGACTCAACACACTCTATGAAGAAATTGGGGCACTCGTATTTTACCCCTTATTTATGTTTTAGATCACATCCTCTTAGTTTCAGGCATTTTATGTTTGCTGAGAATTTCTCCTCTTTCTTGTAAACTCAACTTCCCTAGCTTGGCTCTGCTCCATACATCATAGGCACTTGTGTTGATTAGAAATGCACTTAGCTGTTAGTAACAAAAAACTCACCTTACACTAGCTTAAATGGATAGCGTTTATATTTCTTAATAAAACAAGAATTTTGAAGGTAGGCAGCTGCTGCATTGGTTAGTGACTCAACAGTGTCTGCCCTGACCTCTCATACTTGACACCTCATGTTGGCAACATGGCTGCTGCAGTTCCAGACATCCTGTTCCTTCAAGATTAGGGGAAAACGTATCACTTCCCTCTCCCCTCCACAGCATTTCCATCTGTATCTCATTGACTAGAGTGTATCCCCTGGCTATTTGAACCTGCAAAAAAGTGGGCAAAGCAAATGTTCAACTTGGAACTTGGCACCGCTGAAAACCAGGGTCATATTAGCAAGGGGGAAGTGGGGATGGATACTGGAAAAGTGACTAACTTTCTCCCAAAGCACTTGTTGAATCACAGGGGAATAAGTAAATCAACAAATGAATAAATCAAGCGTATTTATTTTTGTTACATAAGGAATATTTACATGCATTCTTATTATTAAAAAAAATCCAGAGTTCCAAAGAACACAAGATGAAGAGAGAAAATTCCCCTCTTTACTTCATCACAACCTTACTCCCCTCCCTGGAGATAAGTGGTGTTATCAGGATGATGAGCATCCCTTCAGACACATCTGTAAGCTTGGAGAGGTATGTCACACGCATATCTGTGTATAGGTGTGTATATATACCAACACACGCGGGTTCATGTATTTGCATTTATTTATTTATTTGGCTCCACTGTGCAGTTTGTGAGATTTTAGTTCCCCGACCAGGGATGACCAGGGATCAAACCCTGGCCTTTGGCAGTAAGAGCAAAGCCCTAACCACTGCCTGCCTGGGAATTCCCTATTTGCATATATTTATACATAAACTTGTGACGAGTTTATAATTTACTTTATGACGTAGAATAAGATGTTTTGTCTATAAAATGGAAACATCGTAGGTTTTGGTCCTGTGATTCGTTCTTTTTCTTTCTGCAGTATATCTGTGTGTCTTGGAAATCTTTCCCCGTCAGCACCAGCAGTCTCTTTCGTTCTTTAACCTGACTCTGGAGCATCTCTGTGTGGGATGTGTCATGGCTCACTTAATTTTCCCCCTGTTTTTGAAAGTTTGGGTTGTCTGACCTGGACTGATAACCCCATTTCGGGATAAGAAGAGTGCGGCTGTATAGAAGCTCAGTGACTTTTACTGGTCGCACACTCAGTTGGGTGGAGCAACTCAGAGCCAGGGTTCTCCCACAGTGGCCATTTTTCCATGGCTGCCACATGGATGAAGAAGGCTGTGGCTGGAGATGCTTTGTGGGGCTCCACGAGGAGCCTGGAGTTGGCAGAAGTGATCCCTCTGGCAATACTGATTGATGTCAAGATCACACATCAAAAAACTTCTAACCAAATAGCTGCCAGAGACACAGATATGGTTTTTATAAAAAAAAAAAAAAAAACTACCTTAGAAGTTTTTCTTCCTGAAATGATGTATTACAAGCATCCATGATTTCTCAGAAGGAAGTGATTTCAGTTCTGTTCCGGCGTCTGTTTCCTAGGTAAAAGGGTGACAACAAAGCTGAATGCCTTGGGCTTTCATGCTACGTTAGGGCAGTTTCAGAGAGTCATCAAAGTATTTTTTCCCCCTTGTCTTGGTGGGTGAGGGTAGATTTGCAAAAGTGATCATATTTGAAAGTGTAACACATATGTTAACATGTGTAAGATGCAATGGGATCACATAAGGCTTCTGGGTCTTTAAAGCTTCTGGAAGATCAAATAAAAGCTCAGCCTATATGTATTTTCTGGGGGTTGGAAGGGAAAGAGCACTTTGTGGAAATTTCCACTGTGTATCTGCTTAGAATGAATACAGAAGGCTTGATGCCTTGAACAGAAACGTTCTCTGATTGCCTTTAGGAATGGAGTGAGACTTGGATGACCAAAGCATGATTTGTCAGCTGTTTCAGATATTAATCAAGGTCAAGAGAGGTGCGTGTTGGAAGGTAGGAGCAGATACTCTCTTGACCTCCACTGATGCAGATAAGCCAGAAGGAGGAAGTTCCATCACAGGAAAGGAAAAACATCATTTTCCCTTCGGTTTCTTTCAAAATCAAGGGTTATTTACATAGATGGAAATGTTAATTTTCTCAGAAGTCAAAGCCACTGGCAAGACTATCAAGTAAGATTCATCTGTGTATGATTAATATCGGATGCCCTCTTGCTCCTGTGGAACCTAATTTTTTCAAATAACATGTGGAACTCATTCTCGCTTGCATTACATGTATCTGTGTGTTCATATAGATGTTTGACTCTGGTGTTACAGTGAAATGTCATAATTTCTTTTACAACAGATTCAGAAGACAAAATGTTGCTTAGAGCAGAATGTTATAAATGGGAAAGGAAATGAAAGTGTGTGTGAGTGAAGGGAGTATCACAAAAGTGACCTGTGTAGCAAGGAAGCACTTTTTGTGTGGGATGGAAAACTTTTAAGTAAAACCTGGAAGGCAAGGGAACAAATTTTAGAAACGGGATTTGGCCATTGATTTTATGATGTTCTTTTGATTGGGGTCCTGTTGATGAACATTTGCTTTCATATCAGCATTTGATAGGGCAGTTTCATGTGTTTCGGAACTACTGTTCTCATTAATTCATTGGCTTGCAGATGTAATCACAGAGAGTAAGTTTAGTTGAGAATTCAGAATGCGTGTGCTCAATCATGTCTGACTCTTTGTGTTCCTGTGGACTGAAGCCTGCCAGGCTCCTCTGTCTGTGGGACTTCCCAGGCAAGATTACTGAAGTGGGTTGCCATTTCCTTCTCCAGGGGATCTTCCCAACCATGGGATCGGATCCAGAGTCTCTGGTGTCTCCTGCATGGCAAGCAGATTCTTTACTGCTGAGCCACCAGGGAAATTTGGTTTGGGGAGGTGCAAATAGCAGTTCCTCTATTACTCCCAGCAGAGGGTAGTGGGGGTAGGGGTGGGGGAATGAGTTCTCTTACAGAGGATTCTCAAAGGATAATTTTAGGAAATTACATAGAAAGTATCAGAATTTTTAGAAATTCAATTATTTTCATGACAAATGCCCTGATATTGAAAATAAATAAGATTGTACCTACTCTTAGGGAATTCTCTGGTTACAGAGAGTGTGCCATTACATAGTTCAGGCAATGAAACTTTCTTATTCAGTAAAAAAAAAAAAATCTGTTATTGGAATAATTCAGCGACTACCGGTTATGAGCTGCCCTGATAGTTCAGATAGTTACAGTTGTACTGAGGCTGGGCTTTGACTGGCAGTGCTGGGCAGATGGGCCACTGGGGCTGTGAGAACAGGCAGTGTTCTGAGAAGTGAGAGCAGTCTTCCTCTTCCTTCCGGTCTTCATGTTGCTAAAATCAGTGCCCACTGGTAGTTCTCACTTTCTGGTCATTCCTTCTCAGTCTGTTTCATTGATTCCTTCTCAGGTTCCTGACCTCTGAATACTGGAGGGCCCTTTCTGTTGTTCCTGGACCCTTTCTCTTTTCCATTCATGTCCACTTTCTAGATGATCTTATTCAGTCACATAGGTTTAATTCCATCTGTCTGCTGATGGCTTCCAAATATATCCTCCAGCTTGGACCTCTTCCCTGCGCTATGCACCTACATAGCCAACTGCCTACTTGATAACTAGTTGGTCCAGTGAGCATCCCAAACTTGACAGTCCTAAACCTGAACTTGTACTAATGTCTTGTAACCAGATCTACTGGCAATTTCATCTTGGTTAATGCAACCTCATTCTTCTAAAATCTTGGCAGTATCCTTGACTCTCTTTTTCCTGCACACCTTACATCCAGATCAACACATCCCGATGGCTCATTCCCCTCAACTGCCACCACCTTTATCCCAACCACCCTCATTTTTGCCTCTGAATTGGCCTTCCCCTCTGTAGCCCATTCTCAACCCGGCAGCCTGGATGATATTGTTAAAGCTCAACACTTGGTTTTCCATTTATTTCAGAGTAAAAGTCAGGATCTTTATTGGACTATACATAAACTCCATGCGATCTTGCTTCACGTCACCTCTCAGACTTCATCTCCTACCATTCTCCTTCTTGCCATTCTCTTCACTCCAGCCACACTGGCCTCTTGGATTTCTAGAACATACCAGACACACTTTTGCTCCAGGGAATTTGTACTTATGGTACCCTCTTCCCAGAGTGCTTTGCCCAAAATAACCACATGGCTTGAGGTCTTTATCTAAAATTTTACCCTTTGTCTTATCAGACTGTCAGTTTAATTCTTTGCCCCTCCAGTTACTAGCTGTGTGACCATTGGTCATCAAGTAAGATGCCTTGATTTCCCCATCTCTCGAATGGTGATAACAATAGCAGTTCAAACTAAAGGTTGAACCATGAGATATCCATGACCAGAGGTCAAAACGGTAGAGTATTGGTAAATCTCTTATGGTTCCACCTTATACCTACCTCATGAGGATCTGATAAGGATCAGACAAAATAAATAAAACCCCTAGTGTGTCACAAAAGGCCTTCTAAAATCTGACTCCTGCAGCTTGTTTGTTCTCCCCTTCTTTGTGCTTCACATCTCACACACCACACTTTGACGGTAGAGAACTTCTATTTCCTAAACCCAACTGGCTCTTTCAAGTCCTTTTGGGTTTGACTGTACAGCCCTCTTCCTGAAGTCTCTTCACCCTTCTTTACAGTTCTCAGTATCTAGCATATTCACCCCCTTCTCCTCCATCTCTGTGTAGAAGTCTCTGTCCCTACCAATTTCACCTTCCTCCTTGCTATTTCTGAGCTTTGAACAAGCTTATTGCATGTATTACAATGACTGATTTAGATGTCTGTCTCTTCTGTTTGACTCTGACCTCTTCAAATACAAGGATGTCATTTATGTCTTCAACATCTTGCACAGTCTGACACCTGATTGTTCCCAGTAAATATTTGATGAATGAATGAATGAATGAATGAATGGACAAACTGAGAACATGGAGACCGTGTTTCAAGGTGGCTCTCACATACCAGTTGCCAAGGATAAGCTAACAGTTAAGAAGACAGGTAAATAGGAAGGCATGATGAAAAAGAAATACATTTCAAAGCTCAAGGTAAATAGGATTTAGGAATATAACAGGGCAGGGAGAGAGAGCAGTGTTGGGAGGCAGAGATACTGGAATGAAATTGAACTGAGAGGATGGCTGCTTGTCTTTTGGCCTCTTTATGGTTCCTGATGGTGTGGTTGGCTTTTATCCCATGGATGACTGTAGGAAGCAATTTCCTGCCAGAGGGTGAGCTGGAGGCCTGTGGAGCTGTACCCTCATTCTGAGTGATGCGCCAGGGAAGCCCTGGGATGCTGAGCAGGTTCTTACTGCTGTCCTTTTAGAGGCCCCAGGCTATGCTGGCTTAGGAACAAAATCTCAAATGATTTTTAATTCACATGAAATGATGGAGGAAAATTCCCTGGCACAATGGGACATTCTGGCCTGGCATCAGTGCCCTTAGATCTTCACACACACTTGGGTTATCAGACAAATAGAGGCTGGTAGCTTGGGGCTGAGAGTAAGTAGAGGGGCCTGCTAGGGCTTGTTGAAATGATACAACCTGAGTCCTTTCTCTGTGGGCCATTGACCTTCTATTTGGATATGTAAAGTGGTGGTCTGGAGAGAAACCAGCTTGCATGATAGCGGCATTTTCCTCCAGGCCCTAGGAAATAAGTGAAGTGATAATTACAGGGAAGATAAAGTTAAATGATGCTAATAACCTGCTCAGTTAGATTCTTTACCCTGCTAGGATTTTCATCACCACAATGCATAGGTTTAGATTATGACTAGAATATGTTGTACATCTGTATTTCTTCTGGTGCCTAGTACAACACCTTGCAAATGGGCAATATTGACTGAATAATGCTGCTAAAACTGGATCTTTCCAACTACAGAACTGGCCAAAGAGTGAGGAACTCAGCTAGTCCCATTTTCTGAGATTCATCTAGGATAGTAACGCTGAAAGGGCAGGATCTCTTATAATTTCGTTTTATGGCTTGTCTGTAGAAGACGGGACCACCCAAGATTTTCCAGTCTGGTCTGATTTGGTGGCTCTTAAAATATGTGTTGGGGGCTTCTCTGGTGGTTCAGACGGTAAAGAATGCCTGCAATGCGGGAGAGAAAATATGTGTTATCACTAGCAAGGGGATGAGAGTGACTTCATAGCAAATTGTCAGTTAAGGGAAATGGTTAGTAGTGTGAGGTCAATTGCTCACTCATGTGTGACTCTTGAGGCCCCATGGAACTGTACCCACCAGACTCCTCTACCATGGAGTTTTCCAGGCAAGAATATTGGAGTGGGTTGCCATTTCCTACCCCAGGGGATCCTCCCGACCCAGGGATCAAGCCCATGTCTCCTGTGTCTTCTGGATCTCCTGCATTGACAGGCAGATTCTTTACCACTGGCACCACCTCAGAAGCCCCAAGGGAAATGGTTAAGTGCATAGATTTTGGGAATCAGATTTCCTGCCTTCAAATTTTAAGTCTGATACATGCTAGTCAAATAACACAGAGTTCTCTTTTGAGCCTTTGTTCCTTGTTTGTTACATGGGAATAATAGAGGTACATGTTGTTCAAGAAAAAAGTTGTTCTAACTCTTATTAACATGGTAACATTTATTCAGTACTATTGCAAGAAGAGTTTCACAAAAGGGGAGAGAGATGGGGCTCAATTTTGAATATTGCAAAGACAGCTGGGGATTTAGAGCCAAAGAGGAGGGTGAGGTGTTCAGTGGGTGAAATGTTACGAACAGGACACACTGAGGGAAGGGGATTCTTACTAAGCTAACTTAATAGGACTCTTGTTTAAGACAAGCCAAGGTGATCAGATACCAAGGATGGGAGAGGAGGAAATTGATCGGATATTAAGAGTGATCTGGTACCAAGGATGGGGAATCCTCTCTAAACTGACTTAGCAGGAGTCTTGCTAAAATTGGATTCTGCAAAGCTGGACATGAGAGCTCAGGGTTGATTCATGGTCGAGAACAGGGCTGAGAGGAGTCTGACTAAAGTTTGGTCAAGGGGAGAGTATTTGCCATTATGTCTTTGGACTAAATAGTTAACATATGTGAAGTGTTTGGCACAGTACAGGGTGATGAATAAATGTTACCTAATAAAAGTGGCCTTGCTTTCTGTGAACATGAAATGTGAACTGCTAGTGAGACCCCTTTTGTCTAGGCACCTTGGAGGCCTCCAATGAGTCAAACTCTTAAGAAGAAAATTTTATTCTGGCTCCTACTGGGGAGGAATGAGCCAGGAGTCAGTAGACTTTTGCCTGATTCCAGCTTCTAGGATGGTTTTTGGTGAGAAGTTTACTGTGGGGAGTGGGTAGGACTTTTCCTTCTCTAGAGAGTCTGCTTGGCTTGGTGTGATGGGGTGGGGGGTGGTCCAGTGTGCTTGATCATTTTTTGTCTCCATGAAAAAAGATTTCCTTATATACAAAAACTTACAGCTTCTAAGCAACCCTGTTTGATGAGCTTTCTCAAATGATATTTGGCTCTCCCTTGTCCAGGGAGGAAGGGGACCTTTACCCCAACAGAAATGGGACAGCAGTGAATGCTCTAGAAGCCTGGGAGATACGGGGTCAGGGGCGGGGAATGTCCTTCGGTTTAAGTCTGGGCTCCAGCTATGCTGTGAACTCCCTAAGCCCTGATTACCGCGGGGGCTGTCCGCTGAAAGCTCTGCCCATGCATTGCGCCTGCAGCTAAAGTCATCTCCTGGGGAAAAATGAAGAAAAAAGTCTGCAGGGCAGAAACAGTTGAGGTCTCCCATTTCAGTGGTGATCTTCAACCCTTGGCTTCTGATATAACATGTCCCTGGGACTTTAGCTCAGTGTTTCTGAATCCAACTACCCTCTGGATATGTTTTTCTGTTGGGGTCCTGGATATGACTGGGGAGTAAGGATATGAAGAGAGGAGCTTATCCAGGTTCACCTTATCACTGTCTAAAAGGGGCGAGAGTGAGGAGACAGGGGACTAAGTGTGGGGACTGAGCCGGCATCTAGGAAAGAGCTACAGGTAGCAGAAATCCACCAGGAAGAACTGGGAGAGGCCTCACCCCTAACTTTCAATCTCATGGAAAGGAATCGAGGATATCAATAGGCTCACAAAATGTTATTATTTATTGGAGTGACCTTTGTTGCTAAGTAACGGCATGATTTTCAGACTGTATTAAAAATTATAATTGGCATGAGCTTAAAATAATGTGCACCGGCACTGGAGACATTAATCTGCATGACGGGGATGTAAATTAGCCTGAAAGGTTCACAGGGTGGGGTGGGGGTGGGGTCAAAGCAATTGTTAGATAATGCTGAACCAAGTCAAATTAATTTCTAATAATTTGTAAAAGGTAGGCAGCCGAGAAGCACCAAGCCCCTGGAATCTGTACGAACCACAAAGCTTGGGTGTCAGGCTAAAGAAATATGGAGCCTCACCCATGCCAAAAAGCATCAAAACCAGTAGTTGGGATTCAAAGAATGACATTTTCCAAGTTCAGACTTAATCTCACTACAGCTCCTATTTTCTTGACTTTGCTGAGCAGAAAATTCAGTAATGATGGAGGGCCAGAGAGGGGCTCCTACTCCCAGGCTGCCGGCCTAAATGCTATCCCAGAATTTTAACCAGGGTTAGAACACATTCAAGTGTCAGCCACAGGTTAAGTGCTGAGCTGATCATTAGGCTAGGCACAAGTCCTTCTCAGCAGGCTGAAAATCTAAATAAGGGAGGTAGGCAGAACACCAAGTAAATTAAGAAACATCTTATCCTTTCTCCCCACTGTGAAATGGAATCTTAATGTACAGAGGCCCTGGTGGGACGAGAAGGAGACTCTGGCTGTGGAACTGGAGTCAGGGGTGAGAAGGAGAGGAAGGAGCAAGAGCTGGGTTGAGTGTGTGTTGCTTTGGTTGCCAAGGATAAAGACGCTGTCATGTTATCACTGGGATGTGTTGTTGCTTGTATGTTGTTTTGTTGCTAAGTCATGTCCAACTCTTCTGCGACAACATGGACTGTAGCCTGTCAGGCTCCACTGTTCATGGGATTTCCTAGGCATGAATACTGGAGTGGGTTGCCATTTCCTCCTCCAGGGGATCTTCCAGATCCAAGGATTGAAACTGTGTCTCCTCCATTGGCAGGCAGATTATTTACCACTGAGCCACCAGGGAAGCCCTATCACTGGGATAGTTACTGGTTAATTCTTATGAACTCTTGGAACTAGGAGAGACAGAACAGAGAATTTTGTGGTTGTGGCTCTTTGAGACATTTTAATGTCTTGTGTTGTAATATGTGGCCCATGGCAACTGGGGATCCACAACTTTGTGGGGTTGGTTTTTAATGGTGCTGGTAATAGAATAGGGGAGGTAAGCAGAGGCTAAAACTGGTCCATCGTTGGACCATTCTACCTGCTTCTTCTGCCACCCAAGGATGAGGTCTGGGACCGAGGACTCAGAGGAAGGGCCAGTTTTCTGTCTGTGGCACAAGCTGCTAAGGCTTACAGACATCTGTCCTTTTCTTGGGCACATAGGCTGACCACATTTTCTAGCATTGAGAAGCAGCATCACACCACCGAAGGGAGCCACACAATAGGCTGATGTTCTTACGGTAGGATTCTGAGCAACATTAAAGCCCAGTGGGCGATATTTCTATTAAAGATATTAATAAGTCCTACTGATTTATGTTTTTGTGACTTTCTCAAATAAATCTGGACTATCTCCCCATCTAATTCATAAGCTCCAAGAGACTGGGTTTTTATGGTCAGATAAATCTGAGTTCACTGAGCAGTCTGCTGCTTCCTTCAGTTCAGTTCAGTTACTCAGTCATGTCCCCATGAATTGCAGCATGCCAGGCCTCCCTGTCCATCACCAACTCCCAGAGTTTACCTCAACTAATGTCCATCGAGTCGGTGATGGCATCCAGCCATCTCATCCTCTGTCGTCCCCTTCTCCTCCTGCCCCTAATCCTTCCCAGCACCAGGGTCTTTTCCAATGAGTCAACTCTTCGCATTTGGTGGCCAAAGTATTGGAGTTTCAGTTTCAACATCAGTCCTTCCAATGAACACCCAGGACTGATTTCCTTTAGGATGGACTGGTTGGATCTCCTTGCAGTCCAATGGACTCTCAAGAGTCTTCTCCAACACCACAGTTCAAAAGCATCAATTCTTCGGCACTCAGCTTTCTTCACAGTCCAAATCTCACATCCATACGTGACTACTGGAAAAACCATAGCCTCGACTATACAGACCTTTGTCGAAAAAGTAAAGTCTCTGCTTTTTAATATGCTGTATAGGTTGATCATAACTTTCTTTCAAGGAGTAAGCGTCTTTTAATTTCATGGCTGCAATCACCATCTGCAGTGATTTTGGAGCCCCCCAAAATAAAGTCTGCCACTGTTTCCACTGTTTTCCCATCCATTTGATTTTGAGCAAGTGATTTAAATTCTCTGGGACTCAATGTCTTCCTGAATAAGACAAGGGTAGTCATAGACTTGTCCCAGAGTTTGTTTTAAAGATCGTGTGTGCGCATGCTTAGTCTCAGTCATGTCTGACTCTTTGTGATCCCATGGACTGTAGTGTGCCAGGCTCCTCTCTCTATGGAGTTTCCTAGGCAAGAATACTGGAGTGGGTAGCTATTCCCTTTTCCAGGGGAGTTTCTCAACCCAGGTATCAAACTTAGGTCTCCTGCATTGCAGGTGGATTCTTTACTGTTTGAGCCACCAGGGAAGCCCTGTTTTAAGGGTAGGATGAGTATAAAAGCATACTTCTCAGTGCTAGGCATGTAACTAGTGTTCAACGAATCTTTTTCTGTATAATCGTTATTATTCATAATGGGACTCCTTTGAGTGGATGCTGAAATCAGCAAACTCCTTGGCCTATAGATGAAGACGTTATGAGTGGAAAACCAGACCAGGACTTATTCTTTTGCACTTCCTGGAATTTCTCAGTCTTTACTGTTAGCTCAGAAGATGCTTAAGAAGTGTCCACAGTGATGCAGTTCTCTAGAGTTGTGATGATCGAGGGGAAACTGACATGCAGGACAGGGCTCCTGGGAGTGGAGCAGCCCCCACATGGAGCATGGCTCAGCTCCTTGGAATAGCACTGACTTTGGAATCAGACCGTCTGGTTCAAACATTGGCTATGTCATTTAGCAGCAGTGTGACCTTGTGAGTCTAAGTCTATATCTCTCTGTAGAAGGAGGTGAAGATTCTTTTGTCATAGGATTGTTTTGAAGATTCATTATAAGATGCACAACCTCACTTTCAGCAATCCTGAGAATATCCAACACCTAGTCTGATATCATTACAGGACTGGGTTATTTTTCCCTTCTTGTTTTTTCTTTTATTAAGTGTTAGCTAGTGTCAAGGGTTTCTAACACTTTGTGCTTCATAATATCTAAGTATTTAAGATTATCTGCTTTAAGTCAATATATACACTTTCTAGGTTACAATGATAGCGTATGTTCCTTATACAACATTTGGGAAAACAATGAAGTAGAAAATGAAGAAAATGGAAATGACAACAAACTAATTCTACAACCAGAAATAACACCTGGAGATGCTGACCTTTCTGTGTCTTTCCTTCCATCTTTTATCTCAAGCATATTTAGGATCATACTGTCTATGTAGTTCTTTTTTTTTTTTTTTCAATGTGGCTTCTTAGAGTTTTTATTGTATCATGAGCATACTCTCTGTTGTCATTATTCTTTGAGAATGAAAATGGTTTTTATTGCTGTACAGATATTCTATTGTTTGTAGGAACCGTATGTATTGAACCATTTTCCAAATGTTGAGTATGTAGATTGGTCTTTAATTACAAATATCACTTTGAAGATAATTTTCATTTGACACTCTCCTTACCTTTCCCAACCTGCTTTCTGCTCTGGGAGGTTCAGATGCATAGTTAATCCAACTATCATTTTGTCGTCTGATCTCTGGTTGGTTATGGCCAATATGGAACCCAGGCAATTGGATTATCTATTTCTCTAACTCATTCCCTGCTTGGACTGACGGTCATAACAGCTCTCAAACTGGGTTCTCTCCAGGTTCTGCCTCTTCCCCAGGCCTCTGAAGCCTGGGAATTTTGTTGTTGTTCAGTCGCTAAGCTGCATCCAACTCTTTGCAACCCTGTGGATTGCATCATGCCAGGCTCCTCTGTCCTCCACTCTCTCCTGAAGTTTGCTCAAATTCATATCTGTTGAGTCAGTGATGATATCTAATCATCTCATCTTCTGCCACCCCTTTCTCCTCCTGCTTTCAATCTTTGGTAGCATCAGGGTCTTTTCCAATGAGTCAACTCTTTGCATCAGATGGCTAAATTATTGGAGATTCAGCTTCAGCATCAGTCCTTCCAATAAATATTCAGGATTGATTTCCTTTAGGGTTGCCTGGTTTGATCTCCTTGCTGTCTAAGGGACTCTCAAGAATCTTCTCCAGCACCGCAATTAGAAAGCATCAATTTTTCGGCACCCAGCTTTTTTTATAGTCCAACTCTCACATCCATACATGACTACTGTAAAAACCACAACTTTGACTATACAGACCTTTGTTGGCAAAGTGATGTCTCTGTTTTTTAATATGCTGTCTAGGTTTGCCACAGCTTTCCTTCTAAGGAGCAAAAATCTCTTAATTTCATGGCTGCAGTCACTCCCCATGGTGATTTTGGAACCCAAGAAGATAAAATCTGTCACTGCTTCCACTTTTTCCCTTCTATCTGCCATGAGTGATGGGACCAGATGCCATGATCTTAGTTTTTTGAATGTTGAGTTTTAAGCCAGCTTTTTCACCCTCCTCTTTCACTTTCATCAGGAGTCTCTTTAGTTCCTCTTCACTTTCTGCCATTAGTGTGGTGTCATCTGCATATCTGAGGTTGTTGATATTTCTCCTGGCAATGTTGATTTCAGTTTATGATTCATTCAACCCAGCATTTCACATGATGTATACTGCAAAGAAGTTAAATGAACAGGGTGACAATATATATCCCTGTCATACTCCGTTCCCGATTTGGAACCAGTCTGTTGTTCCATGTTCAGTTCTAATGTTCCTCTTGACCCACATACAGATTTCTCAGGAGACAGGTAAGGTGGTCTGGTATTTCCATCTCTTTAAGAATTTCCCACAGTTTTCTGTGATCCACACAGACAAAGCTTTAGTGTAGTCAGTGGACTATAACATCCCCCTGTTACTAGTTTTGTTTTGAGTTTGGGATCTGATTCCTGCTAGAATCCTGACTGATATAATATTTTATTTGTTGTAAGCAAAGTTGTATTTTGTGGCAATCTTTATGTATGTCTGATCATTCTTTCTAGAAAATTGCTACAAGCCAGTTTAACATTTCTGATCCTTAGTTTCCTCACTTGTAAAAGTGTGATTAAGAATAATAATACCCAACTCACAGGGTTGTTGAGAGGATAAATGTGATAGTGTATGAAACCCTATAAATGCTCTACACATACAAGACACAGGTTATTATCACCATCTATTTAACCCTGAGGGAGCCCCAAAGGACTTTGGTCTGGTTGCAAAAGCAATATTCATCTTTTGAAATATTTCAGAAATTCAAAAGGAGCTGTGGCTAACAGGGTCCTTTGCTTTACCATCATCAACTTCCTATTCTTGGCTTCCATACAAGAAGTGATCTTAGGAACTTCCCTATTTAGTCCACCCATTTGGCAGCCCATTATTTCTGTGTGGGGTTTAACAAGGAGGCACAGGCAAGGGACTCCTTTGGGTGGCATATCCAACATGTGGTTTGGAGTATAGATGACTCAGGAGAATTCACTCACCTCCCCAAGGTGATCAGTCTCTTCTGAGCTCCTGAGCTGATCTAGTTCACTGCATTCAACATGGATCTGCTTTAAAAAAAAAATCCATTCAAGCATGTAAGGTAAAAATTGCCTTATTGGCTTTTTGTCTGAAATTTTGGCAGAGCATAGACAGATTTCAGCATTTATTGCCTTTTGAGTGATTTCCAGCATTGTTCCAGGAAAAATACAATTAATCTTGTAGCAGCCGCTATATCAATCCTTATGAGGGGTGAGTTGTTTCAGCTATCATGTGGAGTCTGCCACTTCTGTGGTTGTTGCTCATCTTTTTTGGCTGAGGATATGTGTAATGCACACCAGAGGAAGCCTCTTGCTTCCATTTGTGTGTGTGTGTGTGTGTGTGTGTGTGTGTGTGTGTGTGCGCGCGTGCACTTCTCTGGAAAGTCCCAAGGCTTGTAACCAGTGGGGCCTTTGAGCATCCAGCCATGCTCCATAAGCTCAGCAACACATCTTGGGAAGTAGTGCAAGAGGCCCCCATGAGTGGAAGGGAGGGGAGAGTATGTATTCTGAGGGACTGGGAGCCAGGCCCAGTTGACTTGCCTTTGTCCCAGACATGATGCTGTTGAGCTCTTGGCTAGAGGAAAGGAGGAGAGCTGGAGTCTTACTGTGTTGAGACAGTGCCATTGGCTCCCTTCTTTGTACCATCTCTGTTCTTGTAGTGGTGCATAGTAATATGGAGCTTTATCAGGTCCAGGCCCTGGGGACCACTGTATACATTTCTTTTCTTTCCAACAGCTCTGCAGAACCTGGTATTGGCTTTACTGTGACCCTGGTCTCAGCTGGTATAAGTCCTTCACTTTGATTAACACCCGAACTGATCCTGGGGTGGGGACTATGCCAGCCTCTCCCTGTCATTGAACTCATGTGTGACCTTCAACAAGTTGCTTAACATATCTGAGTTAGGGTGTCCTTGTCTGTATAAGAAGCTGACTAGATCACAATTTCTTAAACTTTCTACTGCAAAAACACCTCTGATTATTCCTCCCATCCATTGCCCTGCTCTCCTGCCAAATTGAATATAATAGTTCCTCCTTATCCGTGGTTTCACTTCTGTGGTTTCAGTTACGTGTGGTCCATCATGGTCTGAAAATGTTAAGTGGAAAATTCCAGAAATAAGCAGTTCATGTTTAAATTGTGTGCTATTCTGAGTAGCCTGATAAAATTCCATGCCTTCCCTCTCTGTCCCACCCAGGATGTGAATCATCGTTTTGTCTGGCACATCCCACCTCTTAGTTACTTAGTCACTTAGTAACTGTCTCAGTTATCAGATCAACTGTCTTGGTACCACAGTACTGTGTTCAAGTCACCCTTAATTTGCTTACTAATGTCTCCAAGCACAAGGGAAGTGATGCTGGCAATTCAGATCTGTCAAAGAGAAGCCATAAAGCATTTATTTTTAGTATGAAGGTGAAAGTTCTCGATTTCATAGAGAAAGAAAAAAAATCATAGTCTGAGGTTGCCAAGATATATGGTAGGAATGTTTTATTTATGAAATTGTGAGGAAGGAAAAACAAATTCCTAGTTTTGCTCTTGCATCTCAAACTACAAAAGTATCAGCCACAGTATGTGGTAAGTGCTCAGTTAAGATGGAAAAGGCATTAAATTTGTACAGTATGATATTTTGAGAGAGAGAGAAAGAGAGATCAAATTCACATAACTTTTATTGCAGTGTTGTGCTCAGTCGTGTCTGACTCTGCTATCCCATGGATTGTAGCCTGCCAGGCTCTTCTGTCCACGGAATTTTCTAGGCAAGAATACTGGAGTGGGTTGCATTTCCTACTCCAGGTTTTTAACAGTATATGGCTATAATTGTTCTATTTCTTTATTCATTATTGTTGTTAGTATCTTACTGTGCCTAATTTGTAAATTGAATGTTATCATTGGCACACATGGGTTGGAAAACATATTAGGGTTCAGCACCGTCTGAGGTTTCAGGCATCCCTTGGGGGTCTTGGAATGTACCCCCTGCAGCAGATAAGTGATTGTGGGTTTTTTTTTTTTTGCTTCCAAATAAAAATCAAATTCATTCCTTGTTAGTTTTATCCACTGAAATGTCCATTTCTCCATATCTCCATGGCCACTGCCATGGTGAAGCTACGTGGACTCTCTGAATTGCCTCCTAATTATCTCCTGGTCCCTACTTGCTCCCACCCTGCAGACAGAGTGCCCTTATCAACTCGCCACTGTGCTTGGCTTACAACCCTTTAATGCCTGCCCATTGCACATGTGATGAAGTCCAAATGTTAAATAGATGACCCACAGGCATTGGTCTGCCCCTCTCACATCCCCTCATGCCACCCAATCTTCCCTCATTCTTCGGGATGGCTTCCTTGGCCTTAGTCCAGCAGGACTTCTTTATTGGCTGTTTCCTCTGCTTCGTCTTTATGTCTCATGGGTCAGTTTTCCAGATGGGGTCAGATTCCTCTGTTATGGTTTCTGCAGCTGAGCTCCTTTTCCTTCATAGTTGTGTCAGGGGGTCATCATGTTGGATCTTCTGACAGACCATGAGTAGCACCTTGTCATGGCACCCTTAGTATTTAGCACAGGGCCTGGCACTCATTAGGTATCTCATAGTTAAATGGTAAAGGAAGCAAGGGAAGAAAAGAAGAAGAGTGGCATGCCCAGGGAAGAAAAGAAGAAGAGTGGGATGCCCCCAAGCTTTGTTTTTCTGGATAAAGTTCCAGTTTCCATTTGGATCTTTGAAAGAGTGAACATAACACAAAGTGCCCCATTTCCAGGGTGTTCGTAGTCAGGTTGGAACCAGCTTTGGCTGTGCACTCCAATGGCATCGGGGGAGGGATATCTTCCCCCTGTTTCCTCTGGGAACCTTCCCTTTTATCCCTGCTGTGGGTGGAGGGAGGTGATGCTGTGCCAGTGGTGGCTTGTGTAATCTGTCCCTCTGATTGATGGGCACTGGTAGGGACCGGGCAGAACAACATATAGAGTAGAATTGGCCACAGGAATCATTAGTTTTGGTGGAGAGGTTAATGAAGAAGATAATGGGTTTTCTTTTCTCCCTGCTGCAGGAAAGCTTAGACATCATCCAGCCCAGCATGTCCCAAATCTCCACATCTGTCTGCCTCTCCTGCAAGTGCGCTAAAATACAGATTCCCTGGTCCAGTGCACAAATTCTAAATCCGTAGGTCTACAGCAATTCTGATTCAGTAGGTCTGTGGTGGGTTTTAGAGCCCTTTTTTATTAGCTAGGGATCCTCAGGGATTCACATGCTCAGACAGATTTGGGAACCACTGACTTAGAGTCCAGTGCCTTTATTTTATTGCATCTTTATTACAATAGCTTTGAACCATATCAACATGGAACTACAGGTTTTTGTTTTCTTTTCTTTTCTTTCATTAAGAAAGTTTGCATCTTTGATTTTTCATGTCACATTTAGATTTTCAAAGTGTTCTCCCTGCTCTTCTCTCCTGTGATTCTCACAAAAGCCCTTGAAAGCCAGTGAAACTGGCACCATCACCCTCTGTAGACTATGTGGATAGCAAGGTGCCCAGTTGCTGGAAGTGGCACCACGCATCCCTCTCTGTGACATGCCCACGTTTAATTCTATAAAGCCACACACCTTATGTCATATTTTGTGATATTCAATTTCTGTATTAAACGTTTGCAATTCACCTTAAAAGAAATGATTGATGGCCTTTCTTCATTTTTAAAAAGGGTGCTTTACAGATACATAAAGGTAAGACGCTGTTAGAAGTTTTATGGCAGATGGTTCTTGGCAGCAAACCCGTTCCTTTTTATGGCAGTCTGGAAATTTTCCTGGGTAATAACTTTCTTTTCTTTTAGCAGGCATAAAATAAAGAGGTTCTAGATAGTTGGATCATTATCAAGTGATTTTCCAAAGACAAAATCAAATGACTTTCCAACAATTGTCAACACCATTTAGGCAAAAACAAGAGTTGTCCACATCTGGAAATCTAATGCATAAATTTTTGAGTGTTACCTTTTTGTGGGGAAAGATATTTGGCTACTCAAACTGTTATTCCTTAAGTGGCAATTAGAAGGGGGAGCTGGGAGAAGGAAGTTTGGGGAGAGGTATTCATGGAACTTCCCCAAATATTACCCAAATGGTAATATTTCTATAGTGAACAGAGAGCAATTTATTCTTGCTCTCTCCAAAGATTGAGCACAAAGCAAGCTTCAGTATAAGCTGAAGGGGAAGAAAACTTTAGCTGTGAAATTTAGCACTGGGAGAAATTGATGGGACTGAAAACAAAGCAAGCTACTTGTGTTTATCGGTTCACTGAAACAGTATTTTGAACCTAAGTTATGTGGTTAAATGGAGGGCTTTATGTGAGGCATTGGAAATTCAGCTAGTAAAGAAGCAATTGTGAATTACAGCTTAACAGAAGAATGACATTGGATAAACACCTTGTACTGTGTGATGTGAAGAAATCATCATGAAGATCATCATTGCTAACTTACAAAGTGCTTGCTCTATGCCAGGCACTGTGCTTGACTGACATTAACTGAAGCCTTACAAGACCATTGAGTTGTAGATTTCATTTGATCACTGATGCAAGTGAGGCAGAGGGAGGCTAAGAGACTGTCTCAAGGACACACAGAGGGTAAGCAGTGACACTGGGATTTACACCTGTTGGTCCAACTCCTAAACCCATGCTCTCATCAAGGTAGACCCCCCCCAAAAATACTTACTGCATGAATGTATGAATGAAGTAATTGCAAGTGTGATGAAACTTTTCAAAAGGGGAGCACAATATAACAGAGACTTAAACTAGTCCATGAATGAGGGTCTGAAAGTGGCATTTCAGCTGAGTTCTAAGATAGATCAAGTGGATGGACAGTGGGAAGAAGTTGTAGGATGTGAAGGTCAGGAAGTCAGTGGAGATCTTCATCCAGAAGAAGTCTTAGAGACTATCAGGCACAGCTCTCTAATTTTATAGGTGAGAATATGGGAATCCAGTTGGGAGTGTAGAGAACTGGGATGACTAATCAGGTTGTCTGGCTTCAGGAAACATAGAGATCTTTTAAAAGAATCACTTGCTCCATTACATCATTAAGCTGTAGCAGGGCTTTCTAACATTTCCTCCATCATGACGCACATAGAAAATAATATTTGGGTAGTAGAAGTAGGTTAAATGAAGGCAGCTGCAAGGGTTCTGGATGCTTCAGGCTCCATCTGGACAGGTGAGCACATCTATGACCATTATAGCACTTAGCTTTTGGGAGAAGACCTGGGCTCTAAGACTTACCATGGAGGTGTATGAATGATTCTTGCTGGAACCCCCCATTCCATGCTTCCCAATCAGGCTTTGTCATCCCTCACCCCCACCCCTTTCAGTCCTGTCCCTTGTACCATCCATATTGAGGTCCATACAAGTTCAACCTCACAGATGCCTGTGAAAGTCTAGAGTCCATACTTGGAAGTCCCCTCTCCCCACCCGAAACTCCCTCTGCTTCCCAACATTGGCTAAAACTCCAAACTGACCTTTTTCACCAATCCAACCTAATGATCATTCTTTCGCCATCAATGCTTTTCTGTTGGACAGAAGCAATCTAATCAAATTCATATTAAGTTGTGAATGACTACTATGCTATCTGGGCTTCCCAGGTGGTGCAGTGGGGTAAAAAATCTGCCTGCCAAGCAGGAGACAGGAGATCGATCCCTGGGTCAGGAAGATCCCCAGGGGAAAGAAATGGCAACCCACTCCAATATTCTTGTTTGGAGAATCCCATGGACAGGGAAGCCTGGTGGGGTACAGTCCATAGGGTCATAAAGAGTTGGGCATGACTGAGCACACATGTGTTCACACACACACACACACACAAAGCACTATGCTATCTACTTTCCTAAGAGGATAGAGGATATACCTTGTAAAAGAAGATTTACTTACATAAAAGTAGTGAACCTAGAGATCCAAGAGCAACAGTGATGTTGCCTGGAAAGGACCAAGCCTCCCTCCACCAATGACGTGAGAATATCTGGAAAACAGAGGCCCTTTCCCCAACAATGTCAGCAACACACAGCCTCTCTTTTCAGCTCCAAAGTAGATGCATGTCCATCCACCCAGATCCGATAAGCATCCTAGGATTATGGCTTGCCTTTTCTATCTGGGAATCTGGGTGCTATTAGTGGCAACTCCGTTCTCTTAGTTGCTGAATTGTTGCATAGAGAATGCTTGATGGGACAAAGGGAAAAAGACGTTGACAATGTGAAATCCATCTGATACCCTAGGTCTGTTTACATATGGATGAGCATCTGATTGCAGGCATAGCCTGTTTGTTTCTTTTTATTAGTTCCAGGCTGGGCAGACTATTAGGGAATACATTCACATCCCAGGCCTGGGAACCCCTTGCCATGCTGTGCTGCTGTACTCAGTCGCTTCAGTCGTGTCCTACTCTGTGCGACCCTATGGACTGTAGCCCAGCAGGCTGGCTGCTCTGTCCGTGGGATTCTCCAGGTATGAATATTGGAGTGGGTTGCTGTGCCCTCCTCGTCCCTTGCCATACCCAACTCAAACTTCTCATCTCTCCCAATTCGCAGCTCGGCTGTCTTGATGCCAATTTCTGATTGATAAAGACACATCTGACCTTGTCTCTGTCTGTGCTTGATTTGCTGAATGGGGCACACACAACTCTTCCTGATGGAGCTTTCTCTAGGCAATTAAATGTTCAGGTGACGGCCGCTTAGTAGAAGCGCAATTTCTCTTTGTAGTGTGGACCTGGCCAACAGTTATCTCATCGCAGTTTGGGTGGTAAGGCCTTAGGTGGAGGGCAGGGCAGGTTAGTAATTAGTCAACCATTCAGCCCGACGGCACTTGCATAATGTAAAGTGTGAGCAGTCCCTGACGTGTCTGTCACACCTGAACAAGGAGGGCACCGCAGCCTCCGCAATTAATTGGACTTGCAGTCTAGGGCTTTTATACAAATTCTGGGGCAGGAATCCTATGGGAGATTTCTCAGCTACTGTTCCTTTAAGCAGACTTCCATGAGAGCCTGGAAGAAAGGAATAAACTGGGCTTCATTTAGCAGATGTCACTGTTTTAGTTTCTAGGATAGCACTTCATTGGGACATCCAAATACTTCTTTAGCCTGTATCTTCTCATGCAAATGGATTGTTTGGATTATTTAAAATAGGTCATCTCCATCCATTTAAACAAATGTCTCAGTTATCTCCCTGAAAATGAAAGTCACTCAACCATTTGTCTGACTCTCTGCGACCCCATAGACTATACAGTCCACGGAATTCTCCAGGCCAGAATGCTGGAGTGGGTAGCCTTGCCCTTCTCCAGGGGATCTTTGCAAGCCAGGGATTGAACCCAGGTCTCCCGCATTGCAGGTGGATTCTTCACCAGCTGAGCCACAAGTGAAGCCTTAGAATACTGGAGTGGGTAATCTATCCCTTCTCCAGTGGATCTTCCCAACCCAGGAATTGAACCAGAGTCTCTTGTATTGCAGGCGGATTCTCTTATCTCCCTGGATATGTATATTTAGTCACTGCTTAAATGTGTGTCCTTTAAAGTCATACAATGACCTCTAGAGATGAGGATATTTCTTGCTCCTTTGTCCCTCTCTCTTTCTTTCTTTCTTCTTTTTTTCCTTCCTCTCTTTTTTTTTCTAGTTCTTTCATCTTTTGATATAGCATAATTCTTTGTAGTCAGCTATGTGTTTCCTAGAATAAGAAACTTATGGGTGTTTGATTGTTGCAGTGCCTGGAAGACTGAAACAGCTAGTACTAGATCCCATTTACAAATGTGAGAAGTAAAGCATTGACAGGGAAATGTCTTCTTTATTACTCAAAATATGTTAGAATGAAACCTTTTGCTTGTTGAATTTCTGAGCAAATCTAGTATAACTTGTGGCTATTGCTGTGTAATAAGCTATCCTAAAACCAAAAGCTATATAATAATAGCATAATAGTTATTATCATAGCTACAATATTTTAGATTTATCGTTACTATAGTAGTAGTATTATTATCCAAGGCCATATAGATTAGCTGTGGATCAGCTCCTCTTGGCTAGGCTTCCCTGGGTGGCTCTGCTGATATTGGTTGACTTGTTTGACTGATCCAAGATGGGCATGACCAGACTTGGTTTCGCTGTATGTAACCATCATCTGCCTCTTGGACATGCAGGCTGGCCTGGGCAAGTCTTCACATGGTGGCAGCAGAGGTACAAGAGGGCAAGCCGAAACTTGCAAGACATCTCAAGGTTTGAGCTTGGAAATGGGATACTTCCATGTCTGTTTCACTCTATCGGCCAACTGGTCACATGGCTAAACATAAATCAGGGATGCAAAGAGGAAGGAAGAATTGGGCTAATAATGCAATTCACCAGGGCTAATGGACAAGAGATTCACAAACTGAAGTTCATTTTTTTCTTGACAGAATGTTAAGGAATAAATATGGAGGGTGCAAGGCAGAGACATAAGCAAAAGAGATGTGATTCCAAGGCTTGAATTACACTTTCTTTTGTGTACACCATGCACACACACATGTACAGGCACAATGTTAAATAAAAAGGAGATAGAAAAATTTTAAAAAGCAAACAGATTAATCTGCTTACCCTTTGACTGAACATTCTTGTTCTCCATTCTCCCATATACTGTCTTCACTTTTATGCTGTAATTTTATGCTTTCATTCTTACCTTCGCTTATTTACTGAAAAAGCTTCAATCATGGAAAACTCTATCACTCATCATTTAGTAAGACTTGCTCTGGGAGGGGGTACATATAATTTGACAGACTCATTAGTCATTCATTTTTTAAAACTGCATACCTTGGATGTTGTTGGTTTATGTAAATATTTCTTTGGTATTAAGGATGACATTGTTTATCACCTCCTTTATACATGTTAGTCACTCAGTCATGTCCAATTCTTTGTGACCCCATGGACTATAGCCCACCAGGCTCCTCTGTCCATGAAATTCTCCAGGCAAGAATACTGGAGTGGGTTGCCATTTCCTCCATCAGGGGAATCTTCCCAACTCATGGACTGAACCCAGGTCTCATGTATTGTAGGCAGATTCTTTCCTGTCTGAACCACCAGGGAAGCTCTTATAATCTCCTAGTCTTTTATTTTCTTGGGCTTGAAAATCACTGTGGATGGTGAGTGCAACCATGAAATTAAAAGATGCTTGCTCCTTGGAAGAAAAGCTATGACAAACCTAGACAGTGTTTTAAAAAGCAGAGACATTACTTTGCTGACAAAGTCCATATAGTCAAAGTTACAATTTTTCCAGCAGTCATGTACGAAAGTGAGAGCTGGACCATAAAGAAAGCTGAGCACCAAAGAATTGATGCTTTCGAACTGTGGTGCTGGAGAAGTCTCTTGAGATTCCCTTAGACAGCAAGGAGATCAAACCAGTCAATTCTAAAGGAAATTGACCCTGATTATTCATTGGAAGGATTGGTGCTGAAGATCTAATACTTTGGCTACTTTACGGGGAAAAGCCAACTCATTGGAAAAAAAATCTTACGCTGGGAAAGATTGAGGGCAGGAGGAGAAGAGGGTGACAGAGGATGGGATAGTTGGATGGCATCACTGATTCAGTGGACATGAGTTTGAGCAAACTCAGGGAGATAGTGAAGGACAGTGAAGCCTGGTATGCTGCAGTTCATAGGGTCACAGAGAGTTGGACATGACTGATCAACAAGTTTACAAGAAACTACTACTTATGAGAAAATGAGAAGACAAATCAGCTCTGCCTTAAGAGGTTTTCAGAAAGGTTTGTTCCTAGATGAACTAGAAAGGTATGATTCAATACCAACTGGTCCTTTTAGGTTGTGGAAGGAACATTTACTTAAATAAGTGTTTGCAGGGATAGCGCTTTACTCTAAATATAATGATGTAAGTATTGCCTTACAGGCAAACTTGAAAATAAAAAACAAACGAAGTCTACTCAGGGGAGAATTAAGTGAAATTCCTTAAACAGATCTTTAAGACTGCAGTGAACTCCTTTTGTCTGTCTTGAGTAAGTGTATTTCTCTTTAATGAGATTATTTTGATGTTTTCACCAGGTTTGAGTGCTTTGAACAAAGCTTTCTTTCTATTCCCCTCCTCCTAAGGAAATGTCTTTCTGTTGGGCTAACAGTTGATAGCCAAATTATTATACCCAATTGTTCTGATTTATATTTTCCAGGTCTGCCCACAGGATTTTATATTCCAATGGCCTCTATAGGCTATGTTGAACACTAGATAACCAGATCGACCAACTTTTTTCCTTTTCCATCTCTAGCAAATCAGTTGTGGTGACTCTGCTGTGACTTGACATCTTTCCCTGACACGTGTGCCACTCTTGTCACTGAGATGCAGTAAAGATGCCCACTGTGCCCCAGAGAATAGTTCTGGCTCCCCATAACAGCCTATTATCTTGGGACACGCGATCTCACTCCCATGGTCCCAGTTTACTTATTGCAAAACTGAGATGAAGTAGATGAGATCATCTCCCTTCCAGCTGCAACACTCTTGGATTGTAAGAGTCCTCCAGCCTCTCCTCTGACCTGGTGATGCCAACTGAGTGTTTCAGGAAGGTTAGGAGATGGAAGAGTATCTAAAGCACTAGAGCTGGAAGCACTGTAGGAGTGTTCCCCATACCTCCACAGTCCAGAGGCCCTCTGCTCTCTCTCCTTGCCTCCAGTTCAGGGCCTCCCTCTTCCTTACTTCTTCTAGACTCCCGGTTAACAAGGTATCTGTCCCGCATATTTAGGTACACTTCTCCTTTCTTAACTTCAGTCGTCATTTCCGGAAGTGCATGTGAGCTCTTTGCTTCTCTTCTTATTTTCACCTGACAGTAGTTTATAAACACTGAGTGCTGAACAGGAACCAGGCACTCTGCTATGTGCTGCGAACACAATGGGAAAGACACAGACCTACGTCACAGCTGACCTGGAGGCAGGTTTGGGCTTGAGGATGGATGGAAATTTTGCCTTAGGACCTGATTCAATGTTACTTTTGCTTTGATTTCCTTTTGAATAGACACATTAGAATAGAAGAGATAAATGAGACAAAGATAGAGGATGGTGATGACACTCCCAGGGTTTCTCATATTATATAGACAAGTGTCTCAGCTTTGGTGGTCTTGGCAATCTGCATGAAGGGGATGCTCTTTGTGTTTTATAACTCCAGGTATTTTAACATCCACAAACTATTCATCTGTATGTATGTATGTACATGTTGTTGTTTAGTTGCCAAGATGTCTCTTTGTGACCCTATAGACTGTAGCCCCCCAGGCTCCTCTGTCCAAGGGATTTCCCAGGCAAGAATACTGGAGAGGGTTGCCATTTCCTTCTCCAGGGGATCTTCCCAACCCAGGGATTGAACCCACATCTCCAGTATTGGCAGGAGTATTTTTTACCACTGAGAAGCCTCCTGGGAAGCCCCATGTGTATGTGTGTACATGTATACAAATTGACCCTTGAACCATGTGGGGGTTAGGGGTAATGACCCTCCATCCAGCCAAAAATCCACATTTAATTTATATCTAACTCTCCATACTGTATCCTCATTACCTCTGCATCAACGGTTCTGCATCTGCTGATTCAACCAACTGAGGATGGTATAGTAGTATTGTAGTATTTACTATGAAAAAAAAATCCATGTATAAGTGGACATTTGCAGTTCAAACCCATGTTGCTCAAAGGTCAGCTCTATCTATATACCCATGTATATATGTGCATGTATACATATTAATAATTTTGCCACTCAGTGAAACCTGCCATCCAGGCATAATGCCCAGATGCTAAGCCAGGAAAATCTTGCTGAGTCAGCACTAAGACAATCTTTCTAAACTCAAATGGATTTCAAGGCCAAAGGTGTTTTCATTCATGTCCTCAAAGAATATTTCCGTAGTTCCTGCCCTCAGGGTGTCCCATTTTTCATCATCTGTGAGCCTTTGGTATACTGATTCACAATTAATCATTTGTTGCCCTTTTTCTGTAAATAGCCATTTTATAACCTTTAGATAACCTTACTGATATTACTTAGTTTTATGCTCTATGTTCCTTTCTACAATTTGGCCAAATTCCAGCTTAAAGTCGGCGTCCTTTGTCATGTTTCCAACATCCTGCTTCACGCAGGTGGGTTGTCTCACAGGAGGAGGTCCTTGACTTTGCTCCTGTTTGAGGGGGTTTTCTCTGTGTTGTTTCTGCTTCTCATGTGGATTTATGGAAGGTTGCAGGGTTTGCTTTCTTTTGTTTGTACTTGAAGTTTTTATAATTAATTGGCCAACATAACTGTTAGTTTTAATCTCTAAAATAAACATTAATAGTTCCAAAGGCTTAAGATTCTCACAAACATCACAAACATTTAGTGAAATGATGTCTGTGAAAGAATTTAGCTCTACACAAGAGATATAAGGGATGTCTTATCTGATGTCATATTAAATATTTGTCATATCTGACTTAGTTATAAAAATATTAGAAAATTTCCCATACAAAGATGAAAAAACAATAGTCCCACTCCCTCATTTGATTCATATTTTCACAGTAATGGGTTTAGTCCTAAGGACTTAGAGGTCAAATACTTGAGCTCTGAAACTTACTAATTGGACAGTTTTCTTTAGTTCTTTGTGGTTTGGTTTCCTCATCTATAAAATGGAGTTCAAAATACTCCTAACCTCCTACATGGTTGTGAGGATGTGTTCATTTGTGTAAAACACTCAGAACAATATTGTGTAGTGAGCATGTAATGTTAGCTATTCTTATTCCTTTTGAGCTTTTGTCCACCTCTAAATGCATGTTTATTTCACTGTAATCTTAATGTCTGTCCAATCTTGTCTCCTGAGACTTTAATTTACACAAGTTTTTACAGAAGCTTAATTTTAATTAGTTTTAATGATTTTATAAGTCTCAATCAAACTGATACACTCTCTGCTACTGTTGGACATTTAGGTTGTCCTCAACTTTTCTTTTAAAGCAATATAGATATACTTACAATGTACAAATCAATACATTTGATCTTCTTTTTTCTTTGTTAAATGATAGTTTTACAAATTCTCAGAAGTGGATTATTGCATTAAGAGATATAAGTGCCTTATGGATCATCATCTATTCCTATGTGTGTATGCATGCTCAGTTGTGTACAACTCTTTGAGACCCCATGGACTGTAGCCAGCTAGGCTCCTCTGTCCATGGGATTTTCCGGGCAAGAATACTGGAGTGGGTTGCCATTTCCTACTCCAGGGGATCTTCCCAACCCAGGGATCAAACCCAATCTCTTGCTTTGGTAGGTGGATTCGTTACCACTGAACCACCAGGGAAACCCATCTATTGCTATATTGCTTCCCAAATGGATGGCACCAATAGATATGGATGTTTAAAGGTTTGATAACGTAGAGAAGGGTTTTGGTAATTCAACCACCAGGTCTGGTCTTTTAAGCAATCACCTTGAGAAAGTAGTAAGTCAAGAAACTAGAGTGCTGTCAGCTTTATCCCTTTCCTTGCTTGCTACTCACTCACCCACTACCACACTGCAGAGAACAGAGATGAGGCAAGTTTGGGTGGAGTGTGACTGCCCTAGACTCGTGTATTGCCCTACTGCCTTCCCACTGGTCATTCTGTAGTTCCCTATGACTTGTTCACTCTTCGTTTGTTCTTGAGGACCCACCTAGTCTGTTCCTATGAATCAAAGACCTGTTTTTGGATTTTGTGTCCTGGTGTCCTGATCTGACTCTTTTTACCCCACTCCTCCTATTCTTTTTCTCTGATCACATCCTCACTCACTTGTCTCCATGAGGCTCCTGAAGCCCAGGATAAACTATACTTTCAGCCCTGAGGACTCCTACCAGCTTTCCAGGGGAGTGCATGGACTCTTTACTTGATGCTGGCCTTGTGAGCCTGCCCAGTATGTAATAAAAATGGTCTCCCCTGAGCACAAAGAGAAAACACAGAGAAGGGAGCTTTGAGTACAAGTCCTAAAATCAGCTTCTTAGATCCCACAGAGTCTGCCCTCTACAAATGAACTGCTGTTTCTCTAGAAGGTGACATCTTCTTTAAAAACACATGCAGAAGAGAAAAACCATTTAGAAATATCTATTAAAATTGAATGTGTGCATGTGCTCTGATGTAGCAATTCCACTCCTAGGTATAAACTCAACAGAGAAGAGGGTATAGGTGAACCAAAAGATATGTGTTAGGGCAGGAGAGCATGGGAAACCTTTTGTTCCTTGTTCTTTTTCCTTTTCCCATGGGAGAACTTCTGCCCTATTTCCCAGAAATGAACATTGCTGACCTGTCCCAATATGTGAGTTCTTTTTTAACTCTTGAGCTTAATGCAAATTGTAAGTCAGTTAAGATTCTCCTCCCAGTGACCATCTGGGTGACAGGATAGTCCTTATAGTAAAATATATATATATATGGGTTAGGATGTTTATAGCAACATTATTCATATTACTACAAACTGGAAATAAAAGAGATGTTCATGTAGGGAAAATGGATAAAGTGTAAACTATTTCCCAAAACAATACTATTCAAAGATGAGAATGAGCAAATTGAAGCGACAAGCAGCTGTGATGAATCTCACAGCTTCAGTGATGAGTGAAAGAAGCCAATCAAGAGTGCCTACTGCATAAATCCAAGCAAGCTCCACCACCAGGTCAGTGGTTCCCGGTAACGGAGAGTGGTTGAGAAGAAGCAGGGGAGGGCTACTGATGTTCTACCAATGTTCTGTTTCTTAATCTGGGCACTGGATGTGAAAAATCATTGAAATCTACTCTTAAAATTGTTGTTCTCTGCAAATGTCATTGCCAAAGAGCATTCTAAAATCCTACCTAAGTTGTATCTTTAGTATTCACTGATAAGATATTATTATTATTATTTAGAATATTGATATCATCATTGCTTGCTAGTTGAAATGGAAGGAGATGAAAAGCAATGGTGTCTCTGTGATTCTTCTGGCTTGAGGTCCTCTTTCCATAGGAATAGCATTGTGTCTTAAGCATCTCTACCTCCAGCCTCCAGTGCAGTGAGGGAGAAGACTCTTCAGAGTCCCTTGGACAGCAAGTAGATCAGATCAGTCAATCCTAAAGGAAATCAACCCTGAATATTCACTGGAAGGACTGATGCTGAAGCTGCAGCTGCAAAACTTTGGCCACCTGATGCGAAAAGCCAGCTCTTTAGAAAAGACGCTGACGCTGGGAAAGATTGAGGGCAAAAGGAAAAGGGGGGTGACAGAGGATGAGATGGTTGGATGGCATCACTGACTAAATAGACATGAGTTTGAGGAAGCTCCAGGAGATAGTAAAGGACAGGGAAGCCTGGCGTCCTGCAGTCCGTGGGGTCGCAGAGTCGGACATGACTGAGCGATTGAACAACAACTCCAGTGCTTGGCATGTAGACATTGATCTATGTGTTTAGATAAACTATTTGCTGACGAGGGCAAAAGGCCTTCTCTAAGTTTCAGTAACTATGGATTTATTCCAATAATTATAGCAAAAAAAAAAGAAAAATCAGAAATTGCCCTGCAATTTGGTGAGTATTGAGCAGCCCCGGGAGAGTTGGTTCTCTGGAAGCAGACCAAACTGTTTTCACAACAGTTGTAATGAGGATGAGTAAATCTGAAGGGCTAAGTCCCTTGGTCATGCCTGTCAGGCCGCGAGGAGGGAGAGGGCTGAGAAAGATTTGAGCCTGAGCCTGTGAAGTTGCAGGGGAGGGAACTTGGTTGTTTGAAAGGAATGAGCTTGGCCATGGGGATTCGGTGCTGGCAGGGCAGCCACAGCCCATTGTAAAGAGTCTGGATATCACTTGCTGGGGCCAATCCATACCATAGGAGGTGGAAAGTTGAATCATGGGAGTAGTCAAGACTTGGAGGTGCATATAAACAGGAGGTTTGAAATCCAAAGAGTCAATAGCACCAGTATGACATTAACACGTAAAATTATGAAATGTTTGGTTGGAAGATCAAAGGTGATTTATTAAATATTTTACTAGGCCAGGCACTGTGCTAAGTAATGTTTAACTAACTAATCTCATTTAATCTCCATAACAACCTAAGGAGGTAAATATTATTGTACCCATTTTAAGGAGCTGCAGTTTAGCAAGGTATAATTTATTCAAGATAACATAGTAAGTGAAAGAATTTGGGTTTAACTCAACCTTTTCTGACTCAATAGGGCTGCTTCTTAACCACCCAGTTTTGCTGCCCATATTCAAGTGCAGAATTCCAGTTTTTAGGAGCAAATAAAGAGGGAAGTCAGGCTGGGGAGACAAGACCCTAGTTTGATAGGGATTAAAATGTTTGGACAGGTTATTAGGGCAGCGGTGGCAACACAAAGAAGACAGGACACAGTGCTGAAAATGCATCAACCATCAGGCAGTTCCTAAGTACTCCTGCAGCAGGTCCAGCTCCGGGCACCAGGGATGCCAAGATGATGGATGCTAGGTCCCTGACACTCAGGTTTTCAGCACCAATGCAGAGCCCAGTTATCAGAGTCAAGTACGAGGACTGAGTGGGACTTGAGGCAAGACTGAATTACTACTGATTTTCTGAACTGTTGGACTGGGCCTCTTTCAAAGCCTAAGGCAAGTCAGCCCTCAGGTAGGGTATTAAGTGGCTTTCACAATGGAAAAAGCACACTTTGGAATATGGGAGGAATAAAGGTTTAGGCAGGGCTATTCTGCTTGCCCAGAGTCTGCTCTGTTGTAGAAAGGGCACTTGAATTTGCTTTGGGAAAACTGCTTTCCTTTGTTGGAGATAATCTTGGTGAGTCTGTCACTCAATGTAACTCACCCTTACCTCGTATGTGATACAATATAAGTTAATTAGAATCCAAAGTGGTGTGACAGATTGAAAATAGAGAACATTCACTTAAAATGCAGGAACCTAAAAACTTGCTCTACTTTTTCTTATAATCTAGAAAATCATAAAGCATCTGGCTCTTGTCCTTCCTGAGGCTTATTTTTGCCCTGTTCCCAGATGTAAGTAAGCAAGAGAAGGTTTCTATTGCTTACAACTCAAAAACCATGACTGATACAAGGGCAATACATATGAGGTTAGAGAAGTTTTTTACAAGATTATGATTCCCTTGTAAGAAGGAGTATTTTCTTCTTCATCTTTGAATTCAGAGGTCTTAGGTCAATGCTTTGCATATGATAAGTGTTCACTAAATGTTGGTGAACTGAATGATTAAATGAATGAATGCATATAAAAGTCATCTTACATCGTTCAGCCCACCAAAGTCAGGTAGACATGGCTTAGATCTGCAACAAATCAGTTGGTGAGGCAGCATCTTCAAGCCTTCATGGCAATCATTTTGATCCAGCCAAGAACACTTTCTGTTATGAAAATAAAACAAAGCACATCTTCATTTTAGCAGCAACCACCAAGAGAAATGAAGTTGTTGTAATTTCAACTTAGTTGAAATATGTAAGGCTTACTCATCCTGTGCATACAATTGATAACTTGTGCATCTGGGACTATCTCTTTCTTTCCTGTTATTCCATTTTAGACTTTTATAAGTTAACGGAGGCTTCGGCTTTTGAAAAGTTATTCTGGAAAATTATTTTGCATAAGTCCTAGTAAACACTGGCACGTGTTTTTGGCAGAAGATGGAAATGTTTCACTTAGTCTCTGGTGGCCCCATAAGCAAAAGGAGTGGCTGGAGAATTGTCTGGATTGGATGGAAGCAGAAATGTGCTGGTCAGTTGTACTTTCTGAGTTTCTTTCCACCCAAATGAGGATGATTTATTTTAAAATGTCATAAGGGAGGACCAGGCAGACTAGAGACATGCACATATCAATAACTAGAATGACTAATAGTGGGAAGATTGTTGATTTTCTTCTTTGAGGTCATGTATGTGACCAACTGGAAGACTAAAGTGATGTCATTAAGTTGTATTTGTGGACCATAAGCATGGCTAAGCTGATAATCTTTTTATAAACTGTAAGCAACAGGATTTTTACAGCTGAAAGATGAGATGGCTCTTGGCAATGTCAGTGTTTAATTTTATCATTGGTCATCTCTCTGCGCTGAAGGAATGGAAATTGTGGCTGTTTAAAAAGTGCTTGACTTTTGTGGACTTGAGAGATAATCAAATCTTTCTAAATTAAGCCGGCACTATTGTTTAGAAAGAGGGTGGTGAGCTAATGGACTAGCTGTGTTTGCTCCTGTATGTGGGTCTAGTTTTAGACCAAGTTTATACCAAAATGGTAAATGGAAGATTAATACAGTTGATCAAATAATTAAAGTCAAAAAATTTCCTTCAAATATTTTGTGGCTAAGATTTATTTAAAGAAACAAAATTTGGAAAATTGCTACAGCTTTCCATTTATGTTTTCATTGATGTAAACCTTAAAAGATTTAATTATTTGATCTTTGAAGAAATTACATAATTTTTTTCCTTATAACTGGCTTCTCCACTTGTCTAAACTATTTACTGCCTTGCCATAAAGTTAGCTAATTTTTCCTACCTCTCAAAATGAGTTTGAGAAACTATGGTAAATATTTATAGATACCTAAAGCTGTATGAGAATAACATGAGGCAGGGGTTACCATTGTAAACATCGTGAACATAATCCTAATTTGAGATGTATAAAAAGCAAATTAGAAAATTTTGCTCTAGTTGGAATGCTCTTGTTGGATTGTGCCAGGCCTGGCAGGTGGTAGAATCCAGTTTGGGATCTAGGAAAGGGAAGTGTATGAGGACTGTGGAGGTGGTGAGTCAGGGGAGGGGCTGGATCTGGGGTTGGGCTTAGACACAGTGGCTATCACAGAGCTATGAACCTGGTGCTGGAAACAGGCCTGGGTTATTCCCTGAAATCACAAATCTTAGCTTCAAAGTCTGGGTAGTCAGACAAATGCCACAGGATCAATATGTTTTTCAAGTGCAGGACAGTAAATAGAAGTCAGATTTGTCAACCAGAACAGCAACACAGAAAGAAGAGGCTGGTAACAGAGAATTACAGTCTTGGGGAAGGAGTTTGGAACCAACAAGTCAAAATGATGACAAGTAGGCTGAGTCCTCAGTGAAGAAAGAGTTTTGAGGTTAAAGTCTCTTATGGTATGCACTGTGTCCCCTTAAATATATGTTGAAGTCTTAACCCTCAGAACCAGTGTGACCTTATTTGGAAATGGAGTGTTTACAGATGTAATCAAGCTAAAATGAGGTCATGAGGGTGAATCCTAACCCTGTATGACTGATGTCCTCTTAAGAAGAGGAAAATGCTGTATGAAGAGAGAGACATGTGGAGAAGTCCAGGTGGCCACAGAGGTAGATATTGAAATGATGTAACTTCAAGTCAAGGGATGCCAAGGGTGGATGACCACCACTGGAAACTAAAGAGGGATGGAAAGGGGTCTACCCAGAATCTCAGAGGGAGCATGCCCCAAGCCCTCAAGTGTTGATTTTGGATTTCTAGCTTACAGAGCTGTGAGAGGATGAATTCTTGTTGTTTGAAACCAACCAGTACATGGTACTTCATTATGGCAGCCCAAGGAGACTCATACAAATCTCCTTGTCCATTTCCTATTGTACTGGTCTTAAACCATGGTTAGATCTTGTCCCCAGCAAGTCAGTGGGATAGATAACAGCAAGTTGGGACCCTTGACAGAAGTGAGAAATGGGGAGAAGGGTGAAGCGCAAGGCAGTTCTTATCTACATTAACTGACCCAAACCTGAGGATTGATGCATTTTTCCTCTGCCCATGTAGCGAATCTCCGATGAGCAAAGCACTTCTCTCAAAGTGTGAGTAGGAGCAACACGATGTAATAACTGATTGTGTGAATCAGCTCTGTTTTCCCTTTGTTAAGTTCTTGCCCTTACAACTTATGTTATCTGTATGGCAAAGGAGAGAGGCAGAGAGATCGATATTTGAGTTGAGAAATACAATGGGATATCCCTAAAGCTCAACACCAAGACCAATAGGAGTCCACATAGCACCAGAGAAATCCAGACTCCGACCTTGACTGTTTAGTTGAGGAAGAAAAAACTGGGGTGAAAACTGTCTGAGTACTACGTGATTAGCAGTATTGGTGGTAATGGTTTAGTTGCTAGTTTGTGTTCGACTCTTGCGACTCCACGGACTGTAGCCTTCCAGGCTCCTCTGTCCATGGGATTTCCCCAGCAAGATTACTGGAGAGAGTTGCCATTTCCTTCTCCAGGGGATCTTTCTGACCCAGGGATCGAACCTCAGTCTCCTTCATTGCAGTCAGATTCTTTACCAACTGAGCCATCAGGGACAGAAGTGCTGGGGGCTGTGGTAAATTGGGAAGAATTCAAGTAGGATTTTTCTCTTTAAAAACTGCTTCTTCCTCCCATTTCTCCTCCTCCTTTCATTCTCTGTCTTTCTCTCTTTCTGTCTCTCTCCGTCTCTCTCTGTTTCTGTCTCTCCCCTGTCCCCCTCTCTCATACACACACCCGTTGGCTAAATTCTGTAAGACCATCGATGTCCTATTGCAGATATTCTGGGCAGACACTGGAAAAGGGTCATCTCTTGGTTCTAAATGTTCATCCGTTGAGGCACTAGAGGAAGCCCCAGTGCTCTGACTTCTCCCAGAGGAGCCCATGGCCATGCTAATGAGAGCACAGTCTGTCCCCAGACTGACCAGGGACTGACAGAGATGTTTTTCAGGTCACCCCAAAGGGCTTTGCTTTCATTCCTGGCCACGTCTTTCTTGGAATCTGTAAGCCACCTTCTTGCGTCTCTTCTCCTTAGCTGCCAATTTGTAACTGTCCGTCCAGGTTCTCATTTTTTCAGACCAGCTGCAGAAAAAAATGGACACACTAGGCTCCCTCCTTCCTTGCTTCTTCACGAGTTCTTAACTCCATTACACATCCTGTTTCTTTTTCTCTCCATTTTTCCATCACTGGGAAAAGGCTGCAAGACAAGGTAACAGAGGTAAAACTCACAAAGTTCTAAAAACTTACAAAAAGCTGTCAGACTAAGAATTCTTATTTATTTTGGTCCCTTTCCACAGTGACTGTGACCATAGATACTGACTTTCTAGGCTGTTCTGTAAGATGATTTGGGTCAATTGCTAATTTTCCATCCTCAAGAGTGGAGTTTATTAACTCCTCTCCCTACTTTTTATTTAATGAAGGAAAGACCAAATGATATAGTCTTGGTAATTTGACAAAATGTTGCATATTGATTAGCATTATTACTACTGAGTGGGTAAACCAGGCATTAAAAAAAAAATAACCTTTTCAGTGTCACCTGTGGGTCATGCTGCAAAGACTATAACCTCATTGTGGACCCTGGCGAATGTCCCTCATTTTGAAGGCAATAAAAGTCAAGTGTACCAAGAATATGGGGTGGCAAAAGGACAGCTATTGTATGATTTCACTTATATAAGGCACTTGAATAGTCAAAAACTTTTTAGTAGTTAAATTCATAGAGACAAAAAGTAGAACAGTGGTTCCCAGGGAATGGGGAAGGGTGGGGTTATGGAGAGTTACTGTTTGAGGGGTTTTGATGAGTTTCAGTTTGGGATGAACTATAGCCCACCAGGCTCTTTTGTCCGTGGGATTCTCCAGGCAAGAATACTGGGGTGGTTGCTATGCCCTCCTCCAGGTGATCTTCCCCACCCAGGGATGAAAGATCAAACCCATGTCTCTTAAATCTCCTGCATTGGCGCGCACACATACACACACACACAGAATGTGTATCACATTCTCTAAAGTAAAAGTGGAAGTCAGAGTGTAAGTCCTGCAAGGCAGCCATTCCTGGACCTGGTATTGGCAGCCATCTTTTCTCACTGAAGTCATCTGAAAAACAGACAACTTGGAGATAGTTTGTCTTGGTGAAACTGATATTCCATAGACCTCTTAATGAGTGTTCTGTAGTTGCAAATCTGCACTATGAAACCTATGGGCTTCTCATATTAAAGGAAAAAAAAAATGGTAACACAATACCATTCATCAAATAATGCAAAACAAACATTCTTGTTTTCTCTGGCTTCTCACAGTCAGCCCCAATGTTCTTTATTTGTAATGCAAATACAAGAAAACAGAATTCTTGAGTTCCTTTTGAAATTTTCTTTTGAAACTAACTTTTTTCCTGGAGAGATTTATTAAATTCTTAGAAATTGCCAAGCAGCTACTTCTCATATAATAGAATTTTGCCTCAATGAAGGTTCTTAAACACTTTGGCTTTCAAGAATTATCTGTGAGAAAAATATGAATATACTTTCTCCCATTAACAGTGAGGTCCATGTCACCTGAGAGTACTTTCTGAGAATATTAACATTATAATATCATCCTGAAATTTTTCATTAAGAGAAAGTCATTCTTCATATACCTACAGCAATTAGTTATTAAACACTACAATAAGCTATTCCAATCTTATTCAAATAAGCTCTGAAAATACCAACCTAACGTTAGTTAACTTATTCTGGAAAGAGTTCCCTGTATTTCAGTGGATGTGCAGTCTCCTTAGAATCCTGGTTTAGAAAGTTAGCACCAGACAGAACTGGTTTACAACCTTGTCCTATGACTTCTTAGCTTATATAATCTTGGACAAGTGAACTTGGACTTAATTTTCCTGAACCTCAGTTTTCAAATCTATAAAATGGGACTGATGATAATTCACATCTAACAGTGTTGGTAAAAAATAATTAAATAAGATATAAGACTCTGAATAGGCAGAAGTGGCTGGTCACCTACCACTGTTTCTTTTGGCTTTTTGTGTATGTTTTGTTGTCTGGGTCATATATAGTGTTTTCTATTAAGTTTTGCTTGAATAAAAAAGATATTTTTGAAAATCGCTGTGATAATGTACGAAAAGTGTTATGTACAGTGCTTGGCATGTATAAGAGTACCTGCTGTGATGTATTCACTCATTTATAGCCAGATCATCCATCCATCCAGCCGTCCATTCATCCATCCATTCATTTACTAAAACAAACTTTTTTGCAAACCTTCTCTATGCTTGGAGCTCTTTTAGAGTCTATGAATGAAATAGACAAAGGTTTTATCCCCATGGAGCTCCCATCCTAGTCAAGGGAAATAGCTGCCATTCTAGGCAAGGCAGCTAGATAGTAAAGAGAGAATAAAAAATCAGTGAGTTATCAGTGCAGGGAAGCAAATGATCACAGCAATGGGATAGGGAATGATGGAGGGAGATGTGAGGCTTATTCTTCAGGGGTTATTCAGAGTGGGTAGAAGATTCCTCTCTGAGGACTTAACATTTGAGTGGAGACCAGAGCAATGTGAAGTCAAGTATGTGGGAAAATGGTGGTGCAGGTACTTAAAAGTCCAACTAAATTAATCTGGAGATCCAGAATTGTAGGGAAAACTTTATGAATTAAAATGTGGCAAATTCTGGGGCTTCCCAAGTGGTGCTAGTGGTAAAGAACCTGTCTGCCAATGCAGGACACTTAAGAGATGCAGATTCAATCCCTTGGTTGGGAAGATTCCTTGGAGAAGGAAATGGCAATCCACTCCAGTATTCTTACCTGAAGAATTCCATGGACAGAAGAGCCTGGCAGGCTACAGTCTATGAGGTTGCAAAGAGTCGGACATGATTGAAGCAACTTAGCACACACGCACATGCCCCAGGCCTGACTCAGAGGCTGCAGATGCTGGGCGTGGGCTGTGTGTTTATGAGCCCACGATCACTTAAGTATCTGTCTACCAAGTTGCCAGCTCCTGGCTCAACTCTTGCACCCACAGAAGGCTCTATAGAAGCATCCATTTTGGGGGCTGCTGGAATTAATCTTTGAGCTTTGGGAGGTATGTAGTCATGAATATTGAAATAAGAACACTAATGATACTGTGGTTGATGGCAGCAGACTGCCCTGCTTTTTCTATGTCTCCTTCTAGCCAAATAGGATACCTGGCTGTGGAGTGCCAGAGATAACAGTCAGGGTAGTGACCAAAATCAATGAATGAGCAGACTGCTGGCACAGCCAAGGCAGGATGGGGGAATTTGGCAGCAGATCAGAAACATGAAAGACTGAGCAACTAAGCACAGCACAGCACAGAAACAGGAAAAGTAGGTAACACTGGGGTTGAGAGCTATGATGAGGGGAGGTTAAGGGACTAGATGAATTCTCTGAGCTGCAGTGACATAACCATACCTCTTCTAAACAGGGCATCTGCTGCCTTTGTCTTGGGTTGGAAATTTGCTGGTTTAGTCTTTGAATGGAGCTGTTTGTGTGGGAAGTCTTGGGACTCTACCAAGCTAGATGCTGACTCATCACAGGGAAGACCGAGGATGGGTGAAACTGTTTACATGTTGGATGTGTGAAAAAGAAAAGGAAAGGAAAGTTAGTCACACAGTCGTGTCCAACTCTGCGATCCCATGGACTGTAGGCTGCCAGGTCCTCTGTCCACGGAATTTTCCAGGCAAGAGTACTGAAGTGGGTTGCCATTCCCTTCTCCAGGGGATCTTCCTGACCCAGGGATCAAACCCGGGTCTCCTGCATTGCAGGCAGTGTGTGAAGGTGCTAGCAAATAGTCCAAGTAATTCAGAAAGTATTAACTAAATGCGGGTTATTTGCTCCAGATTACAGTAGACATTATTGTGGGACACATTTTGGGGTCCTCTAAAGAAGCAATGTAATACCCTAATTTCAGAGGCCTAGAAGGCCTTGTGGTCTGACCAATTCATGGAATCCCTCTCTACAAGGATTCTAGATGAGGTTCTACTACTTACTTGTAATGGAAAGCATGAAGCTATTAATTGACTCCGTAGAAATTATTTTTTCCTCTGAAAATTATGAATAATCCCATCCCTGTGTGATAATGTGTCTGTGGGTGTAGGGGCATTATAAACCTTCAAAGATTTTACAAGTGCAAGCTTTGTTTCTATGGTTAAGAGAGGAGTAAAAGACACCATGGGATAATAGGTAGGAGTGGATGTACAGCATGAATGTGTCTATGAAAGTAGGGTCTTTGCCAGTTACAGGACCTTGATTTTTTAATTTTTTATTAAAGTATTTTTTAAGATTTTTTTTTTTTAATGTAGACCATTTTTAACTCTTTACTTTGTTGCAGTTTTATCTCTGTTTTATGTTTTGATTTTTTGGCCATGAGGCACGTGGGATCTTAGCTCCCCAACCAGGGATTAAACTCACATACCCTGCATTGGAATGAGAAGTCTTAACCACTGGATGGCCAGAGGAGTCCCCTGACAACAGGACCTTGATAAGGCTGAACCTGCACACACACTTGGAAATTTGGAATCCTCAGATTTGAGGGTATTCAGAGTGAGTCTTGCCATTAAATTCAGGAAGGTCAGGCCTTGGAAGACTGACCCAAGGTACTCAAATTCTAGAGAGACTGATGTAACCAGACCATCAATGGTTTATTCAAATATGGGCCCCCCCCCCCCACCGACCCCACCAAACACACACACCGCTGCTCAGCACTAAATGTTAAGATCCTTTGATTCTATGATAATCTTCATCCTGTGATCTAATGTATTTTGCCTATAGCCTGGTTTTGGATTAAAACAAGCAACTCATCGTTTGCATTTTTTAAGTCTGAGAATTTAAGCTCAGTCCCCCCTTTTGATTTTATAGAGAAAAGAGACAAACACAGGTTAAACATCTCCTCACAGGTTATATCAGAGAAGGCAATGGCACCCCACTCCAGTACTCTTGCCTGGAAAATCCCAGGGACGGAGGAGCCTGGTAGGCTGCAGTCCATGGGGTTGCGAAGAGTCGGATATGACTGAGCAACTTCACTTTCACTTTTCACTTTCGTGCATTGGAGAAGGAAATGGCAACCCACTCCAGTATTCTTGACTGGAGAATCCCAGGGACGGGGGAGCCTGGTGGGCTGCCGTCTGTGGCGTCGTACAGAGTCGAACACGACTGAAGTGACTTAGCAGCAGCAGCAGCAGCACAGGTTACATAAGGTTTCAGGGAGAAGAGAGCAGGGTAAGACCTCCCATGTGCTCAGTTTTACCACTTCTTGGGGAGGCCTGGTATGAGAAACTAATTTCAGACCTCTTTTACTAGTCATTGTTCTCCCATTAAGTGGTTTCAAAAAAATACCCTTACATAGGCTTGATTCAGACATTTATAAGGTGTTGGTACATTTATTTTAAGAATACAATTGGAGGAATAAATTTGGCTTGCCCATTAATACTAATATTAAACTCTTGGCATACTAATTTGTATAAACTCCCTCATGTATCTGCATGGCCATTTGGATGCCTACCTGCCCACCATACTCACATTTCTCTATCGATCAAGAGGGAAAAATAAAATCTTAAAAATTTACCAATTACCACTTTACTGTAGAAAATGTGCATAAGAATCCCCAGAGAAAAAGAAATGAATGACTAAAGTGTTATAAACATGAAGCTGGATTTTCCCTCATTTGCCCCAGGAAACACAAGGGACTCCTTCTAGTGCTAATTTAATAATATGCCAAGATTCTGCATCTATGTGCATATCCAAAGACTAATTGCATTTTCAGAGGATGTCTCCAGTTAAATTGGGTTTTGATAAGACATTTAAATATCCCAGGTGGCGCTAATGGTAAAAACCCACCTCCCAATGCAGGAGACAAGATCCGATCTCTGATTTGGGAAGATCCCCTGGAGGAGGGCATGGTAACTCACTCCAGTATACTTGCCTGGAGAATCCCATGGACAGAGGAGCCTGGTGGGCTACAATCCATAGGGTTGCACAGAGTCGGACACAACTAAAGTGACTTAACATACAGGCATGCACATATATGTATTTGGCTGTGCCAGGTCTTAGTTGCAGCATATGAGATCTTTGATCTAATTGCACTATGAGAACTCTTAGTTGCAGCATGTGGGATATAGTCCCCTGACCAGGGATTGAACCCTGGCCCCCTACCATTGGGAGCCTGGTGTCTTAGCCATTAGACCACCAGTGAAGTCCTTTGTGAGGACATTTTAATGGGATCAGGAGAATGACCTTCACAGATCTCTTCAAACCAAGAATACCATTCCCAGGGGGGGTTTGAAGGGTCAGGTTGGGAATGTGCGTGCCCCTATAGTTTCACCGTTGACCACCCAACACTATTCCCTTTCACACTCTGACCATAATTATTATTAATAACAACTATACTGCATGGCACTAATTGTCTATACAGTCTACAAATACCTTCATATTTTAAAAAGACTCTTATTTCTTTGAAGACTGTGGAAAGTAGAAATGATCCTCCTTTCACTAATGAGGAAACTGAGGTCCAGAGAGGTTCAGCAAGGTTTCTAAGGTTACCTGGCAGGTCAGAAAAAGAGTTGGACTAAGGCCCAGTTCTTGAGACCATGGACCTGCTTTTCTTAATTATATCTCATCGATTGGAGGAGGTAAAAACACACTTTCCAAATTCACAGAAAATTCACTTTGCAAAAAGTTTCACAACAAAGTTCTTTGAATTATCAAGTTCTCCAGTGTACTTAAAATCTGATCTAATTTACAAGCCATTGTTTATATTAGTTTAGGAGAAACAGCTCCAGCATGAATGTCTGTTCATACAAGGGGACATTGTATGGGATGGGAGGGAAGCCATTTTGTTTGCTTTAATGGCAGAAAAACCTGGTAGATCTCTAAATGACCTTTGGATGGCGCCATTTGACTAATCCCCTTCTTGTGAGGGTGTGGTCTGCTTTCAAGACATAAAATATTTCACTGCTCAGATTCTGAGAACTTCAGTACTCTAAGAGTTGTTTATCTTGTTTTAGGAATGATGGGAAAATTCAGTAAGGATTTGAGTCTTTTATTGTTGCTATTACTAATGCTACCTTTTGAATGCTGATGAAAGAAAGCATTTCAACTGCTCAAGTTGGATTGGATCAGAGAAGACATTTTAAAAAATCAGACAGAACCATTCTGTTAACAAGATTAGTCCAGAGGTTGATGACTAAAGAAAACAGAGAAAAGCTAAAAGGAAAGACCAAAAGAACTTTCATTAGAATAAGCCCATCTTATTAAAAGCTCAACTTTGTGGTCTTACTTACACAGTCACATCAGTGAAATTGACTGCTTGCAGCGTGTGATTAAAGCTATGTCTATACAACAGCAAAATGCCAAGTTGAAAAGTGAAAGATTCAATTAACAAACTTTTGTGTTTTTCCCTAAAAGATGCTGTACAACTGGTTTTGTAGCATTTTCCTCATTAAACTGACAGAACCAACCACTTGGTCTGGTATCACAAAGATAGGGTCCATGAAATCTTTCTGAAGGTTTCTTCTCTTTCCTCTTAAATGTTCATTGACAGATTTCCCCCCCCCCCCACTTCCTGGCCTTTTCCTGGAGTTTTACAACAATCCCTATGACTTAGGAAAAACACTGTCCCAAAGTTGTTCATGGATTTCAGGGCAGCTTAATTAAGTGCACCCCAAGTGTTCTGAAAGAAATAACTTTATTCAGTGATTATCACGATTTCTTCATTTCCCAGTTTTTGCTTAAACGGATCTCATCTGTGTGTTTGAGGATCAGTGTGGGTGGGAAATCCAATTACATCAATATTTTATTTTCAGAAAAATAGCCGGCAGGAGGGTCCACCGAGACCTATTACATTTTTCAGAGTTCAGTACAATTGAGTGCTGTTAAATAAACCACTGGCATATAATCAACTGCCATTTATTTCCGTGCAGAATGATCTGTTACAGTGGATAGAAACCATTCAGTACCATCGACAAACAGATAGTTCACAGCCTTAAATTAGTTAGCCTATTTTTGTAATGAATAGAGACTTAATTCGAGTTTCCTCATCCTGGGAACATGAAACAAAATTATATCATACAGTGAGTAACGGTTTGAGAAACTTTTAATTTAGTTTGGCACTGCGGGTTCTTCTAATTACTGCTGACTCTTCACACAGCAGAGACAGTGACCCCAAGCCCAGGAGCAAAACAGCTGCTTCTCACCTGCAGACTCATTATCGAACTAATTATTCTTCAAATAATTTTATAATATTCACACTGAACACCATTGTGGACCTATAAATATAGGCTGAAGTCACTTAGGGCACGCGGTCCTGCTCACTCCTGCACCCTACCTCCACCCCACCTAGTTAGACACAGAGCATGCCCCAACCCCCTGGGGGGGAAAATGTCTTTGGCTTTGAAAAAAGTTGGTTTTGTTTTGAATTAGCATTCTGAATTCATGTTTCCAAACCCAGTGTGGCTAGTTTTTGCTTGTGGGCCAGAGTGTTTATAAAAACCTTCAATTAGTCGTCAACATTTGGAAATTGGAGATTTTACATAGGAATCTACATTTCTGGCTTTTCTTAGAGATTGGACAATCTGGCAACACTGAACCTACTTTTCCAAGAGACACCAGTTAGCTAGGGCTAAGTCATCAGGTCAAGGGGCCTACAGATCTCCATAGGTGTTTGAAGTTGACCCCTGGCTTGGCACAAAAATGGCATTTTAGAGATTAGAGATTAAAGGATGAGAGAGGAGTTCACTGACACTGGAGTGGGAGGAAGAGTGTGGCCTCCCATATCTTTCTGAGGTTTCAAGTTTGGAGATTTCATTCAATAAGAGCCCTGGGTCTCCCTGGGACACTGCTTCCAGGCTTGCAGTGGGATGTTGCTGGGGTGAGGGGATGGTTCTGGGTACCAGACACATTTTAAGACCTTGTTACCTTGAGCACATTCACTTTGGAAGCATCATTCATTCAACTTAATTAATCTATTTTTAGTTACAATTGAATTTGACATTTGTAGACTTTTAATTGAACCGTGAATTAATTTTAGATTTTGTGGCTTTCTTTCCGCAGTTCAGAGCCAATGTGTTTATTTTATTCGGAGACTCCAGCTCTTTAATTCGCCCTTGACAATCTTTTAGGCCTGAAGCATGAACCTTTGTTGACTTACAAGGATGACACCTCTTCAGTAAACAGGCTCATGTTGTCTCTGGGGTCTGTAGGATTTCTGGCCAGATGGTCAGTGTCTCTCTGACTGTCTATGGCTTGGCTTCTCTTCCTAGTTTTCAGCAGAAGATGCCCAGAGAGAGCTGTTTTTTAATACGGCTCTCCTCAAAAGCCCCTGAACCCAAATGCATAATAGCATTGTAGTTCCCCTGATGGGGTGAGAGGAACTTAGCCCAAGGAACGTGGCTTCTTAATACAGCTCATGCAATACCCATAAGTCTCTATCTCAACCAGTGTTGAGCAAAAAGTAAAATCAACTGGGAGTTTATTAAAAAGTGGATTCCCAAGTTCCTCCCCATAATTACTGAAGTTTTAAGCTGGGAAAGAATTCAGGGTACCTTTTAAATTGATGGTTAAAAAAATCTTTATTTTCTGTAATCTTTAATAAAAGATAGCATTTTTATTATAATGGTAGGCAACAAAACATAATTACCGTTAACTATGCCTGTGACTTGTCACAAGTGGAAATCACAGATATTTTCATACTACATTGCAGTGTTGGTGGATATCTTGAATTGTCTTTTATGCTCTTTCTACTTCAGAATGATGATAGTTACGAGAAGAACAACTAGGTCTTACTACTTATTATAGTAATAGAGAAGCTTATGTATTTTGATATTTCTCGTTTATTTCTTTATTATAGTATTTTTATAACTGCATCCTGATATTGGTGTTCTTTGTTATCTTATGTATTTTATTTTAGGCATTAAAGCATTCTTCTGAGAAGTTGTCCATAGACTTTACTAGACTGTCAAAGGGATCAATGTCACAAACAAAGGAAGGCTGGACTAGAGCTGAGATCTGGCTGGTAAGCAGATCCACCCTTCAACATTAGGAGGAAGATTCCAGGCTAAGGAAGGAGGTGAAGCAGAAGGCTTTGTGTGGGAAAGAACATGGGGACTTTAAGATCAGAAAGAAGCCAGAGAGGTTAGAAGCAAGGGGCATGGAAAAAGTGGAAATATATGTGGTTAGTGAAGTAAATGGTGAGAGAAGAGGGGGGTGGACTTTACTCTGTGTTATTGGAAGTAGTTGGACGGTTTTGGCAGGGAGGGATGCGATTAAGGCTGTGGAGTAGAAAAGTTTTTTTTGAGGAAAAGTATTAAGTACAAAAAATCCCACAGAATTCTAGGCATAAGTGGAATTGCAAAAGATAAAACTATCAGAATACACTTATCAAAACATCTCTTAAAATTGTTACATAAAATATGTGTATTTTATTAACACATTAAATAACAAGATCTAAGGTGGAGGCAACCATTAACTACTGTGTAGCAAGAGTAGAAGTAGAAAAATGAGAAAACTGGAAGACTCACATTTTCTAACTTCAAAACTTTATCGCAAGGCTACAATAGTGAAGATACTGTGGTTTTGGAACAAGCGTAGACATATAGATTAGTGAATAGAATTTACAATCCAGAAGTAAACATTTATGTTTGTTGTCCACTGGTTTTCAAAAAGGGTGCTAAATAATTCAGTGGGGAAAGAATGTCTGTATTCACAAATACTGGGATAATGGTGTATCTATATGTTCAATTCAATATCAATACCACAGTAATCCAAGTCTATGCCCCAACCAGTAATGCTGAAGAAGCTGAAGTTGAACAGTTCTATGAAGACCTATAAGACCTTTTAGAACTAACACCCCAAAAAGATGTCCTTTTCACTATAGGGGACTGGAATGCAAAAGTAGGAAGTCAAGAAACACTTGGAGTAACAGGCAAATTTGGCCTTGGAGTACAGAATGAAGCAGGGCAACAGCTAATAGAGTTTTGCCAAAAGAACGTACTGGTCATAGTAAACACCCTCTTCCAATAACACAAGAGAAGACTACATACACATGGACATCACCAGATGGTCAACACTGAAATCAGATTGATTATATTCTTTGCAGCCAAAGATGGAGAAGCTCTATACAGTCAGCAAAAACAAGACCGGGAGCTGACTGTGGCTCATATCATGAACTCCTTATTGCCAAATTCAGCCTTAAATTGAAGAAAGTGGAGAAAACCACTAGACCATTCAGATGTGACCTAAATCATATCCCTTATAATTATACAGTGGAAGTGAGAAATAGATTTAAGGGACTAGATCTGATAGAGTGCCTGATGAACTATGACAGAGGTTCATGACATTGTACAGGAGACAGGGATCAAGACCATCCCCAAGAAAAAGGAAGGCAAAAAACCAAAATGGCTCTCTGAGGAGGCCTTACAAATAGCTGTGAGAAGAAGAGAAGTGAAAAGCAAAGGAGAAAAGTAAAGATATACCCATTTGAATGGAGAGCTCCAAAGGATAGCAAGGAGAGATAAGAAAGCCTTCCTCAGTGATGAATGCAAGAAATAGAGGAAAACAATAGAATGGAAAAGACTAGAGATCTCTTCAAGAAAATTAGAGATACCAAGGGAACATTTCATGCAAAGATGGGCTTGATAAAGAACAGAAATGGTATGGACCTAACAGAAGCAGAAGATACTAAGAAGAGGTGGCAAGAATACACAGAAGAACTATATAAAAAAGATCTACATGACCCAGATAATCACGATGGTGTGGTCACTCAACTAGAGCCAGATATCCTGGAATGTGAAGTCCAGTGGGCCTTAGCAAACATCACTATGAACAAAGCTAGTGGAGGTGATGGAATTCCAGTTCAGTTATTTCAAATCCTAAAAGATGATGCTGTGAAAATGATGCTCTCTGTATGTCAGTAAATTCAGAAAACTCAGCAGTGGCCATAGGACTGGAAAAGGTCAGTTTTCATTCCAATCCCAAAGAAAGGCAATGCCAAAGAATGCTCAAACTACCGCACAATTGCACTCATCTCACACGCTAGTAAAGTAATGCTCAAAATTCTCCAAGCCAAGCTTCAGAATACATGAACCGTGAACTTCCAGATGTTCAAGCTGGTTTTAGAAAAGGCAGAGGAACCAGAGATCAAATTGCTAACATCCGCTGGATCATTGAAAAAGCAAGAGAGTTCCAGAAAAACATCTATTTCTGCTTTACTGACTATGCTAAAGCCTTTGACTGTGTGGATCACAATAAACTGTGGAAAATTCTGAAAGAGATAGGAATACCAGACCACCAGACCTGCCTCTTAAGAAACTTGTATGCCGGTCAGGAAGCAACAGTTAGAATTGGACATGGAACAATAGACTGGTTTCAAATAGGAAAAGAAGAACGTCAAGGCTGTATATTGTCACCTTGCTTATTTAACTTATATGCAGAGTATATCAGGAGAAACGCTGGGCTGGAGGTAGCACAAGCTGGAATCAAGATTGCTGGGAGAAATATCACTATAGGGGACTGTCATATGCAGATGACACCACCCTTGTGGCAGAAAGTGAAGAACTAAAGAGCCTCTTGAGGAAAGTGAAAGAGGAGAGTGAAAAAGTTGGCTTAAAGCTCAACATTCAGAAAACTAAGATCATCCGGTCCCATCACTTCATGGCAAATAGATGGGGAAACAGTGGCTGAGTTTATTTTTTTGGGCTCCAAAATCACTGCAGATGGTGATTGCAGCCGTGAAATTAAAAGATGCTTACTCCTTGGAAGGAAAGTTATGACCTACCTAGACAGCATATCAAAAAGCAGAGATATTACTTTGTCAACAAAGTTCGTCTGTTCAAGGCTATGGTTTTTCCAGTGGTCATGTATGGATGTGAGAGTTGGGCTGTAAAGAAAGCTGAGCCCAGAAGAATTGATGCTTTTGAACTGTGGTGTTGGAGAAGACTCTTGAGAGTCCCCTGGACTGCAAGAAGATCCAACCAGTCCATCCTAAAGGAGATCAGTCCTGGGTGTTCATTGGAAGGACTGATGCTGAAGCTGAAATTCCAAACTTAGGCCACCTGATGCAATGAGCTGACTCATTTGAAAAGACCCTGATGCTGGGCAAGATTGAGGGCAGGAGGAGAAGGGGATGACAGAGGATGAGATGGTTGGATGGCATCACCGACTCAATGGATATGAGTTTGGGTAAACTCTGGGAGTTGGTGATGGACAGGGAGGCCTGGCGTGTTGCAGTCCATGGGGTCACAAAGAGTCGTACATGACTCACCGACTGAACTGATATGTAAAAAAAAAAATAGATAGGAAGGTAGATGCCTTCCTAGCACCATACTCGAAACTTAAGGGCCATGGATCTGACTTAAGCAGAAGTGCTAACACTATAAAAACTGTTAGAAGGAAGTGTAGGAGTAAATCTTTGTGACTTTTAATTAGGCAGGGATTTCTTAAATATGATGCCAAAAGCAAATGTGACAAAAGAAAATAATAAATAACTTAGATTTCATTGAAATTAAAAGCTTTGTGCTATAAATGAAGCCATCAAGAAAGGGAAACAGCAGCCGGCAGAATGGGAGATGATATTTGCAAATAATATATGTGATAAGGTATGTGCATCCATAGATAGAAGTCTTACAACTCAATATCAAAAAGATAAAGCAATTAAAAAATGGATGAAGGATTTGAATAGCTACATTACTCCAAGAGGGTATGAAAGTGTTAGTCACTCAGTCGTGTCTGACGTTTTGTGACCCCATGGACTGCAGCGCACCAGACTCCTCTGTCCATGGAATTCTCCAGACAAAAAAATTGGAGTAAGATGCCATTTCATTCTCCAGGGCATCTTCCCCACCCAGGGATCGAACCTGGGTCTCCCACATTGGAGGCAGGTTCTTTACCAATTGAGCCACCTGGAAGGAAGGTACACTAATGACCAGTAAACACATGAAAAG